>CM062817.1:1141768595-1144168595 GCA_031772625.1 Pinus tabuliformis
TTGGAGACATGACAGTAAATAGAGGCTCCAAAAATCGTAAAGTGTGACACGTTTGGATTTCTCCCAGAGAAAGCCTCTCACAGTGTAATCATGCCAAGAATCTAATGAGGACTCTGGTTCTACAAATAGATTGTTGTGTTGCATGCCTCAGACTACAAATGATCAGAACTTAAACAGGAACACAACAACTTACAAATATACTCATAAACATAGAGGTGTAGTAAAAAAAACACTTCATTTCATTAATAGAAAAATACTGAACTATGCTTATAAACATAATGGAAATAAGATAGCTCGGCGATGGTAGAATATCTCTGAGAAGAGATGTGGTGGCTATGTGCCTCTGAATTGAGCTATAATGAAGCTCAAGGGCCTTTTTATTATTGAAAAATAAGAGAAAACACTAAAAAACCATAACCATAACCCAAGGAGATGTATTTCTCTCCCTAAGGCTTAAAATCGCATCGCAAAGAAAGGCCGAAGCATTGCTCGAGCGCGAAAAGCAAGACTGCGAAGGAGCGATGCGAAGTTCATCGCGTCGCATACATCACACGCGCCCCTTTAAAATAAGACCTTCGAGAAATGCCGATCGCCGATATGCGATATCGCAAATCGCAAGCATCGCGCTATACGGCATAACCATTAAACAAAATTTGCGATATCTGCGATTTGCGATCTGCAATGGCAGCGATTTGCGATCTGCGATCTAAAAAGACTTATCACATGATAAACCTAGGATTAAGTGCGCGCCTTGAAGGAATTTAATGACCGCATGCTTGAGTATCTAGGAATGATTGCATTACATTTATCAAAGAGTCAAGTCATGATGAATGTCAGGGTTATGCATTCATTAGAGATTAATACTTTCACGTCAAATCTTTTCATTTCCCTTCTTCTTTGCGTAGACTGCAAGACACGCAACTAATATAAGTTTATATGCAGGAAACATTTGAGGGAAAGAGGAAAGCGCCAATCAGATAGTAAAGAGAGAATGCCTCCGCAAACGGATGCCGCATGCAGCAGAACCGTGGATTCCAGACTATCAACCAACCGGCACTGATGAAATTAGACTATTCAGGACTCAGAGTCAAAGGCGCACAAAAGCAGCGTGTTCAGAAAAGATCCTGAAGCTCAGACTTGGTAAAGCAGAGAAAGAAGCGCATGAGAAGGAAGACGCTTCAGGAAAACCTGAAACAAAGAACGGAAACAATTCTTAAAACAGGGGGATGTCCATACAGCACGACTCCTAACCCACTCAGTCATTCGCACGACCGGAAACCGAAAACAGCAACAACAAAATAAGTTCGAGAAGAATCTGGGTTATGCTAAGTATACACGTGGCGAATACACCCAGCTAGAGAAAGGTTTTCGAAAATATCTTCTAGTCTGCCGGAAGGAAGTGCCAGCTCCTGTTATTTCCACTTTTATCTCCAGAGCGAAAGAAGAAAGCGGCCAGCCAACTCTTCCCAGGAAAACGTTGCACTGTTGACAGCACTAAAGAGAATATACAGAAACAGTCAGAAATTAGATTTTAAGTTTAGAAATAAAGTTGCTTTTAGTAAAAGGGCGGTCATTTGAAGCCGATTCCCTAATTTCATGTAATTAAGATTGATTAGTTAGTAGTATTTAACCCTTCTCATGGTTTTTGGAGAAGGGTCCGGAAATCTGTCAAAAAACTTATCCTCAGAACATGCACTTCTGCACCCTCAGAGGAGGTTTTTGATGAATAGATGGATCAAGATTTATTTATGTTTGCATTTTAATATCTGTTACTGATGTTGCACTTCTGTACTCTTAGCAGATGTTAGAACAAGTAGAAATAAATCATTATTACTTGAAGTTTATTGGTGAAGTTAGTCATAAATGGTACTTTTATCTCTTGACTAGATTCTGCTAGTATCCCTAAAAGTGATATGTAGCTGAGTTCTTTATATGTTATTGTATGAATGTCTGCATTACCATTTGGCACTTCTGTACGGTGGGATCATTTAATCATGCTTAACATATAGAAGACTGATTATGCGATATGTTGTTCACAACTATTCTGCCTAACTTCTTATGCAGAATGGTTTATCTTTATTGGTTTATATTCTGATATCAGTTGAATGATCTTTATTACCAGCTGCTGTTAGAAATCTTTCTAGATCGCATAAACAAAAGAAAAACACCCCGGGTTAGCATAGATCAGATGTATTTCTCTTCATTAGATTACATTAGCATAGAGTTAGTTTAGCAGTTATAATCGAGACTAGTTTAGAAAAACCTCTAGATTAATATCATCAGACTCTACGCACACACACACACCCATCACATTGGGAAACTGGTCCCATTACCCCCAGTCGGACCCGCTACTCCAAACGGGCAAGGAGCCGCCAACTAGGTTTCGGACCGGGTGGGTATCCCCCTTGTTGTTGACTCGACTTCGGAACCCTCAACAGATCCATCATCTGACCAAACAATCCAACAAGTATCTTTCTCATCCAGATTGCCTCACATGTTTCTTGACTTGTAACCATGTATTCCGATTCTACCAAGCTGAGTGCCATAGATACTTTCTTCTTGTTGCACCAAGAAACTGTTGTGGACCCAAAAATGAAGATTCTACCTAATGCACTCCCCTCCCAATATACATCTGTGAAGCCACACTACTTCACTCCCTTTGTCTGTCTATACCAAGATCTAAACTGGGTAGTGCCTATGAGGTACCATAGAACATGCTTAGCTTCCCTAAAAAATAATTTGGTTGACCTTATGATGGCTTAGATCACCTAGCTGACTACATAACACATATGTGGTTATGTATTCACAAGATACATTAGCGAACCCCCCAACTTCCGGTAAATAGTAGCATCCACTTCTGCACCTTAAGTGGCATTCTCTTTCCTCCAGATTGTCGTTAGAGGTGTCTCCATGGGTTTGCAACTATCCATGTGGAACCTTTGTAGTATCTTGTTGGAATACTTTCCCTAAGAGAAAAATAGTTCCCCATCATCTTACTTCCAATCTGAGGAAGTAGTGCATGAGACCTATGTCCTTCATTTCAAACTCTCTTGTAAGGTCCTCCTTGTGAGATCTATTCAACTTCTCATCTCTAGTTAAAATCAAGTCATCAACAATTTTACTTCTACAAAGATATGATAGAGGTTTGCATCCACTTCAGTTTTGGTGAAGCCCAAACTGGTGAGATAACTATTGATCCTGGTGTACCAAGCATGGGGTGCTTGATTGAGACCATATAATGCTCGCTTGAGTCTACACACATGAGACTCTTGATCAAAAGACTCGAAGCCTTTTGGTTGCTTGATATACGGCTCCTCCTCATTAAATCCATTGAGGAATGTTGTTTTCACATCCATTTGGTGGATCTTCCACCCCATCTGTGTAGTGAGAGCAAGAATTGATCTGATGGATGAGTATCTTGCTACATGAGAAAAGGCCTCCTCACAGTCAATCACTTCAACTTAAGAGTACCCCTTGACCACAAATCCGACCTTGTACATTTCTATGCTTTTGTTTGTTGCATGCTTTACCTTGAATATCCATCTTAAATCCACAGCTGATTTGTCTACTAGTCTTGGGACTACTTCCCAAACACTATTGTTTACAATGGATTCCTATTCCTCCACCATTGCATCAACCCACACAAGTTTCTCTACTTCTTCCTCAAAAGAGGAAGGTTAAGTCTCTGCAAGCTCAGTCATTAGAGCCATGTATCTAGTGTACTAATCTAGTGACCTTCTCTCCTCCTGCCCTGATTTGAAGGAGCACTGACATTATCCCTCACATCCTGCACAAGTCTCTCAACTTCCTTGGTCCTTTTCCTACCTTCTTTGGTTGGTCCTGCTTGATTTGTTGTATCTACTCTCTGCTCCACAATTTGTGGCTGCTCCATATCTTCTTGAGGTTCCTCCATTCGAGCTAAAATCTCCTCTTATGGTGGGTTCTGAAGCTCCCTCTCAAGAGAGCACCACATCGTTTTTCCTTCATCAAAATTTACATCCCTTCGCATAGCTATCATTCTGAGGGATGGCAAGTACACAGGGTAGTTGTGGCGAGTTTCTGCGTAACCCACAGATACCACCGATTCTGTTGTCAGATCTAGCTTCTTCCTTGATTATTTGGAGACATGACAGTAAATAGAGGCTCCAAAAATCGTAAAGTGTGACACGTTTGGATTTCTCCCCAGAGAAAGCCTCTCACAGTGTAATCATGCCAAGAATCTAATGAGGACTCTGGTTCTACAAATAGATTGTTGTGTTGCATGCCTCAGACTACAAATGATCAGAACTTAAACAGGAACACAACAACTTACAAATATACTCATAAACATAGAGGTGTAGTAAAAAAACACTTCATTTCATTAATAGAAAAATACTGAACTATGCTTATAAACATAATGGAAATAAGATAGCTCGGGCGATGGTAGAATATCTCTGAGAAGAGATGTGGTGGCTATGTGCCTCTGAATTGAGCTATAATGAAGCTCAAGGGCCTTTTTATTATTGAAAAATAAGAAAAACACTAAAAAACCATAACCATAACCCAAGGAGATGTATTTCTCTCCCTAAGGCTTAAAATCGCATCGCAAAGAAAGGCCGAAGCATTGCTCGAGCGCGAAAAGCAAGACTGCGAAGGAGCGATGCGAAGTTCATCGCGTCGCATACATCACACGCGCCCCTTTAAAATAAGACCTTCGAGAAATGCCGATCGCCGATATGCGATATCGCAAATCGCAAGCATCGCGCTATACGGCATAACCATTAAACAAAATTTGCGATATCTGCGATTTGCGATCTGCAATGGCAGCGATTTGCGATCTGCGATCTAAAAAGACTTATCACATGATAAACCTAGGATTAAGTGCGCGCCTTGAAGGAATTTAATGACCGCATGCTTGAGTATCTAGGAATGATTGCATTACATTTATCAAAGAGTCAAGTCATGATGAATGTCAGGGTTATGCATTCATTAGAGATTAATACTTTCACGTCAAATCTTTTCATTTCCCTTCTTCTTTGCGTAGACTGCAAGACACGCAACTAATATAAGTTTATATGCAGGAAACATTTGAGGGAAAGAGGAAAGCGCCAATCAGATAGTAAAGAGAGAATGCCTCCGCAAACGGATGCCGCATGCAGCAGAACCGTGGATTCCAGACTATCAACCAACCGGCACTGATGAAATTAGACTATTCAGGACTCAGAGTCAAAGGCGCACAAAAGCAGCGTGTTCAGAAAAGATCCTGAAGCTCAGACTTGGTAAAGCAGAGAAAGAAGCGCATGAGAAGGAAGACGCTTCAGGAAAACCTGAAACAAAGAACGGAAACAATTCTTAAAACAGGGGGATGTCCATACAGCACGACTCCTAACCCACTCAGTCATTCGCACGACCGGAAACCGAAAACAGCAACAACAAAATAAGTTCGAGAAGAATCTGGGTTATGCTAAGTATACACGTGGCGAATACACCCAGCTAGAGAAAGGTTTTCGAAAATATCTTCTAGTCTGCCGGAAGGAAGTGCCAGCTCCTGTTATTTCCACTTTTATCTCCAGAGCGAAAGAAGAAAGCGGCCAGCCAACTCTTCCCAGGAAAACGTTGCACTGTTGACAGCACTAAAGAGAATATACAGAAACAGTCAGAAATTAGATTTTAAGTTTAGAAATAAAGTTGCTTTTAGTAAAAGGGCGGTCATTTGAAGCCGATTCCCTAATTTCATGTAATTAAGATTGATTAGTTAGTAGTATTTAACCCTTCTCATGGTTTTTGGAGAAGGGTCCGGAAATCTGTCAAAAAACTTATCCTCAGAACATGCACTTCTGCACCCTCAGAGGAGGTTTTTGATGAATAGATGGATCAAGATTTATTTATGTTTGCATTTTAATATCTGTTACTGATGTTGCACTTCTGTACTCTTAGCAGATGTTAGAACAAGTAGAAATAAATCATTATTACTTGAAGTTTATTGGTGAAGTTAGTCATAAATGGTACTTTTATCTCTTGACTAGATTCTGCTAGTATCCCTAGAGTGATATGTAGCTGAGTTCTTTATATGTTATTGTATGAATGTCTGTATTACCATTTGGCACTTCTGTACGGTGGGATCATTTAATCATGCTTAACATATAGAAGACTGATTATGCGATATGTTGTTCACAACTATTCTGCCTAACTTCTTATGCAGAATGGTTTATCTTTATTGGTTTATATTCTGATATCAGTTGAATGATCTTTATTACCAGTTGCTGTTAGAAGTCTTTCTAGATCGCATAAACAAAAGAAAAACACCCCGGTTAGCATAGATCAGATGTATTTCTCTTCATTAGATTACATTAGCATAGAGTTAGTTTAGCAGTTATAATCGAGACTAGTTTAGAAAAAACCTCTAGATTAATATCATCAGACTCTACGCACACACACACACCCATCACATTGGGAAACTGGTCCCATTACCCCCAGTCGGACCCGCTACTCCAAACGGGCAAGGAGCCGCCAACTAGGTTTCGGACCGGGTGGGTATCCCCCTTGTTGTTGACTCGACTTCGGAACCCTCAACAGATCCATCATCTGACCAAACAATCCAACAAGTATCTTTCTCATCCAGATTGCCTCACATGTTTCTTGACTTGTAACCATGTATTCCGATTCTACCAAGCTGAGTGCCATAGATACTTTCTTCTTGTTGCACCAAGAAACTGTTGTGGACCCAAAAATGAAGATTCTACCTAATGTACTCCCCTCCCAATATACATCTGTGAAGCCACACTACTTCACTCCCTTTGTCTGTCTATACCAAGATCTAAACTGGGTAGTGCCTATGAGGTACCATAGAACATGCTTAGCTTCCCTAAAAAATAATTTGGTTGACCTTATGATGGCTTAGATCACCTAGCTGACTACATAACACATATGTGGTTATGTATTCACAAGATACATTAGCGAACCCCCCAACTTCCGGTAAATAGTAGCATCCACTTCTGCACCTTAAGTGGCATTCTCTTTCCTCCAGATTGTCGTTAGAGGTGTCTCCATGGGTTTGCAAACTATCCATGTGGAACCTTTGTAGTATCTTGTTGGAATACTTTCCCTAAGAGAAAAATAGTTCCCCATCATCTTACTTCCAATCTGAGGAAGTAGTGCATGAGACCTATGTCCTTCATTTCAAACTCTCTTGTAAGGTCCTCCTTGTGAGATCTATTCAACTTCTCATCTCTAGTTAAAATCAAGTCATCAACAATTTTACTTCTACAAAGATATGATAGAGGTTTGCATCCACTTCAGTTTTGGTGAAGCCCAAACTGGTGAGATAACTATTGATCCTGGTGTACCAAGCATGGGGTGCTTGATTGAGACCATATAATGCTCGCTTGAGTCTACACACATGAGACTCTTGATCAAAAGACTCGAAGCCTTTTGGTTGCTTGATATACGGCTCCTCCTCATTAAATCCATTGAGGAATGTTGTTTTCACATCCATTTGGTGGATCTTCCACCCCATCTGTGTAGTGAGAGCAAGAATTGATCTGATGGATGAGTATCTTGCTACATGAGAAAAGGCCTCCTCACAGTCAATCACTTCAACTTAAGAGTACCCCTTGACCACAAATCCGACCTTGTACATTTCTATGCTCTTTGTTTGTTGCATGCTTTACCTTGAATATCCATCTTAAATCCACAGCTGATTTGTCTACTAGTCTTGGGACTACTTCCCAAACACTATTGTTTACAATGGATTCCTATTCCTCCACCATTGCATCAACCCACACAAGTTTCTCTACTTCTTCCTCAAAAGAGGAAGGTTAAGTCTCTGCAAGCTCAGTCATTAGAGCCATGTATCTAGTGTACTAATCTAGTGACCTTCTCTCCTGCCCTGATTTGAAGGAGCACTGACATTATCCCTCACATCCTGCACAAGTCTCTCAACTTCCTTGGTCCTTTTCCTACCTTCTTTGGTTGGTCCTGCTTGATTTGTTGTATCTACTCTCTGCTCCACAATTTGTGGCTGCTCCATATCTTCTTGAGGTTCCTCCATTCGAGCTAAAATCTCCTCTTATGGTGGGTTCTGAAGCTCCCTCTCAAGAGAGCACCACATCGTTTTTCCTTCATCAAAATTTACATCCCTTCGCATAGCTATCATTCTGAGGGATGGCAAGTACACAGGGTAGTTGTGGCGAGTTTCTGCGTAACCCACAGATACCACCGATTCTGTTGTCAGATCTAGCTTCTTCCTTGATTATTTGGAGACATGACAGTAAATAGAGGCTCCAAAAATCGTAAAGTGTGACACGTTTGGATTTCTCCCAGAGAAAGCCTCTCACAGTGTAATCATGCCAAGAATCTAATGAGGACTCTGGTTCTACAAATAGATTGTTGTGTTGCATGCCTCAGACTACAAATGATCAGAACTTAAACAGGAACACAACAACTTACAAATATACTCATAAACATAGAGGTGTAGTAAAAAAACACTTCATTTCATTAATAGAAAAATACTGAACTATGCTTATAAACATAATGGAAATAAGATAGCTCGGGCGATGGTAGAATATCTCTGAGAAGAGATGTGGTGGCTATGTGCCTCTGAATTGAGCTATAATGAAGCTCAAGGGCCTTTTTATTATTGAAAAATAAGAGAAAACACTAAAAAACCATAACCATAACCCAAGGAGATGTATTTCTCTCCCTAAGGCTTAAAATCGCAAATCGCAAAGAAAGGCCGAAGCATTGCTCGAGCGCGAAAAGCAAGACTGCGAAGGAGCGATGCGAAGTTCATCGCGTCGCATACATCACACGCGCCCCTTTAAAATAAGACCTTCGAGAAATGCCGATCGCCGATATGCGATATCGCAAATCGCAAGCATCGCGCTATACGGCATAACCATTAAACAAAATTTGCGATATCTGCGATTTGCGATCTGCAATGGCAGCGATTTGCGATCTGCGATCTAAAAAGACTTATCACATGATAAACCTAGGATTAAGTGCGCGCCTTGAAGGAATTTAATGACCGCATGCTTGAGTATCTAGGAATGATTGCATTACATTTATCAAAGAGTCAAGTCATGATGAATGTCAGGGTTATGCATTCATTAGAGATTAATACTTTCACGTCAAATCTTTTCATTTCCCTTCTTCTTTGCGTAGACTGCAAGACACGCAACTAATATAAGTTTATATGCAGGAAACATTTGAGGGAAAGAGGAAAGCGCCAATCAGATAGTAAAGAGAGAATGCCTCCGCAAACGGATGCCGCATGCAGCAGAACCGTGGATTCCAGACTATCAACCAACCGGCACTGATGAAATTAGACTATTCAGGACTCAGAGTCAAAGGCGCACAAAAGCAGCGTGTTCAGAAAAGATCCTGAAGCTCAGACTTGGTAAAGCAGAGAAAGAAGCGCATGAGAAGGAAGACGCTTCAGGAAAACCTGAAACAAAGAACGGAAACAATTCTTAAAACAGGGGGATGTCCATACAGCACGACTCCTAACCCACTCAGTCATTCGCACGACCGGAAACCGAAAACAGCAACAACAAAATAAGTTCGAGAAGAATCTGGGTTATGCTAAGTATACACGTGGCGAATACACCCAGCTAGAGAAAGGTTTTCGAAAATATCTTCTAGTCTGCCGGAAGGAAGTGCCAGCTCCTGTTATTTCCACTTTTATCTCCAGAGCGAAAGAAGAAAGCGGCCAGCCAACTCTTCCCAGGAAAACGTTGCACTGTTGACAGCACTAAAGAGAATATACAGAAACAGTCAGAAATTAGATTTTAAGTTTAGAAATAAAGTTGCTTTTAGTAAAAGGGCGGTCATTTGAAGCCGATTCCCTAATTTCATGTAATTAAGATTGATTAGTTAGTAGTATTTAACCCTTCTCATGGTTTTTGGAGAAGGGTCCGGAAATCTGTCAAAAAACTTATCCTCAGAACATGCACTTCTGCACCCTCAGAGGAGGTTTTTGATGAATAGATGGATCAAGATTTATTTATGTTTGCATTTTAATATCTGTTACTGATGTTGCACTTCTGTACTCTTAGCAGATGTTAGAACAAGTAGAAATAAATCATTATTACTTGAAGTTTATTGGTGAAGTTAGTCATAAATGGTACTTTTATCTCTTGACTAGATTCTGCTAGTATCCCTAAAAGTGATATGTAGCTGAGTTCTTTATATATGTTATTGTATGAATGTCTGCATTACCATTTGGCACTTCTGTACGGTGGGATCATTTAATCATGCTTAACATATAGAAGACTGATTATGCGATATGTTGTTCACAACTATTCTGCCTAACTTCTTATGCAGAATGGTTTATCTTTATTGGTTTATATTCTGATATCAGTTGAATGATCTTTATTACCAGCTGCTGTTAGAAATCTTTCTAGATCGCATAAACAAAAGAAAAACACCCCGGGTTAGCATAGATCAGATGTATTTCTCTTCATTAGATTACATTAGCATAGAGTTAGTTTAGCAGTTATAATCGAGACTAGTTTAGAAAAACCTCTAGATTAATATCATCAGACTCTACGCACACACACACACCCATCACATTGGGAAACTGGTCCCATTACCCCCAGTCGGACCCGCTACTCCAAACGGGCAAGGAGCCGCCAACTAGGTTTCGGACCGGGTGGGTATCCCCCTTGTTGTTGACTCGACTTCGGAACCCTCAACAGATCCATCATCTGACCAAACAATCCAACAAGTATCTTTCTCATCCAGATTGCCTCACATGTTTCTTGACTTGCAACCATGTATTCCGATTCTACCAAGCTGAGTGCCATAGATACTTTCTTCTTGTTGCACCAAGAAACTGTTGTGGACCCAAAAATGAAGATTCTACCTAATGTACTCCCCTCCCAATATACATCTGTGAAGCCACACTACTTCACTCCCTTTGTCTGTCTATACCAAGATCTAAACTGGGTAGTGCCTATGAGGTACCATAGAACATGCTTAGCTTCCCTAAAAAATAATTTGGTTGACCTTATGATGGCTTAGATCACCTAGCTGACTACATAACACATATGTGGTTATGTATTCACAATACATTAGCGAACCCCCCAACTTCCGGTAAATAGTAGCATCCACTTCTGCACCTTAAGTGGCATTCTCTTTCCTCCAGATTGTCGTTAGAGGTGTCTCCATGGGTTTGCAACTATCCATGTGGAACCTTTGTAGTATCTTGTTGGAATACTTTTTCCCTAAGAGAAAAATAGTTCCCCATCATCTTACTTCCAATCTGAGGAAGTAGTGCATGAGACCTATGTCCTTCATTTCAAACTCTCTTGTAAGGTCCTCCTTGTGAGATCTATTCAACTTCTCATCTCTAGTTAAAATCAAGTCATCAACAATTTTACTTCTACAAAGATATGATAGAGGTTTGCATCCACTTCAGTTTTGGTGAAGCCCAAACTGGTGAGATAACTATTGATCCTGGTGTACCAAGCATGGGGTGCTTGATTGAGACCATATAATGCTCGCTTGAGTCTACACACATGAGACTCTTGATCAAAAGACTCGAAGCCTTTTGGTTGCTTGATATACGGCTCCTCCTCATTAAATCCATTGAGGAATGTTGTTTTCACATCCATTTGGTGGATCTTCCACCCCATCTGTGTAGTGAGAGCAAGAATTGATCTGATGGATGAGTATCTTGCTACATGAGAAAAGGCCTCCTCACAGTCAATCACTTCAACTTAAGAGTACCCCTTGACCACAAATCCGACCTTGTACATTTCTATGCTTTTGTTTGTTGCATGCTTTACCTTGAATATCCATCTTAAATCCACAGCTGATTTGTCTACTAGTCTTGGACTACTACTTCCCAAACACTATTGTTTACAATGGATTCCTATTCCTCCACCATTGCATCAACCCACACAAGTTTCTCTACTTCTTCCTCAAAAGAGGAAGGTTAAGTCTCTGCAAGCTCAGTCATTAGAGCCATGTATCTAGTGTACTAATCTAGTGACCTTCTCTCCTGCCCTGATTTGAAGGAGCACTGACATTATCCCTCACATCCTGCACAAGTCTCTCAACTTCCTTGGTCCTTTTCCTACCTTCTTTGGTTGGTCCTGCTTGATTTGTTGTATCTACTCTCTGCTCCACAATTTGTGGCTGCTCCATATCTTCTTGAGGTTCCTCCATTGGAGCTAAAATCTCCTCTTATGGTGGGTTCTGAAGCTCCCTCTCAAGAGAGCACCACATCGTTTTTCCTTCATCAAAATTTACATCCCTTCGCATAGCTATCATTCTGAGGGATGGCAAGTACACAGGGTAGTTGTGGCGAGTTTTTGCATAACCCACAGATACCACCGATTCTGTTGTCAGATCTAGCTTCTTCCTTGATTATTTGGAGACATGACAGTAAATAGAGGCTCCAAAAATCGTAAAGTGTGACACGTTTGGATTTCTCCCAGAGAAAGCCTCTCACAGTGTAATCATGCCAAGAATCTAATGAGGACTCTGGTTCTACAAATAGATTGTTGTGTTGCATGCCTCAGACTACAAATGATCAGAACTTAAACAGGAACACAACAACTTACAAATATACTCATAAACATAGAGGTGTAGTAAAAAAACACTTCATTTCATTAATAGAAAAATACTGAACTATGCTTATAAACATAATGGAAATAAGATAGCTCGGGCGATGGTAGACTATCTCTGAGAAGAGATGTGGTGGCTATGTGCCTCTGAATTGAGCTATAATGAAGCTCAAGGGCCTTTTTATTATTGAAAAATAAGAGAAAACACTAAAAAACCATAACCATAACCCAAGGAGATGTAACACCAAGAGTTTATGGGCCTCGTTGGGGTTAGTTGGGCATCCAACTTCTCAGGGTCGTAACTTGGTCATATTATCTCTGTTTGACGCGTATGATGCCTCATTGGAAAGATATCTTCGATGACTACAACTGTAGATGCAAATTTTGAAATAATCGCTAGAGAAATTTTGCCAAAAAAACATCATTTAGGGCCTCAAAACGACTCCAGAAGTTTAGGACCCGAAAAATGGCAAAAATAGTAAACTGTGCTATAATTAAGGAAACTAAAAAATGGAAAGAAACAATGTTGAGGGTCCAAGTGGAATAGGTGGGTGGCCACCAATATCCACCTGGATCAATCCTCCCCCTAGGAAGCAATGGTACCCATTGCGTTGAGTTCCTCCATGAGATGAGGAAACTTTTGCTGAACTTGGTCCCTGACGAGCCATTTTCCTTGGTGAAGGAGTTGGCCTGCTTTCACAAATTGATATAGTTGTATCCTATATTTTCGAGTGTTATTGATCTATGTGTCCATGATCTGATCAGTTGTGGCCTGTTCCATGTAGAGTGTGAGCTGTTCTACAATGTCAGATGTGTCCAACAATGGTGGAAAGTATGGCCGAAGGCGATCTACATTGGTTACTGGGTGCAGACCAAGGAACGATGGGATGCTGAGCTTGAATGAATTTTCCCCGATGGCCTTGGTGATGGTATATGGCCCATATAGGAGCAGGCGAAGCTTGCGGTGGGGTCCAGAAAGGCGCTCCTTATGCAAATGTAGCCAAACTTTGTTGCCCACCTAGAATTTGTGCGGCACTCGATGTTGATCATGGCGCTGCTTGTACTTAGCATTAGATCTGTCCAATATATCATGGACCTGTTGGCAGATGTGTTGAATGTGCTCAATGAAGTTGTTAGCCCTTTCAGCTTCAGACTGCACGTGAGCCGAATCTACCTGAGTGGCTGCAAATGGTATGGCCACATCAATGGGGCATAATGGTTGAAATCCCAACCCTACCTGAAAGGGGTTGTGGCCTATTGAGCTGTGGAGAGCTCTGTTGTAGCTATGTTGGACATAGGGGAGACTTTCATCCCATGTGTGTGGATGCTTTGAGTTGTACATGCGCAGAATGTGTACGATCAACCTATTGACAACCTCTGTTTGGCTATCCATTTGGGGATGGAAAGACATGGACTTAGTGAGTTTTGTATCTAGTATTGACTAGAGACTTGACCAAAATGCACTCAGGAATCTGTTGTCCTGATCTGAGATAATGGACTGTGGGATCCCAAAGTGTACCCACACTCACTCAAAGAAGAGGTTAGCAGTGGCCTCTACTGTGATACTCTTCTTGTAGGCTACCATGAGATAGATTCCCAAGGCCGACTAGGAGTAGGTAGAGGAGTATACATGCCTTTCTTCTTGATGGTTGGTTTGGCAGTGGCACAGGCAGTGCAGGATCTAATGTACTTCCCAATATCCTGACGAAGTTTTGGCCAATAAAAATATTTCTGCAATACCGCCACTATTTTCTCTACTTCGAAATGTCCAGCGACCCGACTGTAGTGCACCTCCCAAATCATCTTGGCACGCTCACTTGAAGGAACACATATGTGTCCCAAGTGGCATAACAATGCATCCTGAAGGTGAAAATTTGGAACTTTCTTCCCTTCCAGGAGTGTCTAGTATATGCTACCAAATTCTGGATCGCTCTTGTAAAGATGCAACCACCCCGATGTCTTGTGCCCACAGGAGTCGAGCACAATGATAAGTGCCATGATCGGTGGTCGGCTGAGGAAATCATCGACTTTATTGGTGCTGCCCTTCTTATACTTAATGTTTAAATGGAACTGTCGCAGATAGGTGGACCATTTCTGATGACGATCGTTTTGCAACTTCCCTTGTGTCTGTATGAACTGTAGAGGTTGGTGGTTTGTGTGTATGACCATTTCCTTCCCCAGAATGTAATGTTTCCATTGACAGCAAGCCTGCACAATGGAATACATTTCTTTGTCGTAAGTGGGGTACTTTCGGATTGTGTTTGAAAGTGTCTCACTGTAGTAAGCCACTGGATGCCCATGTTGAGTAAGAACTGGACCAATAGCATAGTCAGAGGCATTTGTCTCAATCTCAAATGGTTGTTGTAGGTCTGTTAATGTGAGCACTAGTGCAGAACAGAGGCAATTCTTCAACTTGGAGAATGCTTGCTGTTGGGTTTCCGACCAAAGGAACTTGGCTTTTTCTCTTCCCTTAGTGACTTGAATTAAAGGCCAAGCGATATGAGAGAACCCCAACATGCACCTAGAGTAAAATTGGCAAGACCCAAAAATCTACGGAGCTTTGTTAGAGTGGTTGGGGCTGGCCAATCCCGATTGACTTGTATCTTGGGTGGGTCCACATGTACACCCTGATCATCAATGATGTACCCTAGATATTGAACCTGGGTCAGGTCAAAGTTATATTTCTCCAAGTTAGCACACAACTTGTGTTGTTGAAGGGCTTGAAGGACCTGTCGAATATGGTGAAGGTGCTCTTCCCAACTCCGGTTGAAGATAAATATTCCATCTATACACCACCATGAATGCATTGGTGAAGGGCTGCAATATGTCATCCATTAGTTTCATGAAGTTTGTAGGGGCGTTCGTCAATCTGAATGACATGGCCAACCATTCAAAAAAGCCCTCCTTGGATTTGAAGGCAGTCTTCCACACATCAGAGGGTTCAATAGGCACCTGGTGATAACCTGATTTCAAGTCAATCTTGCTAAAATATTTGGCCCCCTTGAGCTGGTCTAGAAGGTCATTAATCCACGGGATTGGGTACCTATTCCGGACACTGATCTTGTTTAGCGCCCAATATTCAATACAGAGCCTCTAGGTCCCATCCTTTTTCTGTACCAATACAATCGGGATCCCACAGGGTGATGAGCTTGGCCCGATGTTCCCTTTTTGTAGTAGTTCCCGAATCTTCTTCTTGATATCATCGTTCTCTAGAATAAAGTGTCGATAAATCGGTCCATTGGGTAGTGGCGTGCCCGAGGTCAAATCGATGGAGTGCTTGACCTAACAGTGCAGAGGTACCCCTGTGGGTGAGGAGAAAATGTCCCTGTACTCCTCCACGATCTTGTCCATCTATTGCTGTTGTGCAAAGGAGCCCTTCCTAGATGTCGTGGCCACAACCTTCTTCTTGCCTTGGGGGTGAATCGTAAGGAAAATGAATTTCCTAGTCTGGGAAATGATCTTACTGCAATGCTTTGCAGTGATCAAAGAGATGGTGGTAGGAAGGGCTACCTCCAGTATCATGAACAACTTATTAGCCAAAGTAATAATCAAAGAGCGAGGTCTAGATTCATATATAGCATGTCACTTCCACAAGTATGGTTGTCCTAAGAATACATCAGAAACTTCAAGAGGAGCAACGTCACACAATACCTCATCCATGAAGGGCTTGATGCTGTAGGGAAGGCAACACTACTGGCTGACGCGAAGATCTCATCCTTAGTGAAGCCACTCGATGGTGTATGCTTGTGGATTTGTTGTAGTATTTAGGCCTAGCCGCTTCATGACTTATGCTGAAATTAGGTTCTTTTTGCTCCCACTGTCAATAATGAATTTCAATGGAGAACCCTTCACCCACATCTGTGAGTGGAAGAGGCATTCCCCCTCCTCTAGATCTTCAGGGTCAATTTTTTGGATCTTCGTGGTGGCCATGGTGGCACTAGGCTCTGCCTCAATGATTGGCTTCCCTTTTTCAGTCCACTTATAAGGGCTGAGATTCAGAGTCGGAACCTACGTCTAATTCAGAAGCCTTCAGCTCGACCACTAGTGACTGCTTGGCCAGACACTCACTTGTATTGTGAGTGGAGCTCTTATGGAACTCACACCATTTTCCTGTATCCTTCTTCGTCTTCATGGTGTTGTTCTTTACTTGCGGCTTCAGCAGGTTTCCTGGGTAGCCCCACCTTGGTTTGGTCCCTTGTTCTGTGGTTTGGGGGTGCCTTTTCCTTGCTTTGGATTCGCAGATCCAAAGTCCTACTTATTCTGTTTAAACTTCTGCTCAATCTTTACAGTGTACCGATACGCTGTGCCGAGCAAGGAAATGTCTAGGAAATCCATCTTGTCCTGGATGTACTTGTTTAGACATCCACAGTACTTGGGCACCAAATCCCATTCAGTATCCTTGATACCCAACTTTGTGTGAAGGGTATGGAAAGTATTTGTGAACTCTGACACATCTTAGTCCCTTTCCTGCCATAGCATGGTCCACTTTATGTATTTATCTTCATAGCTCCCGAAAGGGTAATACTATTCCTTGATGGCATCTTAGAAAGAATTCCAAGTGGGTGCAGCTGAAAACAACGAGAGTTCACTCTCATCCTTTTGTTCACAGTAGGTTTCCCACCAATCCTTGACGTGTGGGGCGGCTTTGTGAAGTGCAAACGTAATATTTTCCCAATTGGAAAATTCATGAACTGAAAAATATCCTTCCAATAGATTTAACCATTTATATACGGCGTATGAATCTATGAGGCCTTCAAATATGGGAATATTGAATATAACATGTACCTTAAAAGGAGTGGCTCCTCCAGAGCGGCTGTTGGATGAAGATGCATCACTTGTGGGTAGCCATCGAAGTATTTGGGCAAAGTTATCCATCATTGCATCCCTTTGTGACTTGAGGGCTTCTTCGAGCAACATTTTGAAAGGATCTCCTGCTCCCCCATCTTTCTTTTCTTCCGCCATGGGAGGTCATCGAATTTTTCAAGGGTGATCCTGTAACGGTTCAACTAGATCGAGCCCTAACTCCTTATACCCTGACCTCATTGGGGACATGCAAAGAAAAACAAAGAAAGAGTAGGCCGCTCAGATACCACTGATTTGAACTCAAACAAGAACACAAAAAATTACATATATATGCATAAACACAGAGACGCAATAGAAAAACGCTTCATTTCATTAATAGAAAAATACTGAACTATGCTTACAAACAGAATGGAAATAAGATAGCCCGGGTGATGGTAGCTTATCTCTGAGAACAGATGTGGCGGCTACATGCCTCTGAACTGAGTTACAATGAGGCTTAAGGGCATTTTTATTATTGAACAATAAGAGAAAACCCTAAACAACCAAAACCCTAACCCGAGGAGATGTAACGCCAAGAGTTTATGGGCCCTGTTGAGGTTAGTTGGGTAGCCAACTTCCTGAGGTCAAGTTGGTCATATTATCTTTGTTTGACGTGTATGATACCTCGTTGGAAAGATCTCTCTAAGGACTACAACTTCCGATGCGGTTACTTTTGTAGTTACAATAGGAATTTTTCCAAAAAAATGTCATTTAGGAACGGCTCCAGAAGTTTAGGACCCAAAAAACTACCAAAAATAGTAAACTGTTCTACAATTAAGGAAAATAAAAAACTGAAGGAAACAGTGGTGAGGATCCAAGTGGAATAGGTGGGTGGCCACCAATATCCACCTAGATCAACAAATGTAGAGGTAGGCCTTGATCATGCAACATCTCCCTCGCTGCTCTGACAATGCTACAGTTCTTTCTCTCAGCCACCCAATTCTGCTGTGGGTTGAGGGGTGTTGTCAACTCTCATCGAATTCCTTCTTTTGCATAGAAATTTTTAAATTCATTCAACATCTACTCACCTCCACTGTCACTCCTGAGAGCCTTCACCTTTTTGTTTGTTTCTGTCACAACCAGTTCCTTCAATTCTATGAACTTGGAGAATGTCTCATCCTTCTTTCACGTGAAGAAGATTCAATACTTTCGTGAGAGGTCATCAACAAACATGACAAAATATTTGTGCCTGGTAGTGGAGGCTATCGAGAAAGGTCCACAAGCATAAGATTGGATCATTTCAAGGACTGCATGTGCTTTGTTGTCCCAATCATGGAATATGGATTTTCTGTACTTCCCCAGGGTACATCCTTTACATAGATCATGTTGCTCAAGTACTCCTTTGGGAAGGCTTGTGGTTATCTGTTGCATGATCTTCAAAGTTCCATGATGCAAATGGAAAAGTCTTCTATGCCAAAGTTCACCAACATCACGACTCTACACCTTCTCCACCTTTATGCTAAATGCAGCACAATCCTCCACATCTAGATTATACATGTTCTTCACATGAAGCTTGATCCACTTCACCTATCTCATGGCTATGTGTCTCACGAATTCCTTTCCTTTTCTGAAGATCACATCATAACCATGGTCTTCCAAAACTGCAGTAATATTTTTCTTTAGGCCCGAAACAAACATGACATCCTTGAGCGTGAAGGGGGAGCCTAACTCCCTCTGAAAGGTGATTGTATCAATCTCAAGCACATTATACCTTCCTTCATCCCCCATCTTAATGTGCATATGCGAGTCTTTTTCCTCCATGTAACTAAAAAATTCCCTATTCTCCATCATATGGAATGAGGCACCTAAGTCCAAGTACCACACTCTCCCCACCACTATGTTGGTCATGCATGCAATGAGGATAAAGTAAAACTCAAACTGTGAAGCCAGAGCTTCATGTACTTCTCCTCCTGAGGTCTTCTAGCTTGTCTTCTTGTGTGGACACTTCATGGCATAGTGCCTGAATTCATGACAATGGAAGCATTTAATTTTTGAAAAATCTTTCTTCTTTCCCCCTTGACTGGATTCTGGTTTGGATTGGGATTTATTCCCTTTTCCCTTCTTTTCCTTTCTATCCAATGCAAATTTTTCTTCATCCTCACCCTTGGATGAAGTCCCATCTTTGGTATTCCAATGTATTTCCTCCTATACCATGTTGGACCATAAGCGCTCCCAAATCTATAGTTTCTCCCTCCCATTCACTGAATCTTGATAACTATGCTAGTTCTTAGGAAGGCCCAGAAGGGCTAGAGCTACCAAGTCTTCTTCAGGGACATTAACATTGACCCTGCCAAGTTCATCATGACAACATGTAAACTTACTCAAATAATGCGGAATTGTGTCATTCTTCTGCGTCTTGATACTTTGAAGTTTATCCTTGAGCACCAGCTTCCTGTGGTCACTACTATTCTCGAATAATTATGGCATTGCTTTCCACATTGCGAATGAATTTTCTTTTTGTGGAGATTCAAGACAATATGATCCTGTACTCCCTCCAAGGTGATTCTCCTCACCTTGGCTACATCTTTCTTCCACTGAGAAAGGTTCTAAGCATCATATGCTTGAGGTTTTGCAACATCTATCTTGTTTTACCCTAGAAACCAATTGCCATCCAACACTACCTCCATGTAGCCCTTCCATGTAACAAAATTTGAGGTTCCTTCCAACGCATAATCTAACCTTAGTCCGTTGAATGCCATCTTCTCAACTCTGAAGAAATCATGCTACACTGATCTTCAAATTCGAACCTTTGAGACCCAAATTTTAATTTCCTGCTCTAATGTGAATCTAGCTCCGATACCATGTAGAAATCAGGCTGTAGAGTCGAAACTACTAATGAAATTTACAAAATCACGAGACTTGATGCTACTCTACTACTCTGTGGAATTCAATTCACAATCTAGAACAAAAATCATAGACTTGAAAAAGGAAACATCATACATGCATAGAGATTTATCTAGGGGGAAGAAACTGCTAAAAATCCCATCCTATCAGTGTATTGCATTAATCAAATAATAGAGATGAATAATTATGCTTTCTCAAGCATGAACACAACCTGCAAGTGTAGAGTCTATTTCTATGCCTGACTAGCTGACTCTAGCCAACACTTAGCCAATTTTGAAGTCCTCCAAGCTCCTATTTCCTTGTGTTGTTCCTTGAGGAAATTAGCCCCTATTATTTAGGAATTTCTCTCAATTGGATTACGTAATTCCTCTAGGCTCGTTCTCTGACTGCATGCACCACCTGTACACATTGGAATAGTCTACAATTGATAGTACATTGCCTTGGAATATCCATCTCAACGCAGTAACTCAAATTCTTTGTGTGCATCAATTAGTTTGAGCTGATTGATTCGTTAATTGTTTGATCATTGAGTGTGACTAAAGTCACACCACACAACTTGACCTTCCACTAGTTCCTCCAATAGTTAGAACTAGTTTAACTGAACATAACTCAATTTAACTAAAAGAGATTGATACAAATTAGCAATCAATCGTACTTAACTAAACTCAAGCTTCTCCAACTCGAATTAACTGAGCTAACTAAGTGACAAGTGGCATGTCACCTCAGTTAACTACCTCCATGATTTCTATTGAAATGGAAATTCTAATTTTGTCTAGTTTAACCAAGGCAAGATCAAACTGAGATTTTCTTGCTGCATTTTCAACACTCAATGTGTTTAGTACACTAATGTTGAATTCAAAATTTGTCCAGCATGATGGCACTTTTATTGGCACACTATAGGGTGGTTGGATGTTGTTACTAGAACCCAATATTTGAAAGGATCTATTAAAGCCACAAGGATTCTTAACTTTAAGTAAATATTTGGTAATTTTTGTAACAATAATGGTTTACATAATGGAGGTAGTTCAAATAAAACATGTAATGGTGGAAAATTTTAAGGATGGAAATTTCTCTTAAAGTGTGGAAATCTTAGCGAATCTTATTAGTCCCTATTATGAAAATTATATCATGTTTGGTGATATTTTTTTAACAATATTCAAAACTATAATTAATTTTATACAATATCTATAAAATTTTATCAAATTTTAAGGTCAGACAATTATATCATATAAAATTTTGGTAAATTGCTTTTAGAAAAAATGGAAATTTGTAATTTTTTTTTTCTTTTTTAGAGGGGAAACAAGGGAAATTAGCATATGTATGAAATTTAGCCACTAAAATTTTCCCTACCTGAGAGGTGTTGTGGAGAGTTTTGTATGTCTGGTCAGTGAGAATATTGTAATATTGTTTTTCAAACAATGAGAATATTAATAACTTAACCCCTAGATGGTTCCTTAACATATTATTAGGACTTTACCACATAAATCCTTGATATATTGTAGAATGTTATTCAATTATCTTGTTTTACTTTTCATTATTTTTTAACATTTAATTTACACAATAATTCATATCTTCTAGCCCATTTATCCAACAACTAGTATCAAAGTGTAAGTGAAGGGTGGGGGGAGACGGGTCTGGGTGAGCAGTTATAAGCCATAAATGTTGTCTCTCGTAGGGAGATCAGAGGTCATGCGTTAGAAGTCACAACACTATCTTCAAGTGTCTTTCTACATGTGGAGGAGGATACATGATCTAGTGGAGGCTAGTTCAGTCCAACTTTTGGATGTGATTTGTTGGAGGGTCCATACAATTTTTTTTCTATTAGAGGCCACACAAAGATGAAATTTTCGAGGGCTTTGTCTATTTTTGTGGAGGATGCATATGAGGAGGAATGATCCAGTGCAAGACAAGTTTAGTCCAAGTTTTGGACACCATTTGGTGGAGGCTAGCTATAGACCATTTTATACAAGAACACATAGAGGTGAAGTAGTGGAGGCTTTTGTCCAGTTTAGTGGACATCCATATGTTTGCTAGTGATAGCGAGGAAGTGAAGCAAAGGTCGAGCTAGCTTTTTGAGTATGAATAATGTGGAGAGTTCCACTACGTAAATTGTTAGGTCCCTATAATACTAGTGATTCCCCCATTAATATTGTAGTTGTATCCCTTATTAATATTGTTGTGCCCCTATTGTCCCCATATTGTTATTATTGTGCCCCATAGAATCCCTCTATTGTTATTTTTGTGCCCTTATATTATTATTGTTAGGTCGGCTTGGTTATATTGTGACCCCTTAGACTCCTATATATATAAAGGAGGTTTTTTCATTTGAATCATCCAAGAATTATTCATTTATGTAATTTAAAGGAGGTTTCCCCCTCGAAGAGGTTGAATTCTAAGGTGTTGATCTATCTTTTCTATCTTTTTGTGAGCTGGTTTCATAACATTTGGTATCAGAGCTTTGGATTCTAGGGTTTCGCTTCTCCAAATAAGTCATCATGGCATTTTCACTATAACTTTTTTTCTGCAATGTTTTAGAAGCAAAAAGAAAACCCATTTGAGATGAAATCACACTGAACCTCGGGTCCGAATTTAATAGCTTTTCACTCTATATTTGTGGAGACTTTTCGCAGGCTCCTGAATTCAATTCCAAACAGGTGACCTGGCGAAAATCGTCATAACTTTCTCTCTGAACATCGGATTGAAATTTTGTAAGAAGGTATAGAAAGAGGACAGACTATAGTTTCTTGTATATATTTTTCAAAGCCAAAGGTCGAAACAGTGACACGTGGCACTTCATACAAGTTCACTCTTTTGGAGAGGTCTATAATCAGGTCATCTTGGGAGATTGTGCATAACTCTTCCTTGGAGAATCCATTTTTGGATCAGATTGGTGGCACTAGAAAGAGGACGCAGAGGGCTACTACAGGTCGCAATGTCAGAACTGGATGATCTGAAATTATAGAGATACATCAGATTCAATATCAAGCTCCTACAAAGTGAAAAAAGGTGTGTAGTTTTTTTTTAAATTTTTGCATAAGCTTGGTTTGAAAAATTAGTTTGAAGGAATTCAAAGGGCATAGTAAAGCATTATTATCGATAATTGATGCCCCGAGGAAAGAAAATGCAAACACCTAGTAAGCAACTTGAAAGCTCTAGCATGACTTATGAAGAAGAGGAAGAAATACAACATGATATATCAAAATTACGAGACCAAGTGCAACAAGTGTCACTTGCACAAAAAGAAACAGAATCTAAGATGGATGGTTTAAAGAAAGATTTAGAACCTAATATGGATGGTTTAAAGAAAGGTGTAGAAGCTAAGATGGATTGTTTAAAGAAAGGCATAGAAGCTAAGATGGATGGCATGGAAGCTAAGATGAATGTCATGGACACTAAAATAGATGGCATGGATGATAAGATGGAAGAATTGAAGATAAATATGAATAAGTTGCTACAAGAAATGGTCACTAATGGTGAAAGGGTAGTAAAGGAAATTCATGATGAAAACAAAAGAAATGTTAATCATGATTCCATAGACTCGAATGTTGGATCGAAGACCCACCATATTCCAAAAATCGATATGAGGAAGTTTGATGGCAAGGATCCCACAACATGGATATTACAAATGGAGCAATTTTTCGATCTCAATAATGTGCAAAACACACAAAAGGTACGTATTGCAACTTTATATTTGGAACCAAATCAATTTGTATGGTATCAATGGCTTTACTCTCGTAAACAAATTATCACTTGGTCAATTTTTACGGAAGAATTGACAGCACATTATATGAGGATATAGAAAGAAACACCTTTTTTAGCCAATTGATAAGTCTCAAACAAAAGGGTTCAATAATGGAGCACATTGAGGAGTTCCAAAAATTGAACATAGGGGTAAAAAATATTCCAGAGGAGCATAGGATTGATGTGTTCATAGGGACTTTAAAGGATAATATCCAACATGATGTTCGCCTTTGGGAACTTGATTAATTAGAGAAGGCATTTAGGTTAGCAAGGAAAATGGAAAGCAAAATTATGGCAACCAGGAAGCAACTCACAACTATAAAGATGGAAGTGTTGATGCCCCTAGCCTTCCAAAACCTATAAGGTTGAAACCACAACAATTGGAAGAAAAAAGAGCAAAAGGGCTTTGTTACAGTTGTGATAGCAAATACACTAAAGGTCATAAGTGTGCTGAGAAGAAAATATTCTACATAGATTGTGAAGAGGAAGAAGAAAAGGAGCAAGAAAGGTCAAAAGAAGAGGATATACTCCAGGAACAAAGCCTAGATAAAGAAGAAATAAATCCGACCATATCTTGTAATGCATTGGCTGGAACTATCACTCCTGAAACCATCAAGATAGAGGACAAGAAGAAAAATGTAATAGTGTTGATTGATTCAGGAAGTACCCGCAATTTTATTCATTGTAAGATAGCAAAAGAATTGAATTCCTTCCTATATCCATCACCAAAGTGTCAAGTTATGGTTGCAAATGGAGGAACGATAAATTGCTCTGGAAAGTGCCATAATATCAATCTAACCATGGGAGAATATGTATTGAAAGGCCCAATGCTTTCCATTCCAATGGGAGGTGCTGATGTTGTACTAGAAGTCCAATGGCTACAATCCTTGGGTACACTAGCTTTTAACTTTCAAGAAATTTTCATGAAATTTTATGCGGAACGAAAGGAAGTTGAATTAAGGGGTATTGCAGGGAAACCAAGAAAGATAATAAGCTCTAATGGTATGACAAAGCTTCTAAAAAAGGAACAACGAGGTGTAATTGCACAATTATGTTCGCTAGATGTTTCCACATCAAATTCATCTATTGCTCTAGATCTCCAAAAGGTCTTGGACAATCATTCCAAGGTATTTGAGACTCCCAAAGGTCTCCCACCTATTTTTGATCATGATCATGCTATTCATTTGATTCCAGGAAGTGTTCCTCCAAACATCGGGCCGTACAAATATCCCTATGACCAAAAGAGTGAAATTGAACGTATGGTTGCAAAAATGCTTGAGGTTGGTATAATTAAACCTAGCCAAAGTTCTTTCTCTGTTCTAATAGTATTGGTGCACAAGAAGGATGGATCATGGTGCATGTGTCTAGATTATAGGGAGATCAATAAGCTCACTATTAAAGATAAGTTTCCCATTCCTGTCATTGATGAATTATTGGATGAATTGCATGGATCAATTTACTTCACCAAGTTAGATCTTGGTTCAGGATATCATCAAATCAGAATGAAGACTCAAGACATTTTGAAAACAACATTTAGAACTCATGAGGGTCACTATGAGTTTTTGGTCATGCCTTTTTGCCTTACCAATGCACCTTCTACATTTCAAGGTTTGATGAATTCCATTTTCAAACCCTCCCTTAGAAAATTTGTGTTAGTATTTTTTGATGATATACTAATCTACAGCAAGTCTTGGAAGGATCATGTTGAACACGTTGACAGGGTGCTACAACTATTTGAGGAGAATCAATTATATGCAAAAAGATCCAAATGTTTCTTTGGAGTACAAGAGGTGGAATATCTGGTTCATATTGTATCTCATGAAGGAGTTAAGGTAGACCCTAGCAAAATTAAAGCCATTAAGGAATTGGAAATCCCCACATCCATAAAGAATTTGTGAGGATTTATCGGGTTGACAAGGTATTATCGCAAGTTTGTTAATAATTATGGGAAAATAACAACACATCTAACAACATTGTTGAAGAAAGATGCATTTTCATGGACTCCAGAAGCAACAAGGGCCTTCGAAGATCTTAAAGAGGCAATGTGCCAAGCACCAGTCTTAGCTACACCAGACTTCACAAAAACCTTTATTGTGGAATGTGATGCTTCTAGAAATGGAATTGGTGTTGTTTTAATGCAAGATGAAAGACCCATTTCTTTTGAAAGTTTTTCAATCAAGGGAAAGTATTTACACAAAGCTATTTATGATAAGGAAATGTTGGCAATACTACATGCACTTAAGAAATGGCAACCCTACCTAATGGGAAGACACTTCAAGGTAAAAATGAATCATGATAGCCTTAAACACTTTTTAGAACAAATATTATCCTTTGAAGAACAACAAAAATGGGTCACAAAGATGTTGGGTTATGACTTTCAAATCATATACAAAAAAGGGTAGAAAAATGTTGTGGCAGATGCACTCTCAAGAAAGGATGAGGATGTGGAAGCATTGTTGTGCACCATTTCTGTTTTCCAACCAGATTGGATAAACGAAGCAAGGGAGGAATGGAAGAATGATGAAGAAGTGTGGGAGCTTATTCGAAAGTTACAACAAGATTTCAGTACATCTGATACATTTAGCTAGAAAAACGATTCGTTATGGTACAAAGATCGCTTATACCTCTGTAAGAATTCCCAACTCAAACAAAATATTCTTCTGGAATTGCATGCTTCTCCCTTAGGAGGGCACTTAGGATTTTTGAAAACTTACCACAGGGTTAAGAAGGAATTTTTTTGGGATGGCCTTAAATTGGATATTCAAAAGTTTGTGGCGGAATGTTTGGTATGCCAACAAAATAAAGCTGAAACAATTAAGACACCTGGTCTATTACAACCTTTATCCATTCCAAGTCAATGTTGGGAGGAGGTTTCAATGGATTTTATCACAGGTTTACCCAAGTCTAAGGGAAAGAGTGTCATCATGGTGGTAGTTGACAGAATTACCAAGTATGTACACTTTTGTGCATTATCACATCCATTTAAAGCCAGTACAGTTTCTATGGCATTTGGAAATAATTCAAAAGCTACATGGAAACCCAAAAATTATTGTAAGTGACAGAGATCCCATTTTTACAGGAAATTTTTGGACTGAATTATTTTCTTGTCTTGGTACTCAGTTAGCTCATAGCTCATCTTATCATCCTTAATCTGATGGGCAAACAGAGATAGTAAATAAATGTTTGGAAGCATATCTTCATTGCTTTGTATCTGATAAATAGGCACAATGGGTCAAATGGTTGCCTATGGCTGAATGGTGGTATAAAACTTCCTTCCATACTGCAACAAAAATGACCCCATTTATGGCACTTTATGGATATCAACCACCATCCATCACATCATATTTAAGAGAAAATTCTAAGGTTCAAGCAGTGGAACATCACATCGAGCATCAACAACAAGTTCTCCAACTCTTAAAGGATAGCCTCGTGTTGGCGCAGAATAGAGTGAAACAACAGGCAGATCAACATCACAGTGAAAGAAGTTTTGATGTAGGTGATTGGGTATTCCTACGGCTATAACCATATAAACAAATGTCCCTCAAGCAAGCTAAGAAGGATAACAAATTGTCACCAAAGTATTATGGTCCGTACAAGGTGTTGCAAAAGATTGGTACTATGGCATACAAATTGGAGCTTCCTGCAGCTTCTCGAGTGCACCCAGTTTTCCATGTTTCATGTTTAAAGAAGGTTATAGGCGACAAGCTCCAGTTCAAACAATATTGCCAGAACTTGATGAGGAAGGAAAAATTATATTGGAACTGGAAGTAGTCATAGAAACAATAACTCAACAACTATGAAATCAATCCATTTCAGAGTATCTCATCAAGTGGAATAACTTATCTGCTGAAGATTCCACATGGGAGGATGATAATTTTATACAAAGCATCCAAAACTACTCCAGCATTGAGGACAACACTTTTTTGAAGGAGAGGGGCATGCTAGGTCCTTATAATACTAGTGATGCCCCCATTAATATTGTAGTTGTATCCCTTATTAATATTGTTGTGCCCCTATTGTCCCCATATTGTTATTACTGTGCCCCATAGAATCCCTCTATTGTTATTTTTGTGCCCTTATATTATTATTGTTAGGTCGGCTTGGTTATATTGTGACCCCTTAGACTCCTATATATAGAAAGGAGGTTTTGTCATTTGAATCACCCAAGAATTGTTCATTTATGTAATGTAAAGGAGGTCGCCCCCTCGAAGAGGCTAAATTCTAAGGTGTTGATCTATCTTTTCTATCTTTCTGTGAGCTGGTTTCATAACATAAATGATTTGTGGAGTCTTTTTCTAGTGGAAACTATGTATATAGTATGTTTACTTTTTTAGTTGAGGTATAATTTAAATTTGAAATTCGAAATTTATAATTAAAAAAATCAATTTGGTGGAATTATGTAGAGTGTCAATGGTGAGTATTTTAAATGTAAAGTTCAAGGTGGAGAAGTTCGATGGGAAGAGTAACTTGAAGCCATGGAAGCGTAATATGCACAATATGCTACTACAACAAGGTGGAGAAGTTCAATGGGAAGAGTAAATTCAAGCCTTCGAAGCTTAAGATGCACAATCAGTTACTACAATAAGGTCTACACAAGGCATCTGCAAGTGAGACAAGGATACTTGGGGGTATGACTGATGAAGACTAGGAAGATTTGAATTAAGAGTTATCAACACTATTTGGTTGTGTTTGGTAGATGGTGCTCTTTTCACTATTGTTGGAGAGCAAACCACAATAGGCTTATGGAGCAGAATGGAGATCCTTTATATGATTAAATACTTTCAAACCAAATCCACTTGATGAGGTAATTATACTATTTATGAATGAAGTAAGCTATCAAAATTGTTAATAACTTAAATATTTTCAATACTGTTATGTGCTAGTTATCTAGCATGGATATAAAATTGATGAAGATAAGACAATCACATTATTGTGTCCATTACCTAAATATTGGGATGAATTAGCCACTTCTATTAGCTTTAGAAAAAATAACACTCTTAATTATGATTCTCTTGTAGGAGCATTATTTTCTAAGGAGGTGTGGAGGAAATCCAATATAGAAAATTCCACACTAAAAGTAATGGTGCCTAGGGGTAGATCGGAGGAAAAATGGGAGAAGTTGAGAGGTACCTAAAAAAAACAATTTTGTTGGGATCTTTGGATTCTATAGGTTATAAATTTATAATTCAAGGTGGAGCACTAAATGAGTCCAAGGGTTTTTTGGTGGTTTTGAGGGTCACAAAGTTTCGGAACCTTTATAAGCTAGAAGGGAGTGTAGGTTTTAGCCCTGTACAAAAATTACCTGCATACGAATTCTAAAAAATAGAAAATAAGAAATGACGAGAGAATAAAACATAAAATATATAAACATAGATATTTTCCCCTTGATCCCAAAACCAAGACTACCATATTGATTTTTTATTATATTCCTTTCAATGTTACAATACATATATATACATGCTGAAGCATCTATAAACCCCAATCCATTAACCCTAGATTAGAACATAACTGTAGTTCCCTTGACCAAATCTACATACCATGGATATAAAACCATCATGCCCAAAACCATGTGTGAAATCCATGAACAAAACCATAGGTAGGTCCGCCCACCTAATATAGGGTCCAAAATAATTTCTCGGGGGGCTACCCCCCCCCGCCCTGTATCCCTACCTTGTGACCCCCCTGCTGCACCCGATGCAACGTACAAGAGGGGACACTGCCCCCTTGTGACCCCCGTGCACATGGGATAGTCGTGGAAAGAATATAGCACACACCCAATATGGAGTACTCAAATAAATGAATTGGTAATAGTGATATCTAATGAAGAAAATGGATATACTCATTTATGGCATTAGCAACAAGGTCATATGGGAAGAAAATGAATAAAGGTACTGATAAACCTCAAATTACTTCCTAATATAAAATCTTTGAATTTGAATTTTTGTAAGCATTATGTTTTTGAGTAGTGCAAGATTTTTTTAAATAGGCAGTCATTCAAGTAAAGATATTCTATATTATATCCATTCAAATGTTTGGGGGAATATCCCCTATAGTTTCTTTAAAGAACCATTATACTTTTTAATATTTATAAATGATTACTCTTGAAAATTATGGGTCTATGTTCTCAAATGGAGAGCTAATGTGTTTAATTTATTTAAGAAATGTAGAGTTTTGTTTAAAAGATGAATTGGTAGGTCACATCTTTGAAACTTGAAAAATAGTGTAAGGAAGCCTATGGAATTGAAAGGTGTGAAAGCAAAATATTGACTCCCAAATAAAATATTAAGCTAGAATACAAGGGCATGACTCTTTTAGAGAGAGCAAGGAGCATGTTTAGTAATGTCAATTCAAAATAAGATTTGTGGATAGAATTAAACACTATAGGTTTCTATTTGGTAAATAAATCACCATGAATCATAATCAAGTGTAATAGTCCTAAAGAGGTATGGATAGGTCATTCTTGCGATTACTCAAATATTAAACTTTTTGGTTGTGAAGCTTATGCACTTACTCCTAAAAATCAATGTTCTAAGTTAGACCCTAAAATAAAGACGTATATAATTGTTGGTTATGATGATGTAGTTAAGCGATATAAATCATGGAATCCTACTACCCACAAAACCATCGTTAGAAGAGATGTAGTAATTGACAAATCCCCTCTCATAAAATCATACATTCCATAATTTGAAATGAAACATGAACTAGCACAAAATCAACAAATTTAGTTGGAGCCATATCCATCTAAGGAAACTAGGAAGCAAGAAAAAACTTCTAAAGGAAAATAAGATGTGGATGTATAAAATATATAGGAAAATGTGGAAAATTAACAACCAAAACTAAGGAGATTTAATCAAGACAAAAATTCTCCTAAGAGGTATGAAGATTATGTTTCATCTATTAGTTTGAATACTAATAATAAGAAACTTTATTTTTATCTTGAGGGGATGGATGATATGGAAAGTGCTAAATGGAGAATACCAATGAAAGAAGAAATGGATGCCTTGGAGAAGAGAAAAACAAGGGACTTGGTAGAACTTGCAAAGAATAGAAAAGTTGTTCAGTGAAAGTAGGTCTACAAAACTAGAAAGGGTGTTGATAGTAAAATTGAAAGATACAAAGAAAGACTCATAGAAAAAATCTATTCTGAAATGGAAGGTATTGATTTCATTGAATTTTTTTTAATTGGTTTTTTAGCCTGGTTCCCTTTGTATAGTACTAGCACTAGCTGTGTTACTTGATCTTGAGTTAGAGAAGTTACATGTTAAAACAATATTTTTATTTGGATATATCTATATATATATATATATATATATATATGGAACAACCAAAAGAGTTTATTCAAGATTGCAAAAGGCATTTTGTTTCCAAGATCAAGAAGTCATTGTATGGCCTGAAGTAGTTTCTTACACAATGGTATAAGAAGTTTGATTCCTTCACGATAAAACAAAAATTTACTAGAAGTGAGTATGACCATTGTGTTTACATCATAAGTTTAAATTCCATATTCATTATCTTGGTGTTATATGTTGATGATATTATTGCTCTAAGCAAAAACATGGCTAAGATTAATGGGTTAAAGTCCTAGTTGGTTAGGACTTTTGATATTAGGGATCTAGGAGCATCAAAACACATTTTAGGTATAGAAATACACAGGGACATGGAAAATGGTAAGATTTAGTTATCATAGTAAAAGTACGTGGAAAAAATACTCAGGAAAATTTCTATGAATAATGTGAAATTTGTAAACATCCTTTTGGCTCCCCATTTTAAGTTTTCTTTAGGCTTATGTCCTATTAGTAAAGAAGAAAATGAATATATGTCTTCTGTATCATATGCTAGTGTAATAGGAAGTTTAATGTGTGCAATAGTATGTACCAGACCAAATTTTTCACATGTAGTTCGTATTGTAGATACATGAAAAATATGAGTAGAAAGCATTAATGGTTGTGGTCATGTTGGTTCATATTTTGTTGGTGATTTTACAAGAGGATATCTACTTTAGGTTAAATATTTACTCTAGCAAGAGGATCAATTAGGTTAAATCTTTACTAACTTTCATCATATTAACATCTTTATAGTGTGTGTCATATTACATTTAATCTTTGAATTTATCTTTCATGTTAATGACACCCACTCAGATATGACCCTTCAACTTCCATTCATTCATTTGGCTGAGACCTAAAAAGGAACAAATGATATAACCATTTAACTATTATTAGTGTGATAAGGAACAATGAAACCTAAATTGCAATGAAATGATATTATCCCAACAACAATCCAAAACTTAATATCCATTTAATCCATATCATTAATCATTCTAGTTATCGATAGGAACAATGGTGATCTTTTATTCCTTTTATGAGAAGTTTTGTGGCCTTGAATAAGTTAATACTTGTATTATCTATCATCTAATAATCTTCTTTAATAAGTGGTATTTCTTCATGATCTTATGAAGGTTGAGTGGAGTTAGTTGTAGTGGTGGTGAAGTCAATGGTGTTTAAAATGATAAAAGGGATTCGTTTTCCATATTGTGGAATATGGAAAAATGAATCAATAATAGGTTGGTTTTTGGCTAATGGAGTTGTGAGAATTTGTGGAAATTTCTTTCAATGTGTATTTAATGATATTGATATCATATGTATGTCTAAAAATGTGTTTTTTAATATTGTACCGTGGATATGGGATTAGGATTAGGTTGAAAGTGGTGATATCTTGTGTTGATTAATTTTGAATAAATGTCTAGTAAAATGTGATGTTCCTATTAAAATTAGTTAATAAATTATAACAATAAAATTTAAAATAAAAACATTATATAAATTGATATAAATTGTTTTATACATATTGCTCTGTGTTTTATGATTATAGTGTTGGAGGTTGAATTAAGATAGAAGAGATGATATTTAATTTTATGTTGATTAGATTTCACTTGGAAGCTTTATGAAAGGTGTAGACTAAGACTACATAATTGGGATTAAAATATTATTTTGAATATGTGAAAATGAAACATAAGTAAAAGTGTGATATTTTATATTAATTAATAATTTTAAATTAAATGAAGTTTTTATATATATATCTATATATATATTAAATTTCGATGATTGTTTAATATAATCAATACTATATATAATATTTTTTGTGTTTGTTAAGTAGTTTGAGGTAATTAGAGATGATATTAGGCTTGATTTGTGGCTTGAGAAACTATGATCTAGGGGCATCTAAGCCATCAAAATCACTTGGGGATCGCACTCGGCCTAGGCCACACCAGCCCTTAACATGACTAGATTTTTGCATATAAAATTTGTTGGCATTATGACACAGTTGTGGCACTATGGCATAAGTGTTGTCTTTGATGGCAACTCACTCAAGTGGAAAATCATTGTTCAGGCTCTCAAATAATAGAAAATGAGATACCCGCAGGTGCGCCTAACAAAAGCTGCGGACCCGCAGGTGCCCCGAACAAAAGGTGTAGACATACCCGCAGGTCCTCTGAACAAAAGGTGCAGACGTCAAATTCACTCACTTTCATGCAGAGAAACGCGCGCACATGGGAATGTTTATGATTGATCCATGGTATTTAGTCTGACGTGTTTGATTCTATGGTTTTGGTCTGTGGTATTGCATCTAAAATATTGAACCCCGGTTTTGGGTCCCTTGTATTGGCTTTCTATGGTTTTGATCCATGGTTTGAGTAAGGACTTGCCTATAAAAAGGAAAGGAGATCAATTGGCCAGGCACTTATGCGTTGAATATCTTAAGATGAACAAGATCTGAAATACTTGTAATCGGTTGATGAGTTATAATTAAACCTGAGCATGAGAAGACTGATCAATTGAGGGGTCGTGATCTCTTTGGCGCATGATCAGATCTGTGGATCTGACAGTCTGGGGTACAATTGAGGACTGATAAAGTGTTTATATCCGGAGGTCCGCAGGCAAGATACGGCTCAGGTGCGGAGGTGCGTAGTCCATTAGACGACGTAGGTGCGGAGGTATGCAGTCCAGTAGACGACGCAGGTGCAGAGGTGCGCAGTCCATTAGACGACGCAGGTGCAGAGGTGCGCAGTCCAGTAGACAACGTAGGTGCGGAGGTATGCAGTCCAGTAGACGGCGCAGGTGCGGAGGTGCGCAATCCAGTAGACGGTGCAGGTGCGGAGGTGCGCAGTCCAGTAGGCGGCGCAGGTGTGGAGGTGCGTAGTCCAGTAGACGGCGCAGGTGCGGAGGTGCGTAGTCCAGTAGATGGATCAGGTGCGAGGTGTGCAGTCCAGTAGACGGACCAGGTGCGGAGGTGCGTTGTCAAGTAGACAAAGCTGGTGTAGAGCTACGCAGGCTAGACATAGTAAAAGTGCGGATATTTGCAGGTTTTTATTGGTGAAGTTGCGGAGTTTTCTTGAAATATATGTTGGCTGCCATTTGTCTATTGCTGCAGAGTTCTGGGTTTAGAATCTGTGACTGATTACTGGTATTGCTTTTCTGGTTACTGCATTCTGAGAAGCTATTGGTTGATTCAATAGTTGATTGTAAAATGAGATTGGTTGATTCACATGTACTGGATGATTATTTGATGTTCATGGATCCAGTCTGAAAATTTATGAAATGTGGTCCCTGGAAGAAAAGAAGTAGGTCAGCACCTACGTACTAGTATTTCAGCTAGTACAAGAGCTAAGGGGGTTGTAGCTCCCTTCCAGGAGAGTCTGGAAAACAAGAGAGGGTTGTAGCTCTCTGCAGCCTGCATACTGGTAAAGGGATGCACTAGTACAAAATCATTGTAAAAAGAAGTTTCTAATTGAAAGAAGATAGAGACACATTGCCACAGGTGGTTTCACCCACATTTGGTTTCCACCTTATATCTGGTGTTCTTTGGTGTGACTATCTGTTTTTCTTGTTCTTGTTCATTATTATATGGTACTGACATACAAATTAATGGTCAACATCCGAAGAATAAATTAAATTATAAATCTGGAAGGTATAGTGAAAAGAATTTGATAATACTGATTCACCCCCCCTCTCAGTATTATTTCCAACAATTGGTATCAGAGCAGGTCCTTCAGAAGAAGCTTGATCGCTTGAAGGAAGATCTATCATCATGAGCAACTATGAGAGAGAAGCATCGATCAGGCCACTAATTTTTGATGGGACAAACTTCGTATATTGGAAGGTAGGAGTCACTTCCTATCTTCAATCTCTTGGTACAGAAGTCTGGGATATCATAGATACAGGGTACACTTTTCTGTCAGCAACACCTATAGATCCGGCTGGTAAGAAACAATATGAAACAAATGCAAAGGTTGTCAATACTCTATTAGGATGTCTATCTCAATCAGAGTTCGTCAAGGTTATGCAGTACAAATACGCAAAAGAAATATGGGATAAGATCGTTCTGAGCTATGAAGGAGATGAATAGGTAAAACGAGCAAAACTTCAAACCCTCAGAATTTAGTATGAAAATCTCAAAATGTACAATGATGAAAGTGTGGCTAATTATTTTCTACATATAGATGAGATAGTTAATTGCATGAAAAATTTGGGTGAAGAAATAAAAGAGGTTGTTGTGGTTGAAAAGGTACTAAGATCTTTGTCCTCTAAGTTTGAATCAAAAGTTTCTGCACTAGAAGAAAAACAGAATCTACAGCAACTTACCATGTCACAGCTGCACGGAATTCTAACTGCTTACGAAATGAGGAAAGGAGGACCATTAGATAGAAGAGAAGCTGCATTCAAGGCTTCAGGCAAAGGAGATTACTATGAGTCAGGACATCTATCAGAAGAAGAGGAAGAATCAAATTTTGTCAAGAACCTTCAACGAGGTGTTGGAAGATTCAGAGGTAAGTTACCTTTCAAATGCTTTGCTTGTGGAAGAGTCGGTCACTATGCTGCAAAGTGTCCTCATAAAGATAAGCTTGATAAAGGTAAGGAACCTGTCAGATGGAACAAGAAACAGAATGTAAATAAGAGAAGCTATTACACTCATGAAGACAGTGATGGACTTTCAAATAGTGATGAAGAGGAACAAGGTAACAATTATAGACTTTTAATGGCTTTTGAAGATGATGATTTCATGGATGCTATAGATGAAGAAGGTCTGTATGAAGAGATTTCTAAACTCAAAATTTGTTTAGAAGAGAAAAATATGATTATTGATACTCTGCAATTCCAACTGGCTGAAAAGGAAAAACTTCATGAAAAGTTAGAATGTGAAATTGTTGTTCTTAGAAAAGAGATTGAGAAAACAAAAGCTCTTAATCTTAGATTTGTTAAAGGATCTGAAACTCTAGATGAGATTATCAATGTGCAGCGTTCTCCACTAATCAAGACAGGTCTGGGATATAATGAAGAAGCATCTCAAGCATCCACCTCCAAAAGTTATCTTGATGCAGCAAGGAGGAGCGAGCAAAGGTCTAATAGAAATCATCAGGTAAATCAGGGACAGTTTACCTCAAGAATGAACAAATAATATCAGGTAAATCGGGGGAATCTACTTTAAGGACAAACAGAAGTTACAACCAGCCTCAGGTAAAACCTTCTCAATTTGCCTCAAGAATGGATGTCAATAGAAACTAAAATCATTTGGCTGGTAGATTTGATAATCGCAGGAGTTTCTTCAATGGCCAATGTTTCTCTTGTCATAACTTTGGCCACAAAGCATCTCAATGTGTTTCCTATAAGACAATCATGACTAGAGAAGCTCAAAAATAAAGGAGTATGACTGGGATCGTGAAAAGAACCTACAATAACTTTTCTGCTCTTGAAAATGAAATAGAATGCTCTATTTGTAACAACTTCAGTCATGAAGATTCTGAATGTAGGAGCAGGTTTCGGCAGACAACTCAGAAGGAGCAAGCCTCAAGTGTCAAAACATGGAGAATGAAGGAACCACAACCAGAGAGATGTGGTATAGATTTATATGCGGAAGGGCAAGAAAATCAATGGTACATCGACAGTGGCTGTTCGAAACACATGACGGGTGATAAAGAAAAACTTCAATCATATAGTGCCTTAGAGAAGGAGAAGAAGGTCTCTTTTGGAAATGACATCCCTGCTCTCATAAAAGGTAAAGGTTCTGTTCAGTTAAAAGAAAAGGTCAAAGATGGAAATGTCATGTATGTTGATGGCTTAAAGCATAATCTATTGAGCGTTAGTTAGATGTGTGATCAAGGAACTGAGGTAATATTTCGATCAAATGGATGTAGTGTTCGTGATCTTGATACAGGAAAAACAGTGATCAAAGGCATAAGAACTCCAAATAATTTATAAATATTCAAAGAAGGACAACATCGATGCTATCTAAGCAAGAATGATGAACACTGGCTATGGCACAGAAGATTGGGGCATCTAAGCTTCTCACAAATAAGGAAAGCATGCAAATACCAGGCAGTTCGTGGTCTTCCGGACATCAAAATTCCAGACAATACAAAATGCAAATCATGTCAGTTTGGTAAGCAAACTAGAACTAACTTCCCTGAGAAGGAAGGATCAACTAGTAGGCCACTTGAACTTGTCCATACTAATGTATGTGGTCCATCTAGGAAAAGGTCACCTCGAGGAGAAGAATATTTTATATTATTCATTGACGACTTTTCCAGGATGTGTTGGATAGGACTTATGAAGCACAAAGACGAAGCTTTTGAAAAGTTAAAATCATTCAAAGCATTGGTGGAGAACGAATCATATCACAAAATCAAATGCCTCAGGTCTGATAGAGGTGGGGAGTTTACCTCGAATGAATTTTTCGACTTTTGTGAAGAACATGGAATAAGAAGGGAATTCTCTACAGCTAGGACTCCTCAGCAAAATGGAGTAGTGGAAAGGATGAATAGAACGGTTCAACAAATGGCTCGTGCTATGCTTGATGAGTCTGGAACTCCTGCAACCTTCTGGGGTGAAGCTGCATTTGCTACAGTTGTCATTCTCAACAAGACAAATATCTGGGTGAACAGCACTCAAACTCCTCATGAGCTCTGGTATGGTGAGACTCCTTCAGTAAAACGCTTAAATTTTTTTTGAAGCAAATGCTATATTAAAAATAATGATGAAAATCTTGGCAAGTTTGAACCTAGAGCAGATGAAGGCATTCTCCTTGGTTATTCTCCTCACAGGAAAGCAAACAAATGCTACAATAAAAGGCTTGGAAGAATTGTCGACAACATTGATGTAGTCGTGGATGAAGAAGAAATCACTCCCAAACAGGTAAGATCTGAAGACTTCGAAGATGATGAATACTATCCATCAAGATCAAATCAGATTCATAATGAAGATGAAACCCATGAGGCACCAGAGGAACAGATAAGGATAGAAGAAAAGACTCCATCCAGGTATGTTCAAAAGAATCATCCAGAATCTCAAATTTTGGGGCAAAAGGAGGCAAGTATACAAACACGAAGAACAATTGCAGAAGCTTCAAGCTATTTGGCATTAATCTCCTCCGTTGAACCAAAAAATGTAAAAGAGGCATGCCAAGATGAACACTGGGTCAAGGAAATGGATGAAGAACTTGAGCAGATCGAAAAGAATAACACTTGGGAGTTGGTTCCTAGACCAAAAGATAAGAATGTCATAGGGACAAAATGGATCGAGGAAGTAATTAGAAACAAGGCTAGACTTGTTTGTAAAGGGTATGCTCAACAAGAAGGAATAGACTTTGAAGAAACTTTTGCTCCCGTTGCTAGACTTGAGGCCATCAAAATGTTCCTTGCTCTCTCTAGCTTCCAAACGTTCAAAGTATTTGAAATGGATGTGAAATCAGCCTTTCTGAATGGAGACTTAGAAGAAGAAGTGTACATTGAGCAACCAGATGGTTTCATCCTTGGGAATGATCCAAATCTTGTATGCAGACTAAAAAAGGCTCTCTATGGTCTTAAACAAGCTCCAAGGGCTTGGTACTACCGTTTGGACAAATACCTACATCAACAAGGTTTTTCAAAAGGATCAGCAGATAGCAATCTTTATATAAAAATTGAAAATGACAAATTTCTAATACTTGTTGTGTATGTAGATGATATTATATTTGGCAGCAATGAAGGAGCTATGAGTCAAAACTTTGCCTTGGTAATGTAGAAATAATTCGAAATGTCATTGCTTGGAGAACTGACATATTTTCTTAGTCTACAAATCCAACAAAATGAAGGCGGTATCTTTTTATCTCAAACCAAGTACCTCAAGAAGATCTTGAAGAAATATGGCATGGAAGATTCGAAACCAGTATGTACCCCTGGTTTCTTCAAGATCAGTGCAAATGATGAATCAGCAGCAGTGCATCAACCAACCTATAGATCCATGATTGGAAGTCTACTTTATTTGACAGGTACCCGACCAGACATCATGCATGCAGTGGGAATAGTTGGAAGATTTCAAGCAAATCCAAAGGAAACTCATCTTCAGGCAGTTAAGAGAATCTTGAAATATCTTCAAGGAACTCAAAACTATGGCTTATGGTATCCTAGAGATACAGATCTCACACTTCATGCTTATACAGATGCAAATTGGGCCGGAAGCGTGGATGATAGAAAAAGAACTAGTGGTGGTGCATTCTTTATGGGTTCCAGATTAGTATCTTGATTCAGCAAGAAATAGAGTTCAATAACATTATCTACCGCTGAAGCAGAGTATGTGGCTGCTGTATCTTGTTGCACACAACTTCTTTGGATGATGCAAACTTTGCAGGATTTTCAAATCACTTGTACTCCACCTATCTCCATCCTATGTGATAATACAAGTGCTATCAACATTTCAAAGAACCCAGTCATGCATTCAAAGACCAAGCATATACCTATCAAATATCATTTTCTTCGAGAACAAGTGCTTGAACAAAAGGTCAAGTTGGAGTATGTTCCATCTAAAGAATAAGTTGCTGATATACTCACCAAACCACTGCCCAAGGAGACCTTTGAATACCTCAGGAAAAAGCTGGGGGTAGTTGATGCATCATCTTGCTGTTAAATCTTGTCTGTTTCAGAGATTGTTGGTTGTACGCGAGTTTCATATGGGGTATACACGTACATTCGCTGGTTTATGGATTGGTCAAAGACCAACTGGCACAGGTTCAGGGGGAGCATATATCTTCTAACAATGCATTGTTGGCATTATTGTAGAAGATCTTGGAGGAGAAAGTAAAGAAGGAGAACATTGATCTGAATTTGAAACTACTCGTAAATGGTTTGCAAGGTATTCAATTCAGTAATATACATGTTTAAAAGATGTCCATGTCTTGCAAAAAAAAAAAAAATGAAATTTTCAGCTGTTCATGACCCATTTAAGTATAGAAGATTTATTTCCTTTTACTGTTTAACACACTAAAACGAATTTGTTCTGCAAAATAAATAAACCACAGATGCAAAATAAGTTGATAAAGCAGTTCACTCCTCCTGGGCTACGTTCTGCTGGGTCCAAGGCTCCCAAATGGGCATGTCCTCGTTTTAATTAAATGCTCAAAATGAATATACAGCTGAATAAAAGCCTCTACAGGTGGAATAGACTGTAAAAACAGATTCAGAACACTCGAATCCTTCAGGATTGACTGTTGGTTCACCTCCAATGAGTACCTGCAACCCTATATAGCTCTCACAATACTGGACCCTGGTGGCTCCTAGAACTTCCACGGCACCAAAACCTCTGAAAATGACCTCAGATGGCTATAAAACCTGTGCCAATGGCTTCAGAAGGTCGAAGAGACCCAAAATCAAAAACAAATTCGTCCAAAACTACCTTTCCTAGCCAAAGTTATGGCCATTTACTCCCAACTGCCAGCTGGTCCTAAAAAGACTCCAGCTAACTTTAGTTGGAGTCCAGTTAACTCCGCCAATTATGGCGGGTCCGCCCAAATTTGGCGGTCCGCCCAAAAACTCCGCCATCTTAACCGCGCATTAACTGTTAGTGGACTGCCAGTTCAGTTTGCATGTGAGCGTGGTTTACGGCTTGGCGGTTCTGCATGGGATTGTGTGCCAGCACATTTTGTTGACCTGCCCTTAACTGCATGTTAACCCCGCACTTTGTGGTAATGTGACCACGTATTAACCTGCGGTGACCGTTAGCTTTAGCACCGGCGGTTTAGGGAGGAACCCACGGTTCCGGGCTTGAGGACATATGATATGGGGGCTGGCCTTTAGGGGTTGGCCCCCTTCGGGACCCGCCCAAACCAACTTTAACATTTAAATAATGTTTGGTCCGCATTGCATGCAAGTTCCACCGTTGTGGCCCAACGGTAAGGTGTGGCACTTGTGGACTGTAGGTCGCGGGTTCAATACTCCATCTGCCCACAAAATTTTGAAATGCGCCACATATATTGATGTCACCTTGGGCCACTTGGCAGCCTCCGGGCCTGCCACGTGGCATCCTGTGATTCGCTGCCCAAAAGGAATATTCCCTGGAATATTCTATGGAATATTATTTTTTTTTTTTTTTTTTTTTTTGGAAAAAAATTCAAAAATTAAGAGTCATTGGGCGATTTTGTTTTTGGCATAACTTCTGCATACGGAGACTGTTTTTCGAACCATTTGCGACGCCGAAATCAGGAGAACAAGCTCTTTCCATTCGTTTAAGTTTGAACTAGTTCCGAGCAATTTCATTTTTGAGCATTTTACGACACTTGGGACATGAGCCCCTGATCAAACATAGATGCTGATCTGAATATTGCTGCTAATGTTTTGTCTCTATGTCTTATATTTCTTTTGTCAAGGTCATGTAACGGCCTATGCCTGGGATGAATGATATAATGTACTTGGTTGTCATATGTAAATTTCTGATGTAACCCCACTTGGTTGGGTGGATGATCCCCACTTGGTTGGGTGATGAATGTATGTATAGAGTCTTTTGGTGATAGGAAGGTCATTTATGGTGTATGGTGGATTGTGGTTCGTCTTGAAGAAAATTTCTTTTGCAGATCTGGCCTACAGTCAGGGGGAGCACGATCAGCACAACAGATCAAAGTTTTCAGCATGTTCTCAGGGGGAGCATAACCCTTTGCCCTTGATGACAAAGGGGGAGAATTACTTTGAGGATCTTGGGGTTGCCATCAAGTCCAAAGGGGGAGATTGTTGGAATTATGACACAGTTGTGGCGCTATGGCATAAGTGTTGTCCTTGATGGCAACTCACTCAAGTGGCAAATCACTGTTCAGGCTCTCAAATAATAGAAAATGAGATACTCGCAGGTGCACCTAAAAAAAGCTGCGGACCCGCAGGTGCCCCGAACAAAAGGTGCGGAATACCCGCAGGTCCTCTGAACAAAAGGTGCGGACGTCAAATTCACTCACTTTCATGTAGAGAAGAGCGCGCACGTGGGAATTTTTATGATTGATCCATGGTATTTAGTCCGACGTGTTTGATTGTATGGTTTTGGTCCGTCGTATTGCATCTAAAATATTGAACCCCGGTTTTGGGTCCCTTGTATTGGCTTTCTGTGGTTTTGATCCATGGTTTGAGTAAGGGCTTGCCTATAAAAAGGAAAGGAGATCAATTGGCCAAGCACTTATGCGTTGAATATCTTAAGACGAACAAGATCTAAAATACTTGAAATCGGTTGATGAGTTATAATTAAACCTGAGCATGAGAAGATTGATCAATTGAGGGGTCGTGATCTCTTTAGCGCATGATCAGATTTGTGGATCTAACAATTTGGGGTACAATTGAGGACTGATAAAGTGTTTATATCCGAAGTTCCACAGGCAAGATACGGCTCAGGTGCGGAGGTGCGCAGTCCAGTAGACGATGTAGGTGTGGAGGTACGCAGTCCAGTAGACGGCGCAGGTGCGGACATGCATAGTCCAGTAGACAACGCATGTGCGGAGGTATGCAGTCGAGTAGATGGCGCAGGTGCGGAGGTGCGCAATCCAGTAGACGGTCCAGGTGAGGAGGTGCGCAGTCCAGTAGACGGCGCAGGTGCGGAGGTCCGCAGTCCAGTAGATGGCACAGGTGCGAAGGTGTGCAGTCCAGTAGATGGATCAAGTGCGGAGGTGTGCAGTCCAGTAGACAGATCAGGTGCGGAGGCGCGCTGTCGAGTAGACAGAGCTGGTGCGGAGCTACGCAGGCTAGACACAACAGAAGTGCGGATATTCGCAGGTCTCTATTGGTGAAGTTGCGGACTTTTCTTGAAATATATGTTGGCTACCTTTTGTCTATTGCTACAGAGTTCTGGGTTTAGAATCTGTGTCTGATTACTGGTATTGCTTTTCTGGTTACTGCATTCTGAGAAGCTATTGGTTGATTCATTAGTTGATTGTAAAAGGAGATTGGTTGATTCACATTTACTTGATTATTATTTGATGTTCATGGATCCAGTCTGAAAATTTATGAAACGTGGTCCCTTGAAGAAAAGAAGTAGGTCAGCACCTACGTACTAGTAGCTCAGCTAGTACAAGAGCTAAGGGGGTTGTAGCTCCCTTCCAGGAGAGTCTGGAAAATGAGAGAGGGTTGTAGCTCTCTGCAGGTTGCAGCCTGCGTACTGGTAAAGGACTGCACCAGTACAAAATCATTGTAAAAAGAAGTTTCTAATTGAAAGAAGATAGAGACACATTGCAGCAGGTGGTTTTCACCCACATTGGGTTTCCACCTTATATTTGGTGTTCTTTGGTATGACTATCTGTTTTTCTTGTTCTTGTTCATTATTATATGGTACTGACATACAAATTAATGGTCAACATCTGAAGAATAAATTAAATTATAAATCTGGAAGGTATAGTGAAAATAATTTGATAATACTGATTCACCCCCCTCTCTCGGTATTATTTCCAACAAAATTTTGAACTGGTGACCTTCACATCACAGAGTGACTTAACAAGACACCTCCATCACCGTCTATTCTATGCCCCATGAACAATACCATATATAATATTAATACATTAATTCATTTCTATTTATAAAAATATTCTTAATACAATTATATATAATATATCATAATTTCCATAATTCCTTCCTTCTCTTTATACTAAACATTTGTCTCTTAATGATTATATATAATGTATTATAATTTGTATAATTCATATATTCATTACGTTGTATTAAATATTTTAGATATGATATTTTTAAAACAAGAAATAATATATTATTAATATGTAATTGTTAGATAATTTTATTTATACAAACCCACGTAAACTCTTAACGGTTTTCACCATTTTTTATCAACAATAAACGAAACAACTAATAGATAATCGAAAACCACCAGAAGAAATGGTGGCTAGTGGTCGATAGAAAAAGAAAAAAAGGGAAGAAGTTGACAGGTAACTAAACAAAAAATAACATCGTTAGAAGCTTTAGATTTTAGAGATTATAATCTTACAAGTCAAGGTGGAGAATTGAATGTGTCGAAGGGTCTTTTGGTGTTTATGAAGGTCACACATATTGGGAAATTTATACGTTGGAAGGGAGCAATCAAATAAATGAAGCAACCATGGTAGTTGGCGAAACAACTAAATCTAATCATTTATGGCATTAGAAACTAGGTCATATGAGTGAGAAAGGGATAAAGGTACTAATAATCCTCAAGTTGCTTCTTAATTTAAAATATGTGAAATCGAATTTCTGTAAGCATTATATTTTTGGGAAGTAGTGTAGGAAATCTTTGAAAATGGTAGTCATACATGTAAAGGTAGTCTAGATTATATCCATTGCGATATTTTGGAGCATTCCATATAGTTTCATTGGAGGATCATCATACTTTATAACATTTATATATAATTATACTCTAAAAAAATGTGGGTTTTGAGAAATGTGGGTATATGTTCTCAAAAGAAGAAGATCTTATGTGTTTAATGTATTTAAGAAATGTAGAGTTTTGGTTTAAAAGAGAATTGGTAGGTATATAAAGTGTTTAAGAATAAATAATGGAGCCAGGTTCACATCATTGGAATTTGAAAAATATTTTAAGAAAGTTGGGAGTGAAAGGTCCTCAACAAAATAATAAGGTAGAATGCATGGCCATGACTTTTATACAATTTATTTCATGAATCGCTTAGTGGGTGGGTACAGCTATTCCCCTCTTATCGGGACGGCATGACACAACCTTTACTGAAGTGTTGACAAACAACCTACCCACCTGAAATAACGAGACTTGCCTTTACCAATTCCTTCCCAGAAATTGTTGAAGGAGATCCGAGATATATTTTTCCAATAACAATTATCTAACTAGTATGATGTGGAATGCAGGTTTCTCTCAAATATAGAAATCTTTTGTGGAGTCGTGGCATGCGTTAAGGTTCAAGATCAACATTCTAAGTAAAGGAATAGATATCTGGCATAAGAAGACAAGCAAGGAGTATGCTCAATAACTCCAATTTGAAATAAGAGTTGTGGGTAGAAGTTAGTCACCATGAATCATAACGGACTATAATATTCCTAAGGAGGTGTGGATAGGCCAGTCTTGTCATTATTCAAATTTATTTTTTTAGGGTTCTGAAGCTTATGATCTTACTCCTAAAAACAAATGTAATAAATTAGAACCCATATCAAAAAGGTACATATTTGTAGGTTATGATGATGTAGTTGAGGGAAATATATTGTGGAATCCTACTACAAACAAAATCATCATTAGTAGAGAGTAGTATTTGATAAATCCCCTCTCATAAATTAAACATTGTAGAATCTGAAATGAAATAATAATAAATGCCAAAAAATCAAAAGAATTAGTTGGAGACTTAGCCATATATAAAAACTAGGAAGCAAGAAAAATATTGTGAAGGAAAAGAAGATGTCGATGTAGAAAATATATAGGAAAATGTGGAAATTCGACAACCAACATGAGGATATTTACTTAGGACAAAATCCTCCTAAGAGGTATGAAGGTTGTGTTTCATCTATTGCTTTGATTACTAATAATGATGAAACTTCTTGTTATATGGAAGTGATGAATGATATTGCAAGTGTTAAATGGAAAATAACAATAAAAGAAGAAATGGATTCCTTGGAGAAGAACAAAGTCTACAACTTGATAGAACTCTTAATGGATAGAAAATTTGTTCGATGAAAGTGGGTCTAAAAACTATAAAGTTGAAAGATACAAAGCAATATGGGTAGAAGAAGGATATTCTCAAAGGGAAGGTATTGATTTCCATGATTTTTTTCCACCAATTGTTAATCTTGTTTCCATTTGTATAATATTAACACTAGTTGTGTTACTTGGTCTCGAGTTAGAGCATTTATATGCTAAACAACATTTTACATGGAGATCTGGATGAGAAAATCCATATGGAACAACCAAAAGGGTTTGATCAAGATTGTAGAAGATTTGTTTTTGCAAGGTCAAGAAGTCATCATATGGCATGATGTAGTCCCCTAGGCAATGGTACAAGAAGTTTGATTCCTTCACGAGGAATCAAAATTTTACTAGAAGTGAGTATGACCATTGTGTTTACTTAAAAAGTATAAAAGATATATTCATTATCTTGATGTTATATGTTGATGATATTCTTGTTGTAAGGAAAACATCGTTGTGAATAATGGGTTAAAGTCCCCATTGGCTTGGAATTTTGATATAAGGGATCTAGGAGCAATGAAACACATTTTGGTCATAGAAATACACAGAGACGTGAAACATATTAATATTTATATATCACAATAAAACTATATGGAAATAATACTCGTGAAATTTGGTATCAATAGTGTGAAATATGTAAACTTCCCATTGGCTTCCATTTAAGATTTTTTCAAGTTTAAGTCATACTAGTAAAGAAGAAAATAATTATGTCTCATGTATCATATGCTAATGTAGTATGAAGTTTAATGTATGCGATGGTATGTACTAAACCAAATATTTCACATGTAGTTGTTGTTGTAAATGCATGGAAAATCCAAGTAGAAAGCATTGATCAATAATGAGATGGATGCTTTCGTAACATAGAGGAGGAAATTATTATTGCACCACCTCTAATGGTTGCACTAATTTAGTTTGTGGTCATGTTGATTCAGATTGTTTAGGTGATTTGGCCAAGGAGAAATCTACTTCAAGTTAAGTCTTTACAATTGTAGGAGTATCTATTAGTTGGATGTCAAAGCTTCAAGAAACAATCGCTTCATCCACTATCAAGGAAAAATATATAGTTGTCTCACATGCATGTAATTAGGAAATTTGGTTAAAAGGTCCATTGGATGAGGTTGGAAAAGTGCATGACAAGGTGAATGTATTTTGTGATAGTCAAAGTGCTATTCATTTGGCTACCAATCTAGCTTATCATAGCAAGAGTAAGTGCATATTGATATTAAATACCATTTTGTTAGACAATTTATTGATGGAGGTGGAGTATCATTAAAAAATCTCATACTCAAGAAAATTGTGCAAACATGCTTACAAAACTAGTATTGTTAGAGAAACAATAATGATGTTTGGACTCTTTTGGCATGTAGAAAAGGTGATGAATGGACTTGGGCAAGGTATCACGTAACATTTTTCCAAGGTGGAGAGTGTTGGAATTGTGACAATAATTAAAATATTTTTTATTGTAAAAAATAAAATTTACTTCTTGTAAATATTTGGTAGTTTGTGTAATGGTGGTGATTTATATAATAGTCGTATTTCATATAACACATCTAACAATGCTAAGATCATTATATATCTATATAACTTCACAAGTGTTGTGGAGAGTTTTGTAAGCATAGTATGAGAAGATTGTAATCTTATTTCTTAAATAATAAAAGTATCAATACCTTGCATATGATGCTTCTTTGACATAACATAAATCCATGCTATTTTATCAAATGTTATCCAATTATCTTGTTTTAGTTTTCAATATTTTTTTAATATTTAATTTACACAACAATTAATATTTTTTCCAAATTAACTACCTAAATTCAACCTTCAACCCAAACACAAAAAAAAATAAAACACAACATAAAAGCTATTGAAATATTAACAATCTAATTGAATATTTAAAAAAAAAGATACACCATTAAAAAAACAAAAACCCTCCATCCAGTTTTTATTTCTCAGTTTCCATCATTTTTTAATTTCTTAATGAATTTATTAATTTAAATCAATTGGTATAAACCTAGAACACCAACGGTTAACATCACAACACAATTATGAAGAAATGCTTAGATGATTCATCAAGCATAAAGATATATCCTCTGTGGAAGTTTTAAATCTATTTTAAAACATGACCCGACATTTACAAAAAGTAGAGAGTAATTAATAATGCACCAAATCTTTAAAGTTAATATAGTCATATGAGAGATCAAATTCAAATTAACTCAAACAATAAAGAATATCTATGAAAAAATAAAATAACAAATTAAAAAAACATAAGCAAATAAAGCAATTAGTAAAATGATTTAGAAGTTGATTTCATCCTCCAATCTACATGGATCAATGATTAAAAGTTGCAAAGGGTCATAGCGAAGTAAACCTTTGGAGTCGATAATAACCTTCAAAACTGAGCTACCCATCTTTAAAACTTTTGAATTTATCATTCATGTTAACGACACCCACTCAGATACTACCCTTCAACTACTATCGGCCTAACTAAGAGCTGAGAAGGAACTAGTGATAGGGAACAATGAAACCCATATTGCAATGAATTGATATTATCCCACCAACAATCCAAGAACATAATATCATTGATTTATTCGAGTGGTTAAAGGCTTGATCATTCTAGTTGTTCATATGCACAATGGTGATCTTTTATCCATAAGCTTGATTAGGAGGTTTGTGGCCTTCATTAAGGTTGATACTCATCTTCTTTATCATCTACTTTTTTTCTATTTTATCTTCATTGTTGTTTCTTCATAATGTTATGGAGGTTCAGTGTTAGGTGCTATGGAGGTTAAGGAAATGGTGTTAGTTGATCGTGGGGCATTGCTATGTTGATTATATTTGTTGTTTGTTGTAGTGTGGAACATGGAAAAATATTTAATAAGTAGGTTAATAAATTCACAACTTACAACATTATATAGGGCATTCAAATGCAACATATTGTTCCATATGCACCACAACAAAATGATGTTGTTGTATTGTACGTTAAAAGACATGGCTAATTGTAGGATCAATTTAAAGGATCAAGTCTTAATTATTGGGCATAAGTAATCGAATGTGAAAATTAAATAGTAAATCACACTCCCACAAAGGCTTTAAGCAATGTAACACCAAAAGAAGCATGGGCTAAATTAAGCCATATGTAAGCCACTTCTGTATCTTTAGTAATGTAGCACGGGAAACCACTTTTGTATCTTTGGTAGTGTAGCATGGGCTCACATTTATGATGAAAAAAGGAAAGCTTTACAACCTAAAAGTGAGAAGTCTATTTTTGTTGGATATTCTAAAGATGTAAAGGGTTATAGACTTCTTCAATCTCACTCCAATAAAATAATCACTAGAAGAGATATTAAATTTGATGCAAATATCTTAGCCTGTGAGCCTAAGTTGGTAGGTGTACCCTCTTTGACCTGTGATCCATCTTTGGATTTTATGCCACCTTCTCTTCATATTATAGTTTCTTGTTCAAATGATGACACTGAGGATTATCCACCGCTTGTTCACATTCCTCAAAACGGGTCCATTGAACAAGAACTTGCACTAGCAACCCAACTTCCCAAATATGTCCATTCAATGCGTGAAGTGGCTAGTGACCTTGTCGGTAATTCTAAGATAAAACATCATACTCATTCATAGTTCCAATGATACTCCTCCCTTTTGGCTCAAATTTTAGAGAATCATGATCCATAAACATTTATAAAATATTCAAGTCATCCATACTGAGAAACAATAATGAATGAAGAATATCGTTCTTTGATGGAAAACCATAATTGGGAACTTGCACCTCTTTCAAAAGGAAGAAAAATTGTTAGATGTAAATGGGCATACATTAGATGGAAGTATTGAAAGACATAACTCCTAGTTAGTTGCTAAAACATACAAGGCAAGTTGAAGGAATTGACTATAATGAAACATTTTCCTATGTTGCCAAAAAGAATTCCATTCGCCTTGGTCTAGCCCTTGTTGCCTCACATGGATGGGAGGTCCATTAGATGGATGTTACATGCACCTTCTTGCATGGGGATCTACAAGGAAAAGTATGCATGGAACAACCTCTTGGCTATATTAAAAGTGACACCTTGTTTGTGCCTTAAGAAATCTCTATATGGTCTTAAACAAGCTCCTTGAGCCTGGTATGAAAAAAAGGATAGCTTTCTTTGTGACACTAGTTTCTCTAAATGTCATTTTAACCCCACGGTCGACACAAAGAAAGTAGGAAACCATCTCATAATTCTTGTTCTTTATGTTGATGAAAACAATGTAAACTTTGAAACGAAAACTGATACGATTACCTATTTCGTTGAGGTAGCAAAAAAGTCAACTGATTTTGATAAGTGGTGATGGAGAATACACTTTTTTTTTTTTTCAAAGCATATTTTTGACACTTTAAATTTTGTTATGTAACAAATATAAATATCTGTTTTTAAATGTTAGTGATTTTCATGCTAATTTTGAAACGTGTTGATGCAACATCAACTCTTTTTTTTAGAGGGCTTATTTTTGACACTTTAAATTTTCTAATGTATTAAGTGTCGATATTTTGTTTTAAATATTACATTTTTTGACACATTAAAAATTTTTATATTCGATTTTTTTTGAAATCGATTACTTAACAAATTTTCTAGTTGTTTTATTTCTCTTTTCTTAAATGTTGGTTACTTAAAAAAACAAAGATAAAAATATATATATAAAATACCAAACAAAAACATAAAAAATGTAAAAAAAAAAAAGTTATCTTGTAAACCATAAAAATTTGAAAAAAAAGGTTGAAAAAACTATAATAATAAGTAAATAAAAATAGAAAATTTAAAAAACCACTGACAAAAAAACGAAAAAAAAAAAAAAAAAAAAAAAAAAAAACAAACAAACAAACAAACAAACTAAATTAAAAACAAAAAAACTAGAAAATTAACAAAAAAAAATTAAAAAAAATTAAAAAACCACAAAAATTAGATTTAGAAAAAAAAAACGCACACACACACACTATTAAAATTTAAATAAATAAATAAATAAATAAATAAATATATATATATATATATATATATATATATATATATATATATATATATATATATTTCAAGTAAAAAAAAAAAAAATTCACCCCCATGGGCCGCTGGGTTGCGCCCCCACGGGTGACAGAGATTTGATTTTGAGAATCAGATCTCTACAACTCGGTTGCCCGTGGGGGCTCAACCATGGGTGGCGGAGCTACGTGCAGCACCATCGCCCATGGGCCACTAGGCTACAGAGATCCAATTCTGAGAATCAGATCTCCACTACCCATGGTCGCGCCCCCTCGGCTGCCCGTTGGGGCTTGACCATGGGCGGCGGAGCTGCGTGCAGTACCGTTGTCCATGGCCATGCCCCCATAAGTGGTCGGGCGGTGGAGTTGCGTGCAGCACCACTACCCATAGCCATGCCCCCACAGGTGGCTGGGCGACAGAGATCCGATACTGAGAATCGGATCTCTGCCGCCCGGCCGCCTATGGGGGCGTGGCCATGGGTGGTGGAACTACACGCAGTGCTACCACCCATGGTCACACGCCCATGGGCGGTCGTGCGGCAAAGATCTGATTCTCAGAATCGGATCTCCATTGCCCAACTGCCTGTGGGGGTGTGACCATGGGCAGCGGAGCTGAACGCAACATTGCTGCCCATGGCCCCCATGGGCAGCTGGGTGGCGGAGATCTGATTCTCAGCTCCGTCGCCAATGGTCACGCCCGCACGGGCGGCTGGGCGGCAGAGATCTGATTCTTAGAATCAAATCATCGTTGCCCGATCGCTCGTGGGGTCAAGGCCATGGGTGGCAAAGCTGCACGCAACATCGCCACCCATTGGCAGTCAGGGGACGAAGATCCGATTCTAAGAATCATATCTCTTCTGCCCGTGGGATCCGATTCTGAGAATCGGATTTTCACTGCCTAGTGGCCCGTGGGGGCATGGTTGTGGGCGGCGGTGATGCATGCAGCTCCATCGCTCTTGGTCGTGCCCCCATGGGCCGCCCGGTCACCCATGGGGACACGATCATGATTGGCGGAACTGCATGCAGTTCGATGGCCCGTGGTAGCGCGACTGTGGATGGAAGTGTTGCACGTAGCTCTGCCACTCATGGTCATGCCCCCACGGGCCACCGAGCAATAGAGATCTGATTCTCAAAATCAGATCTCCCCCACCTGGCGACTCGTGGCAGCACAACTTTTTTTTTTTCACTTGAAAATATATATATATATTTTTAAATTTAAATAGTTTTTTTGTATTTTCTTTTTTAAATTTGAGTATTTTTTAGGTTTTTTTAAATGTTTTAATCTAATTTTTGTGGTTTTCTTGTTTTGTTAAATTTTTATTTTTTATTTTTTTTTTTTTTTAAATCTAGTTTGTTTAAAAAAAAATCTTTTATATTTTTTGTTTTTTGTTAATGGTTTTCTAAAATTTCCTATTTTTATTTACTTATTTTTATAGTTTTTTTACATTTTATTTTTATTTTTAAATTTTTCCAATTATTTTTATCATTTACGAGATAATGTTTTTTTTTTTTTTTTCTACATTTTTTATGTTGTTTTTAAAAATATATATATTTTTTTTAATTATTTATTTTGTTATATTTTTTTTTTTAATTTTCTTTTGTCTTTTAATTCTTATATTTTATATGTTAATTTTGTTTTTCTTTTTTAACATTTTTATGATTGGTTTTTTATTTTATTTATATATTTGATTTTTCTTTGTCTTTTTTATATATTTGATTTCTTTCTTTTTTTTTATTTTTTATTTTTTTTTTAATTTTTTAATTTTATGTTTTGTTTTTAATATATATTTTTATTTAAGCTTTGTTATTTTTTCTTAACTTTTTGTTTTTTTTAATTGTGTTAATTTTTGTTTTTATTTGTTAATTTTGTGTTTTCATTATTCTTTTGAAATTTTAATGTTTTTCGGAGTCATGATAAAATCTTTTACGCATTATTTCGAAGTGTTGAAAATTTATCCTTAAAAAAAAAAAAAAAAAAAAAACAAAACAAAACAAAAACAAAAACAATGCTTATTTCATCAACACATGTTGAAAATTTACTCTAGTAAAAGAAAGTGTTATTCCACCATCAACGCTTTTCTCTTTCAGGGTCATTTTTGCACAATTTTTGCACAGAAAATTGGTTTTCACTGCCATTTTTAAAACATGTTGAAAATTTACCCTAGGAAAAAAGAAGTGTTGTAATGCTTTTTGTTTTCAGAGTGTTTTTTGCACAAATTTTGCACAAAAAATTGGTTTTCATTGCCATTTTTAAAACATGTTAAAATTTACCCTAGAAAAAAAAATGTTATTCCAACCTCAACACTTTTCATTTTTAGCACTGTTTTTCATGTTTTTTGGGGGTATTTTGGCTAGAGTTCTCGTTTTGAGTTTATAGTTCCCATTTCAAAGTTTATGTTGTTTGGCCTTATCCTCATTAGTAGTGACCCTAAACTTTTAACTCGTGTGAAGCCAATCCTTAAGAATGAGTTTAAAATGATAGACACAAGATTGCCCTCCAAGTATTGCAAACCAAGAGAATTTATCTTTCCCAATCTAAGTATACATGTGACCTTCTTCAACATTTTCACACAGAATATTGTAAAACAACCCCTTCTCCCTTTTAGTTTGGAGTCAAACTTACTACTACCTACACTACACCCGAAGTTGATGCTACTTTTTACTATTAGTTAGTTGGTAGCCTCTTATGTTTGAATGATACCGATCCTAATATTTCCTTTTTTGTTGGTTTTTTTCCCGGTATATGCAAACACTACATGAAAGTCATTGGAAAGTAGTAAAAATGATACTTTGCTATATTTGGAGTACAATTCAGTTTGGATACATTATAGTTCATGGGGGACTCCCTTTTTGGTTTGTTTCACTAGTTTAGATTCAGTTGGTGACCCTGATGATTGAAATTCTATTACAGGTTATGCTTTCAATCTTGGTTCCATACCTGTCACTCAATCTTGCAAAAAGAAATAGGTTATTGCTCTTTCTTTAGCAGAAGTAGAGTATTGAGCAACAATTACAATATCTCAAGAAGGCTTGTGGCTTCAACAAATATTTTTGGAGTTTGAATTCCAAAAATAACATCCAACTGTCCTCTAGTGGGACAATCAGAGTGCCATCAAGCTTACTAAAGATCTATTTTAGCATCAATGCAACAAAAACATTGACATACAACTACAATTCATCAGAAAAATCATTCATGATCGAGTTATTGAAGTGAACTTTTATCCTACAAATGATCAAGTTGAAGATTTTTTCATAAATTATCTTACGGAAATGTTGTTTTCTAAACTTAAATCTATGTTAGGAGTTTAAGAAGTTGTCAATAAGGGGGGATAGGATTTGATGCCTCCTTCCTTCTCCTATTGTGTCACCTTTGTAAATCCTTCAATCCTATTGATCCAAGTGGAATAAGCAGGTAGCCCCACCTACCACCATTTATTTGATCTTTTCTAAGCAATGCAGTAAGATCGTCTCTCAGACCGAGAATTATTTTTTCTTCCTGATTCTCTCTCAAAGTAAGGGGAAGATCGTGGCCACATCCATGGCCTTTAGAAAAGGCTCATCCATGCAGTAAAAGCAAGTGGATAAGGTCGTGGAAGAGTACAAGGAAATATTATCCTCACCCTCGGGGGTAACTTTGCATTTCCAGGTCAAGCATTCGGTTGATTCGACCCCTGGTGAACCTCTACCTAATGGGCCAATATACTACTGATCTCTTCTGGAAAATAAAAAAATCAAGCAGCATAATGGAAGCAATATTAGAAGCAACAAAAGACACTATAACGGTAGCCATATTAGAAGCTAAAGAAGATGCCATAATGGAACCAAATCTAGATGCAATAAGTGATTCCGTATTGGAAGCAAAACTCGAACCGACAAATGAGATTATAATGAAAACATAACTTGGAATAAATTAGGAAGCCAAAAAATAAGTTATTTTTTATTCCATGCCATAAGAAAAACAGGAAGCACAATTGGGAGCAAAAGTAGAAGTACAAATGGACACAAAATTGGAAGCAAATATGGAAGAAACAATTCTTGGCGCTAATCATGATGGTATTTTTGGCACCCAGGTGAAAATGCATTGTAGCGTTGGTTTTTGCACCGCTAATTGAACCTAATTCATAGGCTCAAATACATTGATCTTTGGCACTATTTCTGGTGTTAATGCCCTATTTTTTTGTAATGCACCCTAGCGAAATAAATTGCCATAAAATGCTAATGTGCATAACATAATAAAATAAATAAAGTGTAAAAGAAGAGAAAGGCTTCTTGTGCAGAGAGGTGAAGAAATCAACTTCATCGGGTATTGAACATGCTTGTTGGTAGCAAAGAAATGCTTGTGACTCATTGAAGTGACTCCATTGGGGTGCTAAATAAGCTTACTGGTAGTGGAAAAACACTAGAAACGATGCCAAAACTCCAAACATATTAAACTCGCAAACTCATATGGTCCTTCTCCCTAATCGAAGTAATTAGAGCTAACTAATTTTATGAAGTGTGTTAAGTCTAAGAGAGGATTATGAGAGACTACATCTATAACAAAGCTGACTAGGGAAACTGGGGAAATCTATAAGACGAAACAATACTTCCTGAAGGCTAGACTTCATGCATAAGTTAGACCTAAATAGAGAAGTTGAGGTTCTTCCAATGAATCTCCAAGTTTTGTAGCTGCTACAACACCCTCCAAAATTTTGAACTCATTTGAATATTGGAGCCCCCTAATGGTCATTTCCTTTTATATTTAGTCATCAAAGTCATTTCTCACTTGGTCAATTTTTCCTAAGTTTTTAAGTTTCCTCCTCAAAAACCCTAATCATCAATGCACTTTGTTTCCATAGTCCTATCATGCTTTCAAAACACAAGCTAGTGCACTTTCTATAAGCGGCTCCAGTGCATATTCAACCACTAGTTGATCCCCTTTGTCATAATAACATGCGATGGGTGAATTTCCTTGACCTAAGGCTATCATAATTTCTAGTGATAATTGACACTCTTTATCACAAAGATTTGTGCTAGGGGCACTTCTCTCTTCCACCCTAGTTGCACATATGGCTATTCCTATATAAAGAGATTATCCCAAGAACTCATTCCACACATATTTCTCTCATGATAGCTCTACAAACTTTTGGAGCACAAGGCTAGCCTGTCACCCTTGGTCGCATGAGCACTATCTCACGGGTAAGTCTCTCCACTGTTGCACTAGGATATTGATATTGCTATGTCGTCATTTTAGTTCTTGCATGTTGGTTTTTAGTGTCTCTTCGCATTTATAGACTCTTGGTATTCCTGTCATCTGTTTATTGTATATACATGTCTGTATGACCACCCTTTTTCCATTTCTATGTTCTCCCTTGCTTTCCTTTCACTCCACACTTAGTCAATTTCTGAGCAACCCCTTGTTATCATGCCTTGTGCAACTCTAAGCACATGAAACCTTCAATATAAGTGTTGGCACATTGCGCTCTACTATCAAGTAGACTCATCAAACCCTTATCTATAGATACTGTGACATGCACCCATCAAAAGGCCAACCTTTCCCCATTGGCGCATAGTGCACTTCAAGAGCATAATCCCTAACCCCCTTGCTCCTTTCACTTGTGCACTATGCCCACCACTAGCAGCATCGCCTTGAGTAGCACATAGCGCACTTCCGATGAAAAAGCATGCCAATTCTTGGCCCTGAATTCAAAATTCTATGTTGCTATCTCTCTTTAGTATTCCACAAAAGACATTCTTAAGACATGGTGGCAAGCACCAAGCAATTTTCACTATAAGCCTAATGGGATTTACAGAACTAAGCCACTGAATAAAGTATATCAATATCTAATTGTTATGTGTTGTGGGATATATGGGCTTGAAAATGCAAAACTATTTGAAGAAATATGGGCTATATGGTCTACCCATGTGTCGTTGAAGGAAATATTTTCAATTGGTTTGACTCGATAGCCCAACAATTGCAACAAATTGTTACAAAGGTGAAAAATGTTTGGAAAGGTGAGCATCCTGAGTTCTACAAGTCATCATACTTTCTTAATGGGATCTATGCCAAGAATGAATTCCCGAGTCTGGAGTGGAAGTGGATCAAGTAACAATTTCTTCTCTACACCTAGTGTAAGATATTTTTAAAGGTTAGCTACAAGGGTATGTATGCGAAAATAACTTAGCAGTTCATTGCAGTGTTATATCATATGATATTTGGAGTTTAGGCACCATGCATGACTGATAAATCTAGAGGAGTTGTAGTTGAAGTTGCAGACTGGTTCATATATTCTCAGGGAACATCCATAAGAGTGTTCAGAACTTATAAGAGTTTGCATTTTATGTTGAAGTTTGTAACAGATAAAGTAGTCATGTAAGAGGTTGGTTACCAGCTCTGCACAGGAATGTATCAATAATTGTAGAGGTCGAAGAATTCACCATGGATTATTTTTCCTCTAAAAATTGGGTCATATGAATTTAAGAATTCAAAGTTAGTGAATACATAAATTAAATAAGTTAATTTCTTTAGATTTGATGAAATGGGTTTCCACCGACACGACCTTAGAAGTGTATGCAAGCAACATTGTGCAAAGTTGAGGTATACCTAGCCATATGCTTATGTCTATTAGGAGGATGAAGAAAATATCAAGAACTGTTATAATTCCTCATCATCAATTCAACCAAGTGAAGAAGCAGGCCCTTATAACACAATAAATGTTCCTGATACGCATAAAGAAGGGACCCAACAGGGAATGAAAAATAGGATAATGTTGAGTTGAAGAGGAAGCAGGAACAAGATGTTGGGCAGGAGAGGAGTAAGAATTTTAAATTTGATCTGAATACTAAAGGGGAAATCAAGGTAGAAAGGAGAAGAAAAGAACTTAAAAGAGGCCAGGAAAATGAGACAAGAGGAAGAGAGCAAACAGAAATAAGGGAAAGATAAGAAGAAACAAAAGGATATTCTAAAGAGAAAAGAAGAACGGAAGAAAAGAAAATAGGAGGAAGCCTTGAAGAGACAACAAGATGAATCTCTTAGAAAATAGAGGGAAGAAGAAGAGCACCGAAGATTATAGTTTGAAACAGAGAACAAGAATAAATAAGAAGAGGAATTTGCAAAGAAGTTAGAGTAAGATTTGGAGGCCCAAGGTACAGATGATGAACAAGTGGAAGAGAACCAGGAAGTATAAACTGAGTCGATTATAACTCCTTTGAATATTTAGCCTCCAACGCCTTTGACCGGTGGGCACCTTCCTTTTAGTGAGATGGGGATTCCACCTCCAGATGATGCCAGGATTAAGGACATATATAATTTCACCTTTGATGAACTCAAAGATAATATCATTCAAGAAAGGAGGAAGTACTTCCCAAACGAACCATATTGACCTATTTCCATTCATACAAAAAGCGTTATTGTGTCAAACACAAAGACAAATCCCAAGGCAGTCACTTCAGCAAATGCAACCTTTGTAATAGCCATGAAAAAGAACACTAGTTTTCTGATGCAAAATAATAAACAATTGGCTAGTGTAAAGCTGTTATGAACCAGATCACACAAAGATACAAAAGATAGATAAAAAACTTCAAAATCAACCTCTTCAAGGGGGAAACATCATTTACATTACACAAATGAACAATTCTTGGATGATACAAATGACTAAACCTTGTTTCTATATATAGAAGTCTAAGGGGTCAGAATATATTCAAAGTTGACATAACAATAATAATATAAGGGCACAACAATAACAATAGCAGGATTCTATGGGGCACACTAATAACAATATGGGGACAATAGTGGCATAATAATAACAATAAGGGCTACAATGAAAATAGTAATGGGGGAATCACTAGTATTATAGGGACCTAACATGACCCTCTCCTTCAAAAAATTGTTGTCCTTAATGCTTGAGCAGTTATGGATGCTTCTGTATAAAATTATCATCCTCCCATGTGGAATATTTAGCAGGTAAGTTCTTCCACTTGATGTGATACTCTGAAATTGGTCGATTTCGTATATGTCGAGTTCTTGTTTTTGTGACTGGTTCACGTCCCAATATTATTTTTCCTTCCTTGTCATGTTCTAGAAATATTTTTTAAACTGGTAGCTTGTCACCTATAACCTTCTTTAAACATGAAGCATGGAAAACTGGGTGCACTCAGGAAGCTGCATGAAGCTCCAATTTGTATGCCATAGTACCAATCTTTTGCAACACCTTGTATGGACCATAATACTTTGGTGATAATTTATTATCCTTCTTAGCTTGCTTGAAGGACATTTGTTTATATGGTTGTAGTCATAGGAATACCCAATCACCTACATCAAAACTTCTTTCACTGCGATGTTGATCTGCCTATTGTTTCATTCTATTATGCGCCAAAGTGAGGTTATCCTTTAAGAGTTGGAGAACTTGTTTTTGATGCTAGATGTGATCTTCCACTGTTTGAACCTTAGAATTTTCTCTTAAATATGATGTGATGGATGGTGGATGATATCCATAAAGAGCCATAAATGGGGTCATTTTCGCTGCAATATGGAAGGAAGCGTTATACCACCATTCAGCCCGAGGCAACCATTTGACCCATTGTGTCTGTTTATCAAAGACAAAGCAACGAACATATCCTTCCAAACATTTGTTTCCTATCTCAGTTTTCCCATCAGATTGAGGATGATAAGATGATCTATGAGCTAACTGAGTATCGAGACAAGAAAATAATTATTTCCAAAAAATTCCAGTGAAAATGGGATCTCTGTCACTTACAATAATCTTTGGGTTTCCATGTAGCTTTTGAATTGTTTCCATAAATGAAGTAGAAACTATATTGGATTTAAATGGATGAGATAATGCACAAAAGTGTGCATACTTGGTAAGTCTGTCAACTACCACCATGATGACACACTTACCTTCGGACTTGTGTAAACCTATGATAAAATCCATTGAAACCTCCTCCCAATTTTTCTTCGAATGGATAAAGGTTGTAATAGACCTGAGGTCTTAGTTGTTTCAACTTTATTTTGTTGGAAAACCAAACATTCCGCCACAAAATTTTGAATATCCAATTTAAGGCCATCCCAAAAATATTCCTTCTTAACCCTGTCGTAAGTTTTTAAAAATCCTGAGTGGCCTCCTAAGGGAGAAGTGTGAAATTCCATAAGAATATTTTGTTTGAGTTGGGAATTTTTACATAGGTATAAGCGGTATTTATACCATAACGAATCATTTTTCCAACTAAATATATCATATGTACTGGGATCTTGTTGTAACTTTTGAATGAGTGCCCACACTTCTTCGTCATTCTTCCATTCATCCCTTGCTTTGTTTATCTGATCTGGTTGGATAATAGAAATCATGCAAAGCAATGCTTCCACATCTTCATCCTTTCTTGAGAATGCATCTGCTACAACATTTTGCTTCCCTTTTTTATAGATGATTTCAAAGTCATAACCCAACATCTTTGTGACCCATATTTTTTGCTCTTCTGAAGGTAATCTTTGTTCTAAAAATTATTTAAGACTATCATGATCTATTTTTACCTTCAAGTGTCTTCCCATTAGGTAGGGTCGCTATTTCTTAAGTACATGTAGTATTTCCAACATTTCCTTCTCATAAATAGCTTTGTGTAAATACTTTCCTTTGATTGAACGAATTTCGAAAGAAATGGGTGTTTCTTCTTGCATTAAAACAACACCAATTCCATTTCCTGGGGCATCACATTCCACAATAAAGGTTTTTGTGAAGTCCGGCATAGCCAAGACTGGTGCTTGGCACATTGCCTTTTTAAGATGTTCAAAGCCATTTGTTACTTCTGGAGTCCATGAAAATTCATCTTTCTTTAATAATTTTATTAGAGGTGCTATTATTCTCCCATAATTCTTAACAAACTTGCAATAATACCCTATCAACCTGAGAAATCCTCGCAGATGCTTTATGGATGCACGGATTTTCCATTCCTTAATGGATTTAATTTTGCTAGGGTCTATCCTAACACCTTCATGAGATACAATATGACCTAGATATTCCACCTCTTGTACTCCAAAGAAACATTTAAATCTTTTTGCATATAATTGTTTCTCCTCCAATAGTTTGAGCACCCTGTCAACATGTTGAACATGATCCTTCCAAGACTTACTGTAGATTAGTATATCATCAAAAAATACTAACACAAATTTTCTAAGGAATGGTTTGAAAATGGAATTCATCGAACCTTGAAATGTAGAAGGTGCATTGGTAAGGCCAAAAGGCATGACCAAAAATTGATAATGACCCCCATGAGTTCTAAATTTTGTTTTCGAAATGTCTACAGTCTTCATTCTGATTTGATGATATCCTAAATGAAGATCCAACTTGGTGAATTAAATTGATCCATGCAATTCATCAATGACATGAATGGGAAATTTATCTTTAATAGTGAGCTTGTTGAACTCCCTATAATCCGGATACATGCACCATGATCTATCCTTCTTGTGCACCAATACTCCTGGAGTAGAGAAAGACCTTTGACTAGGTTTGATTATACCAGCCTCTAGCATTTCTGCAACCATATGTTCAGCTTCACTCTTTTGGGCATAGGGATATCTGTAAGGCCTGATGTTAGGAGGAACACTTCCTGGAATCAAATGAATAGCATGATCATGATCATGAATAGGTGGGAGGCCTTTGGGAGTCTCAAATACCTTGGAATGATTGTCCAAGAATTTTTGGAGATTTGGAGAAATAGATGATTTCGATGTGGGAACCTATAGCGAACATAATTATGCAATTACGCCTCGTTGTTCTTTCTTTAGAAGCTTTGTCATTCTGTTAGAGATGATTATCTTTCCTGGTTTTCCTATGATACCTATTAATTGAACTTCCTTTCCTTCCGAACAAAATTTCATGAAAAGTTCTTGAAAATTAAAAGCTATTGTACCCAAGGATTGTATCCATTGGACTCATAGTACAACATCAGCACCACCCATTCGAATGGAAAGCATTGGGCTATTCAATACATATTCTCAAATGGATAGCTTGATATTATGGCACTTTCCAGAGAAATTTATGGTTCCTCCACTTGCAACCATCACTTGACACTCTAGTGCTGGATATAGGAAGCAATTCAATTCCTTGGCTATCTTACAATGAACAAAATTATGGGTACTGCCCGAATCAATCAACACTATTACCTTTTTCCTCTTGATTTGTCCTTCTATCTTGATAGTTTGAGGAGTGGTAATTCTAGCCAATGCATTACAAGATATGGTTGGATTCATTTCTTCTTTCTCTAGGGTTTGTTCCTGGTGTATATCCTCTTCTTTTGATGTTTCTTGTTCGTTTTCTTCCACCTCTTCACAATCTATGTAAAATAATTTCTTCTTAGCACACTTATGACCTTTAGTGTATTTTCTATCGCAACTGTAACAAAGCCCTTTTTCTCATTTTTCTTCCAATTGTTGTGGTGTCAACCTTGTAGGTTGTGGAAGGCTAGGGGTGACAACACTTCCATATTTATAGTTGTGAGTGGTAGGCTTCCTGGTTACCATAATTTTTCTTTCCATTTTTCTTGCCAACCTGGATTCCTTCTCCGATGAATCAAGTTCCCAAAGGCGAACCTCATGTTGGATGTTATCCTTTAAAGCCCCTATGAACACATCAATCCTATGCTCCTCTGGAATATCTTTTACTCTTATATTCAATTTTTGGAAGTCCTCATTGTGCTCCATCATTAAACCCTTTTGTTTGAGATTTATCAATTGGCTAAAAAGAGTGTTGTTTTTTGTATCCTCATAATGTGCTATAATTTCTTCCATAAAGATTTCCCAAGTGACAATTTGTTTACGAGAGAAAAGCCATCAATACCATACAAACTGATTTGGTTCCAAATATAAAGTTTGAATGCATACCTTTTGTGTGTTTTGCACATTATGGAGATCAAAATATTGCTCCATATGTAGTATCCATGTTAGGGGATCCTTGTCATCAAACGTTCTATTGATGGTGTTGGACCTGCCGACATGTCAAGGGGATCTCCCAGATAAGAAGTCCCAATTAGACTCGAGACTATTTGGTGTAGGAGTCCTAACAGTGGGTTGCATGGTAATGCCTTGACCGCGATTTTTCACAAAGGTAAGCAAGAAAACTCTATTAGTAGAAGGGTTTGACCGCTGCAGTGAGTTAAGGAAGGTGCATGAGAGGTTCTAACACCGATGGGTTGAGATGAGTGCACCCCTTGGCAACCTGTAATATTACTCAGATAGGAAGGGAACACACAAGCAAAGATGCATCACAACCTAGAATGCAAGTCAGCTCGCAATCCAAAGTGATGGTTAAACCAATCAACACATTTTAGAAAGACTCATACATGCTCATACAGAACAGTCCATACATGTGTGCGTAAGAAAGAAAATACATATGCCATTTATAGTAAACAAGACAGCTATAATACAATACAACATATGCATGAAACGTGTTGGCTCTTATTATATAAAGAAGCGTGAGTTCCAATCATACAATACATCCATGTACACCTGCTAGCCCCAACAGTGGAACGTTACAACCACATTCACCTGCTCCTCCAAAGAGATGTACTAGCTCCGTGTAGTGGAGAAGCCAAGGTGCATTACAATACTGTCCAAGCTCTCTACAAGATTGTCTTATCGAAAGATTGGTTGACCAAAAGCCTATATAATGAGTTATGAGGGACTATTTATAGCAAAGGGTTGGGTGACCCTTGAAATTCCCCTTTGTGACCATTCAACTACCCTCATGACTCTTCACCTACTCTATGACTGTTACATCCAATTATTGACGCTTGACTTACACTTGACATGACTTAAGATTACAATGCACATGTACCCATGTGAACAAAATGGCTTGAGCAAGCCAAGCTAGACATCACTCTGACTTAGACAACCATGGAAGTCCAACTCCTCAACATCCACATGCTGATCCACAGTAACATAATGATGCCAATATTTGTAGTCCTTGATGGTGTCTATGTGTTCCACGGTGACATCTGTCTGAAACCTGATTCTTACCTCCATAGCATCTGGGTACACTACTCAGGCTCCTTTGTCCAACTCGTCTGAAAGCATGTGCATAATTGTTTTCAATGTGGCCAGACTAGCAACATACTTGTGCATGATGTCTGCGCTAATGGGCAAGTTTGCACTAGTGGCAATGCGCATCAACTTGTCGAAGTACGAGTCAAGCTCTAGTCAGACTTTTTTCTTTGTCTTCACCTAGGTCAGAGTCCCAAGTGATGGGATCACATGTGTGTGCACCACAACATCCATACTCTTGAATAGTCATGCATGGGAAGCCTGTATGCTAGTGATGAACTGCGGGAGCTCTTCATAGTTTCAGATCTGACTCCGGATACATGCCTTCAGCTCGACCGTGTTGGCTCTCATCATCTTAGGAAAATGAAGTTGGGCTCTCGTGTACTTCATCGTCCATGTTTGCATGTCATCAACAATAGCATGCAAGTTCATGAAGATACGTTCTCTTGTAGCACATCATTGTTGCCATCGGTTGAGATGGACGACTGCCTTGTTCACAGTACCAAGCTTGGAGTACAATGCTCGCATAATTGTGTCAAGGGACAATACTTCATCTAGTATTGACTTCTTCAGTTCATCTCTGTCAGACATTGTCGCCAAGTCTCCTCCTTGCTTGGCCATTTGTAGTTCCTTTTCCATTCACTCATTCTCAGCTATTAGGAAGCAAACACTTGAGCTAGTGGCTTCAGAATACACTCTGGTTGCATCAGCCAAGGAAGCTGGATGTTTGCGCACATCAGTCATGATCACTCATTCCTCAACTTGTGCAGGAGACGTATGATCCTCCGGAGTTAACACTCTACAAGACTGCACAACTCTATGTTGGGATTCGCGGAGCAAGATGTTATGCATCTCTTATTCTAGCTGATCACCAAGGATCTCAGTGTCTCCTTGGTCATTCGAGACTTGCTCATCATCTGGATGCATTGAAGCCAGTGAGTTGACCTCTTTGTGGTGAGGCATGAGGTTGGTGTCTTGTTCTAACTCCTACTACTCCATGTCTACATGCAACTGTCTCATGAGTGAAGTTTTGCCCCGGTGATGGTTCACCCTGTTCGCCTGATGCTAGCTATTCTGATGAATCAACTACTTGCATGGGTGCTAATTCATCTGTTTGCACATGTTGCGTCCCCTACTATATTTGTTGTTATTGCACTTCCCTCTCCTATTTGTGTAGCTTTTGTTCCTTTCAGAGTTGCTCCCTTAGCTCATGCAACTCCTTTGCTTCTTCCATTTTCTTCTTATCCCTCTGCCTTTGTGTGATTCACTTGTTGTGCTGGTGCCTCTTCACCTCTATAACCATAATTGCTTATTCTACGAATGGTTCTGCTCAAAACTTGCATCTTTTCTCCTCGTCCATGCGATTGACAATCTTCCTCTTACCTTTGTTACACACTGGTATGCTTGCCTCTGCTACTATTGCTACTGCTACTGATGGTGCTCTCCATGATGTTGTTTCATGTTGCTTTGCTAACCACTCCACAACAAAGCTGACCTGTTCATTGGGTCTGGAGAAATTGTAGCAATATCTCCATGGGTCCTCCTTGGCCCAATGAAATGCCCCATGGATCCAATTGAACTGAACTCTCGTGCATTGATCCTTCACAATGCAATGTGGGTCATACGGATTATAGCTTTAGAGGTTGAGTGGGTACTTCTTCATCTACTCTTCTTCAACATCTGCTTGCTTAATACTCCAGATCTCATATTACCCAATCCAAAATGAAAGAGCAGGACAAGGTGCCTTCTTCTTCCGATGGAATCTAACTGTCAATCATGCCGAGATGTGATATGCTACTTCCTGCATGACAAGTATGTCCAAGAAAAATGTTGGTAGAACATGAGGAGGCTTCTCCACACTAAACATTCAGATGAAGTTGTCGAACGGTGAGGCATGCCAATCAACAATGCCTAGCAATGCCTCCATTTCTTCCTTTGACATGCAAGGTGGATCCTATTCAAATATCATCTTATACACAGGGGTGAGAAAATGATTGGACAACTATGTGATTACTCCTTTGAAGCTTCATTCAGACAACAACTTGAAATATGTGTTCACAGTAGTCTCCACCAGTGAGCATGCCCACTCCAAACCCAGGAACTATCGTCAAGCACAAACTACATCTAATATGTAGGCAAACATGTAAATCTTTGCATGCATACCTTTGGGTGACTGTTGAGCCTTCGTTACTTGTTACTTCAACTGTTGAGCCAATATGCTAGACCAGTTACATGGTTTTCCTTCTCGAGCCACTTGGTCCAGTGTGATCCCCCAACTCGTGGGAAGGTTTCCATGCTTGCTTGGCCATACAATCAACAAGAAAATATGACCAAGTATTGGTACACCTTCCTTAGTATCTTTGTCTTGTAGATCTGGTTGGGTGTCAACTTGAATTGAGTCAACCCCTTTACCCAGTTCTTGAGAATGTCTTTGGACTTAGCACTCTTGTTGGGTAAGCTGAATGGAGTCTTCATGATAGTCACGGGCTTGGACATCTGATACATCTCATCATAATCTCGTTCCTAGAAGGTTTCAAGCTTCGTCCCACTGACATTGCTCAAGGTCATCGTCTCGGGATCATTGTGAGAGACGATCCAGTGTATCATGTCTGCGCATTGGAACGCAGGGTATATGCATGCAATCCGGTACAATTTAGACTTGTGAATGTTCACGTGCACCTGATGGTCTTTGAGGCCTTCCTCGAAAGTGCCTACAAATGGTTCATTGACCTCTTTCCACTTCAGTTTGATGTGCCTCTCTCGATACAACTTGAATCTTCATAGATCAACAGACTAGAGGACACTCACCCAACTTCTGCTCCAGCTACGTTTCCATCAATGTCTTGTGATCTTATTCTCTTGGAAGCCATTAAGATGAATGAACACCTAAAATATCTGGAGACAAGAAACATGCATGGCAAGCAATCTATTAGCAGAAAACAAAGAAAATTTAGGGAATGACACAACACATACCTGGGAAACTGATGGGAAAGATTACGCGATTTATTCTCAAAGGAAGTCTGGGTTGTCTGGGAGGTAAGATTAGCTACTGGATCTACATAATGCACAATCTAGACTCGCCATTGGGATTACACAATGCGCAATTCTAGCTGGGAGTGTCTGCAGGCTCAGGGACTGTATTGCGCAATTTTCTAGGCCACCATTCACTGTCCCTCATGTTAGGTTCCTATACCAATAGGAGTCATAATTTTGAATGACTAAGGTTATGCCTTGTAATATTGTACATACTTTTGCTTTCTACAAATGTTTTCCATATTAAGAAATTAAAAAATGTAAAGAAGGTATGTCCTAAAAGAATAATCAAAGGACAAAAAGAATAAGAAAAGGTCCAAAAAAATGAAAATATATGAACCCCAAAAACCAAAAGAGACCACGAAAGTGTGCAAGTCAAAATGCCACTACTATTTACTTTTATGCATAATAATGATTGTGTGCAGCTTGTTACTCATGCCACAATCCATGGTAATCAAACTGTTTAATCTTGATCATACCATGTTTTGAATTTTATGTTTATAGTCAGAGAATAAAATCTGACCAAACAGTGTAACCTTGGCAGATCATTAAATAGGTAGAGTAAATAAAAGGAGCTCATCAGTGTAATCTAAGCCCTTCAATGTTATAAGGTTAGAATTAGATAGTTTGCTTTGTAAAAGAAAATGATTTGATAAGGTTTTGCTAGCCTAAATGCACCCAAATAAAATGAAGAAAATATGGTAGGATGAGTAAATGGGTAAGTAGTAGAAAGGTTGCAGAAATATCATATGATTACACAAAATCACTTATGCCACTATTTTAAATGCATCTTTCACATGTGCATAATTAGTAAACAAAACAAAGACAATGGTTCACAATATGGTTTGTTTAACATGCCCTCATTCATTTCACCCCTTTACTTCACTAATTTCCCATAAATAAGTTCTAAGTGCTTAAATCCTACTAGTCAAAGAGGCTCAGATCATTTCTCTTACTTTTGGAGGGACCAGACCCTCAGCTTGATGACTTATGGACACAAGTGCTAGAACCCCCTTCATAAAAACTTTATTTCCCCCCATTTCCCTAATAAAACCCCACTTTCCTATGATTGATACCATTTACCTAGGAAAAGTGGAAACCCCATGTAAATCCCTTTTCACTCAAAAACCCACAAAAAAACCTTTTTCCTAAGTATAAAGCTAAGTGCGTGAATGTTTTACTTTACCCTTGTACTAAGGAGAAACCCACTCTGCCCTTTATATTTCATATTAATTTCTAATTATATTATATATATTCCCTGAAATCCCATTATCTCGTATTAAATTAATTCCCTATATAAAATACCCCAACCTTTGGTTTTAATAAAAACTAATAGAAATTACCCATACCCTGATATAATCTCACTTAGTTCACCTAATCCCAGTGAACTTAAGTTAACCCCAGTATTAAATTGACTTGACTCCCTAATCCCTCATTAAGCCTAGCCCGGTCATTTTAAACCCCCGATTTATCCCTAAACTAATCCCGAACCACTGTGATTAATTCCCTGGGCCCCCCATCAACTCTTTTCATTTCCCCCCGTGCAGCTCTTTTTCCCAACTACCATTGGTCATCAACCCCCCCCATTCAACAATGCACAACCATATTGGCCGCACCTGATGGCTAAATGATAACCACCCGATAAAGTGGTTTTCCCCGACCCCATGGATGCTACGTTTCAAAAATTGTATCACATCGGGTGATCCCTCCCGAATACCGCCTGTGCCACAAAAGCAGTGTGATGGCCCTCCAAAACCGCTTCCCCCACTTAACCGAAAAACTTTCAACTGTTCATTCGAAAGTGAACCTGCCAAAATTAATCATTTTCTCCATAAAAGGCCGCGAAGCCCTCTTTCTCCCTTTTTCCTCGCTTTCTCTGTGTAAATTCTGTAAACCATTGCAAGCCTTGCCAACAGGAAAAGTTTTATATAAAACTTTTGAGAACCTGTTTTTCCTCTAACATGAGGTAAAACACTTATTCATAACCAAGCCTATTTTTTCCAAGTATACTGAAGCTGATGAGATATACCGAAGGATGATGAATGTCAAATTACCTGATGCAAAATAGTGGGAAAGCATGACTGATTTACTTTGAAAAAATTACAGTAAAAAGTTACTGCACAATAAAAATAGAGCAGCCAAGTAAATAGATGAAAACAGGACAACAGGGTCAAAGAGTATCGAGGTCAAAGAGTATTAGGTGAAAGATAAAAATTTGAAGAAGATTCCAGCATAAAATACCACAACTGCAAGCCAACATAAAGGGCTACAAATGCAACCATAAAAGCCAGCAGTACCACATAAAAAGGGACAACATGAAATAGTTCAATAGTTGTCTCTATCTTCTTGCAAGAAGATATTTGTATTTCCTAGATTAAATCTCAAGTTTGTTTTGAGATATTTTGTAATAATTTTTGTATAAATACTTCACCATTCGAAGTATATAGTGTGGATTCTTAGACATTTCTATATACCTTTTGATCAAAGGACTGTAAGCTATTGTATCACTGTTTGGACCAGCAAGCTGGATTAATGAATAAGGACAAGACATTTCACATGATTCATGTGTAGAGCGAAAGATAGGCAATTATTTTCTCTTGTGTTGTTATTTTTCTTTTAAAAGTTTTTCCACAACCTTTAATGTATCTGAAATTTGAATGCTATAATATGGAATGATATCTCAGAATTTGCTTCATTGCACTCTGTTTGAACTATTATGCATTTTAATGCTTTCTGCTAATTATCTAAATTAAGGAATTCTTGATTGCTCCTTAGTCTAGGTAGTCTCCCTATAGTCTATAGCAAAGGATTCTTAATTGCCCTTTGTTCATGATTATCCTCTGTTCCTCATTTTAATCCTAGTCTTAGAATTCTTAAGTGTTCTCCCACCATGGTTAAGATCATTTCACCCATCTAGCCCAGATACCTGCACTTTACTCTGCTAGCTTGCCCTTTGAACACTCCATTTAGTGAGTTAATTCCAGTTTTACTGCCCTCCTTTGACTCCATAGCCCAATGGTCCAAAGACATCAATCTATCCATCTGTTTTAAGGATTCCACCATCCAACCATTCAATACAAATCAAAACCCCCTGAACCTTCAGAACTAGCCTAAAATCCCAACAAACAAAGCTAAATCATATAGAGAGAGCCCTCTCTAAGTCATAGGTTGGCTAGAGCCTATACTTAAAAGATTGGTTTGTGGTTACCTTGGTGCTTTCCTTCTTCTTAAAACTTCTAGAGAAAAGTTATGAGTGATAACATAGTGGCGATCATACTGGGGACTTCGAATCCTCAGTCTTAATAAAGCTTTAATAAATCCTAAATTTTTATTTTAAGCCTCTTAAAGTCATTTGTTAGAAGTTCTCTTAAAAAAATATCACAAACAGAATCAAAAAGTTTGAAACTCTAGCTTCCAGGAAGACTCATTTTACCAGGGCTAACCCAGACCCAAATACTACCCCAGTATTTGATAATCCCAACCTAATTTCAAGAAAATCCAAAAAATAAGAATGTTCATTTAATCAGACACCTTTAGTTAAAGCTAATTCATGCCTTGATGAATGGTTATTTCTAGAAGAACTTCCATTTGATGAGTCATTTGATCTTTCGTTATTTAGAACAAAATCTGAAAGTGCACTCAGTGAAATTTTTCTAGATCCTAAATTCATTGTAGTCCTTGAAGTTCAACCGGCCAACAAATCCATTGATGAGTACATTCTGAAATCTCCAAAATAATCTGTTAATACTTCCACAACTCCTGAGCTTTTTGAACAATCTTCCATTACTTTAAGTTCACCATTGTTCCCTTCAGCGTCATCAATAATACCTTCTGAAGTCCATTCTTCACCACCATTTGTACCTACTCTTCCTCGCCAACCTATCATCTCCCTTTCATCACCCAGTAGTCTTGGTTCTTCATCCACTCTTCATCCACATCTTAACCCTCCCAGCCTACAGCCATGGCAAATAGATATGCTCCTCTTATTTTACCTGCCCCACTTGGTGCTATGCCAGCAGACTACCAAAGTAAAATTGTTCAATTTGATGGCATATGACACTACACTGCACATCACTATGTCAATAAGATGACAGATTACTTTGAACTACATGAAATTGATATTTGGGATGTTCAAATGAGACTATTTGCTCATAATTTAGCTGGTGATATTAGGAAATGGTTTAGAGCATTTCCTGATAATAGTATTGATAGTTTAGAAGTATTCCATCAGCAATTTTTGAACAAATGGGAAAAGAAAAAGAATCCCCTACAAATCCTTTCAAAATATGAAAATATTAGAAGGGGAACTAATGAAACTGTTCAAGATTAATGCACCAGATTCAACAATATATATAACGCCATCCCAGTTAACCTTAGACCCCCACCTAGACTAGCATTAATAAAGTTCCTTGATGGTTTTGACACAGATATGGCATATCAACTTAGGGAAAGAAACCACCCAACATTAGAAGAAATGCAAAGTGTAGCTGTTAGCGTTGAAGCTAATTTGTTAGCTAAAAGGGCTAGAGTTAGAAATGAAGAAAGAGGAACTGCTAAAGACGAAGCTTCAACATCTGACATCAAAATATAGAGTTTAGCCAAAAGTATGGAAAGACTAATTGAAAGAATAGATAACATATAAAGGAAACCCCAATGGGATAACCAACAAGAACCTCCAGTTAGAAACCCAAATTTTAGAAAAAACCAAAATCAAAACATTGGGAAAAATGGACTGGATTAGAACATTAGACCTCCTTTTCAAGAAAATTATGCAGAAACATCACAACCAAAAGATCCAGAATAAGATACACAGATCAATTTAATGGGATTAGATGACAAGGATACTATTTTTCTAACCCAAGATGGCAATAACTGCATATGCTGCAGCAATTGCAAATCCAGTCTGGAGAGTCATTTGATTATAAACAAGGATAACATTCTGCCATTTTTGAAGTACATAAATAGTATAATTTAAGAAGCAGAAAGAACGCTGATGTCCCTCACCAAACCAATAAAATAGTGAAAAATCAACCTAAGGAAATAAAAGAAGCCCATGTTAAAGATCCTCCAAATTCTCCCTAGGCATAACCCAAATCCTTCTGGTCCCACCATTGTAGATATAACCTCTGATCAACCTTCTGTTGATCAACCATCCACCTCAATTCCACCTAAGGAAATAGTGGACAAAACTCAAAACACCAGATCTAAAAATCCACATAAGGAGATCCCCAACAAAGGAAAGGAAGACAAGTCTACTCAGATCCATGCTTCAAAAGTCCAAAATCTTCAAACAGAAAAAGTTTCTTCACCATTCAATTTGGGAGTAGAGATAGCAAAGCTAAAGACTTCAGTTCGTTTAAAAAAACTAATCAAGAATGAAACTTACAAATCATAGATAAACCACACCTTAAACATTGCTGAAAATGAGGATTCTGTCAACTTGTTTGATGACCAACTAGAACTCATATTTGGTCCAAATGTTAATGGCAAACCAGTAGAAGGAGGGGTTCCACCTTTTTACATCAGCCTTATTATCCATGATAAAATTCTACACATTGTAATGTTGGATTCTGGGGCCTCTCACAACTTAATTCCCAAATTAATGATGGAAAAACTAAACCTAGACAGTACAAGGCCTTATAAAGACTTATTCTCATTTGACTCTAGTCAAGTAAAGTTTCTAGGATTAATTAAAGATTTGTGTGTTACTTTAGTCCAATATCCTGCCAAAAGCATCCTTATGGATATTGTAGTTGCTGACATCCCACCAAAGTATGGCATGCTGTTATCCAGATCATGGGGAGCCAAACTTCAGAGATCCTTACAACTAGATATGTCATATGCAACAATTTATATTTTTGGACAACCTAAGAAACTATACCGAGAAACCTTAATGAAATACATGGTAAGTAGCTAGGATCGGCCTCAAAACTTTCCTATCTACTCCATACACTCAGACATTGATTCATTTATCCTGTATAATGTTGATCAAACACCAAAAGAAATTTCAAACAATATTAATATAGAACCAAAAGAAATTGTGGTTTCTACACAAAATGAAACTAACCAAACTTCATAATTTCTCAATGAACAAGATGGACAAACTGTTGTAAGTGATTAAAAGTTTGTTGCACCAGATAGTGAAAATTATGAGCATGAGATATTATAACATATTGAATTTGATGGGTCAGTCAATAAGTTTGCAGTAGGAGCAGGAGTGTGGATATACAATTTGGAAAATAATCACTCTGAAGGCCATGTATATAGATTGAATTTTAAATGTACTAATGATATGGCCAAGTACGAGGCATTAATTTTAGGTCTTAAGTTAGTTAGGAATTTGGGAGCTAAAAGAGTTTCTGTCATTGGAGACTCTGAACTAGTTATAAAACAGATTGATGCTGCATATATGACAAACGACCCTAGATTAAGTTGTTATAGAGGAACTATTGTAGAAATACTTAATACTTTCCTAGAAACAAAGTTTCTAGTAATCCCCAGAAAACACAATATGCAAGCCCATAGTTTAGCAGTGTTTGCCAACACTTGAAAATTACCCTTCCAACCTAACCATCAGTACATTGCTGAAGTTTGGCATAGACCTGCAATTCCAGACAATTTGAAGAATTGGCAAGTATTTTCTAATGATAAACATATAAATAACTTTATAATTTCAGAAGAAGAGTTTGTAAATAACAACATAGATACTGATACATCCATAGATCCTGACTCTAAGGATGAATAGAAATAAATGAGATAGAAGGTGATGAATTAAATAGATTTAACCCAACCAATTTACTAAATCAAATGTAGATAACTTAGAGAAAATTTAGATTGATGAAATAATAAGTGAATAAACCGAATTAATTAATCTCAAGGATAACTTATTACCAAAGGGATTAACCCCTCTAGAAGATTTATTTGATTCAAATGATGTTCCTAGGAAACCTAAAATGGAACTAGTAAGATCTGATATAGAGGAATGTAATATAGGAACCAGTGAAAATCCTAAACTGAATCAAAATTTCAAAATCATTACCTCCCACCGAAAAAGTAAAATACATTGAGTTGTTGAAAGATTTTTAGGATGTTTTTTATTGGAGTTATGAGGACCTCAAATCCTATGACACCAATTTCATCCAACACACAATTCCTATTAAAGAAAATCAAAAGCCTTTCAGACAAAAACTAAGGAGGATCAATCCTGTCTTATTACCTTCAATTGAGAAAGAAATTCAGAGGATGTATGATGCCAAAATAATTGCACCAATCAGGTTTTCTAATTGGGTCTCAAACTTGGTGCCAACTAGGAAGAAAACTGGTGAGATCAGACTCTGTGTGGATCTCAGAAACCTCAAAAAAGTGTCACTAAAAGACAATTACCCTCTCCCAAAAATTGATCACCATTTACAAAGGGTAGTTGGATCAACCAGAATCTCATTGTTGGATGGGTTTTCTGGTTACAATCAAATTTTGGGTCATCCAGATGACCAACCTAAGACTGCCTTCACTACTCCTTGGGGCACATTTATGTATGTGAAAATGCCTTTTGGGCTAATGAATGCAGGAGCAACTTACCAGAGGGCTATGGTATAGCCTTTGCAAAATAAATTCATGATTTAATTGTGATATACCTAGATGACATTACTGTTTTTTCAAAATCTACCAAATAACATTTAGATCATCTAAGACAAGTTTTTATTAAATGTAGGAAATATGGAATTTCCTTGAACCCCAAGAAGTGTTTGTTTGGGTTAGAGAAAGAAAAGTTGTTAGGTCACATAATTTCAAAAGATTGTATAACAATAGACCCTGCAAGGATAGAAGCCATCTTGCAAATACAACACTCGAGGAACATTAGAGAGTTACAAGCTTTTTTAGGAAAAATTAACTTTCTTAGAAGATTTACATCTAATCTAGCATAATTAATTAGATCGCTTAACAATATGTTGAAAAAAGATTCGACCATAAAATGGACTGTTGAGGCTAAAAAATCCTTTGAATACATTAAATTGGCCTTAACTAAAACACCTATGTTAATTAGTCCTAAATTTGACAGAGATTTCATCTTATTTTCCTTTGCTTCTGAGCACGCAATAGTTGTAGTTCTATTGCAGAAAAATGACTAGGGCTGTGAACAACCTATTGCTTTCTTTAGCAAAGCCATGAGACATTCCCCCCTTAAAATACAATATAATGGAAAAAAAAAGCATTGGCTTTGGCCAAATCCATTAAGGACTTTAGGGTATACATCTTATATTCTCATATAGTAGCCTATGTTCCAAATTTAGTAGTCAAAGATATCCTAACTCAAGAAGGTCTAGATGGAAAGAGGGGAAAGTGGATTGCTACTATTTTAGAGTATGATATGGAAATCAAACCTACTAAGTTAATAAAGGTCCAAGGTTTAGCCAAGCTCATAGCTGAATCGAACTGTCAGGCCTTGGATATAAACTTTATTGCAACAATAGATGATGGAGAGGAGATGGTGACTCCACTAATCAGCTAGGCCTTTATTGAATCACCTTGGTATGTTGATATTATTTATGTTTTATAGAACTTACAAGCTCCTCCTGAATTATCTAGGACTAAAAGCAGGTTTTTAAAGATGAAATCCTTGAAATTTTGTATACCAGACAATGCTTTGTTTTGGAAAGATCATGAAGGTATTCTTCTTAATTTCTTATTAAAAGATGAATATGACATAGTATTACAAGAGTTTCGTGCAGGTGACTGCGGAGGACACATTTACTAGAAGACCATTGTAGATAAAATCCTTAGAGCTGGTTTTTACTGGCCTACCTTGTTTTCTAATGTCAAGAAATATGTGACCTCTTATCACAAATGTCAAATTTTTGAGGGAAAGAAAAATCTTTTACCTTTACCCCTCAAGCCAATCTCTGCTGAAATACCTTTTCAACAATGGGGTTTAGATTTAATTGGTGAAATTCACCCACCCTCCTCTGCCAAACACAAATGGATCCTCATAGCCATAGGCTATTTCACAAAATGGATAGAGGCCATACCTTCAAGGCAAGCCACATACACTGTTATCATAACCTTCCTTGAAACTAATATTCTATCAATATTTGGATGTCCAACTAAGCTCATTACTAATAATGCAGTAGCCTTTAAATCCAAAATAATGATAGATTTCTGCAATAAGTATCATATCACCCTGGGTCATCGTACAGCCTATTACCCTCAAGGAAATGGACTGGCAGAATCCTCAAACAAAATCCTGGTAAGCATCATCAAGAAGTTACTAGAGGAAAATAAGAAAACTTGGAATAAGAAGCTAGTCAATGCCTTATGGGTAGACAGATTGACTACTTAGAAATCAATTGGTACTTCTCCCCATCAACTAGTTTATGGGATGGAAGCTATCTTTTCATCCTCTTTGGGAGTACCAGTAATGAAGATACTTCAAGAATTGCAGGTTGAACCCAATAGTATCCAAAGAAAAATCAACCAAACTATTCACCTACAACAAACCCGAGAAGAGGTCTACATCAGGTCTCAAGTTGTGCAGGAAAGGGTTAAAAAGATCTTTGATAAAAGAACCAAGGCTGAAGATTTCTACCTTGGTGACAAAGTGCTCAAGTGGGATTCAAGGAGGGAAGACAAGGTAAACATGGGAAATTTGATTTCCTATATAAAGGCCCATATGTCATTTATGATTTCAGAGGTAATAATGCTTTCTTCCTAAGAGAAATGGATGGTACCGAAGCAGAAGGTGGGCCAGTGAATGGTCAAATGCTAAAATATTACTTTGAGCCTGGTTACTAGTTTTTCATTTCCCATTTGTACATATTCTATTTTCAAAAGTCTAGTTTGGATTGGATGGTGATTTTTGAAGTTGAATCCCGAAGAGAAGGCCCTAAGCTTTAAAAGATCTACTGTCATAAGTATCAATAATGCAAAGGCATAGAGGAAAATTTTGCAAGGTAACATCAACAACAATTCATACGCTACTGATCTAGAAAGTTCTTGACATTTCACTAGAAAATGCCATCCCCAAGTGGAGCCAATGTTAGGTTGCTATACCAATAAGAGTCATAATTTTGAATGACTAAGGTTAAGCCTTGTAATATTGTACATACCTTTGCTTTCTACAAATGGTTTCCATATTAAGAAATTAAAAAATGTAAAGAGGGTATGTCCTAAAAGAATAATCAAAGGACAAAAAGAATAAGAAAAGGTCCAAAAAAATGAAAATATATGAATCCAAAAAATAAAAGAGACCATGAAAGTGTGCAAATAAAAATGCCACTACTATTTACTTTTATGCATAATAATGATTGTGTGCAACTTATTACTCAGCTACAATCCATGGTAATCAAACTGTTTAATCTTGATTATACCATGCTTTGAATTTTATGTTTATAGTTAGAGAATAAAATCTAACCAAAAAGTGTAACCTTGGTAGATCATTAGATAGGTAGAGTAAATAAAAGGAGCTCATCAGTTTAATCTGAGCCCTTGGATGTTATAAGGTTAGAATTAGATAATTTTATTTGTAAAAGAAAAGGAATTTGATAAGGGTTTGCTAGCCTAAATGCACCTAAATAAAATGAAAAAAAAATGGTAGGATGAGTAAATGGGTAAGTAGTAGAAAGGTTGCAGAAATATCATATGATTACACAAAAGCACTTATGTCATTGTTTTAAATGCATCTTTCACATGTGCATAAGTAGTAAACAAAGCAAAGACAATGGTTCACAATATGGTTTGTTTAACATCCCCTCATTCATTTCACCCCTTTACTTCACTAATTTCCTACAAATAAGTTCTAAGTGCTTAAATCCTACTAGTCAAAGAGGCTCAGAGCATTTGTTTGACTTTTGGAGGGACTGGACCCTCAGCTTGATGACTTATGGACACAAGTGCTAGAACCCACTTTGTAAAAAATTCATTTCCCCCCATTTCCCTGATAATACCCCACTTTCCTACGATTGATACCATTTACCTAGGAAAAATGGAAACCCCCATGTAAATCCCTTTTCACAAAAAAACCCACAAAAAAACCTTTTTCCTAAGTATAAAGCTAAGTGCATGAATGTTTTACTTTACCCTTGTACTAATGAAAAATCCACTTCGCCCTTTATATTTCATATTAATTTCTAATTGTATTATATAAATTCCCCAAAATCCCATTATCCCATATTAAATTAATTCCCTATATAAAATACCCCAACCTTTGGTTTTAATAAAAAATAATAGAAATTACCCACACCCTAATAGTTTTCCAAGGAAAAAAAATGGTAACTTTTATTTAAAAAATGAAAAGTTACACTAGCAGATGCATTGAAGCATTTCATTATGATGCCCATTGGGCTCCAGTGCTCTCGCACCCCATGCAACGTTACAAACTAACTTGCATTAGAAGAAGAAAAAGATATAAGAGAGAAGAAGGGAGAACAAGGCAGAGAAAACTGGAAACCGGAAGTGAGTAAGAGACTCCCGCATCAAGTTTTTCTCCCCTTTTTCTTTTCAACCTTGCGCCACTCTCCTTGAGTGGGCTCAATCGAAGCTATGACTAATTGTGTTTCTACTTTCTGTGAGGTTGTTTCCTTGTCTGAGTCTGAAGTGTCTGAGTGGTGATGCCTTTTGATCCCTCCCATATTCAGATCCTCGCTTGCCTTCTCTGCCTGATTTGAGTGAAACTGTGAATCCTTATTGTCTGATGTGGTTCCCTTCTGAGTCTCCATTTCTTGAGAAACCTCGGCATTCTCTGTGGGGATCTCTTCCTCCTCTGCTTCTGACTCTTCGTCCTCTGAGTCTGGGTGGGGGAATTGCCATCCTTTCCTCTGCTTCCCTTTCTGCTTCTTTTTACTGTTTACTTTCTTGGCTTCTGGACATGTGCTTTGCAAGTGTCCTGTCTGCCTACAGAGCCTACATCTGAAAGCGGTGTTTTCATAGTCTAGTGCTTGCAGCCAATTTTGTTGTTTGTAGATCAGCTTTATGTTGTCCGACAGCCCTTTGCTTAGATCGAATTCCACACAAATGCATGTGAAAGTGTAGACCCTTTCATCAATCCTTTCCAGATCTGTTTTGATATATTTCCCTATGTTATTCCCAATGCCTTCCAGAACTCATTCATTCCAAAAGTGAAGGGGAAGGTTGTATAGGCGGACCCAAACCGGCACTCTGGGGACAGTCATTTTGTTTGGATCGAAATCTGGAAACCATGGGGTCATAAACAGCCCCGATGTTCCTCAAAACCAAGGCCCAACACTGATGACTGTATCTCTGGCTTCCTTGGATGCAAATCTTACTATAAAAAACCCCTTGGAGCATAGATGTATATCACATTCCATGGTCCAACTAGTGAAGATCCAGTGGAATAGATCCATTGGTTTTGGCCAAAAACTGTTAAAATGGCAGATTAGGGCCTGCGTTTCATAGGACTTAACGAAATCATCAAGCCCTGTAGAATCAACGTTCAGGGCTGGGGTTTGCCCTAACTGATCTACTATGTATGGCCTGGGTTTATATCCGCTGTGATCTGGAGAGGACCCTGAGTCTCTGTTGCCCTGTAAAATGTTTTTGTAGGATAAACCTCCCTTGGGTTGGTTCTGGGGCGCTGTCTTTTTCCCCTTGTCTCCCCCTAAAGAGCTTCTCTGTCCCTGAGGCAGAGCCCCTCCTCTCAACCTCAGGTTTAAACCAATGGTTGTTCCTGAACTAATCTCATAACTTTTCATCGTTCTACAATCCTGAAGGGACCATCTACCACTAACCAAATGTTGGATCTGAACTGGGTATCCCTGTTGGGGGGAAAAGTATCTAATGCAGAATGCCTCTATCCCACTCTGAAGGTGATAGTACTTCAGCAACAACTGAATGCAAAGCTATTCAAAGTTTCTTCTTTATGAGATGAGAGAGGGAAGAAAAGGATGATCTACTAACCGTTATCTTGCGCTAATAGTCGATCCAGTCTTCACTCCTTGCTGCTTGCTCCTAGCTCCTTGCCCTTTCACCGGCCCAGCTACACACAGATCCTGTAAAAGCACAAGAAGAGGAAACTACAAGAAGCATACATCCATAATCGATTATAGGATTAGCATAAATCAAGTATACAAGCATCTATTCATCATAAAGACACATGCATATAGAAGAACCTCAAATACTTTATTGATAATAGAAGTAAAGTTCTGAGAGAGTTACAACCACAATGGGCCCAATCCAGCAACACCTCCCAGCTGAAAGAAATCTCCTCTTCACCTCCTTCAAGCAAAACACCCAATAGCTCTATACACAAACCAACAGCACTTCCTTACTTGCACAAAATTCCAGCCTCCTTAGACCTCATGAGAGAGCTCTATATATAGGAGATTTGGAGAAAGGATGAGTCAGCTTGAGGCTGGCATAAAGCTGACTAGTGTCCTCTCCCACTTTAGTTAATCTTCAGTTCTTGAGTCCACTTGGAGAATCTTGCTTCCACTTGGAGATCAAGACCCTCTTACTCATCATAGGGCGAATTCCTTGAACCAAGTGTCAGTTTGGAAGCTTCCTGGGCAGTTGACACCTTGCAGAATGACTGTGCCACTTGGCCAATCTCGCCCAGCGCAGGTAGCCTTCATTGATTTTGACCTTAAGCGTAGGTACAAGGAGGAGCAGTTGACATTCAGCGCAGATGCTCAGTGAAGCAGCTGACATGATCCAGAAATAGCCTGTTTTTGAGTGTTTTCAGGTGGAGAACTGATTTTCAGTGCTGTGGTTTGCAGACCTTGTTCCTCTAAGGGTAAGAACAACATGTTTAGGGACTTTGGATCCCTCAGATTATCGACATTTCATGCTCCATGCTGTTAGGCACAAAAATGTCTATAACAGTTGCCCCCTAAAGTATGAGGTCGTTTACCGGGTGAAATGCTTTATTAGGAGGATCCGAAGTTCATTCAATCGCTGAGAGGTGCCCTGCAATAAAATACAATACAATACATTAATTTTCATTCTACTTTCATGATCTAGCTGAGGCAGGCATTCCCATGCTCAGCTTTATAAATCCATTTTGGTACACATAACAGATGACCGTCTGATGATAGACTGATAATTCTCTGCTGAAATTATCATCCTTTGAGTAGGATGATCATCTGCTGCAATAGTGTACATATCCAATGTCTTTATATTTCCTGAATATATATCGCAGCCCGGATGGATGAAACTAGGTCCGGGGTCTTCAATCTTGTTCGATCTTCACTCTAAGTACAAGTCGATCCACGTGAGAATTGCGTTGAAGTCGAACATGGAAAGACATCGCTTGATTACCGGTCAATAATGTAAACCGTTAACAAGCGCGAGAGGAATCACCAATAATGACAATGACCCTCAAGGTACTACAGTACAATTCACGTGGTGTGAATAAAGGACTTGGCGTCGAACACCATGCAAAATCTTCTGGTCGAAGGTCATTGATGTATACCTGTCGCCGGAAGTGAGAAACTTGCCATTGAGGCATGCAAGCTTCAAAGTACTGGGGGGTGTTCCTAGATCAACTTCTTGGATAATGAGCTGAAGTCGACAAGAAGCGATCCGTCAAAGGAGGGCCTTAATGAATCCCACATCAGTGACACGGAATGGAGCTAATGACTTTAGTGGAGGTGAAAACAATCTGTGAAATATGATTCAGGGTGGCAATCATGGGTGCATGAAGGATAATGTATGGCAGTGGATGGGACACGGTTGACTCTTTCTGAACACATCTCTTGAACATATAACGACACTGATGTGATGGATCGGTAGCATTACCCCAAATACGGATGTTTTGGCGAAGACCATGGTGATGAGACCGGTGAATGAAACAACCCAACCCGATGTGATACGGAGGACAAAGTGTCATGTTCAAGAGCGACTTGCTACCATCAAAGCTTTGAGGTTCTCCCAATTTTTCCCCAGTCATTTCTGACCAGTACCTCTTTATTTTTGTCAAGCTTGAGGAGGATAACATATGCTTGTTCTATAACCTGCCCTTCGGGCAAGCCCATCGCTATGTTTTAACGAGCCTAGCGATAGGGAAACTCGTTCTCGTCTAAAGACAAGTTTGTCGCTATTTAATCATTTTAACGAGTCTAGCGACAAAGACAACTCGGTCCTTTTCATTTTTAGAGAGTCTGAAAAGGTACAGAAAGTTAACTCCAAAATTCCTTTTTCGTCATCTAATCCCTTAAGTCCGAAAAAGTATAAAACAATACAAAAGGGATGAATTTTCGATAACTTTAACGAGCCGAATAAAACAAGCGCTCGACCTTTTTGTGCAATAATCCCTCAGGTCCAAAAAGATTAAAATCTAGAGGAGGGATAGCTCTTCCGGTCTTTTTAACGAGCTGGAAGGCCAAAACTCGGCAAACTTTTCATATTTTACGAGTCAATTGAAAAGAGCTCAAAGAAGACTCGTCTTTTGAGGAACGAGTGATAAACAGGGATAGCAGCAGATTCCAGGTACAGGTTGGAATTTTCCAATCACGGCAGTGTCACAAGGACGGCTAAGTGAAATCACTCTTCGCAGCTGTTCCTCAAAATGGGTAAACAATCATATGGGGGTGAATGATCGGCCAAACGGAATGGAGGTGGCAGGTGTAAACACGACCAAGGCTTTTATGGCTAATAAATTTACGATCACAATGGTTATTTACCGGGATAGGTTCATTTTTTAATGAGCTTGAACTCTGGTGGAACCCTTGCTCACGCTTTTCTATTTTTTAACGAGCATAAATTCCGCGGTAAAACTGCTCGAACTTGCGTTTATTTTTTAACGAGCATGAACTTTATGCTAAAACTGCTCGATATACCAGTCATAAGATAAGAATGTCTCCTGAAAGATCCCATTTTTTATAGAGCTTGCGCCTTACCAAAGCTATGCTCCCTCTCATCCTTTCTTTATGTAAGTTAGGAAACGATCAATGACCGCTCTTTGCTTACACTCCAAAAGGTTTGCATGCCCCCGGGTATAAGGTACAATTTCAAGGCTGCCCCTACTTATCCTTCAAAACTTTCGTTTTGATGGGTGAGGCTTGCCTCTTTCAGGTTATCCAAAAAATGGTTTTATTTGCTGCCGCAAATGAAACTCTTTCTTCGGCGATGTCTATCATTAGGTTACTCAAAGATGGTTACTACTTGTTGCAGCAAAGGAATCCCTTTCTTTGGAGGCTGCCCCTACTTATCCTCTAAAACATTAGTTTTAATGGGTGAGGCTTGCCTTTTACCCAAAGATGGTTACCATTTGCTGCCGCAATAGAATCTCTTTCCTTGGTAGCCTACTTGTTTAGGCAAAGGTGAATGACTAGAAATCATCAAACACATAACTTTGACAAAAGAATCTTGTTCTAGAACAACCCCTTTTCCTTCCATGGACGGGGTACGGACTAGTCATATTCTTTCGCGGAAATTCTACTTTATACCCAAGGTTTCCTCTGCCCGAAGCAGACCAGGATGCATGCCCCCTGGGTTCCAGTTCTATCTTTCCGAATCACTCGCATTCATCGGGAAGGAGGACTGGGGGTGGAGACATTTCTTGGGTGAATAGACCATTGAGGATTGGTATTTGACTATTTGCGATGCGTGATCCCGGAAATGAAAGTTGGTCTACGAGCTTGACCACCCTTCCTTCGTGTGGAAAACACATTACTCTAAAGAGTGAGGAGACTATAGCTCCCATGCAATATATATAGTCTCGTCCAAGGAGTAGGTTATAATCCAAGGGTCCTTGAACGACCATCACGTTCAAATTAACGGTCTTCCCTTTTAATGTAACAGGCACATTGGGGAGGATCCCTAATGGTCGACTGGTTCCTTTATCAAAGCCCGAGAGATTTCTTATCTCAGGCAAAAGCGCCGGAGAACCCAGTGCTTTCCAAGCAACAGAGGAAAGGATACTCACAGATGCCCCTTCATCAATGATAGTTCCAGCCATCACCATTCTATAAATTTGGACTATGATTCTGAATGGTATACTGGCCGGTAACCGGGGTCTGCCTAGTTGGTTCCAATCAAAGGACACAACCAGGTTGCTTGGTGGTGGGACCGAATATACGGCTAGATACGACCCTGACGATGTTCCTTCCTGCGATAAAGGAATGGGCGCATTGCCCTGATGCTCATCAGAATCTGTGTTGATGAAAAGAATCTGGATGGTGTCATCCTTATTCTCTTCCGTGAGGGTGTCATTTGAAGATGAATCTTCAGTGACGGTGTCATTTGAGGATGAAACCTCTGAAGGAGGAACCGGGTCAACTGCCGTATCGACCTTTAGACTTTCGTCTGGTCTGGATTCAGTAGGTTCATTTTCAATGACTGACGCTTCAGCTGACCACTTGAGCGGGCCAGCTGTATTCTCAACCAACGAAGGACTTGGCACGAGTTTTTTGTATCCAGGAGGAAGTACTACCGGAGAAACCGGACGATCTTCCAAAACTCTCTTCGCTTCGTCTAAGAAGGGACAACGGTGGATGGCGTGACCGCCTTCACACAGTCTGCAGGGGGATTTTTCTCCCCCTCTTTGTCTTGAACCTTCACTTTCGCTGGTTGACGGTAAACAATCAACATGGTTATCAGAGGTTGATGCTTCCGAATTGTGCAGACGAGGGGACCAGTCCCTTAGTATCCGGGGAATACAGGGACAATCTCTATGGAAGTGGTCTCCTCTACATATGACACATGGCGATTTAGGCCCGGTCTGTGCTGTGTGTGGGTTTTTGTCAGATGTCTTTTGCTTGCCCCCAGTCGCCTTAGGCTCCTTCTTCTTCTTCTCTTTCTTCTTCTTTTCCTTCTTCTCCATAGGAGCTTGGCTTTTGCCAGCTTTACCTTTTGAAGATGAAGGATTGGAGGAAGGGTTAGAGGAAGTAGAAGGCTGGTGGGAGGCTCTAGACTCATCTAACTGTTGACTCGACTGCTCAGGAACCATGGTGTTCTGAACTACACTAGTTGAGAATAGCCAAACAGGCAGGCCAATTGTCAGTCCTGGAAGCGACAATGTGGCCATGTGGGGCGCACCAACTTCTCCCCAAGAGGAGAAAGGACCAGGATTTCCATCATGTGGAGTTCCTTGGTTGGGGCGTTCCATGTTCTCAACTCAAAGATCAACGCGGGAATAGGAGGTGATTATGTTCCGTTTAAAATAAATTTTATAACGACGCTTAGACACAACTTGCTTTTTCACTTTTTAAGAGTCGAGAAAAAGCTAAAGATGACTCTAGTCTCCTTCGATGTTTTAACGAGCCCGAAGTGACAAATGCTCGGATGGACTTTTTCAGTTATAGAGTTTGAAAAAGGCCAAAAGAAACTGCTCTGGAGTTCTAGGCAGAGGGTGTGCCAAACCTTTCGCAAAACCACAGAATACGTTTTACGGTACGAGTGGTCGATCTTCGTGAATGCTGTGTTCACTGCATTGCGATCAGTAGGGCGGCCGACACGGTTTCCTATGGATAAAGGCTTTGATCCTATAGGGGTCTCCCAATATATACGCGACGGTACGTGGGAGCACAAGTCCGTATTGATACTTATCGCTTCACCGTGGAGGAATCACCCAACCACTCAACGCTAAGATATCACGTTTAACGACGTCGGAACACGTCTCTAGCTTAGACCTCTAGATGTTTGCGTTATGTTTCAATGCGTTGTTATGTAAATTCAATTTATTTTAAGGTTGATCTTGTTTAGCAGTTTGCCTTTATGGATCACCACGAGATGTATAGAAACACTCCTGAATGCAATCTAAGATGATAAGCAAGCTTTTCAATCTTTCAACTTTGAAAACCTTAACTACTGAGGGAGAAGAAAGATAACACCTTTTCACACAGATCATAGAGCACACACTAATGCACTTTTCTAAATCAACATGCAAACTGTCATAATGCACATGCACAATGCAAGTATTTCTTTTCTCTTTGTTAATGTTGATGAAATGCAAAAAGAAAGCTGTTGTATAACTTTGAATTCAATTTCAAGCGGAAGCAAACAAGTTTGTCCAAAATCGAAAGACACCTTACGATTCACTTGTTTCGACACTTAGAAATATATAAATTCAAACCATATAACGAAAGCGACAAACTCAATCAGCTATGAACAGCAAATAAACTAACTCTTAAGATCAGAACGACACTTAATCACAGGTCTAGATCTAAGAGGTCAATGCAAGACTGGTTCACTTTCGTTATGGGAAACTGTAAATGACACAAGAAATACAAAAGAACAAATACAGTTTCTTTATACAACTGAGGCGGAATAATGACAAAGGAAGATGGTTTCAGATAGGCCCACTGACTGGCAACAAACAACAAAAACAATAGTGAAAACAAGGCAAGACACAGCAGGAAACCCTAGTAGCTCAAGCCAAGATTGGTCCAGCGCAGGTGTAACACTGCATGTTTGACCTTCAGCGCAGGTAGCCCCTTCGGGAACTGCGCTGAAATGCAGACTGCCTTTGTACAACCTGCAATGAAGAACGAGACTTTCGTCCGTCTTGGTTTTCGGGTCACAGATTGCTCAAAAATTCACAGTTTTTGCTCAAATCAGAAGCTATCAGTCAAGGACACACTAAGGGATGTAAAGGAGGATGAAAAGCTATCACTAAGAGCTTATTAGAGTCCTCGTGGATCAGCTCTTCAAATCATAAACTTGCCCAGAAACTGAGCTAGAGTAGCTGCCCTCTACTTTGTGTTTGATGGATTCAAACACAGTTCGATTCGGTACTCCCTTTGTTTATGAAATGAATAGCAAAAAAACCACAAACAACCAACAAGATACGCTCCCCAGCGGAGTCGCCAATTTGTTGGGGGGAAAAGTATCTAATGCAGAATGCCTCTATCCCACTCTGAAGGTGATAGTACTTCAGCAACAACTGAATGCAAAGCTATTCAAAGTTTCTTCTTTATGAGATGAGAGAGGGAAGAAAAGGATGATCTACTAACCGTTATCTTGCGCTAATAGTCGATCCAGTCTTCACTCCTTGCTGCTTGCTCCTTGCTGCTTGCCCTTTCACCGGCCCAGCTACACACAGATCCTGTAAAAGCACAAGAAGAGGAAACTACAAGAAGCATACATCCATAATCGATTATAGGATTAGCATAAATCAAATATACAAGCATCTATTCATCATAAAGACACATGCATATAGAAGAACCTCAAATACTTTATTGATAATAGAAGTAAAGTTCTGAGAGAGTTACAACCACAATGGGCCCAATCCAGCAACACCTCCCAGCTGAAAGAAATCTCCTCTTCACCTCCTTCAAGCAAAACACCCAATAGCTCTATACACAAACCAACAACACTTCCTTACTTGCACAAAATTCCAGCCTCCTTAGACCTCATGAGAGAGCTCTATATATAGGAGATTTGGAGAAAGGATGAGTCAGCTTGAGGCTGGCATAAAGCTGACTAGTGTCCTCTCCCACTTTAGTTAATCTTCAGTTCTTGAGTCCACTTGGAGAATCTTTCTTCCACTTGGAGATCAAGACCCTCTTACTCATCATAGGGCGAATTCCTTGAACCAAGTGTCAGTTTGGAAGCTTCCTGGGCAGTTGACACCTTGCAGAATGACTGTTCCACTTGGCCAATCTCGCCCAGCGCAGGTAGCCTTCATTGATTTTGACCTCCAGCGCAGGTACAAGGAGGAGCAGTTGACATTCAGCGCAGATGCTCAGTGAAGCAGCTGACATGATCCAGAAATAGCCTGTTTTTGAGTGTTTTCAGGTGGAGAACTGATTTTCAGTGCTGTGGTTTGCAGACCTTGTTCCTCTAAGGGTAAGAACAACATGTTTAGGGACTTTGGATCCCTCAGATTATCGACATTTCATGCTCCATGCTGTTAGGCACAAAAATGTCTATAACAATCCCGTCTCTGCCCATATTTGCTGTTTCAGCTGCGAGATGGTGCCTCCTGCATGAACCCACACTAAACGAGTTTTCCCCTCAGGGAATTTAATAAAGATCTGAAAACGAGTTGTTGTTACCTGCTCTGGCTGTAAGCAAACCTCTAGATCTGGCCTCGTTTTCGGTCGTCTTTCTTTGTGCATGACTGGATCTACAAACCCTCTGCTCGATCTATTGGTGCCACCGATCTGCTGCCTGGGATCTGGCTGTTCTTGAATGTTTGCTGGATCAGGGAGATCCAGGCTGGATCTGAATTGTTTGGGCCAATGCATTGAAGGATGGATCAGATCTGCAGCATGCAGACCCCCCTGTCATTTCTCCATGCATTCTGAGTATGTCGCGCCCTGGCCTCTAAACGCGTTACAGCTTGTTTGCTGCTTGATACTAAAACGTATTTGAGGTTCCATGCTCCCCGCGCAGGATCCAGTCCATGGACCATCTGAATCTGGCCCCATCATTTGATCAAACGAACCCTAGACCTCAGGAGTATCTCACAGCAATGGGAGAAGGGCAGGGGATCTAAACCTTTACTTGCCGTCAGCGCAGATCCGCTCAGTCTTTGTTCAGATGGATCAGAAAACTTTGAATCGATAGCACGATCCACAGCAAAAATGTGGTTTTCTCTCACGAGATCTATGCTCGTGACGTCCAGGGTTTGTTCACCATCGACTTTCGTGTTGAGCTTAACCTCCACTGAGCGATAATGGCACTGGGCTTCGCCGCCGCAGGTGTTGCAGTCGCAGGGGATTCTCCTTTCCATGGCGCTCTCTTCGTTCTTCAAACAGCTGACTGTCTATCGATAAAGTAGCATGTCTCCCACACCCTAATATAATCTCACTTAGTTTACCTAACCCCATTAAACTTAAGTTAATCTCGGTATTAAATTCACCCAACTCCTTAATCTCTCATTAAGCCTGACCCAATCATTTTAAACCTATGATTTATCCCTAAACTAATCCCGAATCATCATGATTAAATCCCTGGGCCCCCCATCAACTCCCATCATTTCCCACCATACAGCTCTTCCACCCGACTACCGTTGATCATCACCCCCCCCATCCAACAGCGCACAACCATATCGTCTGCGCCCGATGGCTGAATGATAACAACCCGGTAAAGTGGTTTTCCGTGACCCTGCGGATGCTACATGTCAAACGTTGTATCGCATCAGGTGACCCCTCCCAAATACTGCCTGTGCCACAAAAGCGGTGCGATGGCCCTCCAAAACCGCTTCCCCCACTTAACCAAAAAACTGTCAACTATTCATCTAAAAGTGAACCCGCCAAAATTAATCATTTTTCTCTATAAAAGGCCGCGAAGCCCTCTTTCGCCCTTTTTCCTCGCGTTCTCTGTGTAAATTCTGTAAACCATTGCAAGCCCTGCCAATAGGCAAAGTTTTATATAACACTTTTGAGAACCTGTTTTTCCTCCAACATGAAGTAAAACACTTATTCATCACCAAGCCAAATTTTGCCAAGTATTCTGAAGCTGATGAGATATACCAAAGGATGATGAATGTCAAATTACCTAATGTAGAATGGTGGGAAAGCATGACTTATTTACTATGAAAAAATTATAGTAAAAAGTTACTGCACAGTAAAAATAGAGCATCCAGGTAAATAGATGAAAACAAGACAACAGGGTCAAAGAGTATCAAGTGAAAGATAAAAATTGAAGAAGATTCCAGTGTAAAAGACCACAACTACAAGCTAGCATAAAGGGCTACAAATCCAACCATAAAATCCAACAAGACCACATAAAAAGGGACAGCATGAAACAGTTCAATAGCTGTCTCTATCTTCTTGCAAGAAGATATTTGTATTTCCTAGATTAAATCTAAAGTTTGCTTTGAGAATTTTGTAATAATTTTTGTATAAATACTTCTCCATTCGAAGTATGTAGTGTGGATTCTTAGACATTTCTATAGACCTTTTGATCAAAAGACTGTAAGATATTGTATCACTATTTGGACCAACAAGCTGGATTAATGAATAAAGACAATACATTTCACAGGATTCATGTGTAGAGCGAAGTATAGACAAGTATTTTCTCTTGTGTTGTTATTTTTCTTTTAAAAGTTTTTCCAAAACCTTTAATGTATCTGAAATCTGAATGCTATAATATGGAATGATATCTTAGAATTTTCTTCATTGCACTCTGATGCATTTTAATTTTTTCTGCTAATTATATAAATTAAGGAATTCTTGATTGCTCCTTAGTCTAGGTAGTCTCCCTGTAGTCTATAGCAAAGGATTCTTAATTGCCCTTTATTCATGATTATCCTTTGTTCCTCATTTTAATCTCAGTCTGAGAATTCTTAAGTGCTCTCCCACCCTGGTTAAGATCATTTCACCCATCTGGCCCAAAGACCCGCACTTTAATTTGCTAGCTTTCCCTTTGAACACTCCCTTTAGTGAGTTAATTCCAGTTCTGTTGCCCTCCTTTGACTCCATAGCCCAATGGTCCAAAGACATCAATCTATCCATCTGTTTTAAGGATTCCACCATCCAACCATTCAGTACAAATCAAAATCCCCTAAACCTTCAGAACTAGCCTAAAATCCCAACAAAAAAAGATAAATCATATAGAGAGATTCATCTCAGAGTCATAGGTTGGTTAGAGCCTATACTTAAAAGATTGGTTTATGGTTACCTTGGTTCTTTCCTTCTTCTGAAAACTTGTAGGGAAAGGTTTTGAGTGATAACACCTTAGAAATGTGCAAAAGAGTCTTGGAGGAAAGTGCTGAGAAGAAATGCACATTTCTGGAGAGGAAGACAAAGGCTTCTGTCCCCAGATTGCGCAATGTTGTCTCAGTGAACACAGACTTCGGGCCAAGTTTGGCCCAACTCGCCGAAGGGAAACTAAAAGAAAAAGAGACAGTGAATGCATGGTGACACTAAGTGAAAGAAGAAGTGATTAACAGTGTATGCAAACGTGAAGGAAAGATTCAACAAATAGATCAACATGCATTTGGGTGAAGTGATTCGCCGAATCGGCGACCATTTGTGCAAAACAGTTTCATGCCTTAGACAACAGTGAGATAGCAATGAAAACTGAAATAGAGCTAGGACAAGTTAGTATACATGAAAAAGATAGCAAGCGTTCAAAAAAATCAAGCAAACAGCGCTCACACAAGCAAATAAACAAAAAGCTACAAAAATGCTGAAAAACACAAGTTGGGGCCACTTACCCATGAATAGCTGAGCCGAATGTGTTGAAGAGTCCTGGATGTGCTGTGGGATGTCAGGGCTCCAAGATTGATGTGAAAGAATGAGATTTTATGCACCGAATAAATAAGTTTTGAGCTCATGACACGCATGCCACAAATCTAGGAAAAAGTGACACTTGGAGGAAAGTTTCTAAAACGACTTTGCATGTAACTTCTAGCTACTAAAAGTATCTCCCTGAATCATGTGATTCCTTTTTTATGTTGCCTTTTTCTATTCTAGGAAAAATTAAGCTATGCATGCAAGTCAAGCTTCCTTGGTCTCAGGTGGAACTGGTCAACCATACTACTCATGCATGAAGTTGATCAACTGCTTGAGAAAAATGTGCATTTCTGGCTGGGAGCTGGGTTGGCTGCCCAGGAGATTTGCGCAATTTCTGGGCAAAGTAGCTGATTGTTGCCTAGATTTGTGCAAATTCTGGGCTGAGCAGCTCTGCTGGGGAAAATTGCACAATTTTCACTAGGAGTGCTGACTGGCAAAATTGCGCAATTCTGGAGCCCAGCAGGCTACCATACATGATTGCACAATTTTTGGAGGGAAGGCTGTGTTGCCCTCCAGAAATGCACAATTTCTTGGGGGAGTTACTCAGCGTGTAGCTGGACCAAGTCCAGGTGATCAGCCTATGAGGGAAATGCATCAAGTTGTGATCGATAGGATGCCTTTGTGCAAGCAAAACATTGAAGCTTGTGTACTTGATGAAGCATGACAAGGTGCTGTGAAAGGTTGGTAGGGAGGCTACAAAATGAAGCTAAGGAAAAATTTTGGAGGGTGGTTGTAGCTGCTACAACACTTGGCGATACATTGGTAGAACTCCATCTCTCTGAATGGACCTTGTTCGTGAAAATCAAGTCTAACACCTTCAGAACTATTGCTCTGTTCTCAGCTCATCTTGGTTTCACACTATCTTGATTGAAAGATGTAGCATCTACCAAGCTCTTGGTCGATTGAAACACATTCCAATCCAAGGCAACACAGTTATTTTGATTGGGGTTGAGGGGTATATTGGTGCACAAACAGTATAGTCGTCAGAGTCTTACTCTCATCTCTAGTGTTGCTCCACTGCCATCAGGCCTGTACACAACCCCGGCGAAGTCACATAGGAACACAAGCATGGCTCCGCTGCCAAAGAGCTTGGTCAGTACCCCGACAGAGTTACTTGCATCACCTCCCTGAGAAGGAAGCCTTTCTCTTCTTTCGACTTATTCATTTTTCATTTTGAATTTTTGGAATTTTTTTCATTTTTTCAACTGTGCATAACACTTATTCATTTTAGAGGTGGAAGAGGGATCCCGAACTTATTGAGAGCAGAAGTGGTTTTTCCAGCAGAGAAGTAGTTTATTATATCTTTGATGTGCCTGTTAAGTTTTTCCCCCTCACCTTACTCTACTTTGACTGAGCTGACAAAGGTTAACCTAAAAACAACCAACTAGAGAAGGTGACACTAGTTAGCACGCAAGTGTTGTGTTTTCACCAAGGTTCACTTCAAACAATATGTATTTTCCTTTGACATATCACAGACTAAAAGTAACAAGTTCTTCATAGAGAGGGAGGATGACAGATAACCATGTAGTGATAGTCGTACAAGCCCTCTTATACTTCACCTAGCTCGTTTCAAGAGTCATACATGGTTTCATCCGAAACTAAACTACGAATGAAACAAGCGAACTATATGAATGAAAAAAGCGAACTAACAAACAAAAAGGCAAAGCAAGAGTAGAAGCAAAAGCGAAAGAAAAGCAAGTAAGCAAATAAGAAAGCATAAAAACAAACAAACAAAGCGAGTAAGCAAACAAGCATGAAGCAAAACTAACTGAAAGCAAACACTACTCCTACTCCTACACTAACGGTGCATGGGCCTAATCACGTGAAGTGATATTTCGAATGCAACCATCGGCGCATTGTTAACCCATGTTGGTGAAGGCTTGGTCCACGAGCAACCTAATTGTGCAAGCTAGAAAGCAAGAAAGATATAACAATGAAGATAGCCACACTTTGTGTTTCAAAGTGTCCATAGGACATAAGTGAGTGAAAGCACATGATGAGTAGTCCGTGGACTTATCATAGTGAGGTGTGACATTGCATGCAACTTTGAAACATAAGCACACTCTTGATTGTGACATGCAGGCAAATGAAAGAAACAAAGATAACTCGTATCGCGAATGAGTGCTTGCAATGTAAGATTCCTCCAATGCATGGGAAATGGGATCATGCAGTTTGAGTGGAGGTGGTGTGATCTGTGTGTGAGATGGATCTTTAATTCATACAGATGAGTAGTGAGGAGCCTTGGGTGATTGAATAGTTTCATGATTGGAAGTGAGACTAACCCCGGGAGAGCGAGGATCTAACATAACCATCAGCTCGGGCTAAAGTGCCTTGACAGTCTTGGGTGTTTCAACTTCCTCATCAGATAGATCATCATAAACCGGTGGCTTCAAAATATCAATTGTGATAGAGTCACAATCGTAATCAAATATGGAAATGAATGGATCACAACTGCTACGATCAGAAAAATCAACGAATTCATCAGTGTCCTCATGATCAGATGAATCAAATAGAGGGGTAGATGACAAGTGGACAAATTCATCCTTTGTGTTTCCAGAAGAGACAAATGAAAGATCAAGTGGATTTTCAACGAATAACTTATCCTCTGCATTATCGAATGATGGACCAACATCTGGCGAGTCCTGCGAGTGATCAATAATGGGTGCATCTGTGGATGAATACACATATGCGAAATGATGGATGGTCGGTTCAACAAAGATGTTAGGAAAGAACGGAGGGGGCTCAGATTGAAGTGAGTCATCCTTCGATGAGTGTTGATGCTCAAGCTCCTACTCATACTCTTCGTGAATGACAACGCATGTTGGTTGTGCAACGCCAACTCTGTCAGTGGCTTGTTCCTCGTTCACAACTAGTGAAGTGTCTGGAATGGACGAACACGAGACAGTATCATCCGGAGGAATAGCAGAGTATGAAGATGGAGGCTGTAGAAGAGAATACATACGAAAACTCAAAGGACTCACAACCAAATCTGCGTGAAAATTAAGTGAAGTGTTATTGGGAGGATGTGAAAGGTGAACAAGTGTGTGAGCATGGTCCTCAACATCACCTGATAGTGGTGGAACTATTGAATGAGGGGAAGGTGTACAGTCAATCGAGACAGTGACCGCATCCACATGAGATTGCGCAGCTACCTCACTGAAGAATGTTGAGCAAGGCTTGATCTCAAGCTTCTTCTTGGGACGAGAATATTTCTTAAGGAAATACTCAAATTGGTCCCAAAGATAGGCAAATTTCATCTGACTCCTCGAAGCTTGAAACTACAAGTCATGAAAATGCTACCAAAAATCTATAACCGATTCACGTGAAACCTTTTGTTGTTGTAACAATTTTCGATCAAGATGGTCTGGATCAAAATGATAGAAACTATCTTCGATGAGATCACATAAGTGCTCAAGTGAGTGCACACTGTCAGCCAGTAGGTTGAGCAACCATCGACATGGAGATTTGTGAAGTGGCCTATTCGTTAGAACACCCATCTTCCTCATGAAGCATGGAAAGAAAGTCATGTAAGTACTTATGCCAGGCCACTTCGCCTTCACCATCATAGGTGTAAGTGAACAAGAGATTTAAGAATTCCCCTGTGATGGTGACATCTTCATGATTTGAAAAACATCGTGGAGGGAGAAGTGCGAAAGAATCCACGAAAGGTAAGCAAAGTTTCAAAATTGGATGAGAGGACACAACTTTTCATCTGGCCCTCGTTCTAGCGCCAAAAATGTTGATGGTGTTGGACCTGCCAACATGTCAAGGGGATCTCCCCGGTAAGAAGTCCCAATTAGACCTCAGACTGTTTAGTGTAGGATTCCCAATAGTGGGTTGTATGGTAATGCCTTGACCACAATTTCGTATAGAGGCAAGAAAGACAATTATGTTAGTAGTAAGGGTGTGACTGCTATAGTGAGTCAAGGAAGGTGCATGAGAGGTTCTAACACCGGTGGGTTGAGATGAGTGCGCCCCTTGGTAACCTGTAATAGTACTCGGATGGGAAGGGAACACACGAGCGAAGATGAATCACAAGTTGAAGAGCAAGTCAGTTCACAATTCAAAGTGATGGTTAAACCAATCAACACATTTCAGAAAGATTCATACATGCTCATACAAAACATTCCATACATGTGTGCATAAGAAAGCAAATAAATATGACATTTAGAGTAAACAAGACAACTGGAATACAATACAACATATGCATGAAATGTGATGGCTCTTATTATATAAAGAAGTGTAAGTTCTAGTCATACAATACATCCATGTACACCTGCTAGCCCCAATAGTGTAACGTTACAGCCACATCCGCCTACTCCTCAAAAGAGATGTACTAGCTCCATGCAGTGGAGAAGCCAAGATGCGTTACAATACTATCTAAGCTCTCTCCAAGATAGTCTTATTGGAAGCTTGGGTAACCAAAAGCCTGTACAATGAGTTATGAGGAACTATTTATAACAAAAGGTGGGGTGACCCTTGACATTCCCCTTTATGAACGTTCAACTACCCTCATGACTCTTCACCTACTCTATGATTGTTACATCCAACTATTGACACTTGACTTACACTTGACATGACTTGAGATTACAATGCACATGTACCCACATGAACAAAATGGCTTGAGAAGGCCAAGCTAGACATCACTCGGACTTAGACAACCGTGGAAGTCTAACTCCTCAACATCCTCATGTTGATCGAAAGTAACATATTGATTCCAAGATATGTAGTCCTTGATGGTGTCCATGTGTTCCGTGGTGACATCCATCTAAAACCCGACTCTTACCTCCATAGCATCTGGGTACACTGCTCGGGCTCCTTTGTCCAACTCATTTGAAATCATGCACATCATTGTCTTTAATGTGGTCGAACCAACAACATACTTGTGCATGATGTCTACGCTGATGGGAAAGTCTAGGCTGGTGGCAACACATCAACTTGTCGAAGTACGAGTCAAGATTTAGTCGGACTTGTTTCTTTGTCTTCACCTGGGTGAGAGTCCCAAGTGATGGGATCACATGTGTGCGCACCACAACATCCATACTCTTGAATAGTCTTTCATGGGAAGCCTATATGTTAGTGATGAACTGCGGGAGCTCTTCATAGTTACGGATCTAACTCCGGATACATGACTTTAGCTCAACCGCGTTGCCCCTCATCATCTTAGGAAAATGAAGTGGGTCTCCCTTGTACCTCACCATCCATGTTTGCATGTCATCAAAGCAGCATGAAAGTTCATTAAGGTACGTGCTCTTCTAGCGCATCGTTGCTGCCATCTGTTGAGATGGACGACTGCCTCCTGCACGGTACCAAACTTGGAGTACAATGCTCACATAATTGTTTCAAGGGACAATACTTCATCTAGTATTGCCTTCTTCAGTTCAGTTCAGGTGGACATTGTCACCAAGTCTCCTCCTTTCTTGGTTGTTTGTAGTTCCTTTTCCATTCACTCATTCTCAGCTATTAGGAAGTAAACACTTGAGCTAGTGGCTTCGACGTTAACTCTAGTTGCTTCGGCCAAGGTAGCTAGATGTTTGCCCACATTAGTCATGATCACTCATTCCTCGACTTGCATAGGAGATGTTTCATCCTCTGGAGTTGACACTCTACGAGACTTCACAACTCTATGTTGGGATTCATCGAATGAGATGTTGTGCATCTCTTCTTCTAGCTGATCACCAAGGATCTTAGTGTCTCCTTGGTCATTCGAGACTTGTTCATCATCTAGATGCATTGAAGTGAGTGATTTGACCTCTTTGTGGTGAGTCATGAGGTCAGTGTCCTATTCCAACTCCTGCTGCTCCATGTCTACATCCAACTGTTGAAGCACTTGTTCTATCTCATGAGCAAAGTTTTTCCCTTGCGATGGTTCACCCCATTCACCTGATGCCAGTTGTTTTGATGAATCAACTACTTGCACGGGTGCTGCTTCATCTGTTTGCACATGTTGCGCCCCCCGCTATATCTATTGCGCTTCCCTCTCCTGTTTGCGTAGCTCTTGTTCCTTTTGGAGTTTCTCCCTCAGCTCATGCAAATCCTTCTCTGCTTTTTCCATTTTCTTTTTATCCATCTACCTTTGCACAATTTTCTTGTCGCGTTGGTGCCTCTTTGCCACTATAGCCATAGCTTCTTGTTCTATGAGTGGATCTGCTTGAAACTTGCAACTTTGCTACTCCTCCATGCGATCGACAATCTTCCTCTTACCTTTGTTGCGCATTGGTATGCTTGCTTATCTTGCCATTGCTGCTACTACTGCTACTGTTGTTGTTGGTGCTCTCCATGATGCTGCTTCATGTTGCTTCACTAACCACTCCACAACGAAGCTGACTTGTTCATTGGGTTTGGAGAAACTGTAGCAATATCTCCATGGTTCCTCCTCAGCCCAATGAAATGCTTCATGGATCCAGTTGAACTGAACTATCATGTAGTGATCCTTCATAATGAAATGTGGGTCATATGGATTGTAGCTTCGGAGGTCGAGTGAGTACTTCTTCATCTGATTTTCTTCGACATCTGCTTGCTTGATAATCTGGATCTCATATAACCCAATCTGCAACAGAAGAGCGGGCCAAGGTGCCTTCTTCTTCTTATGCAGTCAAGCTGTCAATCCTGCCGAGATGTGATATGCTACTTCTTGCATTACAAGTACATCCAAGCAAAACTTTGGTAGAACATGAGGAGCCTTCTTCGCGTTTAACATTCAGATGAAGGTGCCAGATGGCGAGGCATACTAATTAGCAATGCCTAGCAATGCCTCTATTTCTTCCTTTGACATGCAGGGTGGATCCTTTTCAAATATCATCTTGTACATAGGGGTGACAAAATGATTGGACAATCGTGTCATTACTCCTCTAAATCTGCATTTGGACAACAACTTGAAATGTGTGCACAACAGTCTCCGCCAGTGACCATGCCCACTCCAAAACTGGGAACTCCTATCGGGCAAAAACTACATCTAAGGTGTAGGTAGACATGTAAATATCTACATGGATACCTCCGGGTGACTCTCGAGCCTTCGTTACTTGTTCCTTCACCTATTGAGCCAATATGTTGGACCGGTTACATGGTTTTTTTTCTCTAGCCACTTGTTCCAATGCAATCACCCAACTCTGTGGGAAGGTTTTTGTGCTTTCTTGGCCGTACTGTTGACAAGAAAATATGACCAAGTATTGGTATGCCTTCCTTAGTATCTTTGTCTTGTATATCTGGTTGGGTGTCAACCTGAATCGAGCTGGGTCCTTTACCCAGTTCTTTAGAATGTCTCTGGAGTTAGAAATGCTGTTAGGTAAGCTGAATGGAGTCTTCATGATAGTCACGAGCCTGGACATCTGATAAACCTCATCATAATCTCGTGCCCAGAAGGTTGCAAGCTTCGTCCCACTGACACTACTCAAGGTCATTGTCTCAGTATCAGTGCGAGAGATGATCTAGTGTATCATGTCCATGCATGGGAACGTGGGGTATCTACATGCAATCCGATACAAGCCGAACTTTTGAATGTTCACGTACATTGACGGACTTTGAGGCCTTGCTAAAAAATGCCTACAAATGTTTCATTGACCTCTTTCCACTTCAGTTTGATGTCCCTGTCTCGATACAACTTTATATCTTCATATATCAAAAGACTAGAGGACACTCTCTCCACTGCTGCTCTAGCTACGTTTCCATTAATCTCTTGTGATCCTATTCTCTTGGAAGCCATTGAGACAGATGAACACCTGAAAGATCTAGAGACAAGCAACATGCATGGCAAGCAATCTATTAGCGGAAAACAAAGCAAATTCAGGGAATGATACAACACATACCTGGGAAACTGATGGGAAAGATTGTGTGATTTCTTCCGTAAGGCTGGGTAATTGGCTACCAAAACTGTGTAAAAGGTAGTTTGGGCCATCTGGGAGGAAAGACTGGCTACTAGATCAGCACAATCCAGACCGACTGCTAGCTGTTGGGATTGCGCGATGTGAAAGTCTAGCTGGGAGTGACTGCAGGCTCAAGGACTGCATTGCACAATTTTTTGGGCCAACAGTCACTGTCCCTTAGAAATGTGCAAAAGAGTCTTGGAGGAAAGCGTTGGGCAGAAGTGCACATTTCTGGAGAGGAAGATAGAGCCTTCCCTCCCTAGATTGCACAATGTTGTCTCAGTGAAGGTAGAGTCTGGGCCAAGGTTAGCCCGACATGTTGATGGGCATCTGAAAGCAAATAAGACAGTGAATGCATGGCGACACTAAGTGAAAGTAGAAGTGATTGACAATGCATGCAAGTGTGAATGAAATATTCAACAAATAGATCAACATGCATGTGGGTGAAGTGATTCGTCGAATCGGTGACTGTTCGTGCAAAACAATTTCATGCATGTGACAAAAATGAGATAGAAATGCAAACTGAAATAGAGCTAGGACAAGATAGTATACATGAAAATGAAATCAAGTGTTCAAAGAAATCAAGAAAACAATGCTCACACAAGCGAGTACACAAAAAGTGACAGAAATGTTGAAAAAGACAAGTTTAGGCCACTTACTAGTGAATAGTTGAGCTAGATGTGTCGAAGAGTCTTGGATGTGTTGTGGGATGTCAGAGCTCCAAGATCGATGTGAAATAATGAGCTATGATGTGTTGAATAAATAAGTTTTGAGCTCATGACGCGCATGCCACAAATCTAGGAAAAAGCGACACTTGGAGGAAAGTTTCTAAAACAACTTTGCATGTAACCTCCAACTACTAAAGATAGCTCCCTAAATCATGGGATTCCTTTTTCATTTTGCCTTTTTTTATTCCGGAAAAAAGCAAGCTATGCATGCAAGTCAAGTTTCCTTGGTCCCGGGTGGAATTTGTCAACTGGACTGCTCATGCATGAAGCTGCTCAACTGCTTGAGAAAAATGAGCATGTCTGGCTAGGATCTAGGCTGGGTTCCCAAGAGATTTGTGCAATTTCTAGGCAAAGCAGCTGACTTCTCCCCAGATTTGCACAAATTCTAGGCTGAGTAGCCCTACTGGGGAAAATTGCGTAACTTTCACTGGGAGTGCTGACTGGTAGAATTGCGCAATTCTAGAGCCCAGTAGGCTGTGAGACAAGATTACACAATTTTAGGAGGGAAGGATGGTTGCCCTCCATAAATGCGCAATTGCTTGGGGGAGCTGCTCAACCTGCAGCTAGACCAAATCCCTGTGATCATCATGTGAGGGGAATGCATCAAGCTATGATCAACAAGCTGCCTTTGTGCAAGCAAAACATTGAAGCTTGTGTACTTGACGAAGAAATACAAGGTGTTGTGAAAGGTTTGCAGGGAGGCTCCAAAACGAAGCTAAGGAAAAATTTTGGAAGGTGGTTATAGCCGCTACAAGACTTCCTCATATCGATATTTGGAACATAATCGGTCTTCAATCCAACGTTAGAGTCTATGAAATCATGATTAACATTTCTTTTTTTCTCATCATGAGTTTCCTTTACTACCCTTTCACCATTAGTAAACATTTCTTGTAGAAAATGTGTCAAATCAATCTTCAAATCTTCCATTTTGCCTTCCATCTTAGCTTCCACGTCATTCATCTTAGCTTCCACACCTTTATTTAAACCATCCATATTAGCTTCGATGCCATCTATCTTAGCTTCCACGCCTTTCTTTAAACCATCCATCTTAGCTTCTGTTACTTTTTGTGAGAGTGAAATTTGTTGCACTTGGTCTCATAATTTTGATATATCATGTTGCATTTCTTCCTCTTCTTCATGAGTCATGCTAGAGCTTTCAGGTTGCTTACTAGGTGTTCCTATTTTGTTTCTTCAGGGCATCAATCAATGATAATTATGCTTCACTACGCCCTTCGAATTCCTTCAAACTAATTTTTCAAACCAAACTTTTGCAAAACTTTAAAAAAACTACACACATTTTTTCACTTTGTAGGCACTCGATATTCAATTTGATGTATCTATGCAATTTTGAATCTCCAAGGTCTAAAATTGTGAATTGTGGTATCCCTCTAAGTCCTCTTTCCAATGCCACCAGTTTGATTGAAATTGGATTCTCCAAGAAAAGGTTATGCCCAATCTCCCAAGATGATCTAATGATATACTTTTTTAGTAGAGCGAACTTGTACGAAGTGCCACATGTCACTGCTTCAACCTTCGGACTTGAAAACGATGCACATAAAACTACACTCCGTCCTCTTTCTGTAACTTCTTATGAAATTTCAAACTGATACTTAGAGAGAGAGTTATGTTTATTTTCCCAAGGTCACCTATTTGGGATGTAATTCGGGAGCCTACAAAAATCCTAGCTTCCTTAAATCATATCTCTGAAAATATAGTGAGACAAGGTCTGAAATTTAGACCTGAGGATCATCGATATTCTTGCTCAAATGGTTTTTTTTTTAGCTTCTGAAATGATGCAGAAAAAAAGTTATAGTGAAATGTCCATGATGACCTGTTAGGAGCAGCGAAACCCTAGAATCCAAACCTCTAATACCAAATGTTATGAACCAACTCACATAAAGATATAAAAGATAGATCAATGACTTCAAAATCAGCCACTTCATGGGGGAAGCCTCCTTTAAATTACACAAATGAAAAATTCTTGGATGATACAAATAACTAAACCTCATTTATATATATAGGAGTCTTAGGGGTCACAATATAATCAAAGCCGACATAACAATAATAATATAAGGGTACAACAATAACAATAGTGGGATTTTATGGGGCACACTAATATCAATAAGGGCTACAATGTCAATATTAATGGGGGGATCACTAGTATTATAGGGACCTAACAAAAGAAAAAAATTGATCAACTCCTTGTCAAAAATCAAAGGATGCCTTATGAAAGCTCTAGTAGAGAACAATTATAGTTAGCTATACTCGAAGAACTCAAGAATTTGGAAGACACGATGAAGCAATTTTATGAAGATATGATCTTCTTTAAGAAGGAAATCACACCTATGTACGAATCCTAGAAGGGATCACAAGAAAACTTGAGGATATTAAAGTTAGCTCATACAACTATAGGCACGATCCAGGAATAGGGCACCAAGTAATTAAATGCATCAGCATGGCTGGCTAGGAAAGGAAGGGTTGAAGCTAAAATGGATAGAGCAGAGATGAGAATTCATATGAAGATATGGGATTGATTAAAAAATCATATAGCCAACACTATGTCAGCTTATATGTTGTTGCACAACAAATTGGAAGCTTTCGTACGAGTGCACAAGATGCCTTCTATAGGTGCACTTGAGGAGGTGAGTCACATATATAATATCAGGTGAGAATCAAAGGAATTTTGAGACCACATTAGATAGGTGTCTGCCTAAAATGAATTAGAGGTGACTAAAGACATCATTCTATAATATGTAGCTAAGCCAGTCAAGTTACATACGAAGCTAGTCATGTTGTGGAACAATAAACAAGCAATGTACAAAACTATATACCCAGATGCTTTAGAGGGAAAGATGAGATACAACCCAAACCTATAAAAACTAGTCGAAGGAATAGCCACGAAGTATAGAGCTTGGTATGAATACATTACAACAGAGCTTCATGTCATAGTCACCGAATTACAATTTTCCCAAGTATGAACACAAATATGTTTTTTTTTTTTTTTTATGGAACTTTGCCACAATTTTGTGAAATGTAATTTTTTAATTAGATAATGAAAAATGTAAAAAATATGTGGAAGTGAAAAATCCACATGTGGAATGTGAAAATTCATTAGGGAGTCCAAAGGTCATATAGAAGCTCAAGAGTCATATTGGAGCTCAAGAGTCATGAAGGAGCTCAAGGGTCACATGGAAGGTGAAAGGTCACCTCATTTGTTAGATACATACCCTCATGGATCAAACTAAAGGAATTTTAGCCTTGGCTTCTCTTGCTAGCATAGGAGAGAAAGAGAGAGAGAGAGAGATCATTCTTTTGAGAAGAAAGTTGTGGCTTCATGCTCCACTATTGGAGTAAGTGAGATGACATTGTAATTTTGTATTTTGAAGTTTCCACTTAATCATTTGAAGCTCTCTAGAGCCAGGCAACCTTTTCATGGATGTATTAGAAGCATTATAAGACTTTTTTTTTAATGGTTGCAGTATATGTTTGTGCTTACATGTATTATGGAGAATGGACTACTTTATTATCTTTAGTATATATTCTTATTGAAATTGTAAGTCCTATTTTCTTTTCTTGATTTTGGTTATTTGAAAACTACTTTTCAAACGTATCAATGATTCTTTACATCTATGTGTGCCTTTATTAGATTAATTCTATACTATTCTTCTAAAGGCTCACTTTATTTACCCTGCTTGTGGAAGCACCTTATATTCATTATAATTGTTTATCTCACAAAGCTAACATTTATTGCTTTCCTCAAAAGTGATATAGATTCTCTCTTATGTTGTTATTCTTGGCCAAGGCATATATTTAAGTTCATAATTATGATAGTTGGATCAATTTTGTAGATGGGGCTCCTAACCAAAACGGTGTGAGATCTAATTGGACTTCATACTAGGGAGACCCCCTTGTGCTATTGGATTTCCAATACCGTCAACGGGTTGGTTGTTCGATACAAAAACATGGAAGTGGGAAATACAAAGCGAACTCAAACATGCTGAAAAAATAGTTACACAAACTATTCAGTTGTAAACAAGTAATCATGACCTCTTTTGGATATAATAAAGCCTCCTATGAAATCCATAGAGACACTTTCCCATGGATGAGAAGGAATTGGAAGAGGTGTATACAAACCCAATTCCCTATTAGTGGGTTTACTAGTGCCACATAATACAGAACCTTCAACATACTGGATATTATTTCTCTCATTTGAGGCAAAAAACAAAATCTCTGAAAATGAGATACAATCTTTCCTACAACAAAATGACCTGAAATACAAGAAGTATGGGCTTCTCTAATCACATGCATTCTTTCATCTTTTCGAATACATAATTTATTAACATGATAGAGTAACTTTCCTTGCAAATGGTAATTCTCTTCTTGTGAACCATGAGTTAACCTCTCATACACATCCTTTAAGTATGCATCCATAGCATATGGCTCAACATAACTGTTAATAGTTAAAGAATCATTATACAAGAATATAGATTCATAAAATGGAGGTCTAGATAGAATATCAACCACCTTGTTACTTACACCCTTCTTTTACTTGATGACAGATGAAACTGCTGTAAAAATACCATCCATTAGAAATGTCTGGATTGTTATAGCTTCATCTATGACTGCAAATACTATAATGTTTGATGATTCATTTGCATTATCATTTCCCTTCCCACTAAGTAATGCTTCCATTTCTTAACACTTTGCACTAAAGCATACAATGTTTTCTACATTTTTCACTGAACTAATCTTACGCTTTGTTAGCCTTATTGAATTTTGATTTGAAGTGGGTTATCCATGCATTCGAAATCAAATATTTCCAAGACAAATTGGGTTTAACTCCCACTACTTCCTTGATGCACCCATTGGGGCACCTCCTTAATTTGCAAACATATTTTATTGAATCATAATGTTCCATGTCCAAATCAATGGTCATTTCTCTTTTCAATCAAAGACCTAACCTCAAGCCCTGAAAATGAAGGGAAGAAAAATACAACGTTATTGAAATCTAAGGAGAAGGGATTGAATGAGTGAACCATAACATTCCAATCCTTCTATACCCCTTTCTACAAATTTTCATAGCTCCCATGATGATTGAAATTATATTAAACATCCCTCATTAACATCTCCATGCATGTATTGAAAGGAATCATGTACTAGACAAATCCTTTAATATTTTAAAAGGATGATTTTGTGGGAGCTAGCATCAAATATAATGTTCATTGACATGCACATTTGTGAGTTTTTTTTTTTAATGTAACATGAGGAGAGGGAGAAAACCCCTTTTACAGACGCCTAACATTAATTCTCATGTGATTAGGTAATTGTAACTTCAATGCTTATATTTTGGCCTAATCAACAAACCTATCTTGAGTCAATTCTGAAGAATTTCCTTGTCATCTAAGGTACGCTTTCACTTCACATAGTAAGAGATGACATCTTAAGACCTATGAATAAATGAACCTATTTTCTTAATGGTGTAGGCCACATAAGGTGATAAGCAGGTCCTTCCTTGTATGAAATCCAAACAATTATGATAGTGTCACTAATGTTGACTATTAGGTATTTAATTCTAGAATTAAAAGCTTGATTCCTTTATATGTTACTAGCACTTCAACTTCATTGTTTGTTGTGTGTCCCAACTCCCTATGGGGGGTTCACCCTTTTGATAAATATCTTATCACATTCATTCATATAGGAAGGTGTAACATTGTGAAAAGTAAATTCAATATATTATAGATATGTTTGGGGAGGTGGGGGTATGAAGGTTCTGAAAGGTTTTTTAGGTATGAGGGGGCATACAAATTAATATCTAGTAAAAATAGGGGTTTTCATTATTAGAAATATGTATTGGGATGGGATTCAACAAAAATATTTACGGAGGTATTTAGCAATATCTATTTAAATTAGGAGTATTCTTTAGTATGAACACATGTGCTATCTCACAAGTTCACTTAGTGAAGACCCTGTCGAATCCCCTTGCAAAAGCAATCACCAAATTTTAATTAAAGACCCTAAATGACCACACCCCCCCAAAAAAGCTTACAATCCCATGTTCATGTTATGTTGTAAGGAAGATATAACATCATATTTCCTATAAGAAAGATTTAAATTGAAGGTCAATTTAATTATTTACTATACATTAGCTCAATAAAATTATTGATTGGATCAATTTCTTAAAAAAATTTCCTAGTATTTTTTGCTCTTGAGCACTTTCATAGTTTCACTCCCAACCCACATCCGCACTCTCTTCAATATATTCTCCACACGCACACACACACACACATATATCAAGTTCAAACTTATAGTGGGAATAATCATCTCCCCCATCAAGTAATCATCATTGCAATGTTGAATATTATGTAATTTGGTTAATTGGGTATTGAACTCTTGGATTTATGGCTTTCACTTTACGTAGTAAGAGATGACATATCGACAACTACAAAGAAATGAAACTATTTTCTTAATGGTTTAGGCCACATAAGGTGAGAAGGGGGTCCTTCCTTGCATCAAAGTCAAATAATTATCATAGAGCCACTAATGTTGACTACTGGGTCTTTAATTATAGATTTAAAAGTTTGATTCCTTTATATGTTACTAGCACTTCAACTTCATTATTTGTTGTGTGTCCTAACTCCCCATGGGGGCTTCACCTAGTTGCTCAATATGTTATCACATTAATTCATAAATGAGGGTGTAGAATTCTTAAAAGTAAATTCAATATATTATAGATATGTTGTCGGGGGTGGTAGGTAAGGTATGAGGGGGTTTTTAGGCATTGAGGAGTATAAAAATTAGTATCTAGTGAAAATGGGGGTTTTATTTATTGTAAAGATATATTGGGATGGAGTTCAACAAAAATATTTAAGGAGGTATTTAGCAATATCTAGTGAAATTAAGGGTGTCCTTTAGTATTCCATTAAGGCATGTGCTATCTCACAAGTTCACCAAGTGAAGACGTCATCTAATCCCCTTGCAAAAGCAATCACCAATTTTACTTAAAAACCCTAAATGATCGCATCCTTCAAAACACACTTGCAATCCCTTATTCATGTTATGTTGTCAAGGAATATATAAAATCATATTTCTTATAAGAAAGATTTAAATTAGAGGTCAATTTAATTATTTACTATACATTCTCTCAAAAAAAATTATGATTCGATCAATTTCTTCAGAATCTTTTTTCCTAGGATCTTAGGATCTTTTGCTCTTTGACACTTTCATAATTTCACTCCCAATCCCCACCCTCACTCTCTTTAATAACTTCTTCACTCAAACATATTATATATATATATATATATATATAGTTCAACTTATAGTGGGCATAACCATCTCCCACCTCAATTTCAGCATCATTGAAATTTTGAATATTGTGTAATTTGGTTAATTGGGAATTGAACTTTTGGCTTTATGTATCATTATTAGGAAAAACTTGCAATCACATTAAACTTGCATTCAAGTTAAATTTTCACTACCTTGACATCAAACTACTTTAGGAAAGTTCAAGTCATTTACCTTCATAATTACACTTGGTTAACTTCAAGCCATTTTACCTTCATAATTACACTTGGTTAACTTCAAGTCATTTTACGTTCATAATTGCACTTGGTTTCTATGTTTCTAGTCTTCTTTTTATTGGATATGATGTTTTTCTTCTTTAATTCTTGAACAATATTTTGTGCCTTTTATTGGGCATCAAATCACCATTTGGAACATTTCTCACTAAATTTTCCATCCCATGGTAGTGTTTTGTTCGAACTTATTTGAAGCTAATTTTAACCAAGATTCAATGAGAAGTTGTTGTCTACTCATGTTATAGCATAGTAAAGAACTTATTCATGAAACATGAGTAATTATTCCACTATTATGATATTTCAAAGCTCAATTATAATGTATGCTTGATGATATGTTCTAGAATTAAAAAATTAGAGTTGATAATAACCTAAAAAATCTCATAGCATTATTTCTTTATTGTAGATCAAAACTTATATTTCGTTATGCCGTTAGGGGTGCCTATTTTGGAATAGGGCTTCCAGAATTTAGTTTAATTATCAATAATTATTAGGTGGATGGTAGGGATTTAACCTCCATGGAATTTTTTAGGATATTCTTACAAGTATATACAAATCAAAGCTTGATATTTATCTCCAAAGTGGTTATGTATTTTTTTTCTTTTTTTAATAAAATTGACTAATTAAAAAAATTGTCATATGAACAAGTGTCATATGAAACGAGTTATCTTTTCTGGGCATGTGGTATTGATATTCCATGGTATTGGAACATGGTATTATAACAAAGACTATTTAAGAATCTCCATGGTAAAATGATGGTGAATCTCCATGGTTAAGAATCTTTTTACATGTTTTCTTTTAAATGTATAAATGTCTAATTTATATGTTAACTCTTTTTATATAATAATAATAATTTTAATAAAGTTATAATTTAGTTAATTTCTATGATTTTTTAAATTTGCAATGTGAGAAGTATCATAAGTAACTATTTGGATAATTATCATGAATTGATGCCTATCAGTGTTTACCAGCCATTTAATTTATATTGTTGTGATAATGTATGTTTATGCATTTTTTCTTAATTACACACTTACATTCAAACTTTGGCCACTCCTCTTTGGTTTCAACCCCCTAATTTTCCTCTTCATCTTATGCATCGAAATATTTTAGCCGATATTGGTAATTCCCTCACCGATTTATCAAGAATGACTCAGATTGGATAGTGAAGGGCATTATAACATTTGCACATATGTGTGTTGAAGTTGATCTCAACAAGGGATTACCTGACAAAATCCTCTTGAACTAGAGGGGAGTTGTTTATTCATAGGCACTAGATTATGAGAACACAACCTTCTGTTGTAGGATATATATGTCAATAGCCTAATCATATCCAGAATGTATGTCATTCTTCTGAAGGGTCCTCTCCACCCTTGACACGCATGAAAACATCTCAATGGTGGAAAGATCCTAAGACTTCAAAGGTTTATAAGCAACCTTCTACTCCTCCACAAGGTAGAAAGCAACAACCAAAAACACCTTCAGACAACTCAAGGTCCACAGCCTAAGAGCAACCACAAGTCATCGTGTCCCATTCCTTTGATGTTGAGGTTCTCCCCATGAATAGGTTCGAATGAACCTCAGCTATAATTTTGTCCTTATCTATGAGCTGACGTAAATGCTTCCATGAATCATATCATTCAGATAGTGATAAGGAAGTAGCCAACATTGAAGACCCTTCAAAAGTAGACATGCCGCAACAAAATGTAGCTATTGTCTCCTCTACCACAGTTCTAGACAAATCCTTGGAGTGGATCAATGTATGAAATAAGAAGAACAACTTCGAAAACAATCTTGATCATGGGTGGGATCCAAGATCAGAGTTGTTGTTAATGTAGTAGTTTTTCTAGTGTAGGCAAGATTTGCAGCTTGATTATGTCCAAAGCCTAAATTTATTGGTGGGTTGTAAACCTTGATGTACTTGGGATTTAATTTGTGTAATATACCCCCTTATCTACTCTAATAACCAGAGGTGGTTACTACGCTAACCCAGTGACCATGAGAATCAGATCTAAAATTTCAGTATTTTTTGTTGTTGTTGTTGTTTTCATTCTATTTGCAAGAAATATCTTTTCGACTAACCTTTTGAACCTTAGTCCTCTAATAGTTATTCATTTTTGGTCTTGACCTCTATGCATATCTAATGGATCGAATGTCTACCAATATAATATGTGCATCTTACAAAGCTACCCCAACATGCCTATTACCCATATTTATTGCATAAATAAAATAAAATAAATAATCTTATTGACATCAACCATCCACTTAGACTAATTTGATTTTTCTGAAATATGTTAATCCCCTTTCATGGCATCTATTAATTATCTTTGATAAAAAAGTGTTAATTCTATTAATTATCTTTGATAACGAAGTGTTACTTCTATCTGACAAAAGAGAGAAACCAACTCCAAGATGTCAAAGAATTTACTTTTACAAGGGACTATACACTTGCCCAAGTTTCCTTACAACATTTCCATTATCTTTCACATCATATACCCAGATAGTCCATTATGCATGTATCATGTATGTACTTCCTAGCCACATGAAATCTCCATCATTTTAATACATCAAATTATTAAAATTACTTCAACTACTAGCATGGATGCCTTAATTTGAGCAGCTCTAGTTGCAATCCAACTTCCACCACCAATGAAAAGGTCCCTTTTCACGGCGAATCTTCCATTTTGTGTGGGAATCGTCCTACAATGTGGGAAATAGGTTGAATACAAGGGATACATCTAAGCCTTGAACATTTTAGAGACAATGACCGTAGAGAGAGATTATCAAGATTGAAATTTTGATGGCCCAAGAGAAGCTAATCACAATAGGAGCTTGATTAAATGTTATATTGTCTCTCTTATTCCTTATTAAAGACAATTTCTCAATCCAAATGTGCTACGAAAGTACACACCAATAATGGAATATGTCGCTATGAGGGATATATACCAAATTTATGTGGCTAAACATATAGCAGGTAGATAATCATGGAAGAGACATTTAGTTGAATAAACGTAAGCATTTCTCTCTGCGAAGAACTCTCCTGGTGTCCACCAATCCTCACTATGCACCATTCGATCTTTTGTTAGAAGATTGAATTATACGCATCCGTTGATCTGAGATAAGCTTACATGTGGGAGCTAGAAACTTGTGAAGCCTGGTTTCTTGATAGACTGGACGCGAGCGGTTGTAACTTTCCTGACAGTTGCAAAGGCTGGTTTCTTGATATACCGGTCTCTTTGCAATAATTTTTTCTCTCCAGCCAACTTACTTTGAAGCTCGTGCTGGGAGCAAGAATCATCGACCTTCTGCAAACCTTGTTTTGAGAGAGGTCAGATATTTACTTAAAAGGTCGAATTAACATATACAAAAGACAAAAATAATAAAATCGCATCAAAGAATGCAATTGGAACCCTGAAAACTATTCCTACCAAGAAAAATCTGGAAATATAATAACAAAAGCTTTAGTAAAATTTACCTTTAAATCGTTGCACATTTGGAAACGAAAATCCACAAGTACCTTTAAACCTTTAAATATTATAAGAACCACAGTTTAATACCTGAAAATTACCCATGCAAATGAGAATCCGGAAAGGGAATTTCAGAACCTTCATTGAACTTAAATATAACTTTAAGCTGTCGCACATTTGGCAATGAAAATCCACGAGTACCTTAAAATTTGTAAAGAGTTGTGGAATCGCAAATCGACCCTTGAAAACTATGCGTAATAAAGAATCTAGAAAGGGAATTACAAAAGCTTCATTGAAGTCAAATATACCTTTAAATTGTTGCACATTTTGCAATGAAAATCCAAAAGCACCTTTACATTTTAAAATATTGTAACAATTGTAATTCAAACCTTGAAAACTATGCCTACCAAAGAATCTGGAAAGGGAATTCCAAAAAGCTTTATTGAAGTCAAATTTGCCTTTAAATTGTTGCACATTCGACAGTGAAAATCCATAAACACATGTAAATCTTGAAAGATTCTAAGGATATCGATATGGATGACATTTGATTTCAGCCTTATGTGTCATCGTGTAACCTCAGTTTCGCAGAAAAGTAGATTTTTCTTTTTGTTTTAACCTGAAATTTGATACTAAATTGCCAACGTCCTGGTCAATTTCAAGTAAAAAAATTCCAAAGTCTATCAAAGCTTTTGAGCATTTTCAACGTCTTATAATTTGCAGTGAAGCTCGTTTTCACCTGTCTTAAACCAAAGCTAGGTGGATTTTCTCTGATCATTTCTCGATCTGTGTGTGTCATATTGGTGCTCGCGGCCTTGTGGTAGACCACGAATCTCATTCCTAAACACGACACTATTCCTTCTTAGCTAGTTTTGATGGGTGTGGTTTTGTCCTTGAAATTAAGTATTTGAGACCAAAAATTGTTTATTATAGCTCCAACAATTATTTTATACTGCTAAAATTTCAATTTTTTATTCCTAAAGTTTACTATTACTTGGAATTTGGTACTGAGATGACGGGCCTTAATATTTAGAGCCAAAAATTTAATATTTGTTTAAATATTTGGTATATGCAACGAATTTGCTTAAATTTAAGTACATTTTGTGTGAATGATAAAAAATTGAAGTTGAATGTATAAAAGGCTTTGGCATAATGACCTTTTTAATGAGGAAAAGAATATCTAGTAACATGTTACTTTATTTAGGCATGAATGGAAAAACTGTACAGCTGAACAGGTTAGGGTGCGTAAAAAAACAAACTCACATAAAAGTATAAATTCATTTCCTTACTTTATGATGGATAAGGGGGTGTGTAAGGCCTTCGGGAGATGAGTGCGACGGGCATCGGCGAGTCGTGCACGAGAGCGAGCGCACGGGCGCGCGGAGGAAATGTGTGACGGGTGCGACAAATGCATGCGATGGAATGCGACGTTAAATGCGACAAAATGGAGAACACTTATGCGACTGAGTGTTGGACGTGAGCATATATATATGCGATATGAAAATATATGAAAGCCGACTTGAAAATGAAGCATATGGGCATGCGTTAGTGGTTTTGGGGGTCGGCCATGGGGCTGCACACCCCATGTAAACCCACGTAGACTTGGTATATATATATATGTGGAGCATGAAGGCTCATAAATCATCGAATTTAATCATCACTTCTACGCATAAGGAGAGGAGTAAATCTGTGCAAGGGGAGATAGGAGATGTGCATATCTCATGCGCACTATCTAAGTGCAGATTTGGTATATTCTTGTGCCGGTTGAGGTGTAGGCAAGTGTGCCGGGGTTCGATATGTATGCAGATTTGTGCAGGACTTGGTAGAGAGGAATAAGTGGCTCGGGTGAGCACTACTCTTTGTGCAAGGGTGCACATGATTGTAAAGGCAAGGTTTGCCTCGGTTGTAATATTTGGTTAAGTGTGAGACTTGGTTCGGCCAAGACACACTTGTGTTGTAAATTTGATATTCTTAATAAAATTGTCGGGCAGACTCACATTACGGGGAGTTGCCCCTCCCCTTTATACTTGTTGTAATTATTGTTGTTCTCGGTATAATTGCACGATGATAATGAATAAGTATGGGCTTCATTAAGTATAAAGGATAATTGCATTTTACTTAGTTGTGAAACACAAGCTAAGTATGTTCATATGAAAGTAGGCGTAGTCCACGAATGTTAGTATTGGTGAAAAGAACGCGTTTGGTGGTGCCGCACCTTGCTACAAGCGGTTGGAAGACTACCGCATGTGTAGGGGCGTGACAGGTGGTATCAGAGCTTCGGTTTGAAGCCGGTGAGCAGGGTTGCTCGTGACAGGTACTTGCAGGTGAAGGAAACCATTTCACATGAAGTGGAACAAAGGTTGGTTTAGGTTGTAGGTGACTTGGTGAACATAGAGAAGGCTGAAAAGGCAGTGATGGTGGATGAACCTATGAAAGGTGAATCTAGCCTTAGTGCAGTTAAAGCTCTCTGGTACGAAGTGTTGGAACATATGAGTCGATGGAGTTCTGAATGGGTTTCGATGAAGGCCGAGAACATGAAGATTCGAGAGAGCTATTCGGAACTAAAGAAGGAACTTGAAGAACTCAAGAGCCAATGTGGAAGTACGACAGAAGTTGAACTCATTGAACTTGATGAGGAGATCCAACGAAGTGGTCTTGATATTCAAGAGCTCTTTGATGAAAGAGCCCAGTTGAGGAAGGAAAGTGCTAGGGTGGAAGCCGAAATCAAGAAAATTGAGGAAGAGATAAAGAAGAAGCTTCTTGGTAAGAAGGTTGTTGTGATTGAGCAGGAAGAGCTCGACTACATTGACAGGTTGGGAACTCACTACCGAGAGCATCCAGAGGACATTCGGAAGTTTAGTTCTATGAACTTGGTCAGTGGACACTTGGTTGGTGCACTTGAGCAAGATGCGATGAAGGGCAAGCTTGAAGGGAGTCAAGCTGGACCAGGATCGGGTTGCTTAGAGGAGCCAAGCAAGGAGGTGAAGTACCTTAGGAGGAATGTCAAGGTGGAGCATGAGCCAATTGACACTTCTGAGGCCGAATTCTTGAAGAAGGTTGCTGATGTGAGACACAAGACAAAGCCAACAAAGGAAGGTGATTCTTTGAAGCTAAGTTTTGTGCAGGTGACCATGAAGGGCAAGAGATTTGCAGCTTTGGTGGATACGGGGGCTACTCATAGCTTCGTGAGCAGGAAGGCAACAAAGTCTTTTGGGAAAAAAGCAAAGATGGAGAGGGAATGGAGTGCTTTCAGAGCAGTCAACTCTACCATTAGAGCTGTTGATGGGGTGTTGAAGGACACTCAGGTGAAAGTAGGATCGTGGTTTGGGAAGTTGGACTTGAGAGTTGTGGACATGGATGATCATTCTATGGTGTTGGGGCTGGACTTTATGGAGCTTGCACAAGCCATACCAATGGTGGATCGGGACGTTCTCTTGATCACAGCTGAAGGAAGAACCATGATGGTACCGATGAATAGGAGGAGTTGCTTGGGGTATAGACCAAGGATGGCTTCTATGACTTTGTATCCCAAAGATCCAAATGTGAAGCATGAGGATGTGGAGCAAAGAGGACTTGGGAGTGTGACTCAAACAACGAAGGAAAGGAAGCTAGTTGACTTTGTTGCAAGAGCTGGAAAGAAGGATAAAGGGAGTGAGAAGACAACCTCACGAACATGGAGACACTTGTTGGGAGCATCTTCTACTGATGATCTTCACAATGGAGTTGCAAATGAAGGGAGCCCGAGTGCTACTTCAGAGGCAGTGGTTGATGAGGATTATGGAGGTAGAGATCCTGCTGGGATAGTGGACTTTTGTAGATATGTTATGGGCATATATGACTTTCAGTTGACAAAGGGCAAGCTAGGTGAGCTTGGATGTACATGTGAGGAGATTGAGGCTGTGCATAGATACTTGAGGACACAACATCAATCTGACACATGGGTGGATGAGAGTCAGGGAGGAAACTTCCTGGCCTTCCTTTCTCTATAGATAACCTTGGAGGAAGGTTGGTGTGGAGGCCTTGGTAGGAAGGAACCACACCAACTTTACAAGGGGCCTTGGAGGAGGCTTCTTTATGACAGATGCAGACTTGGGTGAAGATGGCCAGAGGTTGAGATGGAGTCTACATGGGTTGGACATCATGGACAGCTAGAGTCATGGACATCAGGTTGGTTATATGGAGCATGTTGTAGAAGAGATGGAGTTTCCATGGACCTGAGCATGGGATGATTGATAGATTCTTGATGAGTCCGAGATGTAGCAGAAGTCAGGGGAAGACTTGTGATGGCATAAGGATGTGCATTCTTATGGTTTGGGCGTATGGTTGGACTGATCACCCGACTAGTTCGAGTCATGAGGGGTACCAATGTGCAGAGATATGTTGGCATTAGTCGAGACATGGTGACACATATGTGTTGGCATCTGACAGGGAGACTACATGGAGGAGGGACACATGATGAAGACAAGAGGTCAACAATCATGGATCAAGAAGATATCTGATGGAGAGCATACCGTGGAGGTGCATGCCTTGGTATGGTGAGCTTGGTGGCAGCTGGTCATTGAGCCGGGACATAGTGGAGAAGAGTCTCTACATATGTTGCAAGGATGTTTGCCTTGCGAAGAGGAGTTCACATCACGGATGAGTGATGATCTTGGTGGATGGCTACCAGGATGGTATGTTGTCGAGGACGACAACGATTTCAGGTGGAGGAGGATGTAAGGCCTTCGGGAGATGAGTGCGACGGGCACCGGCGAGTCGTGCACGAGAGCGAGCGCGTGGGCGGGTGCATGGGCGCGCGGAGGAAATGTGCGACGGGTGCGACAAATGCATGCGACAGAATGCGACGTTAAATGCGACAAAATGGAGAACACTTATGCGACTAAGTGTTGGACGTGAGCATATATATATGCGATATTAAAATATATGAAAGCCGACTTGAAAATGAAGCATATGGGCATGCGTTAGTGGTTTTGGGGTCGGCCATGGGGCTGCACACCCCATGTAAACCCACGTAGACTTGGTATATATATGTGGAGCATGAAGGCTCATAAATCATCGAATTGAATCATCACTTCTACGCATAAGGAGAGGAGTAAATCTGCGCAAGGGGAGATAGGAGATGCGCATATCTCATGCGCACTATCTAAGTGCAGATTTGGTATATTCTTGTGCCGGTTGAGGTGTAGGCAAGTGTGCCGGGGTTCGATATGTATGCAGATTTGTGCAGGACTTGGTAGAGAGGAATAAGTGGCTCGGGTGAGCACTACTCTTTGTGCAAGGGTGCACATGATTGTAAAGGCAAGGTTTGCCTTGGTTGTAATATTTGGTTACGTGTGAGACTTGGTTCGGCCAAGACACACTTGTGTTGTAAATCTAATATTCTTAATAAAATTGTCGGGCAGACTCACATTACGGGGAGTTGCCCCTCCCCTTTATACTTGTTGCAATTGTTGTTGTTCTCGGTATAATTGCACGATGATAATGAATGAGTATGGGCTTCATTAAGTATAAAGGATAATTGCATTTTACTTAGTTGCAAAACACAAGCTAAGTATGTTAATATGAAAGTAGGCGTAATCCACGAATGTTAGTATTGGTGAAAAGAACGCGTTCGATGGTGCCGCACCTTGCTACAAGCGGTTGGAAGACTACCGCAGGTGTAGGGGTGTGACAGGGTGGGTGTCATGATGTTCGCTATAACTCCCTTAATGTTCACTATATCTCACTATTCTCTTTTACAAGCATGTTTGGCATGGAAGCAACAACAAAAGATTCGGGGAGGAATAGATGGAAATCATGATGATAATGTGGAGAGGCTAACCAGTTAAGAAAATTCTTTTGGGGGTGTTTCTTCATTTACTATTCTCTTTTACAAGCATGTTTGGCATGGAAGCAACAACAAAATATTTGGGGAGTAATAGATGAGAATCATGACAATGATGTGGAGAGGCTAACAAGTCAAGAAAATGCTTTTGGGGTGTTTCTTCATTTCCTCCTCTACAAAAAACTTGGGCATGGGTTGCAAGAAACATGTCTTCAAATGTTATATGTCCAAAGAGGTCAAGGAGATTCTATAGTTCTAGGGAAGTAGTAAAATATGAAAACAAAAATAATGAAATTGTTGAGGATGCTTTGAAAACTAACAGAGGACTCAAGCAACAGTTATTTAGGAGACAAAAGATGAGGACTAAAGCAACGGGTATTCAAGAGACAGAATATGAGGACTAAAGCAACGGGGTATTTAGGAGACAGAAGATGAGGACTAAAGGAATGTGTATTTAGGAGACAAAATATGCATGACTGTGTCAATAAGAGGATACATGTTTCAAGGGAAATATTTCCTCTTAAAGAAAAATATACTAGGGTAAAGGAATATACCTTTGAATCAGAGAGTTTTTACCAGAAAAATGTGATGAGAAGTGCAAGTGCACAAGGATCAAAACTCAAAAAGTCAAGGCAAGGTCTTTTAACAATTTCTGCAATTGGTAGTAGAATGCATAAAGTTGGTTTAGAAGATTTGCTTGAAGGATAGAAATAGAAGAAAGGAATACCATGCCCCCTTGTGAACCAAAAGGATAGAAATCGTTGGTGCATGGAAGCCAAAAGCCAAATATAAAAAATCAACTGCATGGTGTTATCATGTTCACAATGCATGGAAACCAAAAGCCTTGTGTGTTGGTAATATATATATATATATATATATATATATATATATATATATATATATATATATATATATATATATATATATATATATATATATATATATATTACGTGAGCATCATAACATGAAACATGGAGTTGTATGCCAAAAAATTCTGAAAACTTTCCAAGAAGCATACAAATTAACAAAAGTATTTGTTATCATGTGACAATTGGAGACAAAAAGAACTTTAAATCAAGATGGATGTAAAAAACCTGCATAGATCTTCCCATTTGATATGCAAGATATAATCAAATAGGCTAATTCACATCATTTGAGGAAGATATAAACCAGAAAGATTCAGTTTTGAAAAGTGAGGAATGGTATTAAGCAATTGAAATAAACATAGATATAACTATTGTAGAATTTAATCAGATGGGCTAATTCACATCATTTGAGGAAGATATAAACCATAAAGATTCAGTTTTCAAAAGTGAGGAATGGTATTAAGCAATTGAAATAAACATAGGTATAACTGTTGTAGAATTAATTGGGGAGGAATTTAAGCTCACACACAACAAATGTGGTTGATATAATTTCCATGGGCTCTATTGCAATCTCCATGTGTCTGTGGCAATTCAGTTTGGACACTCTACATCATGCCTCTCGAGAAGCAAGTCTCATCACGTGATAGGATAAATTATAAAAATAATGCAACCATCACTGAGAATTTTATAGAAATACCTTTATATTAGAGAAAAAAGATTAGAAAACTAGATAGCCCAAAAGGATACCATGGTTGGGTATAAGCAGGGGGTTATGTTTGGGCCTTGAGATTTTCCCGTTAAAGTCATTTGTTAATATTTAGTGGGAAATAAGTGCATAAAATTTTGTATTATGTGATCCACAACCCCTTCTTTCTTCCAGAATTAAGATTCTAAATGCTAAGAATTTCTAAAAAGATTAATGTTTTCTAGAGAACTTTCAGGTCTTGAAACCGAGTCTTGATGTTTTGTATCATGTATGGTTGAATTGGAGACAAGAGAAGTTTGTAGATTTCATTAAAAGAGAATTGGGTATTATGTTGTTTGCAAGCATAAACATTGTGTACGATTGAAAATTTTCTTACCCAGTTTTCAATTACATTTTGCATTGGCACTATACAACCCATGCCTTCACCTTTTGGTTGGGGTTTAACGTTGTTTATGAAAGTAAAGATTCTACAGGATTTCAATTCTTCCTTCCAAAGTAATCTTCTATTTGTATTTATTTTTTATACTTCAATGCCATCTAGAGTGCCTTTTGTTGTTTAGCCTCTTGAGTGGGAGAGTTTGTTTCTGTTGTCTTTATGCAGTTAAATGTCTAAACATATTAGTAATAAATTTTTAAATCTCCATCTCCAGTGCTCTCGGCTCTCTGTTATCTATATATTTTTCCTTTATAGTTGGTGGCCATCTAGATTAGATTTCCTTATGTAAAACTCCTGAGTGAAAGAAAATTTTGTCTCTATGTGGTACAAATATTTAAAGGCATTGACAATACTAATTTATTGGTTTGTAGGTTTTTCTCTGCTCCACATTTGCTAGTTGATGTGTCCACGAAAATTAAATTTCCAAGGTTTGTTGGGCTCAAAGAATTCATAATTTGTCTGGGACCTTCATTTTGCATGGTTTTAATGAATTTTTTGGTTCAGAGCTTGTGGTAATGATTATAATATATTGTTGTCACAACATGTGTGGAATTTGATCATTGACCTTTATTATACGCGCAACTCTGCTAGGGTATCTATTTCCTGTATGTGAATAAGGGAGTTTATTATCCTTTTTCCTTTCCCTCTTTTAATGTGAATCTACAACATATAGGAGGTTGTTTAGAGTATTTATGGTTGCTAACTAGAGTTTTGACTTGTTTTAAGATTAAAATATTCAATTACGTATACAATTCTTGTTAGATATAGGATGAATGTGATTAATTTAATTTTCGATTTTAATGCAGACCCGCCAGCTCAAGATTTTCTATATAATTATACATGAATTGAATTGGATACGAGCCCAATTGGGATTGAAATTTTTTCTTTTAGGTTAGGTTGAATAAATGTTGATATTATAACCAAATTATACAATAGATTGAAATGGTTATCATTTATAATGATTGTGAATGTTCATTTTAACTCTGTTTTCTGGGTCGAAGTTTTTAGACCTTTTTTTGTTTAATTTTATGGGAACTTTCTTTGAGAAACATTGCCCAAGGTAGGGAGCTATGGTGTATAACATGATTTATTTTGGCTTACACATTACAGGTTGTGGTGCAGAACATGAGTTGTATTTAGCTTATGTGCTACATCAGAGGGGTTTCTATTCTGCCAAAATCATCTGGGACTTGCTCCTAGCTTCATCCCTTGTTTGAAATATGCCACTTTGGTTGAATTTTATATTGTTAATGCTAAAAAATGTGTGGAATTCACAGACTCTTCTGTGGATCTGATTCCAAAAGTTAAGGGTTCATTACATCTTAAAAAAACCATCAACACGAGAGAACCATTGCATTCAATCAAGGATCCATACCTACATTCACCAACCATCCATTTCCAAATTCCGAGGCTAGCCAATTTCCTAAAAGGGTATAAAACAAAACTAAAGCTACAAGTACAATGTTGAAACTACTAAGAATTCCCTCAATTGACATATTGCAACTCAAATCAATAGGATAGCGAAAGAGGAGTTCACTTTACTTTTAACACCATGTTATTTCTCTCATTGAAATTGTAACATATCATATCTCTCTTCATCTATGCTCTTTCTCCATATGTTATTTCCTTATGGTGTTCCTTTGCAACATTTGATGCAATTTCTAGTTTTTAGACACCTTCAGACAATTAGGTAAAAATGTAAGCTTACTAAAATAGAATGTATATTGAATACAACAAAACTTCCAGATAGTCTCAAAGTCCCACCATGATCGAAGTTCTATCTATGATGGAAACCTTCAATGGTATTAGTCCATTCTTAACCAAACCCAAATCTCAATAGAAGTATAAATCCATGCATGATTAGCATTGGGAAAAGCATCATCTCAAGTATCATGTGGTTTCACTTGAGCAAGTGCTCTAATAGTAAGGATGAGTCTCCAAGTCCATCATTATATTGAAATTGTAGCAAGGAATGGCTTCTTTGACTTGTGCTTAGTCAAAGATGCTAATTCAAATTTAGTCTCATAGATATTTGACTTAGCTATTAGTTAACATGTGTGAAGTGGCCTACAACTAAGTTATTGTCAGTTAATTCGACCTAGATGGATTTCAGTTAGTTATGTACTAGTTGATAGCTAACATTTAGCTATCTACTGGAGTTAAACTCTAGCGTGTGTCAATTAACTAATCTCTACTTCTATAATAGAGATGACTTGAGTTATTGGATTTAGTTGAGTATTTTGAATTTTTTTAAACTCAACTAACTCTCAGTTAAATAGTTGCAACTACTAAATTTAGCCTTAATAGGTCATGTAATTCAAATTTCATATTGAGATTAAATGAAGGCACACATATATTTATTCATTGTACACATGTTTTAGTGCACAGAGCTTGAGAAGCAAGCAGAACAATTGTCTTAGGAATTGCACAAGGAAATAGGAGAAATTCCTACTTTTTACGGGAAGTTTTGTGCTAGGAAATAAGAGCTCTTAGAAGGCCTAATTTTGCTAAGTGTTGGACAAGCCTTGAGAGAGTTGATCAATATTACAGAAGAGTTTCAGGATTGAAGCAATTCTATGTAATAAATCAGATTGATTAGTTGATTTAATACAAGCAAGAGGGTTTTTTCCAAGTTGGGTTCCCCAGATAAATTATTGTGTTCTATGTGTGATTGTGTTTCTATTCGTTGTTTTCCTTTCGCAGAATTTTGGTAGAGAGATATTTTGTCTTTTTCATATCAGTTTGCTCTCATTAGAAGTTTCAAGATTTTAAGGATTTTCTACATGTCATCAGTACATAAAACAAGATAGAGACTGGGTTCCTTGATCATATTGAAAGCATATTGAAGAGAAGGTCAGTTAGTGCAAGAATTCTACAAGTGCAAGAATCATGCCATCTAATGGCTTTAGGACTGAGCATTCCCTATAAGGGACTTTGATCTTTTATGCATGGAAGGACATAATGGAGCTTGTGTTAGATGATAATGGCGTTTTGGAATACATCAAGATTGATATTCCTAAACCTCCTGCATTAGATGAATAATATTTGACTCAATGGAAGAAGGACATTACCAAAGCCAGGAGGATGGTCTTAGAAGGAGTTAGAGACTATTGTTCCAAATTTACATTGGAAGGATACAACATTTTAGATTTGGAAGGCCCTTACTTATTTGGTTAAAATCATTCGTGATGCCAAAAAACTCACTTTGAAGGAAGAATTGAGGAACATTCAAATGGGAAAGAATGAGCCCATTGTTACATATCTATTAAAGCTTGCTCAAGTGAGGGATGAACTTGGAGATTTTGGAGATACAATTCCACCAGAAAATCTTGTGAGCCTTGCTCTTCTTGGGATTCACAAATCCTGGCAGAGCTTTCAGGATGCAATGAATAATACAGATAAGCTCCCTCATTGGGAGAGACTATGGTCAAATATTGCGCAGGAAGAGATAAGGAGGAACACAAGGGATGTAGTCTCATATGGGACAAAATATGAGGAGAACTTGCTTTAGCTGGCAAAGGGAAGAAAGAAATCCATAGATTGAAGAGGAACAAACTGTGTTCATTACACTATTTCAAAGAAAGAAAAACACAGCTGAAATGACAAGGGAAAGAAGTGTTGAGAATGCAACAAGGTGATGGAGCTTAGTGGAAAGAAGTTGCCTTCACTAAGTGGGCCTGTAGGCTATTTTTGGCGCAGAGTCTATTTTTAGACATATGGATCATGGTCTATGAGTTGCAGGATGCTATTTATGGATGATTGGTCATGTTGGTAAAAATAGATGGACTTCTATTTTTAGACATATGGGCGGTTTCTATTTTTAGACTGCCAGGCTAAAAATAGAACAGTTGAATATTATTAGCTCATAATAATATTTGGACTATAAACATTATCTTATCCTCTTGGAGCACTTCAGTTTGAGCTACAGATGTGGCACATGCAGCTGTCAGAAGGAAATACGCTTTTCTTGTGGGTTAGTTGAGCTATTGCATGCAGGACTTCAGTTAGAACTGATGTGGTTGAGTTTTGGTAGAGTTGATTGAGGAGTTGTGTTCAGTTTGACTTGGTTAAACTAGTTGTATTTAGTCTAATTGCAGAATACACTAGTGATGAGTGACGTGAATTAATTGTTAATTAATTCACTAATTATTAACTCATAAAGCAACTAAAGAATACATCAGTTAACTCAGTGCATGGATAGTTCAGTGGAGACAAGTGTTAGAGGTTGAGATTGCTATCAGTTGTGACTATAGTTGTGCATGAGATCTTGCACAATCAATGGGATTGAGTAATGCCAATGAGGATTGCGTGGTTCAGCCAAAGAAATACAAGTTTGGTTCAGCCATTCATCATTATTCTCATGCAGGATTGCATAGTGGAGGCAGGAAAATAGTGGAGGAGATTTGAGGCATTAGATCTGAGCTAGTTTGTGTGTAACAGGTGGAGATAGTACTGAGTACTTGTGAGGAGTATTGTACTATGTATTGTTACATGTTCTTAATCATTATAATATACAGATAGTGTGGGGTTTTCAGTTGTATGCTTTCCCCGAGTTACATACTGTGTTAATGTGTGCATGCGATTGATGTTTCATTGTTTTTAATGCTGCTAAATTGATTATCAACGTAGAGGAGGTTATGTATCATGCATGTATTCTGCAATAGTGTATAATTGGGATAATCTCTGTGAGTAAGTGTCATATTATTCAAAATTTCTACATGGTATCAGAGCTGTTGATCATCAGATCTATTATTCAGAAAGTGTTTACGTTTTATTTCTTCAGGCAGAGTCTATAATCGGGTCAGGTAGCCTCTGGATCCATCCTTCCTTTGGAAGGTGAGATATCCGGTAAAAGCCCATACAGTCAATCTTTGTACGAGAAATACTTTGTTCTCATGAATTTTAGATCAGAGGCAGTTGAGTTTGAGCTGGTGGAATTCGAATTTGCAGCAGTGTTTTCTTGGTGTCAACGTTGCAATGTCTTTCAACGGATTGGGATTGGAGTATGCTCTTGAGGGTAGCTCGAATTATATTGCATGGAAAGACAGGATGGAGGCGGTGTTAGATGATAATGGGCTGAAGGAGTTCATAGAGGCTGAGGTCCCAAAGCCTACTGATACTACGCAAGTTGATACTTGGCAAAAGAAGACAACAAAGTGTCGAAGGATTCCGTTGGAGGGCATGAAGGATCACATTGTGTCCAGCCTACATGGAAAGGCTTCTCCATACTTGATGTGGAAAACGTTGACAGATCTATTCCAAAGAAAGAGCGACCAGAGGAAGTTGGTGCTCAAGGATAAACTCAGAAACATTAAGTGCGAGAAGGGAGACAGTATGCCCAAGTATCTCACGAATTTCACTCAATGCAGGGATGAGCTGGGAAGTGTGGGGGTGACTGTCAATGATGAGGACTTGGTGAGCTTGGCTCTCCTTGGTCTTTTGAAGAGTTGACATTCCTATCAGGACCCTATCAATGGTCAAGAGAAATTGCCAGGATGGGAGAGACTTTGGTCAGATCTTGTGCAGGAGGAGATCAGGCAGAATACTAGGGATGGATCTTCATCAAAGGCAACTAATGAAGAAAATTGCGCTTTGGCTGCCAAAGCAAAGAAGGGGAAGAACAAGAAAGCTTCTCATTCTGGTGCGAAAGGCAAGAAGCAGGACATGTCCAAGGTGAAGTGCTTTCATTGTCACCAGCACAGACATTATGCCACAAATTGTCCGCAGAAGACGAAAATAAGCAAGCTGCCGGATCCGCAGCAGGAGAGGCCTTAGCCTCACAGTTTGAGCTTGATTTTTCATTGATCGTATGCTTGGTATCAAGTGTGATGGGATCAGTATCGTTCTTGGACAGTGGTGTGTCTTTTCACATGATAGGAGATCGAGATTTGTTTTATGATCTGGAGGAGAAAGATCTTGGAGTGCACATCGAGATGGGCGATGATGGTAGATACAGTGTGACTGGTATCGGTACCATTTCCTTTGAGAGGGAGTCTGGTAAACCCTTCGTATTGAAGGAAGTGATGCATGTTCCAGGATTGAAGAAGAATATTATCTCTGTGGTGATGTTAGAAGACAAGGGATATGATGTTGTTTTTAGCGAGGGAAAGGCTTTCCTGCGCAGTAAGACAACTGGAGAAACCCAGAAGATAGGGGTTCGAGTCAGGAACCTTTATCAGTTGCATGTAGATGGCTACACAGCAATGGCATGCAAGGCAGAAGGATTGGTGAGCTGTGGCAAAGGTGATTGGGTCACCTTCACCATGGAGCCTTGAAGATACTGCAGCAGATTACTACAGGGCTTCCTAAAGGCACTCTTGCACAGTCAGATCAATGCAAGGGGTGTACTTTGGGAAAATTTGTGAAATCCACCTTTCACGAGAAGGATAGTCACGCCACGATGATTCTTGAGAGAATTCACACAGATGTGTGTGGACCTTTCTCAATAGCTTCAACAACGAAGCACAGGTACTATGTGATCTTTGTTGATGATTTCTCTCGAAAGTGTTGGATCTTCTTCATGCAGAAGAAGAGCGAGACATACTCAAATTTCTGTGAGTTCAAAGCACTGGTCGAGAAGGAGTCAAGGAAGAAGGTGAAGGCTCTTAGGAGCGACAATGGTGGTGAATTCATCTTTGGCGATTTCAAGGACTTTTGCAGTGAAAAAGGGATTCGAAGAGAGCTCATAGCTCCCCATAACCCACAGCAGAACGAGGTTGCTGAGGGGAAGAACAAAACGATCGTGGGTGCTGCATGGGCGATGTTGCATGATTAGGGCCTACCCCTTCACTTGTGGGCAGAAGCATGCAATACTACAGTATATGTGTGTCCTCACAGGATACTTGGCATGAGTACACCCGAGGAGGCTTATTCTAGTAAGAGGCCTGATGTTTCTCATTTGAGGATTTTTGGTACTAATTTTTACATGCATGTGACAAAGGATGCCAGGAAGAAGTTGGAGCCGACCGCAGAGGTTGGGATATTTGTGGGGTATACTGATACGCCCCACAACTATCGTGTGTATTTTCCAGATAGTGGCAAGACCGTTGTGCAACGGGATATAAAATTTCAGGAGGATAAAGCCATGAAGTGTTCGCTTGAGAGGGAGCCACACTTGCATGCAGATGAGGAGATATTAGTTCCTAAGGATGAGCTTCAGGACGTGGATCAGCCACAGGACGAAGTTCATGGAGTGGAAGAAACCACTCATGCAGTGCCAACCATCAGAGGGCGAAAACGCTTGACAGAAGCTGAGCGACTAGCTCAAGATGCAGAGAAGGTTGTAGGACCACCTACAGCTCAACGTAGACAGAGACAGTCACCTAATCGGTACACTAGATACATGGCTCTTGTGATCAAATGTGTCATGACTGAGCCGTCCTCTTTCGAGGAAGCTGTGGAGGACCCCGCATGGGTAGATGCCATGGTGGAAGATTATGATTCGATTGTCAGAAACAGTGCATGGGAGATTGTCCCAAGAGCAGAAGGGAAATCAGTGGTGGGTTCGAGATGGATCTACAAAGTTAAGCAAGTAGCTGATGAGAGTGTGGAGAAGTACAAGGAAAGATTTGTTGCTTGAGGCTTTTCATAGATAGAGGGGATCGATTATGAGGAGACCTTTGCACCTGTCGCAAGGGATTCTTCCATACGAATGATTCTTGCTCTCTCATTGCAGATGGGGTGGCACATTCATCAGATAGATGTGAAGACTGCGTTCCTCAATGGAGTCATTGAGGAGGAGGTGTACATAGAGCAGCCCGAAGGTTTCCAGATCTTCAGCAGCGAGTCGCATGTGTGCAGGCTCAAGAGAGCGTTGTATAGGTTGAAACAAGCACCACGTGCTTGGTACACATGGATAGACAGTTATTTCACTGGACTTGGATTCTCCAAGAGTGAGGCGGATCCTAACCTATACCAGATTGTGGTGGAGGGTAAGTTGCTTATCATTGTACTTTATGTAGATGATTTGATTCTAACAGGTGATGAGCTGTTGATACTTTCATGCAAGGATGATCTTGCTAAGGAGTTTGAGATGAAGGACTTGGGCCTCCATTATTTCCTGGGATTGGAAATTTGGCAGCACAGTGATGGACTATTTGTTTCTCAGGGTAAGTATGCTCGGGAGATATTGGAGAAGTTCAACATGCATGGCTGCAAGCTTGTTGATACTCCTCTTCCTGGAGGTTGGAGGAAGGAGGATGCTACTTCAGCAGAGGTAGTGGATGCCACTGTTTATCGACAGTTGGTGGGGTCACTTATGTATCTGGTCAATACACGACCCGATATATGCTATGCTGTTAACCAGCTTTCACAAGCTATGGTTAAGCCAACCAAGCTCTTTTGGAAGGCAGGCAAGCATGTATTGTGTTATCTTAGAGGCACATCAGGATATGGATTGTGGTACATACAGGAGGATGAGGTGAAGCTATGTGGCTTCATGGATGCAGATTGGGCAGGGAGCCCAACGGACAGAAAGAGAACATCTGGAGGGGTCTTCAGTATCGGGTCGACAACAGTTTCTTGGTATAGTAGGAAGTAGAGATCCGTGGCACTCAGTACAGCAGAGGCCGAGTATATGGCAGCAAGTTTGGCTGCATGCAAGGCTATATGGATGAGGAAGATCCTGGTCGGGTTGTTCGGTTCATACTTGGAGCCTACTGTGATTTATTGTGATAACCAGAGTTGCATTAAACTCTCAGCTAATCCAGTATTTCATGATATATCTAAGCACATTGACATCAGGTACCATCATATCAGAGATTATGTGCAGCGGAGAATCATGTTACTTTCATACATTCCAACGGAGGTTCAAGATGCTGATATCTTGATGAAGGTGCTCACCAGGAGCAAATTCGAATACCACTGAGGCAGGATAGGGGTTGTTGATAATCCATATCTTGTTGAGAGGGAGTGTTGAGAATGCAACAAGATGATGGAGCTTAGTGGAAAGAAGTCGCCTTCACTAAGTGGGCCTGTAGTCTATTTTTGGCGCAGAGTCTATTTTTAGACTATGTTTATTTTTAGACATATGGATCATGGTCTATGAGTTGCAGGATGCTATTTATGGATGATTGGTCATGTTGGTAAAAATAGATGGACTTCTATTTTTAGACATATGGGCGGTTTCTATTTTTAGACTGTCGGGCTAAAAATAGAACAGTCAAATATTATTAGCTCATAATAATATTTGGACTATAAACATTATCTTATCCTCTTGGAGCACTTTAGTTTGAGCTACAGATGTGGCACATGTAGCTGTCAGAAGGAAATACGATTTTCTTGTGGGTTAGTTGAGCTATTGCATGCAGTACTTCAGTTAGAACTCATGTGGTTGAGTTTTGGTGGAGTTGATTGAGGAGTTGATGGAGTTGTGTTCAGTTTGACTTGGTTAAACTAGTTGTATTTAGTCTAACTGCAGAATACACTAGTGATGAGTGATGTGAATTAATTTTTAATTAATTCACTAATTATTAACTCATAAAGCAACTAAAGAATACATCTGTTAACTCAGTGCATGGACAGTTCAGTGGAGACAGGTGTTAGAGGTTGAGATTGCTATCAGTTGTGACTATAGTTGTGCATGAGATCTTGCATAATCAATGGGATTGAGTAATTCCAATGAGGATTGCATGGTTCAGCCAAGGAAATACAAGTTTGGTTTAGCCATTCATCATTATTCTCATGCAGGATTGCGCAGTGGAGGCAGGCAAACAGTGGAGGAGATTTGAGGCATCAGATCTGAGCTAGTTTGTGTGTAACAGGTGGAGATAGTACTAAGTACTTGTGAGGAGTATTGTACTATGTATTGTTACATGTTCTCAATCATTATAATATATAGATAGTGTGGGGTTTTCAGCTGTATGCTTTCCTTGGGTTACATACTGTGTTAATGTGTGCATGTGATTGATGTTTCATTGTTTTTAATGCTGCTAAATTGATGATCAATGTAGAGGAGGTTATGTATTATGCATGTATTCCACAATAGTGTATAATTGGGATAATCTCTATGAATAAGTGTCATATTATTCAAAATTTCTACAAGAAGGACCAAGGAAAGCCTGAATCTAGTCAGAATGGAGGCAAGAAAAAGATGAATCTTAGCAAGATCAAGTGTTTTCATTGCCATGAATTTGGGCATTATTCTACAAAATGTCCAAGTAAGAAATCCAACAATCATGATACAACAATAGCAGTAGGAGAAGCACTTTCTTCTTAGTTCAAATTGGATTTCTCTTTGATACCTTATGTGGCAAGCTGAGTTCAAGGTAGTCTATGGTATATTGATTCAGGGAATTCATTCCACATGACAGGGAATAGATATTTCTTCAAAATTTTGGAGGAGAAAGATATGCAATTCCATATCGAACTTGGAGATTATGACTAATGCATGATCAAAGGATTTGGTACACTGATATCTAAGAGGGAATATAGTTCCCTTCTCCATCTCAAGAATGTGATGTACGTCCTAGGATTGAAGAAAAATGTTTTCTCAGAAATTGTACCTGAAGACTAAGGGTATGATGCAGTATTTAGCAAAGGGAATGCCTACCTTAAGCATTATGTTTTAGGACAAGTCAAAAAAATTGGTGTAAGGATTGAGAACCTCTAAAAATTGGAGGTTGATGCATGTGTAGCCTTGAGAAGCAAAGAAGAGAGTTCTCAGAGTAGAGATGTGGTGGTTGAGTGACATCAGGATAAAACTCTCAATATGGAGCCTCAACTAGTATCTCAATTTCAGTCTACCTAGTTGGTAGTTGGGTTGACTAGCAGCATGATGATGAGGACCATAGCCCAGGGAAAGTGGAGGAATCCACTCAGTTAGAGACTCCCAATATAGGGAGTGTTCGAGCCAAGTGGGTAGAGGATTTGGTTAAGGGAGACCAGAAGAGAGTTGAGTCCCATAGCTTCAAGAAGTAGAGCATGATGGGAAAGAATGGGTCTTCAAAATAGATTCTACAAAAGAAAGTAGAGAAGCCTTCAAGTTCATAGGGAGTAGCTATAGCAACAAAGCAATTGGTAGACTTGAAGGCAGATCCAGGTGGACAAGGTTCTTCCAATAATCCCTTCCTCACTAAGAGGGAGTGTTGAAATTGTAGCAAGGAATGGATTCTTTGACTTCTTCCTTAGTCAAAGATGTTAATTCGAATTCAGACTCATAGATATTTGAGTTAGTTATTAGTTAACATGTGCAATGTGGCCTATCACTGAGTTATTATCAATTAATTCAACTTAGACGACTTTCAGTGAACTGTGTACTAGTTGATAGCTAAGATTTAGCTATTTGGTGGAGTTAAACTTTAGTGTCTATCAGTTAATTGATCTCTAGTTCAAGAATAGAGATAGACTTGAGTTATTGAGTTTAGTTGAGTAGTCTGATTTTTGTTAACTCAACTAACTCTCAATTAACTAGTTGTGACTACTAAATTTGGCCCTAATAGGTCATGTAATTCAAATTTTCTATTGAGATTGAATGCATAGATATATTTATTCATTGTACACGTGCTTTTGTGTGCAGAGCTTGAGAAGAAAGTAGAGAAATACTCTCAGGAATTGCATAAGGAAATAGGAGAAATTTTTATTTTGTAGGGGTAGATTTGTGCTTGGAAATAAGATCTCCTAGCAAACCTGATTTCCTTAAGTGTTGGGTAAGCCTTAAGAGAGTTGATCAGTATTGCAATAGAGCTTCAGGCTTGAGGCAATTTTTATGTAATAGTTCAAATTTCCTAGTTGATTTAATACAAGCAAGAGGGGGTTTTCCCAGTTGGGTTCCCTAGATAAATTATTGTGTTTTGTGTGTGATCGCGTTTATTTTAATTTTTTTCCTTCTGCATAATTTTGGTAGAGAAATATTTTGTATTTTGCAAATCAATTTTCTCTTATTAGTGGTTACAATATTTCAAGGATTTTCTACACATTCAACTACTACACATTTTTGGTAGTTAAGACCTAGGATGTTCTAGTGCCTTCGAACTTTTTTGAGATCTAACAAAGAAATTTCACCAAAAGTTGTGCAGGAAGGGAATTTAGAAGAAAACCTTGATGCCTTAAGGCTAGATATGTCATTTTATCTAGATATTGATGTGGAAGCGTACCCTTTTATTTTTTAGTATACCAAGGACTCCAAAGAGGACACATAGATTGAGTTCCAATACAATCTCCTCTAACTACATTAATGACCATTGAAAACATGAAAATGGATTCAACAATTAGTATGAATTTATAACCATAATTAATACAATCACCTTTTCTGTCTGTGGGAGCTTGGCTAGGAAGTGCATAAGAGGCTGATCATATTCCTCAAACGATGTGATGGAATCAACAGTAACCAAATATGTACCACCACTCATTAGATTGATTGTTGACACCTTGTGACCATATTTCTCAAGAAGTTCCATAATATTATACAAGCACCATCATATCAGAAATGTAAGTTGAACAAAATAATCTCCAAACATGGTATAAGCATTACGTGAGAGGTGTAAGATGAATATAAAAAATATTTAAGACAAATAAAGTTCCACCATTAAAATTGGGGGATTGAACACAAAGTTAAAAGGGGGATTTTTGAGTTACTTCTTTAATTTTATCAAAAAACAATCTTATTGACATTCACATGCCTAAATTTGTCCTTTAAAATTCTCCTTGTGTTTATTAAGGATACAACCTTCTAAGCTACAATATTTGTATGCCTACATGTTGTTTATTTCGATACAAGAAGTGCCAAGTTATACTCCTTACAGTGGTTTAGTGTTGGTGTCAATAACATACATATACCAATGCTCCTTAGTTCGCTACTGTATGTAAACAAAGGCTCAGTAACTACTCCATGTTCCTAAACTTTGAAAATGCATACATAGACTTTCAGTGAGCTCCAAAACACATGGTAGCAAGGGGGATTCACTCAATGAACCTCTAACATATCACATGCATTCATGTCATACTAAAGAATACCCATAATTTAACTACATAATGGAAAATACATCTAAAAATCAAATTATTTAACCCCCTACCAATACGAACCCAATACACCTTCCCAATTTAAAAAACCCATACTTTCACTAGATATTGTAGATATCCAATTTTTCATTAACATTTTGTATACCCCTTTATATTTTTTCATTAAATTTGACCTCCATTTTTTATACCTACAAATATAAAAATCCTTTACCCCCAATATATTATGTCATTTTTACCTCAATATATATCCCCCAATATGAATGCACGTGGTAAGGTATTGCTCCCCGACTGAAGCCCCCTGTGCATGGTAGTCTACCTCGTAATTATGCTTGAATTCTTACTAGTAAACTATAGGAAATAGGGCATTAGAGGAAATTTTAGCCTAAAAGTTTCTGTGAAATGTTCATGTAATTTCCAAGTCATAATATGTAAGGAAATCAAAGTCCTTTAAATTTGAAAAAAGATACAAGTAATTATTTTGGAAGGAAAAGAAGAAAAAAAAATTAATTGAATTTTTCACTTATCTCCTTATAGGTTTACTCAAATTTCAAGTGTAGACACTTGTTGGATGTGGAATTAAATTCCACATCCAACGAGGAGTCATTACGCATACTTCTTAGAAGGCCCACATTGACAAAAATTGAAAATACATTAAAAAAAGTGTGCTGAACATGATTCTTTAATGTATCTTTAATATTGAAGATCTAAGAGTAGCAAGAGAAAAAATATGGGCATAGAAATACACAAAGACAAGAAAAATGGCAAACTTTGTTATCACAATAGAAATATGTGAAATGGATACTTGTGAAATTAAGTATGGATAATGTGAAATATGTAAAGATACCTTTGGCTTGCCATTTTAAGATTTTTTTCATCTATGTCTAGTGGTAAAAAAGAAAAGAATTATGTCTCTCATGTATCATATACTAGTGCAGTAGGAAGTTTTAAGTAGATGATGGTATGTATTAGATCAAATATTTCACATGCATTTGGTGTTTAGTAAATACATGGATAATCTAGGTAGAGAGCATTGGACAATAGTAAAATGGGTGCTTTGGTATCTTAGGGGCATAAATTATTATTATATCACATTTAATAGTTGTACATTAATTTATTCTATGGTCATGTTGATTCATATTTTGTAGGTGATTTGGACAAGAGAAGATCCATTTCAAGTCAAATATTTATAATTTCATAAATCATTATTGCATAACCTTTAATGGTTGTATTAATTTAGTAACGTGGTCATGTTGATTCAACATTTGTAGGTGATTTGGACAAGAGGAGATTGATTTCAGGTTAAGTCTTTATAATTGTTGGAGGATATACTAGTTGAATATTAAAGCTTCAAGAAACAATTGCTTTATCTACTATTGAAGCAAAATATATAATTGTCTCACATGTGTGCAAGTAAGAAATTTGGTTAATAGGTCTATTGGATTTGGAAAAGTGTAGGACAAGGTGAATGCCGTTTTTGATAGTCAAAATGCTAATCATTTAACTGCCAATATAGCTTATCATAATATGACTGAGCATATTGATATTAAATACCATTTTGTCAAATAGGTTAAAAGTCCATACATGAGAAAATCATGCATGCATGTTTACAAAACTATTATTTTTAGAGAAGTTGTAGTGGTGTTTGTCTTCTCTTGGATTGTACAAAAGGTGATGAATGGGCTTGGGCGAGGTATTAGATAAATTGTTGTGAAGATGGTGATTGTTAGATGTATGGCATCTCTCTCTCTCTCTCTCTCTCTCTCTCTCTCTCTCTCTCTCTCTCTATATATATATATATATAGAGAGAGAGAGAGAGAGAGAGAGCCAAATTTACTTCAAATAAATATTTGATTGTTTGGGTTCTTTATATAATAGTGTAGTTCATATAACATGTATAATAATGCAATGGTAGTTATATATTCATGTAACTTGAGAGTTGTTGTGGAGAGTTTAGCAGTGTGATGTGAGAAGATTGTAATCTTATTTTTTGAATCATAAAAATATTGATACCTTATCACGTGGATGTTTCTTTAAATGTAAATTTGTGTTATTTTATTGAACATTAATCTTTATATTGTTTTACTTTTCAATATTTCATTAAAAACCAAAAACAAGAAACAAATAACCTCCTCTTGTATATGTGATTTAAATCCATTTTAAAAGATGTCAAGATATTTACAAAAATTAGAAAGTCACTAACAATTAAAAATTAAGATAATCACATGACACATGCAACACAAATTAACTATGAGCATAATGAATATGATGGAATGGAGCCACCCATAACCAAAAATAATACCAATTAGTTACAGCAAGTACGAGTGGTAAAATGATTTAGCATATCCAGAAGAAAGCAACGCTCCAATGCAATGTCTTGTTTATGAAAAATTATGGTAGTATACACGGATTTTCCAAAACAGTGTATCCACACAACCTGCAAAGAGTCATACGTAAGTATCAATATTTGGAGTCGATGATAAGCTTCAAAACCGAGCTAACTTTTGGAGAATGATATTTCAATCAACTGATTTCTCTGCACTATCAACTAAATTCAACCATCCAAAACTGAAACAAAAAATTCTAACCATCCAAAACTGATATATCATATCATCAAAATTTCCTTTGGAGTGTCCAGAGAGTGCAACTAAATTCAACCATCCAAAACTGAAACAAAAAATTCTAACCATCCAAAACTGATATATCATATCATCAAAATTTCCTTTGGAGTGTCCAGAACCATGCACACTGCGGGCCATAGTTTTGTCTCCCTGACTTTCATCATTGTTATAATGTGTGTCATATTACATTTAAGCTTTGAAGTTAGATAGACGCTTCAACTACCTTCAACTGAGACCTGAAAAGGAACTAATGATACAACCCTTTAGCTACCATTAGCGTGATAGGTAAACAATGACACCCAAATTGCAATGAATTGATATAATCTCAACAAAAATCCGAAAACATAATATCTATTTTAATCCCTTAATGGCGATTCTTTATTCCCTTGATTAGGAGGTTTGTGGCCTTGATTAAGTTGAGACCCTTTATTCCCTTGATTAGGAGGTTTGTGGCCTTGATTAAGTTGAGACTTGTCTTATCTATCATCTACTCTCTTTTTTTTCTGTAAGTATTGTTTCTTCATGATCTTATGGATGGTGGAGTCAATGGTGTTACGTTATAATGGGCTGATGGAGTTGTGAGCAGTATGCGAAATATCGTTCAAGTGGGTTTCCAATTATGTTGGTATCCTATGGATGTTTTAAATAGTGGCTTTTTTAGATGTTGTAAGTGGGATTAAAATGGAAGGGGTGATATTTTGTATTCATTGGGTTTAAGCAAGATATTTTATGGAAGTTGTTATGCTTATCGAGATTAGTTTTTAAAGTACAGCATCAATATTATATAAATGGTTTTAAATATATTTTTTATTATATTTTATGTATATTATTTGTGAGCAGTGTGGGAAATATCATTTAAGTGGGTTTCCAATTATGTTGGTATCTTATAAATGTTTTAAATAGTGGTTTTTTTTAGATGTTGTAAGTGACATTAAAATGGAATTGGTGATATTTTGTATTTATTGGGTTTAAGAAATATGTTTTATGGAAGTTGTTATGCTTATCGAGATTAGTTTCTAGAGTACAACATAAATATTATATAAATGGTTTTAAATATATTATTTTTTTATTATATTTTATGCCTATTATTTAGTTGAAGGTTGGATTAATATAGAAGTGGTAGTATGTTATGTTAGATTTAAATTGAACATGTTAGAAAAGTATCGTGTTTAATTGAAATTATTAGTTAATAGATTATGGTTATTTAGTTTGAAAATTAAAACATTATATGAGATGTTTGATATATTTGGTTTTTTTGTTTTCTGTATGGTAGGGTGAAATTTAGATGAAAGTGATTTGGTGTTAGTAATGTTAGGAGAATATTTATATTAATATATAGAAAATAGAAATAAGTTTTTTCTATGACTATTAGTCTATGGCTAAACCATACTAGTAGCATAGAAGAGTTGTTTCTGGCCGTACTAATGGAACATATGATATCCCTTTTTCAAAAATTCTAAAGACTATGATAGCGTCTAAATTTTTTCTATAAAGTTAAGTCCTATATATCCTATGACTAGTAATCTTATTGCTCCTAATATAGAAAACAAAATAAACATAGTGGGCACTTAGCTTGATGAACAGTCCACATATATTGTGTAACATTTTATTGTGTCCTATTCTGGGTTGGAGAATTTCGAGTTAGCAACTTTCTTCGCTAGCATAGATGCCTTTTAATTGACTTTCATCAATTACAACCTCATGTCATCTATACTCAAAATGATTTCATCCGGGCCTCTGATTGTTCCACAAGCACCTTTCCTGTAATGGTCAGGCCTCTGATTGTTCCACAAGCACCTTTCCTGTAATGGTCTTGAGCTACCAAAATAAGTCTATACTATGCATATATATGGTTTTTCTAGTGCACATGTTTCCAGTTGATGGTATTCAACTTCCAACCTTGTCCTAAACTTCTACATCTAATATAAACTTGCATTCTACCCTTGCTTCCTTTTTAGCCTAATTTATTTCCTTGTGAAACTGACTACTAGCTACAAAGGTTGTTCTTAAGTGCTCTTCTACTAATTGGGCCCTTGAAAAAGGGAAAGGTTGAGGGCCTCGTCATCCCCTACAACCAAAAGAGAATTGGACACAAGACATAGTGTAACAAGGGAGAGGAGATAATTTATGAAAAATAAGAGCAAAGACATCTTGAAGTAGTGACGCAGGCTAAGAGAGTTATGAGGGATACAAAGGGACATAAGGGAAGTTCCAATAAAATCCTCAATAGAACAACTAACTTGAACTAGATTAAAGACACCAAAAATCCCAAAAGTAAAGAGAGAAAAAGAAGAACAAAATTCCCCACCCCTTGTGAAGGAGACTACAAACACTAACTGAAGGAGTGTTAATTTTTCTTAGGGCTATATTGTTCTTTGCTTATATAATTGAATTTCTTCATTTTACACATTAAATTCGCACCATAACACCATAACATTATTTAGATTTACATCATTATTCAGTGGCATATAAAACTATGTAGAAAAAGCAATATCATCATCATCAATGCAGTGGAACATGAAGGAACAATAGAAGAAAATCATTCACACATAGAGACACCAAGGTTTGTCGGAGACTAGGGAAAAACCCACTATGGGGAAACCTTTTTAAGTTCTTCTTCTTATTATATTGTCATTGAATGATTCAGCAAAAGAGTACAATGATCCATATCTGCACCCATACAACTATCCATCAAAAATAAACCTATGAGATGGACCCCACAATGTTCATACTCAAAATCCTTATTCAAAAGCATGTAATGCACTATCACTGTCTGCAGTCAACTGTTGAACACTATGATCAACAAGCAAAAACTTCATACAACTGAAATTTCAACATTTAGGTCTCAGTCTCATGGAGGAGGAGTCATGCGTGTGACCGAGAGGTTGCAATCTCTTCTTTGAGTCTATAAGATAGTGACTACAGCTGAAAGTATCCTTTGTTAAGCTAGCAACTGCAACCCAGAACCATAGTTTCTAGTTGCATGGAGGACAAGTTGTGCATGCGACTAAAAGGCTTCAGTCACATGGATAGGCCTTCCAGTGAGAGACTACAATTGAGACATTTTTGTGTCATGCTAGAGACTGAGGCCCAAAACTCTAAAACAAAAATGCAAGCTTCAGACCTTGCATTTTCTCCTTCGTGAGAACCAATTCTCCGCGGACGATCCTGAGACCTATGTGAGCCAAAAAACGAAGAGAATAGAATAATTCTCCATGATAATTTCCAAATGAGGTGGAGCTAACTTGTATTTATAACCTTCCAAGGGTGTCCAATTTTCTTTAAGGCCGACTTGAAAAAATATGCACATGTGAGCTTATAATTCAAAAATACACTTTCCCTTGTCCATATTTAATTATCTTTAGGTTGATTTTGATCCTCTCAAAAAGAGGAATTCAATGCAATCATCATCTACATCAAATTATTTTTACAAATTGGATTTTTTTCCTAGTTTCCAATTTTAACACACCCTCTCAACTAGGGATAATTCCACTTACATCATGTAATGTGTATCTTATCATCAAATAATATCCAATCTCAAGTATTTCATCATCACATATCTTCGTTGTTCATATTGATTCATCTCTTGATTATTCATGCTTAGCTCTTTATTTTCCCTACTCATATGATGAACATTCTCGAATCTAAAAAAGAAGAATTTGACGTTGGAGGGGAGCCTAAGATACCACCCTCTATCCATCTGGGAGTCACTTATACCACCCAGAATCACTGCCAGCAAGGAGCCTAATGCTACCCCTCTAGAAACATCAGCAGGGAGACAAATCTATGCCCTGAATCAACATTAGAGAGAACATATCTAAATCACATCGAGGAGAACATATCAACCCAGAATCTCATGGGGGTGTTAAACATATACAACCACATATCATGGAATAGGTGGTATAGGGGAGAAAATCTCAACCCATCCTATTGCCTACAAATCTTCCTAGAAAAGAGCCTCAAGATTCATGTGGTAGAACACCTGCATCATAATCCAAGCTTAGGCTAGATGCCTGACTTATCAAAGGGAAGGATCACATGCCCCAAGCCTCCTCAACCCATTGGTCAGTTACAGAGGGACAGTCCCAACAAGCATGGATTGTGGGTATAATGTCAATTGGGGTATACTCTGCAAAGACCAAGATAGGAGAGAAACATCTCCAACCCTATGGGTAATAGATATGTGTGATACCCTATTATTCATATATCCCTCAACCCCAGGAGCCCTCCATCTCACTTCCACACCTTGGAAGCTTAAACAGGGGGTGGGAAGAATGAGCTTAGTGTCCTGACTCATCGATCAATGATGCTATTTGTAGATGAGAAACATATCATCATGGTCACATATGGTAATCATCAAGTCTCAATAGTAGCAGTCTCCTATTCATACAGGACATCAAATAAAATATTACACACACACACACACACACACACACACACACACTGAGAGGGGGGGTGAATCAGTATTATCAAATTCTGAGAGGGGGGGTGAATCAGTATTATCAAATTCTTTTGAGCAAATCTTCCTTATTTATACTTTGAATTATTTCAGCATATCAGTACCATAAAAATAATGAGCATGAACAAGAAAAACACCAAAGAACACCAGATGTAAGGTGGAAACCCAATGTGGGTGAAAACCACCTGCTGCAATATGTCTCTATCTTCTTTCAAATTAGAAACTTCTTTTACAATGATTTTGTATTGGTGCAGTCCTTTACCAGTACACAGGCTGCAACCTGCAGAGAGCTACAACTCTCTCTCGTTTTCCAGTCTTTCCTGGAAGGGAGCTACAACCCCCTACTTCTTTTCATAAAGCATCAAATGATCATCAAGTACATATAAGTTACAGTCCACTACAGTTATCAGATCAACAATAACAGAACTAACCCAGAACACCTTATCAACAGAAAAATTCAATCAACAGAAGATCTTAAGACAGATACGCAGTTTTCCCTTCTGTGGCCTGCGTCGCTACGCACTTCACCTTCTGCTTCCCTGCGTATATCCGCAGAGATCCTTCTGCCGCACTGCGTGTCCACGCACTGTTCCTTCAACCGCACTGCGTACTGTTACTGCAGGTACGCACCCAGAGACACTATCGCGCCGCGTACTGTTACTGCAGGTACGCACCCAGATATACTATCGCGCCGCGTACTTTTACTGTGCGTACGCACCTGAACCTTCGTCGCCCTGCGTACCCACGCAGTTCTCCTTCTTCTGCTCTGCGTACCCACGCAGCTCTCCTATTTCTGCTCTGCGTACCCACGCAGATCTTCTGTTTCTGCTCTGCGTACCTGCACAGCTCTCCTGTTAAACACCTGCGTACTTCTGATTAGGGCCGAATAGGCAGTCCACCAGAGTGGCACAGATGCTCAGATGCCCAGATCTGATCATGCGCTCGAGAGATCACCCTTCACAGATTCGCTTTCAACTTCATATAGATCAAGCTTTTAAGACCATAACCCAATATTTCAGATCTTAAGATATTCAATTGCAAAAGATACTTAGGTAAGTGATCTCCTTTGCTTTATATAGGCAAGCTCCTCCTAAAATCATGGATCAATACCACGAGCCAAAACCATAGTAACACAAATACCGTCGGCTAAATACCAAAGGTTAAACATAAGAAACCCCACGTGAGATTTTCTCTACCTTGAAATGAGTGCACTGGGGGTACGCACCTCCTGAACGGCTGACCTGCGTATCTGGCCGCGGTCCCTTCACGGTGTACCTGCGGGTACGCGCCTTCTGAACTGATCTCCTGCGTACTTCTTAATTTTCAACATATTGAGAGCCTTGCCACGGGAGTTGCCATCAAGTACAACATCTGTAACATATAGCCATACCAGAAACATAATGCCAACAATCTCCCCCTTTGGACTTGATGGCAACCTCACAAACTTCAGCTTCATTCTCCCCCTTTGACATCAAGGGCAAAGGGTTATGCTCCCCCTAAGAACATGCTCCCCCTGAATATGAACCAGATCTGCAGCGAAGAACCATAAACCACCATGAAAGAGATAGAGACATATTGCAGCTACTTCCATGATCTCCTTCTGTACATCCTCCATAATGCCAACAATGCATTATATGCTCCCCCTGAACCTGTACCATCAATCTTCAACCAATCAGCCACCCAGCACATGTATGCATATACAACCATCAATCAGAAGAGGTTCAGTAATAAGATGATGCATCAACAACCCCCAGCTTTTTCCTGAGGTATTCAAAAGTGTCCCTGGGCAATGGTTTGGTGAGTATATCAGCAACTTGTTCCTTAGAAGGAACATACTCCAACTTGACCTTCTGTTCAAGCACTTGTTCCCGAAGAAAATGATACTTGATTGGTATGTGCTTGGTTTTTGAATGCATGACAGGATTCTTTGAGATGCTGATTGCACTTGTGTTATCACATAAGATGGGGATAGGTGGTGTACAAGTGATTTGAAAATCCTGCAGAGTCTGCATCATCCAAAGAAGTTGAGTGCAACAAGATGCAGCAGCAACATATTCTGCTTCAGCTGTAGACAAGGCAATCGAACTCTGTTTCTTGCTGAACCAAGATACCAGTCTAGAACCCATAAAGAACGCACCACCACTTGTGCTTTTCCTGTCATCCACGCTTCCGGCCCAATCTGCATCTGTATAAGCATGAAGTGTGAGATATGTATATCTAGGATACCATAAGCCATAATTTTGAGTCCCTTGAAGATATTTGAAAATTCTCTTCACTGCCTGAAGATGAGTCTCCTTCGGATTTGCCTGAAATCTTCCAACTATTCCAACTGCATGCATGATGTCCGGTCGGGTACCTGTCAAATAAAGTAAACTTCCAATCATAGATCTGTAGGTTGGTTGATGTACTGCTGCAGATTCATCATTTGCACTGAGGCTACATCCTGTGACCATGGGCGTACATACTGGTTTTGCATCTTCCATGCCATATTTCTTCAAAATTTGTTTGAGATACTTGGTTTGAGATAAAAAGATTCCTCCTTTCTTTTGTTGGATTTTCAAACCAAGGAAATATGTCAGTTCTCCCAGCAAGGACATTTCAAATTATTTCTGCATGACCAAGGCAAAGCTTTGACTCATAGCTTCTTCATTGCTGCCAAAAATAATGTCATCTACATACACAACAAGTATTAGCAATTTGTCATTTTCAACTTTTATATAAAGATTGCTATCTGCTGATCCTTTTGAAAAACCTTGTTGATGAAGATATTTGTCCAAACGGTAGTACCAAGCCCTTGGAGCTTGTTTGAGACCATAGAGGGCCTTTTTCAATCTGCATACAAGATTTGGATCATTTCCAAGAATGAACCCATCTGGCTGCTCAATGTATACTTCTTCTTCCAAGTCTCCATTCAGAAAGGCTGATTTCACGTCCATTTGAAATACTTTGAAGTTTTGAAAACTTGAGAGAGCAAGGAACATTCGGATGGCCTCGAGTCTTGCAACAGGAGCAAAGGTTTCTTCAAAGTCTATTCCTTCTTGCTGTGCATACCCTTTACAAACAAGTCTGACCTTGTTTCTAATTACTTCTCCATTTTCATTCAATTTATTTTTGAAGACCCATTTTGTTCCGATAACATTCTTATCCTTTGGTCTAGGAACCAGCTACCAAGTGTTGTTCTTTTCGATCTGCTCAAGTTCTTCATCCATTGCTTTCACCCAGCATTCATCTTTGCATGCCTCTTTCACATTTTGTGGTTCAGTAGAGGAGAGTAATGCCAAATAGCTTGAGGCTTCTACAACTGTTCTTCTTGATTGTACACTTGCTTCTTTCTGCCCCATAATCTGAGATTCTGGATGATTTTTCTGAACATATCTAGATGGAGGTTTTTCTTCTATTTTTGTTTGCTCCTCTGGTTCTTCTTGAGGTTCTTCTTCTTCATCATTCTGTCATTGAGGGTAGCCTTCATCTTCTTCGATTTCTTCATGATGTACTTGCCTAGGAATGTATCCCTTCTCATCAACCACTACATCAATGCTGTCAACAATTCTGCCAAGTCTTTTATTGTAGCATTTGTATGCTTTGCTATGTGGAGAGTAACCAAGAAGAATGCCTTCATCTGCGCTAGGTTCAAGTTTGCCAAGCTTCTCATCAGTATTCTTGATATAGCATTTGCTCCCAAAGATTTTGAAGTGCTTTACCGAAGGAGTCCTACCACTCCAGATCTCATGAGGAGTTTGAGTGCTGTTCACCCGAACATTTGTTTTGTTGAGAATAACAACCGCAGCATGTGCAGCTTCACCCCAGAAAGTTGCGGGAGTTCCTGACTCATCAAGCATAGCACGAGCCATTTGTTGGACTGTTCTGTTCATTCTTTCCACAACTCCATTTTGCTGAGGAGTTCTAGCTGTAGAGAATTCTCTTCTTATCCCATGTTCTTCACAGAAATCGAAAAATTCATTTGAGGTAAATTCCCCACCTCTGTCAGATCTGAGGCACTTAATTCTGTGACCTGATTCATTTTCAACCAAGGCTTTGAAGGATTTGAATTTTTCGAATGCTTCATCTTTGTGCTTCATAAGTCCTAACCAGACAAACCTGGAGAAATCATCAATGAATAGTATCAAGTATTCTTCTCCTCGAGGTGTTCTTTTCCTGAATGGACCGCATGTATCTGTATGTACTAGCTCAAGAGGCATGCTAGCTGATCCTTCCTTCTCTGGAAAGTTAGTTCTGGTTTGTTTTCCAAACTGACATGATTTGCATATGGTGTTGTCAGGAATTTTGATATCTGGAAGATCGCGGACTGCCTGATATTTGCATGCTTTCCTTATTTGTGAAAAACTTAGATGTCCCAACCTCCGATGCCATAACCAGTGCTCATCATCCTTGCTCAGATATAATTGTTGTTGTCCTTCTTCAAATATGTACAGATTATTTGGAGTTCTTTTGCCTTTGATCACTGTTTTACCTGTATCAAGATCACGAACAAGACATCCATTTGATCTAAATATCACCTCAGTTCTTTGATCACACATCTAGCTGACACTTAGAAGATTATGCTTCAATCCATCAACATACAAAACATTTCCAGCCTTGACCTTTTCTTTTAACTGAGCAATGCCTTTTCCTTTTATAGTTGCAGGAGTATCATTTCCAAAAGAAACTTTCTTTCCCTTTTCTAAAGCAGAATATGACTCAAGTTTTTCTTTATCACCTGTCATGTGCTTCAAACATCCACTGTCAATGTACCATAGATTTTCCTACCCCTCTGCATAAAATGCTATCCCACATCTTTCTGTTTGTGGTTCTTTTATTCTCCATGTTTTGGTGCTTGAGGCTTGTTCCTTTTTCTGTTGAAACCTGCTCCTGCATTCAGAATCTTCATGACCAAAGTTATTGCAAATAGAGCATTCAACTTCATTTTCAAGAGCCGAAAAGTTGTTATAGGTCCTTTTTGTAATCCCGGTCATACTTCTTTGTTTTTGAGCTTCTCTAGTCATGATTGTTTTATATGCAACACATTGAGCTGCTTTGTGACCAAAGTTATGACAAGAAAAACATTGTCCATTGAAGAAACTTCTGCGTTGATCAAATCTACTGGCCAAGTGATTGTAATCTCTATTGTCATTTATTCTTGAACCAAATTGAGAAAATTTTACCTATGGCTGGTTGTAGCTTTTGTTCACTCTCAAGACGGATTGCCCCTGATAGTCTTTGCTTGCAGTTCGTCCCTGCTTTACCTGATAGTCTCCATTGTGCTTTTGCTCATTCCTTTTTGCTGCATCAAGATAACTTTTTGAAGTGGATGCTTGAGAAGTTTCTCCATTATAGCCCAGACCTGTCTTGTTTAGAGGAGAACGCTGTACATTGATAATCTCATCCAGAGTTTCAGATCCTTTGACAAACTTAAGATTAATAGCTTTTGTTTTCTCAATCTCTTTTCTAAGAGCAACAATTTCACCTTCTAATTTTTCAAAATGTTTTTCCTTTTCATCAATTTGAAATTGTAGAGTATCAATGATCATATTCTTTTCTTCTATACATCTCTTGAGTCTAGTAATTTCTTCAAAAAGGTTATCCACATCTATAGCATCCATATAATCATCATCTTCAAATGCCATTAACAGTTTATATTCATTACCTTGTTCATCTTCATCACTATTTGATAGACCATCACTATCTTCATGAGTGTAGTAGCTTTTCTTATTTGCACCCTGTTTCTTGTTCCATCTAGCAGGTTCCTTTCCTTTATCCTTATAAGGACATTTTGCAGCATAATGACCTACTCTTCCACAAGCAAAGCATTTAAAAGGTAACTTACCTCTGAACCTTCCAGAACCCCTTTGAAGATTTCTGACAAAATTTGATTCTTCTTCTTCTTCTTCTGGTACGTGACTTGCTTCATAATAATCTCCTTTGCCTGATGCCTTGAAAGCAGCTTCTCTTCTGTCTGATGGACCTCCCTTTCTCATTTCATAAGCAGTTAGAATTCCATGAAGCTGAGACATAGTAAGAATTCGTAGATTTTCTTTTTCTTCTATTGCAGATACTTTAGATTCAAACTTGGGGGACAATGATCTTAGAACCTTTTCGACCACAATAGCCTCTTTTATTTCTTCACCCAAATTTTTCATGCAATTAACAATCTCATCTACCCGAAGAAAATAGTTAGCCACACTTTCATCATTATACATCCTGAGATTCTCATACTGAATCCTGAGAGTTTGAAGTTTAGCACGCTTTACCTGTTCATCTCCTTCGTAGCTCAAGACAATCTTGTCCCATATTTCTTTTGCGGATTTATATTGCATAACCTTTACGAATTCTGTTTGAGATAAGCATCCCAGCCAAGTATTGACTGCTTTAGCATTTGTTTCATATTTCTTCTTTTCGGCCGCATCTGTAGGAGTAGCTGAAGGAAAAGCGTAGCCCGTATCTATGATATCCCAAACTTCTGTACCAAGAGATTGAAGATAGGCAGTAACTCTTACCTTCCAATAATTGAAGTTCATCCCATCAAAAATTGGTGGCCTGATTGATGCTTCCCTCTCGTAGTTGCTCATGATGAATGATCTTCCTTCAAGCGATCAAGCTTCTCCGAAGGACCTGCTCTGATACCAATTGTTGGAAATAATACTGAGAGGGGGGGTGAATCAGTATTATCAAATTCTTTTTAGCAAATCTTCCTTATTTATACTTTGAATTATTTCAGCATATCAGTACCATAAAAATAATGAGCATGAACAAGAAAAACACCAAAGAACACCAGATGTAAGGTGGAAACCCAATGTGGGTGAAAACCACCTGCTGCAATATGTCTCTATCTTCTTTCAAATTAGAAACTTCTTTTACAATGATTTTGTACTGGTGCAGTCCTTTACCAGTACACAGGCTGCAACCTGCAGAGAGCTACAACTCTCTCTCGTTTTCCAGTCTTTCCTGGAAGGGAGCTACAACCCCCTACTTCTTTTCATAAAGCATCAAATGATCATCAAGTACATATAAGTTACAGTCCACTAAAGTTATTAGATCAGCAATAATAGAACTAACCCAGAACACCTTATCAACAGAAACAAATTCAATCAACAGAAGATCTTAAGACAGATACGCAGTCTTCCCTTCTGTGGCCTGCATCGCTACGCACTTCACCTTCTGCTTCCCTGCGTATATCCGCAGAGATCCTTCTGCCGCATTGCGTGTCCACGCACTGTTCCTTCAACCGCACTGCGTATTGTTACTGCAGGTACGCACCCAGAGACACTATCGCACCGCGTACTGTTACTGCAGGTAAGCACCCAGATATACTATCGCGCCGCGTACTTTTACTGTGCGTATGCACCTGAACCTTCGTCGCCCTACATACCCACGCAGTTCTCCTCCTTCTGCTCTGCGTACTCACGCAGCTCTCCTATTTCTGCTCTGCGTACCCACGCAGATCTTCTGTTTCTGCTCTGCGTACCTTCGCAGCTCTCCTGTTAAACACCTGCGTACTTCTGATTAGGGTTGAATAGGCAGTCCACCAGAGTGGCACAGATGCTCAGATGCCCAGATCTGATCATGCGCTCGAGAGATCACCCTTCACAGATTCGCTTTCAACTTCATATAGATCAAGCTTTTAAGACCATAACCCAATATTTCAGATCTTAAGATATTCAATTGCAAAAGATACTTAGCCAAGTGATCTCCTTTGCTTTATATAGGCAAGCTCCTCCTAAAATCATGGATCAATACCACGAGCCAAAACCATAGTAACACAAATACCGTCGGCTAAATACCAAAGGTTAAACATAAGAAACCCCACGTGAGCTTTTCTCTGCCTTGAAATGAGTGCACTGGGGGTACGCACCTCCTGAACGGCTGACCTGCGTATCTGGCCGCGGTCCCTTCACGGTGTACCTGCGGGTACGCGCCTTCTGAACTGATCTCCTGCGTACTTCTTAATTCTCAACATATTGAGAGTCTTGCCACGGGAGTTTCCATCAAGTACAACATCTGTAACATATAGCCATACCAGAAACATAATGCCAACATATATATATATATATATATATATATATATATATATATATATATATAGATATATATATATACATATCACAAAAAGGATACCATAGTCATTCTCTCTCTCACGGAGGTAGAAACAACAAGCCTAAGCTTGTCTCGTACAACAACACCAGCTAAAGATATATTCCAATTGCAGTATATCCCTGTCATATCTAGAACTTGCTCAAACGACTCTCCAAGGATCTTCTTCATCTTGCCTCACAGTTAGTCATGATAGCAACATCGTACTCAACCTAGGTCATGCGTAAAGCTATTAACCCCTCATCCAAAATCTCATTGTAGATATCATACTAAGGAAACAACCAAATGTGCCCATCAATAATGATCCCAAACATCCTCAATACATCCATGTAATCACATATCGTAGAATGAATATCTCAGGACAAAAATTGATCATCCCATGTACATATCTCAACGGGTGCTCAGTGGCAACTCAATGTGTATGAAATAGATGAATCATTAATTCATTCAGGTTCTATGCACAACATACATATATATGGATGGGTGTTGGAACAAAAATTTTCATTCAAATTTTGGTTTTTTATTCAATTTCAACAATATATTTTCATAAATTCTTGAAATTTGATCGAAGTTGTCCAAGGATTTGCATTTCCACTTTCTTTAACAACTTCACTATATAGATTTTATTTTCCCAACTTCAAGACATAATACATCATACCATGATTCTTCATTTCTAACTTCAGAGACCATATCCCTCTTATTTTTATTATCAAAGGCTCATTTGCTGTCAAAAGTATAGCATCAGTATATAAACCCAAAATCAAGATCATACCTTGGACCATTTTAGAGGTTTGGATCGACACATCATCTTGGCTTCACCAGATAACTCAATGCGGACATATCGAGATCGGGGAGCTTGCTTAATACAATGATTTATGCAAACATAACACTTGATCAAAGGAATATGTTTAGCCTTACACAAATCAATACCATGCAATCAAATCAACTAAGTTAGCTTATGAAAGTTTAGAATCCATATCAGAATATGAAACTCATCAATATCACTTTAACAAATTATTTGGACCAGGTAGCCAATAGAGCTCATATCCAAATGACAAGTTACAACACTATCAATCAAACTTTATGAAGCCATACTCATGATCACAACATGAATCATTTCTGCTACTAAATATGAATGGATACATCAATGACAAGCCATATAAGTTTCATCCATTCATAGTGAGAATGTTGCATATTGAATCACTAATGTTTATACTTCAATCAATGTGTCAAATATAATGATTTCAACACATAATATCTATTGAATACCAATAAAATTCATTGAAAGTAATTATGCCCATATAGAATTGTTATCTAGGCAAATCACCAGTCATCAAATTAAATCATTAGTCATCAGGTCAAAACCCAAAATTTCTACACAGTGATATCTATAGCCCTAAACATATCTGAACATAAAGTCAAAGTTCTAAATCACTATCAAGCATCATGTCAAAACTCTCAAAGCTGCTTATCTATATCAATCAACCAAATCTGGTTCCTTGCAACTGTTATCAAATATTGTCATGCATAGGACTCATTGGTTAAGTCATAATGACATATTGATATGCATATATTGGTCACATAAAAACACAATTTTAGTCAACATATTCACATTATAGTAAGTTAAACATTCAAACTTCCCTTCCTATAAAACTTTATGTTGTATGTTCCATGTTTGTAGGACTAACATCCTTTAGGTGACCTTCTGATTTCATGCACAAAAATTCATTTTTGTGTCCCATAGGAATAACCATACCTTTAGACCTTATTCCATGTGGTTGATAGGCTATAGTCATACCCTTAGGCTTGCTTTAATGTGGTTGAGGCTTAGAGTAAAAAAAAGCTTTCTTCTTATACCAGAACTTTGTTGTAGACCAACAATAACAAATATTTGTTTATTCATGTCCATAAATCACACTTCAATAGTAAATAACATTCTATACATATAATGCAAATGATAATAGGAGTAGGGATCTTATGGAGAGTTTCTCCCTCTAAATGGGAAGCCACTTTAGTCATCTTCATTCAAGTCATCAAAGTCTATGCATCAATAGATCTCCTAAATCATAAAGTCATACTATATTACATATTTATTATGGTCAAATCATGTTAGCATCATCTACTTCACCATTACATCATGAAATTAATATTTTACCAAGGGGTAGTGTCAAATAGCTAATAAGACTATACTTCAAGAATCATGATCATGGAATTACTTCTTTGTCACGTAACTCAGTCCATTAGGTCAGGGAATTCAATTTTTTTACCATATGCCATAATTACTAAGGACATCAAAACATAACGACGGTCAACAAAAGATCCCGAATATCAATCCCATTGTTACACTTCTATCATCATAGTTACCATGATTATCACAAACATCATCAATAGTATCAAGTTACCATCTATTAGAATCAATGTGTTGGCCTTCTTTATGGGATCAAGATATCCAAAATGATAAATGTGAGCCAAACATCAAGTATACCAATATATAAAAGATTAATATTAAGTAGCTTCATAGAATCAAGAAATTCATCATGTTTATAAGATACTTGTTCACTACAAAGTGCATCATTTCATCATAGGTATCATAAATCAAGCTTCCATATGCGTAAGCCATATACTCATCATGTATTAGGGCATACCTTGCCATCAATATTGCAGCTGAAACATAACATTAAAACAACACCATACATACCTTGTAGTGTTTAGATACATGTGTACCCTCTTATTTTACATCAACAGTTGCAACACTTTGTCACCTTTTCATCAAGTTCCTCTTTAACTTTTCCAATGCTAGTTCTTCTCTTCATGCACTAACCATATTTCATACATCTCAAATGATCCTTAGGAATGATCCACTTATCATATCTCATCAAGAAGTTAGAGGAACTGTTGTAGCAGCTACAACCACCCTCCAAAATTTTGGCCTGCACCAATTTCGGAGCCTCCCCTGAAGAGTTTCACTTGATGATTGTACACACTCGGGTTCACTTCGTGAGCTCATGTGAGTCTTTACATTCACCTTGCTTGTTCATTGCATCCAAGTCTCTGCATGCTAATGTCCAAGCCATGCTTGCAACCATGTGCTAGTTATGCTCAAATTATTTGCTTTGTATGTGTTTGTTGTGTTCGCCATGAAAGCATCTGTCACGCAAGTGTCATCTCAATCATGAACAAGCAATCATGAGTGTCCCGGTTGTCACTTGCACCAACGGTTAGTCATGTTGAACATGTGTATCTGGATGGTCTGGTCGTTTCATCGTCAAGTCATGTGAGTGTGTGTTCGTATGATCACCTATGCATCTTTCGACTGTTCACACACTTAGTCATTTTTGTTGAAGTTCTGAGGACTAAAATCCTCACTGACATCTGTACAATCACCCTACTTTCGACTCGATCGAATGTCAACCAGAACAGTGCAGAAGCACCAAGCTAGTCCTTTCAATTAGCAGTGCCCACAATCAACTCAATCAACTCTCATGTTTTCCACCGAACAATCGTACCCGCCAGTCACACCAAGACTGACTCCCCTCAAAATTTTCTTAGAGGCCATTGACCTCACCCATTCAAATGACTTAGGAAATTGTGCAGACAGGCTAGACAGACACCAAGTGCCTGTCCCTATCTCCTTCAAAATATTGCGCGGTTTTCCCAGCCATTCATCTAAACAGTCAACCAACTGTTCATCTCAGAAATTGCACATTGCTCATGAGTAGGCCTTCCACTGCCCATCAGTTAGCTCAGCTCAGAAATTGTGCAGAGATGATCAGCAAGCTGACTTCTTGGCCTTAGTGCAGTTTTCCTAGCTATCAGCTCCTAGCAGCAAATTGCATGTTCCCTCTAGGAATTGCGCAGTTTCTGCTGCCAGTGACTAAGCATCCAACTGCCAGTTCCCTCTGGAAATTGAATAGTTTTGGCCACCACTAACCCCAACAGCCAACTGCCAGTTCCCTCTAGGAATTGCGCAGTTTTGTCTACCAGTGACCCAACAGCCAACTGGAAGTTCCCTATGGGAATTGTGCAGTTCTGGCTGCCAGTGACCCCATAGCCAACTCGCAGTTCCCTTTGGGAATTGCACAGTTCTGGCTGCCAACTGCCTAGGCAATTCACCAAAAAAACTGTGCAACAATCCTTGCCTGCTAACCCTTCATGCATCCCAACCCATTTCTCTAGAAAATTGGACAAATCTGGCTATCCAGCCCCTGTTGATTATTGTTCTAGAAAATGTGTAGAGCATGCTTTCCTTTCCCTCCTGTAGCCCAAACTGTCCCTCCCAAAATTTGCGCAATTTTGCCTCCCAGCCAAGCTAGACCTTGCAAATAGTCACTATTGACTTAGATTGTCTGTCTCCATCTCTTAGTGATTCTTGCATAATTTTCATCAACAGTTGCTTGGAGCCATCATCCTGCATCACAACCTTGTTACCTCTCCTAGTCACCTGCATTCGAATGATCAAGTGTCATGGTAGACTAGGAGGTTTTGGATTTGATGTCGTCTTGTCATGAGTGACTATAGGTACAGGTACAACAACAAACATGTCAAGATGATGGATGGGATGAACGAAGGGAGCACATGCAGATGGACAGGTTCACCAACAAATGAACGAACGAATCATGCGAAGTGGACAAATGCGACGAACATGCATCGTCGCGAAAAAAGTGAGCTTGTTAAGCCTTTCAACATGAAAGCAAGGAACAACATGCTAAAGCTTCATCAAGCGAATCAAGGAGCATCGAAGAATCTATGCACTTTGCCATGTAGAGGTGAAGATATGATACACCATGAAGACATCCATCACTCAGCAACACTGTAGCTCGACATGCACTCCAACAGTAGCATGAATGTACCAGCATTTTCATGTCAAGTCATGTAAAGTCAAGTCATGAGTCATGTTGCCCACATCTCCACTATGGGCTTGTTTTCAATCAATGTGATGTAACGTGGAAGTCAAAGAGACCCACTTGTTGAACATAGAGTCATGTAAGTTGAAAAGTCATGGAAGTCAAATGGTCATGAGGGTAGTCGAACAACCACAAGGGTCAGTTTCACCCTTGGTTATAAATACCCACCTCATTTGTACATGAAAGCACTTTTCACCTTAGCTCCTCCCACATAGCCAAGAGAGTCTGCAATATTTTCTTTGAGGAGTAAGTAGTGGCTCCAACACCTCGCTGGTGGGGTTAGTGATGTATGGTGTAACGATGTGTCTTGGAAATTTTTCTTAATTGAGAAGCCTTTCAACATGCCAGCACGTTTTCACACATGTATCTTTAACACATGTAATGCATGTTGACTTAACCTGTGTTCTACATCTGAACTGATTCATTTGTTGTAATGCATAATATATTAATGGAAATGTGTTGTATATGCTGCTAATGTTGTCTTGCCTGTGTCGACTGCTCTGCCAGACATCAAACAGACGTTGCACATGAACCTTGTTGTAACAATCATTGCACTCGTTCAGACTGATCCATGAGTATTTTATGTGTTATCTTACCTTGTATGTGTGATTTCCACATCCCAGTGGACTGCTCCACTAGAAGCAGTGTATGTACTTTGTGTTGTGTGTTCCTAGTCGAGTTGGGACTGATCCCTTTCAACCTGGAATTCACCTTCACCTTCTTCCCCTCACAGTGAAAGAACCATTGACACAAGTACACTTACACTTACTAGGCATGTGAAGATCACTTCTCTAACACAAAGCGAACTACTCTCATGTGTTAACAAGCAAGAGTTGAGGAAAATCCTTAAGATAATGGTAATTGGGCCATCATAACGGATGGGACTCCCACACCAAACGGTGTGAGGTCTAGTTGGGACTTCATACCTGGGTGATCCCTTGAATGTTGGAGGGTCTAGCACCATCAACATTTCTGGCACTAGAAGGAGGGCAACTAGTTTTACATGGTTGAAATTCCCCTCACACTCATTCAACAAACATCTGGTCAAGGCACTAACTCACACTTTCTCTCACCTACACGCAACTTAGCGGTTGGTTACTCCCCACCTCCTAGTGTTGAGCACGAGACTTCAGATCAACACCTTTGCTCCATTCGTCCCATCACTTGCCAATTCATGAAAGTAGTCAGATTGATCCTAAACAGACCGGATCTTCCACGTGCAGTGAGGTAGCCAAAGGCCACTCCCACGAGTGTTGTTGTATCATTAGTGGAAGAAGCAACCCTTTCCACACTTGAAGGTCTCGGAGAAGCTATCGAAGATGAAAATAAATCTCCCATCCTCTGGAAAAGTGAACAAGGCACTCTTGTGACCTTAGGATCAAACTTTGGTGTAGGAGGTGGAGGGGAAGGCAGCGGAGGAGGCGAACAGGAAGGGAGCGGAGGAGGCAGAGGTAGAGATAGACCAACAAACTCAGAGTCAGAAACATCAAACTTTGAAGGAGAGTAAGAGTACAAAGAAGACAAAGAGATGGCTGACCCAAATATTGAATGGATGACTCAGGGACCATTGGCTCTCTCAGCTATTCTACACAAGATTCCGAAGTGAGCGGAGAGAATGAACATCAAGTTTAACCCTGAGAGTGCGGTGAAGGTGGAGGACCACTTAGACAACTTCTACCTACAGCTACAGACCCTTGAGGTACGTTATGACGATGTAGCATGTAGATTGTTTCCATGTACCTTGGATGGTCGGGAAGCTTCTTGGTATCACAGCCTTCCACCTAACTCCATACATAACAGGGGTTCTTTCAAACATTTGTTCCTTGAGAAGTTCGTTGATGACAAGACCCTAACCATGCTACTCAAAGAGTTGGGAAGCCTTAAGATGGAGGGAAAAGAAAAAGTGAAAGATTTCAATCAGAGGTTTACGTGTATATTGAATAGGTTCTCAATAGACACTAAGACTCATGAATCCATCACCAATGATTACTACACATCTACACTGCACAGCAGCATTGCACAGTTCGTCAAGCAAGATGCAAGACCAACACTATTGTAAAACTGTGAAGAGGCTATCATTGTTGAGAAAGACCTATGTGCAATTGGAGTCATCAAGGATGATCAATCGACGAAGGACTCCAAGGATGCGAGCAGGCAGTCCCAAGCAATGGTGAGCAAGGGTAGAGACAAGGAAGAAAATGACATTGAGACCCTCACTCATCTTGTTAAGAGCTTTTCCACTGAAATGTCTAAACGCAAACAATGTATATAGGACACATTTGCAAGTAGTCACCCACCTAAGCAGAGACATGCAAGAAGCCCATCAAGAAGCATCTAGTTCATTCTAAAAACTGCACAGAAGCCTGTGTTCCAGCTCAAACAGTGTGCAGATTCGATATTCTATTCTTTCCATGAAGAACATCATCCTAAGAACTCTTGTTTAGGCTGGAAGAGAGTCACAAATACATTTTACAGTTGTACGCTTGAGGCGAGAAGCAATATGTAGGAGCAACTGGAAGACACATACAATGATGAAGAGGTTGCACCTAATGATGCATAAAGCTTTGTGCATGTGGTGAGCACGTATCAGTGCTCATAAACAATGGCAAAGATGAACACCGAGAAGCAGCCCCAAAAGCAAACTGACCATTACAGTCTTATAAGTAAAGGGGTTCCCCCCACACTAAGCGAGATGCAAGAAAAGGTCAGACTATTGATAAGGAAGACTAATCCACCGACTCCCTCAAAGCAACAAACACAAAGAAAGTCCAGGAAGACAACGGTGGATAAGAGTACATACATGAGCAGCAAGTTGCAAAACACTCCGCTAGAAAACACAAACATCCATTCCACCTAGACACCTCAGTGAGTCAACCACCTCTGGACTACAACATTGTTCATGACATGAAGAAAACTCGAGCAAACATCAACTTGTTTGAGCTGGCTAAGATCTAGAGTCAGCAAGATATCATGTTGCACACTTTGGGACAGACAACAACAGACAGTTCATCTTCTACCAGTCATGGAGCAAGCACACCTCCCGGATCACTTTCCACAGTGCTTAATACACTTCAAATGGAAGAAGCAAACTCAGGTTTCCCTCCATTCCTACTTTCATTTCAATTTTTTAACTACAATGTTCACAACTGCTTGTTTGATTTTGGCATGGAAACCAACGTCATGACACTCTCCATTGCTAATAAGATCAATGGAAAATGGAGTAAGACATCCACGCAAATCATCCAACTTGTTCAAACATCGGTACTAGCCATTGGTGAACTGCGAGACATGAACATCCGACTATCCCATGAAATTTGAGTCCACCAATGCATCAACATAGTTGTTGTGGACATACCGGAAGCATATGGATTATTACTCAGCAGAGACTAGTCCAGCAAGCTAGATAGATATTTCACTACAGACTAGTCTCATATGTGGCTTCCGTAAAAGCGCAAGTGCAACCAAATCCGGGTAGATTCCGAGAGGTACATGAAGCATAATGTCACTCCCATCAATGGCGAGAATGAACAGTTGGTTCTCACAGAACTCATGTTTGGAAACTACCTCCTTGAGACAACGTTGGGGTGTTATCCTGCATGGCCAGCTCCAACCCCACCAAAAACACAGCTAGGACTCCTTCCTTGCCCAACTAATGGTAATGAAACTTGTACAACACATCATACCAATAGTAGTAGTAGTAGCAGCGACAGTAGTCGCAGCAGTACTAGCACATCAAGCGGTTTGCATATAGATGGGTTGTGGATTCTGTACTTTGATGGATCAAAGACACATGATGGCTCAGGAGCCGGATGTACTCTGATTGACCCTTGCAATAGGAAGCATCTGGTTTCAAGCCGCTTGGAGTTTGAGTGCACAAACAATGTCGCAGAATATGAATCACTCGTGTTGGAATTGTAGAAGGCCATCAACCTCAAAGTGGTCATGCTTAAATTGGTAGCTGATTCAGAGATAGTGGTACGGCAGGTACGTGACACCATTCACTATTTATCACCACATCTAAAAAACTACCAAGAAGAGTTATGAAGACTAATCTCAAACTTCCAAGCATTTAATATTATTGTTGTGCCACATATGCATAATGCAGCTGCCAATGCACTAGCAAATGTAGCCTCAAGAATGTCACCGATTAGGGATAGATTCACTCTTGAAATTTTGTAGAAACCGTCTATCCCAGACAACATAACTAACTTATGCATGTTTAATCATAATAAACAGATACTACATCTTATGGCCAACACTGATGTTTTCAAAGATGCAACCATAAACGACGATGAGCACGAGCGCTCTCTGCAAGCAGGAGCTGATGGAATGAAAGGCCACATTATCACAAAAGGTGTGGTATCATTGGAAAAGCTAAATCACTTGCAAGAGCAGTTCCAAGGGCCAAGGAACATCAAGAACCATAGTTCCACCATGAGGCACGAACTGATAAACCTGGGAATAGAAAAGGATCCAAAGTTTGTTAATCTTGGTACATGTTGTACACAACAAGAATGACAAGCCTTGATCTGCTTGTTCAAATAGTACTGAGATGTGTTCACGTGGACGTATGATGAATTGAAAACTTATGACACACGGATCATCTAACATATCATCCCAACCAAGGAAGGGGTCAAGCCATATCAATAAAAGATGAGAAAAGTACATCCATTGCTTGAACCCCTCATACAAAAAGAGCTTACTAAATTGTTGGATGAATGGATCATATATAAAGTTCTTCATTCCACTTGGGTCTCCAACCTTGTGCTTGTACGAAAGAAATCCAGGGAAATCCACTTATGTGTTGATTTCTGGAAAGTTAACTGCGCCTCGAACAAAGACAACTACCCCATGTCGTCTATGAACCATATTTTACAAATAGTATCTGGGGCACATATGTTCTCTCTCCTTGACGGTTTTTTAGGATACAATTGGGTTCTGGTAGTAGAACCTGACAAATTCAAAACTACTTTCTGTACCAAGTGGGGTATGTTTGCATATAGACAAATGCCATTTGGGCTTATAAATGCAGGTGCAACATTTCAGCACACTATGGAAATCGCCTTTCGTGGACTCATTGGGTAGAGTGTGGTGGTATATCTCGATGATGTGACTGTGTTCTATAGAAGATGAGAAGACCACATACGCCATCTTAAGAAAATTTTCGAGCGATGTTGAAGATACGAGATTTCCCTGAATCCCAAGAAGAGCGTATTTGCCGTGTCAGAGGGGAACCTCCTCAGACACATTGTTTCCAAGAGCAGGATCAAGGTGGATCTAGACCGGGTCCAAGCTATCACACAAATTCCTCACCCAGTCAACAAGAAAGCCATTTAATCCTTCTTGGGCAAGATAAACTTCCTCTGGAAATTCATCTCAAATTATGCGCAAATAGTCAAGCCCATGCAGGACATGGTTAAGAAAGATGTAGTGTACACTTGGGGCAAGAAAGAAAAGCATGCATTTGCCCAAATTAAGAAAGCCATTGCCGAAGCACCCACACTTTACAACCTAGATTTCAAAAAATATTTCTTGCTATACACCTTCGCTTCCGATAACTCATTAGTTGCAGTACTCACTCAGAAAGACGAAGCTAATGATGAATGTCCCATCTCTTTCATGAGTGAAATCATGTAGGGACCAGAGCTTAACTACCCCGCCATTGACAAACAAGCTTATGCAGTTTACAAGGTGGTGAAACACTTCAGGCCCTATTTGCTGAAGAACCGCTGCATATTTCATTCCCCATCAAGCAGTTCGTACATTGCTAGTACAACAAGAGCTGGGAGAATGACATGCAAACTGGATGACAAGTTTGCAAGAATATGATCTTGAAATCAAGCTAGCACACACAATCAAAGGACATGGGCTCTGCAAAATTGCAGCTAAAGCGATACACACTCCAGAGAACCAAGAAAAGCTTGCCTGTTAGGAGTAGGAGATTGAAATGTATGAAATAAGGAAAGCAAACCCCACGGAAAATGGAACATTTTGGTACACAAATGTACTCCATTACCTTGATCATGGCCCCATACCCTCTCACTTTTATATCAGACAGAAGAGGGAATTGCGCCTGAAATTCTTAGCATATCAGTCGGTGCATGAAGTGCTTTACAGAAAGCACAGTAATGGAGTTTTTCTTAGGTGCCTGGAGGCACAATAATTAGAGAAGGTACTTCAAGACCTGCATGAAGGACCCGTTGGGGGTCACTTTGCGGGAAATACAATGGCACACATGGTTATGCAAGATGGTTTTTACTGGCCCACATTATTAAAGGATGCACATGACTATTCCCGCAAATTCCTGGTCTGTCAGCGATGCACCGACAGAAAATGAAGATCAACAGCCCCACTACACCCTGTTGTAGTGACTGAACCATTCCAATAGTGGGGCCTGGACATTGTTGGGGAAATTTTCCCTCATTAGTCAAAGAAACACCATTATATCCTAATAGCAACTAACTACTTTACGCGGTGGACAGAGGCAATTCCGCTCAAACAAGTGAACAACCAAGAGGTCATCAGCTTCCTCTAGCAAAATATCATCTCACGCTTCGACGTTTCGGTATCACTTGTTTTTTATAGTGAAACTTATTTTTCATCTTTGAAGCTCTATGACTTTGCATTAAAAAATGTTATTGTGTTAAAGCATTCATCGAATTACTATCCACAAGGAAATGGTCTAGCAGAGTCTATGAATAATAACCTCATTCGTATAATCAAGAAGACCGTTTTCTTTGAGCAGTATAAATGGCATACCACCCTGACGAATGCACTATGGGTTGACCGTGTAACACCTAAGCCCTCTCTAAAAACTTGACCATACTTCTTGGTTTACGATAAAGAAGTTATCCTCCCGCCAAATATCTACTTGCCTACTCTTCAGCCTTCCCCGGAATCCCAAAGCAAGCCTTTCCAACTAGTTTGGTGTAGGATGTATTCTCTCCATAAGTTCCAGGGAGAAAGTATGAAAGAAAAATAAAAATTCACACTCCACCAGAACCATATCAAGAGGTGGTTCGATAAGAAGTCTACATGGAAATCTAGCTTCAATGTGGATGACTTAGTTCTGAAATGGGATAAGCCCCATGAAGACAAAGGAAAACATACGAAGTTCGAGTCCCTATGGATTGGCCCATACATAGTTTATGAGAAGCTTGGCCCATGCACGTATCATTTGTGATCACTTGATGAGAGGATTTAAAACCTTCCTATCAACGACCAAGATCTCAAGCATTATTTTCAATAGGCCGAGCCACGCCTGTGCCATGTACATAGTCTGCCTACTACTTATTGTTTTCATTTGGTTTGTTTTGCTTATTATCTTTTCTTTTGCTTTGTTTGATTTTGGTTACTATTTTTTTCACGTTCATTTTGTTTGTTTGATATGTTACTATTTTTGTTTCCAGAAATAAGTGCTTCCAATTACTACGTTCTGGCTTTTGAATATAGTATGTGGCTGAAATGTGAAGAGACTTGTGACACTGCAGCACTTGCCTAATCTTGTGTCTGTTTTCTCTGTGCTTGGTTAAAACCTTCAGCCGATGAAGTTTTGATGGAAAATATGAACCATATGTAAGGAAATATTTGGTCCAATTATGAACTTGTGTCCACACTAGGAAGCCCCATGCCTGTACTCAACTTTCTGCTCTGTGTGTTTAAGCTTATCCAACTAGTAGAAATGGAGAAGGGGAAAAATCTAAACGAGAAAACCTATGTTAGAGGTCTTACATGCTTCTCTGAAGGAACAACCTCTTCTTCTCTCAATAAGTTAGGATCCCTCTTCCACCCCAAAAATAGATAAGTGCCTATGCACAGTTCTCTTAAAAAATACAAAGATGAAAGAAGAGAAAGGCTTTCTGCGCAAAGAGGTGAAGCATGCAACTCCATCGAGGTACTGACCAGGCTCACTGGTAGTGGAGAAATGTGTGTGTTCCTGCGTGACTCCACCGAGGTATTATCCAGGCCTACTAGCAGTGGAGCAACACCAGAGATGAAAACTTATACTCTGAAAATATTCAACTCACGAAATAAACTACCCTTCCCGGATTCGAAACACTGATATCTAAGCTGAATTTTTTATTGTGTTTAACAGAGTTGGAAAAGGGTGAACCATGTATGTCCATGGGGTAAGTGGGGAAACTGAAGTAACCTACATAGCGACTCAATACTCCCCAAAAGACCAAGGCCCTATGCTAGCAATGAACCAAAACAGAGAAGCTGGAGTTATACTAGTGTGTCGCCAAGTGTTGTAACGGCTACAACCACCCTCCAAAATTTTGGCCTGCACCAATTTCAGAGCCTCCCCTGAAGAGTTTCACTTGATGATTGCACACAATCGGGTTCACTCTGTGAGCTCATTTGAGTCTTTACATTCGCCTTGCTTGTTCATTGCATCCAATTCTCTGCATGTTGATGTCCAAGTCATGCTTGCGACAGTGTTCTCGTTATGCTCAAAGTATTTTCTTTGTATGTGTCTATTGTGTTTGCCATGAAAGCATCAGTCGGACTCACACACGGAGTCACATTCACTGTCGCGCAATTGTCATCTCGATCATGAATGATCAATCATGAGTGTCACGCTTGTCACTTGCACTGTTGTCCAGTCATGTTGAACATGTGTATCTGGATGGTTTGGTCGTTTCGTCGTCAAGTCATGCAAGTGTGTGTTCGTATGATCACCTATTCATCTTTCGAATATTCACACACTTAGTCATTTTTGCTAAAGTTTTGAGGAATAAACTCCTCACTGACAAGTGGTCCATCACCCTACTTTCAACTCAATCGACTGTCAACCAGAACAGCGCAGAAGCACCAAGCTAGTCCTTTCAATATGCGTTGCGCACAAGAAACTCAATCAACTCTCATGCTAGCCACTCGGATAGTTAGACCCAACAGTCACCCTAGGACTGACTCCCCTCAAAATTTTCATAGGCCACTGACCTCACCCGTTCAACTGACTGAGGAAATTGCACAGACAGGCTAGACAGACACCAAGTGCACGTCCCTGTCTCCTTCAGAAAATTGTGCAGTTTTCTCAGCTAGTCATCCAGACAGTCGACCTACTGTTCATCTTAGAAATTTCACAATGCCCATGAGCAAGCCTTTCGCTTCCCATTGGTTAGCTCAGCTCAAAAATCGTGGAGAGATGATCAGTAGGCTAGCCTCCTGGCCCCAGTGCAGTTTTCACAACCAACAGCTCCTAGCAATAGACTACTTGTTCCCTCCAAAAATTGTGCAGTTTCTTTTGCCAGTGACTGAGCAGCCAACTACGAGTTCCCTCTAGGAATTACGCAGTTTTGGCTGCCAGTGAACCTAGCAACCAACTGCCAGTTCCCTCTGGGAATTGCGTAGTTTTGGCTACCAATGATCCAGAAGCCAACTAGTAGTTCCCTCTAGGAATTGTGTAGTTCTGGATGCCAGTGACCTAGCAGCCAACTGGCAGTTCCCTCCAGGAATTGCGTAGTTCTGGCTACCAGCCTCCCAAGTAGTTCCCAAAAAGAACTGTGTAATCCTTGCATGTTGACCCTTCATGCAGCTCGAATCATTCCTCTAGAAAATTGTGCAAATCTTCCTATCCAGCCCGTGATAACTGTTCATTCCGGAAAATGCACAAAGAATGCTTGACTTGCCCTCTTGCAGCCTAGACTGTCCCTCCCAAAATTTGCGCAATTTTTCCTCGCAGCCGAGCCAAACCTTGCAGACAGTCACTGTCGACTCAGATTATCTGTCTCCATCTCTCAGTGATTCTTGCGCAATTTTTATCAGTAGTTTCCTAGATCCATCATCGTGCATCACAACCCCGTTGCCTCTCTTGGTCACTTTCATTCGAATGATCAAGTGTCATGGTAGACAAGGAGCTTTTGGATTTGAAGTCGTCTCATCATGAGTGACTACAGGTACATGTACACCAACAAACATGTCAAGATGACGAATGGGATGAACGAAGGGAGCACATGTAGATGGAAAGGTTCACCAACGAATGAACGAACGAAGCATGCGAAGCGGATGAACGCGGCCAAGGAAAATTTTAAGAACCATCCTAAATTTATATGTATAATAAATGGGTGAATCCCCATGATACATAGAAAAATGGGGAGGTGATTTTATCAATAATATAATATTTATATATAATTTTTTTGGTGAATCTCTCACTAGATTATATTATCTTGTAAAGTCATGGCGAATCTTTCACTAAATAATAAAAGATTGTGAATTCTTAGCGAATGTTTTGTTAAAGTATGAAACCATATATGATAATAGGAAAACATATTCATTAAACTGTAATATACTAACATACATGTTTGGAAAAATGAAACATAATTTTCTCTTGCTACAAACAATGTTGCAAGTTTCAGTGGCCATGTTTGTCAAGGTTCTTACTGTACACTCTTTCATATCCTTCTATTAGTTTTGATAATATTCCACAAAAAAGTTCTTGTAGGTGTTGATCTTGACCACCAGTTTTGTTAAGGTAGGAGAGATTAATCTTTTCTCTACCACTTTTTTCAAGCTATCAAATTTCTTTCTTATTCCATAGACTCCAACTGCGAGATAAAAAAAAAACACATCAAGTTTGTTTACCCCAACATGCCAACAAGTAGCAAGCCCCAACTATATAATATAAGAAAGTAGTAGGTATCCCAAAGGCCTGAAGGGGATCTAATGGAAAGAAGTGACCATTTTCAAAAGCCTTCCAATCAATATATAAATATATAAATGTAGATTTATTATTATTTTAATTGGAAATCTTCAATTAAATAATAAAATTTAATTACGTCTCTCCCAATCTAAATTGCTTATTAGCATAATTCACTACCTTCATACGTCTTTCATTTTTTAACAGTGTTGTAACATGTGGTTTAATTTCCATTTTGGTGCACTATCTCCACCTTTTAGGACAATATGGTGCAGTGGACCAACCCCATTACCACAAACTAAGAATAACAGAAAAGATGAAAGGTTGTACAAACCAGCATATTTTTCAAACAACTAATCCAACATCAGTACCTTAACTTTTTCATGAAGATATCATATTGAGAACGTTTGAAAAATGGTGGGAAATCTGGGCAGCGACTATCTCTCTTCTTGGAGGGGGGTGTGGAAAAAGTGATAATATTTCACTGTTTTGATTTTTTTTTTGTTAAATCAGAAAAACCAATATTAATGGAGATATTGGTATTTTTTACTAAATTTTGTGAAGTGACTAAATGTAGCTTTAACCATTCACCTTAAGATGTTTTCTATAATATACTTTCCTAAGTCTATTTAATATCTTCGTTATCCTAAAAACCAACCTATATCCATCTGAACTCCACATCTACCACTCTTAGAGGGATGAAATCTATTTATCCCTCTCAGCACGGTAGACCTAGAATTAAGATGGATCTAAGCTGATATAATTTCCCCTTTAAATAGTCTATGCTCACATGATACCATGGGTTATCATAAACCTAGAGCTTAAAAGCTACTACTAGTAATTTATAAAAATTAATAAAATTAATAATTAATTTTTATTTTAACCAAGTTAAAATGTTTGAGTGACATTAAATTACGAGATCCATTTTTACTCTTGATCTACCAAACCCCCGAGAGGGATCAAATATTTTTTCACTCTATGCTAGTTTGCATATCACGATATTTGATCCCTCTCGGGGCTTAGTAGATCCAGACTAAAGATGGATCTATGCTGGTTTAATTCCCCCCTTTAAATAGACTACATTCCACATGAATACCATGAGTCAATACCATGTGCCATATTTATTTTTACTAATACTAATATTAGGGTTAATAATGTTTTTTTGCATGGTATTAATAATAATTTGGCCCATAGGCTTCACCTAAATATAACTCATTTTTTTAGTCTCCTTAAATATAAGGTGACTTATCGAGTAAATATAATTATTTATTTATTTATTTATTTACCATACCTCTCGTTTATTTATATTTTTATTAATTTACCATACGAATTTTATAAATTTCATATTTGGCCCATAGGATTCACTTAAATAAAACCTCTTTTTTGGGGCTTCTTAAATAGAAAGAGGGTTGTGGACTAAATATAAAAAGAGGTTTTATTTATTTACCATACCTCTAGTTTATTTATATTTTTATTTATTTACCATACCTCTCATTTATTTATATTTTTATTAATTTACCATAACTCTTTTATAAATATGGTATTTGGCCCATAGCATTCACTTAAATAAAACCTCTTCCTTTGAGCTTTCTATTTAGAAAGAGGGTTATGGACTAAATATAAAAAGATGTTTTATTTATTTATCATACCTTTAGTTTATTTATATTTATATTTATTTACCAAACCTTTGGAGTAAGTATAGAAAGAGGTTTTATTTATTTACCATACCTCCACTTTATTTATATTTTTATATATTGGGACCAAGTACAACCACCCAAACCAGAAAGTGGGCAATTGCAAACGAATTTAACATTGCAAAGCAAAAAATCACGCAATTGGAATAGAATATAACCTCCCAAACTAGGCAAGTCGAGTCAAATGAGCCTTTTCATAGTTTATCCGCCCCTTTTGTTTTTGGGCTAAAATGAAAAAAATTATTAATTTTTAAATAAAAGTTGGGCTAAATATATGAAATGGGCATTTTATAAAAATTTCGCCCCTCTAAAATGAAAAAACCCTTAAATTTTGCCCTTGGGCTAAAATTCGCCCATAAAATTTTCCATGAACGCGACGAACGTGCACCTTCACAAACAAGTGAGCCTGTCAAGCCTTTTAGCATGGAAGGAAGGAACAACATGCTAAAGGTTCATCAAGCGAACCAAGGACTATCGAAGACTCCGCACACTTCGCCATGTGGAGGTGAAACTATGATACACTATGAAGACATCCATCACTCAGCAGTACTATAGCTCAACATGCACTCCAACAACAACATGAATGTACTAGCATTGCCATGTCAAGTCATGTTGAGTCAAGTCATGATTCATGTTACCCGCATCTCCACTATGGGCTTGTTGTCAATCAATGTGATGTAATGTGGAAGTCCAAGGGACCCACTTGTTGAACATAGAGTCATGTAAGTCAAAAATTCATGGAAGTTGAATGATCATGAGGGTAGTCCAACAGCCACAAGGGTCAGTTTCACCCTTGGCTATAAATACCCCTCTCATTTGTACATGAAAGCACTTCTCACCTCAACTCCTACCACATAGCCAAGAGAGTCTATAATCTTTTCTTTGATGAGTAAGTAGTGGTTCCAACTCCCCACTAATGGGGTTAGTGATGTATGGTGTAATGTTGTGTCTTGGAACTTTTTCTTAATTCAGAAGCTTGTCAACATGCCAACACATTTTCACACATGTATTGTATTTGTTGTTTGACTAATCTTTAACACTTTTAATGCATGTTGCTTTAACCTGTGTTCTACATCTGAACTGATTCATTTGCTGTAATGCATAATATATTAATGGAAATGTGTTGTATATGTTCCTAATGTTGTCCCATCCATGTTGACTGCTCTGCCAGACATCAGACATACCTTTCACATGAACCTTGTTGTAACAACCATTGCACTCATTCGGACTGATCCGTGAGTGTTGTACATGTTATCTTACCTTATATGTGTGATTGTTGCATCCAAGTGGACTGCTCCACAGAAAGCTGTGTATGTCCTTTGTGTTGTGTGTTCCTACCGAGTTGGGACTAATCCCTTTCAACCTGGAACTCACCTTCACCTTCTTCCCCTTACAGTGAAAGAACCATTGACACAAGTATACTTACACTCACCAAGCACGTGAACATCACTTCTCGAAAAGAAGTTGAACCACTCTCCTGCGCTAACAAGCAAGAGTTGAGGCAAATCCTTAAGATAATGGAAACTGGGCCATCATACCGGATGGGACTCCCACACCAAACAGTGTGAGGTCTAGTTGGGACTTCATACTGGGGTGATCCCCTGAATGTTGGCGGGTCCAGCACCATCAATAGGTATCCAAATACTCACATATACATGCAAGAAGTATAAGTAAAAATCAAAATAATAATCAAATTCATAAGTATAAACAAAAGTAAAGTCATAACGAAGCATCATAAATCGAAAAATATTATCTTTAATGAGAGGTGATCATCTCCCTCTTGAACCAGCCTTCAAGATCCATCACTATCCATTGTCCACTTATTTCCTTCAATATATATTCATCAAGTTCACCAACAACTGGGCCTAATAGAAACTTTCCCATCTAGGGCTTCATCAAATATGTCACAAGTACTTGAGCGTCTTCACATTGACCATGCTAGGATTTCTAGATTTCATATCTCAAATCTTTTCCATAAACCAAGGTTTCTCTCAAATCTTAACCTCATAATATTGATCAAATCCTAATAGCAAAATCGTTTAGGGTTTCCTTTAAACCCTAGAATTCTTTTAGGTCTTCTCTTGCTTCCATCAATGGTGTCATCATAGGGGTGATCTCCATGACTTTTCTTCATCCCAGCTTTAATACCACGTTAATTTTTCTTAGGGCTATATTGCCCTTTGATTTGATAATTGCATTTCTTCATTTACTAATTAGAACTTAAACAACAACGCAACAAAATAAAGATATAACCACAAATACAAATATGTAGCACACATAAAACTTCATTTCATTAATATCAAATAAATGAAATATGCTTACAAGGGGAATGGAAATAAACTTGTTCGAGCAATGGTAGCTTATCTCTGAGAAGAGATGTGGCAGTTACATGCTTATGAACTATGTTACAATGAGGCTCGAAGGCCTATTTATTATTAGGAAAACAATGGGAAAGCATAAACATCCAGAAACCTAACCCTAGGAGATGAAGTGCCAAAACTATGGGCCTCGTTTGGGTAAAGTGGTACATCAGCTTCTCGAGGTTGTAACTTTGGCATACAATCTCTGTTTGATGCACACAATACCTCGTTAGAAAGATCTATCCGAGGACTACAAATTTTGACTACAAAAAACTTTTAAAGATATGTTTTCCAGTTTTCCAAAAAAACATCGTTTAGGGCATCAAAACAACTTTGGAAGTTGATGGCCTGAAAAACTGCCAAAAATAGTAACTAAGCTACAATTAGAGAAACTGAAAAACTGAAAGAAACATTGGTGGGGGTCTAAGTGGAATAGGTGGGTGGCCACCAATATCCACCTGGATCAGTCATCCCCCCTTAGGAATCAACGATCCTAATTGCGTTGAGTGCCTCCATGAGATGGGGAAACTTATGTTGAACTGGGTCCCTAGTGAGCCACTTACCTTGGTGCAAGATTTGGCCAACTCTGTTAGCCCGATATAGTTAGATCTTTTGTTGGTGAGTATTCTTGATCTGTGTTTCCATGATCAGATCAGTTGTGGCATCTTCCATGCAATTTAGGTTTAACTATGTTGGTGTGAGTTCTTCTGCAATGTCTGATGTGTCTAGTAATGGTGGAAGGTATGGTCAAAGATGGTCCACATTGAACACTGGGTGAAGGCCAAGAAATGGTGGAATGCTGAGTTCAAAAGCATTGTCCCCTACAACCTTAGTGATGTTGTAAGGCCCATATTGGAGAGGTCAAAGCTTGCGGTAGGGCCCACCGAGGAGTTCCTTCTGCAAATGTAACCAAACTTTGTCGCTCACCTGGAACTTATGTGGTACCCGATGTTGATCATGATGATGCTTGTACTTAGAATTGGCTTTGTCCAATATGTCATGAACCTACTAGTGTATGTGTTGAATGTGCTCAATGAATTTCTTAGTCTTGTTAGCATCAGATTGGACATGAGACGAATATGCCTAAGTAGTTACAAATGGTATGGATACAGCAATGGGACATAGTAGTAGGAATCCCAACCCCACCTGAAAGGGGTTGTGGCTAGTTGAGTTATGGAGAGCTCTGCTATAACTATGCTAGACATAGGGGAGGCTTTCATCCCATGTGTGTGTATGCTTTGAGTTGTACATGAGCAGAATGTGCATGATCATCTTGTTGACGACCTCTATTTGGCCATCATTTTGGGGGTGGAAAGTCGTGGACTTAGTAAGCTTGGTATCCAAGATCGACTAGAGACTTGACCAAAATGTACATAGGAACTTGCTATCCTGATTTGAGATAATGGATTGTGGGATCCCAAAGTGTATCCACATTCATTCAAAGAAGAGCTTAATAATGGCTTTTATTGTGATACTCTTCTTGTAGTCAGCTAGAATGACCATCTTAGAGAATTTTTCAATGACCATGAAAACATAGTCATTTCCATGCTTAGTAGAAGGAAGGATTGACATGTAATCCATGGATATGGATTCCTAAGGTCGAATAGGAGTAGGCAGAGGAGTATATAGGCCTTGCTTCTTTATGGTTGGTTTGGAGATGGCATAGGTAGTGCACGATATGATGTACTTCCCAACATATTGTCAAAGGTTCGACCAATAAAAATACTTCTGTAGCACTGCCACTATTTTCTCTACTCCAAAATTTCCAGCAACTCGACTGTAGTGTGCCTCCCAAATCATCTTGGTGCACTCGCTTTAAGGAACAAAGATGTGTCCTAGGTGGCATAACAATACATCCTAGAGGTGAAAATTTGGAACTTACTTTCCTTCTAGGAGCATCTGGTATGTGTTGCCTAATTATGGATTTCTTTTGTAAAGATGCGGCCGGCCCTAAGTCTCATGCCCACAAGAGTCGAGCAAAGTGATCAATGCCATGACCAACGGTTGGTTGAGGCACTCTACAACATTATTGGTGTTGCCCTTCTTGTACTTAATGTTCAAATGGAACTGTTGCAAATATGTGGACCATTTCTAATGATGATGGTTTTGTAACTTCTCTTGTGTCTGTATGAACTGGAGGGGTTGATGGTCTGTGTGGATGGCCGTTTCCTTCCCCATAATGTAATGCTTCCATTTTCAACATGATTTCACAATGGAATATGTCTCTTTGTCGTAGGTGGGATACTTTTGGACTGTATCTAAAAGTAACTCACTATGATATGCCACGGGATGCTCCTGTTGAGTAAGAACTACACCAATAACATAGTCAGAGGAATTTGTCCCAATCTCAAATGGTTGTTGCAGGTCTAGTAATGTGAGCACTGGTGTAGAGTAGAGATGTTGCTTCAACTTGAAAAATGCCTTTTGTTGGGATTCAGACCAAAATAAATTTTATTTCACTCTGCCCTTGGTGATTTGACTTAAAGGCCAAGTGATATGAGAGAACCCAACACGAACTTGCAGTAGAAATAGGCAAGACCCAGAAAGTTGCAGAGCTCCATTAGAGTGGTCGGGGGTGGCTAGTCCTAAATGTATTATGTCTTGGTTGGGACCACATGTACACCACGCTCATCAATGATGTACACCACATATTGAAGCTTGGTTATACCGAAAGTGCATTTATCCAAATTGGCACACAACTTGTGTTGTCGCATAGTTTGGATGACCTATAGAATATGGAAGAGGTGCTCTTTCCAATTTTGGCTAAATATCAGGATGTCATCCAAATACACCACGATGAATGAGTTGGTGAAGGGTTGCAAGATGTCATCCATCAACCTCATGAAGGTTGCAGAGGAATTTTTCAACCCGAAAGGCATGATCATCCATTCGAAAAGGCCTTCCTTGGATTTGAAGGCAATCTTCCACACATTAGAGGGTTTGATTGGTACTTGGTGATACCTGGACTTCAAGTTAATATTTATGAAATATTTGGCCCCCTTGGGCTGGTCTGGGAGGTCATCAATCCATGGGATTGGACACCTATTCTGGACAATGATCTTGTTCAATGTTTGATAGTCAATACAGAGTCTTCAGGTCCGTCCTTCTTTTGTGCCAACATGATCGAGATCCATAGGGTGATGAACTTGGCCTGATGTGCCCTTTCTGCAACAACTCCTGAATTTACCTCTTGATTTCATTGTTCTCCAAAATAGAGCGTTGATTGATCATTCCATTGGGCAACGGTGCACCTACGGTCATATCAATAGAATACTTGACCTGACAGTGTAGAGGTACGCATGTGGGTGAGGTGATCAATATATCTCTGTACTCCTCCATGACAATCTTATCCATCTGCTAGCGCCATGCGGAGGAGCCATGCCTGGAAGACGTGGCCACAATCTTCTTCTTTCCCTGAGGGCAAATCATAAGGGAAAAAAATTCCCAGTTTGGGAAATGATCTTATTGCATCGCTTCACGATGATCAAAGATATGGTGGTAGGTGATGCTACCTCCAGTATTATGTACAACTTATTTCCCAAAGTAATAATAATAGTGTGGGGCCTAAACTCATACACAACATGTCACTTCCACAAGTATGGTTGTCCTATTAATACATCACAAAATTCAAGAGAAGCAACATCACACAATACCTCATTTGCTAAGGGCTTGATGTTGTAGGGAAGATGAAACTGTTGGCTGATGTGGAGATCTCGCCCATGGTGAAGTCACCTGATTGATCCAGGTGGCTCTAGACACACTCAGAAATCGAAGGTGGCTCCAGAAAGGCTCGAAAATCAGAGTCTTCAAAATGTATCCAAACCAATACCAAGTTGTAGTACTCATCATTACAATTCTGGTGGCATAGACGACACTCAAATCCGAGTTTGTATGACCAACTTATGGCTCTTTAATGTTTGACAAGACAGGGAAAAAGTGAGGCCCACACTGTACCACATGACATCCCAGTCGGCAAGTGAGATCCACAAGGTACATGACAGCTCATCAACAATTAACACATAGTAATCCATCATTAACTCTTGCACCTGTAAAAAGGCAACAACAAAAAATGATATTTAAAAAATCTCATATAATGAGAAAAATCATAAAAAACAAAATCAATTTAAAAAATCATATAATATTATTTCAAAACAAAAATTATATTTAAAATAAATATAACCATGTAATAAATATGATGATTTATATTGATTTATATTAAATACAAACAAAATCTTTTTAAACCATAACCATTCGAAAATATCAAACATAGAATTATATATAAAAAAGGGTTGTTGTATATTAAAAAGTATGGGCATAACAAATGTCCACCACAAACAAACCATAACCACCGCCAACCAAAAATACAAACAACGACCAACAAAAAGAAGCTCCAAATCGACAACGGTTTTTATACAACATATTTTTGTTTGTATCAAAGCAAATAGGAACTCCACAAGTTCTGAAATCGTGACCCTTGAATTAAATTATCTTTTCTAAGCCTTTGTTAAATCCACCAAACATATTATATATAAACTCGTATACTGTATTCAACTCGGGGTGGAGATATGGCAGCGCCTAACGAGCCATATATAGGGTATTAAATGCCCTTGAAGATGCACGGGACATAACCCATTAACACAGGAATTGCGAAATTCGCCACTAAATTAAAAAAGGCAATTCGTGTGTTAGCGGGCTATGTCCCGTGCATCTTCAAGGGCATTTAATACCCTATATATGGCTCGTTAGGCGCTGCCGTGGAGATATGGATGCGGAGGGGAATGTAGAGCGGAGCAGCAACCTTGATAAAGCCGTGGAACCCTGACACAGTGATTGAGGGGAAGCATGACGGTACATTTTTTGAGAGAATGAATATTTCACATAATCTTTTTGATGCTTGTGAGGAATTTTTGAGATTCTTTGGAGGGTGAATTTTCACAATGTAAGTTTTGATAAGTTGATAGTTATTTTTCAGGTTTTCTCACTAGGAGTCCAACCGTGCAGTCTGAATATCCATCTCAACAGAAAAAACGCAGGTGTCCAATGACAAAGAAACTTTGGAGAATCTTGTAGAATCTTAAAGATTCCTTGTAGGCTGATTTTTGACCGAGGCAAAATGTTGCCAGCTTTATATTCATTTTTCATAGAATTTCGCAAGGATTGTAGTGGTGTGCTTAAAGTCTTCATTCGAGTAGCAGATTTTCCAGCCATCTTCAGGAAAGAATCTTTGGGGGAATCTTCAAGATTCCCGAGGGTCCAAAATTTGATAGTGTCAGAATTGGACAAGTTTATAGTTGATTTTACACCACTCATTGCCAGGAATTTAGTGGTGTAGTCCATTTTAGTAGCTGAAATTTTCATTTTTTGTCCATCTTCGAAAGTGGAGGTATATGATACAGTTATGCCATGTCTTTCTTCTTGATTTTCTGAGATGATGTATTTATTGTTGAGATCCCTGATTACCATTATGTTGACGGATACTTGTTGCCACATCATGTGAGATTTGTTTAGCTTGTCATGTTGAAGGAGGATTCATTTGAGTGAGAGTTCCTATAGGGAGAACGTTTCGTGGGGAGACACGCCACTTAGGTTGAGGGTATTTTTCCTTGTAATGACAAAGAAATTACCATGTACATCATCATCATTTGCAATAGTTAATGAAGCGGCCTCCATCCTCTTGACATAGGGCTCAGAGACATTGCCCACACTGGGTGAACTTCGTTATCAATGTGTTTGTGTCCTGTGATTTGATGGTTGTCGTTATGTTTCATGTTGTTTACAGTATTCACATGTTTCACTTACTTTAGCATCCTCTTTTGCATCCACTTTTTGCACCTGACCCTGCATCAAATTTCGCAACATATTTTGCATCCTTTTTTAAATCATATTTTTCATCCATTTTGCATCATTTTTGGCATGCCTTTTGCGCCAAGTTTTACTTCGAATTTTGTGTTTAGTTTTGATCTAATTTTGCATCTACTTTTGATGCATCCTCTTTTTTATCTTGTTTTCATCCATATTCACATCCTCGTTTTCATCTATTATTGTGCCCACTATTGCATCCAATTTTGTTGTACCACAATTTTCACCTAGTTTGGCACCTCCATTTTCACCCATGTTTGTTTATAATTTTGTATCCATGTTTGCATCCTCATTTGCATCTAGGTTTTCATCAAATTTTACATATATTTTTTCATCCTTTTTGTATCCACTTTTGAGTTAAGATTTGCATCGGATTTTGTGTTTTGTTTTGCATAAAATTTTCCATCCACTATTGCACCCATGTTTACATCCACCTTTACATCGCTTTTTGCATCAATTTTTTTTTTTTTTGCATCTATCATTACATCCACTTTTTTTGTGCCATGTTATGCACTTACTATTGTACCCACATTTGCTTCAAATTTTGCATCCATGTTTGCATCAAGTATTGCATCTATTTTTGCATCCACTTTTGCGTTGGATTTATGCATTGGGTTTTGCATCTCATTTTGTATCTAATTTTTCATCTACTTCCATTCCATCCAATTTTGTTTCGCCTATTGCACCCATGTTTCATCCACTTTTACATCCCTCTTTTCATCTTGTTTTTCCTCCAAGTTTGCATTTTTTTTCACGTTTGTTATTACATCCACTTTTGCATCCCATTATAAACATAATACATCAATCACATCGAATAAAATAAAGCACGAAATATAGATAATGGGGAAACTCTTTGTTATTATTTCTCTTTGGTAGAACTATAATACATTGATGGGTCCTCCAAGCCTCTACCCTGGATCTACTCCATAACCTATATGCTCACTAGTTTGGATGCACAAGTTTATCGTAGTTGCATCACTGACATAATTTGGGAGAAGTTCCTTCTTCTTCCCATGACTAGTGAAGAGCTCTATTTATATACATTCCCATCATGATTGAACTTAATTACACCTAGACACTTTATGAATATATCAAGGTGAAGATTAAGATAGACCAAATCAATCATTTTTTTAATCAACAATGATTATTTTAAACAAAGTTGTTAATTTGGACCAAATCTAAACTTTTCCAACGGAATCACTACAAGAAAAAAGGGCATTGGTGAGGGGCAAAAAATGTCACCATAAGCTCATTGGTGACGGTTAGAAGAGCCTTTGTCACCAAAAATTGAACGTCACCAAAGGTGGCGTCGCCAAAAGTATAGGTGTTGTGGTGACATTCAAAGTCCATCACCAATAATGATTTATGCTGATGGATAGTGACCGCCACCATTTCATATGAGAAATGGTAATAGACCATAGCCTCCGTCACAAGAAACTGAATGTCACCAAAGGTGGCGTCGCCAAAAGTATAGGTGTTGTAGTGACATTCAAAGTCTGTCACCAATAATGATTTATAATGACAGATAACGATTGTCACCATTTCATATGAGAAATGGTGATGGACCATAGCCTTCGTCACCAAAAATTGAATGTCACCAAAGGTGGCTTCGCCAAAAGTATAGGTTTTATGGTGACATTCAAAATCCGTCACGAATATTGATTATAATGATGGATAGTGATCATCACCATTTCATATGAACAACAACAATTTATTGTGGTGGACCTTTCATGGTCGTCACTATTGTCGCATATACATGGTGACGTTTGTTGACCGTCACCAAAAGTTGCATTGCCAGAAGTATAGGTGTTGTGGTGACATTCAAGGTCTGTCACGAATAAAGACTATAATGACGGACATCGACCGTCACCGTTTCATATCAACAACAATGATTTATGGTTATAGACCATTGAGGGTCATCACTATTGATGCATATATATGGTGGCGTTCGTTGACCATCAGCATTTCATATTTTGGTGGGGGTCAAAAAATGTCACCAAAGCTCATTGGTGATGGTCAAAAGATCCTCCATCACCAAAAATTGATCGTCGTCATTCCATATGGATGTCAGGACACGATGGAATCGAACCACCAACCTCCTACTTATAAATAAGGTGCTCTTCCATTGAGCTAGCACCCTTTAAAGAATTATACTTTTAAAAATTAAACCTTGAAACTTCATAAATTGTAAATACTACAACTTTCAATAATTAAAGTCTCGACAATATTTTACTAAACAAGCAAAGCAACATCGAAGCTGCAGGTCCCTACATAATGGTTATGGAAGTTATGAAAGGGGGGGAAGGAAAAATAATTATGTATAAGAGAATCAATATGTTCAGTTGAATACTCATTTAGAAGTGAAACTCTGAAGACATTTATAATCTATAAATGATCTATAACTAGAAAATGCACCAAATATTGCAAAGGAAATTTCATAAGTGGATAGCATATGGAAGAAGAACATTGATGTAGATAGATGAAACATGTTATAGGTTGAGAGAAAGAAAAATCTCAATGTTGTTTTTGTTTTGTGTTTAGATATATAAATGATATCCAAACTTATGTGCAAATGTAACACGGATCTCTGAAAACCATGAATGACATATATATATATATATATATATATATATATATATATATATATATATATATATATATATATATATATATATATATATATATATATATATATATATATATATCTATATATATATATATATATATATATATATATATTTCTCTTTTACATAAACCAACATGCAATTTGGAATTTCCCAAGTCCACACTCAAAACATGACAGCAACCAACAAATAAAAGAAATTGACTTGGACAAAAAGCAATAGCTTTACCTTCATTCTTGAGCTACTTCTATTTATTTGAATTTGATTTGTGACATTCTTTATTTGACAAGTAATCGAAATCATCACTAGTATTAAATTCATCCAACACGGACTTTGGAGATCCCACTGACATCTGTGTTTTTGTTGTCATGCTTGAAAACCATGGATATCCATGTCAATAGTAGAATAATATGTGTGACTGCTACTCAAGAAAACATTCCTTATTAACCATTTTTACCTGACATAAACGAAAGAGACAACACAATATAAGTGTACATAAAATCCCCTACCGAAATATAATCATAAGTTAGCTAAGAATTCTAAAAGATGTTCTTAATTAATAAAATTTGTATTTGGAAATTTTATTTCTTTAGATTTAAAAAAGATTATGTTGTACAACACTTCTGTTTATTTATCTAGGCAATTATATCATAGCATATGTCACAGATAGCAATCTACAATACCTAAAATAAAAAGACAAATTTTCTCAAGAAAAGAGATTTAGAAAAGAGCTTTGAGAGCTATATGTTTTTCATCAAAGCTTTAATTAGTTTAACAACAAACTAGTTGGGGTTTGAAAATCAAAACCATTCATAGGAAATGAGCAAGACAATGGCCAAAGTCGCTTTCATATAAATAAAGCTAGAATCATTATTATCATTGCAGATAACTGAAATTTGGGCAGTGGTCTAATAGTTAGAGCTTATTTTTAGGGAAGACTCGTCAATACCATCATTTTTTTCCATGGTCTATTGTGTCTCTAGATCCAGATCAGATAGCTCATTATTATGAAGTTCTACCTTTCAATTGTTGATTTCTGGCTCACCCTTTAAAACACAATTCTACCACTCCATTTGATTTTTTTTTGTCAAGAGAACTGGTAGGACCTTCCCATCCTCTGTTTTACATCAATCAATAACCATCAAGCAATGATATAAATAATAACAGATACACAACAAAGGCCAAAAATGCACTTGTTGTTTACCTATGTTCTAGGAATCATCTGACCTTACTGGTGCAAAGAGCTCACCCTGAAAAAATAGCAACCACATGGAGTTGACAAAACTTTTTAAAATCAAACTCCAAGTAAACCAATCAAAATATGAACATCCTTTTAATCAATAAAATCTCTACTTAAAATAAAAGTGGCCTAGAATTGAATGTTATATCAACCATGTTAGGTAACTAAGATCGGGTGAGAAATATAGGCCATGCATATTGGATTAGCGAAATAATTCATGGGATAAAGGTCAAAATCAAAAAGATGACTTACAACTAATAAACATGAATAAATGACTTACAACTAAGACATGAGGTTTCCCTTTCGACACTGTCGTTAAATAACTCCTCTTTATGTCACAGACCATTAAACTTTTTATGATACCAGGTGGAAGTGGTATTGTAAGATTAACCTCTGATAGAGTCTGTGTCCATGACTACTTCTCAAGATCAGCTCCATTACCAGCATTTGGGGTTAGATAAGATACATGGAAAAACCATCAACATGAAAATGAAATCTACATTCTTGTAAAAAAATGGGAGGAAAAAAATAATCCACAAATTGAAACAAACTATAGGATAACTCATTCCTACAACATGATTATCCAGTCATGAACAATAGAAAAAGAAATCAAGAGAAATGTAATTTTTGCCACATTTTGAAAATAATTTTGCTTTTGCATACTCAATGAGCAATTGATGAAAAAAGTCAGTTAAAGCTTGTCAACATCAAGATTATAGTAAAACGTAAAGGAACCACTCCAACACATATAATCCTAAACATAAGTATCTATACATATAAGTATATATTGAGGACATTGTATTTTGTGAAAATATGGAAGTAAAATCTTTGAAATAACATAATTTATGGTACCACTGCCTTACGAAGTCCATTAAGGAATTTCTTCAAAGTTCAAAGTTCAAAAAATTAACATGTAGCTTAAAAAAACTCAGATTTGAAAAGGATATAACCCAACGATGTAGAGTATATATCTCACATGTAAATATCCTCCTTTCCAGACATTGAAATGACACATTTTAGCACACTATTGTGAATTCAGCCCAAAATGCTAGAAAAAAATATTGATGGTTATTTTTTTTTAAATGGAAACTAGGGCCAAATTCCACTTTGAACAGATCCTTTTGGGAATATAATTATGGCATTGAATTCCTCTTTTCTAGAGGATCAAAATCGATCTAAAGATCCTCAAATTTGGATAAGTAGAAGCGGAATTTTGAATTTATCTCTCATGTAAATTATTGAGGCCAGACTCAACTATATGTTGATTTAATAAGATCAAAAGTCGCGTCCCCTCAACTCCACTGAATTGTATATATAGAGGAGCATTCTCTCTCATTTGGGACACATCAATCAAAACAAAAATATATCTCTATGGCAGCAAAGATTAAGGATGATAAATTCTGGTTATTGTTGAGACTTTTTTGGTTAGGGGTTTGTCATAACAGGTCCGAGTTTGGAAGAAGTGATTCGCTATGGTTAAGGAAAATATTATATATGGGTTGTGGCATGTTTTGTATGGGACTTCTTCTTGTAGTTTGGTTGCAGCTAGAAGATATTCTCACAACTTGACCGCAGGCCTTGAATCACTTGCCCAAGAAGCTGAAATACAACAGAAAGTCATTGAACTTATATGATAGTATTCAGGTACTTGTTGAGGATGATATGGAAACTTAAAAACAGGCTAGGACTACTACAAATAATAGAGCCCTTGTAAGAAGAAAAAGTCCACATTGTTTACATAATTCAAGGGCTGGAGCAGCATGCTTCAGAAGCCCTAATCCAAAACCACAAAGATAATATCAGCAATGGCCTTAATGCGGTCATAAACCAACTCCTTAAGCCAGCCAAAGGGAGCATCATGTGAATAAGGAAGGTCACAGTAGAAAGGAGGATTTTTGGATCAGTCAACTTAGAAAGCAATGGACTATTGTTTCCATAACCAGACCGATCCTATAAAACAATATGATTTTTCCTCTATGAACAAACTGCCCAAATTATAGGATTGAATGGATCTAAGAGAAGTGATGCCTGATGCTAATATTGGAAAGTTATTTTATATCATTTTACTCTCTCTCTTTTTCTATTGAAAATTTGATAATAATAATAAGAATATTTGATCAAGGGTTTTCCCTGTCTTGGGGTTTTCCCCTGGCTTGAGCCATATTCTCGTGTCTTTCTGTCTTGGCTTGTCTTCTGCATCTATCATTTATGTTATTTCGTCAGTTACTGTTATATAATGTCTAATGTGATTGGTAAATGGATTAATGGGCATATGGTTGAATGAAGTATCTAACCTAAACAAAGAACATGCTAACTGAAAATTAACATGGTATCAGAGCTCAGGTGAGGACAAACTCAAGCTTAAAGAGATTGCAATCACTAAAGAATTTCATTGATACCTCCATCTCTCTGTGGTAAATCAAGTTAGAGTTCAAATCTGGGTTGTTTCTCAAGGCCTTATTCAAGCCCTAATTAGTAAACATGGGCACCAATCCTAAATATATTCAACTATCACAGGAAAATGTTGGAAGACAACATAGTATGTTCTTGTACTTTATAGCAGTCCTACTCATCAAGCTTAAGACTGTATCATCATCGTAAGCTTATGGAAAGATATTTTCTATGATCCCTGGAGGTAAGGTCAATCCTCTACAGATATCTATTTGAAATACTATTCTCATCTCTAGAGGACTGATCAAGTGTAGGATATATCTATCTAAGATATATCAAATACTTTAGATAACAAGTATAGGCTTGCATTCATTCTATCATTACTTTTGAAGCTGAGATTTTTTCCTAAGAAGTTACAGTCCTGGACATCAATCAAGAGTACCAAATCCTAGACCAAAACATATTTCAGAAGGGTCTCGAAATCTAAAATTCCTCCATCAAATTCTAAGCATGATCACCATGATCATTGATTAGTATCAACTGTTCAGCACCTATTCTCTGTATCAGTGCCTTTGGTTTTGGAAGGATATTTCACTTTGAAGATAGAAATTTTTTGCGATAGGGTCAAGTCACTATGATGCCTTGCTTGAAGGATTGAATCATGTAACTTGCTACAGGAATAAGGCTAAGGGATTGCATAAGAGAAAAGTTAAAGAAGGATCATATTGATCCCAAGAGACATATTATGGTTATGTTGGAGGTATCCCTAAAACAAGGTTATCGATAATCTGAGCACAAGAAGGTTTGATTAGTCAACACTTCGCACTCGATGGTCATTTTACACAATCTCTTGGCCTCCTTGAAGGTCATTGTTTCAGTAAAATTATAGTATATTCCTGTTGGTGAAAGCTGTAGTAACTATCAAAACTTGGTTGTTATTATTTGGAAGGCTCATATCTGAACCATGTGGCATATTGAACTTACTCATTGAATGAAGCATGATAACCTTGTCATTAACATAACTATGTGGCCTCCTTGAGAGAGAACTGATTCATTATACCATCGTACAACTCGTAAGTTGATTTCCTATTAAATTTAGATATATGTGAGCATGAAAGTTTAAATAAGTCATCTTTGTCAAGATTCTGAAAGAGGTAAACTATAGCAACAAGACCAAGATAACCCTATCTGATGGAAAACAATAATGCAAATGAGACTAAATGAACATAGTCCACATAAAAATGGTTTTAAACTTTTATTGTTGAATATCTTACAATTGTGATAATTATCATCAACACATGTGTCTATTGTCCTTTGATCACACTACAATTTGATAACTTAAAAGCAATACAGGTGAAACACAAACAAAAAAATTACTACATGTAGAATTGCTTGCCAAGACTCTCATCAGATTTGTAGTCATGCGTTTGTGCTTTATTGTTGTGACACACTATTTCCAAACTAAGGAAAACATGGAAAAATATAAAAATAACTTGGTGAAGTTGAAGGCTCTGTTTTCCTTATCAACATCTTCCTTTGACAAGGATATTGGTCATCTATAGGTCTTTTGGCACTCAAAACTAGATGTTAATTGGATGAATGCACAAGTTCAGATTCAGGATACTTCCTTATCTTCCTTAGCTACTCAGATGAAAGATTTCTCTAGGCAGTTCCAGATGATCAGAACCTCTCATGTGTTCAAACAACTTAATAGGACAACATATACTATCTCAAAGGAAGGACTATAGTTGTAGGAGAACTAATTCCTGGAGAAGGAATTCATTGGTGGTCAATTATCTTATTTAAGAGAAAAGCATAATAGGTTCCACCACATGGATACCTTCCTTCAGAGCATTCATATCAAACTAAAGTTGTTTAACATTTTTAATTTTCAGTAAGAAGAGAAAAATAATTTTATTGATGTCCAACAAATGACAAAAAAATGCCAATGAGACTAGAATGTACAATCAGTAATTACCAATCTATAGGGGTGTCCTGGGCTACCCTAAAAGCATAAAGAGAAACTTGTTTAGTTTTGTTAGAGTGCACTCGTGCCAAAGTTTTAATTCTAAATTTGGTTGCTCTTTACAGACAACTTCCACAAAAGTCTCCATGAGATCCCACTTTTATCAATAAATGATACCCACATTTAGTGCAAAAACCACTAGTGGAGTTTTAAGGCCTCCTAGTCATTAGGGAAGTTGATTATTAGCATTACTTGTGACATCCTATGTATTTTTCAAATGCCTATACACCATATATAATTCTTATGTATTTTAGAAACTCCAATACAAAGTCAATATTACTAGGAGTCATCAAGGCCAACAAATATATCTTCAACCATATAGTTGGCCTTGACGACTCCTAGTAATATTTTTGCCTTCACTAAATGTATATGTAAGATGAATTCACTCACATCCAAATATATGCTTCTAAGAAATAGCTTGCAGGTTATTAAGGATCATTTAAGAGGTAATGTCCAAATCATGCAGGTTAATTGTGTGTGCAAGTGTTGTAAAATTTAAATATAACTGGCTCTGGTGTGCAATGCTCTATTTACATTTTCCTAAAGGCAGATAACATCATGTACCTCATGTGGAGTGCTATGTTTACTTTTTCCTAAAGGCAGATAACATTGACCAGAAGTTGTGAGGTACACTCAACTGGACAATTGAAAAAAGATATTTTGTTTACAGTCATGTCTTGAGGCTCCACTTCTCAACATACTGCAAACACTTGAAATAGTGGTGGTGGAAAGGCATGACACCATGGCAAAGGTTGTATCACACCTATCAATGAACTTGTATGAAACTAAAGCTTCTAGAATTCATGGAAACTGTTTTTATTGATGTTGTTGCTTACCCTTCCCTTTTTTCTTAGAACACTAAGAAGCATAATGGCCATCAATACTTGGAGGTTCTACAATTCTTGCAAACTATTTTATTGTTATTGTTGCTTACCCTTCCCCTACTTCTGAAGATACTGAGAAGCATATTGGCCATGCTTCTTGCATTTGATATGGCCCAATTTTTTTTTTTTTTTCTGGTTAGAAGAGCTTGAATCTTCCTTCTTCTTCTAACCCTTCACAAATCCTATTTTATTCCCTCCTTTCCTCACCCTCCCAATGAGGGATAGCTCTGGTACATCCTCATCACTAACTGAAACCATCTCCATTCTCATTTACTCCTCGATAAATGCATCCCACAAACTTTTGATTGAAGGTAGCTTCTCACAAGCACATACAAACTGTACAAAATGGTGCCAAGATGGACCAAATCCATTCAAACTAATCCAAATTAGTCCATTCTCTTCTACCTTGTCATCAAGTGTAGCTTGTTGATATCTCAACTCTTCATCTTTATCAGATAGATAACCACTGTAGTAGTGTTGCTCATGCAAGTAATAGACAATTTCTTCATTAAGAGCGTTCCCCTAGACATGTTCTCGCTCTAATACAATGTAATCAAGGTAATATGCATTTCCCTATCAATATTTCTCTCTAGAGTGAAAGGGGTTAGATGATTCTTCACCAAATCCAAAAATATTCATTCCAGTTTGACCTATTAGCCCTGCTACATATCTTTGATTTCTAAAGGCTGGAAGTAAGCTTGGTCCATGGTCATACCCAAAAGAGACTCATAACGGTCACTTTATCCTTCCCTCGCATCGCTTATTCTCCTTTCATCGATTCTATCGCAAATTGCATCCATGTATGCATAAAATTCGCACCCCTTGGCTTCTGCCGATGTGATATTGCGATGCGATCCGATCACAAATCGCATCCGGGTGTGTATAAAAGCTGTGACCCTCTGCTTCTGCCGGTGCGATATTGCGATGTGATATGATCGCAATCGCACGTCACCATACATAAAGGCCCAAGATCCAAAAACCTGATTCGACGACTCCTGTCACGCCCGATAAAGCGACTTGCCCGATCATCCCTCCACCCTCCAATCAGCTTCACCAAGATCCAATGGCGCACACCCATTTCGCTCCCGCTTCTTCCGATATCCCCGTGGGCTCATCCCCGCCATCTATCCCCTTAATCCGATGGCCAGTCTCACTCCTCCATCTGACTATTCCACCCACTGCACAGTCCACGTACCTTAACCGTTCCATTCTCCCGAAAGGATGAAGGTGACCAATTTTCAGTACCAGGTGCATTTCCTCCTCAACAACTGCCTTTAACAGATAGTATGGCAGAGAAGGAAAAGGACAGAGCATGAATAGATAAATGCATTTAATAGTTATGGGATTTCATCCCATACGATACTCCAACCACCTGAGAGGACAACGGAGCACCTGAGAAGGTCAAATTCATCCACCACAGCAAGCAATCACACTCAGACTCCATCAGGTAGTTAAAGCGGTTGGTGGTCAATTATGACCCCTCCATACATAGAGTGGCTGAGTGCCTTCATAATAAAACTCTATATATACCCAGAAACAAGATGTAATCAGGGTTGATGGTTGTTGTTTTGATGTAAGGTTCAACTTCTGGAGACTATAACTACTTTGATACTTGCAGCATATCATCTTCATTTTCAGCTAATACAAGATTCTTTTGTTGTTAATTGCTCACTTTCCATTCCTATTCTATTCTAGGTTGTGCCTGATATGAAATTTTCCTGAAATCTTGATGTTTAGCATTACAAGAGTTGTCATCCTACCTCCCTGTTAAAATCTTGCATGTATCAGTGAATGAGTTATTTAGGTTTCTTTTCACCTAATGCCAAAGAGCTGTCATCCTGTCTGTGCAATAGGGAATTAGATTTGTAGGCCTATTGACTGGTTGTAGCCGGCCATCACGAGGTCTTGTGCATCTGCTGGTGTGGTCAGTATTCTCCATATTCACCTAATATCTAAACTGTGAGTAATTGGTGGTCTAAAGCCTTGTAGTCTGGGGGTGTTGACACACGTCTGGAGTTAAGCATAGTAGAAGTGGTTATCTAGCTTGAAAAAGCATCATTCCTTCCATTCATCCATTTACAACATTAAGTTGAGTTTGTAATGTTCCCGAGCATCTCCAAGCTACAACCTAGGAGAGTTTCTTGGGGTGATAACATTAATTGGCGCCGTTTTCGAGGAGAGGGGACTGAAGCTCAGCTTCCCTGGGAGAAAAACACAGTTCTAGCTTTGATGATTGACAAAGTTTGGACACATTTTTGGTTGTAACCATCTATCTGGTGACTCTACTGGAGGACCAACGTTGTTGTGACTCCACGTTACAATTCTGGCTCAGTTTGTGAGGCATACTTGGAGAAATCCTTAGAAATCACCAGCTGACCCAGTGCCTGACCCTGAGAAGATTGCTAAGCAAAGGAAAATATCACAGAAAGGAGCATCAGGATCAGGTAAGCCTAAGAAATTTTACGTATCTCTGCAAGAGAATATTATAGCTGAGAATAAATAGCTTGAAGATATAGAGACTAGAATTGTTGATAAAGAAATACCTTCAGAGATTCATAAAGCTCCTTGTTCATTCAGTTCCCCTTTGGATCTCAGTCCAAAGAAAGCCTCCCATACAGTCCATCATATTCCTTTGTGTCTGTCATCTATTTCATTACTTCCTACCATCAAATCTGCCAGTATCCTTCCACCTATCTCAGTCATGGCAGGTCAACAAGCTCCCACGAAGATGGAAAGAATCATAGCTGCTAGGTACAGACCCCTGGTATCGCCTGTTCCTTTGAATGACATGTCTGCAGGAGAATATCAGAGGGAAGAATATCAGAGGGAGAATATCATGGAGGAGGAGCAGTTCAAAGAAGAGGATGAAATTCATTGCATGGAAGACAAAGGCAGTGCTGCCTTTTGACATTGATTGCATATGAAGAATCGTTACTACAAGACCAAACTGGTCGATAATGGGACAAAGAGGCTGTTCTGCAGACTAGTGAATAACAAAAATACAATCTAAGGTCAAAAGAAAACAATGTCAAGGAGGACCCTGCCCAAAGAGCTGTTGTCCAAACAGAGCAAAAAAATATCAAACAAAAGAGACCAACAGCTGATCCTATCATCCTCAAGGCATCAGCTCAAGAGGTAAGAGGTCCTGATAAGTTCCCTTCCCCTTTCAGTTTTGAGTCAGAAGTCCAGAAGTTAAAAATATCTGTACCTCTGATAGAACTAGTAAAGAAGTTTTTAGAAAGCCTATCCTTGATGCCCTTGAGCTGAAAGCCTCACAAAAACCCATTGACTACGTCAATTTGCAAGATGATAAGCCTGCAGTTGTGCTTAGCCCAATGACTGAACCTGCTGATGATAATTCTCCATCATTTTATGTCTCCTTGACCATTCATGATAAAATCCTCCATAACTGCCTGTTAGACATAGGGGCCAGCCACAATACGATGCCTAAAGTTGTCATGGAAGAGTTAGGATTTGATATCACTAGACCATATCATGATTTATTCTCATTTGATTTAAGAAAGGTAAAATTCCTAAGATTAATAAAAGACCTAGCCATTACCCTCACTTAGTTGCCCATGAAGAGCATGATTATGGACATTGTGGTAGAAAATGTCCCTCCCAAGTTTGGCATTCTGTTGTCCAGAGGGTGGATCAAGAGACTAGGTGGGACACTACAGAATGATTTATCTTATGCCACTATCCCAGTCTTTGGAGGATAAAGCAGGAGATTGTACAGAGAAGCACAACTGGCCTACATCATCAGTGATGAGAAGAATCATTCTAATCATCCCATATATGCTGTGGACACCGATTTTGGAGCATGTATTCTCCAAATTGAGGAATCCTATAAGGCCTCAATGTAGATCAAGAAACCAATGAATCAGTACGAGGGAGAGAAAGGAAGTCAGGTTTGGGAAATGTTCTTTGATGGAGCATGTTCTAGGGAGACCACAGGAGCAAGGGTGGTGCTGATATCTCCAGAACAAGGAAGCACACATCTGTCTTTTAAGCTGGCATTTCAAGTCACCAACAATATAGTAGAGTATGAGGCTCTGATATCGGGCCTTAATGCAGCTAAAGACAGAGGAAACACGAACATAAAGGTGTTTGGAGATGCTGATCTTATCATTCAGCAAGTGAACAAAACTATTCAAGTAAAGAACCCAATGTTGAAAGCTTATATAGATGATGTATGGAGACTCAAAGATTCTTTTGATAATTTTTGTATCTCATACATCCCTAGAGCCAAAAATCAGCTTGCTGATTCCCTTGCTGTGTCTGCTAGCATGTTCATCCCTCCCATGCCTCCCAGACCAGTTTATGAATTTCAAATGAAATACAGACCATCCTTGCCTAATAATGTCTAGCATTAGAAAGTTTTTGAAGATGATGATGAAATAAATAGGTTCCTGCAAGTCATTGATGAATTCTCTGAAATGAAAATTGACCAAGAAAATGAAGCCTTGGAAGAAAATCCCCAATCCCAGCTTAGAAATAGAATTGGTAAAGATAGCATTGTCCAATTGCCCAACAATCATATACCTAACGGTCTGGTTCCATTAGAAAGGTTGTTTGACCAAAATGATGTGCCTTATAAGGCTGCCCAAAAAGAAGACCAATTTGCAGTCTGTAAGCATAATATAAGGAGTCCATATCAGCCCAGATACATAAATCTGTCCACTCGTCTGTCTACTACCCATAGTGCTAAATACTGCAATTTAATGAAGCAATTTGCTGATATCTTTGCCTGGGAATATAGTGACCTAAAAAAATATGACAAAAATATCATCCAGAATAAAATTCCTTTAGAGAAAGACACCATCCCTTTCAAGCAGAAGCTGAGGCCCATAAATCCTTTGCTCCTTTCTCTAATTGAAAAAGAAATCAAAAAATTACTGGCTACCAAAATCATAGTTCCTCTCAAATATTCTAAATGGGTAGCCAACTTAGTGGTAGTGAGGAAGAAAAGTGTAGAAATCAGGCTATACATTGATTTCAGAAACTTGAACAAATGCTCTAAAAAAGACAACTATCCTCTACCCAAGATGGAGGATTTGCTTCAGAAGGTCTCAGGGGCCAAAGTGATGTCTTTCCTGGATGGATTTTTAGGGTATAATCAAGTTTCCGTACATCCAAATGACTGAGAAAAGACTGCATTCACCACTCTTTGGGGCACTTTTATGTATTCCAAGATGCTTTTTGGGTTGATGAATGTTGGAGCCACCTTTCAGAGAGTCATGGATATAGCATTTGTTGGAGAGAAGGATAAGTTTGTTCTTGTCTACCTTGATGATATAACAGTGTATTCTAGCAGCCATCATGACCATTTACAGCATTTTAAGAAAGTGTTCCTAAAGTGCAGAAGGTTTGGGATTTCAGTCAATCCTAAAAAGTCATAGTTTGCTTTAGAGGAGGGCAAGTTGTTAGGGCATGTTGTTTCTGCTGCAGGTGTCCAAATTGGCCCATAAAGAGTAAGAGAAATACAAACCTTTTCTGTTGCAAGATCAAAGAAAGATATTCAGTCCTTTCTGGGCAAGATAAATTTTGTAAGGAGGTTTATCCCAAATTTTGCAAAACTTGTAAAGCATATTACCTCCATGTTGAGAAAGGGGTCAGATATCAAATGGACTAATGCAGTAAGAAGATCCTTTGAGTCCATTAAGAAAGCTATTATGGAAGCTCCCACTTTAAGAAGTCTAAATGATAGCAAGGAGTTCCATATATATTCATTTGCCTCTGAAGACACCCTTGCAGTAGTTTTATTGCAAACAGATGAAGAAGGCTCAGAGAATCAGTGGCTTTTTTGAGCAAAACATAAGGATGCTGAGCTGAAGTATGATATCATTGAAAAACATGCTTATGCTCTTATCAAGTCTTTGAAAGCTTTCAGAATTTACATTCTACATTCCAAGATAATTGCATATGTACCCTCTGCTTCAATAAAAGATGTTCTAACGCAGCCTGATGTTGATGGAAGAAGGGCTAAATGGATTACAAAGCTTATTGAATTTAACATAGAATTGAAGCCCACCAAGCTTGTCAAAGGTCAGGGCCTTGCCAAACTGATGGCAGAAGAAAATTGCAGAACGTTGGACATAAATCTCATGAGCATGATTCTATAGAATGGTCAGATAAAAGTATAAACAGCTGAACCAGGAAAAAATCAGTCATTAGCAGAAAATATAGCCTCTTGTGAATGGTATTCCATCATGGCTCAATTCTTGCGGAAGCTAGAAATCCCTCCAGGTCTTAGTTCAAGCCAAGCCAGAACTGTTAAACTTAGGGCAGCCAAATACTGCATTCATGAAAGTCTGCTCTACTGGAGGGACCCCTCTGGAATTCTTTTGAGGTGTTTGGACAAAGAACAATCCATTGAAGTCATGCAGCAGTTCCATTCCAGCATATGTGGAGGACACCATTATTGGAAAACTACAGCCCACAAAATCCTTAGAGCTGGGTATTATTGGCCCACCTTGTTTGCTGATGTCTTTTCATTTGTTAAATCTTGTGACAGCTGCCAAAGATTTGAAGGGAAACAACAATTGAAGTCCCTACCCTTAAAACCCATACATTCCAGTGGCCCTTTTCAGCAGTGGGGCTTGGATTTCATTGGAGAAATCAATCCACATTCCAGTGGCCAACACAGATGGATACTAGTAGCCACAGATTACTTCACTAAATGGATTGAGGCCATCCCTAATAGAAAAGCTGATCATCATGTGGTCATAAGGTTCTTAACAGAGAATATCTTCACTAGGTTTGGCTGTCCATATAAACTGATTACAGACAATGTAGTAGCTTTCAGGGAAAAAGAATTGGTGGATATGTGTGACTCAATGGGCATTAAGCTGGTTCATTCCACCTCATACTACCGTCAAGGAAATGGCCTAGAAAAATCTTCCAACAAAAACCTGATAAGGATAATTAAAAAGCTGTTGGAAGACAAAAAAAAGAATTAAGATTCTAAGCTCAAGTATGCACTATGGGCTGACAAAGTGACCACCAAGAAATCCACAGGGAATTCTCCATTCAAGTTGGTATATGGCACTGAGGCTGTATTCCTGATTTGGTTAAGCCTCCTTGTGGCAAAGTTCTTGCAAGAAGAGTAGAGTGAGCAACAAGACATGGCAAAAAGGATAACTGATTTAGCAGAGGCACATCAACTCAGAGAACAGCTAGTGGAGAAGTTTGAAACACATGAAAAGAAGAACAAGGAAGCTTTGGACAGAAGGACAAAAACATATAATTTTCAGGTCAGAGACTTGGTTCTTAAGTAGGATGCACTGAAAGAGAAGAAAGGTAACCATGGGAAGTTTGATGCTTTATGGATAGGGCCTTTTATCATTTCTCAGATCCAAGGAAACAATACTTTCATACTGCGAAGTATGGAAGGGGAGGCAATTCTTGATGGCCTAGTTAATGGCCGATTTTTGAAAATTTATGTTAGTTAAGGCATTTGGCCTTAAATTTGTAAATATGTCATTTTGTCAGTTTTAGTATAGGCTTAATTAGACTCCATGCCCAATGGAACACTAGGAAATTTTGCTAATTTGGTTTTCACAGGGAAGGCAATGGTCTGTAGTTCTTGAGACCTCACAGGGAGGATCTCATCCCCAGAAGGAGCCAGTGTTAGCCCTGCTACATAGCTTTGATTTCTAAAGGTCGGAAGTAAGCTTGGTCCATGGTCATACCCAAAAGAGACTCATAACGGTCACTTTCTCCTTCCCTCGCACCGCTTATTTTTCGTTCATCGGTCCTATCGCAAATCACATCCATGTATGCGTAAAAGCCGCACCCCTTGGCTTTCGCCGATGTGATATTGCGATGTGATCTGATTGCAAATCACATTGGGGTGTGTATAAAATTCACGCCCCTCTGCTTCTGTCGATGCGATATTGCGATGCGATCTGATCGCAATCGCACGTTAGTATACGTAAAGGTCCAAGATCCAAAAACCCAATTCGATGACTCCCGTCACATCCGATAAAGCGACTCGCCCAATCATCCCTCCGCCATTCGATCAGCTCCGCCAAGATCCAATGGCCCACACTCATTCCGCTCCTGCTTCTTCCGCTATCCCTGTGGGCTCATCCCCGTCATCTATCCCCTTAATCCGACGGCCAGTGTCACTCCTCCATTCGATTATTCCACCCACTACACAGTCCACATACCTTAACCGTTCCATGCTCCCGAAAGGACGAAGGTGACCAGTTTTCAGTACCAGGTGCATTTCCTCCTCAACAACCACATTTAACAGACAGTATGGCCAGGAAGCAAAAGGACAGAGCACGAACAGATAAATGCATTTAACAGTTATGGGATTTCATCCCATACGATAATCCAGCCACCTGAGAGGACAACGGAGCACCGAGAAGATCAAATTCATCCACTACAACAAGCAATCACACTTAGACTCCATCAGGCAGTTAAATTGGTTGGTGGTCAATTATGACCCCTCCATACTTAGAGTGGTCAAGTGCCTTTGTAATAAAAATCTATATATACCCAGAAACAAGATGTAATCAGGGTTGATGGTTGTTGTTTTGATGTAAGGTTCAACTTCTAGAGACTGTAACTACTTTGATACTTGCAGTGTCTTGTCTTCATTTTGAATCAGCTAATACAAGCTTCTTTTGTTGTTAATTGATCACTTTCCATTCCTATTCTGTTCTAGGCAGTGCCTGATATGCAATTTTCTTGAACTCTTGATGCTTAGCATTAGAGGAGCTGTCATCCTACCTCCGTGTTAAAATCTTGCATGTATCAGTGAATGAGTTATTTAGGTTTCTTTTCACCTAATGCCAGAGAGTTGTCATCCCGTCTGTGCACTAGGTAATTAGATTTGTAGGCCTCTTGACTGGTTGTAGCCGTCCATCACAAGGTCTTGTACATTTTCTGGTGTGGTCAGTATTCTCCATATTCACCAAATCTCTAAACTATGAGTAATTGGTGGTTTAAAGCCTTGTAGTCTGGGGGTGTTCACCCATGTCTGGAGTCAAGCATAGTAGAAGTGGTTATCTGGCTTGAACAAGCATCATTCCTTCCATTCATCCATTTCCAACATTAAGTTGAGTTTGTAATGTTCCCAAGCATCTCCGAGCTACAAACTAGGAGAATTTCTTGGGGTGATAACATGACCAATTTCTAATCATGCTTAGCCAACTCCTTGGTATTTGTTGAAAGTAAAATTTCCTTCTCCACTACATACCAAAATTCAACCTCTTCCAAGAGATTCTGCATCCTGAACTATAATAGAGTTGGAAGTGCCCTCCAACATGTGACAATCCTAAAGACCCTAACTACTTGTGATTACAACTCTTTAAACAAACATGAAAACATATCGAGAACTAGGAATCGAACCTACAACCTCTTATAGGTGGAGGCCACCTTTTGCAAACACGCAAAATAACACTCCAATCCCTGGAACAACTGGGACATCACACCCCATGGGCCATAACCTTTAACTGGTCGAAATCTGCTTCAATTGCTAAAACTCGGGCATCTCACCCTTGAAACCCTTCAACGACTCCCTCTAACAAGTTGCAATCCTATGCATGCATAACTTCCTATTAGTTCCAGTGAAAGTGCTCTGATACCATGTAATCTAGACAATAGTAAGTAAATTTTGCACTAAAAGAATATTCCTAAGATCCTGGTAATTTAAATCCCTTGATGGGTGTTAGAGTCGGTCTAGTAGCCCTCCACCAGAGATCAAAACTCTTTGCATTTCATAATTAGGTGTCTCATCAATGTGATCATGTTGCATCCCGTTAGGCATGCCATAACCCTAGTGGAGAAGCTTATGTCTTTTATTCCCCTCTTGTTTGGCACTGCTGGATCATGTTTTCTTGAGTAAATAAAATCTTCACAAGGTCATTTCCATGTTTTAAATGTCAAGGTCTTTGGTCTAGGGTTGAGTCTAATTTTATCTTGAGAGGTCATCAAGGACCAGCAGGCCAGAGGGATGCCCTTCATTAAACATTTCTCATCATTGTACAGCTAAATTTTTACCTTGTTCTCAAAAACTCTGTTTTTGAAAACAAGGTCATTATCTCATTTTTGTAAAAATTCTCAAAATTTCAAATTCTTCAAATGTCGAAGTGCAGCCTTGGTGTCCTTTGCCAAAGCATCCCAGAAGCTATTCCTGCAAAACTTTTCAGAAGAAATCATCATTTCAACCAATTTTTCAAAGAAATGAAATTAAAGGTCAGAGCCAATTAAAGCAAAAGGTGTCAACATTCAAAACATTACAAAGTGGGTTTTGGGCAAGTAAAAATTAAAAGGAAGCCTATAAAAGCATGCCATTCCTCATTGGTAACTCATTTGCCTCTCAACACTTCAAGAGAATAATTGTCAAGTTGATTTCAAGGTTCATTGGGTGAATTGGGCAATTGCAGCAGCGCACTACACATCAGAGGAGGCGCGCTACGCGTTGGGGGCGCGCTACGCATCAGTGCACATTTTCCAGTGCTAAATAACTCAGGCGCTATGCGTTGGAGGCACGCTACGCATCAGGCTGGGCGTGCTACGCGTTGGGTTTCTTGCTTAGGAAATCGCCAGCAAGCCACCAAAACTACTTCTCTCTCAAAATCTTTTCAGGTAGGCCTCTAATCCATGGTGATTTTGGTTTGGCTAAGATGAATGAGCAATGAACATGCAAAAAATGCCATGCTAATATGAAGTAAAAACCCTACCTTGCTGTATCAAATTTTAAAAATGCAAATGTGCTAGGGTTTCATTGAAATTTGCTGCCCAAGGTTACCCATTTTCCATTCCTCTTTCCCCATATTTTCATCACCATTTTCCTTGACATTTTTCCATGCAATCATATAATTTCCCTATTAAAAATCATTAAAATCCCTAAACCCTACTTCCCATTAAAATCCCACAAATTATGATTATATATGTTCCATGTTCCTTTCCTAAAATTTCCTTTCACATTTGTTTTCCCTAAACCCCTCAATGTTCCCTTTTCCCTAACATTTCCCATGTGTGTTTGTCCCCTTGGTAACAGCATTTAAACAATTCAAAACAGTAGTTCATTGGGTGCACAGTCAGCATTATTTTTCAGTCACTTGCCTCCAAAACCATGTCAGAAACCGAAACAGATTATGAGCAAAGTGATGACCGTGAAACAACACCAGAGGTAGAGGTGCCAAGGAGGCATCACAGGGGTGGTAAAGGTGGTCAGCATGTCAGGGAGGAGCCCACCTCTTTGGCTTATCTACAAGCTTGTCCACTTGCAGTGTCATGTTTCCGATATCAACCATGCTATGAATATTGTGAGAGAATCTCCCAAATTCAACACCACAAGGAATTGGCCCGCTTGTTTGTCCTACATTTGCACAATGGGCATGTGAATCTTGCAGGAGTGGACTTCACATTGTCACTCGAGATTGTTTCTCAAGCAATAGGGATACCCAATATTGGAGAAGAGTGGAACAAGCGCCAGCAGTTGGACAGATTTCATTATGAGCCATATATCAAACCTGTATATATGAGGCACCTAACTAGTGTTTTTCCCTTCAGATTCTTAAGAGACGAGTATGCACCTTTGATGAGGATCATCATTCGCTAATTCACTTGCGAGGGCAGATTTTCACGTTTATATTCATACCATATCCGTTTGTTGATGCATTTCACATGGGTACGAATGATGAACATTCCATTCTTCATGTGCCGAAATATAGAGAGGATGGTGCCCTTGGTGCAAAGAAAGAACCCAACACAGCAACACAAGAGCATTTATCATTATGCACTGATCAAGATTGTGGTCATGCATCAGTTGGCACAATAGGGTATTCCATGGGAGGATTTCATTTCTCGTGACTTGTTCACAGTGCCACAGCCACCTCCTGAGGTTGTCCGTGATGAGGGAGGGCCTTCACATCAGTTTGACATTCCAGAGCCTGAGCATGTCATCTCCCCTCCATTTGTTACATATCAGAGAGGCCACAGGGTCTTATTTGCATCTACACGGCGAGTGTTATCTCCACATCAGGTGGAAGGGGCCTCGCTTTTGACAGCAGCACAGGTACAAGAGAGAGGCAAGCAGCCCAAGATTGATGAGGGGCCATCAGGTGTTCCAGGCATAGATGTTGTTGACCTTGATATCATTTCTCCTAGCCTAGAGTCAAAGGAGATCATCCAGCAGCTAAGGGCTGAAAATGACTTGTTGTAGCAAAAGTTGGAGATGGAAAATTGGACAATTACTTATTTAGAGTAGCGCAACAAGCAATTAGAGGATGAACACTCTCTTGATGAGTTGCGGAGGATCCGAGAAGACCGGAACTTGGCTCGCAAGAGACCCGGTGATTTGACACCTAAGGAGCAAAGCTCTATGCTCATTCAGGTGAACACACATCTAGAGAGGTTGATAGCAAAGGCAAACAGGGACAAAGACATGCTCCGACACATGAAGAATCACTATTGGGCTCGAATGCATGTGTGTAAAGCAAGAATGAAGGTGCTCAAAGGACGGTTGGCCAAGGCACTAAAACGGAGGAAAAGGCCCGATCCCCTTCATATTTTGGTTGAGGCTTCCTTGGAGGAGCATGGTACTAAATGACACATCTTCAGCTCAAATTTCAGAGAATTTGGAGCAATTTTGGTCATTTTTGAATTTTTTGGTCAAAAAGCAGGTTTTTGCCCTCAACGCGTAGCGCGCTGCGCGCTACCCTGAAGATGGGCAAGTCCATTTCTCAAAAACTCAGCATTTTTGGATTTTTTATGACAAATTACATTTGCTCAGCAATTTCCAAGACATTTCATCAGGTTTTGAGCCCTCAGAAGGTCAAAAAACATGCAAAAAATGACTTTCTGCCACTTTTTGGACACACAGGAAGCAGTCTTGGGAAATTGCAATTTTGGAGGGGCAAATGGACACCAAATTGAGAAATTACACTTGGGTTGGAAAGTAGACATCCAGACCTTTCCAACAAGCCTACTTTTGCCTCATTTGGGTGCCGGGAAGTGCCTCAAAAGTGGGCTCAAAGGCGCGCTACGCATTGTGAATTGGGGCGCTACGCATCAAGGAAATTTGCCAGATTTTCACCTACAGCTCAGCAAAACGCAGATTTGACTAGTTTTGACTTTTTGGAGTGATTTTTAATCCTCCTTGATGTAATTGATGTAATTTTATGATGTCATGGCATTTTTTTACCTATTCTAGAAGATTCATTCATAAAATGGCAAAAATTTAATGAATGAATTGGTTTCCTAGCTTATAGAGGCAAGTTGTTTTGATTGCCTAGATTGTAGTGCTCAGTTTAGAATTGGTTGAAACAACTCCTAGGATGATGAGATCGACCCCTAGAGGCAAGGAAAGGTGTTAGCTTGCCTATATTATGTATTTTCTTAGTCATTTTCATGGTTGGACTCTTGAGGGATAAGCTTCTATTGTATTACACTTTGTATCTCTGCAATTTTGGCAAAGGAAAGACCAGGGTTTTGCAACACTTTTTGGGATTCCTGTGGTTATTTGTGTTGATGGTGTGCTTCTCTCATGTACTTTTAAGTGTGTTATGTGTATCATTTTCCCACTTTTCTTTTCTGCACATTAAGTAAATGAAGTGTTAAGGTAGAATTCATAATTTATATGCTCTGCCTTTAAGTTTGCTTAATATCTATGTTTTCCTCTGTCTAAAGAGAACTCTCGAAAGTTTCTTGCTCTCTTTAGCTCCTCATCAGTCATTCCTATCCATTCACTTAAATCAAAGGCATCAAGACAATCTCCTACCTTGCCCCAAAAAGACCTCTGCAAAAGCTGTGTCCCATCCCCGCACCCAAAATTGCTCTCCTCCTGTCCACCAAAACCCTAAAAATCTGAAATCAAACCTTCTCAATCAGTTTACTAGCCTAAAATCAGTGTTCTTTATTGGTCATCTCCGCCCTTTGAAGACCTTTTGCCGAGATAGACCCGGAGAGAGCCCTCTCCTGCCTCGTAGGGCTAGCTACGAGGCTAGGTGGTTTGATGTTGCCTTGGATTTTGTCTTTTTCAGCCTGAGGCCAAATTCAAGTGCTAACAATGTGTATACTAGAATCTACAAAAACACACTACTGAAAAATAATAAGAGCATGTACACAAATCTGAACTCTCAATCACATCTATCTTCTATTGAATGCAGAGCAAAGAAAATACAACGCAATACCTCAAAACCAAAAGCTTGCTAACCAACACGGAAGTGTTCACTACATCTCCTTTATAGAATAGGAAGATGAGAAAAGATACAAAGTATCTGGTCACATGCATGAAGAACTCAAGGTGTGTACCCTTGTTGCATGGATAAGTGTGTCAGGTAAGTGCATCTCCATTGGAAGACAAACAGAAGCATGTATCCCCTTCCTTGATAATTGTGCCCCCTACCAAGACTGGAACCTTATCATACAAAAGAACTCTAATTATCCAGGGTTTTGTGCCCTCCAAATATTAGATCATGCATGTAGAACTGAACTAAATTGAATCTGAACTACAAACTAAACTAAACTGAAGAAAAAATGGAATTGCTTAATCTTAAACAACATGCAAACTGAAATTAATTGAGGATAGAAAAACTAGAAATATACCCTCTACTCTCTTACATAACAACACCTCCCTCATACTATAATGTGCACAGGAACCATGACAAACCACTACCATTATTACTATTTTATGGACCTACAAAAGGTACACCCTTACTAATGTTGTACCTACCAATTAAGTGCACCAACAGTGATAAATCTAACAAGGTAGAAAATCTAACAAATGATATGAACCAACTGATCAAAAAAATATTACCACAATGATAAATTGAATCCTTAAAAGAGTGAATAGCATGGGAAGAGACAGAGGAAATCAAACAAAGTATAAATCTTTGCCATAGATAAGACAAAATTTACTGCATGGTTTTAAGAAAATTCATCTCAATGGGATAATAAATTGTTTCAAACCCCAAGATTGAAAGGAAAATGACTTAATGTACAACAAAATGTTAGTATTTTGTTAAGCTGCATCTGCATTTACTCAGAGGTGTTGATTTGATGCTATATAATTCTTAAAGCCATGTTCAACCTATAATGAGTCTCTAGCTTTTCTGTTGTTAAAGTTGCAGACCTATTTTAGCAAAGCCATAGGCTTTGATCATGATGAAATGTAGTTAAAGGATTTTTTCTGGATTTATATATTTTTCACAGTTTAGTTTCAATTATGCATTTTCCATACCAAGTAAGAAATAAAACAAACCATTAGCAGACAAAGAACATATCAATGAGAGCTAAACATGTAAAATAGAATGGATAAAGGATATACAAATGCAGAATGGAAAGTTTTAACTCAGAAACTGAATAGACAATGTGGTGTTAATAGTACCTATATAGTAGGATTTGATATCAAGAGTAAAGACACACCAAGTCCATCAAATGCCTCTTTCCAAGAACCCTCAGTAAGAGTTTGCCAAAGTCCCTTTGATTTCCCAAATGCGCTAGTTTACATCCGAGCAGACGCTATGTCCAGTGGCTTTCCAAAACAAAATAAACCACCACATAACATAGTGTTTATGTATAAATTTGAGCAAGAAATGTACAAGTCAAAATACCAAAATTTGGCTAGAAAATCCAAATCACTAGGACAAAGCAGGAAGAAAAGGAGTTGTACCTATGTTATCACAGTTGTGCAAGCTCTAGTTGCAGTAGCTATAGCCAAATTTGCCTTTGTTCCCATATACTTGTTCCTATGTTTTAAGTAAAATCTCTTAGACTATAGCCATAATAGTATTCGTTAAATTTCTAATGTATAATTACTTGATGAAAATTGAATAAGCTAAACTCATGGTAAATAATATCACAAGTAATTATCTGTAGATCAGAAAAGGTTTTTCAACATGGTATCAAAGAAGTGAGATCAGGCAGTGGAGTGTGTCTTGGTGGAATGATCTTGCATCAAACAAATTTGTGTATTTTCCCTCAAACTAGTTTATCTGTAGATCTGATAATTCAAGCATGCATTACATAAAGATCCATTGTCTCTAGCACCATTATTATACACAACTTCTTTTGAATTTTTGTTTTATATTATTCTGGAACAGGTGTAAGGAGGTGAGAATGATCATTCTCCATAGTCAAGTTGAAGGGAGTCATAGCATCAGTTGTGTGGAACAATAAATATTAATTCATGACAATTTGCAATCCCAAGGGCATGGTTTTATGTAGTCTCCTCTACTCTGATTTGCTTTGAGCACCGCATATATAAAAAACTGAAGGAACGATGAGTTTGGGAAATTTAAAATGGAACACTTCATCATTTAGCAATGACTGGAAATGTGTTGGAATATATTCATGATAAGCCATTTGATGTGTGTCGATGTGCATTGATGGGGTAACATGAGGCAGAGGCTACTTTGAAATATACGAGGACCATAAACATACCTTCCAATACCATCTTGTATACTATTAAGATAAATGGATATTACAAGCAAGCCAAAATGGATGATGCTTTCAAATTGTTTGATGGAATGGTGGACTATTATATCAAACTCACGGTTGTCATTTATATTGCACTCATTAGTGGTCTCTCCAAAGGAGGCAAGGTGATGAAATCAAATGCCCTTATAGATGAAATGATGCCTAAATGCATGTTACCAAATATTGTTACTTACACTGTTGCTCATTCAAGGATGCTACAAGGAAGGGGACATTGAAAATGCATTCAATTTCCTTTCCAAGATTGCAGGCAAAGGTTCTTCCCCTAATATTGTAACATAAAACACTTCGATACATGGATTTTGTAAAGAAGGTAGATTGAGGTATGCATTGAATATTTTGAATGAAATGGGTGATCTGTTTCCAACTAATGTAACATATACTACCCTGATTGATGGCGATTGTAGAGAAGATAATATGATTGGGGATTTTATATTGTGGAATGAAAGGGCTAGTTCCAGGAATGTTGACATATGGTGTCCTCCTCCATAAGATCTATGATGAAGGGAATTGGAAAAATCCAATAACCTTTTGCGTCAAATGGAGAAGAATGATCCTGAACCTGAGCACTTCACATGCGATATGTTGATCAATTCGTAGTGCAAGAGAGGTAACATGGCTAATGCCTGGAAACTTCACAACAAGATGTTACAAAGCATGATGTTTTTTTGTGTATACATACAAGGATTTTATTCATGGATTTTGAAAGTTTGGGAAATAAATGAAGCAATGGAGGTCCTATTTAAAATGATGATTGCAGGTTTATGCCTAATTTTAGTGTTTACTCATGGCTAATTGATGGCTATTGTTTCCAACACAATGAAGAGGAAGCTCTGAAGCTTCTTGATGATTTTTTTGAAAGAGGTTTATCTGAAGATGTTTTTTATATAGTAACACTATTTGAGGTTAGGAAACCTGAGCAAGGACAAAAACACAATCAATAAAATGTTTGGAGGGGTCTTGTTGGTGATGCCCTTATTTATACTACTCTTATTTATGCATACTTGGGAGAAAGTGAGAGAAATAAAGCTTCAGAACTTGTGAAGAAATGGCCTAAAAAAGGATTCTGGTCAATCTTAAAAAAAAATGTTTTTGATGTATTCTTTAGATATAGATGGAAAACCTAAGGTTTTCTAGAATGGGATGATAGAGAGAGGCTAGGTTGTCAAATGTGCTATCAGAATGTGAGAACTATTGCACAAACTTCCATTTCCAGTATGCTATTTTGATATGTAAGTTGTAACATTAAGACTATGATAAGCAAAAAGCACCTGTTGTTACTAATGAAGTGAATAGGAATTAAAAGACACATCACTGGAGAGGCTAATTACGTGAAAATATTGAGAAGATGGTTTGCACAGCGGTAAGCAAAAGTGAAACAATTTCTCCCGCCAGAGCTAGACTTCTCTAGGGCGATGAGAAATGTTCCTTCATAAGCTTGATAAACCAAACCTTGAATTTGCTTCTGTAGTGATCATCTACATCTCCCTTCAGTTTTGCTAATGCATCTGTTTAGCTCATGGTGACTCCCTTACATAGACCATTGAAGAGCTCGGCAACCTCTGAATCACTCCCAAGGTAATTTATAATGATGTCACTTTTCCTGAGCACAGCTACATCTTCTTCAGAGTCGATCAACTCGTCCATTAGACTCAAGTAACATGTCACATAATTGATTTCAGATGCCTTGCACGCCTCAAAAGTGATCAGATTACAGAAGAGTACCTCTATGTGATTAGTGATATTGATGGGTGGAAGATAAATTATGGTGCTTTTATGCTCAAAATTGATCTTCTGGATGCCTCCATCGCATAGCGAAAATTTGATCCCAAAATTTCCTAATTCTATGGCACAAGGGTTACTGCCATTTACTTCTTTCTCCACAACATTGCAGTCGATTTGTATAAGAATTCCAACTCTTCAATTCTACTGGATATTAACAATCGTGGGAAAGTTGATCCTAAATGAGGAGACACTCATTTAATGTGTCCGAGTCAACAAAAAGTTTCATTGTTTGTCAAACTTCCTCCGCAGCTTCAATACGACTTTTCATGTGTAGCTATTGTTTTAAAATTTCTATTGCTTGGCTATAAAACCCCATGGGAAGGTTGATCCTAAACAATGAGACACTCATTGAATGTGTCTGAGTCAACAAAAAGTTTCATTGTTTGTCAAAGTTCCTCTGCAAGCTTCAATACGACCTTTCCTGTGTAGCTATTGTTTTAAAAGTTCTGTTGCTTGGCTATAGAACCCTGTTAAAAGAGAGTTTTATATTGAAAGTATATGCGCACCCAAGAGAATGTGCTTCATTTAATGAAATTGGGTGCCATTCTTGATGGGATTTTGTAAAATCTTGGCAATGAATTTTGGATATTTCTCAGAGAATTACGCCCTCTAAGGCATTGAGAACCAGCCAACACTTAATTATTTTTCTCAGGATTTCATTTAGCAATGGTTGGGAACTAAACGCCCTCTATTAAGCATTTCAACCTTTAGTCTACCGTATGGAACTACTTCAGACACCAATAGAAAGAGAATTGCACACCAAAAACTCTAGAACTTCGCTCATCAAACATGCAATTACAAATTTATGTCATGGCACAAATATTTGTGGAAGAATTCATGAAATTAGTACTTTCGTGAGTTCCAAATCCTACCCAATTTGCACTAATGTCAAATTTCGCTTCCACAACAATGTATAAATCTCGTTGCAATCTAGCTAGGGCAGCACCAATGTCAAATTTCGCTTCCACGACAATGCAAAAATCTCGCAATCTAGCTAGGGCAGCACCAATGTCAAATTTCGCTTCCACGACAATGCAGTGAATGGCGAAATCTAGCTCCAATCTACCTAGGGCTGGTTTCTCACCACCAAAACTAATTTTCCCAATGGGGTTTTTGGACACCGTAGCCTCACAAGATTCCAAACCCTCTAAGATTTTTCTTCTTCAAAAATACAAATGACCAAAATGAGGAGAATGCTCATTTTCCCTTTTTACAATTTCCTTTTCATTTCTGGCTTTTTATTTTATTAAAATTATTATTTTTTTCAATTTCCCTCCTATTTAAAAAAATATTATTTTTTTCAATTTCCCTCCTATTTAAAAAAATATTATTTTTTTCAATTTCCCTCCTATTTAAAAAAATATTATTTTTTTCATTTTTACCTCTTACTTTATAAAAGCTAACATAAGCTGAAGTGGTAAAGCTAACATAACCTTAAGTGGGAAAGGAAATGGCTTTGAAAATACAAATGACCAAAACTAGGAGAACTCTCATTTGCGCTTTTTATAACTTCCTTTTCATTTTTGGCCTTTTATTTTATTAAAATTATTAGTTTCTTCAATTTCCCTCATATTTAAAAAAATATTATTTTTTTCATTTTCCCCCGTCATTTTATAAAAGCTAACTTAAGCTGAAGTGGGAAAGGAAATTGAAAAGTGAGTGAATGATAATGATATGTTGTTTAAAGATTACATAAGTTTTCTAATTAATTTGTAAAAAAATAATAGAAAATTTATGGAAAAAGGTCTATGTATAATGTAATAACATGATCTTTAAGATGATTAGGAATATTTTCACATGGATTTTTTGAATTGGTAAAATATTATGAGTAGTGATAAGATTGGTGGTACAAGTGCTAATATTGCCATGTTTTGGACAATTAGAAGGGCCTTCCTAAGTAGGACATGGTTATGGGTGTATTGTCTCTAACCAATTCTTTCAATTTGAGAGATAATGTTTAGAAAAATGAACGTCTTCCTGTGTGCTTGAACCCTCTATACCTCTTGACAGAAGGTGATGTTCAAGGAGTGTATAAGGAACATGTGGTTTTCATGGCCTCTAAGGTTTTTGGTTCATTGGAAATAGTAATGATGTAAAGTCATTAGAAGTTGAGGAAAAATGTGTTCTTAGTTGTGGGGGAATATATTGCAGTCAACCAAATCCTTGACCTTTCAAGATGCACTTTGGCATGAAATTTTATTGGCAAGAGGATAGGGATGGACTACTTACTGAGATAGATAAAGTAGAGTCAAAGTTCAAGTTTATGTTATATACTAGCAACTCACATAGTAGCAAGAGAGATGCATTCTTTTTGTCTTTTGGAATGAAGAAGATGTAGTTTCTATATCAAATGAAGTTTGGTTTGTGGATAGGTCTTATTTGTCTATAAAATCCCACCACTCCTTTTTAATGCTAGGGATGAGACCATGTCAAACACCCTAGTATGGATAAAACTTCTTGGACTCCCCTTGGAACCCTAGACTATTCAAGATTTATGCACAATTGAAAACAAGCTAGGAAAAAGTATTCTCATGGATGACGTCTTTGTTTCTGAAAGATAAAGGTCAATTGTAAGGATGTTAGTTTATATTGATGTAACTATAGGTCTTTTTGAGACAACTGAATTGATTATTAAAAAAAATGCAAGCGTTCTTTACATACACTTTCCCAACCCGTGATCAATTTTCACATTTTTTATGTTGTACATGGTGGCCATACTTGTTGGTCCTTCATTTTGTCATAGTAAATATGACTTGTAACCTTTGCAAATTAACAAAATAGTATTTATATTATAAATGTGACTTTAAATTTAATTGATTTATTAAAGATAATTCAACCAACTAATTATTCTTCCAACTCTTTGTCTTTTGTAAGCTTATATCCTGTAGTGCTTTGAAGTTAGAATATTTTGTTGTGATGGTGGTGTTTGATCATGGATTTGTGGAAAAATCTAGAGTTTTTTACCCCTACTTAAGCCATCTTATGTGAGATTTTTGGCACCAAAGAAATTCTTCCTAAATGAAACCTTCTTCTAATTGAGTGAGAATCTCACTTTCTTCCTCAACTAATTTGTCAGATCAACCTTCAAGAATAATGTATTGTTCGACTCATTCCATGTGATCCTCTAATTCCTATTTGATTTGGTGGAAGTTCCAAAAATATTCTCTATTCCATTTTTTATTTGAGCTTTTAAGAACTTGATTTTCTACTGGAATTGGTGCATAATTGAACACAATCGAGGAGTGCCTTCCTACCACCATTATTGGGAATTTTCCAAGAAGGAAGGATCCCTAAGAAAAAAGCTTTCAAAGCAAAAGGGTCTATTTTTGGGGCTTGCTTTGATATTTGCTTCCAAGCTTATAGGCCAATGATATGATATGCAACAGGGAAGGATTAAAACCTCCACAAAGGTCTCATTGTCCCAGGATCTTTTGAGACCAAAAATATGTCAAATATGGAAGTAATTTGAGGGCAGCCACCTTTTCAATTATTCCAAGTAAATATCACATGTATAGTATCTGCACATGTGGCATGCATGTCTTGCATGAGGTCAAGAAAGAGCCCAGTTATTGCAAGCCACCTTTTTTCTTCCATCAATTTAATGATGTGGCAGTTACCCACTATTATCCATAGGTATTTTAAAGATATGGAGTGGAGATCATTCAATAGCGTTATACCACATGCATTTGTAATTCTACCTATTGACTTAAAATTTTTGAATTGACAATGACCTGAAAGAATGCATGGGGCTATAGTTAGATTGGTGATGGTACTTTCCACAAGATTTCATATAAGAGCTAGCCTTCCTACTTTTCCTTTTGCATCCAGTTCCACTGAAGCACTACCTTTCTAACATTTCTCTAGGATTTCACTTACACGATCGTTGGAGAATTTTGTTTTTTGTAGTATGAGTACTATAGGGATTTCCTTATGTTTTTAATTGTTTGGGAGCCTCAACTTTCCTTTCTAGTTGAGGCCCCTAATGTTCCATGTGATTAATTTCACTACGAATGATAGGGAATAGAGTGGAATACATTCGTCATGAGAGGCACCTTACTTGAGTTGGCTAGCATCTCGCTCACTTCTTGTATGAGGTTTTTGTTGCTTTTTTTGCCATTATTTTTTGCTTCCTTATGGTGCTTTAAGGGTTCTTTGAAGTTATGAGTTTGGATGCCATATCTTGACTAACCTTATCTTTGATAGGTCATCCCTTTATGATTACAGAGTTTCAAGTAGGGTTGATGCAACATCTACACTATTTGTTCAAGATTGTTCCCAAATATTTTCCTTTTAGCTCTTCTACCATGCTTGCCAAGGTTGCTTCTTCCACATCCATTTCTTTTGCATCATCCTAGGTATCTCCTGGAATTGTTTTTTTGCTTCTGGTTTGTATTCTCATGGCTCTTCTTGGCTGGATTCTGGTGCCTTTCTTTTGATATATCTTTGATCTATATTTGGATCCACAAAGTTTATTTCTTGTGATGGGTTATCCACATCTACACCATTTTTTCCATTATTGTTTGCAATTTTTTCCTTTTATCTCTTCTACCATGCCTGTCACGGTTACTTACTCTACATCCATTTCTTTTGCATCATCCTCCATATCTCTTGGAATTGTTTCTTTCTTTTTGGGTTATCTGTTCATGGCTCTTCTTCGCTGGATTTTGGTGCTTGCCTTTCTTTTGATAAAGCTTCAATATGTATTTGGATCCATAGAGTTCACTTCTTGTATTTATTTATCTGACATTTCCATGTCCTCATCTAAGATAGTTTATTTTTTCTTTTATTTATCAACTCCAATTGTATGAAGCAAAAGAGATATTGGGAGAAAATGTCAAGGAACTTGCAAAATTGAAAGCGGTTGTTGAAGAATTAATGGAATGAAAAACTAACATGAATGTGGGTAAATAAAATGGTGGAGTTAATCCAAAACCATCAAACAATGTAAGAATTACATGTGTATACTATTTAATTTTTTATATATGTTTGAAAATAAGTTTGAGTTTGACCTTTGTTTTCTGCTCTTAATTTGCCTAATAGCCCCACATATGTTGAGAGTATTTGTGTAATTATGTTTAGAAGAAATCCAATACTAAATAATGAGGTGGTATTCTCACTAAATGCAAAAGGGAGATCCAATTGTAAGATGACCTTGCTTAGCTTTATATTGAAGGAGCAAAAACTGGGTTCAAAAGAAGATGAACCTAGATATGGATAGATTGAAGATTGTGCCATTCGTGTAGTTGAGGATTTCTTGTGTCCGTTTAAAATATACTTGGAGCAACTTGGATATGAACCTTACTTTATTCCTCTGAACTTAGATGCACTTGTGGACATTAGAAGAAAATATTGTTTCCCTTTGAAAGAAAATATGTAGAAGATATTTGGGAGAAATGTGACTATCCATAAAATGTGGATCAAATTTAGAGACTTTGTGGCTCTTTTCCTTGGACCCTACTAGTTCTTGGAGGTTGTATTTGGAGGGGTTAGTAGACAAAAACCTAATATGACCAAGATTATTAGTGTTGGAGCACCTATTGATTGGGAGAAATGCTTAGGGGTTCTAGGATTTAAGGGGTTTAACGTTTAGGAATCAAGGGTAAAGGGAAAAGGGTTAGGGGGTTGAGTGCCATGGGGTTGAGGTCTATATGGGTTAGAGGTTAATGGCTTAGTGCTTAAGAGCTTAGTGAGAGCCTATGTGTAGCTATTTGATGGATGAAAGAGGCTTCTAGAAGGAAGATTGGAGGTTAGGGATTGGCCAACCTAGAAGAGTAGATTGGATCCTCGTGTGTTCATTGGAGAAGAAGCGAATTGTAGTAGTGATAGGTGGCAACCCTCCTCGAGACTCTATGTCTTTCCTTTGATGGACTAAGGGGCATCTAGAGAGAAGAATGGGAGTGAAGGACCAGTAGGACAAGATACGAAAAAGAGTAGGCCTATTTATTGTTGAGAAACAATGGAAAACCCTAAATATCCAAGAACCTAACCTAGAAGATGAAACACCAAATTGTGGGCCCTGTTTGGGTAAATTGGTACATCAACCTTCTGGGGTCGTAACTTTGGTATATGATCTTTGTTTGACGTGCAAAATATCTCGTTAGAAAGATATATCTGAGAAATACAACTTTGGGAAGAGAAACATCGGTCCATGGATGGATGTTGCTCCAAGTATTCCCAAAAAACGTCGTTTTAGTGCCTCAAAACGGCTTTGGAAGTTCATGACCCAAAAAACTGCTAAAAATAGTAAACTGTGCTTCAATTAAGGAAACTGAAAAGTTGAAAGAAACAATAGTGGAGGCCCAAGTGGACATGGTGGGTGGCCACCAATATCCACTTGGATCATTCCTCCCCCCTTAGGAAACAATGGTCCCCATTGTGTTGAGTTCCTCCATGAGATGAGGAAACTTCTGCTGAACTTGGTCCTTGTGAGCCACTTGTCCTAGTGAAGGAGTTGGCCTACTTTGACAATTCGATACAGTTGGATATTTTGCTGGCGAGTGTGCTTGATCTATGTGTCCATGATCTGATCAGTTGCATCTTATTCAATGCAATATGGATTTAACTCTGTGGGTGTGAGCTGTTTTGCAATGTCGGATGTGTCTAGTAATGGTGGGAAGTATGGCCGAAGGTGGTCCACATTGAAAATTGGGTGCAATCCAAGGAATGGGGGAATGCTGAGCTCAAATGCATTTTCTCCCACAGCCTTCTTAATGGTGTAAGGAACATATCGGAGTGGTCTGAGTTTCTGATAGGCTCCGATAAGGCGATACTTTTGCAAATGCAACCAGACTTTGTTGCCCACCTAAAACTTGTGTGGCACCCGATGTTGATCATGTCACTGCTTGTACTTAGCATTTGATTTCTCCAGAATGTCGTGGAACTGCTGGCGAATATGTTGGATGTGCTCAATGAAGATGTTTTCCTTATCTGTTTCGGACTGGACATGAGCCGAATCTGTGTGAGTAGCTACAAATGGCATGGCCACATAAATGGGAAATAGTGGTTGGAATCCCAAGCCCACCTGAAAAGGGTTGTGGCCAATCGAGCTATGGAGAGCCCAGTTATAGCTGTGTTGAACATAAGGGAGGCTCTCATCCCATGTGCGTGAATGATTTGAGTTGTACATGCACAAAATGTGTACGATCATCTTGTTCACAACCTTTGTCTGGCCGTCAGTTTGAGGATGGAAGTTTGTGGACTTAGTGAGTTTGGTGTCCAGCATTGACCAGAGACTAGACCAAGATGTATTGAGGAACCTACTGTCCTGATCTGAAATGATAGACTGTGGGATCCAAAAGTGTACCCACACGTGTTCAAAGAAGAGTTTAGCAGTGGCTTTTGCTGTGATATTCTTCTAGCAGGCCGCCATAATGTCCATCTTCGAGAACCTGTCGACGACCACAAAAACACAGTCATTTCCATGCTTAGCAGAAGGAAGGCCCAACATGTAATCCATGGACATGGGTTCCCAAGGTCGAATAGGGGTAGGTAGCAGGGTATAAAGCCCTTGCTTCTTGATGGTCGATTTGGCAATGGCACAGGCAGTGCATGATCTGATGTACTTCCCGACATCCTTTTGAAGATTCAGCCAATAGAAATACTTTTGCAGTACTACCACCATTTTCTCGACCCTGAAATGCCCAATAGCTCGACTGTAGTGTGCTTCTCAAATCATCTTGGCACGCTCGCTTGAAGGAACGCAAAGGTGACCCACGTGGCATAATAGGGCATTTTGGAGGTGAAAATCTGGAACATGTTGACCCTCCAAGAGTGTCTGGTATGTGTGGCCAAATTCTGGGTTGCTTTTGTAGAGAAGTGGCCAATCAGAAGTCTCGTGCCCACAAGAGTTGAGCATGGTAGTTAACACCATGATCGGTAGTTGACTGAGGCAATCTACAACATTATTGGTGTTGCCCTTCTTATACTTGATATTAAAATGGAAATGTTGCAGGTATGTGGAACACTTCTCATGGCGATCATTCTGCAATTTCCCTTAGGTCTGTATGAACTGCAAGGGTCGATGGTCTATGTGGATGACCGTTTCCTTCCCAAAATGTAATGCTTCCATTGTTGGCAGGCCTTCACAATGGAATACATCTCTTTGTCATAAGTGGGATACTTCTGGACTGTGTCTGAAAGTGTCTCACTATGATATGCCATTGGATGCCCTGGTTGAGTAAGGACTGCCCCAATAGCATAGTCAGAAGCATCTGTCTCGACCTCAAATGGTTGTCGCAAGTCTGGTAATGTAAGCACTGGTGTTGAGAAGAGGTGATATTTCCACTCTGTGAATGCCTTCTATTGGGATTCATAGCAAAAGAATTTTTCTTTCACTCCTCCCTTGGTGACTTGACTCAAGGGCCAAGTTATAGGAGAAAATACCAATACAAACCTGTGGTAGAAGTTGGAAAGACCTAGAAAGTTGTGGAGCTCTGTCAGAGTGGTTAGAGATGGCCAATCTCGAATGACTTGGATCTTGGCTAGATACACATGCACCCCCTGTTCATCAATAATGTATCCTAGATACTGAACCTGGGTCATGCCAAAAGTGCATTTCTCCAAATTGGCACATAACTTGTGTTGCCACAGTGTTTGGAGAACCTGTCGAATGTGGTGGAGGCTCTCTTCCCAACTCTGGCTGAAGATCAGGATGTCATCCAAGTATACCACTACAAATGAGTTGGTGAATGGCTGCAAGATGTCATCCATTAGCCTCATGAATTTGCCTCCTGATTTCATCATTCTCCATAACGAAGCACCAATAGATTGGCCCATTGGGCAGCAACGCACCTCGGGTCAGATCGATGGAGTGCTTGACCTGACAGTGTAAAGGAACCCCTACGGGGGAGGTGAAGATGTCCTCGTACTCCTCCATGACCTTGTCCATTTGTAGCTGTCATGGGGAGGGGCCCTGTCTGGAGGTCGTGGCCACCGTCTTCTTCTTTCCTTGAGGGTGTATCATCAGGAAAACAAATTCCCCAGTTTTGGAAATGAGCTTACTGCATTATTCTGTAGTAACCAAAGAGATGGTGGTAGGTGGTGCTACCTCCGATATCCTGTACAACTTATTTCCCAAAGTAACAATAACAACACGGGGCTTTGATTCATACATAGCATGTCGCTTCCACAAGTATGGTTGTCCTAATAATACATCACAAACTTCAAGGGGAGCAATGTCACACAATACCTCATCCATGAAGGGCTTGATGTTGTACGAAAGGTGACATTGCTACCTTATGCGAAGATCTCGCCCTTGGTGAAGCCACTCGATGGCGTACGATTGTGGATTTTCTGTGGTCAGTAAGCCCAGCCGCTTCATGACTTTTGCCAAAATGAGTTTCTTTTGGCTCCTGTTGTCAACAATGAACTGTAGTGGGGAGCCCTTTACCCACATCTGGGAGTGGAAGAGACTCTCCTCCTCCTCTGGATCTTCAAGTTCTTCCTTCTAGATCTTCGTGGTGGCAACGGTGGCGTTGGGCTCCCCATCGATAATCTGCTTCCCTTTTTCATTTCTCTTGTTGGGTTCTGACTCAAAACATCTGATTTTGAAACCCTTAGCTCGACAACCAGTGACTGCTTGGCCTGAAACTCACTTGTGTTGTGAGTGGAGCTCTTATGGAACTCACACCACTTTCTCATGTCCTTTTTCGGCTTCGCGGCACTATTCTTTGCTTACGGCTTTGGCGGGTTGTCTTGGGCTGCCCTGCCTTGGCTTTATCCTTTGTTCTATGGTTTGGGGGCACCTTTCCCTTGCTTCAGATTCACAAATCCAAAGTCTTGCTTCTTTTGTTTAAACTTTTGCTCGACCTTGATGTCATATTGGTATGCCATGCCAAGCGAGGAGATGTTCAGGAATTCTATTTATTCCTATATGTACTTGTGCAGGTAGCCACAGTATTTGAGTACCAAATGCTGCTCCGAATCCTTGATACCAAATTTGTGCGAAGGGTATGGAAAATATTGGTAAACTCTGGCACATCTTGGTCCCTTCCCTATCATAGCGTGGTCCACTTTATGTATTGATCCTCATAGCTTCCGACAGGTTAGTACTGCTCCTTGATGGCAGTCCGGAATGAATTCCAATTGGGTGTGGCTGAAAACGGTGAGGTCATACTTTCATCCTTTTGCACATAGTAGGTTTCCCACCAGTCCTTGACGTGGGGGGCGACTTTGAGAAGAGCGAAAGTAATATTTTCCCGGCCGGAAAAGTCATGAATAGAAAAATACCCTTCTAGCAAATTTAACCATTTATCTACGGTGTCTGCATCTATCTGACCCTCAGATATGGGAATGTCAAAGTTAACTTGTACCTTAAAGGGTGTGGTGCCACCAGAGTAGCTACTAGAAGTAGATGTGTCGCCCCTGGGTAGCCGTTGAAGGATCTAGGAAAAGTTGTCCATCATCGTGGTCCTTTGTCGCTCAAGGGCCTCTTCGAGCAAGATTTTGATAGGATCTCCTGCCCCCTCGTCTTTATTTTCATCTGCCATGGTAGGCCACCAGGATTTGTGAGGCTGGTACTACAAAGGTTCGACCAATTCAAGCTCTAACTCCTTATATCTCGACTGGATCCCTATGCTGGTTTGGATTGAAGTTAGAGTTTTTTTATGAAGCTAATTTTAAAATTGGGTGAGACTGTTTTATGTAACTACATGTAATGGTTCATAATGCTATTGAATGAGGTATTGTGCACTAGTCGAGTGCACTAGGAATTGGAATTCAACATTGTTATTAGATTTATTTTAGATTTGGATTAATCAAGTATTCAAGAATTTAGATAGATTAAATTTATTTTTATTTTTAATAAGGAAATAATTATTGATTTTCATTTATAAAAAGTAGATATATACTTTGGTATTTCATTGTTAATGTTTTTTCATGCCATATATTAGATTTTAAAATAGAATGGTTAAATTTCTAAGTATCTTATTACTCTACATTATAGTTCTTTTATTTCTGAAAATTGTCTATTATATCAATTTTCACAAAAAAAGCTTAAAGCTTTTTATGATGACAAATATAACATATATGATTCAAACATGACAAAAACATATCATGATCTATGAAAATTTTCATGGATGGATGACAAATAAACAAGATGAAGGAAAAAAATTTAAGGGCACCCCTTTATAAGTTAAAAATCCCTGAGTTGCAAAAGGATTCCTTTGTCGAAAACTTAGAAGAAAATCCTCCTTGGCACATGTACAGTTGCATCCCTTCTTTGGTAGGAGATCTACTGCTTGATTCTACTCTCTATAGACTTTATTACAGGCTAGTCTTTGAAAGGTATTCATCAAAGATCTTAGGCATTGCATCCAGAATGTAAGGGAAGGTGGTCCAAATTTTGTTCTCAATTGTACCCAATCTAGGATCATCTTGGAATCTCCAAACATAGGTAAATCTTCAATTGCAATCCACTTAGCACATAGAAGAGCCCCCAAGAGTATGACTAGCTACACTCTATTATTTGACCCTATGCCACTATAGCAACTGAAATGAAATGTGTTGTTTGGCTTCAAAACCAAATGTGTCCCACTTCCACAAACCTTGTTGGTGGATGCTCTATAAAAAATAAAAATAAAAAATAAAAAATAAAAAATAAAAGAATAAAGTATGACCATAGCTCCATGAGTCAAAAATGTCTTCTAGGTTGTTCCTCCTTCATTAGCCATATCTCCATAAAATATGCAAAGATCTTTAAATAAGCATTTCTAGTATCTGGTTCTGTTTGTTTAAAAATCTTCTCATTCTTGCTTCTCCATATGCCCCACAAAATATAGAAAGGCACGAAACGATATGTCTTGAAACCTTCAAACCATTGAGTGAGACATCTCTAAATGGAAACCATGTTCTAGATTACATGTATTTTAAGTGTTTGAAGAACCCCACTCCATATCGAGATCGCAAAAGGACATGTTAGAAATAGATTTTCCACATCTTCTAAATCTTCTTTGCATAAAGAGCATCTTCCAAGATCCTCAAAGCCCCTTTTATGGATATTATCCCAAGTTAAAATATTATTGTGGACCACCAGCCACATAAAACATTTTAATTTGAGAGGTATATCCCATCTCCATCTGTTATGAAACAAAAAAGAATTATCATTCAAGCCACGTCCATGAGAAATATGTTTATAAATCTTTTTAACTGAGATTTTCTCATTATACATAACACCTTCCCATTTTATATTTTTTTTCTTCTCAATGAGTTTTAAACCTGTTAGACTTAGTTGTGTTGTAAAACGTGCCCATTCCACAAATAGATCCTCTGGAAATCCATGTTCAAATGCATTAATGCAATAACTTGTAATAGAAGAAGATCCTCAATCACAAGAGATATAGTTCATAAAGTAAATCCTTTTCTTATGTAAATGCTCAACGATGTGAATAGAAAGAGTATGTATTCCCTCCACCCCTTTGATATCATCTAGTCCTATTTCTATCCTATTCCCACTTCCAACCTCCCATCTCAGATTTCGTAGTAGCCAATATTTGTTTCTCATCATGATTCTCCATATATAAGATGCCACCTTCTTCTTTGGAGCCGGCTCTTTAATCCATTCCTTAAAGCTGTCTATTTTTTAGATATTTCTCTTTAATAACCTATTACCAAATACCTTTGCCTTGGAAAGTTTTCCATAATTTCTTGACAATTAAAGCCTTACGAAAACATTATGTGTCCTTTATACCCCACCCTCAATCCTTCTCTGTATCGCAAGCACCTCTAAATAGACGAAAAGTATATTATTTGTAGATTTAAGCCTAGCCCAAAGGCACCTAGCTATAATAGCATCAATTCTTTTGGTATAAAGATACTAATGGGGGAAATATACTAAGGTTTGAGCCCTCTAATTGCAATGAAATCACCCCCTCCCCATTTACCATGGAATTCTTTGAAGACGTCAATTGTTTAGTGTTTTGTCAAAGAGTGCAGGAAGTAGGTTACCATGAGCATCTCATAGGTATATTTTCCCTCACTTTGAAGGAAGACAAGATCACCATTACAGGGACTGATTTCATGTTTTCAGTGGATTCCATCTCTGAAGCTACAAGCATAACAAACCATGGTGAAAATTTGTTCAAAGACATGAACCTATACCTAGAAGAGTACAAACCCTACTTGAAATCACAATACAAATAAGCTCACTCACATGTTTTCCCATTTAGATACTTGTTGGAGAGATATGCACCATTGATGAAGTTTGTCATGAATTTCTTCACATGTGAGGGAATATTGTCTAGGTTATATCAATACCACATAAGACTTCTCATGCACTTTACAGCTACCATGCCTATAAATTTTTCCAACTACTTGTATAGGATCCTAACCAAAATGTATGAAAAGGTGCAATTGAAAGGAAAAGTGCATGATCCTAGCCTCTTTCACCATAACCTAATAAAGGTTATAGTACTCCATCAGTTGAAAGAGAAGAACATGAAATGGGACACCTTCATTGGAAGCCTTGAAAACACATATAACCACTTCACCAAGCCAACAACAAACCATTTCAGTATAACCCATGGAGGTGGGGTCATCAAGCAAACATGATGAGCCTAAATTTTCCAAAGCCCACCTGAGCCTAGCTATCTAGCCTAAAAGCCTTTACATTCTAGTCATCTCTTGGCTGTAATTTAATAAAGAGATCCCTCTTTGGTTTTGTAGGGCTAGATACCAAACTAAAATCGTGGTCTGTAGTTACCTCTATCGATATCCTCATCATCTTGGGACATTGTGGAGGAATATAATAGAGGGCATGAAAACTAGGGAGCGCCGAGGTGTTCTAGTGAAAGTAAGGTTCCCAAGCCATGGAAAAATGTAATGCTAGTTGTGAGGTCATGACTGCCAAGGTGTGTTAGGGAATTCTAGGGCATGCTAACATGTGCAAGATAGTATGAAGACATGTCAAACAAGCTAATATGTGCCAAGTGCTAACGCATGCCAAGATGTACAAGGGCGTGACAATGCATGCCACAGACTGTCAAGGCAACAAAAGGCAGGAACAAGTTAAACTACAAGGAAATGATCACATAATAGGGTTAATAAGTCATCAATTTACCTTTTCCATGAGGGGTATGCTAGGCACACCAGCACTAGGTGCCAATAGGTGCCAAGTGCCAAGTGTGAATGCATTCTAAGTGCCAAATCTTCCTCTGTTTCTTCTCATATAGCTTCCAATAATTTATCTCAAATAAATTTAATATTAAACCATGCCAAAGCATACCAAGTCATCTCAATGCATGCCAAACATGCTAAGACTTGCCAAGTGCCAACATGTGTCAAGTGCCAATGTGCGTCAGGGAGTGTGATGCATGCTATGAAGTGGAAGAGCACATCGAAGAGTGCTAAGGTGTGCTAGAGAGTTCCGATGCATGCTAAGGAGTGTTGGGGAGTACTAGGACAACACAAGGGAGCACTATGTCAAAATGCATGGAAGTCAATGAATGTGAGGGTGTGTTGGGGAGTGTCAATGAGTGCTAGTTGCCATGCCAAGGAGGGAGTGACAAGGTATGCTAAGCATGGGTAAGGCATTATAGGGAATATCAAGGAATGTCAAGAAGTTCTAGAGTGTGCTAGGTAGTTCCATGGTGTGCTAACATGTGCCAAATAGTGCCAAGGCATGCCAGGTGATAAGACATGCTAGGATGTGCAGGGTGCCAGAGTATGCCAATATGCGTCATAGAGATTCAAGGAAACAAAAGGAATAGCCAAGCTGAAATGCAAGGAAATGAACACATAAGAGGGTTAATAAGCCGGGACTTTATATTTTTCAAAAGGGTCATGCTAGGCACACTAATAATATGTTCCAATACATGCCAAATGTCAACGCGTGGCAAGTGCTAATGTTTGTCAATGCAATATTATGCCAAGGTGTTCTAGGGCATGCTAGGGACTACAGGGCATGCCAACACATGATAGGGGAGTGCTATGCTATGATAGGGCATGCCAACATGTGCTTGGGCATCCTACTCATGGAAAGATGTTCTAGGTAGAAAGATGTTCCAAGACATGTGAGGTGCCAAGGAATGTAGTGTACTGTTCCAAAGCATGTTAAGGTGTGCCATGAGTTTCGAGGAGTGCTAGGTCTCTCTCATTAATAGAATTGATAGAGTTTGATTATGAATTAAATAATATAGTTCCTACATGCACTATTGGAACTTTGTTTAAAGGAAATTTTCTAGATAATAAACCTAATAGAGATGAATCAAGTGTTGACTCATAGGAAAATTATATTCTTATGACTTGAGGGAAATGATACACACTAATTACTTCTTAAAAAATTGACTCACTATTATAACCACTACGACCTTGGACACATACTGAAAAATACTCCACAACAATGGTCTTAAATCATTATCTTTTGACAAAAAATATAGTAACAGGTACATAACGTCATCAAAAACTCATTCGAATGATCAATGATGACGAACATTTTTTGACCATCACCAAAAGTAACCAAAAAGAGCATTGGTGAGGGTTAATAAAAGATCGTCACTAGAAGTGTCACCAAAGAGAGAATTAGTGATGGGATTTTAATGACCCTCACCAAAAGTGTCGCCAAAGAGAGAATTAGTGACAGGCCTTTAACGACCCTCACCAAAAGTGTCATTGAAATAGCTTTGGTAACAAACCTTAAAGGACCATCACTATATACACTTACAACAACGATTTTTTAAAGACCGTCACCATATGCAACATTGGTGACAGACTTCAAAGGTTTGTCACAGGCATGAAGCATCATCAAGAACATTGATTGACCGTCACCAAAAGTAACCAAAAAAATCATTGGTGACGGTCAATAAAAGATTGTTACTAGAAGTGTCACCAAAGAGATAATTAGTGATTGGCCTTTAACGACCCTCACCAAAAGTGTCACCAAAGAGAGCATTAGTGATGACCCTTTAACAACCCTCACCAAAAGTGTCACTGAAAATGTCTTTGGTGGAAAACCTTAAAGGACCATCACTATATACACTTACAACAACGTTTTTTTAAAGACCGTCACCGTATGTGACATTGGTGACAGACCTTAAAGGTCTGTCACAGGCATGACCCTCACCAATGACCTTTTTCTTGTAGTGAATTATAGCATTGCTTCAAAGCTCTAGTGTAGAGAGGGCTTTGATGGCCTTCTGTTTCGACCTCCAACACTAGGAAGGAGCATTTCTAGACCTTGTAGTTTGGTCCATACCACTTGGAAGGAGCATTGATCCCTCAAAACGTTTTTATTTTTATTTTTATGTTTCACCTGTCATAAATTGAACCTTTGACTTAGCAAAGGATATGCTTATTTTGTTGACCCTAGGGGGTGGAGTTTTTAGCCATAACACTTGGAAATGTGATTAACTATGTGCTTTATTTGTCATAAGGAAATATTATTGATGAGTGCATCGAAGATACATGAATTCTTGATGAAAGAGGAGTATGATGTTCATCAATTATCAATGTCTTAGATTATATGGATGATAACATGGCCTCACATTAGGTAGTCGATTGTTCAAATATGCTTGGATAGGGGGGTGTGATAGTAGGTTGCCTATAGTTGGGTGGCGATGATACAACATCACTCATTGTGAGACAAGCACTTTGACATTCCACACGATGGAAGATGTCTAGCTCGGCTTGGGTAAGGACCCATTGATTAGGTGTATTCTAGGTGATACATGTGCTATCCAACCTAATAAGGAAAAAATGTTGTAATGTCCTATCCTATCTTGTTAAACATTTTTGACATGATCAAATTATGTAAAAATAAATATACAATAGAAATAAAATTAAAAATAAAATAAAATAAATAAAAAAGTAAAATTAATAATTATACTTATAATTAATTGTAATTAATAATTAAACCAACCTAGATCCATCTTAACTCCGGATTTACCAAGTGTCGAGAGAGATCAAATCTCTTGAGGTGCAAACCTCTTTTAGAGTGAAAATAGAATCATCATGTTTCAATGCTTGGTAAGTCCAAATTTAAGATAGATATAGGCTTGTTACAAATACAACACTACAAGTGAAATTGGAAAAAAAAATTCAAATTGAAAAACATTTAAAATCATCCTATCAAAATTCCTTCATAAAAGTTGGACATGAACCACTTCCATAACAATGGAAGTTCACATTGCCATGAAATTCCCCCTAACATGCTTTTAATTTAAAATAGAAATCAACACAACCTTAAAAGAAAATAGAAATCCCTTGGTTATCATAAATTTGTCTTTGGAATATTTTGTGTTCTTTCCAACTGAGTGTTAGTCACAATGATTTGTAACAATGGTTGAGGATTTGGTGCTAGACACTGTGGTCAGAAACTGGGTACTGGTGCCATTGTTTGTGGTCATGGTATTGATAAGAATCTTACCTAATTTCGTGTCGAAGCTCATGATATTGTGACAGTTGTCCGACCGTAGAATTGTTAAGGAAGGGTGAGTAATAAAGCCTCTCAATTCAATTTGAGAAAACCAAGTTTTTTGAGTGCAGGAAGCTGGTTACATGAAAGGAATTTGAGGTTCATGAATGCTTTGATCCTTGATAGGTCCTTTCATGAACGTTGGACTTACTAGAACCATGAGGTATATTTAGTCAATGATTTCTCTCAAGTTATCTATTTCCCAATAGCTATATTATTTTACCCTTTACCCTGTAGCCCTCAACACTGAAACCTGCTTTTGTACAAACATGACATAATTTGAAAAAAATGTATGTAGACTTTGAAAATCTAAAAATCATGGTGAGAAAATCAATTGAGGTTGGATCTGGGAATGTGTGGAATGTCCCTTGACATCAGAGATGAATGCATTATTTTTTCTGTTTGTAGGAGAATGGGATTCTTGAAGGGCTAGACGTCACCCTAGAGAAAAGTATAAATAAGAGTGAGAAGGAGACCCATTATCACCAACCCAAGTGAAAATCATCATTGTGGAGAGCATCTAAAGTAGTCGCATCTCAAGAGGACAAGGTTGAGGATGAAAAGGGATTGTTTTTGGGTTTGTTTGTGTTTGGCACAAGTCTGAGTAGGAGTAGGAGGCTAGCCACAAGCTTGAGGGACATAAAATTGCATGGTTTGAGGCTAATATCCTTAAGGAAGCAGGACCAAAGTTTGTTGGTCTATTACAGGAGGGGCCGACCCTTATATCAGGACTAGTTTGCATTCAAAGAGGAGCTAGAACAACATCCTAAGGTGGCCTATGTAGTAGCGAAGAAGGGTTGGTCTGTTAGAAATGGACAATGATAATTTTGAGGTAGTTTGAGGGCTCATCTGGTGACCTAACCAGGACAAAAATATCAAGTCTGATATTTTCACAGGTCCATGAGAAACAATAGAGGAATGTGTCCTTGATTAGAGGTAAGTGTTCTCCTAAGTTGATGGTTTTTCTAGGTGGTTGAGTGTCCTAGTTAAGGACATATTGTTTGGGCATATTAAGGTTTTTTGGAGGGAAACAAGTTGATTTCTAAGGAAGCCCTAAGTGCATACGTTGAAGGACTATAGGTTTTCTAAGAGAGGCATATTTGGAAAAGCTCAAGGACTGATCTTTGAAGGACAAAAGAAGGCATCCAAGGGAGAAGTTTGTCTATCCCAAGTTTGTTGAAGAGAAGTATATCTTGCAGTGATAGAGGGAAGCCCTACATGCCCTAATTTTGTCTTCATTGGAGTAGCACATGAATGCAATAGTGGGAACAAGTCTAGTAAATGTTGAGGAGCAACAATGGGCAATCTAGAAGTTGTTCACAAATGGAGTTGTGAAAAACTCACTAGAAGACCCTATGTGATGCTTAATTGAAGGACTAATGTTCATATAGGGGGAAAACTGTAGTCGTGTTCAGTGGCCTCAAGGAGCAGGATCATTAATATAGGCAAATTGGTGTTGATACAAATCAAGAGGAAAATGACCAACATATGTGTTCAAGACACATGGACTGAAAGGGTTGAGGGGTGCCACATCAACAAGTAGGTCAAGTGTTTTCTTGTTTAGGGTATATTGGTTGTCATAGGACTTACACCAAACCCTAGTTTTTATTCCTTGTATTATTTGTTGTATGAGGGCCATGATCCCTAGTACATGAGCCCTAGATTATTGTATCATAGTTTGACAATATAACAAAGTTGGGTTATTGAAAATTTGTAAAAAGTTGTATATTTGTGCACGTGTTGATTTACTACTATATTTATTCCACTGTGAAAAGTAGTTTGTTCTGGCATTAGAGTTGGTAGTTTCATAGATTCTAAGACCCTAACCTAGATTCTCCAAAGTCATGGAAAATCATGACTCTCCTTCATTCTAGGTTAGAAGATCAAGATGCATGAAGTCGTTCAAATGTATGAGTTTACATTGGTGGTTTGTGCTCATGTTCGTTGTTTTAGTGGGAAGACAATATAAGAATGGATGAAAAAGGAGTGGGGGTCTTAAGTCAAATCATTGCCAAGTTACAAGATACTAGTAAGAGGTTGTCTCATTTTTTTTGTCAACAAGTCTAAAGAGGTTTATTGGGATCTGAATATGGTTTGTAGTATCAACTCCATCCCTTGAATTGTTAAGAAGTGGACCACTCTTTTTTATCCCACTTGGGAGGGACTAGACAAGGCCTTTATTTGGGTCCATCCATCGGGACTAAAAGCACAATTCTGGTTAGATCAGTCTCTCAAGGAAATTGGAAATAAGTTGGGGGAATGCTTGGAGTCCAACCTCACTTTCAAAGACTATATGGAGATGAATATGGTGAGGGTATCAGTAAATTTGGATATCAAATATGGCTTATGGGGTGAAATGGAACTCTAACATCAAGGCATCACTTCTCTTTAGAATTTAGACTATGAGGGCATCCCCTTCATATGCCACAAATGTCACAAACACAACCATAATTTTACAAGTTGTCGACTGGGTTCAATGGAAAAAAAGGAAAGTATAAGCCCTCGTCTCCCAGATGAAAGAGAAAGGCTTTGTCCCAATGGCAATGACTCCTCTTTTCCTTTCTGTAACTATCTCAGATTCCCCTACTATCTTGACGACTGCAACTCCAGGCCTCACTGCGACTGTTCTTATGATTGTTGACGGGGTTTCCACAAAGCATAGATCTAATCATCTACAACTCCTCTTAGCCACTACTTCGACAATGCTACCGTTGGGTACTCTCTCTTCATCTCCTTCTTTATCTTATATTGTTAATTGTATTTTGGATTTGGGGAAGGATTGGAATACAATAGAACATGTACTCCATATATATATGTTATTGAAAGAAATTATAAGTTTGTGTCGCTAGGTTCATGCAGTAGATATCAACTTCTTCAACGAGTCCTAGATGTCACATCCCTTGGTGTTATAGACATATTTGGGCATTGCAACCCCAATCACATATGTCCATAAACCAAGGGCCTCTAAGTCCCTAAAAATTTTGTTTCATACCCTAAAGGAGCAAGGTCAACTGATTACATCATCTCCCAGAAGTTTTCCATGAAAAACCACTCAGAACTGGTCAAAGCAGGACCATATAGACTGCCTAGAGCAAAGTGCGCAATGCATCTCACCTTCCACATGAAAAAAGTGCGATGCCCTTCTATAGGGTGCGATGAGCGAGAGAAAACAAATTCACAAGTAGTTTGCTAGGTGGAGACCCTGAGAATCTTCTAGAAGTTTCTCATTTGACACTTGCCTCCATGAATTCGCCCAAGGGTGAGTAAGAGATCATGAAATCTACAAGTGGAACCAAGAACTATCAGAGAGATGACACTAATCAAAATCCCAGAAGCTGATTCACCCCCCTACAAATATATATATATATATATATATATATATATATATATATATATATATATATAGATATGGATCCCTCATCCCAGAGATCCAAAGGTTGGAATTTGGTAATTTGCAAAGAGGTGCTGCTGGTTTCTCTTTGAAGACATTGTTGGGTGATCTTGCTTTGTATGAGGTGAAGAGGGCTTTCAAGCTGGGAGGATGGCGCTGGGTCAGACCAAGTGGTTGTAATCCTCTCTTCTACTACTTTTATCAATAAAGCTATTTGAGTTTTCCTCCATATTCTTGTGTATCTCTGAATATTGTGTTGATATATGCATGTGTATGGTCAATATATATCTGATCCTATATTGTTTACAGTGATAGATCTCTATGCTTTGATGGTATTATGCTGCTGTGATTCTATAGGTACTCTTTGAAGTGGGACAAGTAAGGAGGCAGTGGCAAGATTCCGTCGAAGGGGAAAGGAAACAAGCAAGGAGCCAAGAGAAAGACTGAGGTTGGTACTCTCTGCTTCTTTCTCATTTCTCTCTCGTAAAGGAAAACACAAGTAACTTTAGTTTGTTTGTTTCTAAGATAGATACCCATCTTAGTGGGACTAGCAGTTCTGAATAGACACTAGATTTCCCGGTAACAAAATGGCGACTCCACTGGGGAGTGATTAGTTTGATTTCTTGTCTCTATTTGTTTGATTCATAAACCACAAACGAAGCCTGAAGTTAAGCCAGCTAGCCTTCGAACTGCATTTGCTATGCAAGTGAAAAGTAGATCAGCGATGCTTCAGTCAATCTCTAGGGTTGTTTATGAACTGAACAATTGACTTGAAAACTTCCTAAGTGCCCTAGACGTAGCGCAAGTAACCTCATCATATCAGCCCCTATGCTTTGTATTTACTGACTATCATTAGCTCGGCCTAAACCCCTGAACTAAGATGCAAATTGTGACCAAAAACCAAGTTAAAGTCTCGTCCTTGGACCATCGCACCTTCTCCTCTTGGCAATCTAGATGCATCACACCTCCCGTGTGCAGTAGGTGAGATGCATCCCTGTTTCCCTATGTTACAAGTGCGATGATCAAACAAGACTATTTTTGCCTCCAAATTTTGGTTTTTTCTTCACTCTCTTTAGCTTTATTCAGGAGTTTTGTTATCTGTGATCAGTAGACCACTATTGAAACCCCCTTCCTTTGCATCATCCAACTTCCATTGTATAAAGATTGTGAAATTTTTTATGTATTTTTCACCATTCACTGTTCTCATTTAAAAAATAGTAGCTTAATCGAACTGTCGTCTTTTGATTTGAAAGTGTCGCAAGTGTCGTTTTCAGTCAAGGAAAAGAATCCTTCTCTTTTTGATAGTTGATTACACTATTACTCTTGTGTTTGATCTGAATTAATAGTATTTCAAGTGTTGAAAGTAGTTTTCAATTCAAAATCACAAAGTGTCATCCTGCCTCCCTTTCATTTTTTGAAAAGAAAATCGTTAGTATGGTCATTTTGAAAGAAAATATAATTCAGATTTGTACTTAATGTTCTTTTTGTCATTCATATATTAAGAAAGCGGAAAACAAATACATGCATGTGCATTTGCATTTAGACTGCTTGTTGATTTTGATTTAGGACAGTGCATCTAGTGTGTGCTCTCTGCTCTATGTTGAAAGGATTTTGTTTCTCTTTCCTTAGTAGCTAGGATTTTCATTACAAAAAGAAGAGTAAATGACTATTTATCATCTTAGATTGCATATTTAGGAGTTGTATATCTACATCATGCGGTGAACCTTAAAGGAAAACTTCTTAAGAAAGATCAATTGTAAAATAAATTCAATGAACATAAAAATGCTTTGGAACCTAACGCACAACATCTAGAAATCTAGGCTAGAGATGTATTCTGGCGTCGTAAAGCCTAGTAACTGTCACTTTCATCGTAGGTTGGGTGATTCCTCCTCTTTGAGACGATAAGTGCCAGTACGGACTTGTGCTCCCACGTACCGTCGAGTATATATTGGGAAACCACAATAGGCTATATCCTTTATCCTTAGGAAGTCGTGTCTGCCACCCTATCGATCACAATGCATTGAACATAGCATTCGGGAAGATTGATGGCTGTACCGTAAAAAGTATTCTGTAGTTTTGCCATTAGTTTGGTAATACCTCTGTCTAGATTTCCAGAGTAGTCTCTTTCATTTCTTTTCAGACTCCTTAAAGGAAAAGGTCCATTTGAGCACCTGTCACTTCAGGCTCATTAAAAATCGAAGCCGACTAAAGTCATCTTTAGCTTTTTCTTGACTCTTAAAAATTGAAAAAGCAAGTTGTGTCAAAGCGTCTAAAATTTATTTCAATCGGAATAACGTCACTGTTCCCTCGTTGATCTCAGGTTGAGAAAATGGAGTCCACCAACCAAGGATTTTCCCTTGGGGGAAATCCTAGTCCTTTCTCCTCTTGGGGAGATATTGGTGCACCTCATATCGCGACATTGTCCCTTCCAACACTGACAATTGGCCTGCCGGTATGGCTTTTCTCGACCTCTATCATTCAAAGCACCGTGATTCCTAAGCAATCAAATTAGCAACTAGATGATACTAGAGTTACCCCCAACCTTCTACTTCGTTTGTCTCTCCCTCTCCTTCTTCCTCTTCACTTGGTGAAGATAGTAAAAATAAAAACCAAGTAACTGAGAAGAATAACAAAGGGAAGGAGAAGAAGAAGAAGGAGCCAATGAAAAAAAGGGGCAACTGTACATCGTCTAGAGAAAATCCACACACTGCACCATCCAAACCTAAATCTCCATGTGTCATCTGCAAAGGGGACCACTATCATCGAGATTGTCCTTGAATCCCACGGATCTTAAGGGACTAGCCTCCCCGCTTGCACAATCTGGTGTCATCAACCTCTGACGATCATGTTGAGAGTACACCATGAACTAGTGAAAACGAAGTCACCGGACAAAAAGGAAAATCCAAATTTCTTTGCAGACTATGTGAAGGCGATCATGCCCTCCACCGTTGTCCCTTCCTAGATGAAGCTAAAAGAGTCTTGGATAACGGTCCTGCGTCACCGCATCGACTCCCTCCTAGATACAAGAAACTCTTGTCGAGTCCATTGCTAGTTGAAAATCCAACTGACACACCTTTTTTGTCAGTCGAAGCACCTATCATTGAAGATAAACCCTCTAAGTCCACATCATAAGAAAGTCAATAGGTCGAGACGACAATCAACCCCATCTTGTCTTCAGAGGATTCACCTTCAGATGATACAGTCACCAAAGAGAATGAGAACGACACCGTTCAAATTATTTTCGTAAGCACAGACTTCGATGAACATGGGGGAAATCTACCCATTCCTTTACCGCAGGAAGGAAGTTCATTAGAGATGTATCAGGCCATTTATTTGGTCCCACCTCCAAGCAACCTAGTTGTCTCCTTCAATTGGAATCTACTAGGCAAACCCCGTTTACCATCTAATGTACCATTCTGAATCATAGTGCAAACTTACAAAATGGTCATGGTTGGTGTTATCACTCAGGTTGTTCCCTACCTCCTGAAGGGAATACGACCGATGTAACCACTAACCAATCTTTTAGCTGTAGGTCCTAGCCTACCTGCAACCAGAGAGGGCTCCCTCTTTGTAATTTAGCTTTGTTTTATAATATTTTAGGCTAGTTATGATGCACAAGTTTTTGTTTTAAGTTTGTTGGATGGTGATTTCAAGCAGAGCTGAGGAGAAAATCTAAGACAGTCTGTTCCATTGGGCCATGGAGTCAAGGATGATGGATTACAGCTGAAAGTGTCTCTTGGGGTAAGTGGTAATGTTACAGAGCAAGGTAAGCAGTCTAGGAACAATTTTCAAATTTGAAATGATGGAATGAAGTCAAGGAATGAAAGGCAATCAAGAATCTTTCATTAAGCTAGCAGAGGGAAAGTGTATGAGTATTGTCTAGGAGCAGTTAAGAATTCCTAAACAGTATTCAAAGTGAAGGGATTAATGCAAACATGAGTAGTTAAGAATTCATACCTATGACTAATTCTGAGGAAAACATAAGTAATAACAGAAATTGAGTACAGGGTGTAATTAAACAAATCCTGGGCTATTCTTTCTCCCTATTATCAAGACTATGAAACATATGTGAAATTTGTAAACACAGAAAACATAAAACGAAGCTTAGAATAACTTATTGCTCCATCGAATGACTCAGGAATTTAGTAACAGGTCCCAGAACATCATTTGCACATTCAGACAACTCAGAAACCATGAACTTCAACAACCATTTGTATTAGAGAGTTTTAGAATTTACAGTGCAACTTAGAGAGAAAATCACCAACCCCAAATACATATTATGGGGAGGTATTTATGCAAAAAGGGAGATACAAAATATCATGAAGATAAGTTTTTGAACTCATAAATTTCTTTACCAACTCTTAAGAAGTATTAAATGAGGGAATAAATGCTGTAATAAATATGAATGTGCTAGTTGTCCAATTAGTTAGAGATATTTTGACTTTTCTGGGCTGTGTGAGTCGGCTGCTTGTTGTGCATTCATTCTGCGTTTCCTGTCCTGATGTTGGTACTTTGCTTGTTGCTGTCTTGGCCTTCATCATCAGTGCTCGGTTTCTTTGCATTAAATGAGCTGTAGTGATCATTCCATTTCTGCCTTGCGCAGCTTTTTCTTCCCTTTGACAGGTGGACCGTGCCATCTGTATGTGCTGACCTGTAGCTGATCAAAAAAAGAATTAATAAATAAAATCACCTGAGCAATGTCTCCATCATTCCTTTCCACCAATCCTCTGTAGGCAGTTGATGTCTTTGTATCTTTATTAGTGTTTCATCAGCTTCAGTGTATCTATAAAAGTTTGGCTGGACTTCAAAGAGATGGTTTATCTCATGCTCAATGTAAAACGGGTTTTCTAGTTTGTCATAGAGACTCTGTCCAGATGGAGGCCCTGTTTCTTCTGATGTGCTTGAAGACGCTGTGATTTGATTGGAGGCATAGTTGTTCACCCTGTTGGCATAATGCTCATGTGATAGCAGTCTTCCAGCGCTAGTTACTAGACTTGGTAGCCCCCTGTTCTGTAATGTTGCAAAATTTATTCTGAATTCATTCACCTTTGCTTGCATTTCTTGGCATTTTCTTTCCAGGGTTTGCACAAAATTCCTTAGGGTCAACACCCTTTTTACTAGCAAGATAGTATCAGTCCTGTTCCTGATTCCTATTGCTGCCAACTACTCTTTGGTGTGAGTGTTCAGGAATTGGATCATTCTATTAGCTTGCTCAGGCATATTTCCCAAAGATGCTCTAGCCTTTTGATTTTCAAACTGAGCCAAGCCTATCAAATCCATTTGCTCATGAATGGTTTCAATGGATTGCCATTGGTCTGTAATGGATTGGCCAATCTTGGCCCACAAAATTTTCTTGACCTCAGCTAGGGTGCTATCAAGAGTAAGCTCTTTCTCTAGCTCCTTTATCCTTTTTTCTAGGGCTTTCACTTCCCTTGTCTTCTCAGCTACATCCTGCTTTGACTTGTCATATTTTTCCTCAATTTTAGCCAGCTTTTCTTTGGCCTCTCTCAATTCTGCCATTTGCACTTCCAGGGCCTTTATTTCTTTCATCATATTGTCCATACTCAGGCTGGTCTCTTGCTCTGCAGGTGTTGTAGTAGTTGCCGAAACTGGTGTTGAACTTGAGGTACCTGCTTCTGATGCTGGAGCAGTGGGAGGGACTATTGTGGTGGCCATAGGAGGAGCAGCTGTAAGAATGTGAGTTGTTTGAATTGGCTGAGAGGCCAACTCTCCCTGTCTTCCTTGTAATGATGCCTCCAAGGCACTCTCTGTTTCTATCAACCTTTTATGTAAGCTCATAAGCAAAGTTACCACATCCTGCTCTTCTTTTTGTTGTGCTATCTCTGTGGTTTGAGGATGTAGTGTAGCTGGCAGCTTGAGTTGTCTTTTGAGGGCTGCTATGTCTTCCTCTTTCTTCTTTATCAAAGCTTGCATGCCCTTGGGATCAGTGGGATCATGTCCCAGCTCTATAATGATCTCCTCCAAGGACTTGATTCTATTTTCCTTGGCCTACGATGAAGATTTCTCCAATTCTAGCTGGACAACAGTATTGTGCAAAGAGTTTTGCAATCTATGGGCCAACAATGTTTTATTTGCCAAGGTGGAATACACCATTTTACCGGTTTGCTTATGTAATTCAATCTGGTCCATCGGATGTATATCTTTGGAGAGAACTTCTAGATTGGTTCTGATATAGTCGGCAACTGATTGTGGTTGCTGAGTTGTAGGTCTGAAATGACTGAGAGTCATTTTCCCTTCTTGGATGTCATAGGCTGCCATTAGCCTTTGCTGATTAGTGGGAGCCATCCTTAGCAACTGGTTGTAAAGCTGGTACCTTACTGGCTCATTTCTAGCTTTAATATCTGTGAATGCCTTCTTAATATCAGAGCCCTGTCTGCTCTGTTGCCTGGTGGATGTAACCTCCACCCCTTGTTGTCTTTCTTGCTCAGGTTGGAAGGAGCTAGTTGATGTCTCCATGCTTGGGGGAACTTGCTGTTCAGTTGGCCCTTCTGGTATTTCTTCCTCTAAGAAAGGATTTAATCTCTGACATTTTTCTCCTTGCTGCTCTATGGATGTCCCTAGAGGGGTCTCTTCCTGTCTATCTCTTTTCTTAACCCTTTCCTCATTAAGATGAGTCTGTAACATTGGGATTTCAGTTGCCTTTGCTTGAGTAGAAGGGTCTAGCCCTTGACTTTGTTCATCTGTAGAAATCGGCTGGTCTACCATTGTTTCTTGCTATTCCAAATTGTGCACTTGCTATTCTGAATGATGCACCTCTTTACCTTTATCTGTTGCTGTTGGTGGGGCACTTACTTGGGCAGGTTGCTGGGAGGCCGTGGTAGATGAGGTGCCTTCTCCAAGGTGCCGCGGAGTTGTGAAAACACCTATCCAAAAGATTCCAAGTCAACTGATTTTTCAAGATTCTTTATTGCTTTTTCTGTTATCTCTTCTTCAGTAAGCTCTTCCACAAGTGTGCCCTCTACCCATTCTTGTTGGTTGGCATATTGTTCAATTTCAGGGATTCTGTGATGGGGATACCCTGTGAGCTTGTTTTTGACCCTTCTAAAGCTTATGAAGTGTTCAGGGTCATATGGTGACCAATGGAAACTCAGCTTGAGCTTGAGTTTTTCTCTCAAAATCTCATCAGCATCCTTCCATGCCTCTTCCCTTTTATTAAAGATAAAGGGGCCCAATTGATGTCTTATTTTAAGCTGTGCCTTTTTCCTAGTACCATAGAAGTGCTTTAAGTCTGCACTGTTGAACTGCCGGTAGTACTCCAAGGCAAAGAGTCTCATGGGGATGTATTTTGGTAGTCTGCATGGAGCCAATTCACAGCCATAGATCCTTATTACAGTGTGGTCTTGGTAGTAATACCAGTCACCAATGCTGTATCCTTTTGAGAGGTGCAGGATTCTTTGCATTTCAGCAGTGAGCCTAGGAGGAGGATCTGCTGATAAAAGGAAAGTAGCTAGATAGACAAAAAGGTCAATGAACTCACAATATGTGTATGGGGAGTAATTAACATGGTGGAGTACTGATGACAAAATATGACAGACCTTCGCTCCCCCCTAGCATCCAATTTCTTCAGGAAGACCGGGAAACTTTCAGACTAATAATATAACAACAAATGATAGATATATGAGGTGTATTTGGACACTCTTTCTCTCTCCAGGTTCTTGAATTTCTTATGAATCTTGTCAGCTATGAAGGTGGCATAATCATGCTGGACAGTAGGGGGCTGTCCTGGAGTAAAGATGGACAGCAAGGCAAAGACAGTCTTATCTACAATTTCACTTGTTCTGAATCCCAGGATGTAGGAGATCATATCTATGAGCATTTTTCCCTCCTCAGTGAATGCAACATGGAGATAGGGGATTGTGAATCTGGAGTAACAGTCTGGTGGCATAAACAACTTGGAAATTTGGTCAACTTATGCAGAGGGAAATTTTGAGGCTTGATCCAGCAGATTTTTCATGGAAAGGGGGACCAAAGGCTGAGTTGGTTTGAATTGCAACATCTCATTTATAGACTGAGGAGTAATTTAAAAGAGGATATTTCCAATAGGGTCCATCACTGCCCTTTGAGAGGGCTCATAATTGGAACAACATTGATGGATGAGGTCAGGGAAAACATTGACTGAGGGCAGGTAATATATAGGCATATTGGATTCCCATATTCCAATAGGTCATATTTGTTTATGAATTTATTCCTTATCTCACAGAAAGCCTGAAGGCGAGGCTTGAATCCCTCCATGTCAGCAATTTGATAGTCTCTGTCTGTTAGAGGTATCCATTCTAATTGTCTATGAGGTACATTTAATGGTGCAATATTTAAAGCTATTGGGGCCTCCATGATTTTACTTGGATTATGGTTGGATTTGGTGTATATTTCAACAAGAAAACAGAGCTCTGACAAATGGATTTTTGACAGGGAATTTGCAGTTTTGGATTCCGCACGAAGGTAGCCCTGCTGAGTAGAGCTCAATGGGAATAGAGCGTGCAGGGCTCTGCAACAAGTATGCTTGAAGGGGATGGAGATAAAAGGGCTTTTGCAGATAGTCTCAGTGGTTTTGCATGCTAATTGGAGCTGGATTTCAAGTTTTAACGACAATTTTGCAGAGGAGGGCAAATATGTCGGGTTTCACTTGAATAAAGGGTGAATAAGTGAATTATCAGGTGGAATTTCAGGAGCTGAAGGGCCTTTTTGGTTTCAATTTGCAGGTGTTTAACAAATTTTAGTGGATAAATTGCGGAAAATAGGGTTTGCAGGTGAACAGATGGTAAATACCTGTTTATATGGCGCGGAGAACTGTTAGTAGGTACAACTTCGAGCTGCAAGATCGGACTATGGAGGCGGATTCACCGGGTGATGCACTGTGCGGGTTATCAGGCGACTTGGACATAAAATTTCATGCAAAAGGCTCCACGGGTTCACAATAGAAAACAAACGAAATAGTCATTTTCATGACTTTTTATCAAATTTTGGACATTTTTGCGCTTTTGGTCGCTTTTTTGGGGATGACGTCAGCATGATGTAATTTGGTGCATAGCGGGTACGGGATAGTGACGTGGAAGCTGACAAGGATAGGTGATGGGGCAGACACGGAGGACTATATAGTAGCGGAGGCGCTGACAAAAAAGGCTGACGCAGAGTTGACGTGGGTGGCGGGTGTGGAGCTCTGGAAATGTATGTTTTTGACAAACAATTTAGTGACTTTTCGGTAGCAATTGTAACCCTTTCTGCATAATGAACTTAAAGAGATAAAGCATTTTTAGTAGAATATGTGAGAATTAGTATGAAAACGTAATCACTGATAATTGTTATCTTTTCATGCAGAAAAGGGTGGAAACGAAGGATTACTGTTTAAGAGGAAAAGACAAAGGAAGAGTAACTGCTGTCCCTTTGGGAGGGAACCGGATGCGAACGAGATCAAGCGGATCGAAGCAGAACGACCCGGGAAAGAAAGAAGAATTATCGATTCGGCGAAGCAGGGAAAGGAAAATCAAGGAGTAACGGCTTGGCGAATCCCTCAGGATCTTTGATCCTGAGGGATCGCTGTCTTGCTTATTTTTGCTACCTAGATACCTCCGCCATTTCTCTTATAAAAAGAGGCAGCAGTGTTAAGATCGGAGACCTTTTTTCATATATGTAAATTTAAGTCTCAGTTTGAACTTTGATCATCGAGTCTCGTTAAGACTTGTTTTTTCTGTACTTGTGTTGATGCATTAATACTAAAGACCTGGTGCTTTATTTCATCTCTGCGTCTGGAGTAATCTAAGGCGGTGTATCCTTGGAAGCTAAGGGCCTGGCTCCGAAGGACACTTGCTTTTGTATCATTATAATTTGGTTTCTGTGTGGATTGTTTATATAGTTTGATAATCTGACGTGTTTGACATATGTGGTTCCATGCTCTGTTACGACTAATTCATTAATGGTTTCATTCGGGAGATTTATGTAAGTAACTCTGTATCGTGTAAATGAATCTCTTCAGAGTTGATTGCATGTTCACTATTTAAGCCAACTGTTTCTGTTACAGAGCCTTCATATTAAATATTGCTATTGGATTCATTTGAACTCTTATTCGTGGGAACCCGAAAGTAATATTATTCTATCTGGAAGCAGAGTCATATTCTCTGGAAACATCAGATTGCTATAATAAGTGTGTTGTGTATATATGATAAATGTTGTTCCATAATTCATTTGTGAATATCGCCTCATAAAGTAAGGTTCATTGGAATTGCTTTTGACGATTGTTATTTGATTGCGGAATGAGAGTTCAGTTCTAACTCGCGAGATCTAGTTTACTGAGTTGTTGTTCCATTTATTGTCGTTCCATTTATTGCTGTTCCATTTCAGATTTGCTGTTCCATTTTCCGTTTGCTGTTCCATTTTACTTTCTGCTGTTCCATTTCCTTTCATTTACTGTTTTGGTGTGAGAGAAGGTCTAAAGCTGTAGTGAGTCAGCAAGTCGCTGCTTAGCTCCCAGATCTTTGGTCCATGCTCTATTTTTCCTTCATCAGTTTCTAGAGGGATGGGTTATTGCTTCCGCACCCTTGACTGATAAATCGTTTGGTGTGATTCCTTTCTTTTAAAAGCAAATTAGTTATAGTTTAGCATCCATTTACTCTTGTATTTTCTAGACACTGTACTACGAAGGATTACTCTGACGAATAGCCTCGGATTGAGCTACTCTTTGCAATAACAAAGCGTCCCCGGATTGACTTATTAATGTAGCATAACTAGAGGTGAAAGAGACCCTTGTTACAGCTCTACATTTTGGCGCCGTTGCAGGGGAAAGAGTACAGCCATTTGTCTTTTACAGAGTAGTGTATGAGTCTGCTAGGGGAGAGTTGGATTTTAAAAATGGAAGGTAAGAACCTGCGTACGGAGCATGTAAAAGCCCTGCTCCACCGTCCGCTTTCCTGGCAGAATTGTGGGTTGAATAGAATTTGGTAGTTTATAGAATGCATGACTAAGCAGAAAAAGCCAGAAAAAATTATCAAACCTCCATTCAAACCCGAAAAAGCCAAAGGGCCGGTAACCCTTGGCCGAACGACCTTCATAGATGAAATCTATAAGAAAACTGAATCTCAGCCATCAGTAGGTTTCAGAAAAACCAATTCCAAACAGCCTACTGGTTCCCTTCAGGCCACAAGGTCACCATCTGTAGCCTTCGCTGAGGTGCATAGTCAGACTGATGAACATGACTTTCAAGAAATTGAAAATTCTATTCCAGAACGACTGCAGGAAGGGAATCTAAGCAATCTTTGTGAAGGAGAAGGGGAAACAGTTGAAGTTGAAGAACCAAGATCTCCTATGATAATCCATCCATTAGAAAGCCCAGATAAAGGGAGCGCTGTAAAAATCATTGAAGGGATTCAATCTCCTCAAGTAGCAAGAGCTTCCATTATTCCGGACAAAGGAAGTGCTATTAAGACAACCAAAACCGTACCTTCTCAACCTAAGAATACCCTTTTAGAAATCCCTGAAGGTTATTGGCACATATTCGATCCGATGGCGCAGAATCAACCCAATACTCAAACTTCTACATTACAATATCCTATAGTGGATTCCGCAGCAAATGCTCTTATGAAAGCAATTCCCCTTCAACACATTCCTACATTTCATGGACTAACATCAGAAGACCCGGACGCATTCTTATTTGAATTTGATGTCTTATGCAGGGGATATGATTACACCACTGACCCACAGAAATTAAAGTTGTTCCCCTCCACTTTGAAAGGAGCAGCCTTAAGATGGTTTATGGGTTTAGGTGGTGGGGTTATAAATAACTGGGAGCAGATGAATGAATCTTTTCTAAAGAAATATCAAGACTATTTTAGGTCTAGAGAATTGAAAGACGAAATATTTCAAATGATAGCTAGACTGAATGAAACATTAGAAGAATATGTAGAACGTTTTCAGTATAATTTACAAAGGTCGCCTTACGCATCATTACCACTGCCTGATAATGTGTTAAAAACTGCATTAATCAGAGGCATGAAAGAGCAGTGGATCGAAACATTAAATATCATGGGAAAAGGGGATATTTATCAAGAAAATTTTGCTGACATCATTGATCTATGTATCAGAAGTTCAAGAGGCAGCACAAGGATAAAACCAGCAGAATATGATCGGTTTGTCAGAGATAACAAAGCACCAACAGAAGGAGTAACACATGTAGAACTTGGCAATTTATTAGAAAATTTTAAAACTGATATTCTGGGGACATTAACTACACAACTTGATATTGTGCAGGCTAAACAGAAGCAGATTGAGGCAGAACAGAATTTGGTGATCTTCTGCCCCCGATGTAGAAGAAAGCATAGCCACAAGGAATGTCCGCTAGATACAGTTCAAACATGTGCCATCTGTACAAAAGATCACCTTACTGAAAGTTGCCCCTCACTTCCTGGATTGAAAGCAGTAGATAAGGAAGCAGAAGAAGAACCAGAATCAGCATACTTTGTTAACCAGCGTCGCCAATGGCAACCAAGGAAATCAGGTATGTTTTCAGACCCGACTTCTTCTTTTCAGCCTCCACAATATAGTATGTGGCAAAATCAATCTCAACCCCCATTTCCGAACTGGTCATCACAACCATTTCCTTCTCCAAATCCATGGATGAATCAACTAAGCCAATTTGGTTGGCCAAATTTTCCTTACACTCCACCATATTGGCAAAATAACTCATACCCTCTGCAATGGACCCCCCCTACTTCACAAAGTTCACCCTGGCAGACAAATTGGCCAAGATCGACATATCAGCCAACAGGAACTATTCCACTCCCTCAACCGACTCTGCCAACTTTGCAACAAAATCCCCAGTCTAATCTGAGACCGCAACTCCCAGCCCAACCTACTCCTAATCCTAATAATAGGCCGGTCCAGTCTCTCCAAATATAGAATCAGTAGAAATCGGACCTGAACTGAGGGAGTGCAATGATCTTCAGTTAAGATCTGGATGAATAATAGAAACAGAGGGAGATAAAACAATGCACATTGAAGATCAGTTACCAATAGAACAACTGTTACAACAAGGGAGAGTAAATAAGGAGCAGACTCGTCATCAAATAAATGAACCCGCTCCTCCCTTCCCAGAACGATTAGTCTTACCACGACCTGTACAACAACCAGACTTTGACATTATGGGGGAGTTACAAAATCTGTACATAAGAATTCCATTCCTCCAAGCCATTCAAGACATCCCTATATACGCAAAAACTATAAAAGAATTGTGCATAAAGAAATCAAGGAGGAATCCAACCACTAACCCAAGAGTCCAAGTAGTTGGTACTTTATCTGACTTGTTATCAGGAATACCCATTAAATCTGAAGATCCGGGAAACCCAATAGTAACTGTTCAAATCTATGGACAGACTCTGACTAATGCTTTAGTTGATTTAGGAGCTGCAATTAATATTTTGACAACTTCTACGTGCCAAAAGCTTGGGATTACATCGGTAGAACCCACTTCTACTTTGTTAGAATTGGCTGACCGATCTGTAGTGTGACCAGAAGGAACTCTATACGATGTCATGGTCTCTGTAGATTCTTGGGAATACCTGACTGACTTCCTGGTAATTAATCCAAAAACCCGACTGGATGGACACCCTCTAATTTTAGGTAGACCCTGGCTGGCCACTGCCGATGCGTACATTGGTTGTCGGCAGGGGAATATGACAATAACCAAAGGACCAAATATCAAAAATCTAGTCCTATATCCTCCAGCACAGCCAAGTCTTGCAATGATAAAAACTAACCAGCACCCTGTATCATACCTTACTGACAATATCAGATCACCATTGACTATACAGAAGGCTCTAGACTTTAAAGATCAAACAGAAGATGATGCCATCAACAACTTCGTTAGTCAAACGGAATCTAGACCTCATGCACAGTGTTTTATGATAGAAGCTACATTCGAGAACGAACTGGAAGAAGACCCCTTGAAAGATACACATGACCAAACGATACCTGTGACTTCTGTTGCTAATAGTAAAGTAGTGGAAATTGAACCGGGAAAAACACTAAACATTAATGCCAACCTTACACCAGACCAAGAAACTAAACTCATCAATTTGTTAAGAAAATATCAAGAAGCATTTGCATGGGACTATCCTGATATGAAAGGGATTGATCCCCAATTATGCACCCACCATATTTACATAGAAAAAGATGCAAGACCTGTCCGTCAACCGCAAAGAAGACTCAACCCCCATCTAAAAGATGTTGTGAAAGCAGAACTTCAGAAGCTTTTAGATGTTAATTTTATTTATCCTATTTCTGATAGTAAGTAGGTCTCTCCACTTGTGGTTGTACCCAAGAAGAATGGGAAATGGAGGATTTGTGTGGATTATAGAGAACTAAACAAAGCCACACAAAAAGACCATTTTCCCCTCCCATTCATAGACCAAGTACTGGACACGTTAGCAGGAAAGAAATTCTTTTCTTTCCTAGATGGCTTCAGTGGATACAATCAGATTCAGATTGCCCCTGAAGACCAGGACAAAACTACCTTTACTTGTCCTTGGGGAACGTTCGCTTATAGAGTTCTACCCTTTGGCCTATGTAATGCCCCTGCCACATTCCAAAGGGCCATTCTTAGCATCTTTGCAGACTTAATAAATGATGGGCTTGAAGTCTACATGGATGACTTTGCACCATATGGAGATGATTTTGACCCAGCTCTAAACACTCTAGAAAAAGTCCTACAGCGCTGCATTGCTACCAGGCTTTGTTTAAGCCACGAAAAGTGTTATATGATGATGAAAGAAGGGCTTATTCTAGGGCACTACGTCTCAGCAACCGGCATTCAGGTAGATCCGGCTAAAATTCAGATTCTTTTGCTTATTCCCACCCCCACTACTCAGACGGAGGTACGCAACTTTCTTGGATTTTCTGGGTATTACAGACGATTTATAGAACATTATTCACACATTGCTGCACCTCTATATGCACTAACGGGTAATGTTGATTTCATGTGGACAGAAAAATGTGACCGTGCTTTCCAGGATTTAAAGAAACTCGTATCAACAGCTCCAGTCCTTCGAGGACCAAACTGGAATTTACCATTCCAAATCTCATCTGATGCCTCAGACACAGCAATCGGTGCAGTCCTTGGACAGGAGGAGGATAAAAAACCTTATGCTATTTACTATATCAGCAAAAATTTAACCCCTGCTGAATTAAATTACACTGTCACCGAAAAAGAATTCCTTGCTGTAATACATGCTGTCAATAAATTTAGACATTATATCACAGGCTATCCCGTTGTTTTATATACAGATCATTCTGCTATTAAATATTTAGCAAATAAGCCTGTTACAAATGCCAGAGTAACAAGATGGTTGATCTTATTGCAGGAATTTGATATCACAATCAAAGATAGACCCGACAAGGAGAACCCTGTAGCTGATTTTCTCTCACGGATACCAAAACCAATTGAAGCAGCAGCAGTAGAAGTCCAATTTCCAGATGAACACCTGTTTGCTATTGCTGCTCAAACACCCTGGTATGATGATGTTGCTAATTACCTTGCAGCAGGTAGACTACCAAAGCACTTAACCCCTAATGAACATAAGTAGATTGTTCAGAAAAGCACTCGATTTTCATGGATTGGGGGCTATTTGTTCCACACAGGGGCAGACATGCAAATCAGGAGATGTATTCGAGAAGATGAAATTTTTGACATCTTAAAATCCTGTCATGACGGACCATGTGGGGGAAACTTTGCAGAGAAAAGAACAGCACATAAGGTACTGTAGACAGGATACTACTGGCCTACAATTTTTAAGGATGCGAAGAAATTCGTTCAAGCCTGTGACAGCTGCCAGCGAGCAGTTTGACCTGGTCAAGCCGACGAGATGCCTCTGAGGCCACAATTGGTTATTGAACCATTTGAACAGTGGGCTCTTGACTTCGTTGGACCCATCAACCCATCATCAAATCAGAGAACATATATCTTGGTAGCCACATAATATGTTACTAAATGGGTTGAAGCGGAAGCGTTACCTAGAGCTACAGAAGATTCGGTAGTTCAGTTTCTATTTCATTTGTTTGTACGATATGGCCTTCCGAGAGAAATAATTACAGATGGAGGACCTCAATTTTCTGGAAACAAATTAGCTGCAACACTTAACAACTATCACGTCCAGCACAAAATTACTACCCCATATCACCCACAGGCGAATGGGCAAGTAGAAAGCAGCAATATGGTAATAGAATCAATTTTAACAAAAACCATTGCTTCACACAGGCGTGATTGGGCTGCCCGACTACCTGAAGCACTCTGGGCCTATAGAACCACCTGGAGAAGTACCACTGGTTATTCACCCTATCAATTAGTGTTTGGGAAACAACCTATTTTCCCCATAGAATTCGAAATCCAAACCCTACGAACTGCACAGGAAGTTGGCCTAGATTTAAGTGAGGCACAAATCAATCGACTATAGCAGATTAATGAATTGGACGAAATAAGGCTCTCTGCATTACAGAATACAACACTTATTCAACAGCAGCAAGCTAAATGGCATGATGCACTTATCAAGAACAAAGTCTTTCATGAAGGGGACTGGGCTCTGTTATATGACTCTCGGTTTCAGGATTTCCCGGGGAAATTGCAGACTCGATGGCTGGGGCCATATGAAATCCAGAAAGTACATGATAATGGGACCCTTACTCTCATTACAATCGATGGTTCTGGATATGCATTCAAGGTAAATGGCCATCGAGTTCGTCTCTATCGCAGGCCACTCACTAGGGAATCCTTCTGTGATCAGCTACGTCAAGATACTGACATGAAAATTTTAGGAGAGGAAGTAAAATCTTCCTCACCTACAATTCAGTAAGGAACTCATTCTTTTGACTTGTACATAAGTTCTTGTATATACGTTTTTTAATATTTCTTTGATCTCTCTTTCTTAAGATTGCTCTTTACAGTCAGTGTGTTTTTGCTGTTCCTTTTTTTCAAACGGAACAACATTTTTGAGTTTTTGCTGTTCCTTTTCCAGAAGGAACAACAGTGGTTTGTTTTTGTGTCTTTGCTGTTCCTTTTTTCCAAAAAGAACAGCAGGTGTGAATTTTTGTTGTTCCTTTTCAGAAGGAACAACATTTTTGGATTTTTGCTGTTCCTTTTCAAAAGGAACAGCAGTTGCGAAGTCTTGCCGTTCCTTTTTCAAAAGGAACAACAGTTGCTTGTTTTCGTGTTTTTGGCATTATTGTGTTTTTGCTGTTCCTTTTTCAAAAGGAACAACACTTCGTGTTTTTGCTGTTCCTTTTTCAAAAGGAATAGCACTTCGTGTTTTTGCTGTCCCTTTTTCAAAAGGAACAGCACTTCGTGTTTTTGCTGTTCCTTTTTCAAAAGGAACAGCACTTCGTGTTTTTGCTGTTCCTTTTTCAAAAGGAACAGCACTTCGTGTTTTTGCTGTTCCTTTTTCAAAAGGAACAGCACTTCGTGTTTTTGTTGTTCTTTTTTCAAAAGGAACAGCAGTTCGTGTTTTTGCTGTTCCTTTTTCAAAAGGAACAACAGTTCGTGTTTTTGCTGTTCCTTTTTCAAAAGGAACAACATTTTGGGTTTGCTGTTTTGAGTTTTGCTGTTCCTTTTTAAAGGAACAACGTTTTGAGTTTTGTTGTTCCTTTTCAAAGGAACAACAGTGGTGAGTTTTTGCTATTCCTTTTCAGAAAGGGACAGCATTTGCGAGTTTTTGCTGTTCCTTTCCAAAAGGAACAACAGTTGACAATTTTTTTAGACAGCACTCATGATCTTAGGAGAACGGCATCCCAACTATTTGCTTGCATGGATTCTTCTCTTTCAAAAGGAACACCATAGTCATATCTTTGTCTCAGTGATGATTCATGATTGAGGATGCTCTTTCACCCATTGTCGCTCCAGTCTTTAAGATACATCTATACACTTATGCAATGAACATCAATTACAACATGTCGAAGTCAGGATATCATAAAATCGCTATCTTTATAGAGCCTAGTGTTGATAAGAGGACAAGAGGGGGGACATACTTACTTCTCATCCTCGTTGTCATTGACTTATTCCCATTGCCCTGGTTGGTTATCTTTATCATGGCGATTCCCTTAAAAAAAAAATAAAAAAATTTGATTATTACATAAGAATAAGAACAAAGGATTTATATTTTCCTGTTGGGATGATAAGACTTCTTCCGCCATTCCCACTCTTAAGGAGTGCTGAACCACCCTTATGTGTAAATATATAAGAAAAAGTACTGAAAAAAAACAAAAGAAAAAAAAAAGAAAAATGATGACGAATGTGAATTATTGTCAAATGCAGGATAGGGGGTCTCATCAAGAGCCAGCCTACCATGATCATCAGGTTGGAAGCGAAGTGGCATTCCCAGCATGGCCACCATACCAGGGATATGGTCCAAAGGTACACTAACTAAGCAGACCTTGGAACAGGGGGTCTCATCACGAGCCGGCCTGCCCACGTTTCGCGCCTTCCTGGTGAATGGCATTATGGCTACCTGGTTACCAAGCCAGCATAATGACCTGTATTTTGACTAAATATTTTTATACACATATAGGATCATGGTTCCGGGGGCGAAATAAACAACTCTGCCAAGGTTATGGACACCTGTTGGCAGCAGAGCTCTGTTAATGGTATCGAAGTCATAAATGGTTACACCAACAGGGATAATATTAATACCTCTTTATTTCTTCTATTCTATGAATAATTCATATTTTATTCCCCGATTAACATATCGCATGAATACTCATTACTACCAATCATGGCAAAGGAACTGACAATGACCCCTCGGGACTTCGTACGAGTGACAGACGTCCCATCCCTCGGCCTCGCATCATATTATGAAAGCTCTTATGTAAAACGCGATCCACCTTTTTGCCTCGATTTCGGTATTTAGTTGTCTATCCAAAACATGGCGTAATTTTATATGTTGTTCTTTATGACTGGTAACGCGATGGCTGCTGCTCCTCTATTTGACGGCTGGGGCAGCCTATCACATCGTGGGGGGGAAGGTGATCTCATTACTCCACGGGGTACATGTCACCACACCATTCGGGGTAGATAGTGTACGAAGGAATGGCATGGTTTAACGGTATGATAGTTCTATTTTACGCAAAGTTGCCATCCGCAATCCGTTTTTGCTGCATGCTCTGTTTTTTCGCGACGATCACCTTCTCTGCATTCCAAAACAACTCAGACAGTTGCTGTTCCATTAAAAATTCTTAGTAGAACCATGGGAGGTAAGGCAATCCGAAGCGAGCCCCAAGAATTGACAGCCTCTGCTGCTGCTCAGGAGATCCTGGAAAAGGCTGGATGGCTGAATTATTTCAATCGCCTACAAGAACGAAACGAGACAGTGGCATTGGAATTTCTGCAAAACCTACAGGAAGACTACTCCACAGTAAGAGAAAGACGGATATTGGTCACTGACGATGTAATTGCAGAAGTTTCAGGCCTACCAGCCACCAGACCTGTATGGACGCTGAAGAAAGAAAGACTGCAGAAGATTATAGAGATTTTTCAAGATGAAGGCCAAAGCTTGACAGTGAAAGGGAAGGGAGTTCTGCCAGCTACGTTAGAAGAACCCTAGACCGAACTAGCAAAGGTAGTATAGAGCTACGTTACTTGCGAAGGAAGGAAGGACGTGGTAAGACCTCGCCATCTTAAACTCTTAGCTGTTTTAAAAGAAAAATGTTCTGTAAATATGCCTGCACTTTTAAATTTGCTATTGCATGATGCGGACCGAAGCCTGAAAATGGCCCAGCACGTAGACGCAGTTGTTAGCCACCATGGATTGATTCGATTGATAGTGAGCCATAGTCTCACTCAACAGCAGAGCAGCTGGGAGGAGCTCATTGCAGTGATTGAGGGGGGATTGGTTGCACCACCCCCAAAAACTAAAACTTCCTCCAGCACGCCAGAACAATCAGAGAAACGCAGAGAAGTGGCAGCTGGAAAATGTGTCGCTCCGAAATGAAAGCATTCTTCAGATACACCGGAGCGACCAGAAAAACGCAGAGAAGTGATAGCAGAAAAACTTGTTGCCTGTACACCTGAACAGCCAGAAAAACCAAAGAAATCAATTCGGCTAGCTCGAATACGAGGGAGGCTGGAAAAGATTCGGAACACCAGCCAACCAATTGAGATTACAGATGAACCTCCAGAACCAGAAGAAATACCTTCTGATGAAAATGCTGGACAATCTGGGGACGAGGCTGAACAAGCCGAAGAAGGAGGAAAGGAAGGAGAAATGCACTTTGAAGCTGAACACTCCAAGGGAGTCACTGAACAAGACAATCGGGAGGAGGAAGTAATACAGCCAGAAAGCAGCCCGCTGCGAGACCCTGTGGGCGAAGAAGAATTGGCCGCAATTCTGGCCAGTTTGGGGGAATATGGCCAACCCTCTAGCCCAGCAGGTCCTCCCGATGGGCCGCCAGAGGAAGAGATACCCGAGAATTCACATGCAGAGAACCAAGGAGAAGAAAATCCACCCGTTCATGAGGAAGAAATAAGGGATGCCAGCCGGGAACAATCTGTTCCCGAAGCACCAGAAGAAATGCTGGACATAGGGGTAGATTTAAGGGCCAGGCCCAAACTCTCTGCCGAGACAAGGGAAATCAGGAAATTGAAGACTAAACAGCAGAGGCTACTGAGCACTATAGCCCGACTCCGACAGAAAATTTGCATTCTGAAAGCTAGTCTGAGGATACAAAGGACCACACAGAAGAGGAAGAGGACCGCTACAACAGAATCCCGTCGAATAAGAAGTCGAGGGACCTACACTCACAATGTTGGTCGAAACCCGATTAGAAGACCTGCAGCTGTTCCAAATGACGCTGAGGAACAAACTGCTGTTCCAATGGCCACTGAGGGACAAACTGCTGTTCCAATTGCTACTGAAGAACAGACTGCCGTTCCATTAGCAGAGGAACCACAACAACCTTTTGTTCATGTCAAGAAAGAAAAGGAGAATAAGGAGATCCAAACAGAGGCATCGCCCTCAGGGGTGATCCGGCTTCTGAATTCTAAGCAGCATAACAAAAAGGTTCAGATAAAACTCCCGGCCTCTACGGCCTTATGGAAAAAGGATCCAAAAACAAGAACCTTGCATAAAATGATGAAGGAAGCTCAACAGGAAACTGAAAGATTGAAGGAACAAACAGTCCCCCGAGAGAAATATGAAGAGTTGCAGTAGCAACTTCGGAATATTAGTCAGTCCGAGAGCCAAGCCTTCGAAGGCTGGCAAAAAGAGCAGGAAAAGGTTGCAAAGGTAACTCGTCGATTAGATATTGTTGTTAGGCAGATGGACACTGTGTGTTCCTTGTATAATGACGTTCTAGCCTGTAGGGCCCCTGCTAAAAACTATGCTTTATTTTTGCTTGAACGATATTTACGATTAAAGATAAAAGCTGTCAGGGCAGGTGCCCCTATACAAATCAATACCCTTAATGATTTCATAGATTGTTGCAAGCATTATGGAATTAAGGTCCAAATATTATTATGTGAATTTTACTTGCATAACCTCGTGCTAGACCAGGAAACTGATTTAAATCCTGGCCCTTTCGTTGGGGACATACAATTTTAAGCCTTTGTTTCCTTCGGGGTTAATCAGCTAAAATGGCTCAGGGCTTATACCACTTTCCAGAGACAGGAAAATAGCTTAGACTTGTGGGTGAGAGCTGAGCCTAGAGACCCAGTACGGTTATGGAGAGCACATAGAAACCTTATGAGAACTCCAGGTGTTATGGAGACATTAGGACCCATGCACGAGGATTTAATCAGACAAAATTTGGAATATTTTCTGACTATTAAAGACCTTGCTACCGATGCTGCAAAATTCCGATATCAGATTTCAAACCCAAACATCCAGCTCAGGGAACCATTCAGATATGAAAATTTTGAGCTGGCAGCTAGCTGTTTGAACCTTTATGGCGAGCGAATTTTGCAAGTAGGGCCATCCTGGTTAGGGTATCGATTTCGTAGTCCAATCATTTGGCACCTTGCACCCGGATACCAGGCCTTGTATGAAATGCCTGAAGGTCAAACAAATCCGTTTTTTGATGATTTGGTTGCTCATCATGGTTGTAGGTCTCCACATGAGATTCCCTCTCCGGCCTACTCTCTTACTGCTTTTCATATCAACTATAATGTTTTCATGAGGGCATGAAACAGGGTAAGCAGGGGGGTGTGTGGAGCTCTGGAAAGGTATGTTTTTGACAAACAATTTAGTGACTTTTCGGTAGCAATTGTAACCCTTTCTGCATAATGAACTTAAAGAGATAAAGCATTTTTAGTAGAATATGTGAGAATTAGTATGAAAACGTAATCACTGATAATTGTTATCTTTTCATGCAGAAAAGGGTGGAAACGAAGGATTACTGTTTAAGAGGAAACGACAAAGGAAGAGTAACTGCTGTCCCTTTGGGAGGGAACCAGATGCGAACGAGATCAAGCGAATCGAAGCAGAATGACCCGAGAAAGAAAGAAGAATTATCGATTCGGCAAAGCAGGGAAAGGAAAATCAAGGAGTAACGGCTTGGCGAATCCCTCAGGATCTTTGATCCTGAGGGATCGCTGTCTTGCTTATTTTTGCTACCTAGATACCTCCGCCATTTCTCTTATAAAAAGAGGCAACAGTGTTAGGCTCGGAGACCTTTTTTCATATATGTAAATTTAAGTCTCAGTTTGAACTTTGATCATCGAGTCTCGTTAAGACTTGTTTTTACTGTACTTGTGTTGATGCATTAATACTAAAGACCTGGTGCTTTATTTCATCTCTGCATCTGGAGTAATCTAAGGCGGTGTATCCTTGGAAGCTAAGGGCCCGGCTCCGAAGGACGCTTGCTTTTGTATCATTATAATTTGGTTTCTGTGTGGATTGTTTATATAGTTTGATAATCTGACGTGTTTTACATATGCGGTTCCATGCTCTGTTACAACTAATTCATTAATGGTTTCATTCGGGAGATTTATGTAAGTAACTCTGTATCGTGTAAATGAATCTCTTCAAAGTTGATTGCATGTTCACTATTTAAGCCAGCTGTTTTTGTTACAGAGCCTTCATATTAAATATTGCTATTGGATTCATTTGAACTCTTATTCGTGGGAACCCGAAAGTAATATTATTCTATCTGGAAGCAGAGTCATATTCTCTGGAAACATCAGATTGCTATAATAAGTGTGTTGTGTATATATGATAAATGTTGTTCCATAATTCATTTGTGAATATCGCCTCATAAAGTAAGGTTCATTGGAATTGCTTTTGACGATTGTTATTTGATTGTAGAATGAGAGTTCAGTTCTAACTCGCGAGATCTAGTTTACTGAGTTGCTGTTCCATTTATTTCCGTTCCATTTACTGCTGTTCCATTTCAGATTTGCTGTTCCATTTTCCGTTTGCTGTTCCATTTTACTTTCTGCTGTTCCATTTCCTTGCATTTACTGTTTTGGTGTGAGAGAAGGTCTAAAGCTGTAGTGAGTCAGCAAGTCGCTGCTTAGCTCCCAGATCTTTGGTCCATGCTCTATTTTTCCTTCATCAGTTTCTAGAGGGATGGGTTATTGCTTCCGCACCCTTGACTGATAAATCGTTTGGTGTGATTCCTTTCTTTTAAAAGAAAATTAGTTATAGTTTAGCATCCATTTACTCTTGTATTTTCTAGACACTGTACTACGAAGCATTACTCTGACGAATAGCCTCGGATTGAGCTACTCTTTGCAATAACAAAGCGTTCCCGGATTGACTTATTAATGTAGCATAACTAGAGGTGAAAGAGACCCTTGTTACAGCTCTACAGCGGGGAGAACAGGCGGTAAGCGGTTTGGTGTCAGACTGCCTTTGGTACGGGGGTGGTATGTGTCAGCGCGGGCCCGATGCAATTAAAACGGGCCACGCGTCCCCGTGTACAGCGGAAAAACCACCGTCTATCGGGAGCTAACCCTCGTACAGCGGGGTTGCTCCGATATTAGCGAGGGCCGTCCGATCTGCCGGGCACAAATCAATGGTTGACGGGATGCCTACATGGTGGCGTGATACGACACGGGGACCCGCCCATATGTTTTAATATTATATAAAATATGGCGGGGGAAAACTTTAGGTTAATGGGTTTTGTATGTAGGGCGCCGTGGTAATGGTTATTCATTTAATCAAATATTAAATGAAATCCAAAAATAAAAATATATGCGCTGGAGGTAATATGGTAAGGTTTAGATGGAGGGTTTAGGTGTGGTTAGTAATTTGACCAAATGTTAAATTACTCCCAAGTGTGGTTTTGATGCGGAAGGGTTAATATAAGTCCCAAATGGGCATAATATTTCCCAAAACTATATGATATGGCTATAATGCCAAGGGGTAGGGGTATTTAGTATTTTTTTGGGATTTTGATATAGTTTTTTGTAGAAATAGGGGTGGGAAAATGACTTGAGGAGCTAAATAATAAAGTTAGGTGTTAATATGATCTTATGGGGTGAGACTAAATGAGTAAAGGCCAAGTTTATAAAGTAAAGACTTAGGCATAAGAAAATGAAAGGAGTGTGGAAGATGATTTTTACACAAGAAATGTGGTTTCTTTCCACTAAGTAAACTCAGAGTTTAACTTAGTAATTCTCAAAAAATGAAGTGAAATAGGACTATTGGGCAGATCCCAATGTCCTTGAGGGGATTGTTAGTAAATAACTTCTGGGAAATGAAGGGGAAATTAGTCATGCTTCCACTGTTCTGCAACCGAACAACTGCCTACCCAGCCTAATACACCTAACATATTTTCTTCCTTTTGATTGGGTGCATTTGGACTTGCAAACCCTGAAGTTCCTTTTTTCCTTTGACTGCCCTCCTATATAAATCTACCCTTATCTCTTCCAAGGGCCCAGATTAAGCATTTGGGCTCCTTAATTTCTCTACCTATCTACTCATCTGCCAAGCTTAAACTGCTTGGACATATATTCTTTCTCTATTCTACAACAACAAATTTAAACATGGGATGGTCCAGATTGAACTGTTGGGCCATCCATCCAGTGTGATAATCAGCAGTATTTGCACATTGTGAACTTGCAAAGTAGATAGCAGTGGCATTTTGATTGGCCACTTTCCTAGTCTTTTGGTTTGGGGTTCATTTCTATCATTTTTTCTGACCAATTTACTCTTTTTGCCCCTTGATTATTCTTTTATGGCATACCCTCTTTACATTTATTAACTCTCTCTAGCTCTTTACAAAATATGGAACCTTTGCAGCATGAAAAGATGAACATATTTGGCACTTCCCTGGTCAATCATGAAAAATGAAACCTATTGGTATAGGAACCCAACAGTTGGTACCATCATAGATGAAGGGGCTTCTATGAGTATCCTTTCCTCAACTGCTTGGAAAGCACTTGGTTCGCCATCGCTTTTGCCTAAGATGCGATATCTGACAGGCTTCGACAAAGGAACCAGTCAACCGTTAGGGATATTTCCAAATTTGCCTATAAATTTGACAAGGAAAACCATTTATCTGAACGTAATGGTAGTCCAAGGACCTTTAGATTACAATCTACTCCTTGGGCGCGACTACATTTATAGCATGAGAGCTATTGTTTCCTCACTCTTTCGAGTGATGTGTTTTCCGCGTGAAGGCAGAGTGGTCCAGCTCGTAGACCAACTTTCATTCCCCTGTTCACACATAGCTAATAGTCAAGTGCCATACCTAACTGGTCTTTTTGCACAGGGAATGTTTCATAAATCTCCAGTTTTTCCACTTGATGAGCGCGAGTGATTCAGTGGTGGTGACTAAAACCCAGGGGGCATGCACCCTGGTCTGCTACGGTAGAAAAACATCAGGTATAGGGTAGGTTTCCACGGAGGATATATGACTAGTCTAACATACTCGTCCATTTAGGAAAATGGGATTAGACCAGAATAAGATACCTCTGTCAAAAGGTATGCCTTTCCCGACAGAACAAATGTTTTGTCTGCAAATTGAGGGGTAACCTGGGAAACTCTACTTCGCTATACCTAGCGGTATGTAAACCTTTTTGCGTGAAAGTGAAAATCGACCATTAATTTTCTTAGTTTGTGGGTTCTTAACCCTTCAAACTCATAGGATTGGTCGTTCCTAACTTACATAATAAAAGGAGTCGAAGCATAATTTCGAATGGTGCAAGCTCCCTAAAAAATGAACCGATCGATGAGACATCCTTATTATACGACTGGCACGAGCAGTTTTACGCGAAGTTCAAGCTCGTTAAAAATTAAACCTAGCAATGAGCATATGTTCCACCAAAGTTTAAGCTCATTAAAAAATGAACCCACCTCCGGTAAATAACCATTGTGAATGCATTATCATTAGCATTTGAGGCTTGGCCGTGTTCTTACTATCACCTCCACTCTGTTTTAGCCGATCATTCCCCTCCATTTGATTGTTTACCCCTTTTGAGGAACAGATGCGCCAAGTGATTCTGTTAGCCATCTTCTTAACACTGTCGTAATTGGAAAGTTCCAACCCTCACTTGGAACCAGCTACTACCTGAAATATCACTCGTTCCTAAAAAATGAGTCTCCTTTAAGCTCTTTTCATCTGACTAGTAAAATATGAAAAGATTACCGAGCGATTGGCCTCTCTAGCTCGTTAAAGTGATTGGAAGTGCCATCCCTCCTCTAGATTTTAATCTTTTTGGACCTGAGGGATTATTACACAAAAATATCGAGCATTTGTCTTGTTTGGCTCATTAAAACTATCGAAAAGTCATCCCTTTCACATTGTTTTATACTTTTTCAGACTTAAGGGATTATACTACGAAAAAGGAATATTGGAGTTTCCTTTCTGTCTCTTTTCAAACTCTCTAAAATTGAAAAGGACCAAGTTATCCTTATCGTTAAACTCGTTAAAAAAATAGTGACAAACTTGTCCATTCAGACAAGATCGAGTTTCACTGTCGCTAGGCTCGTTAAAACATAGCGATGGGTTTGCTCGAAGGGAAAATTATAGAACAAACATATGTTATCCTCCTCAAGCTTGACAAAAATAAAGAGGTACTGGTCAGAAATAACTGGGGAAAATTGGGAAGAAAACTTGAAGAAACTTTATTGGTAGCAGGTCGCTCTTGAACATGACACTTTCACTCCATCACCATGATTGAGTCGGGTTGGGTAATTCCATTCACCGGTCATATCACCATTGGTCCATCGTACCATCCACTTTTGGGGTTAATGCTACCAATCCATTTCAGTGTCGTCAATATGTTCAAGAGAAGTCACTTAGAGAATTCACCTACCCAACTTGTGTCTCATCCACTGCAATACCTTCACGCTTCATTCTTTCATGACGCCACCCTAAACCATGTATCATTAGATCGTTTTCACCTCTACAAAATCATTTTCTCCGTTCTGTGTCGTAGATGTGGGATCCGTTAATGCCTTCCTACGACGGGTCACTTCTTGTCGACATCAACTCATTATCCAAGAAGTCGACCTAGGGACAACCCTTTCAGTGCTTTGAAGCTTGCATTCCTCAATGGCAAGTTTCTCACTTCTTGCAAAAGGTTTACATTAATGGCCTTCGAGCGAAATATTTTGTGTGGTGTTTGACATCGACTCATGTATTCACACCACGTGAATTGTAATGTAGTACCTTGAGGGTCATCATCATCATCGGTGATTCCTCTCACGCTTGTTAACAACTTACATCATTGGTTGGTAATCAGGCGATGTCCTTCCATGTTCGACATCAGAACATCTTTTCACATGGATCGACTTGTACTTTTGGGTGAAAATTGAACGAGTTTTGAAGACCCCGAATCTAGTTTCATCCATCCAGGCTATGATATGTTCAGGAAAATAAAAACATCAAATGCACATCATTGCTACACAGATAATCATCCAAACTAAGGGATGATGGCTCTACTAGAATCATCAGTCTGCACACAGACAATTGTCTGTCCTATGTACATGAAAATGAATTTATCAAGTTGAGCATGGGAATGCCCGCCTCAGCTAGATCATGAAAATATTATGAAGATAATGTATTGTATTTTATCTTATTATAGGTCACCTTCCAGTTCGAAAAACCTCGGATCCTCATTATAAAGCATTTCACTCGACATCAAAAGATTTACGACCTCATGCTTTAGGGGGCAACTGTTATAGACATATTTGGGCACTGCAACCCCAATCACATATGTCCATAAATCAGGGGCATTTAAGTCCCTAAAAGTGTTGTTTCATACCCTAAAGGAGCAAGGTCAACTGATTACATCATCTCCCAGAAGTTTTCCATGAAAAACCACTCAGAACTGGTCAAAGCAGGACCATACAGACTGCCCAGAGCAAAGGGTGCGATGCATCTCACCTGCCACATGCAAAAAGTGTGATGCATACTGGAAAGCCCTTTTGTAGGGTGCAATGAGCGAGAGCAGACAAATGGCACAAGTAATTTTCTAGGTGGAGACCCTGAGAATCTTCTAGAAGTTGCTCATTTGACACTTGCCTCCCTGAATTCGCCCAAGGATGAGTAAGAGATCATGAAATCTCCAAGTGGAACCAAGAACTATCAGAGAGATGACACTAATCAAAATCCCAGAAGCTGACTCACCCCCCTGCATATAGATCCCTCATCCCATAGATCCAAAGGTTGGAATTTGGTAATTTGCAAAGAGGTGCTGCTGGTTTCTCTTTGAAGACATTGTTGGGTGATCTTGCTTTCTATGAGGTGAATAGGGCTTTCAAGCTGGGAGGATGGTGCTAGGTCAAACCAAGTGGTTGTAATCCTCTCTTATACTACTTTTATCAATAAAGCTATTTGAGTTTTCCTCCATATTCTTGTGTATCTTTGAATATTGTGTTGATATATGCATGTGTATGGTCAATATATATCTGATCCTATATTGTTTAGAGTGATAGATCTCTATACTTTGATGGTATTATGCTGCTGTGATTCTATACGTACTCTTTGAAGCAGGACAAGTAAGGAGGCAGTGGCAAGATTCCATCCAAGGGGAAAGGAAACAAGCAAGGAGCCAAGCAAAAGACTGAGGTTGGTACTCTGCTTCTTTCTCATCTCTCTCTCGTAAAGGAAAACACAAGTAACTTTAGTTTGTTTGTTTCTAAGATAGCTACCTGTCTTAGTGGGACTAGCAGTTCTGAATAGACACTAGATTTCCCGATAACACTTGGGTGGGTGCCTTCAAGAACAAATTGAATCTACTTTCCATTTGGCCAATAATTGGGCATGGTTAGCTTAGTAACAAAAATGGTATTGTAGGAAATCCTTATGCTTTTTTGATAGCATGATTAGATCCTTAGATAAAATTCAATTTGTACATGTTTATGTAGAAATTTGATGGTGGTGATAAAAATGTCTTGAAGTCAAAACTTAAAAAGTGTATTGAGCTTCATTAAGCCAATATATGAGTGCAATCATTTTATTAATTTCGCGATTCTAACAAAAAAAGGGAATGTACAAATATCCAAGATGAATGTTTAATCCATAATTTGAAGATGTATATGAAGACACCAAGTACGTTCATGACCTTAGAGAAATATGTAGAGAAAATTCTTTAGTCACAAGTACCATTATCTTTTGTTGATTATTGTAGCCTTGCAATGAAACACTTTTTTATGTAAATGGAATTATTTCATTTGCTTGTTATGGCATGTTGTAGCTAAAAGGAAAATATAACAAGAGGTTGTATCTCCGCTAGTTGTTCATGATGAAAGGTTGTTTAATGAATGTGGTGTCATAAGTCTTTATATTAGTAGGTATAGGGTGCAAGACCAATTTGGATGCATTTTATATCTATAACATTTTCCTAGAGAATTAGTGCGAAAATTATTTGGATACATAAGTGTCTTGAGAGATTGAAGTATGTTCATAAAATTCTCTATCATTCAATGTTTATAGTTAGGTTGATGTTAGGCCTTAGAGTACAATAGGTTCCTAATTATTTTGTGTAGTCCCAATGTGTGGAAAAAATGTATTATTAGTCTCCAATTCATATGTTTTTTGAGATGAAAATACTATAAGTAAATCATAGTGGAGAAGCATATATGAAGAATTTGTCGTAGAGATGCTAGAAAGTTTCTACAATGAATAACTAATGGTTGGTTTTTATAGTGGTGAAACATGAATTGAAGCAATATTGTTTAACGCCTAGTGTTAATGGTAGATATTTCTTAGTTGGAATTATGAGTTTGCAGCAAGGAGTACATAATGATGTTCTAGACATATATATTTTCATCCTTTTTGTATCCACTTTTGAGTTAAGATTTGCATCAGATTTTGTGTTTTGTTTTGCATAAAATTTTCCATCCACTATTGCACCCATGTTTACATCCACCTTTACATCCCTTTTTGCATCAAAGTTTTTTTTTTTTTTTTTGCATCTATCATTACATCCACTTTTTTTGTGCCATGTTATGCACTTACTATTGTACCCACGTTTGCTTCCAATTTTGCATCCATGTTTGCATCCTCTTTTGCATCAAGTATTGCATCTATTTTTGCATCCACTTTTGCGTTGGATTTATGCATTGGGTTTTGCATCTCATTTTGTATCTAATTTTTCATCTACTTCCATTCCATCCAATTTTGTTTCGCCTATTGCACCCATGTTTCATCCAATTTTACATCCCTCTTTTCATCTTGTTTTTCATCCAAGTTTGCATTTTTTTCATGTTTATTATTACATCCACTTTTGCATCCCATTATAAACATAATACATCAATCACATCAAATAAAATAGAGCACGAAATATAGATAATGGGGAAACTCTTCGTTACTATTTCTCTTTGTTAGAACTATAATACATCGATGGGTCCTCCAAGCCTCTACCCTTGATCTACTCCATAACCTATATGCTCACTGGTTTGGATGCCCAAGTTTATCGTAGTTGCATCACTGACATAATTTCGGAGAAGTTCCTTCTTCTTCCCATGACTAGTGAAGAGCTCTATTTATATACATTCCCATCATGATTGAGCTTAATTACACCTAGACACTTTATTGACTATATCAAGGTGAAGATTAAGATAGACCAAATCAATCATTTTTTTAATGAACAATGATTATTTTAAACAAAGTTGTTAATTTGGACCGAATCTAAACTTATCCAACGGAATCACTACAAGAAAAAAGGACATCGTTGAGGGGCGAAAAATGTCACCATAAGCTCATTGGTGACGGTTAAAAGAGCCTTTGTCACCAAAAATTGAACGTCACCAAAGGTGGCGTCGCCAAAAGTATAGGTGTTGTAGTGACATTCAAAGTCCATCACCAATAATGATTTATGATGATGGATAGCGACCATCACCATTTCATATGAGCAATGGTGATGGACCATAGCCTCCGTCACAGGAAACTGAATGTCACCAAATGTGGCGTTGCCAAAAGTATAGGTGTTGTAGTGACATTCAAAGTCTGTCACCAATAATGATTTATAATGACGGATAACGACTGTCACCATTTCATATGAGAAATGGTGATGGACCATAGCCTTCGTCACCAAAAATTGAATGTCATCAAAGGTGGCGTTGCCAAAAGTATAGGTTTTATGGTGACATTCAAGGTCCGTCACGACTATTGATTATAATGACGGATAGTGACCATCACCATTTCATATGAACAACAACAATTTATTGTGGTGGACCTTTCATGGTCGTCACTATTGCCGCATATATATGGTGATGTTTGTTGACCGTCACCAAAAGCTGCATTGCCAGAAGTATAGGTGTTGTGGTGACATTCAAGGTCTGTCACGAATAATGACTATAATGACGAACATCGACCGTCACCGTTTCATATCAGCAACAATGATTTATGGTTATAGACCTTTGAGGGTCATCACTATTGATGCGTATATATGGTGGCGTTCGTTGACCATCACCATTTCATATTTTGGTGGGGGTCAAAAAATGTCACCAATGCTCATTGGTGATGGTCAAAAGATCCTCCATCACCAAAAATTGATCGTCGTCATTCCATATGGATATCAGGGCACGATGGAATCGAACCACCAACCTCCTGCTTATAAATAAGGTGCTCTTCCATTGAGCTAGCACCCTTTAAAGAATTATACTTTTAAAAATTAGACCTTGAAACTTCATAAATTGTAAATACTACAACTTTCAATAATTAAAGTCTCGGCAATATTTTACTAAACAAGCAAAGCAACATCGAAGCTGCAGGTCCCTACCTAATGGTTATGGAAGTTATGAAAGGGGGGGGGAAGGAAAAATAATTATGTATAAGAGAATCAATATGTTCAGTTGAATACTCAATTAGAAGTGAAACTCTGAAGACATTTATAATCTATAAATGATCTATAACTAGAAAATGCACCAAATATTGCAAAGGAAATGTCATAAGTGGATAGCATATGGAAGAAGAACATTGACGAAGATAGATGAAACATGTTATAGGTTGAGAGAAAGAAAAATCTCAATGTTGTTTTTGTTTTGTGTTTAGATATATAAATGATATCTAAACTTATGTGCAAACGTAACGCGGATATATATATATATATATATATATATATATATATATTTCTCTTTTACATAAACCAACATGCAATTTTGCATTTCACAAGTCCACACTCAAAACATGACAGCAACCAACAAATAAAAGGAATTGACTTGGACAAAAAGCAATAGCTTCACCTTCATTCATGAGCTGCTTCTATTTATTTGAATCTGATTTGTGACATTCTTTATTTGACAAGGAATCGAAATCATCACTAGTATTAAATTCATCCAACACGGACTTTGGAGATCCCACTGACATCTGTGTTTTTGTTTTCATGCTTGAAAACCATGGATATCCATGTCGATAGTAGAATAATATGTGTGTCTGCTACTCAAGAAAACATTCCTTATTAACCATTTTTACCTGACATAAACGAAAGAGACAACACAATATAAGTGTACATAAAATCCCCTACCGAAATATAATCATAAGTTAGCTAAGAAGTCTAAAAGATGTTCTTAATTAATAAAATTTGTATTTGGAATTTTTTTCTTTAGATTTAAAAAAGATTATGTTGTACAACACTTCTGTTATTTATCCAGGCAACTATATCATAGCATATGTCACAGGTAGCAATCTACAATACCTAAAATAAAAAGACAAATTTTCTCAAGAAAAGAGATTTAGAAAAGAGCTTTGAAAGCTATATGATTTTCATCAAAGCTTTAATTAGTTTAACAACGAACTAGTTGGGGTTTGAAAATCAAAACCATTCATAGGAAATGAACAAGAGAATGGCCAAAGTCGCTTTCATATAAGTAAAGCTAGAGTCACTATTGTCATTGCAGATAACTGAAATTTGGGCAGCGGTGTAATAGTTAGAGCTTATTTGTAGGGAAGACTCGTCAATACCATCATTTTTTTCCATGGTCTATTGTGTCTCTAGATCCAAATCAGATAGCTTATTATTATGAAGTTCTACCTTTCAAGTGTTGATTTCTGGCTCACCATTTAAAACACAATTCTACCACTCCATTTGATTTTGTTTTGTCAAGAGAACTGGTAGGACCTTCCCATCCTTTGTTTTACATCAATGAATAACCATCAAGCAATGATATAAATAATAACAGATACACAACAAAGGCCAAAAATGCACTACTTGTACACCTATGTTCTAGGAATCATCTGACCTTACTGGTGCAAAGATCTCACCCTGAAAAAATAGTAGGCACATGGACTTGACAAAACTTTTTAAAATCAAACTCCAAGTAAACCAATCAAAATATGAACATCCTTTTAATCAATAAAATCTCTACTTAAAATAAAAGTGGCCTAGAATTAAATGTTATATCAACCATGTTAGGTAACTAAGATCGGGTGAGAAATACAGGCCATGCATATTGGATTAGCGAAATAATTCATGGGATAAAGGTCAAAATAAAAAAGATGACTTACAACTAAGAAACATGAATAAATGACTTACAACTAAGACATGAGGTTTCCCTTTCGACACTGTCGTTAAATAACTCTTCTTTACGTCACAGACCATTAAAATTTTTATGATACCAGGTGGAAGTGGTATTGTAAGATTAACCTCTGATAGAGTCTGTGTCCATGACTACTTCTCAAGATCAGCTCCATTACCAACATTTGGGGTTAGATATGATACATGCAAAAACCATCAACATGAAAATGAAATCTACATTCTTGTAAAAAAATGGGAGGAAAAAAATAATCCAAAAATTGAAACAAACTATAGGATAACTCATTCCTACAACATGATTATCCAGTCATGAACAATAAAAAAGAAATCAGGAGAAATGTAATTTTTGCTACATTTTGACAATAATTTTGCTTTTGCATACTCTATGAGCAATTGATGAAAAAAGTCAGTTAAAGCTTGTCAACATCAAGATTATAGTAAAACATAAAGGAACTGCTCCAACACATATAATCCTAAACATAAGTATCTATATATATAAGTATATATTGAGGACATTATATTTTGTGAAAATATGGAAGTAAAATCTTTGAAATAACATAATTTATGGTACCACTGCCTTACGAAGTCCATTAAGGAATTTCTTCAAAGTTCAAAGTTCACAAAATTAACATGTAGCCTAAAAAAACTCAGATTTGAAAAGGAGATAACCCAACGATGTAGAGTATATATCTCACATGTAAATATCCTACTTTCCAGACTTTGAAATGACACTTTTTAGCATACTATTGTGAATTCAGCCCAAAATGCTAGAAAAAAATATTGATGGTTATTTTTTTTTAAATGGAAACTAGGGCCAAATTCCACTTTGAACAGATCCTTTTGGGAGTATAATTATGCCATTGGATTCCTCTTTTCTAGAGGATCAAAATCGATCTAAAGATCCTCAAATTTGGATAAGTAGAAGCGGAATTTTGAATTTATGTTTCTCTCATGTAAATTATTGAGGCCAGCCTCAACTATATGTTGATTTAATAAGATCAAAAGTCACGTCCCCTAAACTCCACTGAATTTTATATATAGAGGAGAATTCTCTCTCGTTTGGGACACATCAATCAAAACAAAAATATATCTCTATGGCAGCGAAGATTAAGGATGATAAATTCTGGTTATTATTGGGACTATTTTGGTTAGGGGTTTGTCATAACAGGTCCGAGTTTGGAAGCAGTGATTCGCTATGGTTAAGGAAAACCTTATATATGGATTGTGGCTTCTTTCGTATGGGACTTCTTCTTGTAGTTTGGCTGCAGCTAGAAGATATTCTCACAACTTGACCGCAGGCCTTGAATCACTTGCCCGAGAAGTTGAAATACAACAGAAAGTCATTGAACTTATATGATAGTATTCAGGTACTTGTTGAGGATGATATGGAAACTTAAAAACAGGGTAGGACTACTACAAATAATAGAGCCCTTGTAAGAAGAAAAAGGCCACATTGTTTACAGAATTCAAGGGCTGGAGCAGCATGCTTCAGAAGCCCTAATCCAAAACCACAAAGATAATATCAGCGATGACCTTAATGCGGTCATAAACCAACTCCTTAAGCTAGCCAAAGGGAGCATCATGTGAAATAAGGAAGGTCGCAGTAGAAAGGAGGATTTTTGGATTAGTCAACTTAGAAAGAAATGGACTATTGTTTCCCTAACCAGACCGATCCTATAAAACAATATGATTTGTCCTCTATGAACAAACTGCCTAGATTACAGGATTGAATGGATCTAAGAGAAGTGATGCCTGATGTTAATATTGGAAAGTTATTTTATATCATTTTACTCTCTCTCTTTTTCTATTGAAAATTTGATAATAATAATAAGAAGATTTGATCAAGGGTTTTCCCCGTCTTGGGGTTTTCCCCTGGTTTGAGCCATATTCTCATGTCTTTCTGTCTTGGCTTGTCTTTTGCATCTATCATTTATGTTATTTCATCAGTTACTGTTATATAGTGTCTAATGTGATTGGTAAATGGATTAATGGGCATATGGTTGAATGAAGTATCTAACCTAAAAAAAGAACATGCTAACTGAAAACTAACATGGTATCAGAGCTCAGGTGAGGACAAACTCAAGCTTAAAGAGATTGCAATCACTAAAGAATTCATTGATGCCTCCATCTCTCTATGGTAAATCAAGTTAGAGTTCAAATCTGAGTTGTTTCTCAAGGCCTTATTCAAGCCCTAATCAGTAAACATGGGAAATAATCCTAAATATATTCAACTATCACGGGGAAAAGTTGGAAGACAACACAATATGTTCTTGTACTTTATAGCAGTCCTACTCATCAAGCTTAAGATTGTATCATCATCATAAGCTTATGGAAAGATATTTTTTATGATCCTTGGAGGTAAGGTCAATCCTCTACAGATATCTATTTGAAATACTATTCTCATCTCTAGAGGACTGATCAAGTGCAGGATATATCTATCTAAGATATATCAAATACTTCAGATAACAAGTATAGGCTTGCATTCATTCTATCATTACTTTTGAAGCTGAGATTCTTTCCTAAGAAGTTACAGTCCTGGACATCGATCAAGAGTACCAAATCCTAGACCAAAACATATTTCAGAAGGGTCTCGAAATCTAAAATTCCTCCATCAAATTCTAAGCATGATCACCATGATCATTGATTAGTATCAACTTTTCAGAACCTATTCTCTGTATGAGTGCCTTTGATTTTGGAAGGATATTTCAATTTGAAGATAGAAATTTTTTGCGATAGGGTCAAGTCACTATGATGCCTTGCTTGAAGGATTGAATCATGTAACTTGCTGCAGGAATAAGGCTAAGGGATTGCATAAGAGAAAAGTTAAAGAAGGATCATATTGATCCCAAGAGACATATTATGGTTATGTTGGAGGTATCCCTAAAATAAGGTTTTTGATAATCTGAGCACAAGAAGGTTTGATTAGTCAACACTTGGCACTCGATGGTCATTTTACACAATCTTTTGGCCTCGAAGGTCATTGTTTCAGTAAAATTATAGTATATTCCTGTTGGTGAAAGCCGTAGTAACTATCAAAACTTGGTTGTTATTATTTGGAAGGCTCATATCTGAACCATGTGGCATATTGAACTTACTCATTGAATGAAGCATGATAACCTTGTCATTAACATAACTATGTGGCCTCCTTGAGAGAGAACTGATTCATTATACCATTGTACAACTCGTAAGTTGATTTCCTATTAAATTTAGATATATGTGTGCATGAAAGTTTAAATAAGCCATCTTTGTCAAGATTCTGAAAGAGGTAAACTATAGCAACAAGACCAAGATGACCCTATCTAATGGAAAACAATAACACAAATGAGACTAAATGAACACAGTCCACATAAAAATGGTTTTAAACTTTTATTGTTGAATATCTTACAATTGTGATAATTATCATCAACACATGTGTCTATTGTCCTTTGATCACTGTACAGTTTGATAACTTAAAAGCAATACATGTGAAACAAAAACAAAAAAATTACTACATGTAGAATTTCTTGCCAAGACTCTCATCAGATTTGTAGTCATGCGTTTGTGCTTTATTGTTGTGACACTCACTATTTCCAAACTAAGGAAAACATGGAAAAAGATAAAAATAACTTGGTGAAGTTGAAGGCTCTATTTTCCTTATTAACATCTTCCTTTGACAAGGATATTGGTCATCTATAGGTCTTTGGGCACTCAAAACTAGATGTTAATTGGATGAATGCACAAGGTCAGATTCAGGATACTTCCTTATCTCCCTTATCTACTCAGATGAAAGATCTCTCTAGGCAGTTCCAGATGATCAAAGCCTCTCATGTGTTTAGACAACTTAATAGGACAACATATACTCTCTCAATGGAAGGACTGTAGTTGTAGGAGAGCTAAGTCCTGGAGAAGGAATTCATTGGTGGTCAATTATCTTATTTAAGAGAAAAGCATAATAGGTTCCACCACTTGGATACCTTCCTTCAGAGCATTCATATCAAACTACAGTTGTTTAACATTTTTAATTTTCAGTAAGTAGAGAAAAATAATTTTATTGATGTCCAACAAATGACAAAAAAATGCCAATGAGACTAGAATGTACAATCAGTAACTACCAAACTATAGGGGTGTCCTGGGCTACCCTAAAAGCATAAAGAGAAACTTGTTTAGTTTTTTTAGAGTGCACTCGTGCCAAAGTTTTACTTCTAAATTTGGTTGCTCTTTACAGACAACTTCCACAAAAGTCTCCATGAGATCCCACTTTTATCAATAAATGATACCCACATTTAGTGCAAAAACCACTAGTGGAGTTTTAAGGCCTCCTAGTCATTAGGGAAGTTGATTATTAGGATTACTTGTGACATCCTATGTATTTTTCAAATGCCAATACACCATATATAATTCTTATGTATTTTAGAAACTCCAATACAAAATCAATATTACTAGGAGTCATCAAGGCCAACAAATATATCTTCAACCATATAGTTGGCCTTGACGACTCCTAGTAATATTTTTTCCTTCACTAAATGTATATGTAAGATGAATTCACTCACATCCAAATATATGCTTCTAAGAAATAGCTTGCAGGTTATTAAGGATCATTTAAGAGGTAATGTCCAAATCAACTAGGTTAATTGTGTGTGCAAGTGTTGTAATATTTAAATATAACTGGCTCTGGTGTGCAATGCTCTATTTACATTTTCCTAAAGGCAGATAACATCATGTACCTCATGTGGAGTGCTATGTTTACTTTGTCCTAAAGGCAGATAACATTGACCAGAAGTTGTGAGGTATACTATACTGGACAATTGAAAAAAGATATTTTGTTTACAGTCATGTCTTGAGGCTCCACTTCTCAACATACCACAAACACTTGAAATAGTGGTGGTGGAAAGGCATGAAACCATGGCAAAGGTTGTATCACACCAATCAATGAACTTGTATGAAACTAAAGCTTCTGGAATTCATGGAAACTGTTTTTATTGATGTTCTTGCTTACCCTTCCCTTTTTTCTTAGAACACTAAGAAGCATAGTGGCCATCAATACTTGGAGGTTCTACAATTCTTCCAAACTATTTTACTGTTATTGTTGCTTACCCTTCCCCTACTTCTGAAGATACTGAGAAGCATATTGGCCATGCTTCTTGCATTTGATATGGCCCAAATTATTTTTTTGCTGGTTAGAAGAGCTTGAATCTTCCTTCTTCTTCTAACCCTTCAAAAATCCTATTTTATTCCCTCGTTTCCTCACCCTCCCAATGAGGGATAGCTCTGGTACATCCTCATCACTAACTGAAACCATCTCCATTCTCATTTACTCCTCGATAAATGCATCCCACAAACTTTTGATTGAAGGTAGCTTCTCACAAGCACATACAAACTGTACAAAATGGTGCCAAGATGGACCAAATCCATTCAAACTAATCCAAATTAGTCCATTCTCTTCTACCTTGTCATCAAGTGTAGCTTGTTGATATCTCAACTCTTCATCTTTATCAGATAGATAACCACTGTAGTAGTGTTGCTCATGCAAGTAATAGACAATTTCTTCATTAAGAGCATTCCCCTAGACATGTTCTCGCTCCAATACACTGTAATCAAGGTAATATGCATTTCCCTATCAATGTTTCTCTCTAGAGTGAAAGGGGTTAGATGATTCTTCACCAAATCCAAAACTATTCATTCCAGTTTGACCTATTAGCCCTGCTACATATCTTTGATTTCTAAAGGCCGAAAGTAAGCTTGGTCCATGGTCATACCCAAAAGAGACTCATAACGGTCACTTTCTCCTTCCCTCGCATCGCTTATTTTCCTTTCATCGTTCCTATCGCAAATCGCATCCATGTATGCATAAAATGCGCGCCCCTTGGCTTCCGCCGATCTAATATTGCGATGCGATCTGATCACAAATCGCATCCGGGTGTGTATAAAATTCGTGACCCTCTGCTTCTGCTGGTGTGATATTGCGATGCGATATGATCGCAATCGCACATCGCTATACATAAAGGCCCAAGATCCAAAAACCTGATTTGACAACTCCCGTCACGCCCGATAAAACGAATTGCCCAATCATCCCTCCGCCATCTAATCAGCTTCACCAAGATCCAATGGCGCACACTCATTTCGCTCCCGCTTCTTCCGATATCCCCGTGGGCTCATCCCCGCCATCTATCCCCTTAATCCGATGGCCAGTCTCGCTCCTCCATCTGACAATTCCACCCACTACACAGTCCACGTACCTTAACCGTTCCATGCTCCCGAAAGGATGAAGGTGACCAATTTTCAGTATCAGGTGCATTTCCTCCTCAACAACCGCATTTAACAGATAATATGGCCGAGAAGGAAAATGATAGAGCATGAACAGATAAATGCATTTAACAGTTATGAGATTTCATCCCATACGATACTCCAACCACCTGAGAGGACAGCGGAGCACCCGAGAAGATCAAATTCATCCACTACAACAAGCAATTACACTCAGAATCCATCAGGCAGTTAAAGTGGTTGGTGGTCAATTATGACCCCTCCATACTTAGAGTGGCCGAGTGCCTTCATAATAAAACTCTATATATACCCAGAAACAAGATGTAATTAGGGTTGATGGTTGTTGTTTTGATGTAAGGTTCAAATTCTGGAGACTGTAACTACTTTGATACTTGTAGCATATCATCTTCATTTTCAGCTAATACAAGATTATTTTGCTGTTAATTGCTCACTTTCCATTCCTATTCTGTTCTAGGCTGTGCCTGATATGTAGTTTTCGTGAACTCTTGATGTTTAGCATTACAGGAGCTGTCATCCTACCTCCCTGTTAAATTCTTGCATGTATCAGTGAATGAGTTATTCAGGTTTCTTTTCACCTAATGCCAAAGAGCTGTCATCCTGTCTGTGCACTAGGGAATTAGATTTGTAGGCCTCTTGACTGGTTGTAGCTGGGCATCACGAGGTCTTGTGCATCTACTGGTGTGGTCAGTATTCTCCATATTCACCCAATCTCTAAACTGTGAGTAATTGGTGGTCTAAAGCCTTGTAGTCTGGGGGTGTTCACACATGTCTGGAGTTAAGCATAGTAGAAGTGGTTATCTAGCTTGAAAAAGCATCATTCCTTCCATTCATCCATTTCCAACATTAAGTTGAGTTTGTAATGTTCCCGAGCATCTCCAAGCTACAACCTAGGAGAGTTTCTTGGGGTGATAACATTAATTGGCGTCGTTTCCGAGGAGAGGAGACTTAAGCTCAGCTTCCCTGGGAGAACAACACAGTTCTAGCTTTGATGATTGACAAAGTTTGGAAACATTTCTGGTTGTAATAATCTATCTGGTGACTCTATTGGAGGACCAACCTTGTTGCGAATCCACGTTACAATTCTGGCTCAGTTTGTGAGGCATACTTGGAGAAATCCTTAGAAATCACCAACTGAACCAGTGCCTGACCCTGAGAAGATTACTAAGCAAAGGAAAATATCACAGAGAGGAGCATCATGATCAGGTAAGCCTAAGAAATCTTACGTATCTCTGCAAGAGAATATTATAGCTGAGAATAAATAGTTTGAAGATATAGAGCCTAGAATTGTTGGTAAAGAAATACCTTCAGAGATTCATAAAGATCCTTGTTCATTCAGTTCCCCTTTGGATCTCAGTCCAAAGAAAGCCTCCCATACAGTCCATCATATTCCTTTGTGTCTGTCATCTATTTCATTACTTCCTACCATTCAATCTGCCAGTATCCTTCCACCTATCTCAGTCATGGCAGGTCAACAAGCTCCCACGAAGATGGAAAGAATCATAGCTGCTAAGTACAGACCCCTGGTCTTGCCTGTTCCTTTGAATGCCATGTCTGTAGGAGAATATCATAAATATATGCCTAATTTCATTGGTACAGAGGGAGTAACCGCTGAAGAACACCTTGAATCTTTTTATAGCTATGCTGATAACCTAGATCTCAATGAAGATGATGTGTGGATGAGAGTGTTTTTCCAGAGCCTTGATGGAGAGGCTAGAAAGTGGTTCAGAGAATTGCCCCCTAGATCCATAGCAGACATCGAAGCACTGGATGATGAATTCCTAAAGCAATGGTGGGATATGAAAGATTTTCTCTATTACCATACAGAGTTTGGAAACCTAAAGAGGGAGAATGGGGAAGCACTGCCTGATTTTAATAAAATATTTAACAATATGTATAGTAAGATACCAGCTGAAGTAAAGCCTACCTCCACCTCTGCCAAACTCACTTATGCCAATGCTTTTGACTCTGATTTCTGCCTGCTTTTGAGAGAAAGAAGATGTGCCACTCTAGCTGAAATGCAAGATGCAGCCCTAGAGGTAGAATCTAATATCATGGCTACAAAAAAGCTTAAAAGTCATGATGATAGAAGGAGGTAGAGAGGTGAGGCTTCTTCTTCCTCTGCTTCATATTCAGAACCCAAATTAGATAAGGTGACTAAAATGATCGAGTCATTGGCCGCTGAGATATCTAAGCTGAAAGTTAAGCAGAGCTCTAGAAAAGCAAGGCTTCCAAACACATTTTCTCCAAGAAATCCAAATCCATTCAAAAGAGCAAATGAGCAATTGCAAATCATTCAAAGGGGTAAAGAAGAAAATGAAGAACAGAGAGTTAAGGCTCCTTTCCAAAATGTGGTCATGGAGGAGGAGCAGTTCAAAGAAGAGGATGAAATTCATTGCATGGAAGACAGAGGCAGTGTTGCCTTTTGACATTGACCGCATATGAAGAATCATTACTACAGGACCAAACTGGTCGATAATGGGACAAAGAGGCTATTCTGCAGACTGGTGAATAACAAAAATACAATCTAAGGTCAAAAGCAAACAATGTCAAGGAGGACCCTGCCCAAAGAGCTGTTTTCCAAACAGAGCAACAAAATATCAGACAGAAGAGACTAGTAGCTGATCTTATCATCCTCAAGGCACCAACTCAAGAGGTAAGAGGTCATGATAAGTTCCCTTCCCCTTTCAGTTTTGATTCAGAAGTCTCGAAGTTAAAAATATATGTACCTCTGATAGAACTAGTAAAGAAATTTTTAGAAAGCCTATCCTTGATGCCCTTGAGCTGAAAGCCTCACAAAACCCCATTGACTACGTCAATTTGTAAGATGATAAGCCTACAATTGTGCTTAGCCCAATGACTGAACCTGCTGATGATAATTCTCCATCATTTTATGTCTCCTTGACCATTCATGATAAAATCCTCCATAACTGCCTGTTAGACATAGTGGCCAGCCACAATGTCTGATGCCTAAAGCTGGCATGGAAGAGTTAGGCTTTGATATCACTAGACCATATCATGATTTATTCTCATTTGATTTAAGAAAGGTAAAATACCTAGGATTAATCAAAGACCTAGCCATTACCCTCACTCAGTTGCCCATGAAGAGCATGATTATGGACATTGTGGTAGCAAATGTCCCTCCCAAGTTTGGCATGCCGTTGTCCAGAGGGTGGATCAAGAGACTAGGTGGGACACTACAGAATGATTTATCTTATGCCACTATCCTAGTCTTTGGAGGAGAAAGCAGGAGATTGTATAGAGAATCACAACTGGACTACATCATTAGTGATGAGAAGAATCCTTCTAATCATCCCATATATGCTGTGGACACCGATTTTGGAGCATGTATTCTCCAAATTGAGGAATCCTATAAGGCCTCAATGCAGATCAAGAAACCAATGAATCAGTCCGAGGGAGAGCAAGCAAGTCAGGTTTGGGAAATGTTCTTTGATGGAGCATGTTCTAGGGAGACCATAGGAGCAAGGGTGGTGCTGATATCTCCAGAACAAGGAAGCACACATCTGTCTTTTAAGCTGGCATTTCAAGTCACCAACAATATAGTAGAGTATGAGGCTCTGATATCGAGCCTTAATGCAGCTAAAGATAGAGGAAACAGGAACATAAAGTTGTTTGGAGATGCTGATCTTATCATTCAACAAGTGAACAAAACTTTTCAAGAAAAGAACCCAAGGCTAAAAGCTTATAGAGATGAGGTATGGAGACTCAAATATTCTTTTGATAATTTTTGTATCTCATAAATTCGTAGAGCCAAAAATCAGCTTGTTGATTCCCTTGCTATGTCTGATAGCATGTTCATCCCTCCCATGCCTCCCAAACTAGTTTATGAAGTTCAAATGAAATACAGACCATCCTTGCCTGATAATGTCCAGCATTGGAAAGTTTTTGAAGATGATGATGAAATAAATAGGTTCTTGCAAGTCATTGATGAATTCTTTGAAATGCAAATTGACCAAGAAAATGAAGCCTTGGAAGAAAATCCCCAATCCCTGCTTAGAAATAGAATTGGTAAAGATAGCATTGTCCAATTGCGCAAAAATCATATACCTAAGGGTCTGGTTCCATTAGAAAGGTTGTTTGACCAAAATAATGTGCCTTATAAGGCTGCCCAAAAAGAAGACCAATTTGCAGTCTATAAGCATAATATAGGGAGTCCATATCAGCCCAGATACATAAATCTGTCCACTCATCTGTCTACTACCCATAGTGCTGAATACTGCAATTTAATGAAGCAATTTGCTGATGTCTTTGCCTGGGAATATAGTGACCTGAAAACATATGACAAAAAGATCATCCAACATAAAATTCCTTTAGAGAAATACACCATCCCTTTCAAGCAGAAGCTGAGGCCCATAAATCCTTTGCTCCTTCCTCTAATTGAAAAAGAAATCAAAAAGTTACTGGCTACCAAAATCATAGTTCCTCTCAAATATTTCAAATGGGTAGCCAACTTAGTGGTAGTGAGGAAGAAAAGTGGAGAAATCAGGCTATTCATTGATTTTAGAAACTTGAACAAATTCTCTAAAAATGACAACTATCATCTACCCAAGATGCAGCATTTGCTTCAGAAGGTCTCAGGGGCCAAAGTGATGTCTTTCCTGGATGGATTTTTAGGGTATAATCAAGTTTCCGTACATCCAAGTGACCGAGAAAAGACTGCATTCACCACTCCTTGGGGCACTTTTATGTATTCCAAGATGCCTTTTGGGTTGATGAATGCTGGAGCCACCTTTCAGAGAGCTATGGATATAGCATTTGTTGGAGAGAAGGATAAGTTTGTTCTTTTCTACCTTGATGATATAACAGTGTATTCTAGCAACCATCATGACCATTTACAACATTTGAGGAAATTGTTCCTAAAGTGTAGAAGGTTTGGGATTTCAGTCAATCCTAAAAAGTCATAGTTTGCTTTAGAGGAGGGCAAGCTGTTAGGGCATGTCGTTTCTACTGCAGGTGTCCAAATTGACCCAGAAAAAGTAATAGAAATACAAACCTTGTCTGTTCCAAGATCAAAGAAAGATATTCAGTCCTTTCTGGGCAAGATAAATTTTGTAAGGAGGTTTATCCCAAATTTTGCAGAACTTGTAAAGCATATTACCTCCATGTTGAGAAAGGGGTCAGATATCAAGTGGACTGATGTAGCAAGAAGATCCTTTGAGTCCATTAAGAAAGCTATTATGGAAGCTCCCACTTTAAGAAGTCTAGATTACAGCAAGGAGTTCCATATATTTTCATTTGCCTCTGAAGACACCCTTGCAGCAGTTTTATTGCAAGCAGATGAAGAAGGCTCAGAGCATCTAGTGGCTTTTTTTAGCAAAACATTAAGGGATGTTGAGCTGAAGTATGATATCATTGAAAAACAGGCTTATGCTCTTATCAAGTCTTTGAAAGCTTTCAGAATTTACATTCTGCATTCCAAGATAATTGCATATGTACCCTCTGCTTCAATAAAAGATGTTCTAACGCAGCCTGATGTTGATGGAAGAAGGGATAAATGGATTACAAAGCTTATTGAATTTAACATAGAATTGAAGCCCACCAAGCTTGTCAAAGGTCAAGGCCTTGCCAAACTGATGGCAGAAGAAAATTGTAGAACGCTGGACATAAATCTCATGAGCATGATTCCAGAGAATGGTCAGACAAAAGAAGAAACAGATGAACCAGGAAAAAATCAGTCATTAGCAGAAAATATAGCCTCTTGTCAATGGTATTCCATCATGGCTCAATTCTTGCGGAAGCTAGAAATCCCTCCAGGTCTTAGTTCAAGCCATTCTAGATCTTTTAAACTTAGGGCAGCCAAATACTACATTCATGAAAGTCTGCTCTACTGGAGGGACCCCTCTGGAATTCTTGTGAGCTGTCTGGACAAAGAACAATCTATTGAAGTCAGCAGCAGTTCCATTCCAGCATATGTGAAGGACACCATTATTTGAAAACTACAGCCCACAAAATCCTTAGAGCTGGGTATTATTGGCCCACCTTGTTTGTTGATGTCTTTTCATTTGTTAAATCTTGTGACAACTGCCAAATATTTGAAGGGAAACATCAATTGAAGTCCCTGCCCTTAAAACCCATACATTCCAGTGGCCCTTTTCAGCAGTGGGGCTTGGATTTCATTGGAGAAATCAATACACATTCCAGTGGCCAACACAGATGGATACTAGTAGCCACAGATTACTTCACTAAATGGATTGAGGCCATCCCTACCAGAAAAGTTGATCATCATGTGGTCATAAGGTTCTTAACAGAGAATATCTTCACTAGGTTTGGCTGTCCATATAAACTGATTACAGACAATGTAGTAGCTTTCAGGGCAAAAGAATTGGTGGATATGTGTGACTCAATGGGCATTAAGCTGGTTCATTCCACCTCATACTACCCTCAAGGAAATGGCCTAGCAAAATCTTCCAACAAAAGCCTGATAAGGATAATTAAAAAGCTGTTGGAAGACAACAAAAAGGATTGGGATTCTAAGCTCAAGTATGCACTATGGGCTGACAGAGTGACCACCAAGAAATCGACAGGGAATTCTCCATTCAAGCTAGTATATGGCACTGAGGCTGTATTCCTGATTTAGTTAAGCCTCCTTGTGGCAAAGTTCTTGCAAGAAGAGTAGAGTGAGCAATAGGACATGGCAAAAAGGATAACTGATTTAGCAGAGGCACATCAACTCAGAGAACAGCTGGTGGAGAAGTCTGCAACACATGAAAAGAAGAACAAGGAAGCTTTTGACAAAAGGACAAAAACAGATAATTTTCAGGTCTGAGACTTGGTTCTTAAGTGGGATGCATTGAAAGAGAAGAAAGGTAACCATGGGAAGTTTGATGCTTTATGGACAGGGCCTTTTATCATTTCTCAGGTCCAAGGGAATAATACTTTCATACTGCAATGTATGGAAGGTGAGACAGTTCTTGATGGCCCAGTTAATGGCTAATTTTTGAAAATTTATGTTAGCTAAGGCATTTGGCCTTAAATTTGTAACTATGTCATTTTGTCAGTTTTAGTATAGGCTGAATTAGACTTCGTGCCTAATCGAACACTAGGAAATTTTGCTAATTTGGTTTTCACAGGGAAGGCAATGGTCTGTAGTTTTTGAGACCTCAAAGGGAGGATCTCATCCTCAGAAGGAGCCAGTGTTACCCCTGCTACATAGCTTTGATTTCTAAAGGCCGGAGGTAAGCTTGGTCCATGGTCATACCAAAAAGAGAATCATAACGGTCACTTTCTCCTTCCCTCGAACCGCTTATTTTCCGTTCATTGGTCCTATCACAAATCACATCCATGTATGCATAAAAGCCGCACCCCTTGGCTTTCGCCGATGCGATATTCTGATGTGATCTGATCGCAAATCACATTGGGGTGTGTATAAAATCCGCGACCCTCTGCTTCTGCCGATGCGATATTGCGATGCGATCTGATCGCAATCGCATGTCAGCATATGTAAAGGTCTAAGATCCAAAAACCCAATTCGACGACTCCCACCACGTTCGATAAAGCAACTCGCCCGATCATCCCTCCGCCGTTCGATCAGCTCCGCCAAGATCCAATGGCCCACACTCATTCAGCTCCCTCTTCTTCCGATATCCCTGTGGGCTCATCCCCGTCGTCTATCCCCTTAATCCGACGGCCAGTCTCGCTCCTCCATTTGACTATTCCACCCACTGCACAGTCCATCTACCTATCGTTCCATGCTCCCGAAAGGACGAAGGTGACCAGTTTTCAGTACCAGGTGCATTTCCTCCTCAACAACCACATTTAACAGACAGTATGGCCGAGAAGGAAAAGGACAGAGCACGAACAGATAAATGCATTTAACAGTTATGGGATTTCATCCCATACGATAATCTAGCCACCCCAGAGGATAGTGGAGCACCCGAGAAGATCAAATTCATCCACTACAACAAGCAATCACACTCAGACTCCATCAGGCAGTTAAAGTGGTTGGTGGTCAATTATGACCCCTCCATACTTAGAGTGGCCGAGTGCCTTCATAATAAAACTCTATATATACCCAGAAACAAGATGTAATCAGGGTTGATGGTTGTTGTTTTGATGTAAGGTTCAACTTCTAGAGACTGTAACCACTTTGATACTTGCAGCGTCTCGTCTTCATTTTCAGCTAATACAAGCTTCTTTTGCTATTAATTGATCACTTTCCATTCCTATTCTGTTCTAGGCAGTGCCTGATATGCAATTTTCTTGAACTCTTGATGTTTAACATTAGAGGAGCTGTCATCCTACCTCCGTGTTAAAATCTTGCATGTATCAGTGAATGAGTTATTCAGGTTTAATTTCACCTAATGCTAGAGAGTTGTCATCCTATCTGTGCACTAGGTAATTAGATTTGTAGGCCTCTTGACTGGTTGCAACCGTCCATCACAAGGTCTTTTACATTTGCTGGTGTGGTCAGTATTCTCCATATTCACCGAATCTCTGAACTATGAGTAATTGGTGGTTTAAAGCCTTGTAGTCTTGGGGTGCTCACCCATGTCTGGAGTCAAGCATAGTAGAAGTGGTTATCTGGCTTGAACAAGCATCATTCCTTCTATTCATCTATTTCCAACATTAAGTTGAGTTTGTAATGTTCCCAAGCATCTCTGAGCTACAAACTAGGAGAGTTTCTTGGGGTGATAACATGACCAATTTCTAATCATGCTTAGCCAACTCCTTGGTATTTATTTAAAGTAAAATCTCCTTCTCCACTACGTACCAAAATTCAACCTCTTCCAAGAGATGCTACATCTTGAACTATAATAGAGTTGGAAGTGCCCTCCAACATGACCATCCTAAAGACCCTAACTACTTGTGATTACAACTCTTTAAACAAACATGAAAACATATTGAGAACTAGGAATAGAACCTACAACCTCTTATAGGTGGAGGCCTCCTTTTGCAAACATGCAAAATAACACTCCAATCCCTGGAACAACTGGGACATCACACCCCATGGGCCACAACCTTTAACTGGTCGAAATCTGCTTCAATTGCTGAAACTCGGGAATCTCACCCTTGAAACCCTTCAACAACTCCCTCTAACAAGTTGCAATCCTATGCATGCATAACTTCCTATTAGTTTCATTGAAAGTACTCTGATACCATGTAATCTAGACAATAGTAAGTAAATTTTGCACTAAAAGAATATTCCTAAGATCCTAGTAATTTAAATCCCTTGATGGGTATACTAGAATCTAAAAAAACACACTACTGAAAAGTAATAAGAGCATGTACACAAATTTGAACTCTCAATCACATCTATCTTCTATTGAATGCAGAGCAAAGAAAATACAACGCAATACCTCAAAACCAAAAGCTTTCTAACCAACACGGAAGTGTTCACTACATCTCCTTTATAGAATAGGAAGATGAGAAAAGATACAAATTATCTGGTCACATGCATGAAGCACTCAAGGTGACTCAGTCAAACGCTAGCCCAAGTTTAATCATCTAGTGTACCCTTGTTGCATGGATAAGTGTGCCAGGTAAGTGCATCTCCATTAGAAGACAAACAGAAGCATGTATCCCCTTCCTTTTGAATTGTGCCCCCTACCAAGACTAGAACCTTATCATGCAAAAGAACTCTAATTATCCAGGGTTTTGTGCCCTCCAAATATTAGATCATGCATATAGAACTGAACTAAATTGAATCTGAACTACAAACTAAACTAAACTGAAGAAAAAATGGAATTTCTTAATCTTAAATAACATGCAAACTGAAATTAATTGAGGATAGAAAAACTAGAAATATACCCTCTACTCTCTTACATAACAACACCTCCCTCATACTATAATGTACACAGGAACCATGACAAACCACTGCCATTATTACTATTGTATGGACCTGCAAAAGGTACACCCTTACTATTGTTGTACCTACCAATTAAGTGCACCAACAGTGATAAATCTAATAAGGTAGAAAATCTAACAAATGATATGAACCAACTGATCAAAAAAATATTACCACAATGATAAATTGAATCCTTAAAAGAGTGACTAGCATGGGAAGAGACAGAGGAAATCAAACAAAGTATAAATCTTTGCCATAGATAAGAAAAAATTTACTGCATGGTTTTAAGAAAATTCATCTCAATGGGATAATAAATTGTTTCAAACCCCACGATTGAAAGGAAAATGACTTAATGTACAACAAAATGTTAGTATTTTGTTAAGTTGCATCTGCATTTAGTCAGAGGTGTTGATTTGATGCTATATAATTCTTAAAGCCATGTTCAACCTATAATGAGTCTCTAGCTTTTCTTTTGTTAAAGTTGCAGACCTATTTTAGCAAACCCATAGGCTTTGATCATGATGAAATGTAGTTAAAGGATTTTTTCTGGATTTATATATTTTTCACAGTTTATTTTCAATTATGCATTTTCCATACCAAGTAAGAAATAAAACAAACCATTAGCAGACAAAGAACATATCAATGATAGATAAACATGTAAAATAGAATGGATAAAGGATATACAAATGCAGAATGGAAAGTTTTAACTTAGAAACTGAATAGACAATGTGGTGTTAATAGTACCTATATAGTAGGATTTGATATCAAGAGTAAAGACACACCAAGTCCATCGAATGCCTCTTTCCAAGAACCCTCAGTAAGAGTTTGCCAAAGTCCCTTTGATTTCCCAAATGCGCTAGTTTACATCCGAGCAGACGCTATTTCCAATGGCTTTCCAAAACAAAATAAACCACCACATAACATAGTGTTTATGTATAAATTTGAGCAAGAAATGTACAAGTCAAAATACCAAAATTTGGCTAGAAAATCCAAATCACTAGGACAAAGCAGGAAGAAAAGGAGTTGTACCTATGTTATCACAGTTGTGCAAGCTCTAGTTGCAGTAGCTATAGCCAAATTTGCCTTTGTTCCCATATACTTGTTCCTATGTTTTAAGTAAAATCTCTTAGACTATAGCCATAATAGTATTGGTTAAATTTCTGATGTATAATTACTTGATGAAAATTGAATAAGCTAAACTCATGGTAAATAATATCACAAGTAATTATCTGTAGATCAGAAAAGTTTTTTCAACATGGTATCAGAGAAGTGAGATCAGGCAGTGGAGTGTGTCTTGGTGGAATGATCTTGCATCAAACAAATTTGTGTATTTTCCCTGGAACTAGTTTATATGTAGATCTGATAATTCAAGCATGCATTACATAAAGATCCATTGTCTCTAGCACCATTATTATACACAACTTCTTTTGAATTTTTGTTTTATCTTATTCTGGAATAGGTGTAAGGAGGTGAGAATGATCATTCTCCATAGTCAATTTGAAGGGAGTCATAGCATCAGTTGTGTGGAACAATAAATATTAATTCATGACAATTTGCAATCCCAAGGGCATGGTTTTATGTAGTCTCCTCTACTCTGATTTGCTTTGAGCACTGCATATATCAAAAACTGAAGGAATGATGAGTTTGGGAAATTTAAAATGGAACACTTCATCATTTAGCAATGACTGGAAATGTGTTGGAATATATTCATGATAAGCCATTTGATGTGTGTCGATGTGCATTGATGGGGTAACATGAGGCAGAGGCTATTTTCAAATATACGAGGACCATAAACATACCTTCCAATACCATCTTGTATACTATTAAGATAAATGGATATTCCAAGCAAGCCAAAATGGATGATGCTTTCAAATTGTTTGATGGAATGGTGGACTACTATATCAAACTCACGGTTGTCATTTATATTGCACTCATTAGTGGTATCTCCAAAGGAGGCAAGATGATGAAATCAAATGCCCTTATAGATGAAATGATGCCTAAATTCATGTTACCAAATATTGTTACTTACACTGTTGCTCATTCAAGGATACTACAAGGAAGGGGACACTGAAAATGTATTCAATTTCCTTTCCAAGATTGTAGGCAAAGGTTCTTCCCCTGATATTGTAACATACAACACTCGGATACATGGATTTTGTAAAGAAGGTAGATTGAGGTATGCATTGAATATTTTGAATGAAATAGGTGATCTGTTTCCAACTAATGTAACATATACTACCCTGATTGATGGCGATTGTAGAGAAGATAATATGATTGGGGATTTTATATTGCGGAATGAAAGGGCTAGTGCCAGGAATTTTGACATATGGTGTCCTCCTCCATAAGCTCTATGACGAAGGGAAATTGTAAGAAGCCAATAACCTTTTGCGTGAAATGGAGAAGAGGGATCTTGAACCTGAGCACTTCACGTGCGATATGTTGGTCAATTCATAGTGCAAGAGAGGTAACATGGCTAATTCCTGGAAACTTCACAACAAGATGTTACAAAGCGGGATGTTTTTTTGTGTATACATACAAGGATTTTATTCATGGATTTTGAAAGTTTGGGAAATAAATGAAGCAATGGAGGTCCTATTTAAAATGATGATTGCAGGTTTATGCCTAATTTTAGTGTTTACTCATGGCTAATTGATGGCTATTGTTTCCAACACAATGAAGAGGAAGCTCTCAAGATTCTTGATGATTTTTTCGAAAGAGGTTTATCTGAAGATGTTTTTTATATGGAAACACTATTTGAGGTTAGGAAACCTGAGAAAGGACAAAAACACAATCAATAAAATGTTTGGAGGGGTCTTGTTGGTGATGCCCTTATTTATACTACTCTTATTTATGCATACTTGGGAGAAAGTGAGAGAAATAAAGCTTCAGAACTTGTGAAGAAATGGACTAAAAAAGGATTCTGGTCAATCTTAAAAAAAAATGTTTTTGATGTATTCTTTAGATATAGATGGAAAACCTGAGGTTTTCTGGAATGGGATGATAGAGAGAGGCTAGGTTGTCAAATGTGATATCAGAATGTGAGAACTATTGCACAAACTTCCATTTCCAGTATGCTATTTTGATATGTAAGTTGTAACATTAAGACTATGATAAGTAAAAAGCACCTGTTGTTACTAATACAATGAATATGAATTAAAAGACACATCACTGGAGAGGCTAATTAGGTGACAATATTGAGTAGATGGTTTGCACAGCAGTAAGAAAAAGTGCAACAATTTCTCCCGTCAGAGCTAGACTTCTCTAGGGCGATGAGAAATGTTCCTTCATAAGCTTGGTAAACTAAACCTTGAATTTGCTTCTGTAGTGATCATGTACATCTCCCTTCAGTTTTGCTAATGCATCTGTTTGGCTCATGGTGACTCCCTTACATAGACCATTGAAGAGCTCGGCAACCTCTGAATCACTCCCAAGGTAATTTATAACGATGTCACTTTTCCTAAGCACAGCTACATCTTCTTCAGAGTTGACCAACTCGTACATTAGACTCAAGTAACATGTCACATAATCGATTTCAGATGCCTTGCACGCCTCAAAAGTGATCAGATTACAGAAGAGTACCTCTATGTGATTAGTGATATTGATGGGTGTAAGATAAATTACGGTGCTTTTACGCTGAAAATTGATCTTCTGGATGCCTCCATCGCATAGCGAAAATTTGATCCTAGAATTTCCTAATTCTATGGCACAAGGGTTACTGCCATTTACTTCTTTCTCCACAGCATTGCTATCGATTTGTATAAGAATTCCAACTCTTCAATTCTACTGGATATTAACAATCGTGGGAAAGTTGATCCTAAATGAGGAGACACTCATTTAATGTGTCCGAGTCAACAAAAAGTTTCATTGTTTGTCAAACTTCCTCCGCAGCTTCAATACGACTTTTCCTGTGTAGCTATTGTTTTAAAATTTCTATTGCTTGGCTATAAAACCCCATGGGAAGGTTGATCCTAAACAATGAGACACTCATTGAATGTGTCTGAGTCAACAAAAAGTTTCAATGTTTGTCAAAGTTCCTCTGCAAGCTTCAATACGACCTTTCCTGTGTAGCTATTGTTTTAAAAGTTCTGTTGCTTGGCTATAGAACCCTGTTAAAAGAGAGTTTTATATTGAAAGTATATGTGCACCCAAGAGAATGTGCTTCATTTAATGAAATTGGGTGCCATTCTTGATGGGATTTTGTAAAATCTTGGCAATGAATTTTGGATATTTCTCACAGAATTACGCCCTCTAAGGCATTGAGAACCAGCCAACACTTAATTATTTTTCTCAGGATTTCATTTAGCAATGGTTGGGAACTAAACGCCCTCGATTAAGCATTTCAACCTTTATTCTACCATATGGAACTACTTCAGACACCAATAGAAAGAGAATTGCACACCAAAATCTCTAGAACTTCGCTCATCAAACATGCAATTACAAATTTATCTCATGGCACAAATATTTGTGGAAGAATTCATGAAATTAGTACCTTCGTGAGTTCCAAATCCTGCCCAATTTGCACCAATGTCAAATTTTTCTTCCACAGCAATGTAGAAATCTCGTTGCAATCTAGCTAGGGCAGCACCAATGTCAAATTTCTCTTCCACAACAATGCAGTGAATGGCCAAATCTAGCTCCAATCTACCTAGGGCTGGTTTCTCACCACCAAAACTAATTTTCCCAATGTGGTTTTTGGACACTGTAGCCTCACAAGATTCCAAACCCTCTAAGAGTTTTCTTCTTCAAAAATACAAATGACCAAAATGAGGAGAATGCTCATTTGCCCTTTTTACAATTTCCTTTTCATGTATGGCTTTTTATTTTATTAAAATTATTATTTTTTTCAATTTCCTTCCTATTTAAAAAAAAATTTTTTTTTTCAATTTCCCTCCTATTTAAAATTTTTTTTTTTTTTTCAATTTCCCTCTTGTTTAAAAAAATATTATTTTTTTCATTTTTACCTCTTACTTTATAAAAGCTAACATAAGCTGAAGTGGTAAAGCTAACATAACCTTAAGTGGGAAAGGAAATGGCTTTGAAAATACAAATGACCAAAACTAGGAGAACTCTCATTTGCCCTTTTTATAACTTCCTTTTCATTTTTGGCCTTTTATTTATTTTTATTAAAATTATTAGTTTCTTCAATTTCCCTCATATTTAAAAAAATATTTTTTTTTCATTTTCCCCTGTCATTTTATAAAAGCTAACATAAGCTGAAGTGGGAAAGGAAATTGAAAAGTGAGTGAATGATAATGATATGTTGTTTAAAGATTACATAAGTTTTCTAATTAATTTGTAAAAAAATAATAGAAGATTTATGGAAAAAGGTCTATGTATAATGTAATAACATGATCTTTAAGATGATTAGGAATATTTTCACACGGGTTTTTTGAATTGGTAAAATATTATGAGTAGTGATAAGATTGGTGGTACAAGTGCTAATATTGCCATGTTTTGGACAATTAGAAGGGCCTTCCTAAGTAGGACATGGTTATGGGTGTATTGTCTCTAACCAATTCTTTCAATTTGCGAGATAATGTTTAGAAAAACAAACGTCTTCCTGTGTGCTTGAACCCTCTATACCTATTGACAGAAGGTGATGTTCAAGGAGTGTATAAGGAACATGTGGTTTTCTTGGCCTCTAAGGTTTTTGGTTCATTGGAAATAATAATGATGTAAAGTCAATAGAAGTTGAGGAAAAATGTGTTCTTAGTTGTGGGGGAATATATTGCAGTCAACCAAATCCTTGACCTTTCAAGATGCACTTTGGCATGAAATTTTATTGGCAAGAGGGTAGGCATGGACTATTTTCTGAGATAGATAAAGTAGAGTTGAAGTTGAAGTTTATGTTATATACTAGCAACTCACATAGTAGCAAGAGAGATGTATTCTTTTTGTCTTTTGGAATGAAGAAGATGTAGTTTCTATATCAAATGAAGTTTGGTTTGTGGATAGGTATTATTTGTCTATAAAACCCCACCACTCCTTTTTTATGCTAGGGATGAGACCATGTCAAACACCCTAGTATGGATAAAACTTCTTGGACTCCCCTTGGAACCCTAGACTATTCAAGATTTATGCACAATTGAAAACAAGCTAGGAAAAAGTATTCTCATGGATGACATCTTTGTTTCTGAAAGATAAAGGTCAATTGTAAGGATGTTAGTTTATATTGATGTAACTATAGGTCTTTTTGAGACAACTGAATTGATTATTAAAAAAATTCAAGTGTTCTTTACATACACTTTCCCAACCCCTGATCAATTTTCACATTTTTTATGTTGTACATGGTGGCCATACTTGTTGGTCCTTCATTTTGTCATAGTAAATATGACTTGTAACCTTTGCCAATTAACCAAATAGTATTTATATTATAAATGTGACTTTAAATTTAATTGATTTATTAAAGATAATTCAACCAACTAATTATCCTTCCAACTCTTTGTGTTTTGTAAGCTTATATCCTGTAGTGCTTTGAAGTTAGAATATTTTGTTGTGATGGTGGTGTTTGATCATGGATTTGTGGAAAAATCTAGAGTTTTTTACCCCTCCTTAAGCCATCTTATGTGAGATTTTTGGCACCAAAGAAATTCTTCCTAAATGAAACCTTCTTCTAATTGAGTGAGAATCTCACTTTCTTCCTCAACTAATTTGTTAGATCAACCTTCAAGAATAATGCATTGTTGGACTTATTCCATGTGATCCTCTAATTCCTATTTGATTTGGTGGATGTTCCAAAAATATTCTCTATTCCATTTTTTTATTTGAGCTTTTAAGAACTTGATTTTCTACTGGAATTGGTGCATAATTGAGGACAATCGAGGAGTGGCTTCCTACCACCATTATTGGGAATTTTCCAAGAAGGAAGGATCCCTAAGAAAAAAGCTTTCAAAGAAAAAGGGTCTATTTTTGGGGCTTGCTTTGATATTTACTTCCAAGCTTATAGGCCAATGATATGATATGCAACAGGGAAGGATTAAAACCTCTACAAAGGTCTCATTGTCCCAAGGATCTTTTGAGACCAAAAATATGTCAAATATGGAAGTAATTTGAGGGCAGCCACCTTTTCAATTATTCCAAGTAAATATCACATGTATAGTATCTGCATATGTGGCATGCATGTCTTGCATGAGGTCAAGAAAGAGCCCAGTTATTGCAAGCCACCTTTTTTCTTCCATCAATTTAATGATGTGGAAGTTACCCACTATTATCCATAGGTGTTTTAAAGATATGGAGTGGAGATCATTCAATAACGCTAGACCACATGCATTTGTAATTCTACCTATTGACTTAAAACTTTTGAATTGACAATGGCCTGAAAGAATGCATGGGGCTATAGTTAGATTGGTGATGGTACTTTCCACAGGATTTCATATAAGAGCTAGCCTTCCTACTTTTCCTTTTGCATCCAGTTCCACTGAAGCACTACCTTTCTAACATTTCTCTAGGATTTCACTTACACGATCGTTGGAGAATTTTGTTTTTTGTAGTATGAGTACTATAGGTATTTCCTTATGTTTTTAACTGTTTGGGAGCCTCAACTTTCCTTTCTATTTGAGGCCCCTAATGTTCCATGTGATTAATTTCACTAAGAATGATAGGGAATAGAGTGGAATACATTCATCATGAGAGCCACCTTACTTGAGTTGGCTAGCATCTCGCTCACTTCTTCTATGAGGTTTGTGTTGCTTTTTTTGCCATTCTTTTTTGCTTCCTTGGGGTGCTTTAAGGGTTCTTTGAAGTTATGAGTTTGGATGCCATATCTTGACTAACCTTATCTTTGAGAGGTCATCCCTTTATGATTACAAAGTTTCAAGTAGGGTTGATGCAACATCTACACTATTTGTTCAAGATTGTTCCCAAATATTTTCCTTTTAGCTCTTCTACCATGCTTGCCAAGGTTGCTTCTTCTACATCCATTTCTTTTGCATCATCCTAGGTATCTCCTGGAATTGTTTTTTTGTTTCTGGTTTGTGTTCTCATGGCTCTTCTTGGCTGGATTCTGGTGCCTTTCTTTTGATAGATCTTTGATCTATATTTGGATCCACAAAGTTTATTTCTTGTGATGGGTTATCCACATCTACACCATCTTTTCCATTATTGTTTGTAATTTTTTCCTTTTATCTCTTCTACCATGCCTGTCACGGTTACTTACTCTACATCCATTTCTTTTTCATCATCCTCCATATCTCTTGGAATTGTTTCTTTCCTTTTGGGTTATCTGTTCATGGCTCTTCTTCGCTAGATTTTGGTGCTTGCCTTTCTTTTGATAGAGATTCAATATGTATTTGGACCCATAGAGTTCACTTCTTGTATTTATTTATCTGACATTTCCATGTCCTCATCTAAGATAGTTTATTTTTTGTTTTATTTATCAACTTCAATTGTATGAAGCAAAAGAGATATTGGGAGAAAATGTCAAGGAACTTGCAAAATTGAAAGCGGTTGTTGAAGAATTAATGGAATGAAAAACTAACATGAATGTGGGTAAATAAAATGGTGGAGTTAACATCAAACAATGTAAGAATTACATGTGTATACAATTTAATTTTTTATATATGTTTGACAACAAGTTTGAGTTTGACCTTTGTTTTATGCTCTTAATCTACCTAATAGCCCCACATATGTTGAGAGTATTTGTGTAATTATGTTTAGAAGAAATCCAATACTAAATAATGAGGTGGTATTCTCACCGAATGCAAAAGGGAGATCCAATTATAAGATGACCTTGCTTAGCTTTATATTGAAGGAGCAAAAAATGGGGTCAAAAGGAGATGAACCTAGATATGGATAGCTTGAAGATTGCGCCATTCGTGTAGTTGAGGATTTCTTGTGTCAGTTTAAAATATACTTGGAGCAACTTGGAGATGAACCTTACTTTATTCCTGTGAACTTAGATGCACTTGTGGACATTAGAAGAACATATTGTTTCCCTTTGAAAGAAAATATGTAGAAGATATTTGGGAGAAATGTGACTATCCATAAAATGTGGATCAAATTTAGAGACTTTGTGGCTCTTTTCCTTGGACCCTACTAGTTCTTGGAGGTTGTATTTGGAGGGGTTAGTAGACAAAAACCTAATATGACCAAGAATATTAGTGTTGGAGCACCTATTGATTGGGAGAAATGCTTAGGGGTTCTAGGATTTAAGGGGTTTAACGGTTTAGGAATCAAGGGTAAAGGGAAAAGGGTTAGGGGGTTGAGTGCCATGGGGTTGAGGTCTATATGGGTTAGAGGTTAATGGCTTAGTGCTTAAGGGCTTAGTGGGAGCCTATGTGTAGCTCTTTGATGGATGAAAGAGGCTACTAGAAGGAAGATTGGAGCTTAGGGATTGGCCAACCTAGAAGAGTAGATTGGATCATCCTGTGTTCATTGAAGAAGAAGCGAATTGCAGCAGTGATAGGTGGCAGCCCTCCTCGAGACTCTATGTCTTTCCTTTGATGGACTAAGGGGCATCTAGAGAGAAGAATGGGAGTGAAGGACTAGCAGGACAAGATACGAAAAAAAGTAGGCCTATTTATTGTTGAGAAAGAATGGAAAACCCTAAACATCCAAAAACCTAACCTAGAAGATGAAACACCAAACTGTGGGCCCTGTTTGGGTAAATTGGTACATCAACCTCCTGGGGTCGTAACTTTGGTATACGATCTTCGTTTGACGTGCACAATATCTTGTTAGAAAGATATATCTGAGAAATACAACTTTAGGAAGAGAAACATCGGTCCATGGACGTATGTTACTCCAAGTTTTCCCAAAAAACGTTGTTTAGTGCCTCAAAACAGCTCTGGAAGTTCAGGACCTGAAAAACTGCTAAAAATAGTAAACTATGCTTCAATTAAGGAAACTGAAAAGCTGAAAGAAACAATATTGGGGGTCCAAGTGGACATGGTGGGTGGCCACCAATATCCACTTGGATCATTCCTCCCCCCTTAGGAAACAATGGTCCCCATTGTGTTGAGTTCCTCCATGAGATGAGGAAACTTCTGCTGAACTTGGTCCTTGGTGAGCCACTTGTCCTAGTGAAGGAGTTGGCCTGCTTTGGCAATTAGATACAGTTGGATATTTTGCTAGTGAGTGTGCTTGATCTATGTGTCCATGATCTGATCAGTTGCATCTTATTCAATGCAATATGGATTTAACTCTGTGGGTGTGAGCTGTTTTGCAATGTCAGATGTGTCTAGTAATGGTGGGAAGTATGGCCAAAGGTGGTCCACATTGAAAATTGGGTGCAAGCCAAGGAATGGGGGAATGCTGAGCTCAAATGCATTGTCTCCCACAGCCTTGTTAATGGTGTAAGGACCATATCAGAGTGGTCTGACTTTCTGATAGGCTCCAATAAGGCGATACTTTTGCAAATGCAACCAGACTTTGTTGCCCACCTAAAACTTGTGTGGCACCCGATGTTGATCATGTCACTGCTTGTACTTAGCATTTGATTTCTCCAGAATGTCGTGGACCTGCTGGCGAATATGTTGGATGTGCTCAATGAATATGTTTGCCTTATCTGTTTCGGATTGGACATGAGCCGAATCTGTGTGAGTAGCTACAAATGGCATGGACACATAAATAGGAAATAGTGGTTGGAATCCCAAGACCACCTGAAAAGGGTTGTGGCCAGTCGAGCTATGGAGAGCCCAGTTATAGTTGTGTTGAACATAGGGGAGGCTCTCATCCCATGTGCGGGAATGCTTTGAGTTGTACATGCACAAAATGTGTACGATCATCCTGTTCACAACCTTTGTCTGGCCATCAATTTGAGGATGGAAGGTTGTGGACTTATTGAGTTTGGTGTCCAGCATTGACCAGAGACTGGACTAAAATGTACTGATGAACCTACTATCCAGATCTGAAATGATAGACTGTGGGATCCCAAAGTGTACCCACACGTTTTCGAAGAAGAGTTTAGCAGTGGCTTCTGCTGTGATATTCTTCTAGCAGGCCGCCGTAATGGCCATCTTCGAGAACCTGTCGGCGACCACAAAAACACAGTCATTTCCATGCTTAGCAGAAGGAAGGCCCAACATGTAATCCGTGGACATGGGTTCCCAAGGTCGAATAGGGGTAGGCAGCGAGGTATAGAGCCCTTGCTTCTTGATGGTTGATTTGGCAATGGCACAGGCAGTGCATGATATGATGTACTTCCCGACATCCTTTCGAAGATTCGGCCAATAGAAATACTTTTGCAGTACTACCACCATTTTCTCGATCCCGAAATTCCCAACAGCTCGACTGTAGTGTGCTTCTTAAATCATCTTGGCACGCTCGCTTGAAGGAACGCAAAGGTGACCCACATGGCATAATATGGAATTCTGGAGGTGAAAATATGGAACATGTTGACCCTCCAAGAGTGTTTGGTATGTGTGACCAAATTCTGGGTTGCTTTTGTAGAGAAGTGGCCAATCAGAAGTCTCGTGCCCACAAGAGTTGAGCATGGTAGTTAACACCATGATCGGTGGTTGACTGAGGCAATCTACAACATTATTGGTGTTTCCCTTCTTATACTTGATATTAAAATGGAAATGTTGCAAGTATGTGGACCACTTCTCATGGCGATCATTCTACAATTTCCCTTGGGTCTGTATGAACTGCAAGGGTCGATGGTCTATGTGGATGACCGTTTCCTTCCCCAAAATGTAATGCTTCCATTGTTGGCAGGCCTTCACAATGGAATACATCTCTTTATCATAAGTGGGATACTTCTGGAATGTGTCTGAAAGTGTCTCACTATGATATGCCATTGGATGCCCTTGTTGAGTAAGGATTGCCCCAATAGCATAATCAGAGGCATCTGTCTCGACCTTAAATGGTTGTTGCAAGTCTGGTAATGCAAGCACTGGTGTTGAGAAGAGGCGATATTTCCACTCTGTGAATGCCTTCTATTGGGATTCATAGCAAAAGAATTTTTCTTTCACTCCTCCCTTGGTGACTTGACTCAAGGGCCAAGTTATAGGAGAAAATACCAATACAAACCTGTGGTAGAAGTTGGCAAGACCTAGAAAGCTATGGAGCTCTGTCAGAGTGGTTAGAGATGGCCAATCCAGAATGACTTGGATCTTGGCTAGATACACATGCACCCCATGTTCATCAATAATGTATCCTAGATATTGAACCTGGGTCATGCCAAAAGTGCATTTCTCCAAATTGGCACATAACTTGTGTTGCCACAGTGTTTGGAGAACCTGTCGAATGTGGTGGAGGTTATATTCCCAACTCTGGCTGAAGATCAAGATGTCATCCAAGTATACCACTACAAATGAGTTGGTGAATGGCTACAAGATGTCATCCATTAGCCTCATGAAGGTTGCAGGAGCATTCGTCAATCCGAAAGGCATAACCATCCATTCGAACAGGCCCTCCTTGGCTTTGAAGGTAGTCTTCCACACTTCGGAGGGTTCGATTAGTACCTGGTGATATCCTGACTTCAAATCGATCTTTCTGAAATATTTTTCCCCCTTCAGTTGGTCCAGGAGGTCATCCATCCGTGGGATCGGGTACCTATTATGGACAATGATCTTGTTCAGTGCTCGATAGTCAATACAAAGTCTCCAAGTCCCATTCTTCTTCTGTACCAACACGATTAGGCTCCCACAAGGCAATGAACTTGGACATATGTGACCTTTCTGCAACAGCTCCTGAATCTGCCTCCTGATTTCATCATTCTCCAGAACGAAGCACTGATAGATTGGCCCATTGGGCATCAACGCACCTCGGGTCAGATCGATGGAGTGCTTGACCTGACAGTGTAAAGGAACCCCTGCGGGGGAGGTGAAGATGTCCTCGTACTCCTCCACGACCTTGTTCATTTGTAGCTGTCATGCGGAGGGGCCCTGTCTGGAGGTCGTGGCCACCGTCTTCTTCTTTCCTTGAGGGTGTATCATCAGGAAAACAAATTCCCCAGTTTTGGAAATGAGCTTACTACATTGTTTTGTAGTAACCAAAGAGATGGCGGTAGGTGGTGCTACCTCCAATATCCTGTACAACTTATTTCCCAAAGTAACAATAACAATACGGGGCTTTGATTCATACATAGCATGTCGCTTCCACAAGTATGGTTGCCATAATAATACATCACAAACTTCAAGGGGAGCAATGTCACACAATACCTCATCCATGAAGGGCTTGATGTTGTACGGAAGGTGACACTGCTACCTTACGCGAAGATCTCGTCCTTGGTGAAGCCACTCGATGGTGTACGGTTGTGGATTTGCTGTGGTCAGTAAGCCCAGCGGCTTCACGACGTCTGCCAAAATGAGGTTCTTTTGGCTCTTGCTGTCGACAATGAACTATAGTGGGGAGCCCTTTACCCACATATGGGAGTGGAAGAGACACTCCTCCTCCTCTGGATCTTCAAGTTCCTCCTTCCAGATCTTCATGGTGGAAACGGTGTCATTGGGCTTCGCATTGATAATCTGCTTCCCTTTTTCATTTCCCTTGGCGTGTTCTGACTCAAAACATCTGATTCTGAAACCCTTAGCTCGGCGACCAGTGACTGCTTGGCCTGACACTCACTTGTGTTGTGAGTGGAGCTCTTATGGAACTCACACCACTTTCCCATGTCCTTTTTCGGCTTCGCAGCACTGTTCTTTGCTTACAGCTTTGGCGGGTTGTCTTGGGCTGCCCTGTCTTGGCTTTATCCTTTTTTCTGTGGTCTGGGGGCACCTTTCCCTTGCTTCAGATTCGCAGATCCAAAGTCTTGCTTCTTCTGTTTAAACTTTTGCTCGAACTTGATGGCATATTGGTATGCCATGCCAAGCGAGGAGATGTTCAGGAATTCTATTTCTTCCTAGATGTGCTTGTGCAGGTAGCCGCAGTATTTGAGTACCAAATTCTGCTCTGAATCCTTGATACCAAATTTGTGCGAAGGGTATGGAAAATATTGGTAAACTCTGGCACATCTTGGTCCCTTACCTATCGTAGCGTGGTCCACTTTATGTATTGATCCTCATAGCTTCCGACAGGGTAGTACTGCTCCTTGATGGCAGTCTGGAATGAATTCCAATTGGGTGTGGCTGAAAACAGTGAGGTCGTACTTTCATCCTTTTGCACATAGTAGGTTTCCCACCAATCCTTGACGTGGGGGGTGACTTTGAGAAGAGCGAAAGTAATCTTTTCCCGACCGGAAAAGTCATGAATAGAAAAATACCCTTCTAGCAGATTTAACCATTTATCTACGGTGTCTACATCTATCTGACCCTCAGATATGGGAATGTCAAAGTTAACTTGTACCTTAAAGGGTGTGGTGCCTCCAGAGTAGCTGCTAGAAGTAGATGTGTCGCCCCTGGGTAGCCGTTGAAGGATCTGGGAAAAGTTGTCCATCATCGTGGTCCTTTGTCGCTCAAGGGCCTCTTCGAGCAATATTTTGATAGGATCTCCTGCCCCCTCATCTTTATTTTCATCCGCCATGGTAGGCCACCATGATTGTGAGGCTGGTCCTACAAAGGTTTGACCAATTCATGCTCTAACTCCTTATATCCCGACTGGATCCCTATGTTGGTCTGGATTGAAGTTAGAGATTTTTTATGAAGCTAATTTTAAAATTGGGTGAGACTGTTTTATGTAACTACATGTAATGGTTCACAACGCTATTGAATGATGTATTGTGCACTAGTCAAGTGGGCTAGGAATTGGAATTCAACATTGTTATTAGATTTATTTTAGATTTGGATTAATCAAGTATTCAAGAATTTAGATAGATTAAATTTCTTTTTATTTTTAATAAGGAAATAATTATTGATTTTCATTTATAAAAAGTAGATATATACTTTGGTATTTCATTGTTAATGTTTTTTCATGCCATATATTAGATTTTAAAATAGAATGGTTAAATTTCTAAGTATCTTATTACTCTACATTATAGTTCTTTTATTTTTGAAAATTGTCTATTATATCAATTTTCACAAAAAAAGCTTAAAGTTTTTTATGATGACAAATATAACATATATGATTCAAACATGACAAAAACATATCATGATCTATGAAAATTTTCATGGATGGATGACAAATAAACGAGATGAAGGAAAAAATTTCAAGGGCATCCCTTTATAAGTTAAAAATCCCTGAGTTGCAAAAGGATTCCTTTGTCGAAAACTGAGTAGAAAATCCTCCTTGGCACATGTACAGTTGCATCCCTTCTTTGATAGGAGATCTGCCACTTGATTCTACTCTCTATAGACATTATTAGAGGCCAGTCTTTGAAAGGTATTCATCAAAGATCTTATGCATTGCATCCAGAAAGTAAGGGAAGGTGGTCCAAATTTTGTTCTCAATTGTACCCAATCTAGGATCATCTTGGAATCTCCAAACATAGGTAAATCTTCAATTGCAATCCAATTAGCACATAGAAGAGCCCCCAAGAGTATGACTAGCTCAACTCTATTATTTGACCCTATGCCACTATAGGAACTGAAATGAAAGGTGTTGTTTGGCTTCAAAACCAAATGTGTCCCACTTCCACAAACCTTGTTGGTGGATGCTCTATAAAAAATAAAAATAAAAAATAAAAAAAATAAAGTATGACCATAGCTCCATGAGTCGAAAATGTCTTCTAGGTTGTTCCTCCTTCATTAGCCATATCTCCATAAAATATGCAAAGATCTTTAAATAGGAATTTCTAGTATCTGGTTCTGTTTGTTCAAAAATCTTCTCATTCTTGCTTCTCCATATGCCCCACAAAATATAGAAAGGCATGAAACGATATGTCTTGAAACCTTCAAACCATTGAGTGAGACATCTCTAAATGGAAACCATGTTCTAGATTACATGTATTTTAAGTGTTTGAAGAACCCCACTCCATACCGATATCGCAAAAGGACATGTTAGAAATAGATTTTCCACGTCTTCTAAATCTTCTTTGCATAAAGAGCATATTCCAAGATCCTCAAAGCCCCTTTTATGGATATTATCCCAAGTTAAAATATTATTGTGGACCACCAGCCACATAAAACATTTTAATTTGAGAGGTATATCCCATCTCCATCTGTTATGAAACAAAAAAGAATTATCATTCAAGCCACGTCCATGAGAAATATGTTTATAAATCTTTTTAACCGAGATCTGCTCATTATACATAACACCTTCCCATTTTATATTTTTTTTTTCTTCTCAATGAGTTTTAAACCTGTTAGACTTAATTGTGTTGTAAAACGTGCCCATTCCACAAATAGATCCTCTGGAAATCCAAGTTCAAATGCATTAATCCAATAACTTGTAATAGAAGAAGATCCTCAATCACAAGAGATATAGTTCATAAAGTAAATCCTTTTCTTATGTAAATGCTCAAGGATGTGAATAGAAAAAGTATGTATTCCCTCCACCCCTTTGATATCATCTAGTCCTATTTCTATCCTATTCCCACTTCCAACCTCCCATCTCAGATTTCGTAGTAGCCAATATTTGTTTCTCATCATGATTCTCCATATATAAGATGCCACCTTCTTCTTTGGAGCTGGCTCTTTAATCCATTCCTTAAAGCTATCTATTTTTTGGATATTTCTCTTTAATAACCTATTACCAAATACCTTTGCCCTGGAAAATTTTCCATAATTTCTTGACAATTAAAGCCTTACTAAAACATTATGTGTCCTTTATACCTCAACCTCAATCCTTCTCTGTCTCGCAAGCACCTCTAAATAGACCAAAAGTATCTTATTTGTAGATTTAGGCCTAGCCCAAAGGCACCTAGCTATAATAGCATCAATTCTTTTGGTCTAAAGATACTAACGGGGGAAATATTCTAAGGTTTGAGCCCTCTAATTGCAATGAATTCACCTCCTCCCCATTTACCATGAAATTCTTTGAAGACGTCAATTGTTTAGTGTTTTGTCAAAGAGTGCAGGAAGTAGGTTACCATGAGCAACTCACAGGTATATTTTCCCTCACTTTGAAGGAAGACAAGATCACCATTGCAGGACTGATTTCATGTTTTCAGTGGATTCCATCTCTGAAGCTACAAGCATACCAAACCATGGTGAAAATTGGTTCAAAGACATGAACCTATACCTAGAAGAGTACAAACCCTACTTGAAATCACAATACAAATAAGCTCACTCACATGTTTTCCCATTTAGATACTTGTTGGAGAGATATGCACCATTGATGAAGTTTGTCATGAATTTCTTCACATGTGAGGGAATATTGTCTAGGATATATCAATACCATATAAGACTTTGCATGGACTTGACAGCTGCCATGCCTCTAAATTTGTCCAACTACTTGTATAGGATCGTAACCAAAATGTATGAAAAGGTGCAATTGAAAGGCAAAGTGTATTATCCTAGCCTCTTTCACCATAACCTAATAAAGGTTATAGTACTCCATCAGTTGAAAGAGAAGAACATGAAATGGGACACCTTCATTGAGGCAGCCTTGAAAACACATATAACCACTTCACCAAGCCAACAACAAACCATGTCAGTACAACCCATGGAGGTGGGGTCATCAAGCAAACATGATGAGCCTAAATTTTCCAAAACCCACCTGAGCCTAGCTATCTAGCCTAAAATCCTTTACATTCTAGTCATCTCTTGGCTATAATTTCATAGAGAGATCCCTCTTTGGTTTTGTAGGGCTAGATACCAAACTAAAATCGTGGTCTGTAGTTACCTCTTCGATATCCTCATCATCTTGGGACATTGTGGAGGAATATAATAGAGGGCATGACAACTAGGGAGCGCCGAGGTGTTCTAGTGAAAGTAAGGTTCCCAAGCCATGGAAAAATGTAATGCTAGTTGTGAGGTCATGACTGCCAAGGTGTGTTAGGGAATGCTAGGGCATGCTAACATGTGCGAGATAGTATGAAGACATGTCAAACAAGCTAATATGTGCCAAGTGCTAATGCATGACAAGATGTACAAGGGCGTGACAATGCATGCCACAGACTATCAAGGAAAAAAAAGGCAGGAACAAGTTAAACTACAAGGAAATGATCACATAATAGGGTTAATAAGTCATCAATTTACCTTTTCCATGAGGGGCATGCTAGGCACACCAGCACTAGCTGCCAATAGGTGCCAAGTGCCAAGTGTGAATGCATTCTAAGTGCCAAATCTTCCTCTGTTTCTTCTCATATAGTTTCCAATAATTGATCTCAAATAAATTTAATATTAAATCATGCCAAAGCATACCAAGTCATCTCAATGCATGCCAAACATGCTAAGACTTGCCAAGTGCCAACACGTGTCAAGTGCCAATGTGCGCCAAGGAGTGTGATGCATGCTATGAAGTGGAAGAGCACATCGAAGAGTGCTAAGGTGTGCTAGAGAGTTCCAATGCATGCTGAGGAGTGTTGGGGAGTACTAGGACAACACAAGGGAGCACTAGGTCAAAATGCATGGAAGTGAATGAATGTGAGGGTGTGTTGGGGAGTGTCAATGAGTGCTAGTTGCCATGCCAAGGAGGGAGCGACAAGGTATGCTAAGCATGGGTAAGTCATTATAGGGAATATCAAGGAATGTCAAGAAGTTCTAGAGTGTGCTAGGTAGTTCCATGGTGTGCTAACATGTGCCAAATAGTGCCAAGGCATGCCAGGTGCTAAGACATGCTAGGATGTGCAGGGTGCCAGAGTATGCCAATATGCGTCATAGAGTTTCAAGGAAACAAAAGGAATAGCCAAGCTGAAATTCAAGGAAATGAACACATAAGAGGGTTAATAAGTCGGGAATTTATATTTTTCAAAAGGGTCATGCTAGGCACACTAATAATATGTTCCAATACATGCCAAATGTCAACGTGTACCAAGTGCTAATGTTTGTCAATGCAATATTATGCCAAGGTGTTCCAGGGCATGCTAGGGACTACAGGGCATGCCAAAACATGATAGGGGAGTGCTATGCTATGATAGGGCATCGCAACATGTGCTTGTGCATCCTACTCAAGGAAAGATGTTCTAGGTAGAAAGTTGTTCCAGGTACAAAGATGTTCCAAGACATGTGAGGTGCCAAGGAATGTTAGGGTACTATTCCAAAGCATGTTAAGGTGTGCCATGAGTTTCGAGGAGTGCTAGGTCTCTCTCATTAATAGAATTGATAGAGTTTGATTATGCATTAAATAATATAGTTCCTACACACACTATTGGAAATTTATTTAAAGGAAATTTGCTAGATAATAAACCTAATAGAGATGAATCAAGTGTTGACTCATAGGAAAATTATATTCTTATGACTTGAGGGAAATGATACACACTCATTAATTCTTAACAAATTGATTGACTATTATAACCACTACGACCTTGGACACATAATGAAAAATACTCTACAACAATGGTCTTAAATTGTTATCTTTTGACAAAAAATATAGTAACAGGTACATAGCGTCATCAAAAACTCATTTGAATGATCAAAGATGACAAACATTTTTTGACCATCACCAAAAGTAACCAAAAAGAGCATTGGTGAGGGTCAATAAAAGATCGTCACTAGAAGTGTCACCAAAGAGAGAATTAGTGATGGGCTTTTAATGACCCTCACCAAAAGTGTCACCAAAGAGAGAATTAGTGATGGGCCTTTAACGACCCTCACCAAAAGTGTCATTGGAATAGCTTTGGTAACAAACCTTAAAGGACCATCACTATATACACTTACAACAACGATTTTTTAAAGACCATCACCATATGCGACATTGGTGACAGACTTCAAAGGTGTGTCACAGGCATGAAGCATCATCAAAAATTCATTGGAATGATCAATGATGACGAACATTGATTGACCGTCACCAAAAGTAACCAAAAAAATCATTGGTGATGGTCAATAAAAGATTGTTACTAGAAGTGTCACCAAAGAGATAATTAGTGATGGGCCTTTAACGACCCTCACCAAAAGTGTCACCAAAGAGAGAATTAGTGATGACCCTTTAACAACCCTCACCAAAAGTGTCATTGATAATGTCTTTGGTGGCAAACCTTAAAGGACCATCACTATATACACTTACAACAACGTTTTTTTCAAGACCGTCACCGTATGTGGCATTGGTGACAGACCTTAAAGGTCTGTCACAGGCATGACCCTCACCAATGACATTTTTCTTGTAGTGAATTATAGCATTGTTTCAAAGATCTAGTGTAGAGAGGGCTTTGATGGTCTTCTATTTCGACCTCCAACACTAGGAAGGAGCATTTCTAGACCTTGTAGTTTGGTCCATACCACTTGGAAGGAGCATTGATCCCTCAAAACGTTTTTATTTTTATTTTTATGTTTCACCTGTCATAAATTGAACCTTTGACTTAGCAAAGGATATTCTTATTTTGTTGACCCTAGGGGGTGGAGTTTTTAGCCATAACACTTGGAAATGTGATTAACTATGTGCTTTATTTGTCGTAAGGAATTATTATTGATGAGTGCATCGAAGATACATGAATTATTGATGAAAGAGGAGTATGATGTTCATCAATTATCAATGCCTTAGATTATATGGATGATAACATGGCCTCACATTAGGTAGTCGATTGTTCAAATATTCTTGGATAGGGGGGTGTGATAGTAGGTTGCCTATCGTTGGGTGACGATGATACAACATCACTCATTGTGAAACAAGAACTTTGACATTCCACACGATGGAAGATGTCTAGCTTGGCTTGGGTAAGGACCCATTGATAAAGTGTATTCTAGGTGATACATGTGCTATCCAACCTAGTAAGGAAAAAATGTTGTAATGTCCTATCCTATCTTGTTAAACATTTTTGACATGATCAAATTATGTAAAAATAAATATACAATAGAATAAAATTAAAAATAAAATAAAATAAATGAAAAAGTAAAATTAATAATTATACTTATAATTAATTGTAATTAATAATTAAACCAACCTAGATCCATCTTAACTCCGGATTTACCAAGTGTCGAGAGATCAATTCTCTTGAGGTGCAAACCTATTTTAGAGTGAAAATAGAATCATCATGTCTCAATGCTTGGTAAGTCCAAATTTAAGATAGATATAGGCTTGTTACAAATACAACACTACAAGTGAAATTGGAAAAAAAAAATCAAATTGAAAAACATTTAAAATCATCCTATCAAAATTCCTTCATAAAAGTTGGACATGAACCACTTCCATAATAATGGAAGTTCACATTGCGATGAAATTTCCCCCTAACATGCTTTTAATTTAATATAGAAATCAGCACAACCTTAAAAGAAAATAGAAATCCCTTGGTTATCATAAATTTGTCTTTGGAATATTTTGTGTTCTTTCCTGCTGAGTGTTAGTCACAATGATTTGTAACAATGGTTGAGGATTTGGTGCTAGACAATGTGGTCAGAAACTAGGTACTGGTGCCATTGTTTGTGCTCATGGTATTGATAAGAATCTTACCTAATTTCCCGTCGAATTTCATGATATTGTCACAGTTGTCCGACTGTAGAATTGTTAAGGAAGGGTGAGTAATAAAGCCTCTCAATTCATTTTGTTTTTTCAAATTTTATGATTGCAATTTGAGAAAACCAAGTTTTTTGAGTACAAGAAGCTGGTTACATGAAAGGAATTTGAGGTTCATGAATGCTTTGATCCTTGATAGGTCCTTTCATGAACGTTGGACTTACTAGAACCATGAGGTATATTTAGTCAATGATTTCTCTCAAGTTATCTATTTCCCAATAGCTATATTATTTTACCCTTTACCCTGTAGCCTTCAACACTGAAGCCTTCTTTTGCACAAACATGACACAATTTGAAAAAAATGTATGTAGACTTTGAAAATCTAAAAATCATGGTGAGAAAATCAATTGAGGTTGGATCTGGGAATGTGTGGAAGGTCCCTTGACATTAGAGATGAATGCATTATTTTCTCTGTTTGTAGAAGAATGGGATTCTTGAAGGGCTAGACGTCGCCCTAGAGAAAAGTATAAATAAGAGTGAGAAGGAGACTCATTATCACCAACCCAAGTGAAAATCATCATTGTGGAGAGCATCTGAAGTAGTCGCATCTCAATAGGACAAGGTTGAGGATGAAAAAGGATTGTTTTTGGGTTTTTTTTGCATTTGGCACAAATTTGAGTAGGAGTAGGAGGCTAGCCGCAAGCTTGAGGGACATAAAAGTGCATGGTTTGAGGCTGATATCCTTAAGGAAGTAGGGCCAAAGTCTGTTGGTCTATTACAGGAGGGACCGACCCTTATATCAGGACTAGTTTACATTCAAAGAGGAGCTAGAACAACATCCTAAGGTGGCCTATGTAGTAGCGAAGAAGGGTTGGTCTATTAGAAATGGAAAATGATAATTTTGAGGTAGTTTGATGGCTCATCTGGCGACCTAACTAGGACAAAAATATCAAGTCTGATATTTTCACAGGTCCATGAGAAACAACAGAGTAATGTGTCCTTGATTAGAGGTAAGTGTTCTCCTATGTTGATGGTTTTTCTAGGTGGTTGAGTGTCCTAGTTAAGGACATATTGTTTGGGCATATTAAGGTTTATTGGAGGGAAACATGTTGATTTCTATGGATGCCCTAAGTGCATAGGTTGAAGGACTATATGTTTTCTAAGAGAGGAATATTTGGAAAAGCTCAAGGATTGATCTTTGAAGGACAAAAGAAGCATCCAAGGGAGGAGTTTGTCTACCCAAGTTTGTTGAAGAGAAGTATATCTTGCAGTGATAGAGGGAAGCCCTACATACCCTAATCTTGTCTTCATTGGAGTAGCACATGAAGGCAATAGTGGGAACAAGTCTAGTAAATGTTGAGGAGCAACAATGGGCAATCTAGGAGTTGTTCACAAATGGAGTTGTGAAAATCTCACTAGAAGACCCTATGTGATGCTTCATTGAAGGACTAATGATCATATAGAGGGAAAATTGTAGTTGTGTTCAGTGGCCTCAAGGAGCAGGATCATTAATATAGGCAGATTGGTGTTGATACAAATCAAGAGGAAAATGACCAACATATGTGTTCAAGACACATGGACTGAAAGGGTTGAGGGGTGCCACATCAACAAGTAGGTCAAGTGTTTTCTTGTTCAGGGTATATTGGTTGTCAAAGGACTTACACCAAACCCTAGTTTTTATTCCTTGTATCAGTTGTTGTATGAGAGCCATGATCCCTAGTACATGAGCCCTAGATTATTGTATCATAGTTTGACAATATAACAAAGTTGGGTTATTGAAAATTTATAAAAAGTTGTATATTTGTGCACGTGTTGATTTACTACTATATTTATTCCACTGTGAAAAGTAGTTTGTTGTGGCATTAGAGTTGGTAGTTTCATAGATTCTAAGACCCTAACCTAGATTCTCCAGAGTCATGGAAAATCATGACTCTCCTTGATTCTAGGTTAGAAGATCGAGATGCATGAAGTCGTTCAAATGTATGAGTTTACATTGGTGGTTTGTGCTCATGTTCGTTGTTTTTGTGGGAAGACAATATAAGAATGGATGACAAAGGAGTGGGGGTCTCAAATCAACTCGTTGCAAAGTTACAAGATACTAGTAAGAGGTTGTCTCATTTTTTTGTCAACAAGTCTAAAGAGGTTTATTGGGATCTGAATATGGTTTGTAGTATCAACTCCATCCCTTGAATTGTTAAGAAGTGGATGACTCTTTTCTATCCCACTTGGGAGGGACTAGACAAGGCCCCTATTTGGGTCCATCCGTCGGGACTAAAAGTATAATACTGGTTAGATCAGTCTCTCAAGGAAATTGGAGATAAGTTGGGGGAATTATTGGAGTCCAACCTCACTTTCAAAGACTATATGGAGATGAATATGGTGAGGGTATCAGTAAATTTGGATATCAAATATGGCTTATGTGGTGAAATGGAACTCCAACGTCAAGGCATCACTTCTCTTTAGACTTTAGAATATGAGGGCATCCCCTTCATATGCCACAAATGTCACAAACATAACCATAATTTTACAAGTTGTCCACTGGTTTCAATGGAAAAAAAGGAAAGTATAAGCCCTCATCTCCCAGATGAAAGAGAAAGGCTTTGTCCCAATGGAAATGACTCCTCTCGTCCTTTCTCTAACTATCTCAGATTCCCCTACTATCTTGACGACTGCAACTCCAGGCCTCACTGCGACTGTTCTTATGATTGTTGACGGGGTTTCCACAAAGCATAGATCTAATCATCTACAACTCCTCTTAAACACTACTTCGACAATGATACCCTTGGGTACTCTCTCTTCATATCCTTCTTTATCTTCTATTGTTAACTGTATTTTGGATTTGGGAAAGGATTGGAATACAATAGAACATGTACTCCATATATCTATGTTATTGAAAGAAATTATAAGTTTGTGTGTCTAGGTTCATGCAGTAGATATCAACTTCTTCAACGGGTCCTAGATGTCACATCCCTTGGTGTTATAGACATATTTTGGCATTGCAACCCCAATCACATATGTCCATAAACCAAGGGCCTCTAAGTCCCTAAAAGTGTTGTTTCATACCCTAAAGGAGCAAGGTCAACTGATTACATCATCTCCCAGAATTTTTCCATGAAAAACCACTCAAAATTGGTCAAAGCATGACCATATAGACTGCCCAAAGCAAAGGGTGTGATGCATCTCACCTGCCACATGAAAAAAGTGCGATGCATACTGGAAAGCCCTTCTGTAGGGTGTGATGATCGAGAGCAGACAAATGGCACAAGCAGTTTGCTAGGTGGAGACCCTTAGAATCTTCTAGAAGCTGCTCATTTGACACTTGCCTCCATGAATTTGCCCAAGGATGAGTAAGAGATCATGAAATATCCAAGTGGAACCAAGAACTATCAGAGAGATGACACTAATCAAAATCCCAGAAGCTGATTCACCCCCCTACAAATATCTATATATGGATCCCTCATCCCAGAGATCCAAAGGTTGGAATTCGGTAATTTGCAAAGAGGTGTTGTTGGTTTCTCTTTGAAGACATTGTTGGGTGATCTTGCTTTGTATGAAGTGAAGAGGGATTTCAAGCTGGGAGGATGGCCCTGGGTCAGACCAAGTGGTTGTAGTCCTCTCTTCTACTACTTTTATCAATAAAGCTATTTGATTTTTCCTCCATATTCTTGTGTATCTCTAAATATTGTGTTGATATATGCATGTGTATGGTCAATATATATCTGATCATATATTGTTTACAGTGATAGATCTCTATGCTTTGATGGTATTATGCTGCTGTGATTCTACATGTACTCTTTGAAGCGGGACAAGTAAGGAGGTAGTGGCAAGATTCCGTCCAAGGGGAAAGGAAACAAGCAAGGAGCCAAGCGAAAGACTGAGGTTGGTACTCTCTGATTCTTTCTCATTTTTCTCTCGTAAAGGAAAACACAAGTAACTTTAGTTTGTTTGTTTCTAAGATATCTACCCATCTTAGTGGGACTGGCAGTTCTGAATAGACACTAGATTTCCCGGTAACAAAATGGCGACTCCACTGGGGAGTGATTAGTTTGATTGCTTGTCTCTATTTGTTTGATTCATAAACCATAGACGAAGCCTGAAGTTAAGCCAGCTAGCCTTCGAACTGCATTTGCTATGCAAGTGAAAATTAGATCAATGCTGCTTCAGTCAATCTCCAGGGTTGTTTATGAACTGAACAATTGACTTGAAAACATCCTAAGTGCCCTAGAGGTAGCTCAAGTAACCTCATCATATCAGCCCCTATACTTTGTATTTACTGGCTATCATTAGCTCGGCCTAAACCCCTGAACTAAGATGCAAACTGTGACCAAAAACCAAGTTAAAATCTCGTCCTTGGACCATCGCACCTTTTCCTCTCGGAAATCTAGATGCATCACACCTCCCGTGTGCAGTAGGTGAGATGCATCCCTGTTTCCCTATGTTACAGGTGCGATGATCAAACAAGACTATTTTTGCCTCCAAATTTTGGTTTTTTCTTCACTCTCTTTAGCTTTATTCAGGAGTTTTGTTGTTTGTGATCAATAGACCACTGTTGAAACCCCCTTCCTTTGCATCATCCAACCTATATTATATAAAGATTTGTGAATTTTTTTATGTATTTTTCACCATTCACAGTTCTCATTTACAAAATATTTGCTTAATCGAACTGTCGTCTTTTGATTTGAAAGTGTCGCAAGTTTCGTTTTCAGTCAAGGAAAATAATCCTTCTCTTTTTGATAGTCGATTACACTATTACTCTTGTGTTTGATCTGAATTAACAGTATTTCAAGTGTTGAAATTAGTTTTCAATTCCAAATCGCAAAGTGTCATCCTGTATCCCTTTCGTTTTTTGAAAAGAAAATCGTTAGTATGGTCGTTTTGAAAGAAAATATAATTCATATTTGTACTTAATGTTCTTTTTGTCATTCACACATTAATAAAGCGAAAAACAAATACATGCATGTGCATTTGCATTTAGACTTCTTGTTGATTTTGATTTAGGACAGTGCATCTAGTGTGTGCCCTCTGCTCTATGTTGAAAGTATTTTGTTTCTCTTTCCTTAGTAGCTAGGATTTTCATTGCAAAAAGAAGAGTAAATGACTATTTATCATCTTATATTGCATATTTAGGAGTTGAATATCTACATCATGCGGTGAACCTTAAAGGCAAACTACTTAAGAAAGATCAACTGTAGTAAATTCAATGAACATAAAAACGCTTTGGAACCTAACACACAACATCTAGAAATCTAGGCTAGAGACGTATTCTGGCGTCGTAAAGCCTAGTAACTATCACTTTCATTGTTGGTTGGGTGATTCCTCCTCTTTGAGACGATAAGTGCCAGTACGGACTTGTGCTCCCATGTACCATCGAGTATATATTGGGAAACCACAATAGGCTATATCCTTTATCCTTAGGAAGCCGTGTCTACCGCCCTATCGATCACAATGCATTGAAAATAGCATTCGGGAAGATTGACTGCTGTACTGTAAAAAGTATTCTGTAGTTTTACCATCGGTTTGGTAATACCTCTGTCTAGATTTCCAGAGTAGTCTCTTTCGTTTCTTTTCAGACTCCTTAAAGGAAAAGGTCCATTTGAGCACCTGTCACTTCAGGCTCATTAAAAATCGAAGCCGACTAGAGTCATCTTTAGCTTTCTCTCGAGTCTTAAAAATTGAAAAAGCAAGTTGTGTCAAAGCGTCTAAAATTTATTTTAATCGGAATAACGTCATTGTTCCCTTGTTGATCTCAGGTTGAGAAAATGGAGTCCACCAACCAAGGATTTCCCCTTGGGGAAAATCCTAGTCCTTTCTCCTCTTGGGGAGATATTGGTGCACCTCATATGGCGACATTTTCCTTTCCAAGACTGACGATTGGCCTGCCGGTATGGCTTTTCGCGACCTCTGTCGTTCAAAGCACCGTGATTCTTGAGCAATCAAATCAGCAACTATATGATACTAGAGTTACCCCCCAACCTTCTACTTCGTTTGTCTCTCCCTCTCCTTCTTCCTCTTCGCTTGGTGAAGATAGTAAAACTAAAAACCAAGTAACTGAGAAGAAGAAGAAAGGGAAGGAGAAGAAGAAGAAGGAACCAACGGAAAAAAGGGGCAACTGTACATCATCTAGCAAAAATCCACACACTGCACCATCCAAACCTAAATCTCCATGTGTCATCTACAAAGGGGACCACTATCATCGAGATTGTCCTTGCATCCCACGGATCTTAAGGGACTAGTCTCCCCGCTTGCACAATCTGGTGTCGTCAACCTCTGACGATCATGTTGAGAGTACACCATCAACTAATGAAAACAAAGTCACCGGACAGAAAGGAAAATCTAAATTTCCTTGCAGACTATGTGAACGCGATCATGCCCTCCACTGTTGTCCCTTCCTAGATGAAGCTAAAAGAGTCTTGGATAACGGTCCTACGTCACTGCAGCGACTCCCTCCTAGATACAAGAAACTCTTGTCGATTCCATTTCTAGTTGAAAATCCAACTGACGCACCTTTGTTGTCAGTCGAAGCACCTATCATTGAAGATAAATCCTCTGTGTCCACATCAGACCAAAGTCAACAGGTCGAGATGACAATCAACCCTATCTTGTATTTAGAGGATTCACCTTCAGATGATACAGTCACCAAAGAGAACGAGAACGACACCGTTCAAATTATTTTCGTAAACACAGATTTCGATGAACATGGGGGAAATCTACCCATTCCTTTACCGCAGGAAGGAAGTTCATCAGAGATGTATCTGGCCATTTATTCGGTCCCACCTCCAAGCAACCTAGTTGTCTCCTTCAATTGGAATCTACTAGGCAAACCCCGTTTACCATCTAATGTACCATTCTGAATCATAGTGCAAACTTACAAAATGGTCATGGTTGGTACCATCATAGATGAAGGGGCTTCTGTGAGTATCCTTTCCTCAACTGCTTGGAAAGTGCTTGGTTCACCATCGCTTTTGCCTAAGATGTGATATTTGACAGGCTTCGACAAAGGAACCAGTCGACCGTTAGGGATCCTTCCAAATTTGCCTATAAATTTGAGAAGGAAAACCATTTATCTGAATGTAATGGTAGTCCAAGGACCTTTAGATTACAATCTACTCCTTGGGCGTGACTACATTTATAGCATGGGAGCTATTGTTTCCTCACTCTTTCGAGTGATTTGTTTTCCGCATGAAGGCAGAGTGGTCCAGCTCATAGACCAGATTTCATTCCCCGGTTCACACATAGCTAATAGTCAAGTGCCATCCCTAACTGGTCTTTTTGCACAGGGAATGTCTCATAAATATCTAGTTTGTCCACCTGATGAGTGTGAGTGATTCGGTGGTGGTGACTAAAACCCAGGGGGCATGCACCCTAGTCTACTACGGTAGAAAAACTTCATGTATAGGGTAGGTTTCCACGGAGGATATATGACTAGTCTAACACACCCATCCATTTAGGAAAATGGGATTAGACCAGAAGAAGATACCTCTGTCAGAAGGTAGGCCTTTCCCGACAGAACAAATGTTTTGTCTACAAATTGAGGGGTAACCTGGGAAACTCTACTTCGCTATACCTGGGGGCATGTAAACCTTTTTGCGTGAAAGTGAAAAGCGACCATTAATTTTCTTAGTTTGTAGGTTCTTAACCCTTCAAACTCATAGGATTGGTCATTCCTAGCTTACATAATAAAAGGAGTCAGAGCATAATTTCGAATGGTGCAAGCTCCCTAAAAAATTAAGCTATCAATGAGACATCCTTATTATACGACTGGAACGAGCAGTTTTACGCGAAGTTCAAGCTCGTTAAAAATTAAACCTAGCAATGAGCATATGTTCCACCAAAGTTTAAGCTCATTAAAAAATGAACCCACCTCCGGTAAATAACCATTGTTAATGCATTATCATTGGCGTTTGAGCCTTGGTCGTGTTCTTACTATCACCTCCACTCTATTTTAGCCGATAATTCCCCACCGTTTGATTGTTTACCCCTTTTCAGGAACAGATGTGCCAAGTGATTCTGTTAGCCATCTTCTTAACACTGCCATGATTGGAAAGTTCCAACCCTCACTTGGAACCAGCTACTACCTAAAATATCACCCGTTCCTCAAAAACGAGTCTCCTTTAAGCTCTTTTCATCTGACTCGTAAAATATGAAAATATTGTCGAGCGATTGGCCTCTCTAGTTCGTTAAAGTGATTGGAAGTGCCATCCCTCCTCTAGATTTTAATCTTTTTGGACCTGAGGGATTATTACACAAAAATATCGAGCGTTTGTCATGTTCAGCTCGTTAAAACTATCGAAAAGTCATCCCTTTCGCATTGTTTTATACTTTTTCAGACTTAAGGGATTATACTACGAAAAAGGAATATTGGAGTTTCCTTTCTGTCTCTTTTCAAACTCTCTAAAATTGAAAAGGACCAAGTTATCCTTGTCATTAAACTTGTTAAAACAATAATGACAAACTTGTCCATTCAGACAAGAGCGAGTTTCGCTGTCGCTAGGCTCGCTAAAACATAGCGATGGGTTTGCCCGAAGGGAAAATTATAGAACAAGCATATGTTATCCTCCTCAAGCTTGACAAAAATAAAGAGGTACTGGTCAGAAATGACTGGGGAAACCTGGGAAGAAAACTTTAAGAAACTTTATTGGTAGCAGGTCGCTCTTGAACATGACACTTTCACTCCATCACCATGATTGAGTCGGGTTGGGTAATTCCATTCACCGGTCATATCACCATTGGTCCACCATACCATCCAGTTTTGGGGTTAATGCTACCAATCCATTTCAGTGTCGTCGATATGTTCAAGAGAAGTCACTTAGAGAATTCACCTACCCAGATTGTGTCTCATCTGCTGCAATACCTTCACGTTTCATTCTTTCATGACGCCACCCTAAACCATGTATCATTAGATCATTTTCACCTCTACAAAATCATTTGCTCCATTCTGTGTCGTAGATGTGGGATCCGTTAATGCCCTCCTACGATGGGTCACTTCTTGTCGACATCAACTCATTATCCAAGAAGTCGACCTAGGGACAACCCTTTCAGTACTTTGAAGCTTGCATGCCTCAATGGCAAGTTTCTCACTTCTTGTGATAGGTTTACATTAATGGCCTTCGACCGAAATATTTTGTGTGGTGTTTGACATCAACTCATGTATTCATACCACGTGAATTGTACTGTAGTACCTTGAGGGTCATCATCATCATCGGTGATTCCTCTTGCACCTGTTAACAACTTACATCATTGGTTGGTAATCAGGTGATGTCCTTCCATGTTCGACATCAAAACATCTTTTCACATGGATCGACTTGTACTTTTGGGCGAAAATTGAACGAGTTTTGAAGACCCCGGATCTAGTTTCATCCATCCGGGCTATGATATGTTCAGGAAAATAAAAACATCAAATGTACATCATTGCTACACAGATAATCATCCAAACTAAGGGATGATGGCTCTACTAGAATCATCAGTCTTCACACAGACAGTTGTCTGTCCTATGTACATGAAAATGAATTTATCAAGTTGAGCATGGGAATGCCCACCTCAGCTAGATCATGAAAATATTATGAAGATAATCTATTGTATTGTATCTTATTATAGGTCACCTTCCAGTTCGAAAAACCTCGAATCCTCATTATAAATCATTTCACCCAACATCAAAAGATTTATGACCTCATGCTTTAGGGGGCAACTGTTATAGACATATTTGGGCACTGCAACCCCAATCACATATGTCCATAAACCAATGGCCTTTAAGTCCCTAAAAGTGTTGTTTCATACCCTAAAGGAGCAAGGTCAACTGATTACATCATCTCCGAGAAGTTTTCCATGAAAAACCACTCAGAACTGGTCAAAGCGGGACCATACAGACTTCCCAAAGCAAAGGGTGCGATGCATCTCACTTGACACATGAAAAAAGTGCGATGCATACTAGAAAGCCCTTCTGTAGGGTGCGATGAGCGAGATCAGACAAATGGCACAAGCAATTTTCTAGGTGGAGACCCTAAGAATCTTCTAGAAGTTTCTCATTTGACACTTGCCTCCCTGAATTCGCCCAAGGATGAGTAAGATATCATGAAATCTCCAAGTGGAACCAAGAACTATCAGAGAGATGACACTAATCAAAATCCCATAAGCTGACTCACCCCCCTGCAAATATCTATATATAGATCCCTCATCCCAGAGATCCAAAGGTTGGAATTTGGTAATTTGCAAAGAGGTGCTGCTAGTTTCTCTTTGAAGACATTGTTGGGTGATCTTTCTTTGTATCAGGTGAAGAGGGCTTTCAAGCTGCGAGGATGGCGCTGGGTCAGACCAAGTGGTTGTAATCCTCTCTTCTACTACTTTTATCAATAAAGCTATTTGAGTTTTCCTCCATATTCTTGTGTATCTTTGAATATTGTGTTGATATATGCATGTGTATGGTCAATATATATCTGATCCTATATTGTTTAGAGTGATAGATCTCTATGATTTGATGGTATTATGCTACTGTGATTCTACAGGTACTCTTTGAAGTGGGACAAGTAAGGAGGCAGTATCAAGATTCTGTCCAAGGGGAAAGGAAACAAGCAAGGAGCCAAGAAAAAGACTAAGGTTGGTACTCTCTGCTTCTTTCTCATCTCTCTCTCATAAAGGAAAACACAAGTAACTTTAGTTTGTTTGTTTGTAAGATAGCTACCTGTCTTAGTGGGACTAGCAGTTCTGAATAGACACTAGATTTCCCGATAACACTTGGGTGGGTGCCTTCAAGAACAAACTGAATCTACTTTCCATTTGGCCAATAATTGGGCATGGTTAGTTTAATAACAAAAATGGTATTGTAGGAAATCCTTATGCTTTTTTGATAGCATGATTATATCCTTAGATAAAATTCAATTTGTACATGTTTATGTAGAACTTTGATGGTGGTGATAAAAATGCCTTGAAGTCAAAACTTAAAAAGTGCATTGAGCTTCATTAACCCAATACATGAGTGCAATCATTTTGTTAATTTCATGATTCTAACAAAAAAGGGGAATGTACAAATATCCAAGATGAATGTTTAGTCCATAATTTGAAGATGTATATGAAGACACCAAGTACGTTCATGACCCTAGAGAAATATGTAGAGAAAATTCTTTAGTCACAAGTACCATTATCTTTTGTTGATTATTGTAGCCTTGCAATGAAACACTTTTTTATGTAAATGGAATTATTTCATTTGCTTGTTATGGCATGTTGTAGCTAAAAGGAAAATATAACAAGAGGTTGTATCTCCGCTAGTTGTTCATTGATGAAAGGTTGTTTAATGAATGTGGTGTCATAAGTCTTTATATTAGTAGGTATAGAGTGCAAGACCAATTTGGATGCATTTTATATCTATAACATTTTCCTAGAGAATTAGTGTGAAAATTATTTGGATACATTAGTGTCTTGATAGATTGAAGTATGTACATAAAATTCCCTATCGTTCAATGTTTATAATTAGGTTGATGTTAGGCCTTAGAGTACAATAGGTTTCTAATTATTTTGTGTAGTCCCAATGTGTGGCAAAAATGTATTATTAGTCTCCAATTCATATGTTATTTGAGATGAAAATACTATAAGTAAATCATAGTGGAGAAGCATATATGAAGAATTTGTCGTAGAAATGTTAGAAAGTTTCTACAATGAATAACTAATGGTTGGTTTTTATAGTGGTGAAACATGAATTGAAGCAATATTGTTTAACGCCTAGTGTTAATGGTAGATATTTCAAAGTTGGAATTATGAGTTTGCATCAAGGAGTACATAATGATGTTCAAGACATAATAAAGAGTTTTTGGAATTTCATCCAAAATCATTGCAATGATATTCCTTGTGGTAGCAATGGAGATTGGTTGTAGATGGACAAACAAGGTATACCTTTTATTATATTGAATCAAAACCAGGATCATATGGAAATATGAATCACATCTTATATTTAGAGGAAGTCTAACATGGTGTGTGTAGATTATATATATTGGTCATTGATGTTTATGAGCTTGATCTTAGTTAGAGTTGGTACTTGGGAGGAATACTATAATATAAAGTGATATTATAAAATCTTGTACTTATTGCCTCCATAACATGGAGCATGAAAATATTATGTAACCATATATATCTATGTATTATGTAAAGGGAATATCATTGTATGACTCTTCTAAGAAGGCATTCTGATTATCCATGCGTCCTTGATGATCTGGATAGCTTGTTTAATATAATGTACAACCTCTAATAAAGTATGGGCCATGTGTCAGTTGAATTCTCTATGAGTGGATTGTGTTGGTTGTAAACTTTAGGGGGCGAGATAGCCCTAAAAACCTGAAGTTTCCTATACATTTAGGTGGAGTTCATTTAAATATGAATGAACCATGTACTCGAAGGAGATATTAGTGGTTTAGTAGTTGCAATAGTTAGGTACCCATTTATTTTGTTGGATCGTCACTCAATTATGTGGATGATAACAATTTGGTAATGTCTACATGATTGGGGAATTAGACACAAATTCCAACTTAGATCATATATATAATTTATTGATCAACTAGAGTTTCTTTGACGTATTGAACCAATAGAAGATGATAATGAAGACTTACCTAACAAAGATAAAGACATGTCCAACTCACTAAGGGTGAAATCTCGGACTATTAACTCCTACCTATCATATAGAATATTATGTCATGCTTATGATCATACATGAAAAGGTTGTGGTGTGTTAATGTATTGATCAATGTGATGTAGAGTTGGTCTCAACATGTGTATTATTCTTATGTGTTTTTCGGAGGTTGTTGGATCATGGCTTGATGAAAGATTTTGTTTAGCAAGATTTTTTAAGTTAGTGCATAATTGAAATTTCCTCAACAAGTTTTTAATGTGCCAAGATAGCACGTCTATCTCAAAAAAAAAAATTATTTATTTATATATGTACTATTACATTGTTAAATAAATTGAAGACACAATTTTGGTGTATAAAATATGTTCACTCTCTTATTATTTAGATTAAAATTTCAAAGATTAAAAAAAATATATTTTTTAAAAATATATATCAAGTAAATAAAGACAAATTAATCTTACATGAATTGCATTCTATAACATGCATCCATAGGTTATTCATCCATCGATACCTATGTGAACCCATGAAAAGAGAACTCTATGGTTAGGTATATCATGATCTAGTGAATTTTCCTCATTACTACTCAAACAAGCCATGTCAGGAGAAATAAATAGGAAACAACTGAGGTAGGCCCACAATCCACATGGATCCATATGTTTATCGAGCGGGTTCACTTTAACATATTGATGTCAATTTTAGATATGGTTTACCAATAACCCTCTATAGGATAGAGATTAAAAATGTAACTACCTATAGATTTTTTATTGGTTTATTTGGGTAGGAAAAGAGAAAAATGTCATACATGAAAAATAGTGTGTAGGTCTCTTCGTCGTGAAGGATATATGTGTGGATGAAAAGTAGCGAAAGAAAACAAAAGTGCAGGTGATATATGGTTGCTTATAATGGTGCAAAGACCAAGAGTATAGGTGATATATGCATTGTTTTCACCTACAACATCTCCTCCATCTACTCTTATCGGCTTTCCTTTACACCTTTTAATACAATTTCTAGTTTTAATAAGTTAAAAAATTGCAAAAGTTATAACAACATTTTTGACATTAAATCACAATGGAGGGAAAAAGGTATATATCCCATTAGGAGGGAAAAACATCCCTTTATATTTCCTTTTTAATGAACTATCTCATTTTTGGAAACTTTCTCATTTTTCAAAACCTTCTCATTTTTCAAAACCTTCACATCTTTCGTTGGACATTTTTTCCCTCCTATACCTACTTTCAAACCTGTAGTTATAGTTTTTATTTGGTCACAATAGCTCAAGAGGTGGCACTTAAGATTTTATCTCTGCTTTGGTCACAATAGATTGATATTCCTCAATTCTAGGGGAGGGCGTTTCTTTTTTTCTTCACTAGTTCAAAGACTGGGAGCAAGGTGGTATGATTACTCTTCTGTGGAGGCTGAGTGATACATTCTATTATTGGGCTGAAGACTTGTTCACAGGGTTGAGTTTCATTGCTAAAGGAAGAATAAGAATGCTTTGGAAAAAGTGCGATTCATTAAATGAGAGATGCTAGCCTAATAGTTGAAAGTGTTGCAAGAAAATATTATATAGCCTAATTGACTGCAAGTTGGATGAGCTGTTACCCTCTTTGAATCATTCTGTAATATTCCAGTGGTTGTCGCGGAGAATCATGTCATAGCCCCTACAAAAGCAATAGCAATCAAAGTCGTGGGTGGGTATACAAATAGAGGGGAGCAACTCACTATCATGGGAACGCTTGTTGTTACCATAGTAACTACATGAATCGAAGTGGATACTAGAGTGGGACCCTCCATTTCATCGAGTAACCAAGTATGAAATCCTATCTATGCGGATTTTCCAACAGCACCAATAAAAGGTGAGATATGAATAACAGTTATAATTTTATTTATTTATTTTGACTGTGTGTGGCCCTTGATGAGGACATAGTGATTGTATATCAACTTGGAGAGGTCTAGAACGTGCATGTCCAAAACCCATGCTAACAACAATCATAGTGAATATTAGTCCTTCCCTTCATCTAGTTGAGCTTAAGAGTTACTGGTGCAAGTTTTGCTTGAGTGAGGCAGAATCATAGTGAATATCAGTCCTTCCCTTCATCTAGCTAAGCGTAAGAGTTACTGGTGAAAATTTTGCTTGAATGAGGACGATTTGAATGGGAAATACTACTGCTAAACAAGTCAAATGTGAGCTAATATGTGGAGTCTTTCTCATGAGGAGGGATGACTAATTGCATTCTATTTCGCTGGAGTTACATTATCAGGTTCATCTAATCCATTGCATGTAAGAATTATTCTCACAGTGACTAATAAAAATAATTGTTGCCGTTGTTTTTATTGTTTTTATTTCATACATCAATCTTATATGAAATTTCTAAATCAATAGATATTTTAATGAACCAACTGGGAGTTATTTTCGAGTTTCTACTATTCATAATAAAATTTAGTGGAAGCTAAATGTATGAAAAGACAGCTACAACAGTGAAAATACAAATTGTTTGAAGAAATTTGTCTCAAGATTTAATTGCAAACTCAGAAATTTATTGAAAATTGGGGGTTTTTCTAAGAAGGAATATTACATATATTTTCCCATTGATCCAGGAGGATCTTGTCAGTCTAGTGTATCTAGAGAGTTAATTTCATCTCAGCATCATCAGCTCGCCAATATGGTCTTTAGTTTTATTCATGGTGGATGTGGTCCAAATTGTCAATGTAGTATTTGATGATTATTGTCATAATGTGACAATATCAATTGTAATGGTTTTTTTTAATAAGGTGATGTAAAGGGGTTTAAATCCTAAACTAAGGTCTAAAAACCTAAGTTTAGAAACCTACACTACATAACCTAAGTCCTAAATGTTAAGTGACAAAGGTGTTAGTCCTAGCACTAAACCTACATTACAAAACCTATACACAAACACACTTTGGACTATGTATAAACCATATAATAAAAAGCAATGAAAATAAGCAGTCCTAAATGCAGTAGTCCTAACCGTAGCATGTGAACACCAAGATGGTAGTAACAGTAGCAATGGAGAAGACTGCAACGGAAGTTATTGAAGGTTTGCAGTCAACATGTGAACGGGTTGTAAACCGTGTCGAAACTGCGGGGGGAAAGCCACAATAGTTGACTGGAACCGCTGGGGGTAAGCCACCACATGGATCTAAAACCATCAGAAGTGTGTGTTGTCACATATACCATCACCACCCGCAAACCGAAACTACCAGGGACAAGCCGCTTGGGTGGTAGCCTGTGGTTAGACTGCGACAATCACATGTTGGCAGTTCAACTTCTCTGCACAGTTTCTTGACCGCCAGTAGGTTTTGGTATATCCAAAGTCTGTTTTGGGATTTTTTTGCAGTTTATGCTATTTTTAATATACCCACCATGTGACTAGTTCCTTAAGTGTCACAATGTGACAAGACCATAACACTAAACATTTAATATAGCACATACATGCCAAGATTAGCCCATAGAGAGTTCGAATGAACCTAAGAGGGTCATAAATACATCCTTTTGAGCCAGAGAAGGGGAATTAGAGTGATTTTTAGACTTGTATGCAGATATTGAGCCAGAGAGGCAGTTGTTGTTTTCAATGTATCTTGGCTGTCCAGAGGCGGAATTGGGAACCGAGATAGGTATTGGAAAGCTAGGAGAGAGATATTTTTGTTGACAGAGACCTGAAGTCGTTGTGTGCACATTTGTTCTGTTTTTTTTGTTGTGTAAAAGACCTCTTTGGATCAATCCTAATAAAGCAATCACCCATCTTGAAAGCAGACCCAGAGACGTAGTCCATCTGGGACAAACTCTGTAATCAATGTTTGATGTCTTCTATCTTTGTTTTTGGTGCAAATTCATGTTCAATTATGCTTCTTAAGTTCTTAATTAAGTATTAAATCAAATTCTTTCCTTCAGTCTTCCACATTCAACACTTAAAGATAACGATCAATTCGTTGTTGGCAAATAATCAATTCTACTTTAGCTTAGTTTATGATCAATACCAGATCATATAATTTGGTATCAGAGCAGGTTGTGTTTTGTAGAATTTTTTCCAGTGAATGTTAACTAGGTCAAGGTAGCAACATGGAGAAAGAACACTTGACGAGTTTGATCTAGAGATTGGAAAGCGAAAAGTCACTCATAAATCGACAATGACTGGATCTGATGCAAGTGAAACTCCTAAAGAGAGGATGAGCGAGGAATAGTTTTAGAAAGTGTTTTTGAGCATGCAGCAGATGTTGGGAGAGATCTGAGAAGATAAGAAGGTGATATATGCAGCTTCTTCTTCAAATACATCGAATAAGGACAAGGGAAAAGGAAAGGCTGATAAACCTCCTTCTCCTCCATCATCTCCATCATCATTATCATCATCTTCTTCTTCTAGTTCAGATTCTGAAACAGAAAAGAAACATAAGAAATAATCTATTTTGAAACATGATGTGACATTTAAGCTACCTATTTTTTATGGTGAAATGAATCCTAAAAAGTTAGATAACTGGATTAAGCAGTTAGAAGTGTATTGTAGTATTTTGAACATTTCTGATGAAAAGAAAAAAATTCAGTTAGCTACACTTAGAATGGGGGGAACAACTTTAATCTGGTGGGAAAGTAAAACTCAAATAGATGTAAAGTAGAAAGGTAAAGTCATCTCTTCATGGTATAAGTTTTTAAAAGCTCTTAGAAAGCAATTTTATCCTTTGGATACACGCAACAAGTTGTTATTGATTGGTAGCATTTGAGGCAAGGTAAGGGGCATAATGAAGAAATACTTGGCACTTGGTATTCCATTAGATACACATGAAACATTATTAAAGTAAATTGGTAGTTTACATTCATATTTACAACATACATTATTGATGTTTAATCCTGATGACTTTGATGAAGTGTGTGTTCAAGCCATACATATTGAATCGGGTGGTAGACCTTTCAATTTTTCACCGAAATCATCCAAGCGGTTGGAAATCAAGGATTCCAAGACAACAAGAGGAAGGGAAATTTGAAGGGAAAGAGATTAGCGACAGCCCAGAAGGAAAGTGAAAGACCTACCTATACTCATTGTGAGAGGATCGAACATGATGAATCCAAATGTTGGAAACTTTACCCAGAACTCAGACCAAAGAAGTTCCAGAATAAGAAAGGTGAAAAGAAGGCTAATGCAGCAATCCAAGAAGATCTAGGCTCTAACTTAGGTGATGAAGGTAAAATAACCACAATGGTTTCGACAGGTAAAACTTCTGACACTGGTTCAAGTTCTAGTACTTCTACACCTTCTTCAAACATAAATCATATGAATGAGGATAAAAGGGTTGAATTATTTCATATAAGGATAACTTCTAAGCACAAGAAAATAGATACATTATTTGACAGTGGATCACAGGAAAATTTAATATCTAAAGATTTAGTTAAGAAATTGGGTTTGGAGACACAGAATCATCCAAGACCATACCCATTAGGTTGGCTAAATAAAGAAACTTAGATTAATGTCACAAAGCAGTGTTGGTTAAAATTTTCCATTACAGCTAATTACATTGATGAAGTGGATTTCGATGTGATTCCAATAGACATATGTGGAGTAGCGTTAGGAAGTCCTTATCTATATGATCGTGATGCAATGTTTCATAGGAAAGAGAATAAATATCACCTTAAGAAAGATGGGATTGAATATATTGTCAGGGCACATAAACTCAAATCACACTTGGATTTAGTTTCAGTTAATCAGATGAAGTGATTAATAAGTTCAAGTAAGAAATATGTACTCATGATTGTGAAGGAACAACATAAGGATCTACAGGTTTCTTTTTCAGGTTGTGAGTCTCAGTTTAAAGATAGTTTGGTTAAAGTGGTAGAATCCTTTCCAAGTCTATTTAAAGAACCAAAACATCTTCCTCCTAAGCGATAAATACAACATGAGATACAATTGATGTTTGATGCCCCTATTCCTAATATCAGAGTATATTGCATGACAGTTATAGAGAACGAAGAAATAAAGAAACAAATCCACAAATTGATTGAAAAAGATTTTATTTGACCTAGTTCATCTCCATGTGTCTCACCCATAATTTAGGTTCCTAAGAAAGACAGGACATGGAGAATGTGTGTCAACTTTAGGGCCTTAAACAAAATCACAATCAAAAACAGGTATCCTCTTCCCAGAATAGATTTTTTACTTGATCAATTGAAAAATGTTGTTTATTTCACTAAGTTAGATTTACGAAGTGGGTATCATCAAATTCGCATTGCAGAAAATGTCATCTGGAAAACTGCATTCAAAACTAGGCAAGGACTATTTGAATGGTTAGTAATGCCTTTTGGTTTGTGTAATGTGCCAACAACTTTCATGCGGGTTATGAATGATGTATTCTACCCATACATTGATAAATTTGTCATAATCTACTTATATTATATTCTGATTTTCAATTTCAGTATGGAAGAGCATGTTAGTCATGTTAAGAAGGTTTTTGAAGTGTCGCACAGGGAAAATTTATACCTTAAACATTCCAAATGTGGGTTTGGGAAAACTTCACTGAACTATCTTGGTTACATAATTGGAGGTGGAAGTTTGAAAATATATCCAACTAAAATCGATGTGATTTTTAAGTGGCCAAGACCATAGAATGTGACTGAAGTTAGAAGTTTCATAGGTGCAATTCAGTATTGGAGGAAATTTATTGCTCAGTTTTATTTTATTGCATCATCGTTACATGCTTTAACAAGTTCTAAATTTCCCTTTCAGTGGGGAGGAAAACAACAAAAAACTTTTGATACACTTAAGAAGAAAATTGTCACAACACCAATCTTAGCTTTACTAGATCTTCAACAGCCATTGAAATTGAAACAGATGTTAGTGTTTATGCAATGGGTGCAGTCTTACTTCAAAAAGGGAAACCAATTTGTTTTCATCATGAAACTTTTTCTAAGGCAGTAATGAATTATCCGACATATGATAAAGAACTGTTTTCTTTGGTTGAAAGTGTTAAGAAATGGAAACATTATTTAATGGGTAAGGAAACAGTGATTCACATGGGTCATCATCTGCTTCAGTACCTTTAGTTTCAAACTAAGTTGCAACAATCTCGTCATTATAAATGGATGGGATTTCTTCAGCAATTCCACTTAGTAATTAAGTACAAGAAAGGTGTCACAAACAAAGTAGCTGGTATGTTGTCTAGACCATCTTTGAATGCTTCAGTAGTGTTGCAGAATAGTTCTTTAAAAAATGAAATTTATATATAACAATATAGTAGAGATGTTGATTTCAAAGATATTTATGAATCACTAACTCATGGTGCTCAGGTGGAAGAAGTCAATTATCATATTCATGACAAGTTGTTATATCATTTGGGTAATTTGTGCATACCACAGACAAAAAGAGCACATGTTATTTGGGAAGCACATTCATCTCGCATTTCAAGAAATTTTGGAGTAAGAAAAACAATGGCTCAAATTCAAAGGTATTTTTACTAGCCTCGCATGTATGAAACAATTGTTAAGTACATTAAAGGATGTGTGATGTGTTTGATCAACAAGCCAAGCAATCGAAAGATAAGTTTGTACATGTCACTTCTAATTCCCTTGTGACCATGGGACAACATTTCCATGGATTTTTTTGGAGGACTTCCTATGTCTAGGAGAGGGCATGATTACCTGTATGTTGTGGTTGACAAATTCAGCATGATGTGCATTCTTGTTCCATGCAAAAAGCAAGTGAATGCTGAACAGACTGCAAAGATGTTCTTTGAACAGGTATGGGTTCATTTTGGGTTGCCTACTTCCATTATTTATGATCGAGACACTTGTTTTGTAGGAGAGTTTTGGTCCATTTTATGGGGACTCATGGACACAAAGCTGAAGAAGAGCACAAATTTTCATCCACAGACTGACGGACAGACAGAAGTGGTGAACAAGATAGTCATACATATTCTCCGAGGTTACTGTAGTAAACATCCTAAGTTGTGGGATGAATCTTTACCTTATGTGCAACATGCTTACAATCGAGCCTTACATTCTTCAACTAATCGATCACCATTTGAAACATGTTTTGGGTATCTACCAAAGTCATCGATGGATTTCATGTTTGGTGAAGAGGATAAAGTGGGTGAACATGATGATGCAAACAAAGTAGTTAAGTTCATTCAATGGATACAACAGATACATGAAGCAGTGCAGGATCAATTAGAGAAGAGTCAGGCCAAGTACAAAATGTGCCATGATAAGCATCGAGTCGATCATCACTTTCAAGTCGACGATCAGATATGGTTATCTATCTGTAAAGACAGGTTGAAAGGTGAAGGTAAGAAACTGAAACCCATCAGGTATGGTCCTTTCAAGATTGTTGAGAAGATTGGAAATAATGCATTTCAATTGGATTTACCTCCTTACATGCGTGTTTACTCAATTGTAAATGTAGAAAATCTGAAGTTGTATGAACCTCCGATGATCATGGACCTAGAGGAAGATACATAGATTCTGACTATTGATGATTTGGCACCTAAGTATATGAATGAGTTATAGCAAGATACCATTTTGGACAGGAAGATTTGATCTTCAAGGCATGGAGATGTTGCATATCTTCGAGTGGGACTCAAGGGCATCAATTCAAGAAAGGCAAGGTGGATGGAGATCGGAAGAGTGAGGGAATTGTACTCTCACCTGATATTTGCTTAAATCAAACTTTTGCGGTCCAAAAGATTTCAAGTGGAGAGAATTCGTCCAGGAGGATATTGTCAATCTAGTGTATCCAGAGAGTTAAGTTCATCTTCAACATCGTCAGCTCACTAGTATGGTCTTCAATTTTATTCATTGTGGACGTGGTCCAAATTGTTGATATGGTGTTTGATGACAATTGTCATAATGTGACAGTATTGATTGTAATGGTTTTTTTAAATAAGGTGATCTAAAGGGGCTTAAATCCTAAACTAAGGTCTAAAAACCTAAGTTTATAAATATACACTACATAACCTAAGTCCTAAATCTTAAGTGACAAAGGTGTTAGTCCTAGCACTAAACCTACATTACAAAACCTATACACAAACCCACTTCGAACTATGTATAAACCATATAATAAGAAACAATGCAAATAAATAGTCCTAAATGCAACAATCCTAACCACAGTAGGACCACAACATGTGAACACCAATATGGTAGTCACTGTAGCAATGGAGAATACCGTAGCGGAAGTTGTCGGAGGTTTGCAGTCAGCATGTGAATGAGTTGTAAACCATGTCAGAACCACTAGGGGAAAGCCACAACAATTGACCAGAATTGCCAGGGTTAAGCTGCTAGATGGAGCCGCAACCATCAGAATTGTGCGTTGTCAGATATACCATCACCGCTCGGAGACCGGAACCGCCGAGGACAAGCTGCTTAGGTGGCAGCCTGCGGTTAGACCATGGTAGTCACATGTTGGTAGTTGAACTTCTCCACACAGTTTCCTCACTGCCAATGGGTTTTGGTATATCCAAAGTCCGTTTCGGGTTTTTTTTGTAGTTTATGCTATGTTTAATATACCCACCATGTGACTAGGTCCTTAAGTGTCACAATGTTACAAGACCATAAGACTACACATTTAATATAGCACATACATTCCAAGATTAGCCCATAGAGAGTTCGAATGAACCTAAGAGGGTTATAAAATCATCCTTTTGAGCCATAGAAGGGGAATTAGAGTGATTTTGAGACTTGTATGCTGATGTTGAGCCAAAAATGGGGTTGTTGTTTTCAGTGTATCTTGGTCGTCTGGAGGCAGAATTGGGAACCGAGATAGGTGTTGGAAAGCTAGGAGAGAGAGAATTCTATTGATAGAGACTAGAAGTGCTTGTGTGCACATTCATTCTAGTGTTTTTTTTGTGTAAAATGCCTCTTTCGATCAATCCTAATAAATCAATTGCCCATCTTGAAAGCGAACCCAGAGACATAGTCCATCAGTGACGAACTCTGTAATCAATGTTTGTTGTCTTCTATCTCCGTTTTTGCTACAAATTCATGTTCAATTATGCTTCTTAAGTTCTTGATTAAGTCTTAAATCAACTGCTTTACTTCAGTCTTCCACATTCAGTACTTAAAGTTAACGATCAATTCACTGTTGGCAAATAATCGATTCTACTTCAGTTTAGTTTATGATCAATATTAAATCACCCATTCTTTGAATAAAGAGAGAAAGAGTGAAATACAAGAGCCTTAGTGTCAGATCTACTACTAGGACCTATTTATATACACGATATCACATATCTACGCGTTTTCACATATGATGTCACTATGGAGACGTTATGAAGATGTTTACCTTGCTATTATAATTTGTAATCTTATTGGTTCTTCGAAGCAAGAAAGTTAGGGTATAGACAAGATATTACAAAACCTCAACACTACCAAGTCGAGTGGGTTCATACCTCTCCCTATCGGTCAAGTGGGATAAACCCCCTAAGTATTGAGTCGAGTGGGTTTGTACCTCTCCCTATCGGTCGAGTGGGATAAACCCCATAAGTATTTATTGGGTGGGGGCTATTTATTTCACATTTTTACCTCCATAGTTTGATCTTCCCCTAAGTGAGCTTTGTAATGATATATTGGGTTCAAGAAATACTCAGCTGCATGTATAGGGTGATGGAATTGATTGTTCCATTTGTTATCAATGATGTCCTGGATAAGCCCATACTTAGCTATTATATCTTTATGGTTGTCCTTATTTTCTCTTTTACTTAATCCATAGCCTCATAGATGTATCCCATGGCCAACTTTTCCCCATCCACCAACTGCAACACCTTAATAAGAGGCTCGCCAATTTACACAAATTTATGATTGTATGATTATTTCCATCAGTCCATTCATCTAACATATGGTACAACTTGGCCAAATGAAGCTTTAAAATCCTTCAAGTATTCCTCTATGGATGAAATCTCTTTTGCAAAAGAAATCCTCTCAAGTCATGCAAACTAGGGCCTTTGAAGCCTTTCTTGCAACAATAACAAAATCCCACATAGGCTGGTAATAAGGAGAGCGGGATGCATTGAAGGGGATATAGATGCATCATACAACCATATTGCTATGTATTCACAAAAAACATATTTATATTGCTTCTTCTAATGGGTATCTAAGGTGGGATGATTTTGACTTGGTTGAGAGCCACTAGCATAACTGGGGGTTGTTGTGACATAACTTTGAATGTTCTTCGTTACACTGCTTATCAACACTAGCAAGTGTAGGAACATAATGGAAGGGGTCCAAGACATTGGTATAGGGAATAGAGGGAGAGTCTTCAACCTCAAATTCAAAACCAACATTTTCTCCCACTACAACAAGTTGCCTCTTCCTCTCTATTTCATTATTTACCTCCTTTTTCCTGACCTTATCTTCTTCAATTTTTTAAAACTAACTTTGCATCTCCAATCCAATCTGTCCAATATCCTCTAATGTTACCTTGCATGGGGAAATTTTGCCTCTTATACCAGCCAAGTGTTGTTTCAGCCTATGAATCCCTGTGTTTCTTGCAAAAGTTGTAGCACATCTCATTATCAAAATGGATCCATGCAGGTTATTTCACTCTTGGGACCATGGTAAATGGAAAGAAATATCCAAACATGATTGAAGATCTACTTTAAACTTCAAAGTTCAAGTTTCAAACTAATAGAATTATGAACAATAGATGGTTGAAAGTACAAAAATGCAAAGATAGATTTTAAATTTGCATTTTAAGGAGAGAAAAACACAGGGATGAACATCAAATCCACATTTTAAGGAGAGAAAAAAATAGGGTAAAACTTGTCATTTGACTATTTACATTCGTATCATCCTCACTTAGATGCCATATATCCACCACAAATAGCCCAATATCATTTCCAAACAAGGTTTAGCCTCCAATCTCACTCTAACTCACTGTGAGGAGACAAAATGGATGTTGTTCCATTTTTTCCAAAATAGGAGGCCACCTGGATTTTTCTATACAATCCTATTACCTTTTTGCAAGCACGCACACATGAGAAACTTCATTTTTTCTTGATAGTTTTGTAGAACAACATTACTATGCCCACCTCTACCTTGCATCAGGGACCTTGGGGCTAGAACCTGAACTCCCACATACTTGACATCCCAGTCGAATTCAGTCATTTTCCATCTTGTTCTACCTAGAGAATCTATATTGGCAATCAAATAGTTCATGTAAGACAAATCTCTAGTAGCCTTATGAAGCCATGTCATTGCCCAAATAAGTTCATATACATAGCTACTCTTCAAGGCATAATACTTATGTGCAACAACAATGCTGTTGTCATATTTGCCTTTGTACTTGTTAGCAAATGTGAAATGTTTCTTGGCATGGTTGAGAATATCATTGGATTAGGTGAGATCAGAGTGCCTTAAAAAAATTGAAGCATCAACCATTGTTGTTGCTATTTCTCCTACGAGATCTGATCCAACATTGTTTGCATCAATTCTATATGCCTCGTGAGGTGTGGTCATGTCTTCTAGCCTTTGCCAAAAATATGTGTGGTAATCTCTTCATGTCTTCATGTCTTCCTAGTACATGTTGAATCCAAAGATAGATACCACTCCATTCTTGTTTTCTTCCATCATAGATTTTTCCTCTTTTAATCATTGGGCCTCCTTTGATAAAGCATATGTTAACCCAATTTTCTCTCTAAAATTGTTGGCTTTGTGGGGCCTAACCCAGGTTGAGCGTTAGTTAGCCAAAAAAATCCCTACACTACTGGCCCTTTCAGCATCAGCCCATAGAGCATGGACCAAAGTCTCACCCAAAGCAGTATGGGGGGATGTTGGAACCAAGTTTCTGCACCCTGAGATGGTTGTAATGTCAGTTTATACCCTCAACCCCGACTTTTGCACAGGTCAGCAAGCCTTAGGGCTCTTTCAGTCTACCCATTTATTCTGCCCTTCAGTACCTTCGTGAAGGTGTACGATTGAACTTCGTGCAACCCTAACCCGTGATCCAGGTACTTCCGCGCAGCTATGACAACGTATTGTATAGGTTCCCAAGTTCTCTTTAGTGTTTTACTTATCTTACTAATTAATTACAGTTAGCGCCACATAAACTGATATCCTTGCTTGCGTTCAATTAACCAATATAATTATATATATTTTTGCATCACATAAACGTTGTAAATTAAACCCAAAACACAATATAATCAAATGCATTAACAAGAACTAAATACACAGTACTTACATAATACTTCTCTTTATTGATATCTTTAAGTTAATACAGACTCTATCTGCCCTGCGCACACAACTGTAGGGGTCTGCACACTCAGTTGCAGACTTCCACCCTAGGCCTCTGCGTACTCAACTACAGAGCCTCTACCTATGCTAAGACCCGAGAAAACTTAGACTCCAATGCCTAACTCTTCACTTCATTCTTCACTACTACTACTTAGAGCTTACTTACTTAGATCCTTTTTATACAATCCCATGGCCTACGGACCATGGGTGGATCAAGATCCAGCTAACTTTACACTTTACAAAATAAGGGCGGATAACACTTTATGACTCTTGACACCTTCACGCTCCGTGACCACAAAATGAGGAGACTGTACAACTTTATTACAAAATTGTCCCAAAACATGGGCTTTTAGCCCCAAAGCTGTCCTTGGGGGAACCCGTTCCCAACATGCCCCCAACAAAAACATGGTGTGTCACACGGAATAAGTCGATCTTGCGGACAAGATAAACCTTCCTAGAATCTAAAGAAGACCTAATGACAAGCAAACCAACCAGACACTATCTTTCTCTAAATATGCTTTAATAAACAATAGCAAACAAGTGTTTTTAGGGCCTACCTTAGGTCCAACGCTAGCTTGTGGATGCCCTCGCTCCTTCGATCCAAATGAGCTCCTTTTCACGAATCTGCAAACACAAACAAGGCAAACAAATTAAATAGCACCTGAAAAGCCAATTGCATAAAACATATTTAACATGAAAGTCAAGGAGTCCATGAAACAAATAACATAAGATAATTGTTGAGAAAAATGAGTTTGATTGTATTAATTCAAAAGAAGAAGAACTTTACAGCCTTTGCCTTGACACTGTACAAGCTCCTCCCAGGGTCCAACAAGAAGTCTCCTCTACTTTGACAAGTTTCACTCACTCCCCAATGAAACCAAAAAGGTATGTGATCTCTCCTTTTTAGGTTTAACTAGGAAGTCTTGATTTCACCAGCATTTACCCTCAAAAATGTTCAGCTTCTAACCTCTCTAGCAACCAGCCCAATGCCTGTATTTATAGTGCAATGGAGGGAGGTTACTAGGTCCTCCTTCAAAGGGATAGCTCCTCTCATTAAGGGACTAGCTCCTTCTCTTTTGGGATGCATGAACCACCTCAGAGCGAACAATCCACGTCAAAATTCCTTCTAGAAACCTCTAGAATTAACCCAAAGTGAGTTTTTTAAGATAAAACTTGTGCCTTTTGACTTTCACAAGGGTACGCACCTACACCGTTAGGGACAGAGCAGGAAAGTCTGTAGCTTTTGTACACAGAAGGTGCGGGACCGCAGGTGACCATGAGAGAAAGTGCAGAACCAGAGTTACATTGATTTTTAATGTGTTTCTCTCATTTCCAAAGCTTGATTTGAAGAGCTGAGATCTGAGACTTGCTTAGGAGGACAGTACAAGTGATGATAGACCCATACTGACCGCAAATAATCATGATGATGATATTTTTGTGTAACAGATTTCCCCCTAAAGTGCAAAGTCTGCAGTAGATGAGGATTTCTTATCATTTAGGAAGAGTGAAGTACTTTATCATTTCAAGGATCATCTTGTGGAGAACCCAATTGGAACCTGTAAACACATTCAATGCAAAATATATATATATGAGATCATATCATCGCTGAGGTAGGCATTCCCATGCTCAGATCAAAACTGACTAGAAAAACTAACTACTGCTCTGATACAGGAATGATCTTGTAAAACATCACAAGTATAGACTCATGTGGACACAGTATGGATGCAGCCATCTATTTATGAATAGTCCATTATATAATGAGTACAAAATTCCTCGCAGCCTGGATTGTGGAAACTAGATCCAGGGTCTTCATTTCTACTTCCCGAAACAGTATGATTCTATCCATGCGAATGAATGTGTTGATGTCGAACATGGTAGAAACCACTTGATTACCAGTCAGTGATGTAAATTGTTAATAAGTGTGAGAGAAACCACCAGTGATGTCAATGGCTCTCAAAGTACCTAGTACAATCCATGAGATGTGAATAAATGTGTTGACGTCGAGCATGTCATGGAGTCCTTTGATCGAAAGTCAATGACGTAAACTATCGTCAAAGGCGAGAAACTTGCCATTGATGCATGCAGATCTCAAGGTACTGACGATTCCTAGATCATCTTTCTAGATAATGAGCTGATGTCGATAGAAAGCGATCCGTCGTAGGCAAGCCCACAACACGAAATCATAGATCAAGTTGAAGAAATTTAGTTGCAAGAACTGAGTCAGGGATGGTCAAGATGGATGACAGATATTTTGCAGATGAATGGCTTATTGGCAGTGACCTCTTGAACACATAACGACATGAAAGATGGTTTGATGGCAATTGTCCCAAACTTAATACCCAGAAACTGGCTGAAGACTTTCAATGTGGTTTGCTCAACTGTTAGGCAAAGGATTTCCCAACCCAGGTGAATAAAAGTGTCATGTTCAAGAGTGGTTACAAAGTATGACAAACAGGCTCATTTTTCAGTGTTTTCCCCCACCATTTCTGGCAAGTACCTCTTTATTTTTGACAAGCTTGAGGAGGATAACATTTGCTTGATTATAAGCTCATCCTTCGAATGAGTCCAACTTAGTTTAAATTCGAACCCTAAGAAGGAGTGGTTCGTTCCTGTTTGTAATTGAACAGGTCCTTTACTGTGAAATTTTAACAAGTCCAGTATAGGAGAAACTCGGAGTTTTTCAATTTAGAGAGTCTGAAAAAACTTAAGAAGACTCTAGGGTTGACCTTTTTCGTAAATTTGTGCCTCCCAAGCCTAAAAAAGTATAAAATAATACTTGAGAGAACCGCTTGATCTTTTATGACCAAGGAGTACTTTTCGTCATTAGTGCCTTTGACCCAAAAAAGTAAAAAAGCGATCAATGACACGTCGTTTTATAACCAATATCGAATTTGAAACGACAAAAATCCGACAATCTTTTCATGTTTTTACGGTCGGAAAAGAGCTGTAAGGGGACCGTCTTTTAATTCCGTTTTAACGAGTTTAAAAGAAACACTCGGCAATATTTTCATATTTTAGGAGTCAGAAAAGAGCTTAAAGATGACTCTACATGTTTTTCTATTGAAAATGATAGATTTCGCCTGAATAATCCATTATTCTGCACAAAAACACAAACATTACTCACACCTGTCTAAAATGGATAAAAACGTCGCAAAATGCCTTTTCAAAGTGAAACATAAACAAATTTGTGATTTATTTACTCAAAAAACTTATAAAAAGGGCCTTTGTCAATTCATTTTTACCGTTTGAGTTTGGGTGAGAAAACAGTGCTTTTGCTTAGAAAACTTCCCGTGAAGATTGTGGAAAATCCAACCGTCGGAATCAAGCGCCGTCTTCTCCAGGTAATCCACATCATCCTACTCTTCATTTTTAACCGTTTAATTTTTTGTTTTAGTCCTTTAATTCATTTTTTGGAGGGTTTTTAGGCGCAAAACCCACGCGTGGTGGCCCGCAGGTTTACCATTGCGGGCCTGCGGACCCCGACTTTTTCTCCATTGGGAAAAAGCTTAGGGTCCACACCTTCCGTGTAGAAAAAGTGCAGTCCCACGCACTGTGTCTAACCCGGAGGGTGCGTACCCCGCCGCAAGGGTTTGAACCCAAAAATTCTCAAAAATGGACCAACCAAAATATTTTCTAGCAATTTAATTAATCTTTATACTTGATGTAGAGAGTACATCATGCTAGATTGGCGCGAACGAGAGCATGAGGACGTGGATGCTACCGCATGGAATCATCAGCCTTCACTTGATGCTTTGAGGGCGTGCGGACTGTACAAATTCTGCGCCATTCCTGGCATGAGGGCTCAGGTGGATTTCTTACAGTGGCTGGTTGACAGATGGAGCATACAGGACCAGTGCTTATTCATTGGCAGCCACCAGCTCGAAATCGAGCCAGCAGACATATATTTCTTGATTGGTTTGCCTAAGAGAGGCGAAGACTTGACTCTACATGGGACTAGGCTAGGTGGCCAGTCTGTCGATAGCCTCCGGCTAGAGTACTGCAACAGCTAGGCTAGAGACAAAGGGATAGACATAAAGACGATATCCCGTCCTGAGCTCATGGTGATTGCATTCACTGTCACCAGACTTTGCGGAGCTGTCGCATTACATATTGCCACCGGATCCCAGATGCGTGTGGCAGTTCATTGCTTTCGAGGCACCATCTTCAACTGGTGTGATACCATGTTGGCCAATGTGAAAGGCCAACTGACCAAGGCCAAGAACGGACGACTAAAGACCTTCGGTTAAGGGGCTTTGGTCGTGAGTTTTGGCCTAGAGAGGGTTCCTATGCTGATCCCACAGCACCTTACTGTTGGAGTTGGGCTTCCTCGAGAGCCCAAACTGATGCGATGGGTCGTAGTCATGGCCTATCACCCGGACGAGAGGACAAAGGTTGCTCAATTAAAACCTGAGTATTTCCAATGGCTGGAAAACCAGGTCTTTTCCATTCAGGATTTCCCTTACGCTGGGATAGATTTTCGTGGTGACCCAAACATGGTTCTTCCACCAGGAGAGCAGTGGGATGAGTCAGGTAAAATCCTTTTCAACATTTTCCTATTTTATTTTATTTTTTTATTTTTCCATCGTCTCAAAACTGATAGTAAAAATTTTAAAATGCAGATGTGGGTCCACAGTGACCAGCCGCTCTCCGGCCTTTGGAGAGGAGGCAACCAGCTGCACCCGCGCCAGCCCCACAGGATGAATCAGTAGAGGTTTTGGCCGAGTTGGAGGGTCATCTCGAGCGCTTGACAGGAGATATTCCTGAGACCACTATAGACGACATTCCTCGTTGACTTCAGTGCTATGTGATTGGAGTCCCGGGACCTTTTAGGAGGTTCCTTTGCAAGGTGGCCCATGCAGTGGTTTCTTATAGAGATCATCACCAGTGATAGGATGATCTCCTATTGTGGGCACATGTGACATTTTTGTTTTTTGTACTTATCATTTTTGCCGATCAGAAGGTGTTTTTCAACCTATGATCGAAGACGATGTATTTTTTGACACACTCCTATATATATATCACTATTACCAGCTTATCTTGTAAATCATGTTATGGAATGATTTTAAATTCACATGTATGATTATTGCAAATGTCTATTTAACATTCGAGAAGAAATTGCATCTGCTAATGTATTTAAAGACCTTGGAATATGCTGATATTCAATATAATAAAATTCACGTTCCAAGTGATGCACTCTCAAAAATAATCTTAATAACACTGGATTTCTAATGGCATACACTCTATTAAGCTGTAATACAACGAGTTCAGAATCTAACCTCACTATCAAACTTCAAATCCCAAATGAAATAGATTCAGACAATAACTCAATCACTGCACTGTACTCGGCAATGTTGTTCGTTGTTTGACCAAGGCTCACCCCATGCATAGATACTAACTCGTCAGAGGGTGAATAGATAACCCAAGCTGCGGAAGAGATGTTCCGTGTATTATGACAAGCACCATCAGCGAAACCAATGTATGTTTGGAGAGGCATCGACATCTGCAATATCAAGAGTAAAACCAAGATAAGCAGGAATAATGACGAAAAAACACTCTCTAAGCTAAGCATATTTTTTAAACTAAAACACACCAGCTAGAAAGAAAAACTATCCTAACTAAAAATCTCCCTACCCATTCTTTTAAGCATAATACCTCTTCAAGTAAAGGCCATTTCTGGGTTTACCCAAAGAGTCCCCATCAAAGTCTACCAATTCATAAGCCCCTTTGGCTAGCTTTCGCTTGACAACATAGGGACCATGCCACATAGGAACGAATTTTCCAGTGCCTAATTTATCATTAGCTTGATCATAAACTAAGACTAGATCTCCTTCCAAAAAATTTCGAGGGGTCACATTTCGATCATACTGAGCTTTCATCCATTTTGCGTGAGTCTCGGTCGCCAATGCAGCATCATGTCGATTCTCATCTAATTGAGCTAAGTATAACAAATGCTTTTCCTCTTCGGAAGTGGCTGGAAGTAACTCGATGGCCATTTGCAGTGACGGGATTTCGCATTCAATGGGTAACACGACTTCCAAACCATAGACTAGTTGGAAAGGAGTGAACCCTGTTGATGTTTTTACTGGAGTTCGGTACGCCCAAAGCACTGAAAATAACATGTTGTGCCAATTCGATCGATGAATCCCAATGATTCATCGGATCATGATAACTAAAACTTTGTTGATGGACTAAACCAGACCATTCACTTGTGGATAATAAGGGGTTGAATTATCATGACGTAAACCAAGCTGGCCTGTAAGTTCGGTCATCATAACGTTTCGAAAATGACGCCCATGATCAGTGATTATCGCTTGCAGGACACCAAACCTAGCAATTATATGATTGAACATGAAAATTGCAGCTGTCTTGCCGTCTACCTCGAATGTAGGCATCGCCTCGGCCCACTTAGTAAAATAATCTACTGCAAGGATGATATACGCATGCCCCCCGGCCGAGTGAGGGTTACATGTAATAAAATCGATACCCTATTTGGAAAAAGGACCAACGACAATTATAGGGTGGAGAGGAGCAGGTGGAGCACACATCTTACGATCAAAAATCTGGCTGTTGTGGCATTTTCAGACCGCCGTAATACAATCTTTAAATAAAGACGGCCAGAAGTAGCCAGCGCGCAATATCTTTTGGGCTGTGGCAAACCCAGACATATGTCCGCCACACGCTCCAGAGTGACAGTCATTTAGAACCCTTTCAGCTTCCTCGTTAGTTAAGCAACGTCAAAAAACAGAATCCGCCCCACGGCGATAAAGAGTATCTCCAATAATTCTAAATTGTTGGGACTGGAATCGAATTTTCCGACGTTCTGACCTTGAAATTTCTGGCCGAAAGGATTGGGTCTGGAGATAAATGATGATATCCCCATACCACGGATCTAAAGTGCTGATTAGAAACAAGGATTCGTCCGCAATGGGCTCCTCCGCCACAGTTTCTGTGTCAGCACGCGGGAAGTCACACATTAACTCCGCAAAAACTAAAGATTTCTTAGACTTAGATTTCTCAAATTCCAAGTCGAACTCTTGCAGGATAACGATCCATTTAGAGTACTTGCCCCCTAGCAATTGCTTGGTCAAAATGTAGATCATAGGGTTGCAATCCGAAATTACCGTAGTTTTACGTAGTAGAATGTAGTGGTGAAAACGTTGGACAGCTTGGACGGCTGCCAATGCCAATTTCTCCACATGTGAGTATTTTAGCTCAGTTGGATTTAACGTTCGACTAAGGTAATATATCACATGTTCAGTTCCTGATTCATCTTCCTGAACTAAGACCATTCCAATGGTGGAATGAGAAGCGGCGAGATACAAGAAGTAATCCTGGTTGTAGTTGGGAGGATGCAACAACGGTGCATGGGTCAACGCGTGTTTGAGTGCATCAAAAGATTTCTGAGCTATCTCATCCCAATAGAATTGAGTGTTTTGCTTCAACAACCGGGTAAAACCCTTTGTAACCTCGACATAGTTAGGAATGAATCGTCGTAAAAAGTTTTCTTTCCCCTGCAAACTTTGGAGTTGGCGAAGACTCGAAGGAGGAGGCAATTTGATGATAGCTTCAACCTTCGAGGGATCAACGCAAATGCCGACTTTCGAAACTACAAATCCTAGCAATCGACCCGTTTCTATACAGAAGACACATTTGTGTGGGTTCAACTGAATACAATAATGCCTACACCTCATAAAGATTGCTCGTAAATGGACAAGGTGATCAGGTCGATGTAATGAATGAGCAGGCAAATCATCGAGATACGGTTGCACAATGTGCTTGATGTCATGAAACGCATAAGACATCGCCCTTTGAAAAGTTGCTCCGGCATTATTAAGCCCAAAAGGTAATTTGCAATAAGCAAATGTCCCCCATGGACAAATGAAATCCGTTTTTGGTTGATCGGTAGGTAGAATGTTGATTTGATTGTATCCGGAAAAACCGTCCATAAAGGAGAATATTTCGCTATCAGCGCAATCATCAATGGTTTGATCGATATAGGGAGTTAGGTAATTGTCCTTTGGATAGGATCGATTAATGTCCCTATAGTCGATGCATATTCTTATTGTTCCCTGCTTTTTGTTAACCGGAACAATATTCGATACCCAATCCGTTAACGGGATTGGATAAATGAAACCTGCTTTCAACTTCTGCTTTAATTGCAGCAGCTTTTCGTGGGTGAATCTGACGCAAACGTTGCCGGACGGGTTTAACATCCGGGTAAGTCTTGATCTTATGAACAACAATCACAGGATCAATTCCTGGCATTTCCTCATAGGACCAGGCAAACACGTCGCGGAATTCTTGAAATAGGGCCTTATATAATTGAATTTCGTCATCTGTACACGAGGCACCTATATGAATGTTCTCAACAATTCGAGGCTTAACCGAAATGTCAATAGGAATAGTTCGAGAGATGTTTCCCAAGTTTAACTCTGAATCAGGATGTTTCATTGGATTCTGAGGTTCCTTGACGTATTCAGTTGTAAAAATTGATGAGAAATCATTTTCAAAACGATCGTCCTCAGGTAAAAACGAAGATCTGTGATGGAGATCTTCCCATGGTAAATCATCTACACATAGGATTTCACGAATTTGTTCATCAGAATGAACAAGTTCAGAAAACATAGTTAAATCCCAGGTTGATGTGAAAAGTGATTCCTCACGGACCACATTCATTAAGTCATTTTTGGTTGAAAACGAGTCAGCAAACGACTGCACAGCTTCATAGGCAATTTCATATGGACTCAAAGGCATGGAATTACCAAATGAGTCTATCTCAGATTCAGAAGGGATGATCCAAGGATCATCATAAATAATGGTGTCTGATGTGATCATATGAATGGTTGCAAATGAAGATGATGCATTGATTGGAGGAAAAGGAAAAGTTCCCAGTAAACCGGCATCTTTAACTAATCCTACTCCAACATCCTTATATGGGATAGTCGTTTTACCAACATGCTGAATACTCTCCGAAGAGGCTAGGTCGGATGAAAAGTAAGCCAGCTGGTCTATTGTTACGATCTTTTCATTGTGTGGAAACTTTATTACTTGAAAGACCGATGAAACGACCGCTGTCATAGCGTAAGACCAACTTCGACCCAAGAGAAGGTTGTAGTCTAGAGGGGCATCAACCACCTCCACATCTAGACTAACGGTTTTTCCTTCAACCCCTATAGGCAAATCCTGTAGAATGTCGAAAGGATGAAACCCACGGCCATCAAAGGCCTTTAGAATCGTCGGGGATTGATTTAGTGAAGGAGAACCAAGCGATCTCCAACACTGTATCGACATAATACACATTGAGGCTCCCTCATCAATTATAGTCCAATGAATAGGCCTGTTTTTGACTATCACTGGAATCTGGAAAGCCATTTGATGAGGCAAACGCGGTGTACTATTTTCTAGATCGAAAATTATTAGGTTCGGGTCCTGAACATCAACAGCTCCTATAGCCGACAAAAGTAATTCTGAGCCGCTCTCGCATGTGGATTGAAAGCTGACTTTCGAAGTATACCCTTGGCAGGCGGTTTGATTACCAAGTCTGGATTAGATTTCTCGATCTGTAGTGGATCGGAACTGGGAGCTGAGGTTGATGGAATAGAATGAGAAGATTCTACTTCTTTACCATCAACAAGACTCTTACTACCATAATCTTGCGATCGAGTCGCAATCCTAACATGGGACATCATCAGTATGGGTTCTTCATTAGCACTCGAGGATGAACCTATCATCTCACTGTCTTGAGCCGGAAAAGGATCCTTCAAAACAGCAGGAGTTTGGGAACCCTTGACAATCTTTGCAACCTCTGCACGATGAGGGCAGTCTCTTGTAAAATGTTCATCATCACAAATGAGACAAGGATAATGAGGTTTGCATTTTTCGTCATTGGATTCCACCTTTTCAGGTTTCTCCTTTGAACTTTTGTCCGTTTTATTCTTTTTCTTTCCTTTCTTCTTACCACCGGATTTTGATTTAGCTGTAGATGACTCTACAACGTGAATATCGACGGAAATCTCTGCAGAAGAATCTCCTGTTGGGGAATCAGGCAAGGTTATAATGGGAGAAGAATTCTTGGAAGACTTCTTCTTACTTTTAGTGTTAACCGTGCTAATCATACCATCAGCGGCATGAGATCCCGAAGGAGCTGCAGCGATTTGATTTTGCTTGGGAAGATCGGGGATTTTTTCATGTAACGTACCCGACTGAGTATAGACCAAGTCAAGGTACTGTGCTTGAGCAATGACTTGCTCCTCAGTAACCACTCCGGCTTTAGCAACATCTTCAGTGATCTTTGGCAACAAAGATTTTACAAACCACTCAGCCAAGATTTGATCCGGAATAAATACCTTCACTAAACGACGTCGACGTCTCCACTCATGAATATGATCTGAAATGTAAGTGGATGTCGATTGTTTTAGCGAAGTTAACAATTCCGTGCCATTGTCATATTGGACTGGCAACTGAAAATGAGTTAAAAACGAGGTAGCTAATTGACTAAAATTATAAAAAGTGCCTCGCGGTAACTCAATGTACCACTTGGCCACGAGACCAATTAGAGTGCGCTGGAAAAGTCTAAGATGGATTGAATCATCTGTGATGGAGTTAGACGCACACCAGAGGTGGTAAGTCATCACATGGTTCGACGGGTCCTCTCCTGATTTACCTTCGAGCTTAGGAATGTCACTGGGCAACTTATTCGGCATTGGCGGCCAAAACGGAAGATAATTAATGGGATCGTTTGTTAGGCGCGACAAGTCAGGTAAGTCCAAAGTTGCGATAAATGGTAACTGCCGATTAGGATCCCTAAAACTCTGAGTCATGAGACCAGCCTCAGGAGGAGGATATCCAGGATAACTAGGAATAGGAATCGCGTTCGGGATATTGTATCCTTCTGGAAAACCAGGTTAACCGGACCGTACTGGGGTTGTTGAGGTTGTTGATAAGTGTACCTAGGATACGGTTGATACTGATAAACTGGCTTTTGGATAGTAGGACCGAATTGGTACTATCCCTGGTACGGTTGATAGGTGAATTGTGGTTGACTTGTGACAACCGTACTGATACCAGGTTGTCCTACAGGCATCTGAACCGAAGTTTGAATCGTAGATCCAGACGGTGGTAAAGATGTCTAAGGAGTAGATACAGGAACAGTAGAAACCGGGGCTGTCGATACTCCAGAAGTAGGTGGGGTAGATTGAATAGATGTAGCGGCAGTTGTAGCAGTCGTTTGAGGCGGAGTACGAGGTGTACTAGGCCCAGGCTGAGAAACTACCGAAGGTACAGAAGTTTGAATGTTAGACTGGACTGGTTGTTGGGGTGTACCAGAAACTAGGGGTTGTCCAGTTTGAGATGACAACTGTACACTTGGCTGCAACACCCGTTGGGTTTGTGATGGATCCCACACTATATTCATTCCGGGGTACTGACCCATAACTGGTTGAGAATATTGAGGACCATAACCGGGTTTAGGGTAGGATTGATAATTGAAAGGTACATTTCCCATTCCTTGAACATACGTTTGACCTTGGGGTGGTTGGAAACCTTGGCTCGAGTATTGACCTTGGGGTTGATACCCTTGAGGCACATACTGATATTGGGGTTGACCTTAAGGTATAAATTGATACTGGGGTTGACCTTGGGGTACATATTGAGTCTGGGGTTGACCTTGAGGAACGTACTGTCCCGTAGGTATGTACTGTCCTTGAGGTTGCCCCCCAGATGCAAATTGTGTACCTTGAGGTTGCCCCCCAGGCGTTAATTGTCCCCCAGGCGGTAACTGGCCACCTTGAGGTTGAGGATTGGGAATAGAACCTGACATCATAAGAATGTCTTCTACGCTCAACGGTTTATTACCATTGTTTCCAGTTAATGACCCTTGCTCAATGGGTTGAGGAGATGCTCCCAAAAAAGTACCAGAAAGAGACTGATACCCAAAGGGAACAGAAGGACCTTAATACAAAAAAGATTCGGACGATTGAGTAAACATGGACGACTGTCCTGACATATTGACAGGAGTATAAAAACCTCTAGGTGTTGAGTGATAAGGAGCACGAGGTGGTGAAAAACTTAACCCTGAGTTTTCTAAATAATTAGTCAAAGAAAGATACCAAGAACTACTCCTTGGTGGACTATAAAAAATTGATTCACGCTCCCTTAGTTCAATAACAGGTTGATTTTCAGGGATAGGGATGCCTACTTCTTCTTCCGGAGCAAGTTCCTCAATAGAAATAAGTCCAGAAGGAAGATCTTGAGTGATTACTCTTTCTACCCTAGGTGAACCAGGACCACTAAAAGTTGGAGAAATAAACCTCGATGTCGGAGTAGCAGCAAATTCACTTTCAGGCTCGGATATTTCGGGTTCTTCACCTATATCACTAGTAGATGAAAAGCTACTAGCGATTTCGGACACAGACATTGATTGTGGATTATATTCTGCTACTAGCGTTTGAAAATCAGGATGTACAATCAAATAAGATTCTCCTTCTTCCGGTGACCTAACTCTACTGTCTCTAGGAGTTACGAGGACTTTTAAGCCTTCAAGTTGGCTCGGTACTTCCTCAGGAGGTTGGCACCAAAGTCTACGGGACTTCCTCAGTAACTCAGCCACGTTTATAATCTCAGGAGACTGGCCCTGAAGTCTACGGGACTGTCTTCGTAATTCAGCCACAGTTAAAGACTTTTAACTACTTCACACGCAAAAAAAGTAAAATATCAATGAAAAGAACCTAGGGTCTCTAAAGAACCAAACAAATTTGAATCACACGCCTAAGAATCTAGGAGATCAAACACACACAAACAGTAACTTTCCGGACCGAAAACACTAGTTGGTGATGAAATCCAACGTCGCAGAGTTCAGTACAGAAATGGCGGTTGGAACAGTTACCCCGGCAACCTACTTAATGAATAGACTGGCACAAGTTCCTCCACTTATCCGTCTCGAGTGAAGTGAACCCCCCAGAAAATCCAAGTGAGTCTAGCCGACGTCTGCTCCAGGTACAATGGGATCTTCCCACCACTGTCACCTCAGGAAGAGTCCTAAAGAATATAGCCACTAAGGTTACCAACTAAGACAAATACACCTGGGGGAACATTCTACGATACGATACGCACGCAAGGGCAGAGTAGCAAGCTCAATCCCCTTGAAGGCTCCTTGACATAATCCAAGGTTTACCAACAAGTGACCCCAGGCTCCTCGACAATGGTTAATCCGAGGTTTACCGTTTTTAATACGTGAATATCTGGCATCGTTCCCAATGAGGAAGGATTGATTCCCACACTGGTTCGGACACGATCTCGTGCTTCTCCTTTAAGAGGAGCTTTCCCAGAGCATAAATGAAACAATTGGATTTCTTCCCTACCACAAGATACAGCTACTTGTTTGTTTTTACTATCTTGGAGAGTTAATTACTCTCCTACTCCAAGACACTAGCCTAAGCTAAGTTGGTGTATCAGAGCCCTAGAAATAAAAATGTTACTAGGTGAATTTTACTTTAAGCGTTAATTTTAGTGGGTTTTGTTTAAGTCCAAAGGTGCGAAGATGAAACTCGTGGTATGAAGACTCGAATCAAAATCACTAAAAATGCACCTAAGATGATCTAAACAATCTTTTTCTCTTCGATGAACTTCTAAACTAAGAAAGAGTTTGAGAATGCAAATACTTTGTAAACACAAATCTTTCTCAATTAAACAAATTAAAAGAATAGCTTTTCCTTTCCAAAGCACTCAAAACGAGACTAGTTATTTCACAAAAATTTCCCTTTTCGTTTCAAAGCACTCAAACACTACGAAAAACAAACTTTTTTTCAAAAGAGATTATTATTATTATTATTATTATTATTATTATTATTTTATATATATATATTTTGTAAATAAAACACTCAAAACTATGCAAATGACTAACTTTGAGAGCTACAAACTATAAAAACCTATTTGAAGTCAAAGCTTACTAAAAGTTTTTTTTAAGGATGTTTTACTCAGCTAGATGCAAGCTAAGGACTAATTTATGCAGAATCACAAATCAGTCAAGAACAACCAATTTCGTTTTCTTTTTGAAAATGAAAATCCAAACTTTCAAACACAAGCTTTTCGAAGTTTTGTAAAGAGAAAACACAAAGCAGATTCCTCAACAAGGGGAGATTTCATACATGGTCAGACTCATAAGAAGGTTGGTAGACACTAAGGTGATCTGAAGTCCCTACAGCCTCTAAACTCAGAGCCACTACACAACCAAAATGAAAAACAAACCCAACAAGCAAAACTCCTAGGAATTTCACCTAAAACCCTAACACTAACGAAATCAATCCAAGGAAAGTTTTTGACAGGGTACACACAGGTCTGGGCAATGGATAAAACCTATAAACGAATTCTAAACTGATAAAAAAGAGAAAAATTTAAAATTTCTCAAAACTTTGACAGGGTACGCACGCAGCCTGTTTACACAAGTGCATTCATGCTCTGTGCACAAAGCAAAAGCGCGTACAGGTACGCACTGTGCTTAACTCAGAGGGTGCATACTTCTCCCAAAACTATGAAACATAAAAACTAACTCAAAATTAACTAAATCACCTAATCCCACAATTATCAAGCCAAAAACAAAAACAAAAAATACAGTTTCTCAGGTCAAAGTATAAACAAGGAAAACAATCAAGTCCCTAGCGGAGTCGCCATTTTGTCACATGGAATAAGTCGATCTTGCAGAAAAGATAGACCTTCCTAGAATCTAAAGAAGACATAATGACAAGCAAACCAACCAGACACTATCTTTCTCTAAATATGCTTTAATAAACAATAGCAAACAAGTGTTTTTAGGGCCTACCTTAGGTCCAACGCTAGCTTGTGGATGCCCTCGCTCCTTCGATCCAAATGAGCTCATGTTCGCGAATCTGCAAACACAAACAAGGCAAACAAATTAAATAGCACTTGAAAAGCCAATTGCATAAAACATATTTAACATGAAAGTCAAGGAGTCCATGAAACAAATAACATAAGATACTTGTTGAGAAAAATGAGTTTGATTGTATTAATTCAAAAGAATAAGAACTTTACAACCTTTGCCTTAACGCTGTACAAGCTCCTCCCAGGGTCCAACAAGAAGTCTCCTCTACTTTGACAAGTTTCACTCACTCCCCAATGAAACCAAAAAGGTATGTGATCTCTCCCTTTTAGGCTTAACTAGGAAGTCTTGATTTCATCAGCATTTACCCTAAAAAATGTTTAGCTTCTAACCTCTCTAGCAACCAGCCCAATGCCTGTATTTATAGTGCAATGGAGGGAGGTTACTAGGTCCTCCTTCAAAGGGATAGCTCCTCTCATTAAGGGATTAGCTCCTTCTCTTTTGGGATGCATGAACCACCTCAGAGCAAACAATCCATGTCAAAATTCCTTCTAGAAACCTCTAGAATTAACCCAAAGTGAGTTTTTTAAGATAAAACTTGCGCCTTTTGACTTTCACAGGGATCTGCACCTACACCATTAGGGACAGAGCGGGCAGGTCCGCAGCTTTTGTACACAGAAGGTGCGGGACCGCAAGTGACCATGAGAGAAAGTGCGGAACCAGAGTTACATTGATTTTTAATGTCTTTCTCTCAATTCCAAAGCTTGATTTGAAGAGCTGAGGTCTAAGACTTGCTTAGGAGGACAATACAAGTGATGATAGACCCATACTGACTGCAAATAATCATGATGACGATATTTTTGTGTAACATGGTGACTTACCCTCGAGTCACTCTATAGGCGCCGAGATCTTGGTGTGAATACCTCCCAGCTCGATCTGTATGATGGCAGCCTCAGCACCACACTGTGCAGCCACCAACTTCGCTTCTTCAACCAAATGTTCTGTCGCTAGTCCTGAATTGTTAGCCTGAAGCTTTTGGTGAGTCGCTTGCATATTAGCAAGATTTCCTTCAATAAAGGTCGTGACTAAATAAGCCTCATCCAACCAGGGCTTCAAGTGCACCTTCAGCATCGCCTCTTTGTGTTGTGCTGCATCTACCTGTTATTTCAATGTTTTGGCCTCCTGCAGCTTCACTAGTTTCTATGTGAGAGCGAAGGTGCACGTCGTACCTTTCACTTCGTCATAACACTATTGCAGTTATCGCACTTCTATCTCTAGCTACTGTACATTAGGGTCCTCTTGCAGGCTCGTCAGGACCTCGAACGACTATTCAAAAAGTTGTGTGCAGTCTGCTACTACATTTTCTACCACTGCTATCATCTTTCTGACAGTGGTGGCATGCTGCTCCTCTACTTCTGGCAGAGTTGAAGGCTGGGCCTTCAACTGTAAATCTACAATCTGTAGGTTCAACTCCAACTGAACCTTAGCCAACTCTTTGAGATCTTCACGCACCCCTGTAGCAATCTTATGACGCACACCTTGACTGGTTCTCCCTCATGAATGGCCAACTCCGGGACCATTCGGCATACCTCCACGATGAACTAAACTATACACCTGTTGCGGTCAATTACCTTGGTCATGGTGGCGGTGACAGAGTCTCGATGTAGGGTCAGCTACACATTATTGATCTATTTTTCACTCATTACCTGCATAGCGCGGTGTTCACGGGCCCTCAACTCTGCAATCACTCCATCCTGTAGTAGGTGGAGTGCCTCGCCAGGGAGTGCTGCCAAGTTCAACCCCACTCCCTTGAGGGCGCTAACAGTGGGCCTATCAACTTCATTTTTTGTGGTCAGAGCTCCATCCAGTAGCACTATCACTCAGGAGTGCCTTTCATGCAGTATCTCGGCAGCTTTTGAAGTACCGATAGCAAGGCTGGTAGACACCCTGCCGGCCTGTGATGTGTGGATCTATGGCTCCTACAGACCTGTTTGGATGGCCCCCAATAGTAGTTGTTGCTACTGCTCAAACTGCTGTAGTAACTCTCCGTTGATATCCCGCACTGTGTCTCTAATGTCATGCAAATCTCCCTCTATTAGGGTGATTGGGTCCAGCAACGTCTTGCTGGCCTTGGATTTCTTCCGCACCCCCAGTTTTTCTTATTCTCTTGGATGTTTGATGCAGTTCAACATCGTCAGTGGGTCTGCTCCATGCTACTCTGTTTGCTCATCTATTTCTTCCTTTGTTTCAGGCGAAGGCGATCTCGCACCTTTGCCAGCGCGATGCTCTTCTTCGCTTATCTGCTAGGCGGCATCGCGCTCTACCTAGGCCTTGTCAACGACCTCCTTCTTCCTTTTCTCAGCCACCTGTGCCATCTTGAGCTTGGACTCCTCCTTTTTGCAGTGCGCGGGGGACTTACTCGACCCCGCCACCAAGTCTGATGCAATGCGCCATTCTTCTAGAAAATGCTCAAGAACTGCACCAATTGCATAGTCCATTGCCAAGTAAGGCAAGTCATGCCATGTCTATTCAGGGTCCTTGAGTGCCCTGATCAATACACAGTGAAATTCTGCCTTGAACTCCACATACTCTTGCAGTTTGGTAACATAGTAGGTGATAATCGCGGTTTGTAATTGATATCTATGTGGATTTTCATTTCCATCAAGATCCAGAAGATATTTCTTTCCTTGATGCACTGAGAATCCTTAGTCACCCACAACAAAGCGTACTTTGCTGCTTCTGGCACATCTAACGCAACTAAGGGGAATTGATTATCTTCTGGCAGCTCCCAGGCTACTAGCACAATAGACAGCAAGAGCCATGCATAGTGGAAGGTCTTGTTGAGCTTTTGTGCCTCGTGGCAGTTTGCAAGGAACTCACTGTAGAGATAATGCACCCAATTAAACTGGACTCCTTCGGCACATTGGGCTACAAGAGCAATGACTGGTGCCGACACTTCATTTGCGCGACACTTCCTCATAACCTTTCCTGCCAAAATCTGTGTGGCCACCTTGACTATAGGGTCACAGATACTCGAGATGACGTAGCCTCAAAGCTTCTTCACGATCTTGAATTTCTCCTTCGTGGCCTCCATGAGGGCCTACATGCCACCTTTTCCACCAAACATCATAGCCAGATTTCCCCCTATATAGGGTAGCTGTGTGATCCTATGGATCAATCTGTCAGTGATGGGTATCAACTCTTCTAGCCACAGACACCCATCATGTACCAAGCATAACAACTACTTGATGACCAATACATTAATGGGTGTGCAATTATAGTGCAACACCCATAGTAGGTTGATCAAAACTACCTTGTCTACTTCCATGAGCCACTTCTACAGTTCTAATGTAGTCATCTCGGTGGTTGTGTCAACAACACGGTGCATGAGTTATTATGTTGCCAAGTGCGGGAAATTTTCATGGTCAGCTAAGTCCAAATCTTCCAGTTTTAACAGAGGAACCCACCCCAAGCACATTCATTCAAAGACAATCTCATTCGGCAGCAGAGGGGTGTGCAAGGTGACCTTTCTCTCATCAATGTCCTTTGGCACCTTGGTCTTGCCCTTGCACAGAGGGATGTACTCAGGAAACTTAGTTATACGGTCATAACCCTCGACTGCAACTTCTTCCTCCGGATGTCCTCAATTTCTCCCTCCTCTAGCTCTAGGTTAATGGTTTTTCCCTTTTCCTATGCGGTGGGCTTGTCCTTCAGTGGGTTTCTTCTAGGCAACACACGCACCGGTATGGCAACCTGCTTGCCCCTTTTTTCCTTCACACTCTCCTTGGTCGGGGTCATTTTCGGTCTAGGCATCCATGGTGATTTGAGGACTTCAGCTAATACCTTTTCATCCTTTGGAGTAGCTCCCTCTACCTCCCTAACAATCTCTGACACAGCCCCCTCAGCTGTCACTTCTTCGGCGTCCATAGCTTCAGATCCTAGGATAAAATCATGGTTGAAATTGCTGTTGTATTCTGGGAATCGATCAAACACTGGGTAGTCAAGCAATGCTTTGAGGAATGTGCGGATCATGCACGTCTAAGAGCTCACCAACTCAATGTTCAAAATGCCAAGTGTTTTTCGTTGGGCCTCCACCTATAATTTATAGGCCATTTTGAATTCAAATCCAATCGTTCCCCCCACATTCGGTTCATTAATGCCGGATTGGCAGAATATTTCCAAGGATCTTACCCATAAAGTTTGTCTTAAATGCCAGCCACCCACTCCATTTGGCCGCATTCTTATCGTCAAATCATGAACAGTGACTTTAACGGTCACTTTCCGGCCAACCTGTCACGAACCCTGTGACATTTCCTTATTACACACAATCCTCGAGTCATGCTGTTCCCCAACCCACGCGGTGTAGTTTATATTCCCGCACCTCCTTTTAGCTGCCTGGAGTGCTAAGACTATGCTACCCTCATATAGTCACCTAGCCAAATCACTGGTGTATGGCCTCAAGTGGCTACCATTCACCTTTCCTAGGAAGGGATCTCCATTTAATTTAACCAACTGAACTGCTCCATCATTGGTAATCTCCTTAATAACATAGGGCCCTAGCTAGTGCATTCTGAATTTCCCTAGAAATTTATCAAACTTACTATCATATAACAAAACTAGATCATTTACCTTAAAGGTGCACAACTTAATGTGTCGATCATGCCATGACTTTTCGTGCTGCTTTTGGACCTGTTGGTGAAATCCAGCCAGAAATATTTCTTCCTCAAGCTCAGCAAGTTGCATGAGCCTCTCTTACAGAGCTCCACGATCTTTCATACCCGTGAGTGCCACTACGTGTAGACTAGGAACAATGTATTCCATGGGCATCATTGCTTCAACACCATATACAAGCCTAAAGGGTGTTCATGTCAACCGATAGGCCCATAGTATTGTGGGTATGTGCAAGTACCAATCACTTCATTGAGCATTGAAAACTTTGGTCAATGCGTTCTCCAACACCCTATTGAATGCTTCCATAGTCCCATTAGCCCGTGGGTGATAAGGCATGCTTTTATGGTGATATACCTAAAATTCCTCCATCAGCACGCTGATCATTTCATTTAGAAAGTGCGTACCACCATCACTCATCAAAATTTTTGGACACCCAAATCGTGTTAGTACATACTCAAAGAGAAACTTCACAACATTCACACCTGTGCAGTTCTTCACAAGATGTGCCTCCACCCATCGAGTCAAATGCTTAGTGGTTTTGATAATGTACCGCACTCTCGTCTTCTTTCCTTGGGGCTAAATGGGTCCCACAAAATCTGTCACCCATTTCTCGAAAGGTTGTAACATCATCTGCAGGTTCCGAGGCAGCTCATCTCTCCACGATGGCCTACCAGTCCTTTGGCACACATCACACGCCTTGCAGTAAGCTTTTGATTCCTGATGGAGGATTGGCCACCACAACCTTGCATGTAGGATCTTCTACATGGTCGCCCTTCCCACATAATGCCCTCCCACGGCACCCCCATGAGCATCTGCAAGGATACTACTCCTTTTAAACTCTGGTATATATCGTTGTAATAGTTCATCAAATCCCATTTTGTACAGATGTCTAGCAATTATGGAAAAGTCTGTTGTGTGTACCACTAACTCCTTTTTTTGCTAGATGGTGTAACCTTCTGGGGTAGTTCCTATCATTAGGAAGTGTATGATGTCTTTGAAGTGACCATCCACGACGCGCACTGCAAATAGTTGTACGTCAGGAAATCCCTCCTCCAAATTAGTGGTCACTTCCCCCGTTTCGATGCACGACAAATGGTCTGGTCCCATGTTCAATCACCTAGGCTTCAAAACAACTTCAAAATCATACTCCTGGAATGATAACAACCACCTATAAGTTCTCCCCCCCAACACAGGCTTATTGACCAGGTATTTCAACATAGAATGATTCGTATACATCTTAAAGTGCCCACCCAGTGAATAGTGTCTAAACTTCTGGAGCATGTGTACCATGGCTAATCCTTCGTGCTTGGTGTTGGAATAGTTCTTCTTAGCCTTGGATAACCTCCTGCTAGCGAATGCTATGGGATGGTCCAATTCTCCTCTGCCGGCCTGTGTCAGTACTACTCCCAGTGCTATACATGATGTGTCTACATGTACATGAAACTCATTCTTCCAATCCAAGAAAACTAAAATCGGTATGGTGATCATTTTTCCTTTCAATACATCCAAGATTTTCTGACAGCCCTCATTCCAATAGAATGTGACATCCTTTTTCACAACTTCTCCATAGGCGCAGTGATCTAGGCATCGTCCTTGATAAACTTCCTATAATATCCAGTATGTCCTAAGGTTGCGCACAACTGTTTCACACTCCTTGATGCCTCCAAGTTAACTATCACTGCGATCTTGGTGGGATCTACCATCAGTCCCTATCTACAAACCACATGACCCAACAAAGTCCAAAAAATAGACATTTCTTCAAATTGATTGCAAATTGGTAGCTTCGACAAGTATCTAGCATTAAGCGAAAACATGCCACATGGTGTTTTACAAACCCAAACACAGTCTAGTCATCAAAGTACACCTCTAGAAACTTATGAATAAATTCCTCGAACGTAGCATTGAGTATGCATGAAAAAATTACAGGCGCATTCTTCAATTCGAAAGGCATTACAATGTACTAAAAACATCCCCATTTTGTCACGAAGGTCGTCTTGCTTCTATCTTCAGGTGTGATTTTGATCTGATGGTATCCAGAGAATCCATCAGTGAAGGAGTATGCTTCTTGGCACCTACATTATCCAATACCTCATTAGTGAATGGAGTCGGGAAGGGATCATGTACGCAAGCATCATTTAACTTCCTGATATCTACACATATCCTTATTTCATCCTTCTGCTTCTTTTCCTGTACCACCATTGGGATTACCCAATCATATTCTTCTACAGGCTCAATGATGCCTACCATGAGCATCTTGTCTAGCTCTAAGTGGACCTTCTCCTTATACTTTGGATTGAGACGGTAAGGTCTTTGCTTAATCGGCTTCACGTCAGGTTTCAACATGATCTTCATAACATCTACGTCTCCTATTATCACCTTTAGATCCGTAAACTTGGTAGGGAACAAATCCTAGTATTTGTGGAGCAATTCGGCAACCTTATCTACTGTCACGTCATCCTAGTAATCTCCAATATTCATGAATTTGGGCTCTGCCTTCGTACTAATATTTACCTATTTCATTTTTAGTGGCGTGGTTATATCAGGATTCTCAATCTATGGTCCCTCGACCTCGTGATGACCCTCAGTTTCAGGGATATTAATCTTTCATGGATCCTCATCTTTTTCTTCAACAGTTACGTTATAACATTCCAGTGTGTGGCTCAGTTGAGTAGTCCAATTGGGTTGAATTAGATCTAATGGATCTTGCGGTATCATAAAGATTGCTGCTTTAACTTCTTGTAGCGCTTCATCAATATAGTCAAACCTGTCTTCGAAGCTAAATGTCATTATGAATCCTTCGTGTAGAATATCCCATTCACCTATGCCATGGCAGAGCTCTGTTTCCAAGTACCAGTTCATCGGGATGACATCCAAGGTATGACAGAACAAGTGCACCCATTCAGGTTGAGGCTTCACTCCATAAGTCGTAGCCCATTTGGCCAAGTGTGTGCGTGGATCATCCTTCCCATCATATTTGTCTTTCACTCACACCTTTGACTTCAAAAGCATGTTTGTATCATCCTCCTACGCTCGTGCCAATGGTCAAAGCTACCCTTGTGCGTACCCCACCATCTCACAGGCATAACGTACAGTGCCCAGTCCAATGTCTGGAAGTGCTGCTTCTCTGGTACTTCCCTCTCAAATGCATCCAAAAATACATCTACATCATTCAAGCCATCATAAGTGGGAAGAATTCTGACCTTTGACGACACACAGCGCAACGACCAGGTCTTCATGTTACAGCTTAGCATAGTTACTTCATGTAGCCGATTTTTCCAGTGCTCTAATTCTTCATCCGAGTTTGAGGTGCAGGAACTCTCGCGGTCCCATGTAATTATCCATCCATTATGGAATTCACCCAATCTTGGTCTCACGCTGTTATCTTATATATGCAGTCCAAATCGTCATTGCTTTCATAATCACAGAGTGGTTCAGTATATAGCAATCCTTCTACAAGATCTAGGGGTACTATTACGCGAAGTGATTTATTTTCAAATATCATCTTTCGCTTCTTTAGGTTGATTACCTCATCCATGTTAGTAGCCCAATCAATGCCAAGGAGTGCAAGGTAGGGGTTGTTGTCATCCACAATTGCTATCACTTTAAAGTCATCCAATGCGCTCGCGCCTTCAATATCTACAATTACTCCTTGCAGCTGTCCCATGGGGATGATATTTAATTGATTGGCCATCCTTAACTGAATCGGAGACCACTGCAGTGCGGGTCTTCCCATTCACTCCCAATTCTGATTTGGTAAAACATTCACGTCTGACCCCAGATCCATAATAACCTGATCCATTTCATATTCTCCTATCTACGCAGTGAGTCTTTTAGAGCAGTAAAAAGGGTCTTTTTCACCTCTATTTACCCTACATTAACTTTTCAATCCAGAAATGAGTTGTTATCTCAAAGATTGTACTCAGTTTGAGGTGATCATTTGTCAGAGTAATGCTAGTAGTATAGTGCTCTAAATACAAGAGTAAACAGATGCTTGAAATAAGATCTACTTACAGAAAAGAACCTTAAAACTCAAATCATGCACTCAGAAAGCTATGGAAATTTATCAGTCAAGGGTACAGTAATGGTAAATCATCCCTCTGTAAACTGATGTAATTAAAAGACAATCAAGGAAAATATCATCAATCTAGGAACTAGACAACATATGTCAATGCTCACTACAGTCTTAGATCGTTCTGCACACCAAAGAAATGATAATACAAATGACAGGAAATGGAACAACAACTATTCTTATGAACAAGATTGAATAGCAAAACCTTAATCTACGGAAATGAATGCAGCAATAATTATATCCTACAGGAATTAGGTAACAATCCTTACTCTAAAGATAAATTGGACAGCAAACGGAAATAGAACGGAAACTAACAGAGATGAAATATAGAACAACAACTTGAATCAAATATAAATGTACAATAAACCAAGACGAATATCACACACAGCATGCTTAATATTGAAAGGAACAGTAATCTGAATTCGATACAACAAGTATGAATCACAGTTATAATGAATAACAATTGTGGTTCGCAATGGAACAACAATACCAATTGAACAACAATCGCATTTAAGTGCAAACCATAGATAAATACAGTAATACCGATTTATGATTGTACATCACGGTTACTCTATAATCGAACAACAATGGCAATCTGTAAGAAACAACAATGTTATATCAATGGTTAAAGGAACAACAATGCGTTATAAAGTCAGAATGAACAATAGAGCATTCATGTTATAGAGAACAACATTACTTAGTTGAGCATAAACAAAATATAATAGAACTGTTATGTAAAATAGCAAAGAACATCAGATTATTGAACAGAGCTAAGAAATAAAATTAAACCAAACAGGAATTGGGAATAATGGTACAGGAGCAAGTGTTCCACTAGAGCTGGGCCCTTAGCCTCTAGGGATACACTGCTTGAGATTACGCCATAATAAAAGATGGAACGACAACTAGATTTATATTAAAGAATCAAAATAGAGTTACAGTGAATCACTCTTCAACGATATTTGATGATCAAAGTTCCAAATACAAAGGAGAATTTCAAAAAAACAACAACAGTTCGTTCTTTTGAGCTAGCAGTGTTGCCCCTTCTTATAATAGCCGAGCGGAGATATCAATGATACAAAAAATAGTTAAGATAGTGATCCCTCGGGATTAAAGGATCCTGAGGAATTCGCCAATCTGTTAATTCTTAGTTATCCTCTTGTTCTCTTGCGCTGATTTGGTATCTCCTTTTCCCTTTCTTGGTTGATACGCTTCAATTTGGATTGCGTTGTTTGCATGTGGTTCCCTGTCAAAGGGATAGTAGTTAACTTTTTCCTGTCTTTTCCTTTGGGACAACAATCTTTCGTTTTCTCCTTTTCCTACATAAGAAAAGAGTAATTATTAGTTATTTCATGTTACATACAAATCCTATAGATTTTATCATAATTTCTTATTATCTACCTAGTTCATGATGTGAAGAGGTTATGAGTTTTAAAGAAAAGATGACAAAATAAACGATAATAACATACCTTCTCCAAGGCTCAACACACCCCCCTGCTTACCCTTTTTCATGCCCTCATGAAAACATTGTAGTTGACATGCAAGGCAGTGAGGGAGTAGGCTGGAGATGAGATCTCATGAGGTGGCCTATAGCCATGATGCCTAGCTAGGTGTTCAAAAAGATGTCCTGTCTGTCCCTCAGGCATTTCATACAAGGCTTGGTATCCTGGTGCAGGGTGCCAAATAACCAGATTATGAAACCTACAGCCTAACCAAGATGGGCCTTCTCTCAAAATAAGGTCACCATAGAGACCCAAACAATTAGCGGCTAGCTTAAAGTTCTCATAGTTAAACGATTCCCTGAGTTGGATGCTCGGAATAGAAGTCTGATATTGGAATTTGGCAGCTGCAATGGTAAGATCCTTGATGGTAAATAAATATTCTATCCCTTTCCGATTGATTGTTGTATGAATAGGTCCTAATGCCTCAATCATGCCCGGAGTCCTCGTTATGTTCCTATGTTTATTCCACAACTGTAATGGGTCTCTAGGCTCAGCTCGCACCCATAAGTCTAATCCATTTTCTTGTCTTTGAAAGGCATTGTAGGCTATAAGCCATTTTATTTGATTAACACCAAAAGAAATGAATGCCTGCAGTTGGATATCCCTAGCGAAAGGGCTAGGATTCTATTCTATTTCTTGATCTAACACAAGGTTATGCAGATAGAATTCACATAATAATCTCTGAACCTTCACCCCATAGTGCTTACAACAATTTATGAAATTATCAATAGTGTTTATTTCTATAGGGGCTCTCGGTTTGACAGCTTTAATTTTCAATTGCAAATATCGTTCCATTAAAAACAGGGCATAATTCCTAGCAGGTGCTCTACACGCTAGGATGTCATTATACAAAGAGCATAAGGTATCCATTTGTTTGATGACTACATCTAGTCTATGAGTTACCTTTTTGACCCTTTCTTCTTCCTTTTGCCATCCTTCAAAGGCCTGGCTTTCAGATAAGTTGACGTTCCTCAGCTGTTCTTTTAATTTTTCATACTTTTCTCTAGAGACAGTCTGTTCTGTAAGTTTCTCTACTGTTTGTTGGGCTTGCACCAAATCCTTTCACAGAGTTACTGTCCTCGGATCACTATCCCACATAGTAGTTGTAAGCGGGAGGTTTACTTGAATCTTCTTATTGCATCGTCCCTTGTTCCTGGTTTGAATTTCCTCACAGGACTGTGCCTCTATCTAAACTTCTTTATCACAGGTTGATATATTATCTGTTTGTACTTCGACATGGGCGACAGCTGAATGCTGTTCCTTTTGGTTTTGAACGGCAGGCTAGACTTGAGTGCGTCTAATATTTTTCTTGAGGGGTTTCACTGGAATGGTTGCATGCTTTACTATCGAGGTCCTTTTTGCTCTCTTTCCCATTTTCAAAACCCTGATTTGTTGTCGAAGTTGTGCTATCATGTTAAGCAGTCTTTGCTGTTCTTTTCGTAATCTTTTAATTTCTTCCGTTTTCTTGGAAGGAACAACTATTTGTTTACTCGGGCCTGGACTTTCACCTTGACCAATTCCCTGGTTTTCTTCTTGGGGTGCTTCCTCATTTTTCTGATTGGGTTGTTCAGGAGTAGAAACCCTAACTTGTTCTGTTATTTCTTGGGTACTTCTTCTTCCACCCCTTCTTCTTCATGAAATTCTTCTGGTGTAGTCTAACTAGGAACAGATTGTTCCTCTTCTTTATCTTCATCACTTTTCTCTCCAGATATACTTCCATCATGCATAGAGTGATTCTCTTCTTCTTCTTCTTCCTCCTCACACAATTCTTCGGATTTACTCTTATCATGAACAGAGTGCTCTTGCAGTCCTTCTTCCTCATCGCACAGTTCCTCAAATGCATTTTTGACATGAGCAGAGTGCTCCCTTGGTTCTTCTTTGGTGTGGAAGTTTAGTGGGCTGAGAGGTTGAGCATATTTGCCCATATTGGCCAGAATTTGGCCCAATTCATCCTCTTGCAATGGATTTTGCAATGGGCTTCCTTCACATTGCTCTGTTTCTTCCTCTGCTTGCCCAGACTGCTCAGTCTCTTCCTCTATTTCTCCTTCCTCGTTTTCCTCCAACTCGTTTTCATTCTCCTCTCCTTCCAATTGCGGGGGTCACTCATCCCCTGAATCATCTACCTCCACCGGTTGACTAGTATTCCCTTAGGAATTTTCCAGCCTCCCTCTGATCCATGCAAATCTAATAGATTTCCTTCGTTTCAATGGTCTATTCAATGTACTGGTAGCGTGTCTCGGTTTTGGAGCTGGCAAAGCTAGTCCCCCATCTATTGTGAAGATCAGTTCCTCCCAACTGCTCTATTATTGAGCAAGACTGTAGCTAACTATCAGTCATATCAATCCATGGTGACTTACTACCGATTCTACATGGTGAGATTTCTTCATGCTTCGGGCAACATCGTGTAATAAAGAATTTAAAAATGCAGGCAAATTCACAGTGCATTTCTGTTTTAATACGGCTAAAAGTTTAAGGTGGTGTGGTATTAACATGTATTTCCTGCCTTCATAGGTGATGTAACTTTGGATGACTCTTGCCATTTCTGTCCAAGGCTCTCCCAATGCTGCTGGTAGAAATCCCTTTCCTCTTACAGTTAGGTTCTGGCTTTCATCTTGGAATATTTTTATGACGTTTCACAGTCTCTCCTTCTTCAAAGTCCACATAGGTCCAGTGGCTGGCAGTCCCGAGACCTTTGCAATTATGTCATATGTGACTGCTATCTGTCTCCCTCTTACTGTGGAGTGATGTTCTTACAAGTTCTGCAAGAATTCAATTGCTACGGTCTTCTTGGATTGTTGTAAACGATTGAGATAATCTATCCATCCTGCCCTTGTTAGGATTTCTCGTGTAGCATCAAAGACTGTCAATACCTGTGGTTCTCTCTGAATTGATCTTCCTCCCATGCATAGCACACTGTAAAAATGCAGAGACAACAATGGAACAACAGGCTGTTCACGTTGTTAGGAAACACAGAGAAAATGATGAAACAACAAACTTGTTCAAATTCTGGATTACTTACTAATTGTTGCAGAGCATAATATGAAAATAGCTTAGGAATAGCAAGCCATACAAATTGGAAAACAATATACCATTAAGCCTTGCTATTCCCAAGTGAAAATTCTCGAATAATAGTCTAACACGTATGCCAACAAATTATGAGGTCACCTGCTCCCCCCCTGCAATGTGATAGGCCATCCTTGGCCATCAAATGAGGGAGTGACGTGCCAAACTGCCATGGTACAGAGTCATAAAGGAACAACGTATATCGAGATGCCATGTTTATAAAACGAGCAGATTGCCGAAATCGAGGTGTATAATAGAATCGCTTAATAAATAAGAGAATGTTGTGATATGATGCGAGGTTGGGAGGATAGGATAGTTGACGTGCACAAAAAGTCTGATGTGGTCATTATCAACTTTTTCCATCATAATTGATTGTAATAGATTTTCATGTATTAAAGGTTCGGGGAAATTATATACATAATCTCATTTGATTGATTACAAAGGTATAAGATAGAGAAGGGTTTTGATAATTGCTATTGGTGTATAAGGAATGTGACTTCAATACCATAAATACAGCTCTGTTTCCCATAGGTATCCATAACCTTGACAGAGTTGTTTATTTCACCCATGGAACCATGATCCTTTGTGTACACTTAGGAAAGTGTTGTGCAATGTCAGAATGGAGGCCATTATGCTGGCTTAGTAACCAGATAAACCATAATTCCATTCACCAGGAAGGAGTGAAAGGAGGGGAGGCTGGCTCGTGATGAGACCTCCTGTTCCAAGGACTCTTTCTTTTTCCTGATGTGCCTCTTGGATCATATCCATGGTGTGGTGGCCATAGTGGGAATGCCACTTTACTTTCTTCCTTATGATCATGGTAGGCTGGATCTTGATGAGACCCCCTATCCCTCATTTGAAAAACCATATTAGCAAATCATATAAACATTTTTCTCTTTTATAAAGTACTTTCCTATTTATACACAAAATGTGGTTCAGCACTCCTTAAGAGTAGGAATGGTGGAAGAAGTCTTAACATCCAATAGAAAAATATACCCTTTGTTCTTATTCCTTAATAATGATCAAAGAAGATTATGGGAATTTAAAAAGAACTATCATGATAAAGATAACCAATCACATCAGTGTTAGTAGAATAATGACAGCAAATTGATCAATAGTTGTGTCCTTTCCTCTTTTCTCCTATCAATTCAAAGCAATTTCTTGTAAAACAAATAGCGATTTTATGTAATTTTCTAATTTCAGTATGCTCTAGTTTTGTATCCATTGCATAAGTGTATAGCTATGCTCGAAATCACAAGAAAAAGGAGGAAAAAGACTCGAAACTATTGTACATTGAGAGAACAATAGTTGTCCTTCAATTGCAACAGAAAGGAAAACAAGCGCAAGTAAAAGAAATGTTAAAATGTTGTCCTTTCAAAAAGGAACAACAGAAAATGCAAGTGTTGTGTTGGCATTATGATTCTGGTATGGCTCTATGTTACAGATGTTGTACTTGATGGCAACACCCGTGGCATCGCTCTGATCAGGCTCTCAAAATGTTGAAAATTAAGAAGTACGCAGGAGAACAGTTCAGAAGATGCGTACCCGCAGGTACACCGTGAAGGGACCGCAGCTACACACGCAGGTCACCTGTTCAGGAGGTGCATACCCCCAGTTTCACTTACTTCAAGGTAGAGAAGCATGATCATGTGGGGTTTCCTATGTTTGGCCCGTGGTATTTAGCTCGCCACTCTTGATTCTATGGTTTTAACCCGTGGTATTGTTTTATATTATTATTATTATTGAGCCCCATGTTTTTGGGCCCCTTGTATTGGTTATCTATGGTATTGATCCATGTTTTTAGGAGGAGCTTGCCTATATAAAGGAAAGGAGATCACTTGGCTAAGCATCTTTTTAGCAATTGAATATCTTAAGATCTGAAATATTGGGTTATTGTCTTAAAAGCTTGATCTATATGTAAGTGAAGTTGAAAGTGAATCTGTGAAGGGTGATCTCTCGAGCGCATGATCAGATCTGGGCATCTGACTAACTGTGCCACACTGGTGGACTGCCAATTCAGCCCTAATCAGAAGTACGCAGGTGATTAACGGTACAGGTGCGTGGGTACACAGAGCAGAAACAGGAGAGCTGCGTGGGTACGCAGAGCAGAAGAAGGGGTACTGCGTGGGTACGCAGAGCAGAAGAAGGAGAACTGCGTGGGTACACAGTGCGACAAAGGTTCAGGTGTGTACGCACAGCAAAAGTATGCGGCGCGATAGTATCTTTGAGTGCGTGGCTTCAGTAACGTTACGCGGCGCGATAGTCTCTCTGGGTGCGTACCTACAGTAACAGTACGCAGCGCGATTGAAGAAGCAGTGCGTGGGTACGCGGTGCAGAAGAAGGCTCTCTACGGTTATACGCAGGGAAGCAGAAGGTGAAGTGTGTAGCGACGCAGGCCAAAGAAAGAAAAACTGCGTATCTGTCTTAAGATCTTCTGTTGACTGAATTTTTCTGTTGATAAGGTGTTCTAGGTTAGTTCTGTTATTATTGATCTGGTTACTGAAGTTGACTGTGTAATTTACATGTACTTGATGGTCATTTGATGCTTATGGATCCAGTTTGAAAATTTATGAAAAGTGGTCCTTGTAAGAAAAGAAGTAGGGGGTTGTAGCTCCCTTCCAGGAAAGACTGGAAAACGAGAGAGAGTTGTAGCTCTCTGCAGGTTGCAGCCTGTGTACTGGTAAAGGACTGCACCAGTACAAAATCATTGTAAAAGGAGTTTCTAATTTGAAAGAAGATAGAGACATATTGTAGCAGGTGGTTTTCAACCACATTGGGTTTCCACCTTACATCTGGTGTTCTTTGGTGTGACTATTTGTTTTTCTTGTTCATGCTCATTATTTTATGGTACTTATATGCAAAAATAATTCAAAGTATAAATAAGGAAGATTTGTTAAAAGAACTTGATAATACTGATTCACACCCCCCTCTCAGTATTATTTCCAACAATTGGTATCAGAGCAGGTTCTTCGGAGAAGCTTGATCGCTTGAAGGAAGATCATTCATCATGAGCAACTACGAGAGGGAAGCATCAATCAGGCCACCAATTTTTGATGGGACAAACTTCAATTATTGGAAGGTAAGAGTTACTGCCTATCTTCAATCTCTTGGTACAGATGTTTGGGATATCATAGATACAGGCTACACTTTTCCTTCAGCTACTCCTACAGATGCGGCCGAAAAGAAGAAATATGAAACAAATGCTAAAGCAGTCAATACTTTGCTGGGATGCTTATCTCAAACAGAATTCGTAAAGGTTATGCAATATAAATCCGCAAAAGAAATATGGGACAAGATTGTCTTGAGATACGAAGGAGATGAACAGGTAAAGCGTGCTAAACTTCAAACTCTCAGGATTCAGTATGAGAATCTCAGGATGTATAATGATGAAAGTGTGGCTAACTATTTTCTTCGGGTAGATGAGATTGTTAATTGCATGAAAAATTTGGGTGAAGAAATAAAAGAGGCTATTGTGGTTGAAAAAGTTCTAAGATCATTGTCCCCCAAGTTTGAATCTAAAGTTTCTGCAATAGAAGAAAAGGAAAATCTACGAATTTTTACTATGTCTCAGCTTCACGGAATTCTAACTGCTTATGAAATGAGAAAGGGAGGTCCTTCAGACAGAAGAGAAGTTGCTTTCAAGGCTTCAGGCAAAGGAGATTATTATGAAGCAAGTCACGTGCCAGAAGAAGAAGAAGAAGAATCAAATTTTGTCAGAAATCTTCAAAGGGGTTCTGGAAGGTTCAGAGGTAAGTTACCTTTTAAATGCTTTGCTTGTGGAAGAGTAGGTCATTATGCTACAAAATGTCCTTATAAGGATAAAGGAAAGGAACCTGCTAGATGGAACAAGAAACAGAGTGCAAATAAGAAAAGCTACTACACTCATGAAGGTAGTTATGGTCTATCAAATAGTGATGAAGATGAATGAGGTAATGACTATAAATTGTTAATGGCATTTGAAGATGATGATTATATGGATGCTATAGATGTGGATAGTCTTTATGAAGAAATTACTAGACTTAAGAGATGTATAGAAGAAAAGAATATGATCATTGATACTCTACAATTTCAAATTGATGAAAAGGAAAAACATCTTGAAAAATTAGAAGGTGAAATTGTTGGTCTTAGAAAAGACATTGAGAAAACAAAATCTATTAATCTTAAGTTTGTCAAAGGATCTGAAACTTTGGATGAGATTATCAATGTACAACGTTCTCCACTAAACAAGACAGGTCTGGGCTATAATGGAGAAACTTCTCAAGCATCCACCTCAAAAAGTTATCTTGATGCAGTAAGAAAAAATGAGCAAAAGCACAATGGAGACCATCAGGTAAAGCAGGGACGAATTGCAAACAGAGGCTATCAGGGGCAATCCATCTTAAGGGTGAACAAAAGCTACAACCAGCCACAGGTAAAATCTTCTCAATTTGGTTCAAGAATGGATGACAATAGAAATTACAATCATTTGGCCGGTAGATTTGATAACCACAGAAGTTTCTTCAATGGACAATGCTTTTCTTGCCATAACTTTGGTCACAAAGTAGCTCAATGTGTTGCATATAAAACGATCATGACTAGAGAAGCTCAAAAACAAAGAAGTATGACCGGGATTACAAAAAGGACCTATAACAACTTTTCGGTTCTTGAAAATGAAGTTGAATGTTCTATTTGCAATAACTTTGGTCATGAAGATTCTGAATGCAGGAGCAGGTTTCAGCAGACAAAGGAACAAGCCTCAAGCACCAAAACATGGAGAATAAAGGAACCACAACCAGAAAGATGTGGGATAGAATTTTATGTAGAGGGACAGGAAAATCTATGGTACATTGACAGTGGATGTTGGAAGCATATGACAGGTGATAAAGAAAAACTTGAATCATATTCTGCTCTAGAAAAAGGAAAGAAAGTTTCTTTTGGAAATGATACTCCTGCAACTATAAAAGGAAAAGGCACTGCTCAGTTAAAAGAAAAGGTCAAAGCTGGAAATGTTTTGTATGTTGATGGATTGAAACATAATATTCTAAGTGTCAGCCAGATGTGTGATCAAAGAACCGAGGTGATATTCAGATCAAATGGATGTCTTGTTCGTGATCTTGATACATGTAAAACAGTTATCAAAGGAAAAAGAACTCCAAATAATCTATACATATTTGAAGAAGGACAACAACAATGCTATCTGAGCAAGGATGATGAACACTGGTTATGGCATCGGAGGTTGGGGCATCTAAGCTTTTCACAAATAAGGAAAGCATGTAAATATCAGGCAGTTCGCGATCTTCCAGATATCAAAATTCCAGACAACACCATATGCAAATCATGTCAGTTTGGAAAGCAAACCAGAACTAACTTTCCAGAGAAGGAAGGATCAGCCAGCATGCCTCTTGAGCTAGTACATACAGATACATGTGGTCCATTCAGGAAAAGGACACCTCAAGGAGAAGAATACTTGATATTATTCATTGACAACTTCTCCAGGTTTGTTTGGTTAGGACTTATGAAGCACAAAGATGAAGCATTCGAAAAATTCAAATCCTTCAAGGCCTTGGTTGAAAATGAATCAGGACACAAAATTAAGTGTCTCAGATCCGACAGAGGTGGGGAATTTACCTCAAATGAATTTTTCGATTTCTGTGAAGAACATGGGATAAGAAGAGAATTCTATACAGCTAGAACTCCTCAGCAAAATGGAGTTGTGGAAAGAATGAACAGAACAGTCCAACAAATGGCTCATGCTATGCTTGATGAGTCGGGAACTCCCGCAACTTTCTGGGGAGAAGCTGCACATGTTGTGGTTGTTATTCTCAACAAAACAAATGTCCGGGTGAACAGTACTCAAACCCCTCATGAGCTCTGGTGTGGTGAGACTCCTTCGGTAAAGCACTTCAAAATCTTTGGGAGCAAATGTTATATTAAGAATACTGATGAACAACTTAGAAAACTTGAACCTAGAACAGATGAAGGCATTCTTCTTGGTTATTCTCCTCATAGCAAAGCATACAAGTGCTACAACAAGAGACTTGGCAGAATTGTTGACAGCATTGATGTAGTGGTTGATGAGAAGGGATACATTCCTAAGCAAGTACATCATGAAGACATCGAAGAAGATGAAGGCTACCCTCAAAGACAGAATGATGAAGAAGAAGAACCTCAAGAAGAACCAGAGGAGCAGACAAGAATAGAAGAGAAGACTCCATCCAGATATGTTCAGAAGAATCATCCAGAATCTCAGATTGTGGGGCAGAAAGAAGCAGGTGTACAAACAAGAAGAACAATTGCAGAAGCCTCAAGCTATTTGGCATTACTCTCTTCCACTGAACCACAAAATGTGAAAGAGGCGTGCAAATATGAATGTTGGGTGAAAGCAATGGATGAAGAACTTGAGCAGATCGAAAAGAACAACACTTGGGAGCTGGTCCCTAGACCAAAGGATAAGAATGTTATCGGAACAAAATGGGTCTTCAAAAATAAACTGAATGAAAATGGAGAAGTAATTAGAAACAAGGCCAGACTTGTTTGTAAAGGGTATGCGCAGCAAGAAGGAATAAACTTTGAAGAAACCTTTGCTCCTGTTGCAAGACTTGAGGCCATCCGAATGTTCCTTGCTCTCTCAAGCTTTCAAAACTTCAAAGTATTTCAAATGGACATGAAATCAGCCTTTCTGAATGGAGACTTGGAAGAAGAAGTATACATTGAGCAGCCAGATGGGTTCATTCTTGGAAATGATCCAAATCTTGTATGCAGATTGAAAAAGGCTCTCTATGGTCTCAAACAAGCTCCAAGGGCTTGGTACTATCGTTTGGATAAATATCTTCATCAACAAGGTTTTTCAAAAGGATCAGCAGATAGCAATCTTTATATAAAAGTTGAAAATGACAAATTGCTAATACTTGTTGTGTATGTAGATGACATTATCTTTGGCAGCAATGAAGAAGCTATGAGTCAAAGCTTTGCCTTGGTCATGCAGAAAGAATTTGAAATGTCCTTGCTGGGAGAACTGACATATTTCCTTGGTTTGCAAATCCAACAAAAAGAAGGAGGAATCTTTTTATCTCAAACCAAGTATCTCAAACAGATTTTGAAGAAATATGGCATGGAAGATGCAAAACCAGTATGTACACCCATGGTCATAGGATGTAGCCTTAGTGAAAATGATGAATCTGCAGTAGTACATCAACCAACCTACAAATCTATGATTGGAAGTCTACTTTATTTGACAGGTACCCGACCAGACATCATGCATGCAGTGGGAATAGTTGGAAGATTTCAGGCAAATCCAAAGGAGACTCATCTTCAGGCAGTGAAGAGAATTTTCAAATATCTTCAAGGGACACAAAATTATGGCTTATGGTATCCTAGAGATACAGATCTCACACTTCATGCTTATACAGATGCAGATTGGGCCGGAAGCATGGATGACAGGAAGAGCACAAGTGGTGGTGCATTCTTTATGGGTTCCAGATTAGTATCTTGGTTCAGCAAGAAATAGAGTTCAATTTCCTTGTCTACAGCTGAAGCAGAATATGTTGTTGTTGCATCTTGCTGCACTCAACTCCTTTGGATGATGCAGACCTTGCAGTATTTTCAAATCACTTATACACCACCTATCTCCATCTTATGTGATAACACAAGTGCAATCAGCATCTCAAAGAACCCAGTCATGCATTCAAAAAACAAGCACATACCAATCAAGTATCATTTTCTCCGAGAACAAGTGCTTGAACAGAAGGTCAAGTTGGAGTATGTTCCTTCTAAGGAACAAGTTGCTGATATACTCACCAAACCATTGCCCAGGGAGACTTTTGAATACCTCAGGCAAAAGCTGGGGGTTGTTGATGCATCATCTTATTGAAACTCTTCTGATTGATGGTTGTACGCAAGGTTCATGCCTACATGTGCTGAGTTGTGGTTTGATTGAAGAAAAAATGGCACAGGTTCAGGGGGAGCATATAATGCATTGTTGGCATTATGGAGGATGTACAGGAGGAGATCATGGATGCTGGTCTAAATATAGCTGCAATATGTCTCTATCTCTTTCATGGTTCATATTCAGGGGGAGCATGTTCTTAGGGGGAGCATAACCCTTTGCCCTTGATGTCAAAGGGGGAGAATGAAGCTGAAGTTTTTGAGGTTGCCATCAAGTCCAAAGGGGGAGATTGTTGGCATTATGATTCTGGTATGGCTCTATGTTACAGATGTTGTACTTGATGGCAACACCCGTGGCATCGCTCTGATCAGGCTCTCAAAATGTTGAAAATTAAGAAGTACGCAGGAGAACAGTTCAGAAGATGCGTACCCGCAGGTACACCGTGAAGGGACCGCGGCTAGACACGCAGGTCACCCGTTCAGGAGGTGCGTACCCCCAGTTTCACTTACTTCAAGGCAGAGAAGCGTGATCACGTGGGGTTTCCTATGTTTGGCCCGTGGTATTTAGCCCGCCGCTCTTGATTCTATGGTTTTGACCCGTGGTATTGTTTTATATTATTATTATTATTGAGCCCCATGTTTTTGGGCCCCTTGTATTTGTTATCTATGGTATTGATCCATGTTTTTAGGAGGAGCTTGCCTATATAAAGGAAAGGAGATCACTTGGCTAAGTATCTTTAGCAATTGAATATCTTAAGATCTGAAATATTGGGTTATTGTCTTAAAAGCTTGATCTATATGTAAGTGAAGTTGAAAGCGAATCTGTGAAGGGTGATCTCTCGAGCGCATGATCAGATCTGGGCATCTGACTAACTGTGCCAGACTGGTGGACTGCCAATTCAGCCCTAATCAGAAGTACGCAGGTGATTAACGGTACAGGTGCGTGGGTACACAGAGCAGAAACAGGAGAGCTACGTGGGTACGCAGAGCAGAAGAAGGGGTACTGCGTGGGTATGCAGAGCAGAAGAAGGAGAACTGCGTGGGTACGCAGTGCGACAAAGGTTCAGGTGCGTACGCACAGCAAAAGTACGCGGCGCGATAGTATCTTTGAGTGCGTGGCTTCGGTAACGGTACGCGGCGCGATAGTGTCTCTGGGTGCGTACCTATAGTAACAGTACGCAACGCGATTGAAGAAGCAGTGCGTGGGTACGCGGTGCAGCAGAAGGCTCTCTGCGGGTATACGCAGGGAAGCAAAAGGTGAAGCGCGTAGCGACGTAGGCCACAGAAAGAAAAACTGCGTATCTGTCTTAAGATCTTCTGTTGACTGAATTTTTCTGTTGATAAGGTGGTCTGGGTTAGTTCTGTTATTGTTGATCTGGTTACTGCAATTGACTGTGTAATTTACATGTACTTGATGGTCATTTGATGCTTATGGATCCAGTTTGAAAATTTATGAAAAGTGGTCCTTGTAAGAAAAGAAGTAGGGGGTTGTAGCTCCCTTCCAGGAAAGACTGGAAAACGAGAGAGAGTTGTAGCTCTCTGCAGGTTGCAGCCTGTGTACTGGTAAAGGACTGCACCAGTACAAAATCATTGTAAAAGGAGTTTCTAATTTGAAAGAAGATAGAGACATATTGCAGCAGGTGGTTTTCACCCACATTGGGTTTCCACCTTACATCTGGTGTTCTTTGGTGTGACTATCTGTTTTTCTTGTTCATGCTCATTATTTTATGGTACTGATATGCAAAAATAATTCAAATTATAAATAAGGAAGATTTGTTAAAAGAACTTGATAATACTGATTCACCCCCCCTCTCAGTATTATTTCCAACATGTTGTTCCTTCGAAAAAGGAACAGAAGAAAATGCAAGTGTTCTTCCTTCGGAAAAAGGAACAGCAGAAAAAAAAGTGTTGTTCCTTCCAAAAAAGAACAACAAAAATGAACGTGTTGTTCCTTCGAAAGAAGGAACAACAGAAAACAAAAGTGTTGTTCCTTCGAAAAAGGAACAGCAAAAACGAAAGTGTTGTTCCTTCAGAAAAAGGAGCAGCAGAAATGAAAGTGTTGTTCCTTTGGAAAAAGGAACAACAGAAAACAAAAGTGTTGTTCCTTCAAAAAAGGAACAACAAAAACAAAAGTGTTGTTCCTTGGGAAAAAGGAATAGCAAAAAAATGCAAGTGTTGTTCCTTCATAAAAAGGAACAGCGAAACGGTGAAAATGTTGTTCCTTCTGAAAGGAACAGCAGAATGAAAAAGTGTTGTTCCTTCGAAAAGGAACAAAAAAAATGATGGAACTGTTGTTCCTTTGAAAAGGAACAGCAAAATGTAGAGGTGTTGTTCCTTGAAAGAGGAACAAAAAATTGGTGAGAATTTTGTTTCTTCCTAAAAAGGAACAGCAAAATGCAAATACAAAAAATATGTACAGAAAATAATTTATGCTAACAAAACAAAAGAATTATGTACAAGATGTAAGAATAGTTGAATCACTTAATGAACCAAAGTGAGGAATATTTCTCTTCCTCCACCAAAATCTGCATGTCAGAGTCTTCGCGGAGTTGCTGGTAGAAGGATTACTAAGTGGTTTGCGGTATAGTCAAACTCGGTGGCCGTTTGCCTTAAAGGTATGTCCGGTTCTGTCAATGGTGGTTAAAGTAATGGTGCCATTATCATGTATCTTCTGGATTTCATATGGCCCCAACTAGCGAGTCTGAAGCTTCAATCCTGAAACCTGGAATCGTATAGGAGCGCCCAATATCCTTCGTGGAAGACTTTCTTTTAATGAGGGAGTCATTCCATTTAGCTCATTGTTGTTGGATCAATGCAGTGTGTTGAAGGGCAGAGAGCGTGATTTCATCTAGCTCATTGATTTGCTGTAATCTATTAATTTGTGCCTCGTTTAGATCTAGACCGACTTCTTGTGCTGTTTGTAGTGTCCGTATTTCGAATTCTATCGGAAAGATGGGTTCCTTTCCAAATACTAGTTGGTATGGTGAATAGTTGGTAGTGCTTCTCCATGTTGTTCTGTAAGCCCACAAGGCTTTCGGCAATCTTGTAGCCCAATCGCATCTATGTGACGCAATGGTTTTTTTTAGGATTGCTTCTATTATTTTATTCGTGCTTTCTACTTGACCATTTACCTGTGGGCGTTATGGAGTAGTAATTTTATGCTGGATATGATAGTTTTTTAGTGTTGCAGCAATTTTGTTACCAACAAACTATGGTCCTCCATCCGTAATTATATCTCTTTGGAGGCCATATCACACAAATATATGGAATAGGAACTGTATGACAGAATCCTCAGTAGCTCTCGACAATGCCTCTGCTTCAACCCATTTGGTGACATATTCTGTTGCTACCAAAATATATGTTTTCTAGTTCAATGATGGGTTAATTGGACCAACAAAGTTGAGGGCCCATCGTTTGAATGGTTCAATGACTAGCTGTGGGTTCAGGGGCATTTTGTCGGACTGTCCAGTGCATCCTGCTCTTTAGCACCTGTCACAAGATTGAATGAACTTCTTTGCATCTTTGAAGATCGTGGGCCAATAATACCTTGTTTGCAGCACCTTGTGACCAGTTCTCCGATCTGCGAAATGTCAGCCACACTGTCCGTCGTGACAAGATTTCAATATGTCAAAAATTTCATCTTCACGGACGCATATTCTGATGTGCATATTTTCTCCTGTATGGAATAGGTAGCCCCCAATCCAAGAAAATCGAGTACTATGCTAGACAATCTATTTCCATTCATTAGGGGTTAGATGTTTGGGTAATTTGCCTACTACTAAATAATTTGCAACATCGGCATACCAGGGTGTTTTAACAGTGACAGCGAACAAATGTTCATCTAGAAATTGATCTTTTTGCCTACTACTAAATAATTTGCAACATCGGCATATGAGGGTGTTTTAACAGTGATAGCGAACAAATGTTCATCTAGAAATTGATCTTCAATTGCTGCTGCATCTACTAGTTTTGGAATTTGTGAGAGAAAGTCAGCTACAGGATTTTCTTTTCCAGGTCAGTCCTTTATTGTGATATCGAATTCCTACAATAAAATCAGCCATTTGGTTACTCTACCATTTGTGATTGGTTTATTTGCTAAATATTTTATGGTAGAGTGCTCTGTATATAAGATAACAAGATATCTAGTAATATAATGCCTAAATTTATTGACAACATGTATTACACCTAAAAATTCCTTTTAGTAACAGTATAGTTCAATTCAGCAGGAGATAAATTATTGCTAATATAATAAATTGCATATGGCTTTTTATCTTCCTCCTACCCAAGGATTGCTCCAATAGCTGTATCTGAAGCATCTGATGAAATTTGAAATGGCAGGTCCCAATTTGGACCTCTAAGTACTGGGGTTGTTGACACAAGCTTTTTCAGATCCTCAAAAGCACGGTCACATTTTTCTGTCCAAGCAAAGTAAACATTACCTATCAGTGCATATAGAGGTGCAACAATATGAGAAAAATGTTTTATAAATCTTCTATAATAACCAAAAAATCCAAGAAAACTGCATACCCCTGTTTGAGTGGTAGGAGTGGGAATTAGTAAAATTATTTGAATTTTGGCTAGATCTACCTGTATTCCAGCTACTGAGATATAATGGCCTAAAATAATTCCTTCAGTCATCATCATATAGCATTTTTCATGGATCAAACAGAGCCTGGTGGCAATGCACCACTACAACACTTTTTCCAATGTGTCTAATGCTGGGTCGAAATCATCTCCGTATGGTGTAAAATCATCCATGTATACTTCAAACCCTTAATTTATTAAATCTAAAAGATGTTGAGGATAGCCCTTTGAAATGTGGCAAGGACATTGCATAGGCCAAAAGGTAGAACTCTGTAGGCAAATGTTCCCCAAGGACAAGTAAAAGTAGTTTTGTTTTGGTCTTCAGGGGCAATCTAAATCTGATTGTATCCATTGAAGCCATCTAAAAAAGAAAAAAATTTCTTTCCTGCTAAAGTGTCTAATACCTAGTCAATGAATGGAAGGGGAAAGTGGTCTTTTTGTGTTGCTTTATTTATCTCTCTGTAATCTACACAAATCCTCCATTTTCCATTCTTCTTTGGCACCACAACAAGTGGAGAGACCCATTTGCTATCGAAGATAGGGTAGATGAAGTTCACATCTAAAAGTTTTTGAAGTTCAGCTTTTACAATGTCTTTTAAATGAGGGTTAAGTCTCCTTTGTGGTTGGCGAACAGGTCTTTCATCCTTCTCTATGTAAATGTGGTGTGTACATAACTGGGGATCGATTCCTTTCATGTCAGGTTAATCCCATGCAAAGGCTTCTTTGTATTTTCTCAGTAGTTGGATCAGCTTCTGTTGTTGTTCGGAAGTCGGTTGCCATTAATGTTTAAAGTTTTTCCTAGCTCAATTTCTACAGTTTTTCTATTTGAGACAGAGGTAGTAGGTATTGTTTGGTCATGAGCATCTTTAAGAGGATCTTCTTCTAATTCATTATCAAATGCTGCTTCTATCATGTGACATTGTATGTGGGATCTAGATTCAACTTGGCTAATAAAATTGTTAATGACATCATCCTCTATTTGATCTTTGAAATCGAGGGCATCTTCTATGGTTAATGGGGATCTAATATTTTCGGTGAGGTATGATACAGGATGTTTGTTAGTTCTTATTATTATGAGACTTGGCTGGGCTGGATGATATAAATCTAGATTCTTGATATTAGCCCCCCTGGTTATGGTCATACTGCCTTGTCGGCAGCCAATATAAGCATCAGCAGTTTCAAGCCAAGGTCGGCCTAAAATCAATGGATGTCCATCAAGTCGGTTGTTAGGGTTTATTATCAGAAAATTGGCAGGATACTCCCAAGAATCAACGGATACCATGAAATTATGCAGTGTGCCTTATGGCCAAACCATAGATTAGTCAGCTAGTTCTAATAAAGTGGAAGTCTACTAATGTAATGCCCAGTTTTTGACAAGTGGTGGTTGTTAAGATATTGATTGCAGCTCCTAGATCAACTAAGGCATTTGAAAAGGTTTGTCCATTGATTTTACTGTTACTATTGGATTTCCTGGGTTGCATATTTAATGGGTGTTTCTTTTCCTGATAATAGATCGGATAAGGTACCAACTACTTTGACTGTTGGGTTATTTGTTATTCTCCTCCTTAGTTTTTTTATACATAGCTCTTTGATGGTCTTTGCATATATTGGGATGTCTTGGATGGCTTGGAGGAGTGGGATTTTTATGTATAGATTTTTCAGTTCTCCCAGAATGTCAAAATCAGGATGTTGTATAGGTCGAGGTATAATTAATCATTCTGGGAATGGGGGAGAAGATGTGGTTTTCTGATCTTGAGTTTGTTGTTTGATCACACCCTCTTCTTGTGATGGTTGTTCTATAGGTAACTGATTCTCAACTTGAGCAATTTTATATCCCTCTATTTCTATAATGCTCCCATATCTTAGTTGAAGACCATTACACTCCTTTAGATCGGTTTCTTGTTCTGGTGTTTCAATTATTTGGATATATTTAACCAGTCTATTATTTGGATTAGGGTTGGGTTGGGCCAGGAGTTGCGGTCTTAAGTTAGACTGGGGGTTTTGTTGTAATGCTGGCAGCGTAGGTTGAGGAAGTGAAATGGTTCCTACTCGCTAATTCATTGGTCTTTGCCAGTTTGTCTGCTAGGCTTGACTCTGTGAAGTAGGAGGGGACCATTGTGTTGGATATACATTGTTTTTCCAATATGGTGGAGTATAGGGAAAATTTGGCCAATTGGGTTGACCTGCTTGGTTTGGCCATGGTGATGATGAAGGAAATGGTTGCTATGACCAATTTGAGAAGGGATTTTGATTTTGCCACATTGTATTATATTGTTGAGCATGATATTGCGGAGGCTGAAAATAAGAAGTTGGATCTGGGAACATACCTGATTATCGCAACTACCATTGACAGCACTGATTGAGTAGGTACACTAGTTCTGGCTCTTCTTCCGCTTCATTATATACCGCTTTCAATCCAGGAAGTGAGGGACAGCTCTCTATGGAGTGGTCTTTTGTACAAATGGCGTAAACTTGGACTGCATCTAATGGACACTCCTTGTGGCTGTGTTTCTTTCTGCATCTAGGACAGAAGATTACCAAATTCTGTTCTGCCTCTGCTTGCTTTTGTTTGGCTTGCATAATATCGAGTTGTGTTGTCAGTGTCCCCAATATGTCAATTTTAAAATTTTCTAATAACTTTCCAATTTCTGCGTGAGTTGCTCCTTCTGCGGAGATCTTGTTGTCTCTTGTAAACCTGTCATGTTCCATTGGTTTTAGTCTTATGCTGCCTCTCGAGCTCCTAATACATAAATCAATAATGTCAGCAAAATTTTCCTCATAAATATCTCCTTTTCCCATAATATTTAGTGCTTCAATCCATTGTTCCTTCATTCCTCTAATTAATGTTGTTTTTAATACATTATCAGGTAAGGGTAATGATGCATAAGGAGATCTTTGAAGATTATACTGGAAACGTTTAACATACTCTTCTAATGTTTCATTCAGTCTAGCTACCATCTAAAATATTTCATCTTTTAATTCTCTAGACCTGCAATAGTCTTGATATTTATTTAGAAAAGAATCTTTCATTTGATCCCAGTTGTTTATAACACTACCACCCAATCCTATAAACCATCTTAAAGTAGCCCCTTTTAATGTAGAGGGAAACAATTTCAGTTTGTGGGGATCGATGGTGTAGTCATATCCTCTACACATCACATCAAATTCAAATAAGAATGCATCCGAATCTTCTGATGTAAGGCCATGGAATGTAGGGATATGCTGGAGAGGAATTGCTTTCATAGGTGCATTAGCTACAGTATCCACAATGGGATATTGCAGTGTAGAGGTTTGGGTGTTTGGCTAGTTCTGGGCCATTTGGTCAAATATATGCCAATAACCTTCTGGGATATCTAGGAGGGTATTCCTAGGCTGTCGAGGGGGAATGGCTTCAACAGGAATGGCCTTAACAACACTTCCTTTATCCGAGATGATGAGAGTGCCTAATGTCTAGGGGGATTCTGGTTCTTGAGGTTCTTCAACTTTGTTATAAATGATTTTTGCAGCACTTCCCTTATCTGGACTACTTAATGGCTGAATTATCCCAAGAGGAGATCTTGGTTCTTCAGTTTCTCCTATTTCTCCTCTCCCTTCACAGAAGTTTCTAAGGTTCCCTTCTTGCAATGATTTTGGGCTAGAATTCTCAATTTCTTGAAAATCTTGCTCTTCGGTTTGACTATGCACCTCAGCAAAGGCTACAGATGGTGATCATGTGGCTTGAAGGGAACTAGTAGGTTGTCTAGAAGCAACTTTTCTAGGTCCTACTGAAGGCTGAGATTCTGCTTTCTTAAGGATTTCGTCTATAAAGGTCGATCGGCCAAGGGTCACCGGCCCCTTAGCTTTATCATAATTGGGTAGTGGTTTAGGATTATTTTTAGGCTTTTTATGCTTAGTCATGCACACATCAAATGCTAGTTTCTACCCAAAGAACAACAACAAATCTACAGGAAAGAAGGTAGGGGAGCAGGGCTATTACATGCTTTGTATGCAGGTTCTTACCTTCTGTTTTTAAAACCCAGTTCTCTCCTAGCAGGTTCTTACATCACTTTAGAAAAGAAACAAATGGCTACACTCTTCCCTGGCAATGGCGCCAAAATGTCGAGCAATAAAAAGGGTCTTTTTCACCTCTATTTACCCTACATTAACTTATCAATCCAGGAACGATTTGTTATCTCAAAGAGTGTACTCAGTTTGAGGCGGTCATTTGTCAGAGTAATGCTAGTAGTATAGTGCTCTAAATACAAGAGTAAATGGATGCTTGAAATAAGATCTACTTACAAAAAAGAACCTTAAAACTCAAATCATGCACTCAGAAAACTATAGCAATTTATCAGTCAAGGGTATAGTAATGGTAACTCATCCCTCTGTAAACTGATGTAATTAAAAGATAATCAAGGAAAAGATCATCAATCTAGGAACTAGACAACATATGTCAATGCTCACTACAGTCTCAGATCATTCTGCACACCAAAGCAATGATAATACAAATGACAGGAAATGGAACAACAACTATTCTTATGAACAATATTGAACAGTAAAACCTTAATCTATGGAAATGAATGTAGCAATAATTATATCCTACAGAAATTAGGTAACAATCCTTACTCTAAAGATAAATCGAACAACAAACAGAAATAGAACGGCAACTAATAGAGATGAAATATATAACAACATCTTGAATCAAATATAAATGTACAATAAACCAAGATGAATATCACACATGGCACACTTAATATTGAAAGGAACAGTAATCTGACTTTGATACAAAAAGTATGAATCACAGTTATAAAGAATAACAATTGTGGTTCGCAATGGAACAACAATCCCAATTGAACAACAATTGCGTTTAAGTGCAAACCATAGATAAATACAGTAATACCGATTTATGATTGTACATCACGGTTACTCTATAATTGAACAGTAATGGCAATCTGTAAGAAACAGCAATGTTATATCAATGGTTAAAGGAACAAAAATGCGTTATAAAGTCAGAATGAACAGCACAACATTCTTGTTACAAAGAACAACATTACTTAGTTGAGCATAAAAAAAATATAACAGAACCGTTATGTAAAATAGCAAAGCACATCAGATTACTGAACAGAGCTAAGAAAGAAGATCAAACCACACACGAATTGGGAATAATGGTACAGGAGCAAGTGTTCCACTAGGGTCGGACCCTTAGCCTCCGTGGATACACTGCTTGAGATTACTCCAGAATCAAAGATGGAACAACAACTAGATTTATATTAAAGCATCAAAACAAAGTTATAATGAATCACTCTTCAACGAGAGTCGATGATCAAAGTTCCAAATACAAAGGAGAATTTCATAAAAACAACAAAAGTTTGTTCTTTTCGGGCTAGCAGTGCTGCCCCTTCTTATAACAGCCGAGCAGAGATATCAATGATACAAAAAATCGTTAAGATAGCAATCCCTCAGGATAAAAGGATCCTGAGGGATCACCAAACTATTAATTCTCAGTTATCTACTTGTTCTCTTGCGCCGATTTGGTATCTCCTTTTCCCTTTCCTGGCTGATACGCGCCAATTTAGAACGCTTTGTTTGCATGTGGTTCCCTGTCAAAGGGACATTAGTTAACTTTGTCCTGTCTTTTCGTTTGGGACAACGATCTTCCGTTTTCTCCTTTTTCTGCATAAGAAAAGAGTAATTATTAGTTATTTCACATTACATACAAATCCTATAGATTTTATCATAATTTATTATTATCTACCTAGTTCATGATGTGAAGAGGTTATGAGTTTTAAAGAAAATATGACAAAATAAACGATAATAACATACCTTCTCTAGGGCTCAACAAGTCCCATCTCACGCCCTGTCCTTGCTTTATGCTTACCAATCTTTCGTACCATGCGCGGTTCACCCGAAGTGTTTCCAGCGCATCTATTTATAAGTTCTTGTAACCCCTTCATAGCCTTGCTATCGCGCAAAAACTTCATGCAGGTCTCTAGAAAGGTCGTAAGCATAGAAGGGTCCATTTCCTGATCAGGCTTATCCTGACTCCCTGAGGTAGAGGTCTCAATGAAGCTTTTCTTTACTTCCATGAACGTTTCGCGTGCACGTTCCAAATCAAATTCAACCTCCTTCGCAGGGGCTTTTTGAACCCATGTGCTATCTTCAGGATGTTTCACCTTATCATCAACCATTGCAATTCCACTTCGAGCACTATATTCACATTCAGATCCTCCTCATGAGGCTCAGACCTCATCATCTGCAGGTTCTGAGTCAGTTGCGGTGGTAGCACCCCTTTTTCGCGTATCCTTGCTATCAATGTAGGACAGTCCTCTGTCTCATGATCAAACTGAGTACAATATTTACACGATGGAAGCATTGGATCAGTGCATTCACAGGCATAGTGTCCTGGTCCTCTGTAGTTGTAACAGATTAGCTGTCCCCGAAAGCCTGTTTGCACCATCCCAACACTCTAGTCAGGGGACCGCGTTTCTGCCTGAAATCTATAGGCGTTGTTCTATCCATCCTCAATTCATAACTTCGGCAGTTGTGCTCATCATGCCCTACCAACCTGCAGAAGTTGCAGAATAGTTGCTGCAGTGTTTGTACAAACTTCTGCAACAAATGGCAATTATCAGTTGTATGTTTCCTTGCTACTTGACATATAGCACACCACAACGCAGGCCCTGCGCTTGGTCCTACTTGGGCTTCTGGCCTCAAAGGCATCGGTCCTCCCCCTACAATATAGTTCGCAAAGACCAGGTAGTGGTCTTTTCCATGCCCCTAACCTTTACATTTCAGGCACCATATCTCTTCGTGCCCCTCTGGTCGAACTGTTATCTCCTGCTCCAAACTTTGCATTTCAAAGAAAAGATTTTGCAACTGCACATGGATCTGCTGAACCCCCATATTCGGATCTTGCAATGGTGTTCCATGCATTCTTATTGCAATCTCCAAGGCCTTTGCCTGAGTCGTAATCTTCTATTGTGACAGTGCAACCCTTAGGTGAGGCAGGAGTGAATCCAAGAACCATTCGCGGTGCTGTCCATCTGTTAAGTTCATATTAGCTTCACTAATTTTTCACTTCAATCTCTGGTCCAATTCCCAAGGTGTCTCACCTGGTTTCATCACGATTTCCTTGAACCCCACAATCGACTGTGCCTCAGATTTAGGCTTACTGAACTCTTTATTTAGCATTGTCTGGATTTCTACCAACCCAGTGTTTGGGTTATTATTAGAGTACTTGATGTACCAAGTTAGCGCACGATCCTGAAAAGCACTAACCAATATTTCCTTCTTCATGTGATCATTTGTGATGCCTTGAGCTTTCCATAAATATTTCATGACGAACCAAAACTGGTCCGGGTCCTCATTTCCTAAGCCATTAAACAAAGGCAGCTTCACTAAATTTGCAATGTTGAACTGCAGTGGAGGTGGTGGTGGTGTGGGTGAAGTCGCAGGTGATGGTGGTGACTTTGGAGGTGGTGTAGGTGGAGGTGGCAGTCATAGGAATCCTTGTTTTATTAACTGAACTGCACTTCACGGAGAGGCCTACACTACTACCTCTTCATCACCCAATGGAGGTGAAATTAGTGGGATATATTCAAGACCCTTCCTTCCTTCATTCCTGTAAGTATTTCCACTTTGCGTAGCTCCGAACATCAAGGTAGTTGCATAACCTGTTTTTCGCACAATAACATCTTAATCCAAGTATTTAAAGACTTCAAGTACTTACCTCACGGACCTTTGAAAAAGCGTCGCTCCACCTTGTTGTAACTAACTAAGGTATCGACTGCGAATTCAGTCACAAATCCTCCTATAATATGATCGAGCCAATGATCAACAGTGCGGGAAATCTTATCCTCAGAGGCTTCTAGTCTCCGTACCAGCTCCGAGGTCCAAACAATAGGATCATCAAGCCTCCACCTTTCTTGGCTATCCGCTAGCTTCACGATCCACTCGTATAACTCAACTGGAAAGGAAAAGAAAAATATCTCATGGATTTTTGTATACAGGTACATGTCCAGCCATTGTTCCTTTGTCAGCTGTGGATTTCTATTCTCTTGTGCCATGAATTTGTGGATCTTCCTATTCCACTAGTCTTCAACCTCTTTCTTAGTTGGATTCTAGTGATACGACATCACACATCTGTCATGCAGATTTCAGTCTTTGCAATGGAACCATTTGTTGTCTTTGTGGGGCCTGACTTAGGTTCAGCATTAGTCAGCCAAACAAATCCCTACACTACTGGCCCTTTCGACATCAGCCCGCGGAGCATGAATCGAAGTCTCACCCGAAGCAGTATGGGGGGATGCTGGAACCAAGTTTTCGCTCCCTGATATGGTCATGATGTCAATTTATACCCTTAGACCTTATTTTCGTGCTAGTCACTAAGCCTTAGAGCTCTATTAGTCTATCCCTTTATTTCGACCTTTAGTACCTCCGCGAAGGTGTATGATTGACCTTCACGCAACCCTAACCCTTGTTCCAACATAGCTATGACAACATATTGTATAGGTTCCCAAGTTCTCTTAAGTGTTTTACTTATCTTACTAATCAATTATAGTTAGCGCTGTGTAAACTGATATCCTTGCTTGCGTTTAATTAACCAATATAATCATATATATTCACGTATTACATAAACATTGTAAATTAAACCCAAAACACAATATAATCATATGCATTAACAAGAACTAAATACACAGTACATGCAAAATACTTCTCTTTATTATATCTTTAAGTTAATACAGGCTCTATCCACCTTGCACACATAGCTGTAGGGGTCCGTGCATTCAGTTGTGGACTTCCGCCCTAGGCCTTTGTGCACTTAGCCGCAAAGTCTATACCTACACTAAGACCCAAGAACACTTAGAATCAAATTCTTAACTCTTCACTTCATTCTTCACTACTACTAGTTAGAGCTTACTTACTTAGCTCCTTTTTATACAATCCCATGGTCCGCGGACCATGGGTCGATATTTACAGCTGACTTTACACTTTACAAAATAAGGGCAGACAACCCTTTATGACTCTTGACACCTTCATGATCTGTGACCACAAAATGCAGATACTTTACAACTTTATTACAAAATTGTCCCAAAAAATGGGCTTTTAGCCCCAAAAATGTCCTTGGGGGAACCTGTTCCAAACAGGCCCCCACCATTCCCAACAAAAACCGTGTGAAAGAAACTGTCTCAAATGAATTTGCAAGTACTATTAATGGGTCATCAAATTCTTTAGAGAGTTTTTTAGCAGTTGATTTGTGTCATTAATCCATTTTATATTTAAGATAGAGTCACTAAAGGCTTATATTGGTATTGACATTTTTTAAAGCACATTTGAGAAGTAACTTTAGAGCCATAATTCTCAGGCCTTCATCTTAACAATGTGATTATAAAAAATATTCAAAATACACCTAGCACTAACTTTGTCTCATGGTTCTTATTTGGATCCATTAAAGGATCTTCAAACTTGTTTTTTGTGTATATAAATAAATTTCTAATATTCTCTCTCTTTTTTTAAATGGTTGGCTTGTTATAGGAAAATTGCGTGTCTACCATTGTTAGGTGTAGCAATATTTTTATGCCATTCATCCATTTTATATCCAAGAGAGAGTCACCAAAGGCTTACATTGGATTGAAATTTTTTGTAAAGTACATTTGAGAAGGAACCTTAGAGCGATAATTCCTAGGGAGACCTTCGTCTTGAAAATGTGATTCTAAATGTAGAAATTCTCGCTATAGATTAACCTGATTATGCACTATAACTAAAGCAAAATAATTAATCTACTTCTACAATCAAACTTGTAAAAGCTGAATCAATTTGAGCAAGATCAAGTAGAACACATATAACAGAAAAGAAGAATCAAAGCACATGAAACACAGAAGAATACTCTGGGGAAAGCGTTAGCTAAAAACCCCGTTATCCGTATTATCATACAAGGTGGAAATACATCAAGATTACATAAAGCCTTAGCTCTCACAACTAGCCAACTCTCAATACAATCCTCCTGGATGCTCACAAGCAAAGAAGGCTACTCACATACCTTCTCCTCTGCTCTCCAAGCCTCCTATTTCCTTGCTATTTCTCTTGGGTGATCCTACTGTTACCAAGTGTAACACTGATCACTCACACTCATCTCACACCCTGTAAAACTGCGCAATCCTCAAGGAACCTTGTTCCTTCTGCATGGATGAGTTTCCTTTATATTAAAATTCCTCCAACTGATAGTACAATGTCCCTATCTTTAATCTCAATTGGGTCTTTTTCTGAACTGACATGCATGAGTTATTTATGAGAGAATATTCAGTTATCTGGAGTACACTAGTTTCATGCATGCATGCATTAACTGACTGAACTCACAATTAGTTCCACAAACTGTTTGGAACTAATCTAACTGGACTTAACTCAGTTAACTGAGCTAACTAATTACAACTCATCCTTATCTCCTTAATTAAGTGATAACTTCCTCAATCAAAGGGATAATTGTTGCATGACTTCACAAAGACTTCATGTTTGAATTTCTCCAACTAATTAACTCAAGATGAATTAATTAATTTTTTTATTTTAAAACAACTGGTGAGACTAAATTCGAATTTTAATTCTCAATTTTAATTCAAGGACAAATTAAAATTGGAATATCCTGAAATGCTATCTTTAGCAATGCTATTTTTAGCATTTCTTGTTGCTATTTTCAACACTCCCTCTCAACAAGAAAGGAATTCAACTTGATCCTGATCCTGAACCTTTGCAATGTTCTACATGCAACACTTATCCCTAGTGTTGTTTCTCTAGCAACTCCAAAAATTAAAAAACATCCAACTTGAATCAGAATGATGTATCTATCATCAAAGTCTCTGACTGTTATTGCCTCTGTCGACTGAAAACTCTGTGCTTTTGCTAACTCAGCCTTTCTGCACTGTTTTCAATCCTCCTCTACGCTCTTCAGTATCTCTACTCTAGCCTCTGTCACTTTGATCTTTGACTGCATCAATCTCACTGATTCCTCTTGCTACTATGTACTTTGGGTTCCTATAGTAAGGTACGATCCATGAGATAAAACCTCTCAATGGACCCTACCCAATTTTAGCCTTCTTGGGATGATCACCTCACATTGCCCATCTCACACTTGGAGGTATGGCTACATGTGATCCCTCTACTAACTTGGCTCAAAATTTCCCCCTACCGGAGGTCTCTGCATGAGTGGATGCCTCCACTCAGTCTCCTTTCATCATCTCAAATTGTGGCTCCTCCACAATTATCTGAGACTTCTTCTAGGGCTGCATGTTGAGAGGTAATTTACTCTCCCTCTCAACCACCAAGTCTCTAACATTTTCCTTGCTCCTCAAGGCTTTGAATGCATCTTGAACCTCAACAGCATACATGTTCTGTACCCCTGAACCAATTTGTTTCACCTATCTCATGGTGATGTGTCTAAGGAAAACCTTTCCCTTACTGAAGACAACATCGTAGCCTTTGTCCTCCAACATCGTGATTGATAGCAAGTTCTTCTTCATTCCAGGCACATACTTCACATCTGTCAAGGTGATAGAAGCTACATGCTCCCTCTTAAAAGCAACCGTGCCCACTCCTAAAACACTATACCTTTCATCGTCACCCATCTCTATGAGTATCTTGAGGTCTTTCTCCTCCAAGGTACTAAATAAACTTTTGTTGTTCATGTGGAATGAGGCTCCACTATCAAGAAACCAACCAGAACCCATCATTGAAGACACCATGCATGCGATGAGGGTGAAGTCCATCTCGAATTGAGAGGCTAATGCCTCACCTTCAGATCCTTCTGAGGATCCCTTCTTGGACTTCCTCAATGGACAATTAGTTGCATAATGGCTGACCTCATGACAATTAAATCATATCACTTTAGATTTGTCAATCTTTGATTTGGAATGAGAATCCTTCTCCTTCCCTTTCCTTGCCTTACTCGCTAAGGCTATATTTTCTTCATCCTCCTTGAATGAAGAACCATCTCGCGTGCTCCTCCTGATCTCCTCCTGCATGAGATCCGACCACAGTTGTTCCCAATCTGGTAGTTTCTCCCTTCCATTCACAGAGTCTTGGTAGTTATGCCATCTCTTTGGAAGACTGAGGAAAGCAAGGCTCACCATATCATCATCAGAAATAGTTATTCCCACACTTCCAAGCTCATCTCTACAGGTGGTGAGCTTGTTCAGATATTTGTAAATAGTATCACCGTTCTCACACTTGATTTTACGAAGCTTATCCTTGAGTGCCAGTTTCCTCTAGTCACCACTGTTCTGATATAGGTCCTTCAATGTCTTCCACATTGAAAATGGAGTCTCCTTCCCATGGAGACTCGAGACAATATGGTCTCGAACTCCCTCAAGGATGATCTGTCTCACCCTCGCCACACACTTCTTCCATTCAACCAATTCTCATGCATTAGTTGCAGTTGGCTTGGGAATTTCTTGATCAATGAAATCCTTCAAGCCATTATCTTCTAATATCGCTTCCATGCGATCCTTCCATGCTATGTAATTCGAGCTGCCATCCAAGGCATACTCGAGTCTCAAGCCATAGAACGCCATTAACCAACCTGAAGTATGAGATGAATTCGATTTGTACCTGCAACCAAGAACTTCAAACTTCAAATTTCCTTCTTTGTATATTGTTCACAACTTTGATCACCTTTGCTCTGATACCATGTAGAAATTCTCATTGTTGATTATCCTAATTATGAAATATAACTAAAGCAAAATACTTAATCTACTTCTACAATCAAACTTGCAGAAGTTGAATCAATTTGAGAAAGATTAAGCAGAACACATATAACAAAGAAGAAGAATCAAAGCACATGAAACACAGAAGAATACTCTGGGAAAGCCTCAGCTAAAAACCTTGCTATCTGTATTATCATACAAGGTGGAAATACATCAATATTACACAAAGCCTTAGCTCTCACAGCTAGCTAGCTCTCAGTACAATCCTCCTAGATGCTCATAGGCAAACAAGGCTTCTCACAAACCTTCTTCTCTGCCCTCCAAGTCTCCTATTTCCTTGCATTGTTTCTCCTGGGTGATCCTATTGTTACCAAGTGTAACAATGATCACTCACACTCATCTCACACCCTATAAAACTGTGCAATCCTCAAGGAACCTTGTTCCTTCTGCATGAATGAGTTTCCTTTATAGTAAAATTCCTCCAATTGATAGTACAATGTCCCTATCTTTAATCTCAACTGGGTCTTTGTTTGAACTGACATGCATGAGTTATTTATCAAAGAATATTCAGTTATTTGGAGTACACTAGTTTCATGCATGCATGCATTAACTGACTAAACTCACAATTAGTTCCACAAACTGTTTGGAACTACTATAACTAGACTTAACTTAGTTAACTGAGCTAACTAATTACAACTCATCCTTATCTCCTTAATTAAGCGATAACTTCCTCAATCAAAGGGATAATTGTTGCATGACTTGACAAAGACTTCATGTTTGAATATCTCCAACTAATTAACTCAATATGAATTAATTAATTTTTTTTTTAAATAGCTGGTGAGACTAAATTTGAATTTTAATTCTCAATTTTAATTCAAGGACAAATTAAAATTGGAATATCCTACAATGCTATCTTTAGCAATGCTATTTTTAACATTTATATTTTTAGCATTTCTTGTTGCTATTTTCAACACTAAAAGAGATACAAAATGTATATAGGACTAGCTTTGTCTCGTTGTTCGTATTTGGTCCCATTAAAGGATATACAATCTTTTTTTTTGTGTATATAATTGATTTTCCACTATTCTCTATTTTTTTAAATGATTGGCTTCTTATAGGCAATTTTTCTCTTTACCGTTGTATTATAGCCGCTACAACACCACCCAAAATTTTGGGCATATCTAAAATTTTGGGTCCCCCTCTGCTCGCCTCAAGCCATTAAGGGACGCTCTAGTTTTTCATTGGCTAATTCCCCCCATGGCTTGTTCTTATCAAACCCTATTGATGCACTCACTCATGCAATCATGCGATATATATTGCATTCTTTTGTCATGCCCCATCTTGCGCATTGACCCTACCATTGCATTAGGGTTTTGGAAGTGTGATGTCTTTCCCACAACTTCAGATATTATCCCTATGCCTTTCAATCAATGGCAACATCGTGTGTGGGCAAATATGATGCCAATATGCCTTTCATTATGTTGGTCATAATAGGATTTGGGGAGAAACCCTAAATTGGCACAAGAATGCTTCCATGCATGATTTAACCTAATTCATATATCTCTAGAGTTGCATTTTCATTGTCATTGTTTGGCATTCTGGTTCCCCTACGTTCATAATTGGTTCCCTATCTCAATGTGTGCATTAGGGTTTTTAAGTCTGTCACCTTTCCTATGCGTCTTTAAAGCCCTACTTTGCATTAATCTGCACCCTCCAAATGCATGGCCATGAGCATTTCAAGGAACACGCTCTATGAGTGCATCATCACCTTGAGCATATTGAAATATCAAAGAAAGACGCAATTAATAAATCCATGAAAGAACTTGGATTTTAAGCCAGTCTCCAAACTTGGGCGCACTTGACCAACCCATATAATTTGTAGCACCTTGATTTGGATAATTCATTGTTTATGTGTCTGAAGTGAATTAGTTTATGTATTCATTGGTTTCCATGTTCTCACATGAAAATATCACTATTGTGAGCTTTTTTTTTTTTCATCCCACCTTCTTTTCAGGAAATTAATTAAAGATGTCAGGGGTATACATTGAACTAAGCAATAGTTGCATTAAGTAATTCCTTGACACGACGCTGCTAAGATGCTCTAAAGATGAACCTTGCATACTCTTCTAAGGAATTTAAGGAGAAAGTGAACTTGGAAAAAGATAGACTCTTTAATACATGGTGATTGTTTAATAGATGACATGGTGGAGTTTTAAATGAATAAAAGGTTAATGCTTAGTTTAAACCACTGTAATTCACTCGAAAGTCTTATGGGAGGTTTGTTTGTCAAGGAGGATTAAAATCCATGTGGTTAGCTACTATGAAGGCCAACACACACGAGACATGATGCATAGGGGGCATAAATTACAAAGGGAATGGAAAGCATATGTTGTTTAAGGGTTCCTTTGGAGGTGCATGTCAAAGAGAACACTTTGAGCCCAACTAGGGTGTTTAGGTGCCAAGTGATGGATCATCGCTAGAGGGGAAGCATCATGCAACCAAAGTTATGATGAATATCACCAACTCTCGTTATCTGTAGCACCATATACAATGCGTTGGGGGTTCATCAATGAGAAAATTGGAAGGAAGCGCGGTAGAGATTTTACTGGGGGTATATATGTAGCACAAAGGAGATATTATATAGTCGCCCAATTGTAGATAGCTCATTGATATGGGCAGCCATGAGGTTGAAAATTATTGCAAAGACGCAATAACGGTGTTGAAGGCATTTAAAGATATTTAAATAATACTCTGTTCAAACATATAATAATGTTTTGAGAAAAGCGTTGGCCACACGTCCAAGCATTTGGAAATTAAGCATCGATTACAAAATTGATGAAATCGTGCTTTATCGACATCTTTTTAATATGCGTTGGTACATGTCACACAACACTAGGCGTTGGTTTTGGGTAATGAGAGCCATGCATGATTGATGGTAGCCCTTTGAGAAGGCTTCGTGGGAACAGGCACACTGAAACATTCCCTAACACAATTGCAGCAAGATTAAGAAAGCCAACGAAATTATGTGATGAAGAAGTTTTCTATCGTTGCATTCAAAAGATATAAATGACAACCCATTGCAAAAATGCGTTGAGGATCAAAACCATAGCATTAAGGATAATTTTTTCTTCTAGATAAGCATGTTATGTATAAGCCATAAGTCTCATAATGCATGACTAAAAGGGAAGCATGTTAGTAGAAATAAGTTGGCTTGAACAAGAAAAGCTTAAGACTAATCCCATGCAATGGAAAAGAACCTTAAACATTGCATGTTTTCAACCACATGAGAGATGTGATGGAACTGTGTATATGTGGGTTTCGAAAGAACATGAATGCAATAAATTCTGGAGTGATAACATTGATTTCCTTTGGCACTTTTGATAGTAAGCAACACAACAATGCGTGAAGGAAAAAGGGCCTGTAAAGGGACACATCAAACTCTAATAATTGTGTTATAAGGTGGATTAAAATTATGATTGAACCATCATATTAACTCGACAGGTCACAAAGTGACATGGGATGATGCTCAGGGATGAAACTCTAAAATGTGACCTATGACCATGCTACCTCTCCGAGTCGCAAAATCGCAATTTTGGAACCTCCAACAAATCTTAGAAAGATGTGACCTGGATATATGCGAGCCTCTGAACCATGGTGAATCAAACATCCACTAAAGTCGTTGAGTCGCATTCCAGCTTGCAGCCAGAAAGTGTGACTTCCCTCAATTTGACTTTGCGACCTCTCCCAAGTCGCAAGGTCATAAAATCTCTCTTGAAGCAGCCAGGGGTCAGTCCGACTTCTCCTTTTCTGCAACCAATGGGACCTCCTTTTCAACAGGTTCAGTCCATGAAAGGGCGCAAGCTAACAAGGTGAGCTGGGTAGTCTAGTAGTCACCATGACAATGCAAGGCCTAAAATTAATGTTGTTGTATCTAAAGAAGACATTATTAATCGGCAAGGCCTAAATATCTAAACACATACATAGAATGTAGGATTTTATTTTATCAGACCAAGTGCAGTTTCTTGTATGGTGTTCGAATCCTAAGAGCTTCCTGCTTGTAAGTCTCTTCATTTGAAAATTCTTTATTTGATTCAATGATCATCTTTTGTGGATAAAACAATTTGATTATATGCAAAATGAAGTTAGAGATGGAACCATAGGAGATTCCTCATCTAGGAAACCTTCCAATACTAAGATGGAAACAACAACTTTAGTATCACAATTGGATAAACTTGAAGTGCCACGAAGATTTGGTAGGAAACAGGTACCAGACTCAATTTCGAATGAACCTATGCTCAAGGTTTCTATGGCAGTCTTACCCCCCAAGTACAATCAAAATGTATTTGGAGGATTAAGAAATCTGGAGCCAAGCATGTAGCATTGCGATTTCCAGAGGGCTTGCTTATGTACACCCTCACAATTTGTGATATTTTTAGAGGCATTCACAGATGTGGATGAATGCTTTGTACTTGGGGATGTTACCTATGGAGCATTCTATGTTGATGATTATTCAACTACAACACTGAGGTTTTATTTTCTCATTCACTATTATTTCTACCCAAAATTCGCTCATATTGAACACATGATTAATGGACTAAGTTTAGGAGGTTCATTTCATTGATCCAAAGGCCCTAACGATCAAATTCTCATGTGCACACACACACTGATTCAGAGTAGCAACCTAAACAACAAGAGGGTACCTCTGGTAGCCCCACAAGACTTGGCAGAACCACTTGACCTGATAACACCATGTGGCATGAGAAAGCATATTGTGACCTTGGTGAAGGAAGTTGGGGTTTTTCTCTAGAAGCTTCACACCTAGGGTTTGACCCAACAGGAAAAATCACTTCATGTACCTGCTCAAGTTGATGTGTCAATGGATGTGGAAATGTCAAGCAAACACTCAACAACTGAACACTGCAACAGAGCCACTAAGGGAGATCTTTGTATCATGTCACAAGTTTGGGAATGGGAAGTGATTAAAGAAGTTATTGTGCCCTTGGCTCTGCAAAGCAGTGGAGCTACATTCAACACTCACTCCATAGTGGGCCCATGGAAAAAATATTGATTAAAGAAGTGCAGGAAGGCCCTATAAAATCCACCCTCTCTGATAACGTTGTGTCATAAAAAAGGACTATACAGGGGTCCAAATTAATGATTTTGTGACAATCAATTCATTATGTTTTAAGTCATTTCTTTGTCTATAAATGTGTGTGATCCACGTTGTTTTCTTGCAGGTGAAAGGATGGGAGAAAGGATGGACGTATGTGGAGAAATCAGGGTTTGACAATATGGAAATTGAATCCACTCAAGCTCCTAAAATCTTATGGCCATGTTAGAAACACAACAAGAAAAGATGGATAAGAGCAAGCCCATGGAAGGAAATATATCTAAGTCTAAGAGGACCCTCCAAGGCCACGTGCAGTGATACTACTGTGGCACAACAATTGACCACACAGGGGTCTAAATTAATTATTTATTAATGTCATTCTTTCAGTTAGATGGTTGTATTTCCATTATCATTTTGATTGAAATTATGTCTAACCAATTTTATTTTCCTGTAGGTAGAAGGAAGGGAACAAAATTTTGGTCTACATGAAGGGATTAGGGTTTCTCATGGAGCTTGCATAACTAGGGTTTCATTTTAATAGGCCAGATTCTCCCTTCAAAGTTCCAAAAACCTTTCAATAAACTCGAAGGGGTATCAACATAAGATTGATGAATGTGAGCGAAGCATAGTGGCAAGAAAACATGTTGTTTCCAGGACCAAGCATATGAAACGTTGCGACATATGGGAAAGAAACATTCTAGGGTTTCCAATAACCCTATACATCCTTTCCTCTCTCTCCTTCATCATAATGAAAATATCGCCCACCATTATATCAGCCACTATATTAGGGCTAATGTGGGCATGTAACAATCATTTTGGCTTGAGAAAGAAGCGGGTAATATCAAGAGTCATAAGGGTAGATGAAAGGGGATGAGGCAAGTCCAAGGGTCATGGTAGGTGAACATTCACTTCATCTCTATAAATTTTACCTCATGCCTCATTATCCAGGGACTTTAACATTTGAGTTAAGGCTAGGAATAAAGAGTTGATTTATGCTTGAGATCTGGAGCCACTCAGCTCTTGGGAGCTAGTAGAGTGGATTTGCAGTGGGGCTAGGGTCTTGGAATTAGGCAATGGTATGAGAAGCCTATGTTCCACTATTGGGTTTTGACTATTACATGATATGTATTTGAAGTTGCAAAGACATTAATAAGATGTTGTTTATCTTTGGCCCTAATTCCCATGCTTACTCATGGTGGTTGCATTAGCTATGTGATACTTCACTATATTTGTATGTGCTCTTTCATATATGCAATATGTTATGGATTTGTACATAGTGGCTGCATGTATGTCCTACTTTTGAATCAATGTTTACTTGTTTCTCACCATGTTGGTGACCTATTGTGATCTACTTTGCAATTAAATTATGTTTTGTTCTCGTTTATTGTATGTCTGATTGGGTTTTAGCTCACTAATCCTTCTCATGGCATATCTCTTCTTATTGTTGTTGAGACTTGTTTGTACCTCTTTTTGCAATTTGTCAATCTTGGGCTGATTTTGTTTCATTACCTGAGTTGTTCATTCTTGTACCACTCTAACACCTCATTTAATAACCAAGAGCAGAAACTTTCATGGTGGAAGCCAAGTCCACATACCGGATGGGGCTCCTATCCCAAACGGTGTGAGGTCAAATTGGGACTTCACACCAGGGAGACCCCCTTAGTTGTTGGCGGTATATTTTGGCCCATCAACAAATTAGCACTAGAAGGAGGGCCAGATGACAAGTTGAGCCCTTGGATCCTGTAGTTTAGTCTTATATCTATAAATGGCCACGTCCCTAATCTCGCTCCCAAGGTGCTTTTCTGGTTTCTCCATTTTTCAATTTTGAATCCCCGAGGAACAACTCTATCACTTGTCTTAGTTAAAGTTTGATGGTGAGGATGGAATATCCATAACCGAGCAAATCCTTGAAGGTCACATCAAGCATGATGCCACATGTTTTTGACAGCGTCCATTCATTCGTTCAAGAAACTCATCAGTAAGCTCCAACAAGATTTTCATAGGTCCAATTTTCAAGATGTGTTAATGAGGATAAATGAGATTAGGATGAAGCTTGAAGAATCTTTAGAGATTTTTCTTTTAGATTTGTACATCTTTGTTTTGAATTTACTGAAAGAGAGGTCAACTGGGTGTATTTGAATATAAATTTCCAACGATTGGTTCTCATTTCTTTGAAACATTTTCAATTAGAAACAAATCCTGCTTCACATGAGTATCATCAGAATTTGCAGATTACAGTGTCCAAATTATACCCCTAATATTGTTTTGCCTATCTCTCTGAGTCTAGAATAACCTCAAGCCTCTAAGGAAGAGATTACTATTTGTGGGATTTCTCATCATCCTCCTGATCTGTTACATAATAAGATTTTGGCCGTAAATGGTTCAAATGATGAAAAGTGCTTTCTAGGAAGTGAATTAGATTGTCTTGACTCTGAAGCCCTCGTACAACCTTTTGATCTTGAATTCGAAAATTATGTTGATATAACACCTCTTCCTACTACTAAAACCCAAATCGAGTCTTATATTACTAGATCTCAGTTGCCTTTCTACAATGGCTTTGGTCTTGTCTCAGATAAAGCCGGTTGTCCTATCAAATCCACGAACTAGACATATATGGAAATCCTAGTGGGCATGATGTGAGTCTGGGTCTGACTGGTGCCCCTTCATCTAACCCTTTGCATCCATTGTACCCTTATTTAGTTCATGGGTCTACTACACCGATAGTTCCTACAGATCATTCGCATCTTTATCCTACCCATGTTGATTGGAATCATGTACATGGGGGTAATGTTTCACAGTCAAAGTATGCATATTTTGAATCTCTTATTCCTAATTTTTCCACCGACAATATTTAACAAGTGAAAAAGAGGGCCTTACATCTCATCCATCTGAAGATTTTTCTCTCATTAACCCCTCTTCACTCACAATCCAAGAAGAGCCTTATGTGCCAGACACCAAACCTAATCGAATTGGTGGCTTTAATGGGTGTCATTCGATTGAAGATATATTCGCTCATGCCTCTGGCGATTATCATTCATATCCATATATTGATCTTACAAAGCCACCAAAATTTGATGATCCATCTTTCAAATGTCTGGGGAATCATCAGGAAGTTGAGGCACTTCAGCTTTCGCTAATGGTTATGTCAGGTTCTCATGTTCCTGATGAAACCCTTGAACCAAGTCAATTTAAGCCTTTCCAAAATTAGGGTTTCTGCACATCATACTCCTCTCACCATCAGCATTCCAGATGTGAGCTCATCATGGAAAATTTTAGGGGCTAATGTTCGCCCAGTGGGCTAATTTTCCATGATTTTTCCAAAAAAAAGATTCGCCAATTTCCAATTTTATAAAAGACGATTCGCCCAAATTTTAGAATATAAACTTATTTTACCTTAAAAATCGCCAACATTATAGAGAGACTATATATAAAATAATTATAAATTTGATTAATTTTACAAATATATCAATAAACATTTATAATTTGCATATTAGGGATTAGTGAGATTCGCCAATGTTTTAAACTTCAAGAAAATTTTCCATCCTTAAAATTTTCCTTGGAGCTCATCTTGGAAACCCTCTAATTCGAGTGATGTTTCTCTGAGAAAATATTTGCATCACCTTTCAGGTGATAGGCATCAAACTCTATACCGTAATTTATTTGCTGAAGGGAGTGCTCTGGTCATTGTCTCAAATATTTTTTACTATTCCTAGCTAGTACAGTCTGTCAACATATTCAATCAAATGATGTCTTACAATCTCCTATATGGGAAGGTGCTAATCGCCTCACCTCTCGTCTACCAGAGACTCTTTCAGCTGATTCATTTCATTCTTGGGAATGTAAAGAATCTAATCTGTTGAACTTCCAATCTATGAATATGCATACATATGATCCAATCAACAATATTTTCACTAATAGTTTTCCGGTCACAGCTAATGATAACCATATGCATTCACCTACAAATCTTTCAAAGCTACCAATATTTGATGGCTTTCCATTTGAAGGTACAAAGAATTGTCAAGACAATGAGGCACTTCATCTTCTGCTAATGGTTATGTCAAGTCCTCACGCCCTTGACTAAAACTATGGACAACGTCAAACTAGGGTTTCTAAGATTAGGGTTTCTGCACCTGAATCCTCATGTATCTCATTTACACCAGGAAAAATCCTCTCTTTTTAGAGTCATGAAGTTGATCATCCTCTATATCATGATAGGGTTGCAAATTGGATTAAAGGGCATTATTTGGCGGATTTATTTGCTAGCAGGTAACATATTGCCTCACTTACATTGGATTCAGGGTTAAGCATGAATGGATGTATCTCCTCATTGGATGATTATAAATTTCACGCTTGTGATTTGGTTTACCAGGATTGGGTTGCACTTTGCCTTGAATGGTATTTTTTGGAACATTTCCCTATAAGTAGAGGTGATTTTCTTGTTTTTTTGCATGCTTCACAGGTAAGAATTTTAGCTTTTGCACAACTTTTTTCACAAATTCTAATTTTTATCATCTTTGTTTTTGAAGGTCAGGAATCTGCTATGGTGGCTGCATTGGAAGTTTTATTTCACATGACCCGACCTCCTCTCTAGTTAAATTAGGGTTTAGGGTCTAGAATAGTTAGATTTTAGTTTTTCTTATTAATTTATTGATTAGCATTTTCTTTATGGTTTAAATCTATTATGTTTTGTTTTCCTTACGATAGGCAGTTTAGTTTCCTACATTTTGATTTTCCATTGGCTTGCATTCACATTCTTGCACTGCTTGTTGCTTCATAGCATGCATAACATATTTCCATGGTTATTTTATCTGCAATTAGCTGATCTCTTTTGCACATAACATTACGTTGCATCAGAAACCCTACCTGTTGCATTACATCATGCATCTTTCTTCTTGCTCGACATACACTCACCTTTGACCTGGCCTCGAAATTCCCTCTATGTGAATACCACTACATGAGCCTTCATGAGCCTAAATATTTCAAACCTTTGGTACTATGAATATATTTCTCACACCTTTTGTGGATGCTCAAACCCTAAAGTTATTGCTTTGACTTCTTTGCATGTTAAAACCCTAAGAGAGTTTCCTAGGTCACCTAACCCCAGGATTAAAACCGTAGCCCAATGATTATGTTATGTACCTAGGGGGGATAATATGGGGTACCAAGGGAGGTACCCAAGGTAATAATGTAATAATGGTATGGGCCATAGTAATAAATAGAGGTGGTTAACCCATGTCATGTAAGGGACCACAAGTAGTTAATAATAATGTAATGGGCCCATGGTATTAGTTGATGGTATGAGAGAACCATGGTAATGATGCATGGTATTGTATGTATGAGGCCTATATAAAGGCTAGAGACTCCACATGAAGAGGAAGATGAAGAGAAGTATTCTTGTATGAACAGGCATATGGCTTGTGGAGTGCTCTCCTTCCTTAAGGAGTGAATGTATGGTGTTGCCCTACCGTAAGGGTATGATCAATAAAGTATCATTTCATATTATCTTTGGGTTTACTTGCATTATCTTATGTTTTGATATCAGATCTATAATATTCTTGGGTTAGATCTAGAACAAGTGGTATCAGAGCTCTTTCTTGGGCAAACCGTGGAGAATTTTTTTCATTTTTGCAGGGATTTTTTGGGTGGCGAATTTGCAGATCAGATTTGTACGTTTTGGTGTAAGATCTGTAGAATCTAATTGTAGATCTGTATTCCTTGTGCAAAAATACCCGATTTCAAAAAAAAAAATCAGTTGAATCGGAGCCCGGATGAAGGAGATATCGCTGATTTAAAAATCAGTGGGGTTGCAGACAATTTTCAGGGCAGCGATTTTGCGGCGCAGATCTAGACGTCCTGGAACAATATCTACAAAATATAATTGCAGATATGGATTCTTTGTGAAAAAATACCCAAATTCAAAAAAAAAAATCAGTTGAATCGGAGCTCGGATGAAGGAGATATCACTGATCTAAAAATCAGTGGGGTTGTAGACAATTTTCAGGGCAGCGACTTTGCGGCGCAGATCTAGACATCTTGGTATAAGATCTGCAAAATCTAATTGCAGATATGGATTCTTTGAGAAAAAATACCCAACTTCAAAAAAAAAAATCAGTCGAATCGGAGTCCGGATGAGGGAGATATCGCTGATTTAAAATCAGCTCTTTTTGCAGAAATTTTGGGTGACGCCGGGAGAGTAGCAGCGCAGATCTGAAATTCCAGTGTCTGAATCAGGATTTCTATCACATGGGCAGATGCAGAATGGTTGTTCCATTTCTAAAAACAGGTTATAATAGGGATTCTGAGCAATATTGACGGATCTGTGACAAATTCAATTTTTCGCCAATATTTTTGTGATGGCGGGCCTAGATCGCCGTGAACAGGAAGACTCTTTTTTGGGTCGTCTCTGTAAGCTCCAACAGACGGGTACAGTGGAGGAATATATTACCGCTTTTGAAGCCTTAGCCTTCCGCACTTGGGGTCTCACAGATGCATTCTTCAAGGACTGTTTTATCACCGGTCTTAAAGAAGCCATCAAAGCTCAAGTTCTACTTCAACACCCTTCCACGTGGAAGGAGGCTTGCCAGTTAGCTCGTCAGGTCACATTGCCCAGCAAAGATTTTACAGGAAAGAAGGAAACCAAGGAACCAAAAGGGTTATTTTTGGCTGGTATCTCTGTATTGCAGGTTCATGGATTGATTCAGAAGGAGAAAATCATTGTGTCTATCAATCCGAGTTGCAAACAAAATCTTATAAATACCAACTTGGCACAGAAATTGCAAGTCCCAGCAAAACAAATTGAACATACACAGGTTGATGATAAGGATGTTCAAATCTATAAGGATTTGAAGCTTTCTATGGATAAGTATGTGTTTCATGGTGATTTTTATGCTTCAGATATGGATAACTTGGATGTTGTTTTGGGATACCCTTGGATGGAATCCGTGGGTACTATCAATATTAATGTGCAGAAGAAATTCCTGAATCTATGGTATAAAAAGAAGAAAATTACATTACAGGATATTTCCATCCATAAACATGTAGAGCACATGGAGGCTGAAGCAGAAGATGTTCAAGGGACTGACATATCAGATGATGAGCCTTTGATGATCGACAATCAAACACAAACAGAGGCTGCAGAAGAAAAGGTTACAGGTGATGATACATCAGAGGAGGGTTCAGTGGTTGAAGTCATATTGAAAAAGAAGACACCACAACAGGCACCACAACAGGGTGAAGTCAAGCAAAAGCCATCGGGGGTTAAAACTTCAACATATCATCACCCACATCACCCCGCAAGACAACCATCAAGATGGAAACCAAGTAATCACATGAAGGATAGCGAGGAGAGAAGATCCACCTACTACACATCAACACAGAAGAGCTGCCACGGTCAACTTCCATCTCAAGCGAGCGAGGCACCAGCAAGATCGAGGGTTCACCTTTCTCTTGGATGGCTAGATGCACGTGCATGGTATCAATGGACTACTCTCTTGAGTAGATCTTATTATTTATGTTCTTCCCATGTTTCGGGGACGAAACATGTTTAGGGGGGTGGAATGTTATGTACCTAGGGGGGATAATATGGGGTACCAAGGGAGGTACCCAAGGTAATAATGTAATAATGGTATGGGCCATAGTAATAAATAAAGGTGGTTAACCCATGTCATGTAAGGGACCACAAGTAGTTAATAATAATGTAATGGGCCCATGGTATTAGTTGATGGTATGAGAGAACCATGGTAATGATGCATGGTATTGTATGTATGAGGCCTATATAAAGGCTAGAGACTCCACATGAAGAGGAAGATGAAGAGAAGTATTCTTGTATGAACAGGCATATGGCTTGTGGAGTGCTCTCCTTCCTTAAGGAGTGAATGTATGGTGTTGCCCTACCGTAAGGGTATGATCAATAAAGTATCATTTCATATTATCTTTGGGTTTACTTGCATTATCTTATGTTTTGATATCAGATCTATAATATTCTTGGGTTAGATCTACAACAATTGGTATCAGAGCTACAACAGATTATGCGTCGTTGTGATGGTTACTCGAATAGGTAGCTTCTCTTAGAACTTGTTATCAAAGTTTCATCCTGGATATCTCTCCTACGAGTCTAATTTATTAACAAGGAAGATAAGAACAAATTGCTCATGGGAAACCCTAATCAGTTTGAATGACCTATACCCATAACCTGAACCTTGTGCTCAATGTGGTCTTGATTGTTTCAATGATTTGTGTTCCTTTTTCACTTGTTAACTGGAAATGAGATGTGGAAGCTTGGCATAAGGGAAAACCTAAATAAGGATATATATTAGTTTATGTCAAACAAGAAACAACCTCTTTTGCTCGTAAAAAAAAGTCGGGATCCATCATTCGCCTTGGCGCAATGAACGCCTAGTAATATGTCAAATTCACACATAAAATAACATGAAATTAAATAAAGGGTAAAGGATCGCGAAAGGCTTCCTACGCAGAGAGGTAATGCAACAACTCCGTCAAGGTACTGACTAGGCTCGTTGGCAATGGAGAAACGTTTGCGATTTGTTGGAGGACTCCACTTGGGTACTTGTCTAGGCCCACTAGTAGTGGAGCAATACCAGAAACTTTCTTTTAAAATATTGAGTACAATATGTCCTCCGCCTTGTTCTTTGCATCATCATCAACTACCAGCATGTGTGAACTTCTAATTGGTTGTTAATTACTAGCAAGACCTAGCTGAGACACAAAGGGAAGGCATGTTTGCAAAGCTTGAGGCAACGTAAGAGCTACCCATAAAAATTGTTCAATATTCCCTTGCATCATTATCCAGACTCAAACTACTACAGGGATGTTGACAGAGATACTGGATTCTACCAGTGGTTCGCCAATTGTTGTAGCCACTACAACACCACCCAAAATTTTGGGCATATCTAAAATTTTGGGTCCCCCTCTACTCACCTCAAGCCATTAAGGGATGCTCCAGTTGTTCATTGGCTAATTCCCCCCATGGATTGTTCTTATCAGACCCTATCGATGCACTCACTTGTGAAATTGTGTGATATATATATCATTATTTTGTCATGCCCCATCATGTGCATCAACCCTACCATTGCATTAGGGTTTTGGAAGTGTGATGTCTTGCCCACATCTTATCCCTATGCTTTTCAATCAATGGTTGCATTGTGTGTGGGAAAATAAGACTCCAATCTGGCTTTCATTATGTTGGCCATACTAGGGTTTGAGGAGAAACCCTAAATTGGCAAAAGAATTCTTCCCTGCATTTTAACATAATTAATATATCTCTAGAGATGCATTCTCATTGGAACTGTTTGGTATTATGGTAAGGATCATTGAATGTCATGTTTTACCTACGTTCATAATTAGTTCCCCATCTCAATGTGCGCATTAGGGTTTGTAAGTTTGTTGCCTTTCCCATGCATCTTTGAAGCCTTGCTTTGCATTAATCTCCACCCTCTAAATGCATGGTCATGAGAATTTCAAGGAACACACTCTATGAGTGCATCATCACCTTGGTCATCATGAAATACCAAATATAGATGCAATTAATAGATCCATGGAAGAACCTATATTTTGAGTCGGTCTCCAAACTTGAGCACACTTGACCAACCCATATAATTTGTAGCACCTTGATTTGGATAATTCATTGTTTATGCGCCTGAAGTGAATTAGTTTATTTATTCATTGGTTTCCATGTTCTCACATGAAAATATCACTATTGTGAGCTAACGTTTTTTCATCCCACCTCCTTTTTAGGAAATTAATTGAAGATACCAAGGGTATACATTGAACTATGTAACAGTTGCATTAAGCAATTCCTTGACACGACACTGCTAAGATTATCTAAAGATTAACCTCACATACTCTTCTAAGGAATTTAAGGAGAAACTGAGCTTGACACAAGATACACTCTTTAATCATGGTGATTATTTAATAGATGACATGGTGGATTTTTAATGGAATGCAGGGTTAATGCTTAGTTTAAACCACCATAATGCCCTTGAAAGTATTATGGGAGTTTTATTTTCTAAGAAGGATTAAATTCCATGTGGTTAGCTACCATGAAGGCCATCACACATGAGAGATGATGCATAGGGGGCATAAATGACAAAGGGAAAGAAAATAATATGTTGTTTAAGGGTGCCAATAGAGGCACATGTCAAAGGGAACACTTTTAGACAAACTAGGGTGTTTAGGTTCCAAGTGATGGAGCAATGCTAGAGGGGAAGCATCATGCAACCAAGGTTATAATGAATAGCACCAATTTTTTTACATGTATCACCATATACAATGAATCGAGGGTTCATTAACGAGAACATTGGAAGGAAGCGCAGAAGATATTTTATTGGGGGTATATATGCAGCACGAAGGACATATTATATAGTTGCCCAATTGTAGGTAGCTCACTGATATGAACAAACATGATGTTGAAAATTATTGTAGAGCAGCATTAACGGTGTTGAAGGCATTTAAATACATTTAAATAGTACTCTCTTCAAACATAGAATAATGTTTTGAGAAAAGCGTTGGCCACACGTCCAAGCATTTGGGAAACTAAGCATCAATTACAAAATTGCTACAATCATGCTTTATCGACATCTTTTTACTATGCGTTGGTGCATGTGACACAACACTAGGCATTGGTTTTGGGAAATCAAAGGCCGTGCGTGATTGATGGTATCCCCTTGAGAAGGTCATATGGGAACAAGAACATATAAACATTCGCTAACATGATCGGAGTGAGATTAAGAAGGCCACCTTGAAAGCCAACCAAATTATGCGTTTAAGTAGTTTTCTATTGCTACATTAAAAAGACATAAACTTCAACCCATTGCAAAAATGAGTTTAGGATCATAACCATATCATTAAGGCCAAATTGTTCTTCTAGACAGGGGTGATATGTATAAGCCATCGGTCTCATACCGCATGACTAAAAGGGAAGCGTGTCAATAGCAATAAGTTGGATTGGACAAGTAGAGATTAATCCTAATCCCATTCGATGGGAAGGAACCCCAAACATTTCATGTTTTTAACCACACGAGAGACGTGATGGAACTGAGTATATGCGAGTGTTGAAAGAACATGCATGTTGTAAATTCTGGAGTGATAACACTGATTTCCTATGACACTTTTGACTGCAAGCAACACGAAAATGCGTGAAGGATGAACGACCAACAAAGAGGCACATCACACTCTAATAATTGCGCTATAAGGTGGATTAAAACTATGACCGAACCATCACATTAACTGGATAGGTTGCAAAGTCAGATGAGATGATGCTCAGGGATGAAACTCTAAAATGTGACCTCTGACCATGCTACCTCTCCGTATCACAAGATACCAATTTTGGAACCTTGAACGAATGCCAGAAAGATATGACCTGGATGTATGCGACCCTGCAACCCTTGGTGAGTCAAACATGCACTGAAGTCGTTGAGTCACATTCCAACATGCAGCTCGAAAGTGTGACTTCCATCAATGCGACTCTACGACCTCTTCCAAGTCACCAGGTTGCAAAATCGCTCTCGAAGTAGCTAAGGGTCGGTGCGACTTCTCCTTTTCTGTGACCTCCTTTTCAATGGGTCCATTCCATAAAAGGGCGCAAGCTGACAAGGTGAACTGGCTAGTCTAGTTGTCACCATGACAATGCAAGGCATAAAATTAATTTTTTTGTATCTAAAGAAGACATTATTAATTGGGAGGGCCTAAATATCTAAATGCAAACATAGAACAAAGGGTGTTCTTTTATGCAACCAAGTGCAGTTTCTTGTAAGGTGTTTGAATCCTAAGAGTTTCCTATTTTCAAGTCTCTTCATTTGGAAATTCTGTATTTGTTCAACAATCCTCTTTTATGGATAGAACAATTTGGTGAGATGCAAAATGAGGTTAGATATGGAACCATAAGAGGTTCTTCATCTAGGCCACCTTCCAATACTGAGATGGCAGCAACAACTTTAATATCACAATCAGATAAACCTAAAGCACCATGGAGATTTGGTAGGAAACATGTACCAGACTCAATTTTGAATGAACCTACACTCAAGGATGTTATGGCAATTTTACCTCCAAACTACCATCTGGAAATATCAAAATGTATTTGGAGGATTAAGTAATCTAGAGCAAAGAATGTAATATTGTGATTTCTAGAGGGCTTGCTTATGTACTCCCTCACAATATGCGATATTTTAGAGGCATTCACGGATGTGGATGAAAGCTTTCTACTTGGGGATGTTACCTATGGAGCATGTTGTGTTGATGATTATTCAACTACAACACTTGGGTCTAGTTTTCTCATTCACTATTATTTCTATCAAAAATCCGCTCATATTGGACACATGATTAATGGACTAAGTAGTGTTCTTGGGAGGTTCATTTCATTGATCCAAAGGCCCCAATGATAAAATTCTCATTTGCACACACACTGAGTCAGAGCAAAAACCCAAACAACAAGAGGGCACCCATGGTAGTCTCACAAGACTTAGAAAAACCACTTGCTCTGATAACACCATATGGCATGAGAAAGCATAGTGTGACCCTAGTGAAACAAGTTGGGGTTTTTCTCCAGAAGCTTTACACCTAGGGTTTGAGCCAAAAGGAATGCTCACTTCATGTACTCACTCAAGGTGTTGTGTCAATGGAAGGACCAATGTCAAGAAAGCACTTAACAACTGAACACTGCAACAAAGCCACTAAGGGATACCTATGTATGATTTCACAAGTTTGGGAATGGGAAGCAATTAAAAAAGTTATTGTGACCTTGACTCTACAAAGCAGTGGATTTACATTCAGCACTCGCTCCATAGTGGGCCCATGGAAAAAATATTGATTAAAGAAGCATGGGAAGACCTTATAAAATCCACCCTCTATGATAACGTTGTGTCACAAAAAAGGACTATACAGGGGTCCAAATTAATGGCTTTTTTTACAATTAATTCATTATGTTTTAAGTTATTTATTTTTCTATAAATGCATGTGATCCACGTCATTTTATTGTAGGTGAAAGGAGGGGATAAAGGATAGATATATGTGGATAAATTAGGGTTTTGACGATATGGAAACCATATCCACTCAAGCTCCTAAAATATGATGGCTATGTCAAAAACACAACATTGAAAGATGGATAAGAGCAAGACGATGGATGGAAATATATATAAGGAAGTCCAAGAGGGCCCTCCACGACCACGTGTAGTGATATTAGATAATATTGTGGCACAACAATTGACCACACAAGGGTCTAAATTAATTATTTATTGTTGGCATTATGTTTCAAGTGTTGTCCTTGATGGCAACTCACTCAGAGGTTGGTACAGGTGCTCAGAGGTTGGTACAGGTGATGGCAACTTAATCAGAGGACAGATCTCAGTACAGCAGGACAAGAAAGAGATATACGCAGGTTCAGCAAGGAGAATCAGCGTGTACACGCAGGTTGGATTCAGTAAAAGCGCGTACATGTGAAAAGTACCTTGGGTCCATGGCAGTTAGTCCTTGGAAGTTGTGCCTATGGTTTCGGACCATGGTGTCTCGACGGGCGTGTCGATCCCTAGATTTGAGGTTGATGGTATTGTGTTACTATGGTTTTGGCTCTTGGTATTGAACAAGGCCTAAGGCTATATAAGGAGAAGATCATTAGGCAAAGAAATGCATTGTGTGTCTGACGCAGTGAGAGGAGCTGGTATTGCTGGTTATCTGTTCGGGACGTTTGGCAAGGGTCGGATCGGACAGCGAAGGCATAAGAATCTATTTCTAGATCTGCACGCGGGTTGCCTTTGGTGAAAGCGCGTATACACGCGGTTTTGGTACAGTGAAGTAGCGTATGCATGATAAGGTTTGATATTTCAGGTTGTTGCTGATTCTGGTGGTTGTTGCAGAGTTCTGGACTCTGGTTTGGGTTCTGTGTTCTTGATGACAGGGTTTCAGTGATTCGGTATTGGGTTGTTTAATGAATTATGATGCAAGTATAAGTTGATGATTGTATTGCGGTAATGTTTGTTTTGTACTCTTGGATCCAGTCTGAAAATTGATGAAACGTGGTCCCTGAAGGTTGTAGGGTTAGCACCTACGTACTAGTAAATGGATCAGCTAGTACAAGAGCTGAGGGGGTTGTAGCTCCCTTCCAGAAGTAGTTGGAAAACGAGAGAGGGTTGTAGCCCTCTGCAGGTTGTAGCCTGCGTACTGGTAAAGGACTGCACCAGTACATTGTAAAAGAAGTTTCTCATTAAAGAAGAAAGAGACGAATTGCAGCAGGTGGTTTTCACCCACATTGGGTTTCCACCTTATATCATGGTGTTCATGTGTGTGGCTCTTGTGTGATGTTCTGTTCTGTTATACTGCACCTGTTTACTATTAATATGCTTAATAATGTTCTGATGCATTTACTGAAGATTAACCTAACTGAATTATAAGATTTCTGGATATACGCGAGTTTCATTAGACACAGTAGCGTGTACATGCGAGTTCACTTAACAGAAGTAGCGTATATGTTTTTGAGCATTGAAAAGTTTTATTGATCTGATAATACTGATTCACCCCCCCTCTCAGTATTATTTCCAACAATTGGTATCAGAGGAGGTCCTTCAGAGGAAGCTTGATCGCTTGAAGGAAAAGATCCATCAGAATGGCTAATCAAGAAAGAGAGGCACACATCAGGCCACCACTCTTTGACGGGAACAATTTTACTCACTGGAAGATAAGGACCACTGCATATCTACAATCACTTGGAGCAGAAGTTTGGGGAATCGTAGAAGGAGGATACAAATTTCCATCAGCAACCCCTACAGATCCAGCAGAGAAAAAGAAATATGAGCTCAATGCCAAAGCTGTTACTGTCCTATTGAGTAGTTTGACTCAATCAGAATTTATGAAGATCATGCATTTCAAATCAGCTAAAGAAATATGGGACAAAATCGTTACAAGCTACGAAGGAGATGATCAGGTAAAAAGAGCAAAGCTTCAAACTCTCAGAATCAGGTATGAAACTCTTAAGATGCGTAGTAATGAAAGCATAGCTAATTATTTCCTGCGTATGGATGAGATTGTGAATTGTATGAGGGATCTGGGTGAAGAATTTGAGGAAATTGTCTTAGTTGAAAAGGTTTTGAGATCTCTGTCTGCTAAATTTGATTCTAAAGTATCTTCCATAGAAGAAAAGGAGAATGTGCAGAAAATCACCATGTCACAGCTTCACGGGATCTTAACTGCTTTTGAAATGCGACAAGAGGTACCACCAGAGGTCGCATTCGAAGTGTCAAAGGAAGAAGATGAGGTAAATTTTGTCAAGAATCTTGAACGGGGAACTGGACGGTTCAAAGGTAAGCTACCTTTCAAATGTTTTCTATGTGGTAGAGTTGGTCACTATGCTGCTAGATGCCCTCATAACAAAGGCAAGATATCTGAAGAAGATGGTAGAAGCTATTATACCCATATTAAAAGTTCATTCAATGATAGTGGAGATATTAGAAGTCTCATGGCACATGAAAAGAAGAATGCTTCATCCAATAATAGCGAAGATATTAAAAGTTTCATGGCACATGAAAAGAAGAATGCAGAAACTGAAGAAGTTGCCAAATTAAAAGAACAATTGGAGACAGAAACCAGGGTAAGGAAGAAATTGCAGGATATAGCAAAAGATCAGAGCACAACTATTCAGAGACTTGAATCAAAGATCCTCTCTCTAAAAGAAGATCTTGAAGATCAAGAACATGAAGTGATCAAACTAAAGCGACAAGTGGAAGAAGGGAGAAAAGTTGAAGAAGACCTAAGGAAGCAGTATCTGAAAAAGGAAGAACAACATCAAGTTGAGGTAAATATCTTGAAAGGTAAACTAGAAGAAAAGGATAAGCTTTTACGATTTCAAGATAGTTCTAAAGTCTTGGATGATATTCTTAATAGTCAAAGATCTCCTGCTATCAAGACTGGTCTTGGTTTTCATGAATATGTTGAAGGTGAATCTAGTTCACAAGGTGAGGCAAGAAACTCTAATGAGAAATCTGAAATGCTCAAGGAACAACCAAGGAAAGAAATTCCTCAAGGAAGATCCTTTACTCCTAACTATGGACGTGATAGATGATTATTTCCTCCACTGAATAATGTTGAATGTTATGTATGTCATAATCTTGGACATGTTGCAGCCAGATGTAGAAGTAGAATGGTTCAAGAAAGATCATCGCATCCCAGGTATTTCAGAGGGTATTGCTTTGCCTGCAATGCATATGGACACAAAGCAATTGATTGTGATAGAAGGAACATGAAAAATGTAAGGTGTTATACATGCAACAACTATGGGCATAAAGCAAGGGAATGCAGGAGCAGATTTCAAAATTCAAGACAAGAGGACCATACATCATCACAGTTGCAGGAATTGAAGAAGACAGAGACAGAAAGGTGTGGCATAACTCAGTCAGCTGACATAACAGACACAGGGGAATCTGAAATGGATGAAATTCAGTATTCCATCCTGCATACGCTGATATAATGAAGACAAGTCGCGTATATACGCGAGTTACAGGCTGCAAAGTCGCGTATATGGAGAAAGGGCAGCAGAACAAACCCAGGTTCAGTCATGGTTGGCTCAGGCTCAGGGGGCAGCAGAACAGACTCAGGAAATGGTTCAGTCATGGTTGGCTCACACTCAGGGGGAGCATATACTTCAAATAATTCATTGTTGGCATTATGGATTGCTGATGAAACTAAATGATACATCTTGTTGTTTGATCAAAGGAATAGTATTGCAGGTTGATGATTATGGTACAGATCTGAATGGCTGGTCTTAGATCCTGCATCTGCTCAGGGGGAGCATGGATAGATTGGTACACTTTGGCATATACAAAGGGGGAGCCAAATCAGAATCTTCAGCATGTACTTAGGAGGAGTATGGACAGTAGTATGGACAGTAGAAGGTATACCAAAGAAGAGAATATCTTGGTACGCCCTTTGCCCTTGATGTCAAAGGGGGAGATTGACTTGGTGTGGTGGTTGCCATCAAGTCCAAAGGGGGAGATTGTTGGCATTATGTTTCAAGTGTTGTCCTTGATGGAAACTCACTTAGAGGTTGGTACAGGTGCTCAGAGGTTGGTACAGGTGATGGCAACTTAATCAGAGGACAGATCTCAGTACAGCAGGACAAGAAAGAGATATACGCAGGTTCAACAAGGAGAATCAGCGTGTACACGCAGGTTGGCTTCAGTAAAAGCGCGTACATGTGAAAAGTACCTTGGGTCCATGGCAGTTAGTCCTTGGAAGTTGTGCCTATGGTTTCGGACCATGGTGTCTCGACGGGCGTGTCGATCCCTAGATTTGAGGTTGATGGTATTGTGTTACTATGGTTTTGGCTCTTGGTATTGAACAAGGCCTAAGGCTATATAAGGAGAAGATCATTAGGCAAAGAAATGCATTGTGTGTCTGACGCAGTGAGAGGAGCTGGTATTGCTGGTTATCTGTTCGGGACGTTTGGCAAGGGTCGGATCTGACAGCGAAGGCATAAGAATCTATTTCTAGATCTGCACACGGGTTGCCTTTGGTGAAAGCACGTATACACGCGGTTTTGGTACAGTGAAGTAGCGTATGCATGATAAGGTTTGATATTTCAGGTTGCTGCTGATTCTGGTGGTTGTTGCAGAGTTCTGGACTCTAGTTTGGGTTCTGTGTTCTTGATGACAGGGTTTCAGTGATTCGGTATTGGGTTGTTTAATGAATTATGATGCAAGTATAAGTTGATGATTGTATTGCGGTAATGTTTGTTTTGTACTCTTGGATCCAGTCTGAAAATTGATGAAACGTGGTCCCTGAAGGTTGTAGGGTCAGCACCTACGTACTAGTAAATGGATCAGCTAGTACAAGAGCTGAGGGGGTTGTAGCTCCCTTCCAGAAGTAGTTGGAAAACGAGAGAGGGTTGTAGCCCTCTGCAGGTTGTAGCCTGCGTACTCGTAAAGGACTGCACCAATACATTGTAAAATAAGTTTCTCATTAAAGAAGAAAGAGACGAATTGCAGCAGGTGGTTTTCACCCACATTGGGTTTCCACCTTATATCATGCTGTTCATGTGTGTGGCTCTTGTGTGATGTTCTGTTCTGTTATACTGCACCTGTTTACTATTAATATGCTTAATAATGTTCTGATGCATTTACTGAAGATTAACCTAACTGAATTATAAGATTTCTGGATATACGCGAGTTTCATTAGACACAGTAGCGTGTACACGCGAGTTCACTTAACGGAAGTAGCGTATATGTTTCTGAGCATTGAAAAGTTTATTGATCTGATAATACTGATTCACCCCCCCCTCTCAGTATTATTTCCAACATTTATTAATGTAATTATTTCAATTAGATGGTTGTATTTCCATTATAATTTTGATTGAAATTACATCTGACCAATGTTATTTGCCTGCAGGTAGAAGGAAGGGAACAAAATGTTGGTCTACGCAAAGGGATTATGGTTTCTCATGGAGCTTGCATAACTAGGGTTTCCTTTCAGCAAGTCAGATTCTCCCTTCCAAGTTCCAAGAACCTTTCAATAAACTCAAAGGTGCATCACCAGAAGATTGATGAATGTGAGTGAAGCATAGTGGCAAGAAAACAGGTCGATTCTAGGACCAAGCATCCGCATCGTTGCGACATATGGGCAACAAAAATTCTAGGGTTTCCAATAACCCTCTACATCCTTCCCTCTCTCTCCTTCATCATAATGCAAATATTTCCCACCATTATATCAGCCACTATGTTAGGATTGATGTGGGCATGTAACAATCATTTTGGCTTGAGAAAGAAGCGGGTAATCTCAAGAGTCATGAGGGTAGTTGAAAGGGCATGAGGGAAGGCCAAGGGTCACGATAGGTGAACAAACAATTCATCTCTATAAATGTTCCCTCAAGCCTCATTATCCAAGGACTTTGGCACTTGAGTTGAGGGTAGGAATAGAGAGTTGATTTATGCTTGACAACTAGAGCCACTCAACTGTTGGGATCTAGTAGAGTCGATTTGCAGTGGGGCTAGGGTCTTGGTATTTGGAAATGGTATGAGCAGCCCATGTTCCACTATTGGGTTTTGACTAATTAGATGATATTTTTTTGAAGTTGAAACGAAATTAAGAAGATGTTCTTTATCTTTGGCATTGATTCCCATGCTTTCTCGTGGTGTTTGTATTAGTTGTGTGATACTTCACTATATTTGTATGTGTGCTTTCATATACGCAATATGTTATGGACTTGTACATAGTGGTTGCATGTATGTTTTGATTTTGAATAATATTTTACTTGTTCCTCACCATGTCGGTGACCTATTGTGAACTACTTTGCAATTAACTTCTAGCATGTTCCCATTTATTGTATGTCTGATTGGGTTTTAGCTCACTAATCCCTCTCATAGGATATCTCTTCTTATTGTTGTTGAGACTTGTTTTACCTCTTTCTAAAATTTCCCAATCTTGTGCTGATTTTGTTTCATTTCCCGAGTTGTTCATTCTTATCCCACTCTGACACCTTCTCATTTAACAACCAAGAGCAGAAACATTCATGGTGGTAGCTAGTCCTACATACCAGGTGGGGATACTTTCCCAAAGGGTGTGAGGTCTAATTAGGACTTCACACCAGGGAGACCCCCTTAGTTGTTGGCGATATATTTAGGCCCGTCAACACTTTTATAGGTGTGGCCATCATTTTATATTGTTAGCATGAAACTTATTTGTTTAAAAAATCATACTTTAAATGGCTATTTTGCATACTAGTATGTTATGGGTTTTAACTGGTTTGATAATAGGTAAATCCAATGTTAATATGGTAGGCTAATTTTATGTCTTACTCATAGTATGGTTGTTTGAGATAAATGTGGAAGATTAAAATGATCACCAATATATCTAGATATATATATATATATATATATATATATATATATATATATATATATATATATATATATATATATATATATATATATATAGATATATATGCTTGCGTAAATTTTATGTGGTGGTAGCAAAATGTTCATTAATTTTATCTAACAAAATAAAGTTAATTTATTTTAGATATGTCTCCATGTTTCATTCATGCTATAATGTTTGAAGATCTAATGTATTTTGGGAGAAACATGTTATCACTCAGATTTTCCTAGAAGTTGTTGGGAAGAGGAAAGTGGTCTGAGGTAACCACAAACCATCTTTTAAGTATAGATTCTAGCCAATCTGTACTCAGAGAGGGCTCTCTCTGAGTATAGATTGGCTAGAATCTATACTTAAAAGTTGGTTTGTGGTTACCTCGGACCCCTTTCCTCTTCCCAACAACTTCTAGGAAAATCTGAGTGATAACATAGTGGTGACTCCATTGGGGACCTGAACATTTTGTTTGTTACTATTGTTTACTTTATAAACTACAAACGGAGCCTAAAGATTAGCTAGGAAGCCTTTGAAATTCTCTTGCTTTGGAATTGCAGAAGTAAATGAATGCTACTTCAGTCTATCTCCGGTCTAGTTTATGGATTGAACACCTAGTTTCAAATTCTTGATCAGTTCCTTTTATTTTCCAATAAGTCTTTAAGAAGGTTCACACCCCATACCTAAAGCTTCTTAAAGAAGCTGTAAGAAGTTGTTTTGTCCAACCCATTTAGAGAAAAAACCCAAAAGTACACCTAGAAACTTGGCTTCAGAAATGACTCGTTACACCAGAGCTAACCCTGACCCAAATCCATCCCCTGTGTTCGAAAACCCTAATATAATCCCTAGGATTCTAAGGAGACAAAATAGCCAAGAAAGTTCTGCTAGTTCACGGCCTTTATACAGATCAAGATCCTGTCCAGTGAAGTGGATTTACCTTGAGGAAGAACCTTTTGATGAGTGGTTTGAGACCTCTTTATTTGTAACTTTTTCTGAATCTGGGTTAGCCCACACAGTTCATGATCCTTTATTCATTGAAAATTTACAACTTGAAGTTGTCACTTCACATCTTGACAGACATTTGCAAAATTCTATTCAATCTGAACTTACCTCTACAGGAACATCAAAACTTTCTATGATTACTTCAGCCTCTCCTAGTTCATCTCAACCCAAGCCACCCCTTCCACCCCTCCATATACAACTCACATTCCCATTGTCATCCCCATTCAACCATTTGTCACACCTACCCCTCCAGCCATGGAAAACAGATACACTCCCCTGTACTTACCTTCCAACCCAGGGGCTATGCCCCAAGACTATCAAAGCAAAATCACACCTTTTGATGGATTGGTACTTACACTGCACAACAACATACTAAAAAGATGACAGACTACTTTTAGATATATGAAGTTGATGTTGATTATGTTAGAATGAGGATATTTGTTCAAAGTTTAACTGGAGATGTTAGGACATGGTTTAGAGCCCTTCCTGCAAATAGTATCAATGACCTACAAGTTCTTTATCAGACATTCTTGAACAGATGGGAAAAGAAGAAAGACCCTCTCCATATTTTGTCAGAGTATGAAAACTTGAAGAGGGGAACTCAGGAAATTGTACAAGATTACTGTACTAGGTTCAATAATGTTTACAATGCTATCCCCCAAAACCTTACACCTCCCCCAGGTTTGGCATTAATCAAATTCCCTAATGGATTTGATTCAGATATGGCATATCAACTTAGGGAAAGAGCTCCTCGAACCTTAGAAGAAATGCAAAGTATAGCTGTCAGCGTTGAAACTAACCTAATATCCAAAAGAGCTAGAGCTAGAGCTGAAAGGAGGATACCTTTGAAAGAAGAACCTTCATCTTTTGAACAAAAACTTGATGCTATTATCAAAGGTATGGAGAGATTATGAGATAGAGTAGAAAAAATCGAAAGAAAATCCCCTTGGGATGGACAACCTAGCAACAACGGGAGAAATCCAAATTTTAGGAAGAACCAAAATCAGCATACTGGGAAGGTTTCCCCTGATCAAAATGTTAGGCCCCCTTTCAAAGAAAATTATGTTGAATCCTCCACTTCTAATGAACCAATAGAAGACACCCAAATCAATTTGATGGGACTCAACAATGGAGAACAAGTTTTCTTGACCCAAATTCCAAACTCAGTCAGGTGAACCATTTGACTTTAGGGAGGGATATGATACTGCCATTTATGAAGTCCATAAACAATACAATTTGAGGAGCAGAAGAATAGATGTCCTTGAAACTAATAAACAGAAAACCACCAAGTAGCCTAACAAAGGTAAGGCCAATAATATCCCTATACATATTCTTTCAAGAACAGAACCTAACCCATCTAACCCAATTATTGAAGATGTGTTTGAAAATCAACCGAATAATAGACAACTTTCCACTTCTATTCCCTCTAAAGGAAACATGGAAGAGCCTCCAGAAGTTGATGTGGAAACAACTTTAGCCTATAACCCCACTCCTGAAAAGGAGAAAAACACAGAGAACACTGATGAAAAAGAGAATCCAGCTGTCCAGAATGCAAGAACTCAGTTTGAAAAGCCTTTTAATCTGGAAGCTAAAGTAGGCAAATTAAAGATAGTTGTTCCATTGTCTGAACTAGCTAAACATGATGTCTACAGAAGCCAAATTAACAAGTCACTCAAAATCTTGGTTAATGAAGATTCAGTAAATGTTTTTGATGATCAGCTCGAATTGATTTTTGGCCCTGAAGTGAATGGGAAATCAGTAGATGGAGGAATCCCTCCTTTCTATGTAAGTCTCAATATACATCATAAAATACTTCATAATGCCGTGTTTGATTCCGGTGCCTCTCATAACTTAATGCCTAAATATGTAATGGAGAAATTGGACTTAGACATCACCAGACCGTATAAAGACCTCTTTTCCTTTGATTCAAGTCAGGTCAGATATTTAGGTTTAATCAAAGACTTATGTGTGTCACTAGTTCAATATCCTGCCAAAACAATTCTAATGGACAGAGTATTAGCTGACATTCCACCAAAATATGGCATGTTATTGTCTAGGTCTTCGGGTGCAAAACTTCAAGGATCTCTACAATTAGACATGTCTTATGCTACTATTTCAATATTTGGTCAACCCAAGAAACTATACAGAGAAACCTTAATGAAATACATTGTAAGTAGTCAAGAGAAACCCCAAAATTTCCCTATCTACTCAATTCACTATGATATGGACTCTTTCATACTCTACAGTGCTGAAGTTGATCCTTTAGCTGAATCAGAAGTTTTAGCAAAACCAAAAGAAATTGCAAATGATAAATCTAGTGTTCAAATACATGAAATTTATGAAAACAATGAGACATCAAACACCAAAGATAAAACAAAAGAAAGCAAAGAACCAAATCTCCCTATTAAACATATTCCTGAGACTCCTGACACAAATTATGAACATGAGATTCTCTGGCACTTAGAATTTGATGGTTCAATTAACAAATTAGGAGCAGGAGCAGGAGTCTGGGTGCATAATCTTGAAAACAACCATGCTGAAGGACATGCCTATAGATTAATCTTTAGATGCACCAACAATATGGCAGAATATGAAGCTCTGTTGCTAGCTCTTAAACTGGTTAAGAAATTAGGAGCAATTAGGGTGTTTGTCTTAGGCGATTCTGAGTTAATAGTTCAATAGATTAAGGGATAGTATTCAACAAATGATCCTAGACTGAAGTATTACAGAGATACAGTGATAGAGTTTCTCAACACATTTTTGGAAACTAAGCTTGCCAAAATCCCAAGAAAACATAATTTGCAAGCTCATAGTCTGGCAATGTTTGCCAGCACCTGTAAATTACCATTTGAATCCAATCATCAGTTCACAACTGAGATTAGACATAGGACAGCTATACCAGACAATTTAAAGAACTGGAAAGTGTTTGAGGGTGATAAGCAAATTAACAACTTTTTGACTTTAGATGAGGAATTTTGTAACATAAACATAGATGTAGATACAATAAATGAATTTGATCAAACAAACAAGATAGAAACAGACATTTCAGCAGAAAATGCAACTCAAATGTTGCATCCAACAAAATTTACCAAACAGAAAATGCAGGAACTTCAAGAGATGGATATTGATGCAATTGTTGAAGGAGAATCTGAAGTAATCAATTTAAAGGACAATCATTTGCCTCACAGATTAACACCTTTGGAAGATCTTTTTGATTTCAATGATATTCCTAAGAAACCCAAGATGGAACCCTTAAGAGCAGATATTGAGGACTATAATTTGGGAACTGAGGATGATCCTAAAATAGTGAAGTTATCCAAATCCTTGCCCCTGACCAAAAACTCAAATATGTTGAGCTAATGAGAGAGTTCCATGATGTTTTTGCCTGGAGTTATGAAGACCTGAAATCTTATGACACCTCCATAATTCAACATACGATACCTCTGAAGGAAAACCAGAAACCATTCAAGAAAAATCTTAGAAGAATTAATCCTGTACTTCTTCCCTTAATTGAAAAAGAAATCAAACGAATGTATGAAGTAGGAATAATTGCTCCTATCAGGTTTTCAGAGTGGGTGTCTAATTTAGTACCTACTAGGAAGAAAAATAGAGACATCAGATTATGTGTCGATTTAAGGAATGTTAATAAAGTTTCTTTGAAGTGAAACTACCCCTTGCTTAAGATGGATCACATTTTACAGAGGGTGGTAGGAGCTTCTAAGATTTCACTCTTGGATGGGTTCTCAGGCTATAACTAGATTCTGGTTCATCCTGATGACCAAGAAAAGACTACATTTACAACACCATGGGGTACATTAAAATATGTTAAAATGCCATTCGGACTTAAAAATGCAGGGGAAACCTTTCAGAGGGCAATGGACATAGCGTTTGCGAAGGAAATTCATGATTTTCTGGTTATATATCTAGATGACCCGACTTTCTTTTCTAAATCAGATCATCAACACTTGGATCATTTGAGACAAGTATTCTTGAAATGTAGAAAATATGGTATTTCCTTAAATCCTAGAAAGTCATTGTTTGGTTTAGAGGAAGGCAAACTTTTAGGCCATATCATCTCCAAAGAAGGCATCAGAATTGACCTTGCTAGAATAGAAGTTATTCTGCAAATACCCCATCCTAGAAATGTCAAAGAACTTCAAGCTTTCCTAGGAAAGATCAATTTTTTGAGACGATCCATATCTAATTTAGCTGAATTAATTAGATTGCTTAATAATATGTTGAAAAAGGATTCTAGTATTAGTTGGACAGTTGAAACCAAGCAAGCTTTTGAGTAAATTAAAATGGCTTTGACTAGAACACTGATCCTTACAAGTCCAAAGTTTGATAGAGATTTCATAATATTTTCCTTTGCATTAGAACACACCATAGTTGTTGTTTTACTACAAAAGGATGATCAGGGATGTGAAAAACCAATAGCTGTTTTTAGTAAAGCACTTAGGGATGCACCACTGAAATAAAAAATCATGTAAAAAAAAGCTTTTGCACTGGCAAAAGCTATTAAAGACTTTAGAGTCTACATATTGTATTCCCATGTAATAGCCTATGTGCCAAATGCTGTTGTCAAAGACATATTAACTCAAGATGGAATTGAGAGCAAATGAGGTAAATGGATTGCTGCTATAATGGAATATGATATTGAAATTAGACCTACAAAGCTTATAAAAGGACAGGGATTGGTTAAACTCATGATTGAAACGAATTGTCAAGCCCTAGATATTAATGAACTAGATAATGAACAGGAGATGGCGACTCCACAAATCAGCCAGGCCTTCTTAGATTCACCATGGTATGCTGATATAATTTATGTATTATTAAACCTGCAGGCTCCTCCAGGGTTATCCAAGACAAAGAAAAGGTTCTTGAAGCTGAAAGCTACAAAATTTTGTATTTTAGATAATGCTTTATTTTGGAAAAATCATGAAGGTATTCTATTAAATTGCTTAATAGAAAGAAGAATCTGACAAGGTTCTCCAAGAATTTCATGCAGGAGACTATGGTGGACACCTTTACTGGAAGGAAACTGCAGACAAGATCTTGAGGGCTAGATTTTATTGGCCAACCTTGTTCACCGATGTAAAGAAATTTGTCACTGCTTGCCATAAATGCCAAATTTTTTAGGGCAAGAGAAAACTACTACCTTTACCCCTGAGACCAATCTCCACCGAAAAACCCTTTCAACAATGGGGCTTAGACTTCATTAGGGAAATTCATCCTCCATCTTCTGGCCAACATAAATGGATTCTCACTGCCACAGATTATTTCACCAAATGGATAGAAGCCATTTCCTCTAGAAAAGCCAATGATACTGCGATTATAGGATTCTTAGAAACCAATATATTGTCTAGATTTGGCTGTCCTAAGAAGATCATAACTGATAATGTTGTTGCCTTTAAATCCAAGAAAATGATAAGTTTCTGCAATAAATACCATATCACTCTAGGCCATTCCACAACCTATTACCCTCAAGGTAATGGTCTAGCTGAGTCTTCCAATAAAAGCCTAATTAACATCATTAAGAAATTATTGGAAGAAAACAAGAAAAACTGGCACAAGAAACTTACTAATGCACTGTGGGCAGACAAACTTACTACAAAGAAATCCATTGGGACTAGTCCTTATGAATTAGTCTATGGCATGGAGGTTGTATTTTCCTCATCCGTAGGAGTTCCAGTAATGAAACTGCTTCAGGAAGCTCAAGTGGAGCCCAATGACATTCAAAGGAGAATTAATCAGACCATCCATTTGCAGCAGACCAGAGAGGAAGTATATCAGAGATCTCAAGTGGTACAAGAGAAACTTAAGAAAATATTTGATAAAAGAACCAAGGTAGAGGACTTCTACATTGGAGACAAAGTTTTAAGATGGGATTCTAGGAGAGAGGACAAGGGAAAACATGGGAAGTTTGACTTCCTATGGAAAAGACCTTTTGTTATCCATGCTTTACAAGGAAACAATACCTACTATCTCAAAAACTTGGATGACACAGAAACAGAAGAAGGACCAGTTAATGGTCGGATGCTGAAGCATTACTATGATCCCACCTTTTAATGTATTTTTATTCTAACATTGTAAATACTATATCCTTGGTAATGTCACAGTTTGGATTGGATAGTAACTTACTAGAGTTGAAGCCCGAAGAGAAGGCCTTAAGATTCAGAAGGATTACTATCATACATATAATAAAGCAACCAACAGAAGGAGATTTCAGAACACAGTCAAAGTCATTCAGAAGGCCATATGACCTACTGTTCTTGACTTTCCACCAAGAAAAGCCATCCCCAAGTGGAGCCAGTGTTATGCTCCTATACCAATAGGTGTCATATTTCATGATTGACTTGATGAGCTCTGCAATATGTTCATCCCTTTTCTTGTTGCAAAGGTTTTCCATATTTTTCAAAAAATCAAAAAATTTAAAAAATGTAAAGAGGGTATGCCCTAAAAGAAAAATCAAAGGGTAAAAAGAATAAAATGGTCAAAAAAATGAGAAAAAATGAACCCCAAACAAAAATAGACTAGGAAAATGTGCAAGTCTAAATGCCACTACTATTTCATTTTTTGTAATAAGCAATTGTGTGCAACTTGTGAATCTTATGCCACAATTGATGAAGAGTCAAACTGTTTAAATTTGGCTCATTAATTTTTCAATTTCATGCTATAGATAGAGAATAAATATCTGACCAAACAGTGTAATCTTGGTAGATAAGTAGATAGGTAGAATGAAAAAAAAGGAGCTCAACAGTTTAATCTGAGCCCTTGGATGTAATAAGGTTAGACTTAGATAGATTTCCATATGTAAAAGAAAAAGTGTGATAAGGGTTTGCCAAACTAAGTGCACCCTAATAAAGAAGAAAAATGCCAGGCTAAAGTAGGCAGGGTAGGTAGATGATGTTGCAGAATGATACTTGTGATGAAAATGCTTCTAAATGTGTTGATCTTTACTTTTCCCACCAGTGCAAGGCATACATTACACTGGGTGCAATTCAAGTAAGGCAAGGATAAATAACTAACCTCCATTCCCATTTTTCCCTAAAGATTTCATTAATTCCCCTTAAAGTATTAAGGTCTTCGATAATCAAAGGGGCTCAGAGCGTTTCTCTGACTTCTGGAGGGACTGGACCTTCAACCCAGTGATCTAAAAGCCTAAGTACTTAAAAAATCATCGATCTAGCATTTCATTTCATTTCATAAAGTTTTTCTGCGTAAAAAACCTATTTTACTTAGGAAATGCATAACCTTTATCGCTTGAAAACGCCCTTTCCCACTTTAACCTAAGTTTCAATGTAAATCGTAAACATTTTCTTAGCGCTTATTATCACTTTGTTTCATATTAACTTATTAACATCTATTATATAACTCATGACAAAAACATTTACCTTTTCCCGTATTATGTATTTATATTAAAAACCCTGACATTCCATATAATTCCCGCCCCGATGGTATATAACCATTATATAGTATAAAAAGGGATTAATAAACTTATTTGGAGTTTATTAATAACCTATCTCGCTCCGCATAATACAGGATTAATTAACCCTTTAGGTTAATTAATAACTATCCCCACCATTCATAAATCCATCCGATATACTTATTAACTTATGTTGTGTATCGGGCCCCGCTGTATAAACTCCCGCCATCTCCATAGCCCGTCAACTGTCCGATCATCATGTCCCCATCCAACAATCGACGGTGATATCACGACAGCCCTTCCCACCTCGTTTTAACCCGCGATCGCCCGACGGTTTTCCGCCGTACCCCCACAACACGTCGCCCATTCTATATGCTCGCTCGCCCTCCGTTCAAAACCACCCAACCCCAAAAGCGGTGCGACATTTACTGCTTACCACCCTTCCACATAATGACAACACGTCCCATCACGCTGACGTCATCCACCTATTAAATTCCAAAAAGCCCCACCAAACCCAATTTTGTTAAATAAATGATAAAAATGTCATTTTCACCATTATCCACTACAAACTGTGCTCCATGCAAACTAACGTTCAGTCGACTGTCCAAGCATTCAGCCCACCACTCGGCCAAGGAAATCCAGCGTCGTGCTCTGCAGTCTGCCAACCAACCTACAATTACACAGTTTTCCTCCTTAATCTAGGTATTTATCCATTTTTCCTTGCAACCCTGCAATTTCAGTTTTCTACTGAGAATTCTACCAGAGAAAGCCGAATTCAAGGTAAAAACAGTGTGTAACTGCCATAAACAGTCCCTGAACCTGCTATTTGGTCAATTTTTCCCCAGAAAGCCTGAATTCTAGTTTGAATACACAAGAACCAAATATGGAAACTCCCATAGCCCTGAATGTCGCGCCCATAAATGCACCCCATAAAGACTTAGATTATCTACCCCTGGCCGACAAAGATTTCCAAATAAAAGATTTATCTAGTGACAGGAACCATCTTCAGGCCTTCTGCCAAGTCAGAGAAAGCTATCTAAACAAGTTTGACATTTTTGGACTGTGGGAATCTAATCTTCCCATGTATTTCCTCCCCTCAGTCCATGTTTTCCAGAAATAATTCATCATTGCTGTGCCAACTATGACCCTGTCCATAGAGCAGTTATGTCCCCATCCCAGACTGTTCTTTTTCCCATAACTGCTAAATCCATTAATGAAATGATACAGTTCCACTCCACTGAGCCCCTTGCTCCTCTTCCCATGGGTTATCTACTTGAAAAGGCATCTCAATTGCCCACATCATAGATAAACCATATTGCTCAGACCTTCATGCTACCAAAGCACCAGCCCGAAGGTCCACCTCCTTATCTGCAGACTTTTTTCACTGACACTAGCAGACTCATTGTTGAAATGATATCCCTGATCATGGGATTCAATTCCAGTGAATATGTTGATGACATCACCTTAGTTTTAATGTCAATCTTTACTCTAGGACAACCCCCTGCTATCAGATATGACTATGCCACTTTCATTCCCAACAAAACCCATGGTCAATTCATAAGTTTGGAGAGGGAAGGAGTCTTCAAATATACATATTTTATATGCCATATTTTGTTGTATCATCAGCCAAACAACTTTTCTTTCCCCATCAGGAAATTGGACTCAAAATGAAATCGAAGGTCTGTGATCTTTTGGAGTTCCATCTTTCATAAAACTAGTGAGTCCCCTTATACTTATAATGAGTTCATTGACTAATTTGTACATCCAGCAAACACTTTATTGATAGGAGTTCCCCATCCTAGGATCACTGGTGACATGAAGAAGATTATGTAACTCTCCAAATAGTACACGATAGGTGACTGGTACTTGTACCAAAATTACACAGAAATCAGAATGTATGGGTGTGAACTTTGCCCTTTCAAGTTACCTAGATATGTGCCCATGAGATTATTTGCACTAGAATATTTTAGATAGCTTATAAATGCAGATTTAGTCCATTTTTGTAGCACAAAGAAAAAGGTCTAGCTAAGAATCAAGAACCAGTTAGGCTCTTTTGTCATCAATTCTAGGGATGCTTGGCAAGAAGCTAAGAAGATTTTACAAGACCACCTTAGATTGAAGAAAATCTTTTGGTGGATGCCATATGACCCAAATAGTTTCATATGTGACAGAAGGACAAAAAATAGGCTATTAGTTTATATACAGCATAGGATCCCAGAAATTGAACAGTTTTCAAATCAGGATGAATGGGTAGAAGGGACCCTAGTAGAAGAGATTAGTGAACAGGAAAAGATGGAAAATGCTATGAGAGAACTTGAGAAAACCCTTGACTTGGATTCTTTTGAGCAGGTGTTTTTCAAGCTATCTCAAGGGCTAGAAAAGGGGGCATCCATTGCTGGAACTTCTTAACAGCCTCCACCGGAAGTCAATATACCAGCCACAAGAACACCTAAAGGGAAGGAAGTAGAGACCACATAACAGCCCACAATGACAGATCAGCCTGGGAAGTCCAAAGAACAGGGACCAGTACCAACTCCTCCACCTCACACTAAAGCAGTAGAAACTCCACTCCTCTAAATTAGGAAAGATGCAAGAAGAGGGACATGGAAACCACTACTCCTGCCAGTGGACCCATGGAACAGCTTGGGACTAAAAGAAAAAGATTGAATCCTCTGTCAGAAAAGGAAATGATGAAAGAAACTATAGACAGCCACAGAGAAGAAGGGGAAGTGAGCTAGCAAACTTCTCCATTAGCAGAAACATCTCTTAGCTCACAGAGGCAAGAACTAGAAAAGCAACACAGTGCAGAAGTATCATCCACCAGGCCATAAAGCAAACAGGCATCAGACATTAAGAATACATTTACAGAGATAAAAGCCAGGAATGATCCAGTAAGGCTGCAAATTTATAATTAGTATTTGAAAATGGCCCCTACAAACCAGCAGAGATTGATGTCAGCTTATGACATTCAAGAGGGCAAGATGATAATGAGCTATTTCAAGCCAAAGGTGCAACATCCTCAGTCATCAGCAGACTATATCAGGACAAATCTAGAAGTCTTGGCAAAGGATATTAATCCTTTGGATCAGATTGAACTTCACAAGCAAACTGGAGAAATGGTTTATTCCACTTTAACTAGTAAAGCATTGATGGCTCACAGACTACAAAATTCCTTGGATAATACTACTGCCCAGCTAGACTTGGAGAAAGCCTCCTCATTGGCCAAGGATAACAGAATAAAATCATTGGAAGAAATCATCATTGGATTGGGACATGATCCCAAAGATGCTAAAGGCATACAGGCTCTGATTAAAAAGAAAGAAGTGGACATTGCTGCCCTAAGGAAACAGCTGAAATTGCCTCCTTCAAGGCATCCTCAGACAGTAGATGTTATACAATAGAAATCAGAAGAAGATATGATGGACCTGCTCCTAAAACTTAATGAAATATTGAATGATACAGAGCAAGCATTAGAGAAAGCACTAAAGGAAAAGCAGGGAGAGTCGACCTCCCAGCCTCCTGAAGTAATTCCTATAGGTACATCAACAACAGTCCCTTCTGTACTTGGAACAGCAGTGGCTCCAAATGTCCCAGCAGCCACAACAGAGGTGATTACAGGTACATCAACCACAGCAACAGGTAGCAGTACTAATATGAGCACTGAAGAATTAATAAAGGCCATGGAAGAAATGAGATTACAAGTCACAGAATTGAAACAAGTAAAGGAAAAATTGGCAAAGATAGAAAGTAATTATGATAAATCCAAAATAAGTGTTGCAGAGAAAACAAGGGAGATTAAAGCTTTAGAAAGTAAAGTTAAAACATTAGAACAAGAGCTCACTTTTGACAAGCCCCTGGCAGAGATCAAGAAAATCCTTTGGGCCAACATCATTCAATCTATAAATGATGTATGGCCATCTATCCAAGTGATTTATGAACAGATTGATTTAGTGAAAGCAACACATGTAGAAATTCAAAGGACAAGAGCAGATTTAGGACAAATTCCTGAACAGGCCAAAAGGCTTATACATTTTTTGAATACCAAAAATAGGGAACAACTGGAAGCACTTGGCATCCCAGACCGGACAGACACTATTTTGGAAATAAAAAGGGTGTTTACTAAAAGAACTTTGATGCAAAATCTAGAAAGAATATGTCAAGATATGCAGGTGGAAATTAATTCTTTTATGGAGAAGTTCACAGTTTTGTAGAATAAAGGGCTACCAAGTCCTTTGGTCCTCAATGATAGGTTAATGAAGCACATTGATTATGTAGATAGATTGAATAAGTATGCTGGAAATCAAGCTCATTCATCAACAAGTGCATCAGGAACAAAAGCACTTCTCGCAGGGTGAGTTCTATATGATAGCTTGGAGAACTTATTCTATATTGAACATGAGGTAAAGCACTTGTTTCAACTCCAGCCTAATTTTTTCAGATATACAGAAACTGATGAGACTCTGAGGAAACTTCAAAAACACAGATTGCTAGAGCAAAAATGGTGGGAAGACATATTGAGAATTTTGTAAATTTACTTTTGGTAAAATGTAAATTTTGGGCTTTTACCATAGCAAGATGAACAAAGATGAAGAGGGGTCAAACAGGTCGAAGTGTATCAGAACAGGTGAAAAGTATTGGTCAAAATAGGGCAGCCAACATAGATTTACTAAAGAGGACAACAACAAGCCAAATAAAAGGGCCTACCTCCAGCACATTCAGCGAGAATAGGAACATCACATCATTAGTTCACCTTTCTCCTATCTTTGAGACTAAGTGTCTCTATTTTTCTATAAAAATAATTATTCATCACTAGAATATATCTCACTCTGTTATGAGATATTTTTGTAAATATTTTTGGTATAAATACCCCCTCAATTATAGTATTGAGGATGGATTCTTAGATATTGCTGTAACATTGACTATTTTGGAATAAAGTGTTGATTGGACCAACTTTGTGGCTTGCTGGATGAAGAATTGGAGCTAAGGACTTTTCTCAGAATTCTTGAATCAAACATCAAATCAATAAGTTTATCTATACCTTGTGTTTTACATTTTTCCTTGTTTAAAATATCATCTATGTGTCACATCTGAATGATAAACAAAAAATAATAACTTAGAATTTGCTTAATTGCACTCTGTTTTCAATAGTTATTGTTCTCTATGTTTTCTTCTGAACTAGTATAAATAGTGAATTTTTAATTGCTCCTGTTTCCTAGTTTGTTCATTTTAATAATTTTAATAAAGAATTCTTAATTGCTCTTTATTGATGGTTAGTCATGTTCTGCTCTTTTAAAGTATGTTAAAGGATTCTTAGTTTCCCTTTAACCCTTTAAGCCCATTCCATCCTTCAGTCTCTAATTGTTCCCTGTTTGACTACCTTGCTCTGTTAAACCATCCTTGGCGAAGAAGCCAAGTCTAGTTAAGCCATTTTCCTTGACTCCATCAGCCCAATGGACTAAGCTACTTAGTTTTACGCCTTTGCTATTGAACCTCACCACCCAAATTCAAACAAAACCCCCAAATTTCACAACTAGCCTAATATCTTGTAAAAACCAAGCTAAATCATAAAGAGAGAGCCCTCTCCGAGTATAGATTGGCTAGAATTTGTACTTAAAAGTTGGTCTGTGGTTACCTCGGACCCCTTTCCTCTTCCCAACAACTTCTAGGAAAATCTGAGTGATAACACAACATACATCCGTACCTCTAAAAATGTAGCCAATAAGAATGAAAAACGTAAGAAGGAATAAACCCATGAAAATCTAAAAATAAATTTCCAAAACAAAAGAGAAACATTCCATAAATAAAGTGACACAAAAGAGACCAACTTCATTACTCATTTTAAATCCTCCAAGGTTGTGAGTTGTTCTTTCTTTTGGTGTTGCCGAAGTTTTAGTGGCTCCAACTCGAATCATGTTTCATTTAAGGAATCTGCCATTTTGGCTTCCAATATATAGCTGAAGCTTATCTACCCTTGAATTCTCATTATTCCTAGCTCGTTGACAGAATCATTTTCAAGTTTGGTGGTTTTTTTCCAGTCCATTGTTTTCCCCTTGACAAAGCATTAGCGACCATAAATTGTAGCCATGCATGTTCCAGTTCTAGTTTTGAGTAAGTATATTCATCTTTCTTCTCATAACATCATTTTTTCTCATACGAGGCAAAAGATTTTGGTGAACAACCTGTTGGGATTGAATTGATTTCCTTTGTTGTTGTGATGGTGAAGCTAATGGAGGGATGGAAGAAGATGCTTCTTATTGTGAGATATGCACTTGTTGTTGTGGTTGTATAGTAGGTGGAGATGACACTGATGATTGGTGGTTTTCTATGGATAAAGAAACCTGAGACTGTTGCTTTACTGACAATTGTTGAAAAAATCCCTTTTGATGTTGAAAAAGGTTGAATTCTGAGACAAGATACTTGTTGGATGCACATGACCTTTTCCTTGTTGTCCTATCATCCTTGACTGTATCACTTATTTCCCTGATTGCAAAGAACTTGGACTAGTAAAAATCCTTTCTTTGGGTGTTATCTCCACCATTTGCTCCCCTTTTCATCATGTTAACTTCTAGATATGGGCCCTTGAGGCCCATTTCCTTCACCAGTCTCTAGAAACTAGTTCTACGTTATCATGCCTCCCCTTTTCCAAACCTTTTGATACTTGACTCTATTGTTGATACTGACATTGTGGTTGTTGCTTGTGTTTTTATTATTGTGCTTTATGTTTTAGTTGTTGTTGTTGTTGTTGTTGATGCACTTGGTTTTGTTGCAAGCTCAATTAGAGATAACAATTGAGAACATTGTCCAGGTGTTTGAGGCAGAATTTGGTGTCTCTTTTGTGCATTTTGCGACATAAATGGAGTAAGGGATGAAATAGGTTGGGGTGGTTGATGCTACAAAGTTGGGGGTGACTTGGATTTGGAATGCTAGGGACCACTAGTATGTTGGTGTTGAAGGACATGTGCCATTGAATATTTCTGTGGATTAGATTTATTAGGGAGATGTGGTATTGTCTGTGGTGTTTGAGAAAGTGGGTGTGGTTGGGACTGTGGTAGTGGAGATCCATTTGAAAAAAAAAATTGTTGTTGGAGATATCATTGACCTTGTTGTTTCTATAGTTGTTGGTGAAGAATATAGGCTTATGGATTATGATTGGGATTTTTCAATTTAGAATGGTGTAGATTACTTTTTGGCTGTGGCATCTAGTGATGTTGTGTTGACTAGAAAATTTATGAGATGGAGAAGAAACCATATGATTAGAGAAAAGTGTATTCAGATTACTGAAATAAGGAGAAAGTTGACCATTTCCCTATGTAGTCTGGAGATGAAACTCTTGCATTAGAAACCATTGATTGTCAGTAGATTGGCCATGATGTAAGTTGGAATGAAAAGAAAAAATGTTTTAAATAAGATAGTTAATAAACAAAATAAAGAAGGAAAACTTTCATGTTGAAAACCTAGACGCTGCACTCTCTCAATTTTACAAGGTTTGCAGCTTTTTCTTAGTAAAATATTGCAGCACTTACAACAAACATTGTTCGACACCACTAGATCAAGCATTCCAAAGAAAGGTAATACAATCTATGATTAGTGAAAAACTTCCCATTCTCTAGTCCCACTGTAAGCAAGCAACAACAATATTGAACTCCTCTAAAATGTTTTCCAAAGCATATAAATTCCTTCCATGACGGAAGATTAAAGAAGATAATTTGGATTTCATTGCACTGGCATAAGGGAGAGTTTACTAAACTAAAATATACATTTCTAAAATTACATAATAGTATTATTTATGTTTTGGAATTATATTTACCACCAAAGGAAGTCCAAAATGTGTGGACAAGGAGGAACAAACAATGTAGTTTCTTTCCTACCCCGAGCTTAGTCACTGGCTTCACCAAAGTTCTTTTTGTTTTTGAAAAATGTTGCTTATATCAACATAAAATATGATATACTATAATATGAAAATGGGCATGAGACTACCTAAAGGCCAAGAAAAGAGTCTTTAGATCAACCTCTGACTCAACTGAACAATCTGACATTTCATTGTAGAAGAATGCTTGGAAAAATTTAGAATATGGAAAGCATCATGACCCAACAAATAAATTTGATTGCATTTGGTAAATTTATTTGATTCAGTTTGGTGGATCAAGTTCAAATTTGTCATTTATAAAATTCAATTAAATTTAAATTCTAAGTTTAATACTAAGTTCTCCAATCCTAATTTAAAAAAGGGAATAATGTTAATGATAGTGATAAAGTCCTATGGAATTTTTTGTAACAATATGACTAATAACTGAACTTGTTTCTCCCATCCCAGAAAAGATGCAACATTGGAATGATTTATAGAACACAGAGGTAGGGATTTCAGAGAAATATATCATTATGTCTTTGATTTCTCTACGTTCTGAAGCATGTGGTGCATTTTTCCCTACCCCTAAAGGTGAAAAGCAAATTGAGTTTCATGGTCATTTTAGTTTTATTTTTTTATCATGAATTATTTGGCGGTGGAACAAACATCTGAGATTCAAGATAATTGTTGTTTGAAGGGTAAATTTGGATTGCCAATGTTTCAGAGCTTCAAAGGACCAAAAATTACATAAAGTTCTATTTTATCACCATGGAAAGCTTCAATCTCCTCGATGAGTTGAAACCTATTTTCCCTATTATTGAATATTCTGAATGCTGCAACACAACACTGGAAACTATAAATTTTTCCCCTAATTGAGAGAAATTTGTTTCATTTCAGATGCTTGTCTTTTCAATTTAATGTTCCCAACAACGGATTTTACTGTAAGAATTTGTTCCTATTTTTTTTTAATTGTATTGTGGTTGCAGTTGAGTAAAATTATTAAGGGTGAGTTAGAATATGATGTTGAGGGTTATACTATTATTGATTTCCCTTATAATTACGAGTATAGAGGTGGTCATATACAAGAAAGTTTGAGGGCATTATTCATTTTTCACTTATCTGTTTACCAGTCAGTTATTTCAATTTTCCCCTTTAGTTATTACTATTATTTTTTTCAGGGAGAAATAAATATCAATGACCCAGAGGACATGGAATTTTTTTTGGAAAACAACATCCAAAATAGAAAATCTATGTCCATTATTCTCCACTATGAATATTCGTCCATCAGAGCACCTAAGATGTGAGTGGCATTCATATTACTGATTTTACTATCTTTTATTACTCTTATAATTGATTTAGAAATCTTGTTCCACCATTATTTGATATTATGTTATTTTAGGCTCTTCAGATTTACTATTTAGCAATCAAAGCTAAGGCATTAGTTTTTCTATGAGTAAAGAGTTTGTTTCAACTCTGGTAAAGAAGTTTCATTTAGTTGAAAATGTCATGAGCGATTTTCCTATCTGTATGTAGGTGTTTAATAGAAAATAATTTATTTTTCGAAGACACATTTAAAAGAAAGAAGGATAAAGAAAGATAAAAAACAAGCCTTGTTTATTTTTTAATTATTGTATGTAATACATAAAGGAGGGAAAGAAAACCCAAAAACAAACCTAGTTTTTTTATCTCTTTGTATTTAATAGATATGAAGTATCTATTTGTTGAATAAATATGATATGGAGACGGATTCATGTTATTAAAATTATTAGAATGGTGGATTTATATTAGTTTAGATTCCTTTTAATCAATATCCAATATTTACAAAAATTCCAAAAAATCAAAATTTATTTTTTTTGCTTCTTAAAAAGATTAGGCTTAAAATCAATATCTAGAGTCTAATTTTACTCTAATTTTATTAGTATTGGAATTATAATGTTATTAGCATTACAGACATAATGTGACAGGCACTGAGATCTCCTCAAATGCCTCCTTTCAAACAAATAAGCATAATGCCTCCTCCTTGATTATTAAATTATCATATATTATGTTTTCTCTACTTGTTTCTTTCAACATAATGTTATCAAACAAATCTGTTAAACAAAGTCAAGCCAACTTTGATAGATTGCTTTCTCATTTTGTTTTTCCTAAAGCTGATTTCCTATTTTAAAAAATGTCACTGACTATTCTGATCTAGACAATCTAAAATGTGTATGGGTAAATATATATATATATATATATATATATATATATATATATATATATATAGATATATATATATATATAGATATATATATATATATATATATATATATATATATATATATATATATATATATATATATATATATATATATATATATATTGGTAATTTGTTTTCTCCAAATTATTTCTTATTCAATTCTTAGAAGGTTTTATTGGCATTTTCAAATTCAAAATATTTCTGTTTTGATCCCATCTATCATCTTTAATCATCATAAACAATACAAATACAAAATGATGTTATCAAACAGTTTTGTTTTTTATCTGTAAGAGGTAGGTCACCTATTCATATGCACATAAAATGTTTACATTCTTTCTAAGAACTCAGTCGAGAAATCATCATGTTGCTTCCCAGTAATGCTTTTTCAAGTTTGGAATCTTGAGCAGTATCATGTTTAAAATTGAAAATGTTTATGTGCCAATTAGACAAGACAACATTAATGGAGATAACTTTTCCCATGTCCACTATATTAATACCAGTGAGAGAAAAAAGAAACCATAGCTTCAAAGATAGAGGTGAGCCATAGTGAATTTGTGCTAATTATCATTGTCTTCAAGGGAAATGGGTTGCTGGGAACACTTTCTAGCCTTATTTTTTCAGCGTCTCTTGTGTCTTAGTTCTTGAAGGTCCTCTAGTGTCTTGGTTATTTCTTTATATATCATTGAATTTTTATATTAATTTTGGGGGGATTCAAAAGAATTACATTCTAGAGATATGTATAATCATCGAGCACATATGAGAACTATGCACTGGATTTTGTGTTGGCTCCATCATGTTCAGTCTATTTCTTGAATTCCCTACTCTACATGATTTTGATTTTTAATCAACATAACAGTTATAATGCCTGTTTTTTTCAATATTTACTATAACTATATACAATTTTAAAGTTCTTCAATGATTTCTTAAATCTCCAAAATTGTATTAAAGGAGCCATAGAACATGGAGACTTTCAGTTTATACTTTGGTTAGTCTCAAGTTTAAACAATTGGATTTGATGCTAATTTTTAGGTGGTCGATCATATTAACCATGTGAAAGTTTCTTCCTTGTTCTAAAACAATTGTGTTCTGCATCTATAGGATAATTGTTTGTGCCAACTGAGCTAATGAAACCTACAAGACTAATTTTTTATAATTTAAATAAAGTTTTACAATTTAGAATTTATAAATTTTCAAGTTCTAATTCTCTAAAGGGTGTTAACTCAATGGAAGAACACCTTCTTTACAAGAAAATGGTTGGTGGTTCGATTCCATCATGCCCTAATATTCATACATAATGGATGCAATGTTTGATGCAAATAGTGATGCAAAACTTGGTGAAAAAATAAATGCAAAAGTGGATGTAAAAATGGCTCAAACTTGAATGTAACATTAGACATAAAATGGGTTGCAAAGGTGGACACAACACATGTCTTAACATAGGATGCAAATTTGGATGCAAGAAGGGGTGTTAAAAATGATGCAAAATTGGATGTACCAAATGATGCAAAATATGGTGCAAAGTGGGATGCGAAAAAGGGATACAAACAAAACATAAAAGTGGACGTAAAAAATGGTTCAAAAAAAGAGGAAAAAATGGGCACAAAAATGGATGTAAAATTTGGTGCTAAATCAAATTCAACAAATGGTGCAAATATAGGCACCAAAGCTAGTGAAAACCTAGATGCAATAATAGGTGTAAAAGTAGAAGAAAAAACTAGTGTAAGACTAGTTGCAACACTTGATGTAAGACTAGATGCAAAAATTGACACAAAATAGACGCAAAAAAAGGCACTAAATTAGATGAAAAAGATAGTGTAAAATTGATGGCACAAAAATGGAAACAAAGAATGACAAAAAATAGGAAGAAAAAAATGATGAAAAAAATGGCACAAAAATAGAAGCAAAACTTGTCATAAAATTAGATGCAAATCTTGGTGCAAAATTTGACACAAAAAGTGATGTATAATCTGGTGTAAAAAAGGATGCAAAATCTAGCGTGAAAAAGGATGCAAAATCTAGCGTGAAAAAGGATGCAAAATCAGGTGCAAAAAATGATGCTTTAAAAAAAGTACAATATATCTAGATTTAGTGCCAAGCTGCTAATCCCAATTGTAAAAAAAATCCACTAAAATGTGGCACTAAATTTGAAACAAAAAATGGTACAAAACTAGAAGAAAAACTTGTCGTCAAACTAGATGCAAATCCTGGTGCAAAACTGGGTGCAAAGTTTGGCACAAAAAAGGATGCTTTAAAAATTGTAGAATAGAGCTAGATTTTGTGCCAAGATGCTCATCCCAATCGGAAAAAAAAATGCACTAAAATATGGTGCTAAATATGGCGCATATTTCTTATTTTGTTGTCATGGGCTCTAAGTCAATAATATTCTTCCCTTTTTCATTCCCCTTGTCGGGTTTTGCCTCAAAGTCATAACATGCATCTAATTCAAAAGCCTTCATCTTAGCCATTAATGACTGCTTGGCCTGACACTCACTTGTGTTGTGTGTGGGGCTCTTATGAAACTCACACTATTTCCCTATGTCATTTTTTTCTTCGTGGTGTTTTTATTTGCTTGTGACGTCAGTAGGTTGTCTTGGATCCCTCTGATTTGGCTTTGTCCTTTGTTATGCTACTTGGGGGTACCTTTCCCTTGCTTTGGATTCATAAATTGAAAGTCTCGCTTCTTCTGTTTAAATTTCCACTCGATCTTGACAGGGTATCAGTAGGAAACACCGAGAGAGGAGATGTCCTGGAATTCCATCTCATCCTAGATGTACTTGTGTAGACAATCGTGGAACTTGAGTACCAAATGACACTCAGAATCCTTGATACCCAACTTCATGCGAAGGGTTTGAAAAATATTTGTGAACTGTGGCACATCTTGGTCCCTGCCCCACCATAGTGTGGTCCACTTTATGTATTTATCTTCATAGCTCTTGACATGGTAATATTGCTCCTTGATGGCATCTACGAAAGAATTCCAAGTGGGTGAGGTTGAGAATAATGAGGGTTCACTCTCATCCCTCTTCTTGCAGTAGGTTTCCCACCAGTCCTTGACGTGGGCTGAAACTTTAAGGAGTGTAAAAGTAATATTTTCCCGGTTGGAAAATTCATGAACTGAGAAATATCCTTCTAGCAGATTTAATCATTTATCTACGAAATCCACATTTATTTGAACTTCAAATATGGATATGTCAAAGTTAAATTGTACCTTAAAGGGAGTGGCGCTCCCAGAGTGGTTGCTGGAAGAAGATGTGTCACCTATGGGTAGCCGCCGAAGGATCTTGGAAACATTGTCCATCATCACGTTCCTCTGTTGCTTGAGGGCTTCTTCAAGCAATATTTTTGAAGGATTTCCTGCTCCCTCATCTTTCTTTTCTTCCACTATGGGAGGTCGTTGGGGTTTGTGAGGCTGTTTATTCAAGGGCTCAACTAGTTTGATCCCTAACTCCTTATACCTCGACCTCATTTGGGACATGCAAAGAAAAACAGAGAAAGAGCAAACCCACTCTGATACCACTGGTCTAAAATTAAATAGGAATGCAAAAAAATACATATATAACCACAAATACAGGGATGCAACAGAAATAACACTTCATTTCATTAATATCAAAGAACTGAAATATGCTTACAAATGTAATGGAAATAAACTAGCTCAGATGATGGTATCATATCTCTAAGAAGAGATGTGGCAGCTACATGCCTTTGAACTATGTTACAATGAGGCTTGAAGGCCTATTTATTATTGAGAAATAATGGAAAACCCTAAACATCCAAAAACCTAACCCTAGGAGATGAAGCACCAAAACCATGGTCCCTTCAACTTCCCGGGTCGTAACTTTTGGCATACAATCTTTGTTTGACGCACACAATATCTCGTTATAAATATATATCCAAGGAATACAAATTTTTGCTGCAAACATCAATCAAAGCCTCATGATTGTCCATTTTCCAAAAAAACATCGTTTAGAGCCTTAAAACGTCTTCGGGAGTTTAGGACTCGAAAAAATACCAAAAATAGTAATTGTGCTACAATTAAGGAAACAGAAAAAGTGAAAGAAAAAGTGGTGGGGGTCTAAGTGGAATAGGCAGATGGCCACCAATATCCACTTAGATCATTTATACATTAAATTCATCCTGTAACATCATAAAATTATTCAGATTTACATAATTATTCAGTGACATGCAACTATGTAGAAATAACAATATCATTGCCATCAATGCAGCGGAACATAAAGGAACGATAGAAGAAAATCATTCACACAAAGAGACAGCAGGATTGGTCAGAGACCAGGGGAAAACCCTTTCAAATTCTTCCTCTTATTAGATTTTCATTGAATGATTCAATGAAAGAGACTAAAATGATCCATATCTTCATCCATATAATTATCCAAAAAAAATCAACTAAACAATATCCATGAGATGAACCCAACAATGCTCATACTCAAAACCCTGATTCAGAATCATATAATGAACTGTCACTATCTGCGGTCAAATTTTGAACACTACAGTTAACGAGTGAAAGCTTCAAATAGCTAAAATTTAAACCTTTATGTCCTATTCGCATGGAGGAGGAGTCATGTGTCAGACTAATAGGTTCTAGTCTCTTCTTTGATCCTCTAAGGGCAACGACTGCAGCCAAAAGTATCCTTTATCAAGCCAGCAACTGTAACCCAGAACCATATTTTCCAGTCGCATGGAGGATGATTTGTGAGTGTAACTAAAAGGCTTCAGTTGCATGGATAATCCTACCAGCAAGCGACTATAGACGTTATCTTTATGTGTCATGCCTGCTACTGAGGCCCAAAACCTTAAAAAAAATGTGAGCTTCAAACCCTACAATTTCTCCTTCGTCCGAACCAATTTTCTACGGACGAGCCTCAAACCCATTCGAGCCAAAACAAAGAAGAGAATAGAAGAATTCTCCATGAAGATGTCCAAATTAGGTGGATGGAACTTGTATTTATAGCCTTCCAAGGGTGTCCAATTTGCTTTAGGGTCGACCTGATCAAATATGCATGTGTGGGCTTGTAATTCAAAAATACACTTTCCCTTATCCAAATTTGATGATCTTTAGGTTGATTTTGATCCTCTCAAAAAGATGAATTCAATGAAATCATCATCTCCATCAAATAAGCTATAAAAATTTGAATTTGGCCCTAGTTTCCAATTTTAACAAGGAAAACTAGGAATAGATCAAGAACTCTTCTAGACCATCAAGAGAGAAACACTCCAAGTAATAAAAAAAAATTATAAATCGAATATTTATATCATCCTTATATAAGTTTGATAAAATTCCATAGGCTATTTGTTGGGTGTGGAATCCCCCCAAGGCATGTTTTAGGGCTATTAGGAATTGATTGGGCCACTGACATGAATGGGTTGATAAATCTGAAGAAGCGCAAGATGATTTTTGAGAAATAGTCTCTGCACATAGTTGTACCTTTGGAACCTGCAGAAGGATCATGCTACACAGAGCCAGTGCGTGACTATGACAACGACAATGAATTGGACTGCATCTACAAGATAACAGCGCGAGAGAAAGATTGGTTAAATCCAATTGCGGATGGACGAATCTCATGGGAGCGTGAAAGCTCCTGTACATCAGTTTCTAACAAGGAGATAGAGTGATGGCAGAACCGACTACATAAGGTAACCACGTTGAACTGTAACATGATGACAAGATCGTTGCGCTGCATATCAACAGAGGTAAGGGATCTGTCTACGTACGATGGGTTAAGCGAGGTAGATGACTTCCTGAACAAATTCTAAAGAGAAGTACCGGAACAGCAATGCTTCGAGGCTTTGAAATGTGTATTGCATGCTACACCCGTGAGGTGGTGGGGTACGCACCAAGGAATATTTGAGGACTAGCGTGAATGTAGGAGAATGATGCGCATATAGTTTGGGAAGCCTCAAATGCAATTAACAGACAATATTTCCAGACGGAATGATCCACGCACGCACCAGTCTAGATGGATATAAGCATATTTTAAAAGACCTGTGCGGATGCACATAGACTTTGCGTTAGCATACACGGTTAGTAAGCATATGTGGTCGAGGAAATTGCACAAACGACACCCCTGGTTGGAACAAAAAAATATGGAAAGAACGAGTGTGCAGAAGGTTGTCCATGTAGAAGATTTTGACAAAGAATGCGAAGCACTGAATAAGGTATATGATGTGCAGCGAACTGATTGGGACCTATGCGTACCAGTGGTTCTGTGAGCTTATAGGAAAACATGCAAGAAACTGATGGAGTAGGCACCACCGAGGCTAGAGTATGGAGTGAATGCTATAATCCCCTTAGAGTATAAAATGATTAGTCTGTGCATAGCAGCGCCAGTAGATATGACGGCTCGCGGAGCCTTGGAAGAAGGGGTCGCACAGTTGAATGAAGCAGAATGCTTGGGACCTGAGGAAGAAATCTGACAAGGTGATCTTAGGCTCCAATAACTTATAAAAGAAAGGGTGTGCTTAAGGGAGAAAAGCTCTCTGGTGCAATCAAAAGTCAAAAAGCTTGAGGACGAGTTAAAGGAAGATTTTCTCAATAAGAAGACTAGGGTGATAAAATAGGGTGCACACAATCATGTTGACAAACTTGGGCACTACTGCAAAGAGTTGATAAGCTTTATGCCTTGGACTGGAGCACATATTACTAAACGGATCAACCATGTTGGCGCACTGTAGATGATAAAGTGCGTGATGCAACCAATAAAAATAAAAGGTGGATGTTTTCCAGGAAAAGTGATGGATGACCGATCGAAACCCTATACAGGTGGTGCGGCCACCTGACTAGCCATGGGAAGTATAGTGTTAGCACTCCAGGCAGTTGAAGGAAGGCGTGGGACTATAAACTACTTTGCTTGGGAGCTTCGTGATGTTGGAGCTATGCACAGGAGCAAAGTGTCACAAGGTCTGTGACTACGCATGGGGGGCTGCTTTGCCGTGCAGGTTGGCTGGAAAGTGACTGTTGGAGTCATTATTCCTGATGTGATGCTTGACTTGAGACCAAATGGAGTGGGCAGCAGGCATTTAAGACGTGCTTTATGGGTAAGATTTGGGAAAATTTTCCACCAAAGGAGCATTAATGAACCAGATTTGGGGGGAACAGTCGAATTCAAATTCAAAAGATGCTATAAATTACAAAGGGCTGCCCAGCAAACAACAGTTGGTCATTTGCGAATTGAGCTATTGTATGCCCCGCGTATTCTAAACCGTGATTTGTTTTCCCTATGCCAAGTGTTGATTGAGCCCCTAATTAAGCAATTGATAGATTTCTGGATGAGCAAGATGGCAGCATTTAAGGAAGCTAGGGAAATTAAAGAGATGACCGACGAAGAGGCCGTGCAGGCTCTGACCATGGAAGATGCCCCTGAAGGCACCAGGATTGTTAGGGAAATCCCTAAATCACCGCGCACACCAAGATTGAAGAAGGATAAACAACTGATGATTCTAGTGCGTGTGTCCTCATGAAACCAGCCGCACAACAGATTAACGATGGACGAGAAAGGGAAAGCAATTAACTTGGAAACTAATGAGAAGGAGGAAGACTTGGAGGACCTCATAATTGAAGAAGATGAGGACGAGGGCATGGAGGAAGAAACTAAGCATGCACACCCTCCAACCAAGTTGCTCACGTATGTCCCTCCTTGGAAGGGGAAGTCAAAAGTGCACAAGGACCTCAACAAGAGAAAGCACTCTCTCCAGACTCTGCTCCTCTTGAATGACATCATCTTTGAGGGCACGCACCTGGGGTGGGTGCCAAACCTGAAATTTGAAAATTGGGATCTCGCTGACCACAAGAAATTCCCTCATCTAGATACCGCACAGCTCATGAATCCCAAGCAGAACACCGCGGTGGGGGTTATCGAATTAGAGCCACGAAAGTGGTTACGCAGAGTGGAAAAGGTAGGGTTATTAAACTTTCTCTCGGTGCCGCATTTCCACCATGCCCCTGTAACGATATTCGTCATCAGGTAGCTGCTATGCCTGGTGCATGGTGGGTGTTTATGACTGGAGGAGCCCATCCACATCACAGGCCACTTAACCCACCACACTGCCTGGCTCCCATGTAAAGGAGAGGACCCCGCAGACATCTCGAAGGGGAAGAGCAACGATTTGGCCATCGCGGAGGCCATGAAGAATAAATGTAAGTTGGAAAAGAAGAATAGGGGCTACATGATCTCCAACATCAACAACAAAGCAGTTAAAGTTGTGACCCAGATACTAGCAGGCAAGCTCATGTGGAAGTGCCATGCAGACGAGGTGCCCACTCCAATGGTTACACTTGCTGAGCAGTGCATGGAGGGGGTCCAATTTAACTAGTCCAAGATCTTATGCAAAGAGTTCCTAGAAAATTTCTACAAGGCACAGGAACAAGGAAAAACATTCCACTATGCATGGCTTCTACTGTCCATAGTGCTCGTGGCAGGGGAATTGCGAGAGGACAACCAGTTCCCCACAATTGACAGGGATCTGCCAGAGGCCGCGAAGTATGCTTCGCTATGGGCCACTAAGGATGTGAACAAAATTCGTGACACTAAGATATTCTGGGTGTTCATGGAGATGAACATCAGAATGGGGATTAACTGTAAGCCACGGTTATCACCCACTGTCTACAACATCCTACAAAGTTTTGCAGAATTTAAAGCGAGCTTCCACAACATATATATCAGAGTGCTCAAGGACCTGACCAAGAAATGGAGCGAGCTACCCTCCATAGCCACAAATGATGTAATTTTTGATGTACTGGATACATGGCTACCAAAGTGGCATGCTCATACATCGCTACGTTGAAGAAGCCTGTTGCACAGAAGAAGAAAGAGGAGGCCAAACTGCACATGGCGCAGTTGGTAGAAAAGAGAAAGCAAGAAGAAGCGGTAGCAAAAGCACAAGAGGCATGGGACGCTACGCAAGCAACAACAGAATAGAAAAGGGTCGTAGCAGCGACAGTACAAAAGGCAACAGAGAAGGTGCGAGAGGGCCAGAAGTTGGCTTTGCATGGGTAGGAGAAAGAGATGGAAACAGAGGAAGAGGAGGGTGGCACGGACCCACAAATAGCGTCAAAATTGTTGAAGCAGTAGCGCCCAAGCGAGCGAACGGGGCCGCGCAAAAAGGTGAAAGCATCTAAGCTATCGATCGACCCAATCACCCTTACTGCGGGTGATCTGCATGACATAGGTGAAACGGTGCGTGACGTCACCACGAGGCCCTCCAAAACTTTGCGAAGGAGAATCAGATTGTGTTGGGGGCCCTTCGAGCTTAGATTCAGGAGTTGTAGGTGTGCACTCCTCAGGTTGGTACACTTTCAACCAGCCTCGCAGTAAGGATAGCTGCAGCCAAGAAAATGTTATGCGCTCGGAAAACCAACACAATATTGCTGCCAGAAGGGGCACTGGTTACAACAAATGAGACTGATAGGCCTACGGTTAGTGCACTCAAAGGGATAGGGGTCAATATGGTTGCGGTCCCGCGGGAGATGCTCTATGTTCTGCCGGATGGGATTACTGCAGAACTGCAAGCTAAGGAGAGCCACGCGTTGCAAGTGCTGAGCCAGTAAAAGATCAACATGGAGTAGTTGAGCTTGTAGCGCGAAGAGGTTGTGTCACAGAATAAGAAGATGGTACAGGTACTAGAAGAAGCTTGTCAGATGGTCCCTGAGCTGGCCATCCCAACAAATGCATCAATAGAGGCGTGCATCCACAGATTAGTAGCAGGAGTGCGCGAGATGCGAGAAGAAATGACCAAGGTTCAGCTAGAATGGAACCTTCAGATAGTAGAGATACAGTTGAAGGTGCAGCCATCCACCCCTCCAGAGGTAAGAGAACAACACACCAGCACTATTACATTAGGGATGGAAGAGATCAGCAGTGCAGTAAGGGACTGCACCAGAATGTTGGAAGAGTCCTTCGAGGTCCTCACCAATCTGCAAGAGGACCCTAACATCCAACGCTTAAAGCCAGAGGCGCATGAGCTCTAGCAGCAATATGACAACGTCAAAGGGACCGTGCAGATGGTGGCCCTCACTCAAAGGCTCACGCGGATGCAGCAGGCCAAAGCACTGAAAGAGCAAGTGGATGCAACATGGCACAAAGAAGCAGTCTTGAAGGCACATGTTCAACCTTGGATTGACGAGACCTTCGTCATTACCACAACAATTGAAGGCAAGCTTGCGCAAATGCAAGGGATGTAGGAATAGATCTAGGGAAGCAGTTCCAACACCGTGGTCTCGGAATAACATGTATAGGAGATTCAGAAGACAACCGCTCAATGCGCTGTCGACCTTGCAGTTGTTCGAGCAGAGTTGGAAGGACTCTGTGCGAAGATCTCTGCATCGAAAAAGTGACTCGAGGGCAAGTCACGATGTTTGTTTTGGGGGCCTGTTGGGCATGGAATCCCCCCAAGGCATGTTTTAGGGCTTAAAGCCCAAGTTTTGACTAAGTCCATTGTAAAGACTCCGCGAATTGTGGGTGTAGAGCGTGAAGTAATAATAGAGTTATAGGGTTTTCCACCCTTGTTTTTGTAATGAAATGTCAGTTTGAAAGATCTACCTATGGTCCGCGGACCATGGGATTGTATAAAGAGAGAGAGGCTATAAGTGTAGAAAACATCTACGCTAAGATAATGGAATAGAAGGGATAGAAGTATTGAGTTGAAGTGTAAGTTGTGTCTTCGGTCATAGAGTAGGAGAAGGCTCTACAGCTGAGTGTGCAGAGGCTTAGTAGTCTGCAGCTGAGTACGTGGACCCTTGTAGCTGAGTGCGCAGGGACGGTCGAGTCTATAACCATGGCACGAATTAATAAAATAGAAGTTTTACCATATTTCTTTGTATCTTTTCCTGTTTATGTGTTATTGGGTATGAATAGCTAGTTTACTGTTTATTTACTGCGCAAACTCATATGGATGTGCTGAATGAGTAAATATAATATAAGGCATCTGTTTAAGTGAAGACAACTAACTGTTATAAGAATATAAGTAAGATTGCGGGTGTGACTTAGGGGAATAGTGCAAATCGTTGCTCCAGTAGCGCGAGAGCCCCACAACCTCTAGTTAGGGTTGCGCGAACGTGAAAGTATCAAGGTGCGAAGTTGAGGGAAGTGCACAAAGTACCCTGCATGAAGGGACTCACAATTGGACCAAATCAAACCCTCAGACATCTCAAGGGTGCGGAAACCTGGTTTTAGCGCCCCCCCCATACTACTTGGAGTGAGACCTTAGTCCGTGCTCTACGGACTGTTGCCAAAAGGGACAATATTATAGGGATTTTTTTGGCTAATTAACTCCGAACTTGGGTTAGGCCCCAACAAACCAACACTATGAAACTTTCTAAAGTGATAAGAGAGAGTGATGGCTAGAACTACCTACCCCCTATGGAGGATTCTGCAAGCACAAACTAGAGAGATGCTTGATGTAAACCAAAACATCACTTATGAGTGATCAATGTAAATACCATATAGAGAGATAAGCATCATATGATAACTAGAAACATCAATCTAGATCTCTTCTTGAGCTTGACCTTATAGAAATTCAAAAATCATTGTTATTTTTCTATTCAAGCATAATAGCAACCACATACAAAAAATATCAAATATGAAAGGGGTAATAAATCCAATCGTATTTAAACTTCCTTACCTACTCCTTCCATATACTAACATATACCCAAAAATTCTCTATATCCTTTGCCATAAGTGCTAGGCCACCACTACTAGAGCTCATAATATAATTATTGAGCATGGAGGAGGTCATCGAACATTAACTAGATTAGAAAATGTAACGTCAAAACCATTATAAATCCTTTCGCATCATCCATGAGTGCAACCATCTACCAAGTGTGAGGAAATTTAAACCTTTACTCATTCTAACCACCACTTCCCATAACATAAAATATTGACAATATACTTTGACACCCCTGCGGAGAAGAAATTTCCTCCAAGGCAACGTCCCAACATTGCTTTCTTACGGTGTCCATTATTATCTCAGTCCACTACATGTCAAGAGGATTATTTTCAAAATAAATTCCTTCATTAGACAATTTATATGTAAGTTTGTTTTAAGTTCTTCTTACATGTGAAAGTATTGTTGCCAAAATTTCTAGGAGAACATATTTAATTCTTTCCGAGCTCCCTTCTAATTTCCACAACTTGAGACATTAGAAGGACATGATCCATGTTATAGTTTTTTTCCCATTTGGATAATGAGACTTCTATAATTGTTTCTCATGGCTACCTATAGACCATACTCTAGATAAAAATGTTCCATTTAATTGTTACTATCTATTCCACAACTCATTTGTTATTTGAATTCATTTCCACCATGTTTTGGTTACTAGGATTTCACTGAGTATGTCAGAATTTCAAAGGCCCAATCCCCTTTTCACTTTAGGAAATCATATCTTTATGACCGGAAACAAGGGTCCACTTATTTACTTATCTCCTCCCCATAAAAATAATATTTGAATATTGCAAATATCCTTGATGATTGCCTTGGGTATTGCTAAAGTTGAGAATAAGTAAAGAGGCATTGCTTGAGAAACTGATTTGAGAAGGGTGAGTCTTCCAACTAAGTTTGGATTCTTGAAAGTTTTTCTAGCAAGTTTCTTCTCAAATTTTAGTAAGAAATCCTCCCATGAAACATGTCTAAGAGCATTTTCCACAAGCATGGGTTCCTAAGTATTTGGATAGAAGGGAACTCCTTTGAAATCCAAATATTTAGGTCATTTGAATCAAAACCATTTGTGGAGTGTTGAAGAATAACATCAATGATTTTACAATGTTGATATTAATTCTTGAGGTAGCAATGAAATCCTCTAAGATATACTTTATATCTATAGCCTCTCTTATAGGTGTTCCCATAAGGAGGGTGGAATCAACAAATTGTTGATGTAAGGATTTCAAATTGCTTCCATGAATTTTAATGCATTTCATTTTATTAGTAGTTATTGTAGTTTTTATGTCGCATCCTATACCTTCATCAATAGGAAGAAAAATGAAGGGAGAGAGGGTTATCCTTGTCAAATTCATTTGGAGGGGACGAATGTGGAGTATGGAAACCCATTAATGAGGGTAGAGAAGAATTATTTAGAGATCAAGGGAAGAACCCAGTGAATCCACTTGTTAACAGATCCAAAGGTCATGATGACGTGATAGATATATTTCAAAATAAGACAAAAATTGATTTTGAAAAATCCAATTTGATAAACATACTAGATTTTTAGAAGACCTAAGAGAATGGATTAATTCATAAATTAAGAAAATACTATCTAGAATTTCCCTAACTTTCAAAAAACCATGTTTTTATAAGGAAATGAGCAAGGGGAAAAAGGGTTAGTGATAGGCCTAAAAGACCTGGGATTTTTGGGTTTTTTTCTTTTGCAATAAGAGTAAGGATGGTATCATCCAAAACTAAGAGGGAAAAAAATCCTTCTAGAGATATACAATTTCTTGTAAATCCTTATAGATGATCAAGCAACATTCCTTGAAGAAATAAGAGGTAAATTGATTGGGTCCTAGTGAATCCCCCATAGGAATTTCCATGAAAGATTGTTCAACTTCCAATAGGATAATTTCACAAAGATGGGTGGAATTTTATTCACTATAGAGTGAATGTTTTGAGTAATTTTCCTAATGGCAAGGTGTTTATTTCACTAAGGTTTAATGAGCAATTACTAGTAGAAGGATATAAGATCATTTTCTATATCTTCATAATTTTCCAATTTATTACCTTATTGATCTTTAATGTAGGAGATTACACAATGTGGACAATGTTGGATCATTGTACAATAAAAAAATTTGTGTTCCTTTCTCCTTCCTTGTGCCATTGAACCTTGAATTTTTTCCTCAATAAAATTTCTTCTTGGTTGTAACACTTCTCAAAGTGTACTTAGAAGGTCATTTCCATTTATTATAAGTCCTATGTCTTCCCTTATTTAATTATTCTTCGTTGTCATTTCTCCATCTCTGTACTAAGCTCTTTCTCTAATCATGAATGTTACTAAATTCCTTTTTGTTCCAAATATTCTGTTAGGCCCCTATACTACTAGTGTAACCCCTTATTGTTATTAGTACAACCCACTTATTATATTGATGTACCCATGTTGTGCCCATATTGTGCCCATATTGTTACTATTGTGCCACATAGAAGCCCACTATTGTTATTATTATGCCCTTACTTTGTTATTGTTATGTCGGCTCTCATTATGTTATGACCCCTTAGACTCCTATATATAGAAAGGAGGTATTTTCATTTGTATCATCCAAGAATTGTTCATTTGTGTAAGGTAAAGGAGGTTGCCCCCTCGAAGAGGCTGAATTCTAAGGTGTTGATCTCTCTTTTCTATCTTTTTGTGAGCTGGTTTCATAACATTTGGTATTAGAGCTATGGATTCTGGGGTTTCGTTGCTCTAAATAGGTCATCGTGGAATTTTCACTATAAAAAAATTTATGCGATGTTTCAGAAGCTAAAAAAAAACCTATTTGGGAAGAAATCGTGCTGAACCTTGGATCCAAATTTCAAATATTTTTGCACTATATTTGTGGAGATATGATATGAGGAAGTTGGTCTTTTTGCAAACTCTTAAATTACATTCCAAACAGGTGACCTAGGGAAAATCATCATAACTTTCTCTCTGAGCATTGGATTGAAATTTCGTAAGAAGTTACAGAAAGAGGACGGACTGTAATTTCTTGTATATATTTTTCAGATCCAAAGGTTGAAACAGGGACACATGGCATGTCGTACAAGTTCGCTCTACTAAATTAGTCTATAGTCAGTGTGGGAGATTTGGCATAACTCATCCTTGGAGAATCCAATTTGGATCGGACTGGTGGCATTGGAAAGAGAACGAAGAGGGCTACTACAGGTTGCAATTTCAAAACTTAAAGATCCGAAAGTATAGAGTTACAGTCGTTTCAAGATCGAGCTCCTAAAATCAAGAAAAAACAAGATGAGGAAGTTTGATGGCAAGGATCTGGTAAATTGGATACTTCAGATGGAGCAATATTTTGATCTACATGGTGTACCACTGTTACAAAACGTATGCATTGCATCTTCATATTTATAACCAGATCAATTTTTATGGTATGAAGGGCTTTGTTCTCGTAAACAACTTGTTACGTGGTCAATTTTCGCGGAGGAAATGATAGCACATTATGATGATACAAAGAGCAACACCTGCTTTAGAGAAACACCACAACAATTGGAAAGAGTAAAAGGGTTTTGTGACATAGTGGAAAGCAAAATTATGGAAACCAGGAAGCATACCCCTCACAAGTATAAATATGGAAGTGTTGTTTCCCCCAGCCTTCCACAACCTACAAGGGTTACACCACAACAATTGGAAGAAAAAAGAGAAAAAGGGCTTTTTTACAATTGTGATAGCAAATGCACTAAAGGTCATAAGTGTGCTGAGAAGAAATTATTTTACATAGAATATGAAGAGGAGGAAGAAAAGGATCAAGAAACATCAAAAGAAGAGGATATACGCCAGGACCCCACCCCAAAGAAAGAAGAAATGAATCAAACCATATCTTGTAAAGCATTGGCAAGAATTACCACTCCTCAAACTCTCAAGATAGAAGGACATATCAAGAAGAAAAAGGTGCAAGAAGTGAAAGATCACATTAAGAAAGAAGAAATGAGTCCAACCATATCTTGTAATTCATTGGTCAAAATTACCACTCCTCAAACTATCAAGATAGAAGGACATATCAAGAAGAAAAATGTTCAAGAAGTGAAATATCACATCGAGCATCTAGAAATGGATCCATCCATATCTTGTAAAGGATTGGAAGAAATTACCACTCCTCAAACTCTAGAGATAGAAGGACATATCAAGAAGAAAAAGGTTCAAGCAGAGAAAGATCACATTGAGCATCAACAACAAGTTCTCCAACTTTTAAAGGATAATGCCACTTCGGTGCAAAATCAAACGAAACAATAGGTAGATCAACATCGTAGTGAAAAATGTTTTGATGTAGGTGATTGGGTATTTTTGCTGCTACATCTCAAGCAAGCTATTTATGAGAAGGAAATGTTGGCAATACCACATGCACTTAAAAATGGAAACCTTACCGAATGGGAAGACTCTTCAAGGACGAGGATGTGGAAGCATTGTTTTGTGCTATTTCTATTATCCAACTAGATTGGATAAATGAAGCAAGGGATGAATGGAAGAAGGACGAAGAAGTATGGCCACTTATTCAAAAGTTGCAAAAGATCCCAATTCAAACAATATTGCTAGAAATTGAAGAGGAAGGAAAAATCATATTGGAACCTGGAGCAATCAGAGAAATAAGAACCCGACAGCTACAAAATCGATCAATTTCAGAGTATCTCATCAAGTGGAAGAACTTACCCACTGAAGATTCCACATGGGAGGACAAGAATTTTATACGGAAGCATCAAGAACTACTCAAGCGTTGAGGACAACACTTTTTGAAGGAGAGGGGCATGTTATGCCCCTATACTACTAGTGTAAACCCTTATTGTTATTAGTACAACCCACTTATTATATTGATGTACCCATGTTGTGCCCATATTGTTACTATTGTGCCACATAGAATCCCACTGTGCCCTTACATTATTATTGTTATGTCGGCTCTGATTATGTTATGACCCCTTAGACTCCTATATATAGAAAGGAGGTCTTTTCATTTGTATCATCCTAGAATTGTTCATTTGTGTAATGTAAAGGAGGTTGCCCCCTCGAAGAGGCTGAATTCTAAGGCGTTGATCTCTCTTTTCTATCTTTTTGTGAGCTGGTTTCATAACATATTCATTCTACTTTTCAAGTATCTTAAGCATTGGTGGAAACGATGCATGATTGATCCATTATATGGTGTGTCTTCCTCCAATTTTATATATTTTCCTTGAAGGAGGGATTTCTTATTGTTTGGTGTAAAAATATCATCCTACGAACAAGACAGATCTCCCTAGGCTCAAAAACCAAGCCTAAAATCAAACAAACAAATAAATGAAAACATTCCCTAATTTATGACTGAATCACAGATACAAAGAGGATGCAAAGCTCGTACCTTTTTCACGAAATTCTTGATGTTGAACCTTGATGTTGTCCTTTGTAGCTTTCAATTTTTCTCCCATCATGCTCCAAGCAAAGGCCTGCAAAGAAAAATCCAAACAAGAGATCAAAGCATAGCATACATCAAAGATTCAATCATAAATCATGTAAGAGATAAAGGAGCCTTACAATAAAAATTATAACATATGCATATGGGAAAGAAACAAGTATTTGTATTAATGATAAAGAGCATGATATTTAAAACCAAGTGCCTTGATGTTGGAGTCTCCTTGCAATGATCCTCAACCCAAGCCTTTGAAATCAAAAGAACTACAATAGAGATTTTGGCAGCATGTAAGTAAGTTCATAGGTCTAAAACAGAAACCCAATCTCTTTGGATGTGTTACACTTATACGCAGGAATGAAAGTTAAGAGATCCATGAAGGGAGGAGATAGATCCATAATGAGTGGGATGGATCCACTATAGGAGAAAGGAGGCCCAGGATATGGGGAGCTCAAGCTCAATCTCAACCAATTCAGATTAGATACCAACTACGAGGATTTTAGAAGAGGAACCTTCATTTAACTTTTATTTTTACTCATGTAAGAAGATCATCACGACTATATCAAAGAAAAATTGTGATGACATTGAAAACAATTAGTTATTCAAGGTGTGACCATCGCAGGTTGTGAACTGAGGACCCGCAATCATCTCCAAAATTAGGATTTTTTAGGTATTTAATATAGGATTCTTATACAAAATAAAAAATCATTTCTTCCATATTTCAAGGGGATTTATAACAATATTTCATTGGATAGCAAAAGCTACGAATTTGGAATCATTTTCATAAGTGCGACAATTAATGGGCAACACTTATCCAAAATGATTCGAACTAGAAAGGGTGATTTTTGGGGCTTCTTTTCAATCCAAGATGAATATGATGGGAAAATGATATGAGCCACAACTTGGTAATATAGATACTTCTTCCACGAATCCTATCAACATTAAGGATTCTGATAATAGGAAACTTTCAATGCGAGAAGCTACTTAGGTTGTTCCCCCTCTTCTATTGTTCCAAATATAGATTCCATTCATTGTTTCTTGATCCACATGTTTTATAAGTCTATAATATCCTTGAAATAGTTTGAGTCCTAAACTCATATTTTTCTTCCCCATGTCTTTTCAATTAAGTATTTTATGATGTTGAACTCCCCTCCTAGTACCTACTAATTACTTCCTATCAATCAGTGAATTCCTTGTAGGGTCTGCAAAAATATTAAATTTTATCATTCTATATTGGGGCAATATCCATTGACAAAAAATGCATGTTTTGCTGATCCAATGGTTGGAACTTCACTACTAAAATCCTTTGACTTCATAAGAAATCTAATAAGATATTTTCTATAGGATTTTGCAATAGAGATATTCCTCCTGAGGCTCCTTGGGCATCAATTGCTAGTTATTTACATCCCCTCCAAATTAGGTTTTCTTTTTTGGAAATATGATCTTTTAAGCATTTTTTTTCCTGAATCATGACTGTCGCTGGATTTTTGTACAGGGAAATTTCTCTTTTGAGAAGTCTTTGTTTTTATTTTTCATTTTGACCTCTCACGTTCCATGAAATAAATTTCATTGATAACTAAGTGTTGGGGGGGGCGAGGAGGAGAGGTTGGAAGGATACTATCATCAAGGCTATCCTTCCCTAGTTTACTAACATTTCATCCAATACTTGAAATAATTGTCCATTACTCTTCCTCCATCTATTTTTATCTTACTTTGTTGGTTTTGAGTTTTCTTTTAATTTTTTTTTCACATAAAGATGATGTAATTGGATTTGACTTAGCTTGAAAATTTTGATGAAGGATCTCTTGCAATTTGATACATGCTAAAAAATAAGCTATATCTCTTTCTTTAGAATTTAAATTAGTTCTTAGATTTTCTATGTTATTGCATTTTATTGTATATCTAATTTTTCTTGGTCCATGTCTTATGATTCTTTTGCTTCTAGTGTATCCTCTTTTCATGGGTCATTTTCACGTTATTTGATTCCTTGATTTTTTTCATTGTGCATCTTTATTCTTTGGGTGAGGTCCTTTGTTTTCCTTTCAGATGTATGATCTTCGGTCATTAATCCTTCCACATATCCAATCCATTCTCTACAGAGTCCAATTTTGAGTTAATATTGTGTATTTATTATTGTTTTGGATGGTTTCTATCGATACTTCATTGTTGATTTTTTAGTGGATCATCTTCTATTTGTAACTCACTCATAACCAAATTGGCCTTTTTTATTGAGTCATTGCATGTTTCCAGCGCATACTTAAAGGAAACTCTCTAAATAAATTACCATGTTTGTGGAATTTTCTTTATCGAAATGGTATATGCTCATAATCTATGGGTTGGTTTCAACTATTATCTTGATAATTGAGGCAATTGGTTAATGGAAGTAGCTTGGAGACGTTCATATACACACATATTCATGTGTAATAAGTGTATAATCCCCAGTTTGTAGTTTCTAAAATCATTACAAATGTCGCCATTACATTTCTAATTCCTTCTAATATCTCTTGGTCTGAAAACTCCTAAGGCAGTGAGTTTATTCTGATCCTAACTAGTGCTATGGTGAAATCCTCTAACTTGGATGAATATTTGTATCCAAATTCATATATATATATATATATATATATATATATATATATATATATATATATATATATATATATATATATATATATACACATATACATATATACACATATATACACATATACATATATATATACATATACATATACATATATCCATTTTTGAAAACTCTATTTATGTCCTTATGGTTGTTGAATATGGTCATGGGAAAGGCCTGTTGAACCTTGTTTGAGCTCTACACATCCTTCTCATTTCTAGGGCTCTTGGTCCATTAGATTAGGACTTGTTCATAATTTTTATTATTATTGCATCATCTTGTGTATATTGTAAATTCTCCACTATTCTTGTGGAAGTGATTTCATATGTGGAGACTATTTTAGGTTAAGGGATGTAAGACCCCATTTTCATTCGTTGTTCCATTTCCCACTCTAGGGTTTGCATTTATGTAGCCTATAAAGATAATGCTAGATTAATTTTCTTATATGTCAGAGGATCGTCAATTGGACTTTTACCATTCTATGTATGGGAGGGTTTGGGTGTTGGTCGACCTAAGCTTCCCCCTACTATTCTCTAGAAACTCTAACCTAGAGTGCCTTCACATTTATGGTATATTATATTAATTAATCATGAGTTGAGGATATTAATCTTATTAAAGTTGGTAAACTATAACTTTAACATTTGGATGACTATTTAATATAACCACATAATATCAATATAAAAGAGTCAATTCTATTTAAAATAATTTCCTTATATAAAATATATCATGTAATTCCTTTGTTCATTGATTTACACTAAATGTTTATATGGTATAGAATTGTATACTAGTGCAACCATATAAATTAAATGGATAGTAAACATTAATAGTCATCAAAACACTTACCTCGTGATACATCGGCTCTTTCATTTTCCATTCCATTCTATATTAATCTCTTGACCCCTGTGCTATTCTCTATAGGTATTTTCCTAATGATGAGTCTTGCTATAGACTCGAAATGTCGATTCATAAATGTCTATTGTGGAGTTAGTTCCGAACACTAAACTAGCTCAAGATCCTCTCCTCAGAAATCTTCAAACAATCACATCTCATATTGCTAAGATTTAAAAAAAAATAGAAAATACTAGATCATAATTTTATTTTAAATATATATACATTTAAAAAAACATGAAACCAATTGAGATAATGAAATTTAAGTAAATAAAAACTAGCTACCTCTCATCCCTCATCTTTAAGATTAATCATCCCTTATAATTTTAAGGGTTTATTGCATTATTGATAATACCATATTCCATGATTATAATAATATATCATTATATTACATTAATATTCATATACTAATTTATTAGTATATTATATTAATATTAATATAACAATCTATTCATATATTTTCATAGGAAAGTAATACATTAATACATTAAAATTATTACATTAATATAATATATATTTTATCACATTGCATAAATATTAATACATTAATATTACTATGCTATTCTCTTGCTATATTATTAATATATTAATAATATCTCATATATTAATATTTAATTATTAATATATTAATTCTTTAATATTAATCTGTTAAATATATTCTATATTAATAATTATTAATATTTTATTGTATTTTTTAAATTTAATGTATTAATAATATAAAGCTAATATTATTTTAATTAATTTAAAATTTTTCCATGCATTTATTTTTAATTTTGTGGTTTTTAGCTTTTTAGGCTTTTCTTTTTAGCGTTAGTTTTTTCTTTGGTGATTTTTGTTTTTCCTTTCCTTTTTTCAATTTTATTTGTGCTTTGTTTTTTCTCTCAAACATTTTTTTCCTAATGATGGATCCTGGTTTAGACTTGAAACATTGATTTGAAAACTAAATGATGGATCATATTCCAGATTTATCTTCTTCAAATTCTACCCACAAAAACATACAAACAAGAAACATATGACGATATTTTTAGCCATGAAAATTCACCCCCACTTTACCTTGGAGATTATTACCTCATAAACATGTTTTGTTACAATAGTAATGGCCAACACCATGGCATATTAATGCCACATACCCAAAAATCCATAAGTCATATTTCCACTAAGAGGCTCTCTACAACCCAGTGTGTGGGAGATTTTGTAGTGTTAGTAAATGAATGTAAACATTTAAATATTGGCTCAGTATGGGGGAGATGGTGTAGTAGTTATAAATGAGTGTAAACATTTAAATGTCTACTCAATATGGGAGATGTTCAGGGAGAGATTTTGTAGTGTCCTTAAAATTAAGCATTAGATAAAAAAAAAATATAAAACACAATTTCGATTCAATTAAAAAGTAATAAAAAGTAAAATGTAATAAAAATAATAGATGCATTCAATTCAATTTTTTATATTGTAATCTTATTTTTATTGATAATATTATAAAAAAATTCCAAGAAAAAATCATAATGTACATATCACATTAAAATAAATTTAAATAATGTCCTATGGGGACAACCCAATTAATGATCATCGTGATATGAGTATTGTGTAAACTAAGAGATCCAAGGTTCAAATCTCCTCGAGGTAAAAGGGGAGAGGATTGTGGTAGGCCCTAGAGGTATCGTGGTAGCAACTGGAATTGACCCTATATCACGCAAGCATGAGCCTGATCTAATTGTTTATTCATCTGTACAAAAAAAAAAAAATAATAATCGTTCGTAATTCGTAACATATAATTAATAAAATTTAATTTATAAATGTATAATTAAAAATAATATATATATGTTTCACTATATAAATTAAAATAATACCTCTCTCTCAAAAGCAAACAATGAAATTTTTACTAAATAACTAAAATCAAACCTATTTTAAAATAAACTTATAAATTAAAAACAATATTTCATAAAATCTAAATTCACATTACTATTATATATACATATACCTATAGATAAGGTAACAAATATAAAACACAATTAATTTTACATGAGATTAAGATACATTAATAAAGCTCAATTATTTTTATCTTTTGAAATCTACCACCAAAAACCTTATAATTGACCTTTATACTCCTCATCATCAAAACTATGATACAAGAAAATCCCCCTCCCCTTGTGCGGTTCAGTTTGTTCAAAAATTAAATTCATTTCTTCATTTCTTTATTTGTTCAAAAACTAAATTCATTTCTTCATAGCAAAAGAAAGGAAATGAAGTGAAGCATAAATATTTAATGTTTGAAAATGGGTGGCTATTCTTCACTTTCATGTGAGATCAAAGGAAACTTTATGGAGGGGCATGCTCGTGAGTATCTCCTATATCCAACGTGCCATTCCTCACTACGACACCTTGGGATCTCTTCTTAATCATCTCGACATCGGTGTCAAATTGAATTTATGGCAGGGAGTGTAAATGGATTAGGCGTTTTTGTTCATTACCTTTTTTTCATCAAAATTTTATTAGTGTTTTATTTTCTGTTTTTATTTATTTATAAAAATTAAAAACAGGTATTCTTGGGACAAGTTTTTTAGTTTAGTAGGTTAAAGATGTTGTAATGTTTTACTTTGTCTTATTCTGTTTTATTTAACATTGGCTCGGTGAAATACATAAAATTTAAAATTAAAATTAAAATAAACTAATAATTAAAATAAAATAGTTAATTTAATATTGATGGTTTTTGGCTTTTAGATTTTGAATATAATATGTTAAAATATAATGATTTATTTTAATATATATATATATATATATATAATAAAAGTATTCATTCTTTATTGGGCTGAGAGGTAGCTTAGTATGCTATATATATGTAATGCAATGTAAACATTTGACTCCGTCGAATTAAAATATGATAGTGATGTGTAACTTAATGTGACATAATGTAATATAAACATTTTAACTCAATGAAAATAAAATAAAAATAACTCTATAAAAATTAAATAACAATGACCCATGGTATTCATGTGGAATATAACGTATTTAAGGGGGAAATTGAACTAGCCTAGATCCATCTTAGTTTGATGTTATATTTAGATACAAAATTAGCTATATAAAATGATGGCATCAAATCTGTTAGTGTCAGTGTTTGCAGCCTTCTTCCAGTGATCAAACGTGCTCTTACAAAGTGATTTTAAGGTGTCAAGGTCAAATTTTGTCATTTCGGTGAGTCTTCAAACAAAATTTAGTCACTAGGTATTAGGCCTAGGGTTTTCTTTTACTCCTTTCAAAGTTGTCAAAATGTCGGTGTCACCATTCAGCTGAGTGCACCATCATTCAGAGGGTTGTCATCATCATGTCAAGTTCCACTGGGTCATTTTACACCTTGTTCATGCTTCAGTTGCGCCTAGGTAAGGTTCATTTCCCTCTCCTAGGGTTTTGAAGCCAATTTCTCTTGGATGGTCAAATCATGAGAAAAACTTGTATCATGATGTTCATACACCTTCCCCTATCCTTAACGTACCTTATTAAACACTTCCCATCACTGAGACCCCCCAAATTTCTCATTTTCGCAAAAACCCTAGTTTCTTGCTACAACTTGACAGTTTTCTAGGTTGGGCCTGTGTTTAGCCCTTTTGGACCCCTTCCCCTCACTCAATCTTTGAAATTACACTTTCCTCTGCTTCCTAACATCCCTCCCTACTTCCAAAAATTTTCTCAAGAATTTAGAAGCCCCTTATCCCCTTCATTTCGTTTCATTTCAACAAATCCCTTGTTCCACACATCGGGGTAGGTTTTACTCAAACAATGTTTCTGAGCCAGAAAAGATGAATTTTGGAAAAATGAGAGAGGTTTTTGTCCACAACAAGCCAAGGAAGAAAATTCTCCTTCAATTTTACACAGGTGTCATGGTTTTAGAGAAATGTCAAAAATACAGTTGCCTCGGGAGAATTGATGTACTTCTGAAGTGACCTTGGAAAAATCAAGTTTTATCCTAGCTTTGTTGGACAAATGACTTGCTTTATGAGTCAAATGATAACTAGACACAAATATTTTTCCAATGAGCTATCATGAGCTCAATTTGGAGTTGAGGAAGACCTTCAAAAGTTGACTGCAACAGCACTCTGCTTTTATGCAGCCTCATTTGACACATTTTTACCAGTCTTGGGAGATTTGATTTTTGACAGGGAAAATAAACACAAAATTGAAAAAATTTAGTTGGGTTGGAAAGTAGACTCAAAGCCCTTTCCAACGAGCTATCTCACACCCAATTTGGACACCAGGAAGTCCTCCAAAAGTCTCCTGCAAAAAGCATTATGCACTGGGTGGTGGCGCGGCGCATTGGGCAACTAGCGCAACGCACATAACTGGCGCGATGCACGGTGCATAGAGAAGGTGTGGCGCATAGAGTTGCCAAGCCTGATTTTCTCAAAAACTTCATCAAATCACCCAAAACGTGTGGATTTGTCTTGATACAAGTAGGTTGAAGCTTCTATCATAGTTTTTTATTCCATGTTGGTGTTTGTTTGATGGTGTTTGGCTTATGGTATTGAAAAAGGAAAATCAAACCCTACCTCTCTCTCAAAAGCAAACAGTGCTAGGGTTTTGTATTGACTATTTTGCTACCAAGTTATCCCCTCACACCTCACCACTCCCTTGCTCCATTTTTTTTCTTGATTTCCCTATTCCCAAAACACACCCCTAAATTCACTAAATCCCATACCCCAATTCCCATTTCCTAAAACCCAAATACAAACTCCCAAACCCTAACCCCATACCAAAAATTCCTAAATCATTTCCTAATTCCCTATCTCCCTAACTAAACCCTATCCCAACAGTTCCTAAATCCCTCACTATTTGTTCTTCCCCCTATAGTTGTATCACTCTTCCCCTTGGTGGCAAAAGTCAAAGCACACCATCAAGACAATTCAACACATCACAACTCACCTATTTCTCATCAAGGCAGCTCCAAGATAGTTCATCCACTAGCAGAGATGGCATCTGATCCGTCATATGATCATGAAGAAGAGACACACAGTGACTCTCCCACAGAGGTACATGCACCCAGGAGGCCTCATAGAGTTACAAAACATACGGGAAAATTGCCAAGCTGCCCAAAGGAGGAGGGTGGAGTTCACTTCACTTGAACGAGAGATCAATGCCAATCGGGAGTCATGGCTTGAAAGAGCCAATATCCAATTGGAGAGGAAGTTAGAGAAGGCCATCAATGAGAAGAATATGCTTAGAAACCTTTCATATCATTACTTGTCACGGAACTTGGTGTGCCAAGCGAGAATCAGGAGTTTGAAAGCAAAGTTGAAGAAGAGATCAAGGAGGCAAAATGTTCAAGATAAACTTTAGATCTTGGTTGAGGCTTCCTTGGCCCAACACATCACTTGATGGAGAGCACTCACCCCAAATTTCAAAAAATTTGGGACACTTTTTTCATTTTTTCATTTTTGGGCTAAAACACAGAAATTTCTGCTCTATGCGCCGCACCACATGGAGCTCACTTTTTCTAGGAGCCTCCAAATCACAAAAACTCAGCATTTTTGGATTTGGCATGAAAAATTGTGCTTTCCTACCTATGTCCAAGAAATTTAGGCAAGTTTTGAGCCCTCAAAAAGGTAAAAAAACACTCAAAAAATGACCTCACTGCCCCTATTTTGACACACAGGAAGTAATGTTGGGAGAATGGACTTTTGGAGGGGCAAATGGAGGCCAAATTCAAAAATGCCACTTGGGTTGGAAATTAGACAGGTAGACATTTCCAACAAGCACACATGGAGCTCATTTGGACACCGGGAAGGCCTCCAAAAGTGGGTCCAAACAGGCGTGACGCATAGAGAATCAAGCGCGGCGCATAGAGGAAAAATTCCCAGTTTGACCAAGTTTTGCTCTGTTTTTCGCCCAATTTTGCCTAGTTTGACTTTTTTACTTTCCTAATGGAAAATTTGTGATGTAATTTGATGTATATTGATGGATCATGATGTAAATATGTCAAATTTTCACTTATGGAGGTATATTCATCCATGAAAAGGTAGTTTGCAACTGAATGAATTAGTTCCCTAGTTTATAGAGGCAAGCTGTTCCACTACCTAATTTGTAGTTCTCAGTTTAGAATTAGTTGGAACAGATCCTAAAATCATAAGCTCAACCCCTAGAGGCTAGGATGATTTGTTGTTTGCCTATATCTTATTTTTTTTTAGTCATTAGCATGGTTGGACATTTGAGAAAGCCTTGGGCTTCATTGTACATTCATTTTTAGTATTTTGGCTAAGGAATTGAGACCAATATTTGCAACACTCTTTAGGATTCATGTGACACTTTGTCTTGGTATAGTGCTTCTCCTTGTGATTGTGAATTTGTTTATGTGATTGCATTATCTATCTTATTTCTTCTGAACTAAACAAACAAGAGTGTAAGTAGAATTCATTGAAAGTGCAATGCTCTACTTGAAGTTTGCTTAAGTTATTTGATGTTTTCAGTTGTTTGGGGAGGATTATTGATTGCTCTTGCCCTCTTCAACACCTCACCTATCTTTTCCTTCCATCTTGCTAAAATTTAAGTGCCAAAACAATTGCCTACCTTGCCCCATCGAGATCTCTGCAGAACTGAGCCTCAATCCCTGCAACCCCAAAATGTGTCTTTCCCTTTGAGCCAACAAATCATCATTTTATCAAATCAAACTCTCTTGCACTCATACCTAGCCTAAAATTAGAAGATATTTCAGTCATCTCAAGCCCCCATAGATCATAATTTGCTGAGATTGACCCGGAGAGAGCCCTCTCTTGACCTGGTAGGGCTAGCTACCAGGCTGAGTGTGGTTTGATGTTGGCCCTAGATCCTACCCTTTTAGCCTGAGGCAGATCTAGACACTAACAGAATCCATGTAGCTTGTAAAGGTAAAAAAATATTATGGATATGTGTCGTGTTGGGAATTTGTATGGATCTATTTGGCGGCCCTATGTCTTTTTGTATGCTTTGTTTCTATCATTGAATAGATGAATACATAATGTGTATATATGTGTAGAAGCTTCAGAATATCTACATTTGATTTTTTGGTCAAGAACCTTCACTTGTCCTCAGGAACTTGTCGCTTAAGTGCTACGCCTGCCCTAATGGAATTAATTATATCATAGATCTTAGGGTTTAGGGTTACAAACTCAAGGTTCTTAGCTGGATTCATTATTATCAGATATGTAGGGTCCTAAGCAACCGATCAAGATTAAGAGCTTCAATTGTATGCATTAGCAAGATGCCCGAGACAAGAGAATACATCAAACATCCTTGCATGGGTTGTCCTTCCCTCAGATGATGTAACCGCCTCCTCCCGCATTTACCCACTTTCACTGGCTTGCACGGGGTAAACATGATCTGAGGGTCACTATGATATTACTCAAACTCCTATGTGACCTTAAGGAAATGGAATCGACAATTGAAGACCTTACTAACTTCCCTTAGGTGCCACAGGACCTCCAGGAGTAACCCAACCCCTCTAGGTGTCCAACCCCTACGACAACTCACTTTCCCTTGACCTTGAGCCCCAGTCTCTCCCTTGCCAAGGCCTCCATGCAACTATGGGTTCCCAATCGCTCCCATAGGCCTACATCAGTGCAACTGTGGCCTTTTTTTGCCAGTGTTGTGCTAGCGACTGCAATAATTAAGGTTACTTTCCAGGGTTGGGGCTAAGCCTCTGCCTAGAAATCCATGAAACTTCTAGAACTCATAAAATACATGAAGACAATGATTACAAACCAAAACTAGAACCAGGACTTGACCTGACCATCCCCAACCGGGACTGACATTTTGTAATGTCCCAAATAAATAAATTTTGGAACAAGCACTTCATAATAAACTATCATGCATTTTCCAAAATATTTCCATGTAAAACCATAACCATAAATCTATAAATTGCACAAAATCTCATTAAAAGATTGCAACATGAGAAACAATGAGAAATGCAACAACCAAAATCCAACTTTATTATATATAGATATATGCCAATAAAATAGCTAGGAATGACCCTTCAGTCTCCAAACTAAAACAGAAAAATAATCTCTACACCTATGGATTCTGAATGAATCCACCAAGGGGAGATGGGTGCTCACCCAATCTCTCTAAATCACCCATGGGTTTTCATCCTGGGGCTACCAATGGAGTAGAGAACCATGTTCCCAACTTCAGATACAAGAAACAATATCAAAACCAAGATATCCTCCATTGGCCTCCTCCTCCTCTTTTATAGTTCTGATGGACCCCTCTAGAATCTTCTATTTTATTATTATTTTAATCATGGAGCACTTTTCCCTCTTTTATTTTAATTAAAGTATTCTTTTTAATGCAGGAAAAGGGTAAATTGGCCACCATGTCTCCTTAGGCCACTGAAATTCCTATCCAAAAGTCCCATCATGTAGATCTTCTTGTTCTGGTTCCAACAAGCTATTACACTATGGTGTTCCATCAATTAATCTCCATGGAATGCCACCTCAAGCATAATTAATTAAGTTATTCCCAATAATAATGCTAATTTTTTAAAGTTTTCAGACTGCAACAAAACGAAAGGAAAACTATGTTGATGATGGAATATGCCAAACAAATGACATCAAATCACACAAAAACTCATTAAAACTCCATTAGGACCCCTGATGACATTAACCTGCTCTTCTGACCTAGCCATCCTGTGTCTTGGAAATCCACCCTAGTTGTACTATGGAGAAGAATAAAAATGTGTACATGACATTCCACCCGCCTCAAGATTTCTTGCCCTCAAGCAATCCAAATCTGTGGACCAATCTGGTGGGCCAATGCAACTGAGACCCAATGCCCAGATCCCATATGAACCACTGGTCCACATCACGTCTCCAAGCTATTGAAACATGACTAGATCCTCCAATACCTTGATCCCATTTCCATCTCTAACTCAACCTCCTGCCAGTAGATCCACCTAGATCCTAGTGCCACCAAGAAGGAGCGTCAATGCTACATTTCTCTTGATGTGTTGTAGCTACAACTTTGAATGTTTCCCTACCAACTGTGTACCAACTCATCGCCTCTCTCCAATCCAATACTTGGCATACCCCAAGGTTAGTCTCACAATATTGATGTTCCGCTGAGATATTAATGAGTTACCAACCCACATTCTGTTGCCGACTAGAGCATGTAATATCCCCCACCTCTAATGTCTCTTGTAGTACACTGCTCGTGACTAAGAATGATACTCCATCAATAGGATACCAACTCATGGTCTCCTGTCAATCTCAGTCATGGACTCCTGTGTAATGAATAAGTCTATTATACTGATGTTGGTACATGCTTAACTCATGCTGCCCTATCTGGTGGGTCAACAATATCCATCGAGAAAGTCCTGCCTCTCTCCCTATAATGGGTACAAGTAGCCAAACTATGCTGCAAGCTATGTCGATGTACTCCTAGAGAGGGTTTCTACCTAAAAATGTTGTAGCTCGGCTAGCTACCACTACACCTATTTGCACCTCATAAATTGGTAGACCCAAATATGGAGGCAGTTCCATCTCCCTCGTCTGATAGCAAACTCCATGCTCTTCCAATCCACCAATCTCCTCTCGAACAGTCTTGTCATACTCCAACAGCTCCTGAGGACAAGTGTCAGTGAACATCGTCACCCTTCCAGCTGTTTGTACATCTATCTGCTCCTCATCAATGACTGACCCCAAGGGTGGTTGCTCATCCTCCATCATCATGGGTTTAATATGAACCTCCAACTGGCTCTCCCAAAAAGGCTCATCATGCATACTGAGCACCTCATCCTCCCTAGCTGACTCACGCTCCATCATATGTTTCTCAGGTTGACTCATCATTGATGACACACTATCCTGAATGTCTCTCCTAGGACCCAGCGACTACTCATCATATAAATCTGGCCTGATGTCAATGACTTGCCATGACTCATGCTCCTCTATGTGCTCTCTATGCTAAATCATCAACCGCTCATTTGCGTCCAGATCTCTTTCCCACATGGGAACAATCAGCTTCTCCTTGTACTCCTCTACCACAAATGGATGCGTATCTGGGCTACTGTCATCAAATCCATATGAATGCTCATGCTTCTCTAAGGTATCATCATATGAACCCATGGATTCATCCAACGAAGAGTCCTCTTCCTGACAGACATAAAGAATATCTCCCTGCTCTACTGCTGCCATCACTTCAATGTCACTCAAGCATGAGTGGTCAGGTCCCCAAGGTCCTTTGCAAATGAAGCATAGTCCCTCCCTCCTCATCTCATTCTTGTTGGATAAGCCCCCAAACCTGATTTTCTCCTCCCTGGTCAACTGTCTCCTGAATAGCCCAATGTTCTACTCGACCAACCTCTCGACTAGATTATAAGTAGCAGGGGAGACCAATTTCTCTCTCATCCAAACAAACAACAATCGATACTGCAACTCCCGAAAAATGGCATCATGACCTCTCATACACGAGGATAATATGGACTGCATGTGTGCTATGACTCCGCTAGGATGATGTTTCCTAAAGCTAAAGAAGCATTGGAAGGATCAAATTCTCACACTCCATATCAAATAGGATCTCATAAGTCCTAGTCATGGCCATGTCTCCTAGAATATCAAGCTTCTTCCCAAAGGTAGAGCTTGCACTATTGTCCAAGTCCTAGAAAGTTTCCACTATCAACTTGAAAAATCTCCTCATAACACCATCAATGTAGGGCGCTATAGGGGCTGTTAGTCTCATGATGTTGTTGAGACAAGATGCAATGGGAAGTCTAACCCCTTCACAAGGTTCCTCCAAAAACTTGGGTCGTATGAGAGCAAGCATAGTTGGTCTTAGAGCCCAAAGTAGTTTCTTCCCTTCTAACTGGCTCGCTTTGGAAAGGAGGGCATCTAGTTCATCAAGTTTGAAGAGAGTTTTCCATGTGACCTTCATGTGCTTCAAATATGTCCCAAGAGAAAAAATTTGGTGTCCTATTTCCTGCCTCTCCTGCACATCCTTTGGTTGTTCTCTTTGAAGAATGGCATAGACCCCTCTTGATAAAGGTCTGTTGTCTTGCTTGGGTTTCTGGTCTAATGATGCATGGTGGTTCAAGGAACTCATTTCTGTGATATTCAATCTTCTCAATTCATTCATGAGTGTTGTGAGCCTCTCCATGGTTTAGTTTAATGAGGAGAAGAACAAATGAGGTCACTGTTTTCTTAGTTTAATGCATTTTTCTGTGTGGTATTCGGTCAACCATCTCATGTTTATACTGCTGTAGGTGAAATATTTTTATTGAGGCTAATTGCAAGCATACAATGACACCTAAATGGAATACCCAGATATCTTAATCTCCAATCTCAGGAAGTTAACACAGCCACTCATAAAACCTTACATCAATGAACAAGACATTGCGTTTTCCTTATCATATTAAGAAAGATACACAACATAAAATATAAGATGGAACCTGGTGTTGAATAGCAGCCAAATGTGCTTTCGAAATTGTGATGAGATATATGAGCTGCTATCGGTCTGCAAGTAAATCTGGCAACACTGGACAAGCTGCTACAGGTATCATAAAATTCATATGAGCTGCTACAGGTCTGCAATTAAATCTGGCCTTACTAGGTAAGCTGCTACAGGTATCAAGAAATCATTTCCAGTTCTGAAATATGAATAGGTTGAGGCAGTTTGATTCCCTAGCTTGGTATCACGATCTGCCACTAAGAGACAATAATTTGGCACCCTCGATCCATCAATGATGCATTGACATTTTGTCCCCAACTGTTAATGCGACTGCCCCTATGACAACCTTCTTGTCTTCGATGCAGAGAATTTGTTGGAGAAATGGCAGAGATATAATGAGTCTGGGAGTACAATGGCTGCCAACAGAAAATATTTTATATCCCAAGTATAATCTTCTTAGAGCAACATTCCAATACTGATTTGGGTCAAATACTTCCCAGACATCAGACTTTAAGCCAAACCCAAAATACTGTGATATGTCCAACCCATAATATAGTAACCAACTTATATGTATGCTGCCCAAAAGTGTTCGTGACTCCTTCAACTGACCCAGAATGTTTCGAACCAGCATCAGAGACCACCTTGATTGTAGGAAAATAAAAATAAAAGTCCATGCAAATCTGAGATCATAGCCACTCTCTACTCAAATTCGTCCTCAGCTTTAATACAAGCCCTTCATTCAACAGGTGCAAGGCTTATGGCCTATGTATGATAATTAGCAACCTCCAACAACAATATAGACTCAACAAACACTAAAAATATCTCGCCCTGGAGAAAATGTTGCGGCCTTCAAATAAATCAAAGGTTGGAATAATTCGACTCCCTTTGGAATTAATTCCGGTCTTTGAATTTCAACGCGGCCCTAGAAATAAAACTCGCCCAGCAAGTTGGAAAAATGACTTGGGCTTGAAATTTGTTACAACTCAAGAATTCGACCCTCACGACCCACTAAATCAATTGTTGTCCTCTTCTGAATGCAAACCCAACACTTCACACCACATTCACAACTTGTCTCAGAAAAATGACGGCTCATCCAAGGTAATTATCGGTTTCTGAAACGTTGTTGTTGATGCCCTCACCCCTTTCAACAACAGTTAGTTCTTTCAATACTAAACTCGACTCCTGCAAAATAAAAGATTCAACACCCTTTGCCCCGTACATGATTTTTGAATTCTCCACCCACTAGGTAAATTGGTCTCAGGCTCGCAGTGATGTTTCTAGCTTCTTGGTGACTCAAGGACTTCAACCTTTACAATTGTGAATCGACTCTTCTATATTTTGGGTGAATTCGACCAACGACTTCTATGCTCCACTTGAGATAGTTCTCTGCTCCTTGCCACGCATCAAGAATTATACCTCGAACCCTTCCAGATAGATGTGTCTTGTAGTATGAATGGTCCACGGCCTTCAATTTGTAGCGCGAGTCTCGAAAAAATAATCGGCCTCTTTCACAAAAATAAAATTAACCTTTAAACTTTAACCAAATTTATCTCATGGCATTTTCATAATATTCCCTTGTAAAAATTAGTCGGCCCATCAATAAAATCGTGCTGCCAAAAAAAAGATACACAAATTTTTGGCCCCTTTTTGACAATAGCCGGCTTGGCCCCCAAAGTTAAAATTTTGTTTTCAGCCCCTTGAAAACACAATAAATATTTGGCCCTTAATTTTCCTAGCTCCTTTGGCCTTGGAATAAATTTCACATCCCCCACTAAAAATAATGTGCAACGATTTTATTATTATTAAAAATCACACGGTACCTTTAGGTGGCACACTTGTCAATTTGTCAAACTTCTTTAGTAAATTCTTATTTTTCTTCAGGAATTGGTTTTTTGGATTCTCCAGCAAATCTTCTAACAATAATAGCTGTAACTCAAAACCCACAGGCTGAGCCAAGATCAGTGCTCTGAAGCCACTGTAATGTCCCAAATCAATTAATTTTGGAACAGGCACTTCATAATAAACTATCATGCATTTTCCAGAAGATCTCCATGTAAAACCAGAACCATAAATCTATAGATTGTACAAAATCTCATTAAAATATCACAACATGAGAAACAATGAGAAATGCAGTAACCAAAATCCATATTTATTATATATAGATAGATGCAAATATAATAGCTTGGAATGACCCTTTGGTCTCCAAACTGAAATAGAAAAGCAATCTCTACACCTATGGATTCTGAATGAATCCACCAAGGGGAGATGGGTGCTCACCCAATCTCTCTAATTCACCCAAAGGTTTTCGTCCTGGGGCTACCAATGGAGTAGAGACCCATGTTCCCAACCTCACATACAAGAAACAATATCAAAACCAAGATATCCTCCAATGGCCTCCTCCTCCCCTTTTATAGATCTGATGGACCCCTCTAGAATCTTATATTTTATTATTATTTTAATCATGGAGCACTCTTCTCTCTTTTATTTTAATTAATATATTCTTTTTAATGCGGGAAAAGGGTAAATTGGCCACCATGTCTCCTCAAGCAACTAAAACTCCCATCCAAAAGTCCCATTGTGTAGATCTTCTTGTTCTAGTTCCAACGAGCTGTTACACTGAGGTGTTCCATCAATTAATCTCCTCAGAATGCCACCTCGAGCATAATTAATTAAGTTATGCCCAATAATAATGTGGATTTTTGAAAGTTGTCGGACTGCAATGTAATGAAGGCAAATTGTGCTGATGATGGAATATGCCAAGTGAATCCCATCAAATCCCATAAAAACTCCTCAAAACTCCAACAAGACCCTTGATGACATAAACTTGCTCCACTGACCTAGCCATCCCCTATCCTGGAAATCCACCCTAGTTGTACTATGGAGAAGAATAAAAATGGGGAAATGACACATTTTTTCAAACACTTTGTATATATGCAACCTACAAGTCATGAATGCAAGTTTGAACATAAGGGATTGAAAACTTAACTGAGGTTTATCAAGAAATGTCTTTATCTTCTCCCATTAGCTTGCATATAATCAATTAGGTCCTCCATTCATTGTTTATTTAGTTACAAGTAAAAACATGAAAAGAGACATTACTGAGAATTGACATATAACCATGCTTATAACCAACATATAACTAGATAAATAACAATAATGGAACAACCATTAAAGACAAATAATAACCAATACATTTCCTTACCAAAAGAAAGAGAATTTATCTTTTATTAAACATAGGCAATTATCAACTGGGTTCAGGACTCCCACGTTCCACCTAACCATAGATTGGATGAACCATATCCTTCTTTCAGCCAATCAGCCCCGAGCCATATTCGAAGCATGAATGTGGTATCTCATGGGAATAACCATTCCAAAGACAACCAAGGGAATCTATAGGTTAAACCACCTCCACCCTCTACATACCATTATCACACCTAAACCGGTGTCGAGATCAGAAAATTGAACTGAACTTGGATGCCTCAGAATTTGTTCACCATACTTAAGGAATCTTCCTGTCTCCATCCTCAATCTTTACCATGTATCTTGCCATTACCAGTCAAGGGATTCCTAGGCCTTTGGGAATTTTCCTGAGACCACCTCACCCTAGATTCCAAAACCATCCAGCAATCCAAAGCTTAAACCGAGAACAATCCCATCACACCATGACTATCCAGAAATGGAAAGGCTAGCATAAAATCCATTGTCAAATCCTGGCAAAATCCATTCCAATGACGACAAAATAACCATATACCAACATGCGCATACCATGCATGTCAAAACCAGTTAGAAAATCACACATGCAATATATTACCTGCAAATATTCCCATTGAGGCTGCTTGATCCTTGCCTTCCTTTACTTTCCTTGTCCTTCTTTGCTTTACTTTCCTTTCCTTTATTTCTTACTTTGTTTCTCCTCTTGGTGCTCTTCTCCTATCTAAAGCTAATTCCAAAAATGAATTGACAAAAGGTACCAACTGATCCTCATAAGCCTTTTTATTAAGAGGCCTCTATTTTCTTCAATTTTCCATTATGTTCCTTCATTTTCCTCCTCACATGCAACCTATGACCTTTCACCTTCCTTTTCTCCTAATTTCCATTATTTTCATAAATAAAATTCCAAATAATACCTCTTTTCCTTTCCAAAGCCTGAGCCATTACCTTTGTCAATTTCCCTTAGCTATAAAATAGAACAAGTGATGCCCACTAGGATATTTTTCCCAACTTTTAGCTTGGAATAAGTGTCCCTTTCATGTGGTGTTATTTTACCTTTATTAACTTTTACTACATGAACTTTTAACCCGGGGCTGTTACAGACCCCTCCCCCTTAGGGGAACATTGTCTTCAATGTTAAACTACACTTATACCCAACGAAAACCATTGAAGAGAAAAAACATACTACCTATGGAGTTTTGTAACCCAGCTCATTGCATTATTTACAATAATATCCTACTCAAAAGAAAAACCATCATGTAAAACATAACATGACAACCATACCGCTTATTAGAGCTTTATAACTTAGCTCATTACAGTATTTACAAGAAGCACCATACATAAATATGTACAAATACCAAAACTCATTTTCCTTCACCGAAAATAATGAAGGATTCATAGCCCACATCTGATCATCCATCTCCCATTTAGCTTCGTTAGGACCAAAGTGCTTCCACTACACTTTAACCTGCTCGAGTGCTCTATTCTGGAGCACGAGATGTTTCCACTGCAATATGCATTTTGGTTTCGATTGGAATTTTCATTCTTGCTCCACCTACAATAGGACCAATCAATAACATGATCAACATCCTTTACATATCTTTTAAGCAATGAAACATGAAAAACATCTTGGACTTTCACTGTTGGAGGCAGTGCAAGTCTGTGGGCCACTGGTCCAATCCTGTCAAGGATCTCAAAAGGCCTGCAATATTGTGGTGCCAACTTGGCACTTGATTCAATCCTCAAGGATATCTCATTGGGCTTGATGCACAAATACACATGATCACCAACCTAAAAATCCTTAAATGCCCCATGCTGGTCTACATAACGTTTCTACCTCTGATGTGCTATTTTTATGTTCTTCTTCATAACTTGCATTTCTTGTTCCATGTCTGCCAACATGTCAGGTTCCATAAGTACCCTATTCACTGGATCACTCCAGCTGATGGGAGTGTTACAACTCTTCCCATACAGTGCCTCAAATGGACTCATCCTCAATGACTCCTGATAACCATTGTTGTATGCAAACTCAACCAATGGAAGGTACTCCTCCCATATCCTCTACTAATGCATGACATACATCCTCAACATATCCTCTAATATCCTGTTGACCCTCTTTGTCTATCCATCTGTCTATGGATGATAAGTTGTGCTGAAGACCAACTCTATCCCCAATCCTGCAAACAACTCCTTCCAAAACTTGGAAGTGAACTTGGCATCCCTATCTAACACAATCTTCTTTGGAACACCATGTAATCTCATGATCTCCCTGATGAATATCTATGCTACATCACTAGATTAATAAGTAGTCTTCACTGGAATGAAGTGAGTTACCTTGCTCAACCTATCTACCACAACCATGATAGAATCATGTTGCCTTGATGTCCTCAGAAGACCTGTAATGAAATCCATGGAAATGACCTCCCATTTCCACTCTGAAATCAGAATAGGATAATGCAATCCACTTGGATGCTTACACTCTACTTTGACATGTTGACAGTCTAAAAATCTCTCCATGAACTTTGCCACTTCCTTCTTTAGATTCATCCAGTAGTGGAACTTCTTAATTTCTGTCAACGTCTTTTGATATCCTAGGTGACCTGAATATGGTTTTACATGAAACTCCATGAAGATAATCTTCTTGAGTTCATTGTCATCTGACACATAGATCCTGTCCCTAAATCTCACCAAGCCATCTGTTGTAAGATGATAATCCATATCCTGATCACATGTACCCTTTTGTAACCTATGCATGTGTTCCCTATACCTGTCATCCTATTGTCCTACCTGTAATATCCAATCTTGTAAATTTGTCCCATATGAGTTCACTGTTGCAACATGGCAACTGCACTTTCCTACTAAGAGCATCTGCAACCCTGTTCTCCTTTCCCTTAATGTACCTAATCTGAAATTCAAACTCATTGAGAGTAGCCAACCATATGGCTTGCCTAACATTCAGATTAGTCCACCTTCCTAGTAAAATGGACAATCCTTCTTACGATGATCTTTGCCACATATCCAACACTGCAACGGTGCTCTACAATCACCTCTAGTATGCTGCTCTCTAGGTTGCGACACATGTCCCTTCTCAATTGAATTGAAATTCTTTTAAGGAGAAAAATTTTCTTTCTCACCTGCATCTTGATGTCTTCGCACTTCGGTGGTCATTTTCCATTGAATTTATCATTTCCTTTCAAGTCACATTTATGCTCAAATTTTCTCTTTGATTGCTCATAAAAATGCTTCAATTTATGGATGGCTTCCTCTAATGATCTAGGTTCATCAAACTCAATCTGGTCTCTATATGATGCTAGAAATCAAATAAATCTCTGAATCTTAGCCTTGTACTCCTTGAGATATGGAACATACCTCAACAACTCCAAGAATCTACTAGTGTACTGATCATTTGTCATAGAACCCATTTATAACTCATAAAACTCCTTAGCTCTATCATCATAGTACGTCTTTGATAAGTACTTCTTCTTGAAGAGTTTCTCGAAGTCATCCCAAGTCAAATCTTCTTCCCAAATACTTTTGACATTCTTCACATCCTCCTATGGGATATATACCTTCCCTTTAAGACTAAAAGTGGTTATCTTAGATTTCATGTTCTCTGAGTATCCATGCAATCTGAAGAACTTCTTCATTCCAAGCAACCATGCCTTTGCATCTTATGGCTTCTTCATTTATCCATCAAATGTAGGAGGATTTGTTGTAAATAATACTGAGAGGGGGGGGGGTGTGGTGAATCAGTATTATCAAATCAATAACTTTTTCATTTCATACTCAAATTTATATACGCTACTTCAATGAAGGTAACTCACATGTACACGCAACCGTATTTAAAGCAACTAGCATATATCCAACAAACTTATGATTCAATTAATTCATCATATGTTGATCTTTAATTAGTGCATCAGTACTTCATTAACCATATAAACAGTAACCATGTGCAGTAATAACAGAATAAACCATCACACATAAGCAACACACATGAACACCAAGATTTAAGGTGGAAACCGAATGCGGGACAAAAACCACCTGCTTCTGTCTTCTTTTAATATAAGAAAAACCTATTTATAATCTTGTATTGGTGCAGACTCATACCAGTATGTAGGAACCCACCTAAAAAAGGCTACAACCTTCTCTCATTCTCCAAATTCTACTAGAAGAGAGCTACAACCCCCTAGCTCTTGTACTAGCTGATCCGTTTACTTGTACGTAGGCACTAGCCTACGAAAGGCTCCAACATTCACTCATTTTCCAGTTGCTACTAGAAGGGAGGTCTAACCCCCTAGCTCTTGTACTATCCAATATGTTTACCAGTACGTAGGTGTCGATCTACAGAAGGCTACGACCTTATCTCTTCCTTCAGGGACCACTTTTCATAAATTTCAGACTTGATACTCCTGGTACACAACACTACAATATGAAGGCCACGTTTCATCCAAATTTCATAATGGACCCATCAACAACATTGAAGCTCAAAATTAATCATCACTACAATACAACCATTCACTGAAAACCCATCATCACTAAAGAAAATCACAATCAATCAATCTGAACATTCAGAAAACTATCACTAGAACACAGTCACCAGAACACAAAGCACAACCCAGAACTTTGCATCAACAACCAGAACCAACTGCAACTTCAAACATCATATTTCATAATGTATATGCTACTTTGATGTGCCGAACCAACATGTATATGCACTTTTATCAAAGTGAACCAACGTACAGATCTGCAAAAACTATCTTAAAACATCACAACTATTCCAGAATTCAGTCATACACAGATCATAACATTTAAGAATAAAACATGCGTCAGTATTCAGATCTAGACTATCCATGATCAAACCACATAATGATAATTCATTTCATGTCTTATCATCTCGATCCATCATCCATCATCAAACACTTAGGTGCATCCTTAGTTCAGATCAAGCAAAGCATCAGAAACCCATAACCTGCATATTTGATCTATCTCTTCATAAGATATTCAATACTTGCACACTTGGCCTAATGATCTTCTCCTCCTATATTTTTAGGCCTTTCTCAATACCTCAGAGCAAAACCACTTAGGACCAATACCTTGGACCAAATACCTCAGACCAATACCTCAGACCAAATACCTCAAACCAATACCTTGGACCAAATACCTTAGACCAAATACCTCAGACCAATACCTTGGACCAAATACCTCGGACCAATACCTCAGACCAAATACCTTGGACCAATACCTCAGACCAAATACCTTGGACCAAATACCTCGGACCAATACCTTGGACCAAATCCTAGATTTTCCATCCCATACATGCTTTTCCTTCTATGAAACTGCATATATACATATACGCTCCTTTTGTTCTGTGGACCTGCGTGTATATGCTACTTAAACAAAATGAACCAACATATACTTCTTAAACCACTCTCTGTCTTCAATATCTAGAGTCTGATCTATAATCCTTTATTAGTAACCTGTTGCACTATCAACTGTCATCTGTGTGAGTTGCCATCAAGGAGAACACATGTATCATAATGCCAACAATCCCCCTCTTTGGACTTGATGGCAACAAAAACACCAAGACACTCTCCCCCTTTCACAACAAGGGAAATGGGTAGACCAAGATATTCTCCCTCTTTGATATTCATTACGTTGTCCATGATCCCCCTAAGTACATGTTGAATTCTCTGATTAAGATCCCCCTTTGTACATGTTGAGATGCACTAAACCGTCCATGCTCCTTCTGAGCACATGCAGAGTCTACAAAAATATTTTCCAAAAGAAAATCATGACTTTATAACTCAACTATGTGAGTATGACCTTCCTATCACCAATTAATCATACATACATCAATATCTGAACCAAGTGGGGATACACCAATTTTGACTCATCCACCCAACCAAGTAGGGATATACCAAATGTTTATACATGACTGAAATAGCAATTATTACATCATCCTTCCCATGCATAGTGGGGTTGCAAATTAGGTCTTTTCATGACCTTTACATCAAATTATATACATGACATTTATAACAAGGACCAACAATTTAAACAAGACCATCATAGTCATATCAACAACTATCATACACCATATATCAACAGCACCATCACATCTTTCAGCAGCATCAAGATCAACAGCTTATATATGTCCATCATCAAAAGAGTCACTTGAATCAAAACAACCATGTGGATCAAACAATATAAGCATCTTCATGTACCAAGATCTTCTAACATAATGCCAACAATGCATTATTAGAATCATAAGCTCTCCCTGAACATGTGCCAACTGATTATTGTCAGATTTGATCATTGCAAATATCAGTAAGAATCATCAAGGCATCATCATGAATTAGATATACATCAAATTTTTAACAGCTTATGAGGACCGACACATTTCCACATATCATCAACAAATTGTAACCATCATCAAACAGAGTAGATAATTGACGAACCATATCAGACCCCTTTTCGTGAGTCTGCCCCCCTGCTTTTTCTTAAAAACACCATATACGTGACTGTGCAGCTTCTAACTCCTGTATATACGCGACTTCTCTTCATAATAACTACATATGAGAATTGGAATACTGAATTTTTACAATTTTAGCTCCCCCTAAGTCTGTTATCACTGTATACTGTGCTACGCCACATCTTTTTGACTGTACTTGCTTCTTCTTCCATATCTTGGAGTATGATGATGTTTTCTCTTTTTGGTATGTTGGCCAAAATTTACTCCTGCATTCCTTTGCTATATGTCCAAACTTGTTACATTAATAACATCTTACATGTTTCATATTTCTTCTATAGCAATTAATGGCTTTGTGACCAAACATATTGCAAGAAAAACGATATCCTTTAAAGTACCTGGAATCTAATGATCTTTCTATGTGGTGGTTATTAGCTTGAACCATTCTACTTCTGCATTTGGCTACAACATGTTCAAAATTATGACATACAAAGCATTCAACATTATTCATAAGAGGAAATAATCAACTATCACTTCCATAGTTAGGAGTAAAATATTTTCTTTGAAGACTTTCTTTCCTTGGTTGTTGATGGGGTTGACTTCTCATCTCCTTGTTGAGAATTTCAGATTTTGCATTAGAGTTCCTTGCCTCATCTTTTGAGCTAGATTCACCTTCAATAGTTTTATGAACACCAACACTAGTTTTGATGGTAGGAGACCTTTGACTACTAATAATATTATCCAAAATCTTAGTAATGTCTTGAAATCGTAACAATTTATCCTTTTCTTCTAATTTACCTTTTAAGATATTTACCCCATCCTGATATTGCTCTTCCTTTTTCAAATATTGCCTCTTCATGATTTCTTCAGCCTTTCATCCTTCTTCCACTTGTTGCCTTAATTTGAGAATCTTCTTTTCTTGTTCTTCATCTGCTTGACATAGTTCTTCATTCTTGTTATTTGAATTTTTAAGATCTCATTTTAGAGAGAGGATCTTAGCTTCAAGACTTTCATAGTAACTAGATCTATCTTTAAGTCACTTAACTGTTGTACTCTTTTCATTTACTTCATTTCTTAATGATGTCACTTCATCTTGCAGCTTTTGACATTGATCTTCCTTTTCCTTGTACTGCTTTCTTACTTTGTTTCCTTCCTCCAGCTGAGCTCTTAACCTGGTAGCTTCTTCTTTGAAGGCACACTCCCTTTTGTTAAATAGATCTTCTTGATATCTAATTTTATCTATGAGTCTTTTAACTTCTGCCTCTATATTTATGTCACTATCACTTTCAATATCTTCAACATTGCATGAACAGAGAAAAGTATCACCATAAGACCAAAAATTTGTACTTGATACTTCTTTTGCTTGTTCTGAATCTGAATACTTTCTTCCACCTGATGGCCCACTGTCTCTCTTGTTGTCACTATTCCTTTCAGGTGTCTTCTTCTTCTTACACACATTCTTCTTTAGCTTCTTCCCCATTGTTTATATGGATCTCCTTCAAGCGATTAAGCTTCTGCCAAAGGACTTGCTCCGATACCAATTATTGGAAATAATATTGAGAGCGGGGGGGGGGAATTAGTATTATCAAATCAATAACTTTTTCATTTCATACTCAGATTTATATATGCTACTTCAATGAAGGTAACTCGCATGTACACGCAACTATCTTTAAAGCAACAAACAAATATCCAACAAACTTATGATTCAATTAATTCATGATATGTTGATCTTTAATCAGTGAATCAGTATTTCACTAACCATATAAACAATAACTGTGTGCATTAATAATAGAATAAACCATCACACATAAGCAATACACATGAACACCAAGATTTAAGGTGGAAACCCAATGCGGGACAAAAACCACCTGTTGTTGTCTTCTTTTAATATATGAAAAACATGTTTACAATCTTGTACTAGTGCAGACTCATACTAGTATGGAGGCACCCACCTACAGAAAGCTACAACTTTCTCTCGTTCTCCAGCTTCTACTGGAAGGGAGCTACAACCCCCTAGCTGTTGTACTAGCTAATCTATTTACTAGTACGTAGGCGCCAGCCAACATAAGGCTCCAACCTTCACTCATTTTCTAGTTGCTACTGGAAGGGAGCTCCAATCCCCCAGCTCTTGTATTGGCCAATATGTTTACCAGTACATAGGTGCTGACCTACAGAAGGCTACGACCTTCTCTCTTCCTCCAGGGACCACATTTCATAAATTTTCAGACTTGATACTCCTGGTACGCAACATTACAATACGAAGGACACGTTTCATCCAATTTTCATATTGGACCAATCAACAACATTGAAGCTCAAAATTAATCATCACTGCAATACAACCATTCACTAAAAACCCATCATCATTGAAGCAAAACACAATCAATAAATCTGAACATTCAGAAAACTGTCACCAAATGATCTAGGAGGATTTGTTGATTCAAATTGTATAGGTGTTCAAGTGTCGGTAAGTGTCATTGTCACTTCAGTTCAGTTTTGACAGTGTGGTTATGATCAAGTTTTTCAAGTAATGTTCATAGGTTTTCATGGTGTTCAGTTGATATGGGTTTTCACCTCGCTGTTGACTTGAGTTCATCGATAGTTCTGCCAGGATTGATCGATGACATGTGTCTTGTCATTTGACTCAGAAGTTAGTGTCGACATAGGTGTCATTGTGGCAGAGGATCGATATCGTTGTTAGTCGATGATAGACATGTGGTTTTATGTCACATTGTGACAAAAGATTGTAAAAGGGTTTTTAAAATTCTAGACCTAAACCCTAATCCTACATCTAAGTCCTAATGACTAAAACTAAACACCAAACCCTAGCCTAAAACCATGTATCAAATCAAATCCTATGCTAAACCTAATCCTAAATCCTAACCTATGCTTAAAACAACCCTCACCCTAATACATTAACCTATGTATTAAAAGAAATACATTACAAACTATGTGTTATAGTCCTCGGCCTTTGAAAATCAAATATAAAACATTAATAAACATTACAAATACAATATAACAGTGCCTAACCGCTGTCTTGACCGTGCGGGAACAACGAGGAGTAATTGGGTTCATGTGAGCAGCATTGGAAACAATTGCGGTGAGTAGTTGGTAAACCGTAGTCCCTAACTGCCATCTTCTAAACCGCGTTGGAGTCGGGTGGCATGTGAACGATAGTAACTCACCATGCAGTTCGGGGGACCACCAATTGAACTGTTAGCGGAACCACTGGTACGTTGACCACAGACTTTGTCCAGCATTCACATGTGCTGTTTAACCCACCCGTTTAATGCTAACCACTTGCGGTTTCAGAGCTTATCCAATGTTATATATGGGTTTTATGTTGTTAAGTTTGTTTTAAATTAATTCGAAGACCATGGCATCATGAACCAAGGTGGCAAAACATAACCAAAAACCCTAATTCAACCCCAGAAGTCAGCTCATACACCTCAAAGGCAGTCAAGGAGGTTTGAATGCACTTGCAGGCCTATAAGAGGCATTTTTTCTCATTGAAGAATAGCTTGGTGGTTTTGGGTTTTGTATGCAGGTTCTGGAGGTTAGAGGTTGTTTTTGTTTTCAATGTCTCGAGAGAACCAGGAGTCAGATTTGAAAACCGTAAGTGGCGTTGGAAAGTTGGTTCATAAGGCTGTTTGATGGTAGTAATAAAAAGTTCTTGTGTGAAAGTTCAGTCTCTCTAATTCACTATGTAATCGACTCATTCCTTCTCATTCCTAATAAAAACGATCGCCCATCTTGAAAGCAGACCCAGAGACGTAGTCCATCAAGGACTAACTCTATAATCAATCTTGTTGTCAGGTATATCTGTTTATTTGATGTTTTCACTTCTGTTTTACATCTTAATTATGGTTTATCAGCTGTCGTAAAGTGTTATGTTCAATCAGTTTACCTCGATTTATGTGCTTTCAGCTAACATTCAACTCATTAATGGCTAATCAATTCTACATCAGTATTTAGTTTTTGATCATTTCAGATCACCAGAACATAGAGTAAAACCTAGAACTCTGCATCAACAACCAAAACCAACTACAACTTCAAACATCATATTTCATAATGTATACGCTATTTCGATGTGCCAAACCAGCATGTATACGCACTTTTATCAAAGTGAACCAGCGCACAGATCTGCAAAAACTATCTTAAAAAATCACAGCTATTCCAGACTTCAGTCATACCTAGATCATAACATTTATAAAATAAAACACGCGTCAGTATTCAGATCTAGAATATCCATGGTCAAACCACATAATGATAATTCATTTCATGTCTTATGATCCCCATCCATCATCCATCATCAACCACTTAGGTGCATCCTTAGTTCAAATCAAGAAATGCATCAGAAACCCATAACCTGCATATTTGACCTAACTCTTCATTAGATATTCAATACTTGCACACATGGCCTAATGATCGTCTCCTCCTTATATAGTTTTAGGCCTTTCTCAATACCTCGGACCAAAACCACTTAGGACCAATACCTCAGACCAATACTTTGGACCAAATACTTGGACCAATACCTTGGACCAAATACCTTAGACCAATACCTCGGACCCAATACCTTGGACTGATACCTCATACCAAATACCTCAGACCAATACCTTGGACCAAAACCTAGATTTTCCATCCCATATGCACTTTTCCTTCTGTGAAACTGTGTGTATACATATGTTCTCCTTTTTTTCTGTGGACCTGTGTGTATACGCTACTTAGACAAAATGAACCAGTGTATACTTCTTAAACGAGTCTCTTTCTTCAACCTCTGGAATCTGATCTGTAATCCTTTGTTGTTAACCTGTTGCACTGTGAACTATCATGTGTGTGAGTTTCCATAAAGGAAAACACCTATATCATAATGCCAACAGGCTTCACCTTCTTGAATGCCTCAAGAAAATTCTCCCTCATCCTGTGAGGATGATGACGGTGATGATTGTAATGATGTCTCCTGGATGAGGAACTAGAATGATTTCCATACATACCAGTCATCCTGTCAGGTGTATCCAGTGATCTGCCACCTCTAAATGTGTCCCCTCTATCCAACTTGTATTTGGACCGAGATCTACTACCATAGGCTCCATTATTTTTCTCTTGGTGTTCTTGATTGATTCTGATATGTCCTTGTCTCTATAAAAATCTTACAAGCTCTGAAGGATTGCTACATTAACCTCTACCTACTTCTCTTGAGCCATTGCAAGTCTTTCCTGAGTGTCAACCAACTTGTCATTGTCTTCTTTGCCACTTCTGATATCTACCTCCAAGATCCTTAATGTATCTGCTATACTAGGAAAACACTCTTCTCCTTGCTACCCAATTGATATGTAGGGGGAGTCACAGGAATTGTAGTCTACCATTTTACTTGTAATATTCAATTCTCTTCTTCCTTCAAGGATACCATGTCAGATAAACCAAATACATACCTGGGTGATGTTCAGGGGAGGCTTATCTCATCTACAATACCATTCCACATTAGCATATACTTGTATAATCATAAACATATCTGTCTAATAACATAACATCACAAAAAACCATGCATGATCATACTAATTGTATACCCTGATCCCATGCATGAAAACCGTAACCTTGACAACATTAGACCTATCAAAAAATATCGAAACCATGCTTTGATACCACCTTGTGGTATCAGATATGACCCAAAGAGAGAGCAACCCTCTTTAATACCACCATGTAACCGCCTCCTCCCACATTTACCCACTTTCACAGGCTTTCCCGGGGTAAACATGAGTTGAGGGTCACTATGATATGACTCAACCTCCTATGTGACCTTAATGAAATGGATTCGACAACTAAAGACCTTAGTGACTTCCCTTAGGTGCCACTAGACCTCTAGGAGTAACCCAACCCCTACAAGTGTCCAACCTCTAAGACAACTCACTTTCCACTAACCTTGAGCCCTAGTCACTCCCTTGTGAAGGCCTCCATGCGACTATGGCTTCCCAGTTTCTCCCATAGGCCTGCATCAGTGCGATTGTGGCCTTTTTCTTCCAGTGTTATGCCAGTGACTGCGAGAATTAAGGATACTTTCCAGGGTTGGGGCTAGGCCTCTACCAAAAATCCCATGAAACTTCCAGAACCCATAAAATACATGAAGTCAATGCTTACAAACCAAAATTGGAAACGAGACTTGACCTAACCATCCCCAATTGGGACTAAGATTTTGTCAAACACTTGGTAGATATGCAACCTACAGGTCATGAATGCAAGTATAAACATAAGGGATTGAAAAGTTAACTGAGGTTAAACAAGAAGGGTCATTACCTTCTCACATTAGTTGTCATATAATCAATTAGGTCTTACATTCACTATTTATTCAGTTACAAGTAAAATCATGAATAGAGCCATGACTGAGAAATGTCATATAACCATGCTTATAACCAACATATAACCAAATAAATAACATTATGGGAACAACCATTAAAACCACATAGTAACCAATACATTTCCTTACCAAAATCAAGAGAACTTAGATTTTATCAAACATAGGCAATTACCAACTAGGTTCGGGACTCCCATGTTCAACCCGACCATAGATTGGATGAACCATATCATTCTTTCAGCCAATCACCCTCATGCCATATTCCAATAATGAATGTGGGATCTCATGGGAATAACCAATCCAAATAAAATCAAGCGAATCCAGAAGTTAAACCACCTCCACCCTCTCCATATCGTGATCACACCTAAATCGATTTCGAGATCACAAAACCAAGCCAAGCTTTTGATGCCTCAAAATTTCTTCACCATCCTTGAGGAATTTTCCTGTATCCACCATCTGGCTTTACCATGTATCCCGCCATAACTAGTTAAGGGATTCCTAGACCTTTGGGAATTTTCCTGAGACCACCTCACCCTAGATTCCAAAACCATCTGAAAATCCAACGCTCAAACCAAGAACAATCCCATCACACCATGACTACCTGTAATTTGCAAGGCTAGGCTAAAATCCACTGTCAAATCTCGACAAACTCCATGCCAATGAAAACAAAGGAATCATATACCAACATGCACAAACCATGCATGTCAAAACAAGCTAGGAAATCACACATGCAGTATTTTACCTGTAAATATTCCCGCTGAAGCTACTTGATCCTTTCCTTCCTTTCCTTTCCTTGTCCTTCTTATCTTTCCTTTCCTTTCCTTGCTTTTCCTTCCCTTTTCTTGCTTGCTTACTTTCTTACTCCTCTTGGTGCTCTTCTCTTCTCTAAAACTAATTCCAAAAATGAACTGAGAAAAGATACCAACCGATCCTCATAAGCATTTTCATTAATGAGGCCTCTATTTTCTTCAATTTTCCATTATTTTCCTTCATTCCTCGTCACATGCAGCATGTGGCCTTTCACCTTCATTTTCTCCTAATTTCAATTATTTTCATAAATAAAATTCCAAATAATGCCTCTTTGCCTTTCCAAAGCCTTAAGTCATTGCCTTTGCCAATTTCCCTTAGCCATAAAACACAAGTATTGATGCCCACTAGGATATTTTTCCCAACATTAAGCTTGGAATAAGTGTCCCTTGCCCATGGTATTTTTTACCTTTGTTAACTTTTATTGCATGAACTTTTAACCCGAGGCTATTAAATATGAGAGAATCACATGAGCAGTTCAAACTAGAGTTTGAATTGTTGTATTATTGGGGTTTTCTTCAAGGTTATTATGATGTTTTAAATAAAATCTACCCTCTAATTTTACAGAGTTGATTCACTGGCAAGACTAGGAATATGGGAAGAGAATAGTATATAATTTCTGAGAGTGGATTTATGTTATTGTGTATCCCTACATTGTCCATGAGAATGTGAGTAGTTTGTACATATTTTGATGCAGTTACTGCATGGACAGGATATGGATCCAACTCTTACGTTGCCCATGTGAGTATGGTGAGTGAAGAGAGGATTAGGGGTTCTAAATGCATGCGTTTTCCAAAAATTGCCCGAATTACTCATCGCACTCCTAGAGGCTATTGAGTGATTCGGAAAGGTGTTTTTATGAAGAGGAGGGTTAAGTAGGATTGTATAACATACAAAACGATAGTTTCTTCTTCATTTTAATGGCTTCTTCGATAATCACTTTAATATAATATATGTAGTATATTCTCTTAATTTATGTGTAGTAATGATTCTATAGAGCTCTGATGGATCTAGGATGTTAAATTTATAAATGAATAATCTCAACTATGAAAGTGAGATGGGGTGAGAGGAGGAGGTGGGGGAAATATTAGGTAAAATGTAATAATATTACATTTTAATTAGTATTTCCCCTCACACCTAGCCACTTTTTATTTGGTGGGGGTGGTAATAAATACTGGTTAACATATAATACAACAATTTTATATTTTATCCAAAATTTCCCCTCACCTGATCCCACTTTTTATTAAAAGTTTTCTTTGTATTTAAGGTTCATAAGTAAAATTAGTTCATATGCAAACATTTGATCCAAATATGGTAGCGATGTTGTAATATTTAACATTTAGACTAGGTAAAATAAATAAATAAAATAATTATAATTATAATTATCATTAAAATTAAAATTAAAATTAAAATTATCATTAAAATTATTATAATTATAATTATCGTTATAATTATAATCATAATTACATTTATAATTAATTATAATTAATAATTTATCCATCTTAACTCCAAATCTACCAAGTTCCAAGAGGTATCAAATTTTTTGAGATGCAAATCTCGTTTAAAGTAAAAAAAGATTTGATCCATCTCGACGCTTTGTAGATCTAGAGTTAGGATGAATCTAGATTGGTTTATTATAGACAATGTTTGATATATTCTTTAGATAAAGAGAATTATGATTATTGTTATGTTATGGTGGAAAATGTTTATGAATTAAGTTCTTGTAATGATAGGTTAAGAAGATAATATGTCTTTGGTTTTGGAGATATCAAAAACTTATTTGATTCGAGGAAGCTAATAAAATCCTAGATTAATTTAGAGTGGAATTTTGAAAACACATTCTCAAATTGTGACATCAAGGGAAAGAATCACATATCTATATCTCTATTTTAAGAATGAAAGACTTGGAGCCAAAAGTATTTGGCTAAAATATAAATATGCTTTTTCATCATCCATGTGACTACCTTTACTAATATCACCCCCTCAAGAAATGTTGTTGACAACTTTTATGTATCATGACAACCTAAGAGACTATCAAGATGAGTTCACATTACTAGTAGGGTGGAGTTGTTGGTTGGCTATTGGATAGGTTTTTAGTTCAACACTTAATTCATTTTTTGGAAGTTTATTGTACTATTTTTTCCAAGGAAACTCACACGAAAACCCAAGTGATGCTTCCTTGCATTTAGGGGATTGAGCCTTAGTAAAACTATAAGCATAGAGCAGTACAACTCATGTAGAGGGATTTAAAAAGGACAAGTCCTAGTATGGAATTAGCTGAATTCCTAACAACATTATCAACAACTAATTAAATTACACCTTAAGGAAAAACTTATTTCACTACTAAGCTAGTATATAAAGCAATATCCTTGCAAGTTTTATTGTAAAGAGACTTGGATATTCTTAGAACACAAAATGTTTGGAACACTTTTATTTCATGTGTCATGGAATTCAATATTATATGTTTTTGGAAATGCTAGAATGTTAGTATGTAAGGCAATATTCTTGCAAACTATCAAGTAAAAATACTTGGCTATTTTTGAAACACATAAAGTTTGGAACACTTTTATGAATTTTAAATATTTTTGTAACTATTATATAAACAGATTTTTTTAATATATATAAACAATTATTATTTAAATTATAATATCAAAAAGTAATTTAGAAAATGATTATTAAATATTATGGTTACATAACACTATAAAAATTAATAAATTTGTCAACTTAATTATAAATAATCTAATCATTAATTCATTTCTAAATCAAAATTAATAATACCTCCTTTTTATGAAGACATATTTAAATATCATAATAAAGGTAGAAATTAAATTAAACATTAATTAAATAAACCCAAAGTCAAAGGTAAAGAGACCTGATAATCTATTCACTAAGTTTAACTAACATTAAAAGTAAAAGTATTTGACAGTGATGTGCTCTACTAGGGTTTGGTAGCTTTTTGAAGATTTTTCCGAAGACTAACGATGGTTGTTGACACTATCATCCCCTCATGTGAGTGGGTAGTGTCTTCCCACTCCCAAATCCTGAGTGACCAATGAATGGCCCCTCGAGGAGGGGCGAAACCTCCTCCTACCATAACATTGTGATAGGTTCCTAGAAGATGGAAAATGGTAATGAGGACTCTTCGTTTGGCATAAATTCTCTAGAGGAAACCCTAGTGCTAGGGTCTCAATCATAAGCAAAAATGTGAAGGCGGTGCCTCCAAAAAGAAAAAACGAATCTAGGATTCATAATCCTGAATAATTGGGTTGAGAAATTGTGGTAGTTTATGAAATATCACTCTTTGATTTGTAAGTTCATGGGCATCTAGCCAAAAGAATAGGATATAGTAAAGTGGATCCAGTTTAAAATGAATTTGAAGGTACCAGTTGAACTATTCCTAAGAGCCCAAGGTTTCTTTACAGTCATCTTTGTAGATATGGAGGACCGAAAGAGGGTCTTTGAGAATGGTTTATATTTTATGAACAATGTTGGCCTCTTTATGAGGTTTTTGGAAGAATGTTACAATCCAGAGAAAGAGAAATTATTAGCACCTGTGATATGGGTTCAACTCTTTTCTCTACCACAAGACTTTCCGGAACTTTACATTTTGGAAGGAATCAAAAATGTGATCAGTGATTTTGTGAAAATTTCATATATTACCAAGAAGAGACAACATGCATCATATGCTCCTATCTATGTGTATATGAACATATCAAACCCCTAGCCACTTGACTATGACCATTATGAGCATGAATACTGAAAAGATATGCTAACTGAGAAGGAGATTTGTGGCCACCTATGTCAAAAAAGGATAATGGATCTCAAAGTTCTCACCAAAATCAATCTATGGTATTGGAAAAGGTTAACAAAGGGTGTAAATCCTCTAAGCATGCACTCAAGGAAGTTAGAGAATACTTGTTGAACTCCAGCAAAATGAGCTAGATCATGGAATGTTATCAACGCATTTCCTTAATTCCCCAATGAGATTGGTCTCTTGTAGTATTATGGAGTTAAATAGTAAGAGTAAGCTAAGATATATGAAGTCAAAGTTAGATCAGGAGAAACCAGACATTGTGATGCTACAAGAAAAAAAAAAAGCCAGTGAGAAGCTTGTAGATATAGTGGGAAAATGTGTTCGTCGAAGCAAACTAATGGTGGTGGATGCATGTGGTACTACTAGATTGATAACAGTGGTGTGGGACCCTAGGATGATGGTGTTTCAATATTGGTGAGTGACCCCACTATTCTTGCTGGTCAATTCCATTGTTTGAGAGAAGGGAATGTGTTAACTTGACGATGATTTATGGCCTCTCTATTCCCAATGAAAAGGAGAAATTTTTATTAGAATTGAGATGGGTTAGGAAGTCTCTTGAGGATAAATGTTGGATAATTGATAAAGAATTCAATATGATTGATAGTCTAGAGGAAAAATGAGGTGGGATTTGGAGGTTGGACGGAGTTGCATCTTCATTCTAGGAAGTCATCTAGGATCTTAGGCTTGTGAAAGTGGAAACATGCAACGATATCCACAACTGGATTAATAGGAGGAGTGGTCAACATCAGGTGGATTACTACCTAGATTGGTTCCTTCTCTCTGAAGAAACCATAGCCTGAGATTTTTTGTGGAAGCAATGATCCTCCCTAGTTTAGGATCTGATCATTGGCCAATTAGGTTGGAGATTGATCTAAAAATGGACCCTAGGAACAAGCCATTCCACTTTGAGATATTTTGGCTCCAGGACCAGGACTTGATTGAAAAATTGGAACAATGGTGGAAATTTATTTTAGTGCAAGGAGGAAGCTTAATGTAGGTGTTTCAACAAAAGTTAGAGCTAAAGCTAAAAATGAAATATTGGAACAGTTAGGGTCCCATAATAAGAATCCATCATGTTGGCCTTGTACTATTAATTTTGGTCAATTTAGTCTATGAATCACTAAGGTGTCATAGCCTAAAGGTTTACTTGTCAAAGAATCCATTCAATCCTTGAAGTCCTGTGGTAAAAACAAGTCTAAATGTTTGGGGGATTTTTTTTGATATGAGGTATGGTTTAGATCATGTTGTAAGTCTTTTCACTGTAAAGTGCTCAGAAGCGTCTTTACAATGGTATATCCAGTTGTTCAAATTGACCTCCGGATCAAAAGTTATAGCTAAACGAATATCCTTCCTCAAATCCAGAAAATAAAGGAAAAGGACTAATCATTGATCATGGATCCTGCATATCATAAATTTGAAGAGGCAAGTACCAGAGGTCAGAGCAAATCAATGATCAGTGATCATCGATATCGTATATTAGCGATTAGAGGTCCAATACATAATGCAACAACGAAGCATATCGGTGATCTTCAAAATCCGACCAAGCACATTGGCGATGGGACATATTAGCGATCAAACATATCGGTGGGGTCCAATCAGTGAATCGACAATCGGCAGGGAGATCGCATATCGCAATCAGCAATCAGAAATAGGTGAATTGTCGAAGTGGAGTAGAGTGACAACTTTTAAATCTTGTGATATGCGAATTGCGACACATATATGCTTTCAGTGTTAAATCGTTGGGAAATATGCTTTCAGTGTTAAAGCACCGGGGAGGGACGAAATAACTTAACAAATGATTTCATTGACAAACCAAAGTAGTTTTGGTCCTTTTCTCTCTTCTCCATAGATACACGTGGAAAACAGTGATTTGTTTTGATATTTTACATGGCAGTTGATGTCAGCATTGATGTTGTTGTACAATGGACACATGGCATGTAGATATGACACTTTCATGGGTCCTAAGGGGGGAATTCAGGGTGACATGTGTCGCCACTCACAAGGTGACACGTGGCAAAGGATGACGTCAGGTCGCATATTAGTGATTGCAGGTTGAGGCACATCTCTGCATAAAGTTAAACTGTTGATTGAAACTCTCTGATAAAGGAGCTCGGAGGTGGGGGTTGGCCAATGGTTACAAAGAGCTCAAAAGACCGAGGGTTGCTAGCATGTCAGGCAGACGGGCAACAAAAATATATGTGTTTTATGCATTAAAACCAATGGTTGGGAAAAGAAAGATTAGTAAAGGTTTTTATTCGTTAAAGCCTTGGCAACGACCTTTCCATATTCCTTTGCCACGTGGGCCAGGCCACATCATATATCGAAGATTGCAAGTTTTGAAAGGTGCAACTAAATGCCATGTTACGTAATCGTCAATCGCCAAGTACCGATATTCTAAAAGGGCCTAGGCGCATATGTGGTGTGGTTACATAGGACCCATTTATAATGCAATATTATTTCAAAGAATTGACCCCCATCCCAGCTAGAGGGTTTATCCTCTAAAACGGCTCTAGCCCTAAGTGCCTAGGCCTGAATCATGTGCTTTTGCCTAAGTCTCGGGGGCTAGGCATATCAGAGATTTTACACCCCCGCGCAATTCAAAGTGGCAATACACAAAAGCTTCGATATAAAGAAAGCTTCGATAAAGCAATTCGGAAGTTGTTGCATTAGTTCCAAAGGAAAAGGGGAAATATACCAAGGCATCAACAAGAATTTTGGCACCATGGCAAGTAGCTCAATATTTTTAGAGGAAAATGAATAGCTATATAAAACAAATTTTGTGAGATTGATGTTGTTAAGGCCGAGCAAATGAGGATAAAAATGTTGTTTCTATGAATCTTGTTGTTTCTATTGAAAACAATGATAAAACATACCCTTGATCCACTTCATGGATAAATGCAATGTATTTGGCCCTTTTCCAAAATAATATTTAAAGGCGAAATATACAATGTAAAAGAAAATGAATGTGGAATTGTTGAGAGTAGGAGGAGGCATTGTACACATTTTAATAAAAAAATCTCATAGCAAACTTTGTTACCAGTTTCAAATATTCCTATGGTGTGTGGTTTCAAGTTTGTGTTTTCTTTATGTTAATATAATATCCATTTTTGAAACTATTGTCTTGAATTCATCCTTAGATGCTCAGGATAATTGTGGATCTCATACATGATATAATTATTTATTTCTCTTTCATGGTTCTTCTGAATATTTGTCCATTAGTTGTGTAGCAGAATTCATAATGTTATGCTTTGTTACATTTGACTAGATATTTTTATGTTTCCCTCATTCTTCACTATACTACAACCAAAAATTGACTTGAAATACGTGCCTATCTTTCCTTTGTTATTTAGATGGATCATGCATGCCCTAATGTTATATAATATTATACTTTAGTAGCCCTCACTCCCAACAATTTTCATTCATCTTTATATCATCTACTTTCTGAACCTAATAACTAGTCTAAAATCCATATCCTATCAGCCTTTGATTGATAGTTGATCTAATGAGAGATCCTCCTCCAAGGTTAGGGGGACTAGACCTTAACCTAAAAGTGGTTTGTGGTTACCTCTGGGATCCCTTTCCTTAGCCTTAAGGGATTTACGGAGTGTTAATAGGAACACAGATGAAATTGAATTTGTAGAAAACAATAAATGGGTGGTGAAAATGGAGGAGATTTTACGAAGAATCATTATGGAGGGGAGATATGTATCCTTGTTCATTGAGGAAGGGTAGATTATTCATGAGCTAGAATCTCATTGAAAATAACTGGAAGTTATCTAGAAGCAGAAGTCAAGCATACAATAGTTAAGGGTGGGGGAGCATAACACAAAGTTATTCCATCATTTCATAATCAAGCACTGTCACAATAATCATATTTTATCCTTAACGTTTTGGGATGCTACTCTCCTTGTGGAGCATAGTGACATGGAATAGGAGATGGCGTCCTTATACTACGAGTTTCTCTTTGAAGGGGAGCAGGACATATTTGAATCCATCAACCAAGTGACTAGTTTCATTCCTAACTTAATCATTGTAGATTAGAATGAGGTTCTCCTGCGGAAAATTTCATTCGAGTAGGTTGAGAGCATGGTGAAGGAAATGCCCAGCAATAAGGCCCCAGACCAGATGGTTTCACCAAAAAATTCTTCAAGGTATGATGGTACTTTCTTAGTAAGGATATCCATGCGTTAATCAAGGAATCCTGGCACACATAACAAGAATAGACTAGTCTCAATGCAACTTTTTTTATGTTGATCTTGTTGTAGTCAATTTTCCTTTTTCTCAAAAAGAAAAAATTATAAAAATCATATATGCAAAAATGAAAGATATATATATATATATATATATAGATAGATATAGATATAAGAAAAAAAATTGATGAAATAAAAGTTAGGAGACTCTTTGTACATGTATTTTATGATCTAATATTTGGCTATTAATATTGGCACAAATCTAAGATTTCAAGTGGATATAACAATTGTACACAAGTGGGCTAGTATTTGATGTTGGAGTAAAGGTTAAAAAGCATGCAGGTTGTGTGGCACAAAGTCGTTGAAAATATTGGGGCCTCGCTCACAACAAACACGACATCACAAAACAATCGACCAATACCCAGTAGTGTTCTCTCATAGACAGAATTATCAAATTCTTCATCGGGGTGATCTATGATGGAGATTGACCTTGAAAACACTCCTTCATGACACCGCTTACCGCTAAGGGTTCCCGTGGGGGATAGTAAGTGGTTTTTGCTATATCATTGTTCCTACGACAAGCAAGCGGGAAACAGGTGAGCACATCCCTACATCAACACTCCACATTGTCACGCTATCGCCTTTCATTATGCGACCTCATCCATCCTTTCCACATCACCTTGCTTCACTGTCTGTCATGTCATGCTTCTGTACTTTTTTTCCACACTCTCCTAACTCCATTTTTTCCCTCTCTCCATCTATAAAGCTTCATTCTAGCCCAATTTTCTCATTTTAACTATTGTTCCCACGACGACTGTTAATTCCTCCAACAATGTCGACTCCGTCACTGCATCCTCTGCGAATTCAATAGGTATTTAAGAAACCCCATTGTTGTGGATTTTTTAAAAGAAATTCAAAATGGCAAGGAAAGTTGTCCTCTTTGGTTCTTCGCCACACATCCATCTTATGGATGTGTAATGAAACATTTTTTACCTTTTCTGTCCTATTAATTTGATGGAAATTCTCCAAAGTGTACTTGTTAACCAAACTGAGTCAGAAGTGTCCTCCAGGTTGGTCAAGTCAAGCCTACCTTCTATTATTATTCCTTAGACATATCTTTTCCCAGAATTTGTCACCTAGTTGACTTCATCCTTGTATCCTCAATGGTGTTATGTCATGAATTCTCTAAGAGAGAACATTTTTCAAGTTGCATCATTGTTAATTCATCGAGCTTTTGATTGTCCTTAGTGATCCATAAATGAAAAAGGTATTATAGACTATGTGTGAATTCGCTTATATTACTTAATGCAATGGATCAAAAAGATTGCGAATAACATAAATAATTAAACCATTTAAAGACACATTCAAACACATCAACACAAAAAAATTTAATAAAGGATTTCACCAGACTTCCTGGCTATGTATCCTGGTCCTTTCACTTCCAGTGTTGACCTCTTTATTTTGTATTAAAAAATGCTATTATAGGCATGAGCTCAAAAAAAGAGTCTCAGAGGAGAAAATGGACATCACCACTTCATCTAGCTCGAAATTTCGAGTCAAATGAGTATAAACTCGAACATATTTGGCCACAGTGACCTCTAGACCCCTTGGAAAGTCAAAAACAACCTCTACCTATAGCAAAGCCACCTTTTTGTTGCACAAAACTGCCTCTACCTGTGAAAAACCACTTCTACAACTGAAATCTGCCTTGGAAAGCATGCTAGTTCTTTCAGCTTGGTTTGGCACTTGCATAAAATTTTAAAAGTTTTGGGTGGCTTGAATACCAAGCTCCACCGTATGGCAAGTTGGCTAGCAGTCTTATGTGAAAGAGTTGTTATATAATGACTTTGGGAAGGTCAGTGGTTCAAACCTCTGCCCGAGCCTTCCGCCTTATCCCTTGCTATACATTAATGTTTATGATATATATATATATATATATATATATATATATATATATATATATATATACATATATATGTATGTATGTATCATATACGATATATCACCGCGGCACATGTGAGATTATATGGTTAATAGGATATGGTTAGCTATATATGGTTCAGTCTATGGTGAAATCCCATGGTTATACACACATTAAATGCCAAGGGACTGGCGGTCATGGGGTTGACCCTGACCATTTGGCCCTTTCTCCGGTGGATCCAACCCAAAAACAATAAATACAATATCCTTTTATTTATGAATAAGCAGCGTGATAGCTCATCTTGTGAGCGGAATTCGGTGAGATCTTAGTAATTCAGGAGGTCAGGGGTTCGATCCTCCCTAGCCCCCAAATTTTGGAATTTTCATGTCAATATTGGGCAAATCCGAGCTACCATATGTTAGCACTGGATTGGCCCATGTGAACCAATAAAAAACTGCCACGTTACCTTCCTTGTTGACGTCATTAAAACCATGTGGCACATTCCCGAGACGACACGTGTCCTGCTGACATAAGCATTGACTGTTGACCATTGACCAATTTTACTTTGACTTTTTGACTTTTTTCCCTAGTTTGCTTTGAAACTTTGACTGGCCTTAACTTCTTCATCCGAACTCAGATTTTCACACCATTGGAATCGTCTCATTGAGCAATTTGAATTGATCCCACTTTCAATTGAATTTGAAGACTTTCATCCAGAGGCAAAAATGAATCCATGTTGGATCACTCCTCCCCACTGGAAGTTTTTGGACCACCAAAAGTTGGTTTTATTTATCGAGCAAGTGAGGATAAAGCTCCGTCACTTTTCCAATCTCTATCCATTGTGCCTTACTCAGATTTGTACCTTTGAGTCCAACTCGAAGATACTCAACACTTCCCCATCACGAAGTCCTTATCCTCCTATCAAGAACTATATCCTCTTGTAGCTTATTGAGATACTCAGGAAAAATATCTTCAATGGAAGGTAGTTGACCTTGCTCTTCGGGATATTCAATCAAGGAAGGCTCATACAATCTCAAGTTTTCAACATTTACGATGGAATAGATCTGCATATAAGCTAGTAGATCTAGGCGGAAACCATTTTCACCAATTTTATCAAGTATTTTGAAAGGACCATATCTAATTGGTTTCAAATTTTTACCTTCCCCTCGCAGTCTTTCTTTGTTGATGTACAACTAGACTTGATCACCATCTTGAAAACTATGCTCAACCCGATGCTTGTCATGTCACACTTTATACTTTGAGTGGCTTCTTTCCAGCTGTTCCTATACTGACTAGTGAATTTCTTGGATTTTTTCAATGAACTTGGTCACTTTTTCCACATCACTGTGTCCATCAACTACTATATCTTTACCAAAGACAAAATCCAAGGGAGACTTTTGTGTAAAACCAAAACAAGTCTCAAAAGGAGATCTATGAGTAGAAGAATGATTTGCATAGTTGTAAGCATGCTGCATGTAACACAAATGTTCATCCCAAAGTTTGGGATGTTTGCTGAAATATCCTCAAAGCAACTGTATCACTGTCCTATTGACCACTTCTTTCTGACCAACTGTTTGCAGATGAAATTCTGTGCTTTTCTTTAACCTTGTGTCAATTAACTTTCATAGACTTGACCAAAATTTCCCGACAAATCGAGAATCTTGATTGGATATAATAGAAGTGGGTAACCCAAAATGAACCCATACATTTTGAAAGAAAAACTTTGCATTTTGTTCAGTTGTGACATGTTTATTACATGGTGTCAAAATACACATATTACTGAACGTATCCACAACTACATACAGATAATCATGACCCTTTCAAGACTTTAGCAACCGCCCAAAAAAATCCATGGAAACACTTTCCCAAGGACGAGAAGGAATTAGCAATGGAGTATACAAGCCTAATTTTCTATTACTTGGCTTGCTTGTAGCACACATAGTACATCCTTTAAAATATCTAGAAATTGTCTCATTCATTCGTGCCCAATAGCACAATATTTGTGATTGTGCAATTGTTTTACTTACACCAAAATGACCTGATATGAGAGAAGTATGTGCTTCTCGAATTATGTTAACTCTCTCAGTTTGTGGAATGCATAACTTTCCCAAATGATATAAGAGTTTGTCCTTTATGTAATAATCCAATTCTTCTACCTACTTTCCATGACTTAAAGTTGCATATACATCCTTAAAATCTGTCTCTTGAGCATATTGTTCAATGTAACTTTCATGAATTACTGAATTATGATTAAGTATTGTGGACGCGTTTATGATTGGTCTAGATAACATGTCTGCAACCTTATTATGTATTCCCTTCTTATATCTGATAAAAAGATGAAATTGTTGTAGAAAACCGATCCACCTGTAATGTTTTGATTGTTGCAATTTAGTTTGTGAGTGTAAGTATTATAGTGGTTGATGATCTGTGTGTATGATTGTTTCTTTACCCATTACGTAATGTTTCTGCTTTTTAACACTATGAACTAATCCATATAATTCCTTATCATATGTAGGATAGTTAACTACTGCTGATGTGAATGTCTTAGAATGAAAACATATAGGCTTTCCGTGCTACATCAACACTGTCCCCATGGCATATTCACTTGCATCTGTCTCGATCTCAAATGGATGCTGAAGATCTGGCAGTGCTAGTACTGGCGCTGTACTGATCCTTTCTTTCAATGTGTCGAAGGATTTCTTCTGTTTGCATCCCCACTGAAAAACTTGTTCACACTTGTCAAAGCATGTAAAGGAGCTGCAATCAAGGAAAAGATAGCAATAAACTTTCTCCAATATTGCACTGCCCCTAAGAAACTTCTAACTTCTGTAGCAGTTATTGGCTTTGCGAATTTAAAATGACTTCGATCTTAGAGGGAACTGTATTCAATTCACCACCCCCTAAATATAACCCAAATAATTTAAAGATGTTCTTCCAAATTCACATTTTGATAGTTTTACATAGAGATTTTCTCTTTTTAAAACATCTAAAATCTACTTTACATGCTTAACATGTTCATCCCATGTTCTACTGAAAACAAGAATATATTTTAAATAGAGGAGGAATGACGTATTATAGAGTTTTATGAACCCAACGTTTCGGACTACCAAGTGAGTCCATCATTAGGGGATGCGTCAATAGATATTCTAAAGATATTAATGATGTATCCATGAGATATAATTTATGGAGTTTTGCTCTAGAAAATCTTAATTTCTTGAATTTTGATGCACTTTCCATCATGTCCCTTCCATGGTAGGACTTGATGTTGTTAAATAATGCTAAGGGTGCCCATGGGGGATAGTAAGTGGTTTTTGCTATATCATTGTTCCTACGACAAGCAAGCAGGAAACAGGTTTGTGCATCCCTACATCAACGCTCCACATTGTCACCCTATCGCCTTTCATTATGCGGCCTCGTCCATCCTTTCCACATCACCTTGCTTCACTATCTGTCATGTCATGCTTTTGTACTTTTTTTCCACACTCTCCTAAGTCCATTTTTTCCCTCTCTCCATCTATAAAGCTTCATTCTGGCCCAATTTTCTCATTTTAACTATTGTTCCCACGACGACTGTTAATGCCTCCAACAATGTCGACTCCGTCACTGCATCCTCTGCGAATTCAATAGGTATTTAAGAAACCCCATTGCTTTGTGGATTTTTTAAAAGAAATTCAAAATGACAAGGAAATTTGTCCTCTTTGGTTCTTCGACACACATCCATCTTATGGATGTGTAATGAAACATTTTTTACCTTGTCTGTCCTATTAATTTGATGGAAATTCTCCAAAGTGTACTTGTTAACCAAACTGAGTCAGAAGTGTCCTCCAGGTTGGTCAAGTCAAGCCTACCTTCTATTATTATTCCTTAGACATATCTTTTCCCAGAATTTGTCACCTAGTTGACTTCATCCTTGTATCCTCAATGGTGTTATGTCATGAATTCTCTAAGAGAGAACATTTTTCAAGTTACATCATTGTTAATTCATCGAGCTTTTGGTTGTCCTTAGTGATCCATAAATGAAAAAGGTATTATAGACTATGTGTGAATTCCCTTATATTACTTAATGCAATGGATCAAAAAGATTGCGAATAACATAAACAATTAAACCATTTAAAGACACATTCAAACACATCAACACAACAAAATTTAATAAAGGATTTCACCAGACTTCCTGGCTATGTATCCTGGTCCTTTCACTTCCAGTGTTGACCTCTTTATTTTGTATTAAAAAATGCTATTATAGGCATGAGCTCAAAAACAGAGTCTCAGAGGAGAAAATGGACATCACCACTTCATCTAGCTCGAAATTTCGAGTCAAATGAGTATAAACTCGAACATATTTGGCCACAGTGACCTCTAGACCCCCTGGAAAGTCAAAAACAACCTCTACCTGTAGCAAAACCACCTTTTTGCTGCACAAAACTGCCTCTACCTGTGAAAAACCACTTCTACAACTGAAATCTGCCTTGGAAAGCATGCTAGTGCTTTCAGCCTGGTTTGGCACCTGCATAAAAATTTAAAAGTTTTGGGTGGCTTGAATACCAAGCTCCACCGTATGGCAAGTTGGCTAGCAGACTTATGTGAAAGAGCTGTTATATAATGGCTTTGGGAAGGTCAGCAGTTCAAACCTTTGCTCGAGCCTTCCGCCTTATCCCTTGCTATACATTAATGTTTATGATATATATATATATATATATATATATATATATATATATATATATGTATGTATGTATGTATGTATGTATGTATGTATGTATGTATCATATACGATATATCGCCGCGGCACAGTGGGATTATATGGTTAATAGGATATGGTTAGCTATATATGGTTCAGTCTATGGTGAAATCCCATGGTTATACACACATTAAATGCCAATGGACTGGCGGTCATGGGGTTGACCCTGACCGTTTGGCCCTTTCTCCGGTGGATCCAACCCAAAAACAATAAATACAATATCCTTTTATTTATGAATAAGCAGCGTGATAGCTCATCCGGTGAGCGGAATTCGGTGAGATCTTAGTAATTCAGGAGGTCAGGGGTTCGATCCTCCCTAGCCCCCAAATTTTGGAATTTTCATGTCAATATTGGGCAAATCTGGGCTACCATGTGTCAGCACTGGATTGGCCCATGTGAACCAATAAAAAACTGCCACGTTACCTTCCTTGTTGACGTCATTAAAACCATGTGGCGAATTCCCGAGATGACACGTGTCCTGCTGACATAAGCGTTGACTGTTGACCATTGACCAATTTTACTTTGACTTTTTGACTTTTTTCCCTAGTTTGCTTTGAAACTTTGACTGGCCTTAACTTCTTCATCCGAACTCGGATTTTCACACCATTGGAATCGTCTCGTCGAGCAATTTGAATTGATCCCACTTTCAACTGAATTTGAAGACTTTCATCCAGCGGCAAAACTGAATCCATGTTGGATCACTCCTCCCCACTGGAAGCTTTTGGACCACCAAAAGTTGGTTTTATTTATCGAGCAAGTGAGGATAAAGCTCCGTCACTTTTCCAATCTCTATCCATTGTGCCTTACTCAAATTTGTACCTTTGAGTCCAACTCGAAGATACTCAACACTTCCCCATCACGAAGTCCTTATCCTCCTATCAAGAACTGTATCCTCCTGTAGCTTATTGAGATACTCAGGAAAAATATCTTCGATGGAAGGTAGCTGACCTTGCTCTTCGGGATATTCAATCAAGGAAGGCTCATACAATCTCAAGTTTTCAACATTTACGATGGAATAGATCTGCATATAAGCTGGTAGATTTAGGCGGAAAGCATTTTCACCAATTTTATCAAGTATTTTGAAAGGACCATATCTAATTGGTTTCAAATTTTTACCTTCCCCTCGTAGTCTTTCTTTGTTGATGTACAACTAGACTTGATCACCATCTTGAAAACTATGCTCAACCCGATGCTTGTCATGTCACACTTTATACTTTGCTTGGCTTCTTTCCAGCTGTTCCTATACTGACTACTGAATTTCTTGGATTTTTTTAATGAACTTGGTCACTTTGTCCACATCACTGTGTCCATCAACTGCTATATCTTTACCAAAGACAAAATCCAAGGGAGACTTTTGTGTAAAACCAAAACAAGTCTCAAAAGGAGATCTATGAGTAGAAGAATGATTTGCATAGTTGTAAGCATGTTGCATGTAACACAAATGTTCATCTCAAAGTTTGGGATGTTTGCTGAAATATCCTCAAAGCAACTGTATCACTGTCCTATTGACCACTTCTTTCTGACCATCTGTTTGCAGATGAAATTCTGTGCTTTTCTTTAACCTTGTGTCAATTAACTTTCATAGACTTGACCAAAATTTCCCGACAAATCGAGAATCTTGATTGGATACAATAGAAGTGGGTAACCCAAAATGAACCCATACATTTTGAAAGAAAAACTTTGCATTTTGTTCAGCTGTGACATGTTTATTACGTGGTGTCAAAATACACATATTACTGAACGTATCCACAACTACATACAGATAATCATGACCCTTTCTAGACTTTAGCAACCGCCCAAAAAAATCCATGGAAACACTTTCCCAAGGATGAGAAGGAATTAGCAATGGAGTATACAAGCCTAATTTTCTATTACTTGGCTTGCTTGTAGCACACATAGTACATCCTTTAAAATATCTAGAAATTGTCTCATTCATTCATGCCCAATAGCACAATATTTGTAATTGTGCAATTGTTTTACTTACACCAAAATTACCTGATATGAGAGAAGTATGTGCTTCTCGAATTATGTTAACTCTCTCAGTTTGTGGAATGCATAACTTTCCCAAATGATATAAGAGTTTGTCCTTTATGTAATAATCCAATTCTTCTACCTACTTTCCATGACTTAAAGTTGCATATACATCCTTAAAATCTGTCTCTTGAGCATATTGTTCAATGTAACTTTCATGAATTACTGAATTATGATTAAGTATTGTGGATGTGTTTATGATTGGTCTAGATAACATGTCTGCAACCTTATTATGTATTCCCTTCTTATATCTGATAACAAGATGAAATTGTTGTAGAAAACCCATCCACCTGTAATGTTGTGATTGTTGCAATTTAGTTTGTGAGTGTAAGTATTGTAGTGGTTGATGATCTGTGTGTATGATTGTTTCTTTACCCATTACGTAATGTTTCCGCTTTTTAACACTATGAACTAATCCATATAATTCCTTATCATATGTAGGATAGTTAACTACTGCTGATGTGAATGTCTCAGAATGAAAGCATATAGGCTTTCCGTGCTACATCAACATTGTCCCCATGGCATATTCACTTGCATCTGTCTCGATCTCAAATGGATGCTGAAGATCTGGCAGTGCTAGTACTGGCGTTGTACTGATCCTTTCTTTCAATGTGTCGAAGGCTTTCTTCTGTTTGCATCCCCACTGAAAAACTTGTTTCACACTTGTCAAAGCATGTAAAGGAGCTGCAATCAAGGAAAAGTTAGCAATAAGCTTTCTCCAATATTGCACTGCCCCTAAGAAACTTCTAACTTCTGTAGCAGTATTGGGCTTTGCAAATTTAAAATGACTTCGATCTTAGAGGGAACTGTATTCAATTCACCACCCCCTAAATATAACCTAAATAATTTAAAGATGTTCTTCCAAATTCACATTTTGATAGTTTTACATAGAGATTTTCTCTTTTCAAAACATCTAAAATCTACTTTACATGCTTAACATGTTCATCCCATGTTCTACTGAAAACAAGAATATATTTTAAATAGAGGAGGAATGACGTATTATAGTGTTTTATGAACCCAACGTTTCGGACTACCAAGTGAGTCCATCATGAGGGGATGCGTCAATAGATATTCTAAAGATATTAATGATGTATCCATGAGATATAATTTATGGAGTTTTGCTCTAGAAAATCTTAATTTCTTGAATTTTGATGCACTTTCCATCATGTCCCTTCCATGGTAGGACTTGATGTTGTTAAATAATGAATCCATACAGGTGAGGATAGTTTTAAATAGACGAGGAATGACCTGTTATAGAGTTTTATGAACCTAACATTTCAGACTACCAAGTGAGTCCATCATCAGGCGATGCGTCAATAGATATTCTAAAGATATTAATGACATATCCATGAGCTATAATTTGTGGAGTTTTGCTCTGGATAATCTTAATTTCTCGAATTCTAATGTACTGTCCATCATCTCCCTTCCATGGTAGGACTAGATGTTGTTAAATAATGAATCCATACAGGTGAGGATAGTTTTAAATAGAGGAGGACTGTTATAGAGTTTTATGAACCCAACATTTCGAACTACCAAGTGAGTCCATCATTAGGGGATGCGTTAATAGATATTCTAAAGATATTAATGATGTATCCATGAGCGATAATTTATGGAGTTTTGCTTTGGATAATTTTAGTTTCTAGAATTCTGATGCGTTGTCCATCATGTCCCTTCCATGGTAGGACTTGATGTTGTTAAATAATAAATCCAGACAGGTGAGGATAGTTTTAAATAGAGGGGGACTATTATAGAGTTTTATGAACCCAACATTTCGGACTACCAAGTGAGTCCATCATTAGGGGATGCGTCAATAGATATTCTGAAGATATTAATGATGTATCCATGAGCTATAATTTATGGAGTTTTGCTCTACATAATCTTAATTTCTCGAATTCTGATGCGTTGTCCATCATGTCCCTTCCATGGGAGGACTTGATGTTGTTAAATAATGAATCCATACAGGTGAGTAGGGTTTTAAATAGGGGACTGTTATAGATTTTTATGAATCCAACGTTTTAGACTACGAAGTGAGTCCATCATTAGGGGATGCGTCAATAGATATTCTAATGATATTAATGATGTATGCATGAGATATAATTTATGGAGTTTTGCTCTAGATAATCTTAATTTCTTGAATTGTTATAGAGTTTTATGAACCCAACATTTCGAACTACCAAGTGAGTCCATCATTAGGGGATGCGTCAATAGATATTCTAAAGATATTAATGATGTATCCATGAGTTATAGTTTATGGAGTTTTGCTCTGGATAATCTTAATTTCTTGAATTGTCATAGATTTTTCTAAACCCAACGTTTTGGACTACCAAGTGAGTCCATCAACAGGGGATGCGTCAATAGATATTCTAAAGATATTAATGATGTATCCAAGAGCTATAATTTATGGAGTTTTGCTCTGGATAATCTTAATTTCTCGAATTTTATAGAGTTTTATGAACCCAACATTTCAGACTACCAAGTGCGTCCATCATCAGGGGATGCGTCAATAGGTATTCTAAAGATATTAATGATGTATCCATGAGCTATAATTTATGGAGTTTTTGTCTAGATAATCTTAATTTCTCAAATTATTATAGAGTTTATGAACCCAACTTTTCGGACTACCAAGTGAGTCCATCATTAGGGGATGCGTCAATAAATATTCTAAGGATATTAATGATGTATCCATGAGCTATAATTTGTTGGCATTATGGCTAAAGTGTTGTCCTTGATGGCAACTCATACAGGTGATGGATCACTGTACAAAAGGTCAGTAGCAGAGATTGATGATTAGCTCACAAATAATGAAGAAAACAAGAGGTATGCAGGTACACTGTACAAAAGCTGTGAACCCGCAGGCATGTCATAGATAAAGTGCGTACACACCGGCAGGTACACCATGTAAAAGGTGCGGACCCCAGTTCACTCACTTCAAGGCAGAGAAGCGCGCTCACGTGGGGTTTCTTATGTTTGGCCCGTGGTATTTAGCCCGCCGTTCTTGATTCTATGGATTTGGCCCGTGGTATAGGATCTAATTTAGCCCCGGTTTGGATCCCTTGTATTGATTATCTATGGTATTGATCCATGATTTTAGGAAGAGCCTACCTATATAAAGCAAAGGAGATCATTTGGCTAGGGTGTGTGAAATTAGAAGATCTTAAGAGAAGCTAGATCTGAAATTCTAGTGATGGGTTTGTGAGAGATAGATGAATCCAAATCAAGGAGAAACATGAGGGTTACAAGTCGGATCTACTAATGGGTTGAGATCCCTTCGGTGCATGATCAGATCTGTAGATCTCATAGTCTGGGTTATCCTTGAAGTCTGAAAATTGTCTATACCCGCAGGACCGCAAGTGCAGCGAAAGAAAAGTGCGGAGATACGCAGGCGCAGAAGCGCTGCAGGTGCGCAGATACGCAGGCCCAGAAGCGCTGCAGATGCGGAGGTGCGCAGGCAGTTCATAGGACACAGAGCGCAGGTACGCAGGAAGTCCGTGAGGCACAGTGCGTGGGTACGCAGGAAAGCAGTTGGAAACAGTGCAGATGTACGCAGGTGGTCTATGGGTGAAGCTGCAGACTTTTTATGAACTCTATTTAGCTGCCCCTGTTTATTATTGTTGTGTCCTGGGTTTTGAAGTGATGTCTGGTATTATGGTCTGATAACAATAGTGATTGATTGAATGATTATGATTAGCTTCAGTATTGATAGATGAATGGATCAGGTTCATAATGACTTATCCTTACATGATCTGGTGGACTAGATCTGGTTGATAACTCTCATTGTATATGTATTGATCTGGTGATTGGGTGATTCAGAAGGTTGTTTGATTATGAGCTTCAATATTGTTATTGGATGAAATGTGGCCTTTCAGATTATGTGTTGTGCTTCAGTGTATCCAGTCTGAAAATTGATGAAACGTGGTACCTGGAGGAGAGAAGATTGTAGGTCAACACCTACGTACTAGTATCTAAGCTAGTACAAGAGCTAAAGGAAATCTTTGGAGCATTGTAGTAGGTAGCAACCTGCGTACTAGTAAATGGATCGTCTAGTACAAGAACAAAGGGGGTTGTAGCTCCCGTACTGGTATAAGACTGCACCAGTACAAAATATTGTAAAAGGATTTTCTTATTAAGAAGAAGACTGAGATGACTTGCAGCAGGTGGTTTTCTCCCATATTGGGTTTCCACCTTATATCATGGTGTTCATGTGTGTGACTTATGTGTGATGGTCTGTTCTATTTTACTGCACCAGTTTACTGTTAATATGATTGATAATGTTCTAATACACTCAACTAACTGAATCATAAGAATCTGTGGAATTAGCATATATGAATCTGATTCTGGAAATGAAAAAGTTTTATTAATGTGATAATACTGATTCACCCCCCCTCTCCGTATTATTTCCAACATAATTTATGGATTTTTGCTCTGGATAATCTTAATTTCTCAAAATCTGATCAGCTGTCCATCATGTCCCTTCCATCGTAGGACTTGATGCTATTAAATAATGAATCCATATAGGTGAGGATAGTTTTAAATAGGGGAGGAATGACCCGTTATAGAGTTTTATGAACCCAACGTTTCAGAGTACCAAGTGAGTCCATCATCAGGGGATGCATTAATAGATATTCTAAAGATATTAATGATGTATCCATGAGCTATAATTTATGGAGTTTTTCTATAGATAATCTTAGTTTCTGGAATTCTGATGCGTTGTCCATCATGTCCCTTACATGTTAGGACTTGATGTTGTTAAATAATGAATCCATACAGGTGAGGATAGTTTTAAATGGAGGATGAATGACCTGTTATAAAGTTTTATGAACCCAACGTTTCAGACCACCAAGTGAGTCCATCATCAGCGGATGTGTCAATAGATATTCTAAAGATATTAGTGATGTATCCATGAGATATAATATATGGAATTTTTCTCTGGATAATCTTAATTTCTTGAATTCTGATGCACTGTCCGTCATGTCACTTCCATGGTAGGACTTGATGTTGTTAAATAATGAATCCATACAGGTGAGGATAGTTTTAGATAGAGGATGAATGACTTGTTATAGAGTTTTATGAACCCAATGTTTCGGACTACCAAGTGAGTCCATCATCAGGGGATGTAAAGATATTAATGATGTATCCATGAGCTATAATTTATGGAGTTTTTCTCTGGATAATCTTAATTTCTCGAATTCTGATGAGTTGTCCATCGTGTCCCTTCCATGGTAGGACTTGATGTTGTTAAATAATGAATCCATACAGGTGAGTATAGTTTTAAATATAGGAGGAATGACCTGTTATAGAGTTTTATGAACCGAAAGTTTCGGACTACCAAATGAGTCCATCATTTGGGGATGCATCAATAGATATTCTAAAGATATTAATGATGTATACATGAGCTATAATTTATGGATTTTTTCTCTAGATAATCTTAATTTCTTGAATTCTGATGTGCTTTCCATCATGTCCCTTCCATGGTAGGACTTTATGTTGTTAAATAATGAATCCATACAGGTGAGGATAGTCTAAAATAGAGGAGGAATGACGTTTTATAGAGTTTGATGAACCCAACGTTTTGGATTACCAAGTGAGTCCATCATTAGGGGATGCGTCAATAGATATTCTAAAGATATTAATGATGTATCCATGAGCTATAATTTATGGATTTTTTCTCTGGATAATCTTAATTTCTTGAATTCTGATGCGCTGTCCATCATGTCCCTTCCATGGTAGGACTTGATGTTGACAAATAATGAATTGATACAGGTGAGGATAGTTTTAAATAAAGGAGGAATGACCTGTTATAGAGTTTTATGAACCCAATATTTCGGACTACCAAGTGAGTCCATCATCAGGGGATCCATCAATACATATTCTAAAGATATTAATGATGTATCCATGAGCTATAATTTATGGAGTTTTGCTCTGGATAATCTTCATTTCTTGAATTCTGATGCAATGTCCATCATTTTCCTTCCATGGTAGGACTTGATGTTGTTAAATAATGAATCCATACAGGTGAGGATAGTTTTAAATAGAGTAGGCATGTTATAGAGTTTCATAAACCTAACGTTTTCGACTACGAAGTGAGTCCATCATTAGGGGATGCCTCAATAGATATTCTAAAGATATTAATGATGTATCCATGAGCTATAATTTATGGATTTTTGCTCTGGATAATCTTAATTTCTTGAATTCTGATGCGCTGTCCATCATGTCCCTTCCATGGTAGGACTTTATGTTGTTAAATAATGAATCCATACAGGTGAGGATAGATTTAAATAGAGGAGGACTATTATAGAGTTTTATGAATCCAACGTTTCGGACTACCAAGTGAGTCCATCATCGGGGTATGCATCAATAGATTTTCTAAAGATATTAATTATGTATCCATGAGCTATAATTTATGGAGTTTTGCAATGGATAATCTTAATTTCTCAAATTCTGATCAGTTGTCCATCATGTCCCTTCCATGCTAGGACTTGATGTTGTTAAATAATGAGTCCATATAGGTGAGGATAGTTTTAAATAGAGGAGGACTGTTATAGGGTTTTATGAGCCCAATGTTTCGGACTACCAAGTGAGTCCATCATTAGGCGATGCGTCAATATATATTCTAAAGATATTAATGATGTATCCAAGAGCTATAATTTATGGAGTTTTTCTCTGGATAATCTTAATTTCTCGAATTGTTATAGAGTTTTATGCACCCAACGTTTCAGACTACCAAGTGAGTACATCATCAGGGGATGCGTCAATAGATATTCTAAAGATATTAATGATGTATCCATGAGCTATAATTTATGGAGTTTTGCTTTGGATAATCTAAATTTCTCGAATTGTTATAGAATTTTATGAACCCAATGTTTCGAACTACCAAGTGAGTCCGTCATCAGGGGATGCGTCAATAGATATTCTAAAGAAATTAATGTTGTATCCATGAGCTATAATTTATGGAGTTTTTCTTTGGATAATCTTAATTTCTCGAATTGTTATAGAGTTTTATGAACCCAACATTTCGGACTACCAAGTGAGTCCATCAACAGGGGATGCATCAATAGATATCCTAAAGATATTAGTGATGTATCCATGAGCAATAATTTATGGATTTTTTCTCTGGATAATCTTAATTTCTTGAATTTCTATAGAGTTTTATGAACCAATGTTTCAGACTACCAACTGAGTCCATCATCAGGAGATGCGTCAATAGATGTTATAAATATATTAATGATGTATCCATGAGCTATAATTTATGGAGTTTTGGTCTGGATAATCTTAATTTCTCGAATTATTATAGAGTTTTATGAACCCAACTTTTGGGACTACAAAGTCAGTCCATCAAGGGATGCATCAATTGATATTCTAAAGATATTAATGATGTATCCATGAGCTATAATTTATGGAGTTCTTCTCTAGATAATCTTAATTTCTCGAATTCTGATGTGATGTCCATCATGTCCCTTCCATGGTAGGACTTGATGTTGATAAATAATAAATCGATACAGGCGAGGATAGTTTTAAATAGAATAGGAATGACCTGTTATAGAGTTTTATGAACCCAACATTTCAGACTACCAAGTGAGTCCATCATCACTGGATGCGTCAATAGATATTCTAAAGATATTAGTGAAGCGTCCATGAGATATAATTTATGGAGTTTTGCTCTGGATAATCTTAATTTCTTGAATTCTGATGCGAAGTCCATCATGTGCCTTCCATGGTAGGACTTGATGTTGTTAAATAATGAATCCATACAGATGATGATAGTTTTAAATAGAGGAGTAATGACCTGTTATAGAGTTTTATGAACCCAACGTTTCGAACTACCAAGTGAGTCCATCATCAGGGGATGCATCAGTAGGTATTATAAAGATATTAATGATGTATCCATGAGCTATAATTTATGGATTTTTGCTTTGGATAATCTTAATTTCACGAATTCTAATGCGTTGTCCATCATGTCCCTTCCATGGTAGGACTTGATGTTGTTAACTAATGAATCCATACAGGTGAGTATAGTTTTAAATATAGGAGGAATGAACTGTTATAGAGTTTTATGAATACAATTTTTCGGACTACCAAGTGAGTCCATCATCAGGGGATGCGTCAATAGATATTCTAAAGATATTAATGATGTGTTCATGAGCTATAATTTATGTAGCTTTTCTCTGGATAATATATTAATTTCTCGAATTCTGATGCGCTGTCCATCATGTCCCTTCGATGGTAGGACTTCATGTTGTTAAATAGTGAATCCATGAAGGTGAGGATAGTCTAAAATAGAGGAGGAATGACCTGTTAAAGAGTTTTATGAACCCAACGTTTCGGATTACCAAGTGAGTCCATCATCAGAGGATGTGTCAATAGATATTCTAAAGATATTAATGATGTATCCATGAGCTATAATTTATGGAGTTTTTCTCTGGATAATCTTAATTTCTCAAATTCTGATGCGCTTTCGATCATGTCCCTTCCATGGTAGGAGTTGATGTTGTTAAATAATGAATTGATATAGGTGAGGATAGTTTTAAATGGAGGAGGAATGCCCTGTTGTAGAGTTTTATGAACCCAACATTTCGGACTACCAAATGAGTCCATCATCAGGTAATGCGTCAATAGATATTCTAGAGATTTTAATGATGTATCCATGAGCTATAATTTATGGATTTTTGCTCTAGAAAATATTAGCTTCTCGAATTTTGATGTGTTGTCCATCATGTCCCTACCATGGTAGGACTTGATGTTGTTAAATAATGAATCCATACAGGTGAGGATAGTTTTAAATAGAGGAGGAATGACCTATTATATAGTTTTATGAACACAATGTTTCGGATTACCAAGTGAGTCCATCATCAAGGGATGCATCAATAGATATTCTAAAGATATTAATGATGTATCCATGAGCTATAATTTATGGATTTTTGCTCTAGATAATCTTAATTTCTCAAATTCTGATGCGCTGTTCATCATGTCCCTTCCATGGTAGGACTTGATGTTGTTAAATAATGAATCGATACAGGTGAGGTTAGTTTTAAATAGAGGAGGAATGACCTGTTATAGAGTTTTATGAACCGAACGTTTCAGACTACCTAGTGAGTCCCTCATCAGGGGATGCGTCAATAAATATTCTAAAGATATTAATGATGTATCCATGAGCTATAATTTATGGAGCTTTGCTCTAGATAATCTTAATTTCTTGAATTCTGATGCGCTATCCATCAAGTCCCTTCCATGGTAGGACTTGATGTTGTTAAATAATGAATCCATACAAGTGAGGATACTTTTAAATATAGGAGGAATGACCTGTTATAGAAATTTATGAACACAACATTTCAGACTACCAAGTGAGTCCATCATCAGGGGATGCATTAATAGATATTCTAAAGATATTAATGATGTACCCATGAGCTATAATTTATGGAGTTCTGCACTGGATAATCTTAATTTCTTGAATTTTGATGCATTGTCCATCATCTACCTTCTATTGTATGACTTGATGTTGTTAAATAATGAATCCATACAGGGGAGGATACTTTTAAATAGAGGAGGATTGTTATAGAGTTTTATGAACCCACGTTTCGCACTATCAAATGAGTCCATCATCATGGGATGCATCAATACATATTCTAAAGATATTAATGATCTATCCATGAGCTATAATTTATGGAGTTTTGCTCTGGATAACCTTAATTCCTTGAATTCTAATGCGTTTTCCATCACATCCCTTCCATGGTAGGACTTGATGTTGTTAAATAATGAATCCATACAGGTGAGGATAGTTTTAAATAGAGGAGGATTGTTATGGAGTTTTATGAACCCAAAGTTTCAGACTACCAAGTGAGTCCATCATTAGGGTATATGTCAATAGATATTATAAAGATATTAATGATGTATCCATGAGCTATAATTTATGGATTTTTGCTCTGGATAATCTTCATTTCTCGAATTCTGATGCGTTGTCCATCATGTCCCTTCCATGGTAGGACTTGATGTTGTTAAATAATGAATCCATACAAGTGAGGAGGGTTTTAAATAGAGGAGGACTGTTATAGATTTTTATGAATCCAACATTTTGGACTACCAAGTGAGTGCATCATCAGGGGATGCGTCAATAGATTTTCTAAAGATATTAATGATGTATCCATGAGCTATAATTTATGGAGTTTTTCTCTGGCTAATCTTAATTTCTCGAATTTTGATGCGTTGTCCATCATGTCCCTTCCATGGTAGGACTTAATGTTGTTAAATAATGAATCCATATAGGTGAGGATAGTTTTAAATAGAGGAGGACTATTATAGAGTTTTATGAACCCAATGTTTCGGACTACCAAGTGTGTCCGTCATCACGGGATGCGTCAATATATTTTCTAAAGATACTAATGATGTATGCATGAGCTATAATTTATGGTGTTTATCTCTAGATAATCTTAATTTCTGGAATTATGATGCATTTTCCATCATGTCCCTTCCATGGTAGGACTTGTTGTTGTTCAATAATGAATCCATACAGGTGAGGATGGTTTTAAAGAGAGGATGAATATTATAGAGTTTTATGAACCCAACATTTCAGACTACCAAGTGAGTCCATGATCAGGGGATACGTCAATAGGTATTCTAAAGATATTAATGATGTATCCATGAGCTATAATTTACGGAGTTTTTCTCTGGATAATCTTAATTTCTCGAGTTGTTATAGAGTTTTATGAACCCAATGTTTCAGACCACCAAGTGAGTCCATCATCAGGGGATGCGTCAATACATATTCTAAAGATATTAAATATGTATCCATGAGGTATAATTTATGGAGTTTTGCTCTAGATAATCTTAGTTTCTGTAATTGTTATACAGTTTTATGAACCCAACGTTTCGGACTACCATGTGAGTCCACCATCAAGGGATGCATCAATAGATATTCTAAAGATATTAATGATGTATCCATGAGCTATAATTTATGAAGTTTTTCTCTAGATAATCTTAATTTCTTGAATTCTTATAAAGTTTTATGAACCCAACGTTTCGGACTACCAAGTGAGTCCATCATCATGGGTTGCGTCAATAGATATTCTAAGGATATTTTTTTTTTCTCCGTAAGACTGCACTAATTTATATTACAAAAAACCAAAATTTACATCCAATTTTACAAAAAGGGCCGAAGCCTTGTTTCTCCGAAGAGAATTTCCCATGACTATCCATTTAGAATACCTGGCAAAAAGGAACCAGTTTCTTTCAACCTACATAACCAGCATGTAATCGACACAACAGGCTTTTGAGCCAACACAGCGGACATATAACTTGACACGATGGACCCATTACTTGACATAATCGACACGTAAACAGACATGGACGACACATAAGCTTTCGCGGTGGACATTGACCCTTTGACAGACATACAAACTGAGTAAAACAGAAAGAGATGGACCGAGAGTAGCATTCCTGGCCGTGAGAACGGAGAGGCTTCTGAGCTAGTCCTCATCAGTGAGGTAAGGCTCATCTTCCATCGCTAACCCCTTTAGCTTCTTATCTTCCTCCACATCCAGGCGCATCCCTTTCTGAGCGGGCTCGCTGGGACCGGCTTCGACTTCGTCAGCTTGAGTGGGTCGCCTTAAGTCCACCCTGGGGACCTGCATATCCACTCTTGGCACAGTCAGGTTGTCCTGTGGCCTCCGGAGGTCGCTGCAGTGCTCAACAGTAACTGAAACTATGAGCGTGTTGTTCTCCAATGTGCAAGGGATGCGGTATTTAACTGCTGGATGTTCCCGGTGACCACACTCCATGAGTGCTCCCCTGTCTCGCTCAATTCGGTGGCCAACTATTCGACGCGGACTGCTGCTGCTGCCCGGTTCTGGAGGAATATCAACAGAGGAGGAGGGTGAAGTGGCGGGCCTTTGTGTTGCAGGACGGCCCCTCGAACCAATTCTTCTGCTGCTCATCCTTTGCCTCTCAGGCATTCTACACCTACCTCTCTTGACAGAAATCCTCGGTGAAAGCCTGCACCTGGACAGAGTGTGCTCTGTCGCCTTCAGAATTTGCTCAGGTCTCGTTGAGAAATGCGGGAATGCCACATTGTGAACGCTCTTATGGATTGCCATAATCCTTGTACCAGTCTGCGCATTGAATGTCACCTTAAACCAATTTAACTTCCCAAGGTTAATCCCTATCGCCATGAATTGTTCTGGAGCCGAACTGGTCCTTCCGCTGTCTAATTCCTCCTTCGCATTCATTGCTTGGGCGTGTTGGTTTATGGTGGCTCGTCCGGGCTGGCAGCTGCCCATGTGACGAGCCACCTGCCGCTCATCCTTCGCATGCACCCGCATCCGGGGAGGGGAGGTCTTTTTGCACCAAAGAGATGCAGTCCTTTTTGAGTTGAGCATCTTCAACTGTATCTAGGGAGCCTGAAAAGAAAGGTATCGACTGTGACACCCCTTGATTTGCTAGCCGATCTGCTACCTGGTTGGCCGTTCTCCTTACATGATGGAAGGATAAATTGTGGGAGGTGTTTAGCTTTTCCTCCAAGGCTTCCAGACGGCTTAGCAGTCTCCAGCTTTTTGCTACCTTGACTGCCTTAGCTCCAGCTTGTATTCTCTTAGCTATTGCTATGAGTATAAGAGAGTCGCCTTCAACCTCCAGAGGGGAGAGGTGATTCTGTTCAGCTATACATATTCCCTTCCAAAGACCCTCTAACTCCGCTGCATTGTTAGTATCTGTACCCATTGTGCCATAGTATACTTGTATTGCCTCTCCGTTGTGTCTACGAATAACTCCTCCGTAGCCTGCTGGGCCAGGGTTGCCTTTGGCAGCGCCGTCGAAGTTCAGCTTGTATGAGTTGGGTTCAGGAGGGGACCAAGAAGATGGAGAAGCAGATCTGGTGGAAGGTTTGGTGGTGGTCGTGACTTGGGACTTGAGTTCAAGATTCCACTCTTTCAGAATGCAGCGTTCCTGAGGACTTTCTGGCATATCACTATCATTCCATACTCTGATGGCCAGAGTTTCTTGTATATTTTTTTTGAGAAGAAGCCAGAGGTCATCTATGGATCTGGAAGTGCTATTGAAGATTCTATGGTTGCGTTCCTTCCATAGGGTCCAGTACAGAAAGCCAGGTATGATGCGCCACACGGAGTTGAGGATCTTGCTTTTAAACGGAGTTTTGTCCCAGGTCCTTATGTTTGCTGTTATGTCCTCCATCCTGGGGTGTGCCTTCATATTGCAGTGTTCGACTTTCTCCCAGATTTGTTTTGCTAATGGGCATTCTTCCATTAGATGATTGATGGTTTCACAATTTATGTTACAATTAGGGCATCTGGATGGCCCTATAAATCCCCTTTTTATCAGATTGTCCCAAGTGAGAATGCGTTTTTTGCTGAGTAGCCAAAGAAAGGTGGAGATTTTGGGCCATAACCCAGCTTGCCAGACTTTTTCCCAGAGTTGATCTTTGTCCGCCTGTAGGTTGGAATAGCGCAAGTGATGAGCTTCTTTGGTGGTAAAAGTGCCTTTGGTTGTGTAGCCCCATCTGAGTTTATCCTGCTGAGAGGAGAGGCGGATTTTCCTATTGTTGAGTTCCTGATCGATGTCTGTATATGCTTCTCCCTGCCAATCTATTTGCCATAGTCGTGCCGGTTTCCACGTTTGAAAGTCGTGGGTTGGAGAGGGCTGCCAGAACTGATGTACCAGTGGGATGCTTCCTTGATTCATTTGGGCCTGCCATAGGGGTTTGTGGAGTAAATTGGCTAGCTTGGGAAGTTGCTGCCATGAGTCTTCCCAGAATCTGGCGGTTTTGCCTGAATGAATTTCCCAGAAGCTATGATCTTGAATGAAGCGACTTTGTGTTTTTGCATTGTTCCAAATGAGTGATCCCTGCGAAGTTGGGTTGATTCGGATGAGGTCATTCCATTGACTGCCTCTAGCATATTTGGCTTGCCATAGTTGTGCCCAGGGGGTGTTTGGCTTGGAGACCCAGTTCCACCAGATTTTAGCTCCCATGGTGTTGTTGCTTTGCAGCGGATCCCGAAGGCCTAGCCCGCCTTCTGACTTGTTTTTGCATACTTCTGTCCACTTGACAAGAGCCCATTTCCTGTTTAGGCTTGTGGATCCCCAGAGAAAGTTTCTCTGAAGATTGCGAATAGCTTTCAGAACCCCTTTTGGAGCTGCTAATATGGAAAAGAGATAGAGCGGCATGGCTTGTAAAACCGATTTGATGAGAACGAGCCTGCCTGCCAGATTTAGAGCCCTGAAAGTCCAGGAAGAGAGCTTGGATTCTAATTTGTCCAATAGCGATCTCCAGGATGCTTGCTTGATTGCTGAATCGGAAAGGGGAGCGCCCAGGTATTTAGAGGGCAGGTGGGATATTGTGAATCCCAGAACTCGGGCTATGTTCCTTTGCGTGGAGGGGGGAGTGTTGAAGAAAAAGAGTTGGGATTTTGCAGCGTTAATAGATGTACCAGAGGCTTCAGAGAAGAGAGATAGAAGCGATTTGAAAGCAGAGGCTTCTTTTACTGAAGGGTGCCCAAAGAGCATAGTGTCATCAACGAATTGCTGATGCGTTTGAGGAGCACGACCGTGGAGGGAAATACCTTTGAGAGCATGGGAGGAAACAACCGATTTGAGGAGCCTGCTAAGGCCTTCAGCCATTAGAACGAAGAGGAACGGAGATAAGGGGTCACCCTGCCTGATGCCACGAGTGGGGTGAAAAGGAGGTGAGGGGGATCCATTCAGAAGGACTGAGAAACTGGGAGTGGTTATGAGGTTCATGATCCATCTGGTCCAGGTGGCATTAAAGCCAAAAGCCAACAGCATTTTGTGAATATAATTCCAGCTTAGCTTGTCGAAGGCTTTGGAAAGGTCTAGTTTGAGAAGCATACCTGGTTTCTTGAGCATCTTTAATGAGTGTATGACTTCATTTGATAAGATAATTCCGTCCATGATCTGTCGGCCTTCAACGTACCCCGTCTGTTCTGGAGATATAAGCAAGGGTAATAGCGGTTTGAGGCGATTTGCAATGACTTTTGAGATGAGTTTGTAAATCACATTACAAAGCGCTATTGGCCTGTACTTCTCAGGTTTGTTTGATGCCACTTCTTTGGGCACCAAGGCAATGAAGGTTGAATTTAAGGCCGGGAGGACCCAGTGCATGCTACGGGATTCTTCCACCAGCTCCCATACTTCAGTTTTAATGAGTTCCCAAAATTCGTGAAAGAAATTGGCTGTGAATCCGTCTGGCCCGGGCGCTTTGCCATCTTTGAGCTGAGCCATGGCCTCTTCTACTTCCTTTATTGAAACTGGCTGGAGCAATTGAGTATTGTGATCCTCATTGATAATTTTGGGAATATGCTGTGTGATGTCCCGGATTGCCTCATCCCTATTACCGCTGGGTTCCTTTAGAATGTCCTTGAAGTATCCTGTGAACTCTTTCTCCATATCCTCGTGAGCCTCTACTCTTTCACCTTGCTGATTGTCGACAAAAATGATTTTATTGTGCATGCGCCTCTGGATGGTGGATTTGTGGAAAAATTTTGTATTTTTCTCACCCTCTTTGAGCCAGTTTATTCGAGACTTTTGCCGCCATAGAATTTCCTCTTGTTTTTGACGTTCCTCAATTTGATTCCAGAGGACCTGCTCCTGTAGAATTTGCTCTTCTGTGCGTCCTTCCAAAATGAAAGTTTGTTGCAGTGCTTTCATTTGCTGTTCCAGTTTCTGTCTGCTTTCCTGTATGTTGCCAAAATGATTCCGATTCCATATTTTTAGAGTTTGCTTCAGATGTTTCAGCTTTTGTTGGAACTGGTACATCTTAGCTCCTGCCGGCGGGATGAAGGATTTCCAGGCTTGATTTACCACTTCCTTGAATTTGGTGTTTAAGAGCCAAAAGGCCTCGAATCTGAAGGGTCTATTGCTGCAGTTGCTAGGTCTTGACCAGTGGAGTAGAATGGGCCAATGGTCCGAGCCTCCTTGTGGGATGATTGCTGCACTGAAGTCGCCTCCAAGGTGGATAGCGTTATCTGAAATTAAAAACCGGTCTAGTCGTGAGGCGATATAGTGGGCTCCTTTTCTTTTGTTCGACCAGGTGTAGATGCCGTTGGAGGTTGAAACATCCATGAGCTGATTGTTTTGAATGAAATTCTTGAAGCCGCTGCTATCACTGTCGAGTCTGGTGCGCCCCCCTTGTTTCTCTTCCATGGATTTTATTATGTTGAAGTCGCCCCCCCCTATCCATAAAGGGAAGCGTCTGTTTTCATTAAGGAGGGAGATCGTTTCCAAGAGGTCTAATTTTTGCTGAATTATTTGCGGGAAGTAAACATTGGTGAGATGCCCATGGATCTTGGTTCCGATGAGGTGGAATGTTGCCTGTATGAGATGCAGAGTAGCGTGAAAATTATCAAGAGACACAATCTGCGGGTTCCATAGAATGGCTAGACCTCCAGAAGCCCCTGAGGCATCTACTGAGATTGAACTGCTGCCTGCCCAAGCTTTATTGCTGAGACTATCTATTGTCGTGCTGCTGCATTTTGTTTCCTGAAGAAAGACTATTGCTGGTTTTTCTTGCATTATCAAGTTTTTTATCATTCTGTGTTTAGAGGGACTGTTGAGTCCTCTTACATTCCATGAGATGAGCTTCATGGAGATTGAGCTTTGGGTTTGTAAAACTTGGTCAACTTGGGGAATTGCCCCGAATCCATAAGTAGTTCTCCAACTACTATTGTTCTCTGTAGATCTGTTTTTCTTCCCCTTTTCTTTGTTTCTTTAAGGATTTTCCTTCCATCCCAGTGACTGCCTCCTTGGATGCCCAAACTTTTATGATGCTGAACCCTTGTTAGGACTCCTTCGATTTTGTCTATTTGCCAAGGAGGGATTGAGGTATACTCTTTTTGCTGGCACGCTGTCTCCAGTTTGGAGATGTCAAGCTTGGAGATGTTGAACTCTTCTAGATCTACATCATCTCGATCTTCATCCATATTGTTAGAGGCAATGAGGGTCTCCCCCACTTCACTTTCATGAAGACTCAGGGCTAGGGCTGCATCAAGATCCATTTCTGAAGCCTGTGGATGCTCATTCAGCAAGGTTTTCCCCTTGGAAAGGTTTGGGAGTCCGAGCTCTGAAACAGAGATTGATTTTTCTGTAGAGGGAGGGTCAACATGTTCGGAGGAGGCTGGAGCGGAGGAAGATGGGGGGGTTGAGCGGTTGAGGTTGGGCGAGGTCGGGAGCAGCTGATCTGGGTCATCTGCATTGGGGCTGGTTTGTGGATCGTATGTGGCAAGAGCAGCGAAGCGGTTTTGGGGGTTCGCCTTAGAGGCTTGAGGCGGATTTGCTTGGTTTTTCCTTGCATGTCGTCTGCGGTTGGGGATTTTTGTAAAGCCATCTGGGTCTGTGTTGGTTTCATTGGCAGGAGCCTTGGGCTGCACATTTAATGGGCAATCACGGAAGAGGTGGCCATGTTCATGGCATTTCCTACAACGAAAAGGGATGTGCTCATAATCTAAAGTCTGTTTCCATTCAAAGTCATCGTGAAAGAGACTTACCGTATCTGCTAGGGTCTTGGTTAGGTGCATCTTGACGCAGATTCTGGCATATGAGGTGTATTTGCGCGTTTTGGTTTCAGTTGCAACTTTAATGAAGGTCCCCAACTTGTTGCCTATGTCTGCCAGTGTTTCTTCTCGCCAGTATTCCACAGGGAGGGAATACATTCTGATCCAGACAGGGGCCCAGCTAAAGTCCTCTTTATCAGGGTTGAATCTGGGCTTCCATTCCGTTAGATACAAACCTGAAGAGTTGAAGAAGTACGGTCCTCCTTCGAATATTCTTGTTTTGTCTTCTAGACAGTTGAAAATGGCTGTGAAGAAGCCCTTTGGGCCAAGCTGTAGAGTCACTTGTCCTTTGGGCTTCCATTTTGAGGCGATCCATCCTTGCAAGGCTTTTTCGGTGGGCCAGAATCCCAAGAACTTTCCAATGAGTGCATAGTCCTGCATATATTGGATTTCCCCATTGATGCGGTGGCTTGGCAGTTCGACCTTGATCGATTCTGCTGCTTTTGGAATACAGGTTGCAGAAGTAACTTTAGTCTGAGCTTCTCTCTTCGTATTGTGCCTACTATTGCTGGCGTCGTCCTCTATGTTTCGATCTGAGTCCGTTTGTTCTTCTTGCGTCCTTGGCTTGTCTTTTGCCGTTTCTGGGTCTGCGTTTGCAGAGTGCATATTCTCTGTCGATAGCTTCTTGTCAGTTGTGGGCTTGTCCAGTGGAGGGGAGGCAGAGCTCTCCCCTCCTGCAGCTGATGCCATAGGACTGTCAGTGGCCGCACCTACAGTGGCTTACGCAGGTTCGAGCGGCGGCGCCTAGGGTTTCGTGCTTTGTTTTGCTGTGTAATCGCTTCAGAGCCGACATTCCTCAGAATTAGAGTAGATCCTGATATTCTAAGGATATTAATGATGTATCCATGAGCTATAATTTATGGAGTTTTGGTTTGGATAATCTTAATTTCTCGAATTGTTATAGAGTTTTATGAACCTAATGTTTTAGACTACCAAGTGAGTCCATCATCAGGGGATGCGACAATAGATATTCTAAAGATATTTATGATGTATCCATGAGCTATAATTTATCGAGTTTTGCTCTAGATAATTTAATTTCTCGAATTGTTATAGAGTTTTAAGAACCCAACGTTTCTGACTACCAAGTGAGTACATCATCAGGAGATGTGTCAATAGATATTCTAAAGATATCAATAATGTATCCATGAGCTATAATTTATGGAGTTTTTCTCTGGATAATCTTAATTTCTTGAATTGCTATAGAGTTTTATGATTCCAACGTTTCAGACTACCAAGTGAGTCCATCATCAGGGGATGCATCAATAGATATTATAAAGATATTAATGATGTATCCATGAGCTATAGTTATGGAGTTTTGCTCTGGATAATATTAGTTTATCAAGTTCTGATATGATGTCCATCATGTCCCTTCCATGGTAGGACTTGATGTTGTTAAATAATGAATCCATATAAGTGAGGATAGTTTTAGATAGAGGAGGAATGACCTGTTGTAGGGTTTTATGAACACAACGTTTTGGATTACCAAGTGAGTCCATCATCAGGGGAAGCGTCAATAGATATTTTAAAGATATTAATGATGTATCCATGAGCTATAATTTATGGAGTATTTCTTTGGATAATCTTAATTTCTCTAATTCTGATGCACTGTCCATCATGTCCCTTCCATGGTAGGACTTGATGTTGTTAAATAATGAATCGATACAGGTGAGGATAGTTTTAAATAGAGCAGGAATGACCTGTTATAGAGTTTTATGAACTGAACGTTTCGGACTACCAAGTGATTCCATCATCAGGGGATGCATCAGTAGACATTCTAAAGATATTAATGATATATCCATGAGCTATAATTTATGGAGTTTTTCTCTGGATAATCTTAATTTCTTGAATTTTGATGCGCTATCCATCATGTCCCTTCCATGGTAGGACTTGATGTTGTTAAATAATGAATCCATACAGGTGAGTATAGTTTTAAATAGAGGAGGAATGACCTGTTATAGAGTTTTATGAATCCAATGTTTCGGACTACCAAGTGAGTCCATCATCAGGGGATCTGTCAATAGATATTCTAAAGATATTAATGATGTATCCATGAGCTATAATTTATGGATTTTTTCTCTAGATATTCTTAATTTCTTGAATTCTGATGTGCTGTCCATCATGTCCCATCCATGTTGTCAAGAAGTAAAAAGTGTCTTTTTCACCTCTATTTACCCTACATTAACTTGTCAATCCAGGAACGATTTGTTATTTCAAAGAGTGTGCTCAGTTTGAGGTGGTCATTTGTCAGAGTAATGCTAGTAGTATAGTGCTCTAAATACAAGAGTAACGAATGCTTGAAATAAGATCTACTTATAGAAAAGAACCTTTAAAACTCAATTCATGCACTCAAAAAACTATAGCAATTTATCAGTCAAGGGTACAGTAATGGTAACTCATCCCTCTGTAAACTGATGTAACTAAAGATAATCAAGGAAAAGATCATCAATCTAGGAACTAGACAACGAATTTCGATGCTCACTACAGTCTCATATCATTATGCACACCAAAGCAATGGTAATACAAATGACAGGAAATGGAACAGCAACTAGTCCTACGAACAAGATTGAATAGGAAAGCCTTAGTCTATGGGAATAAATGCAGCAATCGTATCCTACAGGACTTAGATAACAATCTTTACTCTAAAGATAAATTGGACAGCAACAGAAATGGAACAACAAGGAACAGAGATGAAATATGGAACAACAATTAGAGTCAAATATAAATGGACAATAAACCAAAACAAATATCACACACAACACACTTAGTATTTAGAAGAAACAATAATCTGGCTTCAATACAACAAGTATAAATCTCAGTTATAAAGAATAACAATTGTAATTCGTAATGGAACAACAACACCAGTTGAACAACAATCACGATTAAGTGTAAACCATAGATAAATATAGTAATACCGACTTATGAATGTTACAGCATGGTTACTTTGTAATTGAACAACAATAGCATTCTGTAAGAAACAATAATGTTATGTCAATGGTTAAAGGAACAACAATGTGTCACAAAGTCAAAATGAGCAACACAGCATTCCTGTTACAGAGAACAACATTACTTAGTTGAGCATAAACAAAATATAACAGAACCGTGATGTAAAAGAGAAAAACACATTAGATTACTGAACAGATCTAATAATGGAAACCACACATGAATTAGAAATAATGGTACAGGAGCAAGTGTTCCACCAAGGCTGGGCCCTTAGCCTCCAGGGACACACCGCTTCAGATTTCTCCAGAATCAAAGATGGAATGACAACCAAATTTATATTAAAACATCAAAACAGAGTTACAGTGGATCTCTCTTCAATGAGAGTCGATGATCAAAGTTTCAAATACAAAGGAGAATTACATAAAAATAACAACCAGTCCTCTCTCGGGCTAGCAGTGCTGCCCCTTCTTATAACAGCTGGGCAGAGATATCAATGATACAAAAAATCGTTAAGATAGCGATCCCTCAGGATCAAAGGATCCTGAGCGATTCGCCAGACTGTTAATTCTTAGTTAGCCTTTTGTTCTCTTGTGCCAATTTGATATCTCCTTTTCCCTTTCCTGGCTGATACGCTCCAATTTGGATCGCCTTGTTTGCATGTGTTTCCTTGCCAAAGGGATAGCAGTTAACTTTGTCCTGTCTTTTCCTTTGGGACAGAAATCTTCCATTTTCTCCTTTTCCTATATAAGAAAAGGGAAATTATTAGTTGTTTTGTGTTGCATACAAATCTGATAGATTTTTTCATAATTTATTATTATCTACCTAGTTCATGATGCAAAGAGGTTATGAGTTTTAAAGAAAAGATGACAAAATAAATGATAATAACATACCTTCTTCAGTACTCAACACACCCCCTTGCTTACCTTTTTTCATGCCCTCATGAAAACATTGTAGTTGACATGCAAGGCAGTGAGAGAGTAGGCCAGAGACAAGATCTCATGAGGTGGTCTATAACCATGATGCCTAGCTAGGTGTTCAAAAAGATGTCCTGTCTGACCCTAAAGCATTTCATACAAGGCTTGGTATCCAGATACTGGGTGCCAAATAACCGGATTGCAGAACCTACAGCCTAACCAAGATGGTCCTTCTCTCAAAATAAGGTCACCATAAAGACCCAAGTGATCGACAGCTAGCTTAAAGTTCTCATAGTTAAATGGTTCCCTGAGTTGAATGTTCGGATTAGAAGTCTGATATCAAAATTTGGCAGCTGCAATGGCAAGGTCCTTAATGGTAAAGAAATATTCTATCCCTTATCGATTGATTGTTGTATGAATGGGTCCTAATGCCTCAATCATGCCCGGAGTCCTCATGAGGTTCCTATCTTTATTCTGCAACTATAATGGGTCTCTAGGCTAAGCTTGCACCATAAGTATAATCCATTTTCTTGTCTTTGAAAGGCATTATAGGCTTTAAGACATTTGATTTGATTAACACCAAAAGAGATGAATGCCTGTAGTTGGATATCCCCAACGAAAGGGTCGGGGTTCTGCTCTATTTCTTGATCTAACACAAGGTTATGCAGATAGAATTCACATAATAATCTTTGAACCTTCACCCCATAGTGCTTACAACAATTTATGAAATCATCAATAGTATTTATTTCTATCGGGGCTCCTGCTTTGACAGCTTTAATTTTCAATTGCAAATATCTTTCCATTAAAAACAAGGCATAATTCCTAGCAGGTGCTCTACACGCTAGAATGTTAGTATACAAAGAGCATAAGGTATCCATTTGTTTGATGACTACATCTAGTCTATGAGTTACCTTTTTGACCCTTTCTTCTTCCTTTCGCCATCCTTCAAAGGCTTGGCTTTTGGATAAGTTGACATTCCTCAGTTACTGTTGTAATTTTTCATACTTTTCTCAAGAGACAATCTATTCTGTCAGTTTCTCTACTATTTGTTGGGTTTGCACCAAGTCCTTTTGCAGATTTACTGTCCTCGAATCACTATTCCACATGGTAATTGTAAGCGGAAGGTTTACTTGAATCTTCTTGTTGCATTGTCTCGTGTTTATGGTACACGTTCCTTCAGAGGACTGTGCCTCTATCTGAACTTCTTTATCACAGGCCGATATATCATCTGTTTGTACTTTGACATGGGCAACAGTTGAATGTTGTTCCTTTTGGTTTTGAATAGCAGGCTAGACCTGAGTCCTCCTAATCTTTTTCTTGAGGGGTTTCGCCGAAGTGGTTGCATGTCTTACCCCCGAGGTCCTATTTTCTCTCTTTCCCATTTTCAAAACCCTGATTTGTTGTCGAAGTCGTGCTATCACATTCAACAATATCTGTTGTTCTTTTCGTAATATTTTAATTTCTTCTGTTTTCTTGGAAAGAACAACTAACTGTTTACTCAGGCCTAGACTATCATCTTGACCAATTTCCTAGTTCTCTTCTTGTGGTGCTTCTTCATTATTTTGATTGGGTTGTTCAAAAGTAAAAACCTAGCTTGTTCTGTTATTTCTTGGGTGACTTCTTCTTCCACCCTTCTCCTCCATGAAATTCTTCCGGGGTAGTTTGGCTGGGAACAGATTGTTCCTCCTCTATATCTTCATCACTTTTCTCTCTAGATCTACTTTCATCGTGAATGAAGTGATTCTCTTCTTCTTCTTCCTCATTGCACAATTATTTGGATGTATTTTTGTCATGAGCAGAATGCTCCTTCAGTTCTTCTTCGATGTGGAGGTTTAGTGGGCCGAGAGGTTGAGCGTATTCGCCAATATTGGCCAGAATTTGGGCCAATTTGTCCTCCTGCAATGGATTTTGTAATGGGCTCTCTTTGCATTGCTCCGTCTCTTCCTCCACTTGCCTAGATTTCTCGGTCTCTGTTTCTCCTTCCTCATTTTCCTCTAACTCTTTCTCATTCTCCTCTCCTTCTAATTGCAGGGGTTGATCATCCCCTAAATCATCTATCTCCACTAGTTGGCTGGTATTCCCTTGGGAATTTTCTAGCCTCCCTCTGATCCATGCTAGTCTAACTGATTTCCTCCATTTCAATGGTCTATTTGGTGTACTGGTAGCATGTATTTGTTTTGGGGCTGGCAGAGCCAGTCCTCTGTCTATCATGACAATTAGTTATTCCCAACTACTCTGTTGTTGAGCAAGACTGTAGCTGAGTATCAGTCATATAAGCCCATGGTGACTTACTACCGATTCTATTTGTTGTGATTTTTTCATGTGTCGGGCAACATCATGTAGTAAACAATTTAAAAATGCAGGAAAATTCACAGAGCATTTCTGTTTTAATACAGCTAAAAGTTTAAGGTGTCATGGTCTTACCACATCTTTCCTGCCTTCACAGGTGATGTAGCTCAAGATGAATCTTGCCAATTCTACCCACGGATCTCCTAATGCTGCTGGTAGAACTCCCTTTCCTCTTACAGTCAGGTTCTGGCCTTCATCTTGGAAGATTTTTATGATTTTTCATAGTCTCTCCTTCTTTAGAGTCCACACAGGTCTAGTGGCTGGCAGTCTCGAGACCTCTGAAATTATGTCATTCGTGACTATTATGTGTCTCCCTCTTGCCGTGGAGTGATATTCTTGCAAGTTCCACAAGAATTCTATTTCCACAGTCTTGTTAGATTCTTGTAAACAATTGAGATAAACTATCCATCCTGCCCTTGTTAGGATTTCCCGTGCCGCATCAGAAACTGTCAATACCTGTGGTTATCTCCGAATTGATCTTCCTCCCATGCTTTATCACACTATAAAAGCACAGAAATGGTAATGGAACAACAGGCTCTTCAAACTGTTAGAAAATACATAGAAAATAACGAAACAGCAAGCTCGTTCAAAATTCGAGCCACTTACTAATTGTCGCAGAGCATAATACAGAAATAGCTTAGGAACAATAAGCCATGAAAATTGGAAAACAATATACCATTAAGCCTTGCTATTCCCGAGTGAAAATTTTGAGAATAATAGTCTGACACGTATACCATCAAATTATGAGGTCACCTACTTCCCCCCCTACAATGTGATAAGCCATCCTCGGCCATCAAATGAGGGAGCGGCATGCCAAACTGCCATGGTATAGAGTCATAAAGGAACAACGTATACCGAAATGCCATGTTTACAAAAGGAGTAGATTTCCGAAATCGAGGTGTATAATAGAATCGCTTAATAAATAAGATAATGTCGTGATATGATGCAAGGCTCGGAGGATAGGACAGCTAACGTGCATAAAAATTCTGATGTGGTCATTATCAAATTTTTCTGTCATGATTGGTTGTAAGAGATTTTCATGTGTTTAAAGGTTCGGGGAATTTATATACATAATCTTATTTGACTTATTACAAAGGTATAAGACAAAGAAGGGTCTTGATAATTGCTATTGGTGTATAAGGAATGTGACTTCAATACCATCAACAGAGCTCTATTGCCCATAGATGTCCATAACCTTGACAGATTTGTTTCTTTCACCCATGGAACCATGATCCTTTGTGTATGCATAGGAAGTGTTGTGCAATGTCAAAATGGAGGTCATTATGCTGGCTTGGTAACCAGATAAACCATAATGCAATTCACTAGGAAGGAGTGAAAGGTGGGTAGGCTGGCTCGTGATGAGACCTCCTATTCCAAGGACTCTTTATTTTTTGATGTGTCTCTTGGATCATATCCCTGGTGTGGTGGCCATAGTGGGAATGCCACTTCACTTTCTTCCTTATGATCATGGTAGGCTGCCTCTTGATGAGACCCCATATCCTTCATTTGACAACCCATATTAGCAAATCATATAAACATTTTTCTCTTTTTTTCTCTTTTATAAAGTACTTTCCTATTTATACAAAAAGGGTGGTTCAACACTCCTTAAGAGTAGGAATGGTGGAAGAAGTCTTAACATCTCAATAGAAAATATACCCTTTGTTCTTATTCCTTAATAATGATCAAAGAAGATTATGGGAATTTAAAAAAAGCCACCATGATAAAGATAACCAATCATATCAGTATTAGTAGAATAATGACAGCAAAGTAATGAATAGTTGTGTCCTTTCCTCTTTTCTGCTATCAATTCAAAGCAATTTCTAAAAAAATATCGATTTTATATAATTTGTTGATTTTAGTATGCTCTAGTTTTGTATCCATTGCTTAAGTGTATAGCTGTGCTCCAAATCACAAAAAAGACTAGGAACTATTGTATATTGAGAGGAATAGCAACTGTCCTTTAATTGGAACAACAAGGAGAATTAGCGTAAGTGAAAGGAATAGGAAAATGTTGTCCTTTCAAAAAGAAACAACAAAGAACGCAAGTGTTGTTCCTTTTGAAAAGGAACAAAAAAAATGCAAGTGTTGTTCCTTTGGAAAAAGGAATAGCAGAAACCAAAAGTGTTGCTCCTTTGAAAAAGGAATAGCAAAAACGAAAGTGTTCTTCCTTCAGAAAAAGGAACAGCACAAAAACAAAAGTGTTGTTCCTTCGGAAAAGGAACAGCAAAACGAGAGTGTTGTTCCTTCAGAAAAAGGAACAGCGAAAACAAAAGTGTTGTTCCTTTAGAAAAGGAACAGTGAAACGAAAGTGTTGTTCCTTTGGAAAAAGGAACATCAAAAAACAAAAGTGTTGTTCCTTCGTAAAAGGAACAGTAGAAAACAAAAGTGTTGTTCCTTCGGAAAAAGGAACAGGAAAATGAGAGTGTCGTTCCTTCAGAAAAAGGAACAACGAAAACAAAAGTGTCGTTCCTTCGGAAAAAGGAACAACAAAAAATGAAAGTGTTGTTCCTTCAGAAAAGGAACAGCAGAAAACAAAAGTGATGTTCCTTCGGAAAAAGGGACAGCAAAACGAAAGTGTTGTTCCTTTGGAAAAGGAACAACAAAAAATGCAAGTGGTGTTTCTTCAGAAAAAGGAACAGCAGAAACCAAAAGTGTTGTTCCTTTAGAAAAGGAATAGCAAAAATGAAAGTGTTGTTCCTTCAGAAAAGGAACGGAAAAATGGTGAAACTGTTTTTTCTTCGAAAAGGAACAACAAAATGCAGAGGTGTTGTTCCTTGAAAAATGAACATCAAGTTGGTGAGAATGTTGTTCTTTCCTAAAAGGAACAACAAAGTGAAAATACAAAAAAAAATATGTACAAAGAATAATTTTACGCTAACAAAAGAAAAGAATTATATATAGAATGTAAAAATAGTTGAATCACTTGATGAACAAGAGGTGCGGAAGATTTCTCTTCCTCCACTAAAATCTTCATGTTGGAGTCTTCGCGGAGTTGCTGGCAGAAAGATTCCCGAGTAAGTGGTTTGCGGTATAGTCGAACTCAGTGGCCATTTGCCTTAAGGGTATGTCTAGATCCGTCAATGGTGATTAGAGTAAGAGTGCCATTATCATGTACCTTCTAGATTTCATATAGCCCCAGCCAACGAGTCTAAAGCTTCTCGGGAAAATCTTGAAACCTGGAATTGTATTGAAGCGCCCAATCTCCTTCGCAGAAGACTTTATTTTTAATGAGAGCTTCATGCCATTTAGCTCGCTGCTGCTGGATCAATGCAGTGTGTTGAAGGGAAGAGAGCTTGATTTCATCTAGCTCATTGATCTACTATAACCTATTAATCTATGCCTCGTTTATATCTAGACTGACTTCTCGTGTTGTTCTCAGTGTTTGTATTTCAAATTCTATCGAAAAGATGGGTTCCTTTCCAAATACTAATTGGTATGGTGAATAGCTAGTAGTGCTTCTCCATGTTGTTCTATAAGCCCATAAGGCTTCTAGCAATATTGCAGCCCAATCATGTCTATGTGATGCAATGGTTTTTGTTAGGATTGCTTCTATTATTTTAGCGCTTCTTTCTACTTGACCATTTGCCTGTGGGTGGTATGGAGTAGTAATTTTATGCTGGATATGATAGTTTTTTAGTGTTGCAGCAATATTGTTACTAGCAAACTGTGGTCCACCGTCTGTAATTATATCTCTTGGGAGCCCATATCGCACAAATATATGGAACAAGAACTGTATGACAGAATCCTCTGTAGTTCTCGGCAATGCCTCTGCTTCAAACCATTTGGTGACATATTTTGTTGCTACCAAAATATACATTTTCTGGTTCGATGATGGGTTAATTGGACCAACAAAATCAAGGGCCCATCGCTCGAATGGTTCAATAACTAGCTATGGGTTCAGGGGCATTTCATCGGACTGTCCAGGGCATCCTGCTCTTTGGCAGTTGTCACAAGCTTGAACAAACTTCTTTGCATCTTTGAAGATCGTGGGCCAATAATACCTTGTTTGCAGCACCTTGTGACCAGTTCTTCGATCAGCGAAATGTCCGCCACATGGTCCATCGTGACAAGCTTTCAAAATGTCAAAAATTTCATCTTCACGGACGCATCTCCTGATGTGCATATCTACCCCTGTATGGAACAGGTAGCCCCCAATCCAAGAAAATCGAGTACTTCGCTAGACAATCTGTTTTCGTTCATTGGGGGTCAGATGTTTCAATAATTTTCCTACTGCTAAATAATTTGCAACATCAGCATACCAGGGTGTTTTAACAGTGATAGAAAACAAATGCACATCGGGAAATTGATGTTCAAATGTTGCAGTGTCCATTGGTTCTGACATTCGTGAGAGAAAGTCAGCTACAAGATTTTCTTTTCCAAGTCAGTCCTTTGTTGTGATATCGAATTCCTACAATAAAATCAGCCATCTGGTTACTCTATCATTTGTGATTGGTTTATTTGCTAAATATTTTATGGCAGAGTGATCTGTATGCAAGATAATGGGATATCCAGTAATATAATGCCTAAATTTATTGACAACATGTATTACAGCTAAAAATTCCTTTTTAGTAACAGTATAGTTCAATTCAGCAGGAGATAAATTCTTGCTAATATAATAAATTGCATAAGGTTTTTATCTTCTTCCTGCCCAAGGACTGCTCCAATAGCTATATCTGAAGCATTGATGAAATTTGAAATGGCAGGTCCCAATTTGGACCTCAAAGGATTGGGGCTGTTGACACAAGTTTTTTCAAATCCTGGAAAGCAAAATCACATTTTTATGTTCAAAGAAAGTCAACATTACCTGTCAGTGCATATAGAGGTGTGGCAATATGAGAAAAATGTTCTATAAATCTTCTATAATAACCAGAGAATCCAAGAAAATTGCATACATCTATCTGAGTGGTAGGAGTGGGAATTAGCAAAATTATTTGGATTTTGGTCGTGTCTACCTGTATTCAAGCTGTTGAGATATAATGGCCTAAAATAAGTCCTTCAGTCATCATCATATAGCATTTTTCATGGCTCAACCAGAGCCTGGTGGCAATGCAGCACTGCAACACGTTTTCCAGTGTGTCTAATGCTGGATCAAAATCATCCCCGTATGGTGTAAAATCATCCATGTATACTTCAAGTCCTTCATTTATTAAGTCCAGAAAGATGCTGAGGATAGCCCTTTGAAATGTGGTAGAGGCATTGCATAGGCCAAAAGGTAGAACTCTGTAGGAAAATGTTCCCCAAGGACAAGTAAAAGTAGTTTTATCTTGGTCTTTAGGGGAAATCTGAATCTGATTGTATCCACTGAAGCCATATAAGGAAGAAAAGAATTTATTTCCTACCAAAGCGTCTAATACTTGGTCAATGAATGGAAGGGGAAAGTGGTATTTTTGTGTTTTTTTATTTAGCTCCCTATAATCTACACAAATCCTCCACTTTCCATTCTTCTTTAGCACCACAACAAGTGGAGAGATCCATTTACTATCAAAGATAGGGTAAATGAAATTCACATCTAAAAGTTTTTGAAGTTCAGCTTTTACAATGTCTTTTAAATGAGGGTTAAGTCTCCTTTGTGGTTGGCGAATGGGTCTTGCATCCTTCTCTATGTAAATGTGGTGTGTACATAACTAGGGATCAATTCCTTTCATGTAAGTGTAGTCCCATGCAAATGCTTCTTTGTATTTCCTCAGTAGTTGGATCGGCTTTTCTTCTTGTTCAGAAGTCAGGTTGGCATTGATGTTTAAATTCTTTCCTGGCTCAATTTCTACAGTTCTTCTATTTGAGACAAAGGTAGTGGGTATTGTCTAATCATGAGTATCTTTAAGAGGATCTTCTTCTAATTCATTATCAAATGTTGCTTCTATCATGTGACATTGTATGTGGGATCTGGATTCAGCTTGGCTAATGAAATTGTTAATGGCATCATCTTCTGTTTGATCTTTGAAATCGAGGGCATCTTCTATGGTTAATGGAGATCTAATATTTTCGGTGAGGTATGATACAGGATGTTTGTTAGTTTTTATTATTGTGACACTTGGCTGGGCTGGAGGATATAAAGCTAGATTCTTGATATTAGCCCCCCTAGTTATGGTCATACTGCCTTGTCAGCAGCCAATATAAGTGTCAGTAGTTGCAAGCCAAGGTCTGCCTAAAATCAATGGATGTCCATCAAGTCGGTTTTTGGGGTTTATTATCAGAAAATTGGCAGGATACTCCCAAGAATCAACAGATATCATGACATCATGCAGTGTACCCTCTGGCCTAACCACGAATCGGTCAGCCAGTTCTAATAAAGTGGAAGTTGGTTCTACTGATGTAATGCCCAGTTTTTGACAAGTGGTGGTTGTTAAGATATTGATTGTAGCTCCTAGATCAACTAAGGCATTTGAGAAGGTTTGTCCATTGATTTGTACTGTTACTATTGGATTTCCTGGGTCTTCATATTTAACGGGTGTTTCTTTTCCTGATAATAGATCGGATAAGGTACCAACTACTTGGACTTTTGGGTTATTTGTTATTTTCCTCCTTGATTTTTTTATACATAGCTCTTTGATGGTCTTTGCATATATTGGGATGTCTTGGATGGCTTGGAGGAGTGGGATTTTTATGTACAAATTTTTCAGTTCTCCCAGAATGTCAAAATCAAGGTGTTGTATAGGTTGAGGTATAATTAATCATTCTGGGAATGGGGGAGAAGATGTGGTTGCTTGATCATGAATTTGTTGTCTGGTTACATCCTCTTCTTGTGATGGTTGTTCTATAGGTAACTGATTTCCAACTTGAGCGGTTTTATCTCCCTCTGTTTCTATAATGCACCCAGATCTTAATTGAAGATCGTTACACTCCTTTAGATCGGTTTCTGGTTCTGATGTTTCGATCATTTGGTTAGATTGGAACAATCTATTATTTGGATTAGGGTTGGGTTGGCTGGGAGTTTCGGTCTTAAATTAGACTGAGGGTTTTGTTGTAATGCTGGCAGTGTAGGTTGAGGAAGCGGAATGGTTCTTACTGGCTGATTCATCGGTCTTTGCCAGTTTGTTTGTCAGGCTTGACTTTGTGAAGTGGGAGGGGACCATTGTGCTGGATATACGTTGTTTTTCCAATATGGTGGAGTATAGGGAAAATTTGGCCAACTGGGTTGACTTGTTTGGTTTGGCCATGGTGATGATGAAGGAAATGGTTGTTGTGACCAATTCGAGAAGGGAGGTTGATTTTGCCACATTGTGTTATATTGTTGAGCATGATATTGTGGAGGCTGAAAAGAAGAAGCTGGATCTAGGAACATACCTAATTGTTGCAGTTGCCATTGACGGCGTTGATTGAGTAGGTACACCGGTTCTGGCTCTTCTTCTGCTTCCTTGTATACTGCTTTCAATCCAGGAAGTGAGGGACAGCTCTCTGTAGAGTGGTCTTTTGTACAAATGGCGCAAGTTTGGACTGCATCTAATGGACACTCCTTGTGGTTGTGTTTTCTTCTGCATCTGGGATAGAATATTGCCAAATTCTGTTCTGCCTTTGCTTGCTTTTGTTTGGATTGCATAATATCAAATTGTGTTGTCACTATCCCCAATATGTTAGTTTTAAAATTTTCTAATAAATTTCCACTTTCTTCATGAGTTACTCCCTCTACAAAGATCTTGTTGTCTCTGGTAAACCTATCATGTTCTGCTGGTTTTAGTCTTGTGCTGTCTCTCGATCTCGTGATACATAAATCAATAATATCAGCAAAATTTTCTTGATAAATGTCTCCTTTTCCCATAATATTTAGTGTTTTAATCCATTGTTCCTTCATTCCCCTAATTAATGTTATTTTTAATACATTATCAGGTAAGGGTAACGATGCATAAGGAGATATCTGAAGATTATACTAGACACGTTCAACATATTCTTCTAATTTCATTCAGTCTAGCTACCATCTGAAATATTTCGTCTTTTAATTCTATAGACCTGCAATAGTCCTGCTATTTCTTTAGAAAAGCATCTTTCATTTGATCCCAATTGTTTATAACACCACCTCCTAATCCCATAAACCATCTTAAAGCAACCCCTTTTAATGTAGAGGGGAACAATTTTAGTTTCTGGGGATCGGTGGTATAGTCATATCCTCTACACAACACATCAAATTCAAATAAGAACGCATCTGGATCTTCTGATGTAAGACCATGGAATGTAGGGATATGCTGGACAGGAATTGCTTTCATAAGTGCATTAGCTGCAGTATCCACAATGGGGTATTGCAGTGTAGAGGTTTGGGTGTTTGGCTAGTTTTGGGCCATTTGGTCGAATATGGGCCAATAATCTTTTGGGATATCTAGGAGGGTATTCCTAGGATGTCAAGGGGGAATGGCTTGAACAAGAATAGCTTTAATAGCACTTCCTTTATCTGGGATGATGAGACTACCTAATGTCTGAGAGGATTCTGGTCCTTGAGTTTCTTCAAAAATGATTTTTGCAGCACTTCCCTTATCTGTGCTACTTAATGGCTGAATTATCCCAATAGGAGATCTTTGTTCTTCATTCTCTCCTGTTTCTCCTCTCCCTTCACAGAGGTTCCTAAAGTTCCCTTCTTGCAATGATTTTGGGCTAGAATTCTCAATTTCTTGAAAATCTTGCTCTTCGGTTTGACTGTGCACCTCAGCAAAGGCTACAGATGGTGATCTTGTGGCCTGAAGGGAACTAGTAGGTTGTCTAGAAGCAACTTTTGTAGGTCCTACTGAAGGCTGAGATTCCGCTTTTTTAAGGATTTCATCTATAAAGGTTGATTGGCTAAGGGTCACCGGCCCCTTAGCTTTGTCAGACTTGGGTAGGGGTTTACGATTCTTTTCAGGCTTTTTCTGCTTAGTCATGCACACAAATCAAATGCTAATTTCTAGCCAAAAAACAACAATAAATCTGTAGGAAAGTGGGCAAGGGGGTAGGGCTATTACATGCTCCATACATAGGTTCTTACCTTTCGTTTTTAAAACCCATTTATCTCCTAGCAGGTTCTTATATCACTCTGGAAAAGAAACAATGGCTACACTCTTCCCCGACAACGGTGCCAAAATGTCGTGCAATAAAAAGTGTCCTTTTCACCTCTATTTACCGTACATTAACTTGTCAATCCAAGAATGATTTGTTATTTCAAAGAGTGTACTCAGTTTGAGGCGGTCATTTGTCAGAGTAATGTTAGTAGTATAGTGCTCTAAATACAAGAGTAAATGGATGCTTGAAATAAGATCTACTTATAGAAAAGCACCTTTAAAACTCAATTCATGCAATCAGAAAACTATAACAATTTATCAGTCAAGGGTACCATAATGGTAACTCATCCCTCTGTAAATTGATGTAATTAAAGACAATCAAGGAAAAGATCATCAATCTGAGAACTAGACAACAAATGTCAATGCTCACTACAGTCTTAGATCGTTCTGAAAATACAAATGACAGAAAATGGAACAGCAACTAGTCCTACGAACAAGATTAAAGAGCAAAGCCTTAGTCTATGGAAATTAATGCAGCAATCGTATCCTACAAGAATTAGATAACAATCTTTACTATAAAGATAAATTGGAAAGCAACGGAAATGGAATGGCAACGAACAGAGATGAAATATGGAACAAAAATTAGAGTCAAATATAAGTGGACAATAAACCAAAACAAATATCACACACGACACACTTAGTATTTGGAATAAACAATAATCTAGTTTCAATACAACAAGTATAAATCTTAGTTATAAAGAATAACGATTGTAATTCGTAATGGAACAACAACGCCAGTTGAACAACAATCGTGATGTTGGGTCCCTATAATAATAGTGATTACCCCATTACTATTGTAGTTGTACCCCTTATTAATATTTTTGTGCCCCTATTTTCCCCATATTATTATTACTGTACCCCATAGAATCCCTCTATTGTTATTTTTGTGGCTTTATATTATTATTGTTAGGTCGGCTGTTATATTGTGACTCCTTAGACTCCTATATATAGAAAGGAGGTTTTGTCATTTGAATCATCCAAGAATTGTTCATTTATGTAATGTAAAGGAGGTTGCCCCCTCAAAGAGGCTGAATTTTAAGGCATTGATCTATCTTTTCTATCTTTTTCTTGATTTGGTTTCATAACATTTGGTATCAGAGCTTTGGATTCTAGGGTTTCGCTGCTCCAAACAGGTCATCATGGCATTTTTTCTATAACTTTTTTCTGCGACGTTTCAAAAGCTAAAAAAAAAACCTATTTGAGAAGACATCGTGCTGAAGCTCAAGTCCGAATTTCATAGTTTTTCATGCTATATTTACGGAGATATGATTTGAGGAAGTTGGTCTTTTTGCAGACTCCTGAATTACATTCCAAACAGGTGACCTGGGGAAAATCATCATAACTTTCTCTCTGAGCATTGGATTTAAATTTTGTAAGAAGGTACAGAAAGAGGACGGACTGTAGTTTCTTGTATATATTTTTTAGAGCCAAAGTTCAAAATAGGGACACGTGGCACGTCGTACAAGTTCACTCTACTGAATTAATCTATAATCAGGTCACTGTGGGAGGTTTGGCATAACTCTTCATTGGAGAATCCAATTGGGGTCAGACTGGTGGCATTGGAAAGAGGACACAGAAGGCTACCACAGGTCACAACTTCAGAATTGGAGGATCTGAAATTACAGAGATACATCAGAGGAAATATCGAGCTCCTACAAAGTGAAAAACGATGTGTAGATTTTTTTAAATTTTTGCTTAAGCTTGGTTTGAAAAATTATTTTGAAGGAATTCAAGGGGCATAGTAGAGCATTAGTATCAGTAACTGATGCCCCGAGGATAGAAAATGCAAACACCTAGTAAGCAGTTTAAAAGTTCTAGCATGACTCATGAAGAAGAGGAAGAAATGCTACATGATATATCAAAATTATAAGACCAAGTGCAACAAATTTCACTCTCACAAAAGCTAACAAAAGCTAAGATAAATGGAGTGGAATCTAAGATAAAGGGCGTGGAAGCCAAAATTGACAATTTGAAGATAGATTTGAAGGCAGATTTGACAAATTTTCTACAAGAAATACTTACTAATGGTGAAAGGGAGGAAAGGAAACTCATGATGCAAACAAAGGAAATGTTAATCATGATTTCATAGACTTAATGTTGGATCGAAGACGCACCATATTCCAAAAATTGATATGAGAAAGTTTGATGGCAAGGATCCTGCAACATGGATATTACAGATGGAGCAATTTTTCGATCTCAATAATGTGCAAAACACACAAAAGGTACGTATTGCAACTTTATATTTGGAACCAAATCAGTTTGTATGGTATCAATGGCTTTGCTCTCGTAAACAATTTATCACTTGGGCAATTTTTACGGAAGAATTGATAGCACATTATGAGGATACAAAAAGCAACACTTTTTTTAGCCAATTGATAAGTCTCAAACAAAAGGGTTCAATAATGGAGCACATTGAGGAGTTCCAAAAATTGAACATAAGGGTAAAAAATATTCCAGAGGAGCATAGGATTGATGTGTTCATAGGGTCTTTAAAGGATAATATCCAACATGATGTTCGCCTTTGGGAACCTGATTCATTAGAGAAGGCATTCAGGTTAGCAAGAAAAATTATGGCAACCAGGAAGCATACCACTCACAACTATAAAGACGGAAGTGTTGTTGCCGCTAGTCTTCCACAACCTATAAGGTTGACACCACAAAAATTGGAAGAAAAAAGAGAAAAAGGGCTTTGTTACAGTTGTGATAGAAAATACACTAAAGGTCATAAGTGTGCTGAGAAGAAATTATTCTACATAGATTGTGAAGAGGAAGAAGAAAAGGAGCAAGAAAGGTCAAAAGAAGAGGATATACTCTCGGAACAAAGCCTAGATGAAGAACAAATGAATCTGACCATATCTTGTAATGCATTGGCGGGAATTACCACTCCTCAAACCATCAAGATAGAAGGACAAATCAAGAAGAAAAAGTAATAGTGTTGATTGATTCAGGAAGTACCCACAATTTTATTCATTGTAAGGTAGCAAAAGAATTGAATTGCTTCTTATATCCAGCACCAGAGTGTCAAGTGATGGTTGCAAATGGAGGAACAATAAATTTCTCTGGAAAGTGCCATAATATCAAGCTATCCATGGGAGAATATGTATTGACTAGCCCAATGCTTTCCATTCCAATGGGAGGTGATGATGTTGTACTAGGAGTCCAATGGCTACAATCCTTGGGTACAATAGCTTTTAATTTTCAAGAACTTTTCATGAAATTTTCTGTGGAAGGAAAGGAAGTTGAATTAAGGGGTATTGCAGGGAAACCGGAAAGATAATCAGCTCTAACGGTATGACAAAGCTTCTAAAAAGGAACAAAGAGGTGTAATTGCACAATTATGTTCGCTAGATGTTTCCACATTGGAATCATCTATTTCTCAGATCTCCAAAAAGTCTTGGACAATCATTCCAAGGTATTTGAGACTCCCAAAGGTCTCCCACCTATTCGTGATCATGATCATGCTATTCATCTGATTCCAGGAAGTGTTCCTCCAAACATCAGGCCGTACAGATATCCCTATGCCCAAAAGAGTGAAATTGAACGTATGGTTGCAGAAATGCTAGAGGCTGGTATAATTCAACCGAGTCAAAGTTCTTTCTCTGCTCCAGTAGTATTGGTGCACAAGAAGGATGGATCATGGCGCATGTGTCAGATTATAGGGAGCTCAACAAGCTCACTATTAAAGATAAGTTTCCCATTCCTGTCATTGATGAATTACTGGATGAATTGCATGGATCAATTTACTTCACCAAGTTGGATCTTCGTTCAGGATATCATCAAATCAGAATGAAGACTGAAGACATTCCGAAAACAACATTTAGAACTCATGAGGGTCATTATGAATTTTTGGTCATGCCTTTTGGCCTTACCAATGCACCTTCAACATTTCAAGGTTTGATGAATTCAATTTTCAAACCATTCCTTAGAAAATTTGTGTTAGTATTTTTTGATGATATACTAATCTACAGCAAGTCTTGGAAGGATCATGTTGAACATGTTGACAGGGTGCTACAACTATTGGAGGAGAAACAATTATATGCAAAAAGATCCAAATGTTTCTTTGGAGTATAAGAGGTGGAATATCTGGGTCATATTGTATCTCATGAAGGAGTTAAGGTAGACCCTAGCAAAATTAAAGCCATTAAGGAATGGAAAATCCCCACATCCATAAAGCATCTGTGAGGATTTCTCAGGTTGACAGGGTATTATCGCAAGTTTGTTAAGAATTATGGGAGAATAGCAGCACCTCTAACAACATTATTGAAGAAAGATGCATTTTCATGGACTCCAGAAGCAACAAAGGCCTTTAAACATCTTAAAGAGGCAATGTGCCAAGCACTTGTCTTAGCTACACCGGACTTCACAAAAACCTTTATTGTGGAATGTGATGCTTCAGGAAATGGAATTGGTGTTGTTTTAATGCAAGATGAAAGACCCATTGCTTTTGAAAGTCGTCCAATCAAGGGAAAGTTTTTACAAAAAGCTATTTATGAGAAGGAAATGTTGGCAATACTCCATGCACTTAAGAAATGGCGACCCTACCTAATGGGAAGACACTTCAAGGTAAAAAGGATCATGATAGCCTTAAATACTTTTTAGAACAAAGATTATCCTCTGAAGAGCAACAAAAGTGGGTCACAAAGATGTTGGGTTATGACTTTGAAATCATCTACAAAAAAGGGAAGCAAAATGTGGTGGCAGATGCACTCTCAAGAAAGGATGAGGATGTGGAAGCATTGTTGTGCGCCATTTCTATTATCCAACCAGATTGGATAAACGAAGCAAGGGAGGAATGGAAGAATGACGAAGAAGTGTGGGCACTTATTCGAAAGTTACAACAAGATTCCAGTACGTCTGATACATTTAGCTGGAAAAATGATTCGTTATGGTACAAAGATCGCTTATACCTCTGTAAGAATTCCCAACTAAAACAAAAGATTCTTATGGAATTGCACACTTCTCCCTTAGGAGGGCACTCGATATTTTTAAAAACTTACCACAGGGTTAAGAAGGAATTTTTTTGGGATGGCCTTAAATCAGATATTCAAAAGTTTGTGGCAGAATGTTTGGTTTGCCAATAAAATAAAGTTGAAACAATTAAGACACTAGGTCTATTACAACCTTTATCCATTCCAAGCCAACGTTGGGAGGAGGTTTCAATGGATTTTATCACAGGTTTACCCAAGTCTGAGGGAAAGAGTGTCATCATGGTGGTAGTTGACAGACTTACCAAGTATGCACACTTTTGTGCATTATCACATCCATTTAAAGCCAGTACAGTTTCTACTGCATTTATGGAAACAATTCAAAAGCTACATGGAAACCCAAAGATTATTGTAAGTGACAGAGATCCCATTTTCACTGGAAATTTTTGGACATAATTATTTTCTTGTCTTGGTACTCAGTTAGCTCATAGCTCATCTTATCATCCTCAATCTGATGGGAAAACTGAGATAGTAAACAAATGTTTGGAAGGATATCTTCGTTGCTTTGTATCTGATAAACAGACACAATGGGTCAAATGGTTGCCTCTGGCTGAATGGTGGTATAACACTTCCTTCCATACAGCAACAAAAATGACCCCATTTATGGCACTTTATGGGTATTAGACACCATCCATCACATCATATTTAAAAGAAAATTCTAAGGTTCAAGTAGTGGAACATCACATCGAACATCAACAACAAGTCCTCCAACTCTTAAAGGATAACCTCGTGTTGGCACAAAATAGAATGAAACAACAGGCAGATCAACATCGCAGCGAAAGAAGTTTTGATGTAGGTGATTGGGTATTCCTACGGCTACAACCATATAAGCAAATGTCCCTCAAGCAAGCTAAGAAGGATAATAAATTATCACCAAAGTATTATGGTCCATACAAGGTGTTGCAAAAGATTGGTACTATGGCATACAAATTGGAGCTTCCTGCAGCTTCTCGATTGCACCCAGTTTTCCATGTTTCATGTTTAAAGAAGGTTATAGGTGACAAGCTCCCAGTTCAAACAATATTGCCAGAACTTGACGAGGAAGGAAAAATTATATTGGAACCAGAAATAGTCACAGAAACAAGAACTTGACAGCTACGAAATCGATCAATTTCAGAGTATCTTATCAAGTGGAAGAACTTATCTGCTGAAGATTCCACATGGGAGGATGAGAATTTTATACAGAAGCATCCAAAACTACTCAAGCGTTGAGGACAACACTTTTTTGAAGGAGAGGGGCATGTTGGGTCCCTATAATACTAGTGATTACCCCATTACTATTGTAGTTGTACCCCTTATTAATATTGTTGTGCCCCTATTGTCCCCATATTGTTATTACTGTGCCCCATAGAATCCCTCTATTGTTATTTTTGTGGCTTTATATTATTATTGTTAGGTCGGTTGGGTTATATTGTGACTTCTTAGACTCCTATATATAGAAAGGAGGGTTTTTCATTTGAATCATCCAAGAATTGTTCATTTATGTAACATAAATGAGGTTGCCCACTCGAAAAGGCTGAATTTTATGGCGTTGATCTATCTTTTCTATCTTTTTCTTGAGCTGGTTTCATAACACGCGATTAAGTGTAAACTATAGATAAATATAGTAATACTAACTTATGAATGTTATAGCATGGTTACTTCGTAATTGAACAACAATAGCATTATGTAAGAAACAACAATGTTATGTCAATGGTTAAAGGAACATCAATGCGTCACAGAGTCAGAATGAGCAACACAACATTCTTGTTACAAAGAACAATATTACTTAGTTGAGCATAAACAAAATATAACAGAACCGTGATGTAAAATAGAAAAACACATTAGATTATCGAACAGAGCTAATAATGGAAACCGCACATGAATTAGAACTAATGGTATAGGAGCAAGTGTTCCACCAGGGCTGGGCCCTTAGCCTCCAGGGACACACCGCTTGAGATTACTCCAGAATCAAAGATGGAACGGCAACCAGATTTATATTAAAACATCAAAACAGAGTTACAGTGGGTCTCTCTTCAACGAGAGTTGATGATCAAAGTTTTAAATACAAAGGAGATTTAAATAAAAATAACAACCAGTCCTCTCTCGGGCTAGCGGTGCTGCCCCTTCTTATAACAGCTGGGTGGAGATATCAATGATACAAAAAATCGTTAAGATAGTGATCCCTCAGGATCAAAGGATCCTGAGGGATTCGCCAGACTGTTAATTCTCAGTTAGCCTTTTTTTCTCTTGTGACAATTTGATATCTCCTTTTCCCTTTCCTGGTTGATATGTTCCAATTTGGATTGCCTTGTTTGCATGTGGTTCCCTGCCAAAGGGATAGCAGTTAACTTTGTCCTATCTTTTCCTTTGGGGCGACAATCTTCCATTTTCTCCTTTTCCTTCATAAGAAAAGGGCAATTATTAGTTGTTTTGCATTGCATAAAAATCCCATAGATTTTGTCATAATTTATTATTATCTACCTAGTTGATGATGCAAAGAGGTTATGAGTTGTAAAGAAAAGATGACAAAATAAATGATAATAACATACCTTCTTCGGTACTCAACACATGATAGGACTTGATGTTGTTAAATAATGAATCCATATAGGTGAGGATAGCTTTAAATATAGGAGGAATGACCTATTATAGAATTTTATGAACCCAATGTTTCAGACTACCAAGTGAGTCCACCATCAGGGGATGCGTCAATAGATATTCTAAAGATATTAATGATGTATCCATGAGCTATAATTTATGGAGTTTTGCTTTAGATATTCTTAATTTCTCAAATTCTAATGCAGTGTCCATCATCTCCCTTCCATGGTAGGACTTGATGTTGTTAAATAATGAATCCATATAGGTGAGGATAGTTTTAAATATAGGAGGAATGACCTGTTATAGAATTTTATGAACCCAATGTTTCGGACTACCAAGTGAGTCCACCATCAGGATATGCGTCAATAGATATTCTAAAGATATTAATGATGTATCCATGAGCTATAATTTATGGAGTTTTTCTCTAGATATTCTTAATTTCTCAAATTCTAATGCAGTGTCCATCATCTCCCTTCCATGGTAGGACTTGATGTTGTTAAATAATGAATCCATATAGGTGAGGATAGTTTTAAATAAAGGAGGACTGTTACAGAGTTTTATGAACCCAACGTTTCGGACTACCAAATGAGTCCACCATAATGGGATGTGTCAATAGATATTCTAAAGATATTAATGATGTATCCATGAGATATAATTTATGGAGTTTTGCTCTGGATAATCTTAATTTCTCGAATTCTGATGCATTGTCCATCATTTCCCTTCCATGGTAGGACTTGATGTTGTTAAATAATGAATCCATAAAGGTGAGGAGGGTTTTAAATAGAGGAGGACTGTAATAGATTTTTATGAATCCAACGTTTCAGATTACCAAGTGTGTTATAGACATTTTTGTGCCTTACAGCTATAAGCATGAAATGTCCATAATCTAATGGATCCAAAGTCCCTAAACATGTTGTTCCTACCCCTAGAGGAACAAGGCTAACAAACCACAGCAATTCACAGAAGTTCTCCACCAGAAACTGCTCAAAAACAGGTCAATTCAGGATCAATTCAGAGGCTCCACTAGCTGTCTGCGCTGAAATGCAAAGTCTGCACTAGCTACCTGCACTGCAACGCAGGTAGAAGCACTACCAGGGTGCGTTGAGCGAGAATTGAAAAATGGCAAGTTCATTCATCAAGGTCTCAAGACCCTGGAAGCTTCCAGAATCTTCCTCAATGACACTTGCCTCAATGAATTTGACTAGTGATGAGTAAGAGGTTCTTAATCTCCAAGTGGAAGCAAGAACTGACAGAGGGAGAGGACACTAGTCAGATCTCAAGCTGACTCATCCTCTCTCCAAACATCTATATATGGATCTCTCCTCCATGAGATCTAGAGGCTGGAATTTTGTTATTGCAAAGAATTGCTGTTCGTTTGAGATTGGAATCATTGGGTGCTTAATGCTTTGAGGGAAGGTGAAGATAGGAATTTCATTTGCTGGGAAGGAGATTCTGGATTGGAGCCCTCTGGGTTGTATCTCTTCCTGAACCTTGTTATTCATCAATAAAGCTATCTTGGTTTCTCCTATATACTGATGTATCTTTGATGTATGATTGCATTAGTATGTTTAGTTTATTTCTAATCCCGAACTAGTTATGAATATGAATCTATGTCTTTGTGTAGTGTTCTCTTCTTGTGATCTTGCAGAAACCTCTTGAAGCTGGGCGAGCGAGAAGGCAAGTAGCTGGGAACCCCCAAAGAGAAGAGAAACCGGATCGAGGGACAAACGGAAGACACCGGTTAGTCCATCCATCTCTCTTCATTCTTAATTCATAAAGGAAGAATACTAGAATAGTTGTCTCTGTTTGTTGCTAAGGCACTGTCACACCTTAGGTGGATAGGATCGTCCTGCATAGGTATTTTTCCCCACAACAAATTGGCGACTCCGCTGGGGAGATCTGTTTAGTCATTTTATTTGTGTTTCCATCATTGTTTGTTTCATAGCCTCAACAGCAACAATCGAACTGCATCTGCTATTCTCAGATGCAAAGTAGACAGCTGCTGCTTTGATCCAATCACTGGATTTGTCTATGATCTGAACAATGGACTCACAAATGATTTGATGATCCTTTGTGATAGATCTTAGCCCTTCCTCAAAGCATCCCTTTGATTGTACCTTACTTGTTGCTTTGATTTGGCCTGAAACTGTAGATTAAATAGCAAACTGTGACCCAGAACCCAGTGAGAAAATCTCGTTTCTCCTTCAGCGCAGACCCTGTGAAGAGGTTCTGCATTTCAACGCAGGTCCCATGAAGGCTACCTGCGCTGAATGTCAAAACCCCTGTGTAGAGGGTGCACTGATCCAGTTAGGCCTTGTGCAGCTGGGGTTCTCTGCTCTGTTTTGCCTTGTTTTGATCTCTAATTTTTGCAGCCTGTAACCAGCATAGGTACCTGTCTGATAACTCCTTTTCTCTGCTTAAATTCCGCCTCCTTTTGTAAAAAAAGACTGTGAGTGTTTTTATGTGTTTGTGGCGTCATTTACAGTTTTCCTTTGCAAGAGTGAAATAGTCATCCTGTAGCCCTTGATTCAGATCTGTTGATTATGATCTTAGGAGAGAGTTCACTGGCTGTTTACAGTTGATTATACATTTACTTTTGCTTTTGCTTTGAGTTTGTCTCTTTTAAGTGTCGAAACAAGTATTCATTTTGAAAATTGTTAAGTTTTGTAATCTCTTCTACCCTTTCTAATTTTGAAAAAAGTAAACTTGTTTGTATTTGTCATTTAAAAGCAAATTCAAAGTTGTACAAAAAGCTTTCTTTTTAGGCATCAATACTAAGAAAGCGGAAAACAAACACCTGCATTGTGCATTTTCATCTTGACAGTTTGCATGCTTGATTTAAGGAAAGTGCATTAGAGTGTGTTGATTGCTCTTTGAGAAAAGGTGGTGTCTTTCTTTTCCCTTTGTAGCTAGGATTTTCATGGTTGAAAAGATATAAAAAGCTTGCTTATCATCTTTAGACTGCATTTAGGAAATTGTATCATACATCTCGTGGTGAACCTCAAAAGGAAAACTTCTAAAAAGATCAACCTAAAATAAATTGAATGAACTTAACAACGCTTTGCCACATAACGCACAACATAGAGGTCTAGGCTAGAGACGTGTTCCGGCGTCGTAAAGCCTGGTGACTGTCGATCTCGCTGATGGTGGGTGATTCCTCCTGAGGGACGATAGCGCCTGTACGGATTGTGCTCCCACGTACCGTCGCATATATATTGGGAGACCCCTATAGGCATAAAACCTTTATCCTTAGGAAGCCGTGTCGGCCGCCCTACTGATCGCAATGCACTGAACATAGCATTCATGAAGATCGACCGCCCGTACCTTAAAAAGTATTCTGCGGTTTTGCGAAAAGTTTGGCACACCCTCTACCTAGAACTCAAGAGCAGTTCCTTTTGGCCTTTTTCAGACTCTATAACGGAAAAAGTCCATCCGAGCATTTGTCACTTCGGGCTCGTTAAAACATCGAAGGAGACTAAAGTCATATTTAGCTTTTTCTCGACTCTTTAATAGTGAAAAAGAAAGTTGTGTCTAAAGCGTCGTTAAAATTTATTTTAAATGGAACAATCACCCCTTATTCCTGCGTTGATCTTTAGGTTGAGAAAATGGAGCACACCAACCAAGGAATTCCCCTTGGTGGAAATCCTAGTCCCTTCTCCTCTTGGGGAGATGTTGGTGCGCCTCATATGGCCACATTGTCGCTTCCAGCACTGACAATTGGCTTGCCGATCTGGCTCTTCTCAACCAATGTCATTCAAAACACCACTATTCCTGAACAGTCGAATCAACAGTTAGACCAGTCCAGAGCTGCCCACCAGCCTTCCACTCCCTATAATTCTTCCTCCCCTCCCTCCTCTTCGAATGATGGAGTTGGCCAAGCCAAAAGCCAAGCTCCTAAGGAGAAGAAGGAGAAGAAGAAGAAAGAAAAGAAGAAGAAGGAGCCAAAAGCGACTGGGGGCAAACAAGTGGCGTCTGACAGAAATCCACACACAGCACTGACCAGGCCTAAATCGCCATGTGTCATATGCAAGGGAGACCACTTCCACAGAGATTGTCCCTGCATCCCTCGGATACTAAGGGACTGGTCTCCCCGTTTGCACAATTCGGTCGCGTCAACCTCTGATAGCCATGTTGGCAGCTCACCGTCAACTAGTGAAAGTGAAGTCACAGGACAGAGAGGGAAAGTTAGATTTCCCTGCAAACTGTGTGAAGGTGACCATGCCATCCACCATTGTCCCTTCTTAGATGAGGCTAAAAGAGTTTTGGAAGATCGCCCGATTTTACGAGCGCAACTTCCTCCTGGATATCAAAAACTCCTGCCAAGTCCTTCACCAGTTGAGAACCCGGCTGGCCCGCTCAGGTGGTCAGCCGAGGCACCTATCATTGAAGATGAACCGTCTGAATCCATACCTGACGAAAGTCAAAAGGTTGAGGCGGCAGTTGACCCGGTTTTTCCTTCAGAGGCTCTATCTTCGAATGATACCATCACAGAGGAGAATAAAGACGACACCGTCCAAATTCTCTTCATCAACACAGACTCCGACGAACAAGGGGGCAATTTGCCCATTCCTTTATCGCAGGAAGGAACTTCGTCAGAGTCATACCCGACCGTCTATTCGGTCCCACCACCAAGCAACCTAGTTGTCTTGTTCGACTGGAACCAACTAGGCAGACCCCGTTTGCCAGCAAGCATACCATTCAGAATTATCGTTCAAATATACAGAATGGTAATGGCTGGCACCATCATTGACGAAGGGGCATCTGTGAGTATCATTTCCTCTATTGCTTAGAAAGTGCTTGGTTCGCCAGCGCTTTTGCCTGAAATGAGAAATTTGACAGGCTTTGATAAAGGAACCAGTCGACCTTTAGGGATCCTCCCCAATGTGCCTATAACATTGAAAGGGAAGACCGTTCAAATGAACGTGATGGTCGTTCAAGGACCCTTGGATTATAACCTACTCCTTGGATGAGACTATATATATTGCATGGGAGCCATCATCTCCTCACTCTTTAGAGTAATGTGTTTTCCGCACGAAGGAAGAGTGGTCAAGCTCGTGGACCAGCTTTCATTTCCCGGATCACGCATCACAAATAGTCATATACCATCCCTAAATGGTCTCTTCACGCAAGAAATGTCTCAACCCACGGTCCGTCCTCCTGATGAGCGCGAGTAATCTGGGAGGATATGACTGGGACCCAAGGGGCATGCGTCCTGGTCTGCTTCAGCAGGAAAACTTTGGGTATAGGGTAGGTTTCCGTGGGAGAATATGACTAGTCCATACCTCGTCCGTGGTTGGAAGTGGGGTTGTTCTGGGATAAGATTCTTTTTTCAAAGTTATGTGAGAGGGCGGGCGTCGTCACTCACCTTTGTCTATCTCGGTAGACACCGCCGAAGAAATGTTCTGTTGAAAGAATAACAAAGCAATCTTTGGGTAGCCTGAAGGAGGTAGGCCTCTCCCGGTAAAACAAATGTTTTATTGGACATAAGAAGGGGTAACCTTGAAATCGTACTTTATGCCTGGGGGTATGCAAACCTTTTGGAGTGCAAGCAAGGGACGGCTATTTATTTTTTAAATATTTAGGTCCTTCCCTTTAAACCTGTAGGTCTAACCCTTTAAACTCGTAGGATTGGTCGTTTCCGAGCTTGCATAACGAAAGGATCCGGAGAAAAGCTTTGTGAGATGAAGCTCCATAAAAAATAGAATCTTAATGAGACATTCTTATCATATGACTGGATTAATCGAGCAGTTTTAGCACACAGTTCATGCTCGTTAAAAAATAAACGCAAGATTCGAGCAGTTTTAGCACATAGTTCATGCTCGTTAAAAAATAAACATAAGGCTGAGCAAATGTTTCCACCCGCGTTTAAGCTCGTTAAAAAATGAACTATCCCGGTAAATAACCACTGTGAATGTAATATCATCAGCCATTAAAGCCTTGGTCGTGTTTGCACCGTCACCTCCACTTTTCCATTGGCCGATCGTTCACCTCCATATGATTGTTTACCCATTTTGAGGAACAACTGCGAAGAGTGATTTCACTAGCCATCCTTGTGACACTGCCGTGATTGGAAAATTCCAAGCCTTACCTGGAATCAGCTGCTAACCCGTTTCATCACTCGTTCCTCAAAAGACGAGTCTTCTTTAAGCTCTTTTCATCTGACTCGTAAAATATGAAAATATTGCCGAGTTTTGGCCTTCCAGCTCGTTAAAGCGACCGGAAGTGCTATCCCTCCTCTAGATTTTAATCTTTTTGGACCTGAGGGATTATTGCACAAAAATATCGAGCGCTTGTTTTGTTCGGCTCGTTAAAACTATCGAAAACTCATCCCTTCTGTATTGTTTTATACTTTTTCGGACTTAAGGGATTAGATGACGAAAAAGGACTTTCGGAGTTGACTTTACGTACCTTTTCAGACTCTCTAAAAATGAAAAGGACCGAGTTATCTTTGTCGCTAGACTCGTTAAAATCATTAAATAGCGACAAACTTGTCTTTAGACGAGAACGAGTTTCACTATCGCTAGGCTCGTTAAAACATAGCGATGGGCTTGCCCGAAGGGCAAGTTATATAACAAGCATATGTTATCCTCCTCAAGCTTGACAAAAATAAAGAGGTACTGGTCAACAATGACTGGGGAAAATTGGGAGAAACTCAAGAAAACTTTGATGGTAGCAAGTCGCTCTTGAACATGACACTTTTCCTCCGTACCACAATCGGGTTGGGTTGTTTCATTCACCGGTCACATCACCATGGTCTCGCCATACCATCCATATTTGGGGTAATGCTACCGATCCATCGCATAAGTGTCGCCATATGTTCAAGAGAAGTCATTCAGAGAAGTCAACCGTGTCCCATCCACTGCCATACATTATCCTTCATCCTTTCATGACCGCCACCCTGAATCATATGTCATCAGATCGTTTTCACCTCCATTAAAATCATTTGCTCCGTTCCGTGTCACTGATGTGGGATACATTAAGGCCCTCCTTTGACGGATCACTTCTTGTCGACATCAGCTTATTATCCAAGAAGTTGATCTAGGAACAACCCCTTCAGTACTTTGAAGCTTGCATGCCTCAATGGCAAGTTTCTCACTTCCGGCGACAGGTATACATCAATGACCTTCGACCGAAAGATTTTGCGTGGTGTTCGACGCCAAGTCCTTTATTCACACCACGTGAATTGTACGGTAGTACCTTGAGGGTCATTATCATTATCAGTGATTCCTCTCGCGCTTGTTAACGGTTTACCTCATTGACCGATAATCAAGCGATGTCTTTCCATGTTCGACTTCAGAACATTTCTCACATGGATCGACTTGTACTTAGAGTGAAGATCGAACGAGTTTGAAGACCCCGGATCTAGTTTCATCCATCCAGGCTGCGATATATATTCAGGAAAGATAAAGACATTGACATGTACATCATTACAACAGATAATCATCCTACCCAAAGGATGATAATTTCATCAAAATTATCAGTCTACCATCAGACGATTGTCTGTTCTATGTACAGAAAAATGAATTTATAAATCTGATCATGGGAATGCCCGCCTCAGCTAGATCATGAAAGCAGTATGAAAAATAATGTATTGTATTGTATTGTATTACAGGTCTCCTCCCAGCAATGAATGAACTTCGGATCCTCCTGATAAAGCATTTCACCCGATAAACGACCTCATACTTTAGGGGGCAACTGTTATAGACATTTTTGTGCCTTACAACTATAAGCATGAAATGTCCATAATCTAAGGGATCCAAAGTCCCTAAACATGTTGTTCCTACCCCTAGAGGAACAAGGCTAACAAACCACAGCAATTCACAGAAGTTCTCCACCAGAAACTGCTCAAAAACAGGTCAATTCAGGATCAATTCAGAGGCTCCACTAGCTGTCTGCGCTGAAATGCAAAGTCTGCACTGGCTACCTGCACTGCAACGCAGGTAGAAGCACTACTAGGGTGCGCTGAGCGAGAATTGACAAATGGAAAGTTCATTCATCAAGGTGTCAATACCCTGGAAGCTTCCAGAATCTTCCTCAATGACACTTGCCTCAGTGAATTCGACTAGTGATGAGTAAGAGGTTCTCAATCTCCAAGTGGAAGCAAGAATCTCCAAGTGGAAGCAAGAACTGACAGAGGGAGAGGACACTAGTCAGATCTCAAGCTGACTCATCCTCTCTCCAAACATCTATATATGGATCTCTCCTCCATGAGATCTAGAGGTTGGAATTTTGTTATTGCAAAGAATTGCTGTTGGTTTGAGATTGGAATCATTGGGTGCTTAATGCTTTGAGGGAAGGTGAAGATAGGAATTTCATTTGCTTTGAAGGAGATGCTGGATTGGAGCCCTCTGGGTTGTATCTCTTCCTGAACCTTGTTATTCATCAATAAAGCTATCTTGGTTTCTCCTATATACTGATGTATCTTTGATGTATGATTGCATTAGTATGTTTAGTTTATTTCTAATCCCGAACTAGTTATGAATATGAATCTATGTCTTTGTGTAGTGTTCTCTTCTTGTGATCTTGCAGAAACCTCTTGAAGCTGGGCGAGCGAGAAGGCAAGTAGCTGGGAACCCCCAAAGAGAAGAGAAACCAGATCGAGGGACAAACGGAAGACACCGGTTAGTCCATCCATCTCTCTTCATTCTTAATTCATAAAGGAAGAATACTAGAATAGCTGTCTCTGTTTGTTGCTAAGGCACTGTCACACCTTAGGTGGATAGGATCGTCCTGCATAGGCATTTTTCCCCACAACAAAGTGAGTCCATCATCAGGGGATGCGTCAATAGATTTTCTAAGGATATTAATGATGTATCCATGATCTATAATTTATGGAGTTTTGCTCTTGATAATCTTAATTTCCTGAATTTTGATGCGTTGTCCATCATGTCCCTTCTATGCTATGACTTGATGTTGTTAAATAATGAATCCATACATGTGAGGACAGTTTTAAATAGAGGAGGATTGTTATATAGTTTTATGAACCACACATTTCAGACTACCAAGTGAGTCCATCGTCAGGGGAGGTGTCAATATATATTCTAAAGATATTAATGATGTGTCCATGAGCTATAATTTATGGAGTTTTGCTCTGGATAATCTTAATTTCTTGAATTTTCATGCACTGTCCATCATGTCCCTTCCATGGTAGGACTTGATGTTGTTAAATAATGAATCCATACAGATGAGGACGGTATTAAATAGAGGAGGATTGTTATAGAGTTTTATGAACCGAACGTTTTGGACTACCATGTGAGTCCATCATCAGGGGATGTGTCAATAGATATTCTAAAGATATTAATGATGTATTCATGAGCTATAATTTATGGAGTTTTTCTCTAGATAATATTAATTTCTTGAATTGTTATAGAGTTTTATGAACCCAACATTTTGGACTACCAAGTGAGTCCATCATCAGGGATGCGCCAATAGATATTCTAAAGATATTAATGATGTATACATGAGCTATAATTTATGGATTTTTTCTCTGGATAATCTTAATTTCTCGAATTTTTAGAGAGTTTTATGAACCCAGCATTTTGGATTACCAAGTGAGTCCATCATTAAGGGATGCGTCAATAGATATTCTAAAGATATTAATGATGTATCCATGAGCTATAATTAATGGAGTTTTGCTGTGGATAATCTTAATTTCTCGAATTGTTATAGAGTTTTATGAACCCAACATTTTGGACTCCTAAGTGAGTGCATCATCATTGGATCCGTCAATAGATATTCTAAAGATATTAATGATGTATCCCTGAGCTATAATTTATGGAGTTTTGCTGTGGATATTATTAATTTCTGGAATTGTTATAGAGTTTTATGAACCTAATTTTTCGGACTACCAAGTGAGTCCATCATCAGGGGACGCGTCAATATATATTCTAAAGATATTAATGATGTATCCATGAGCTATAATTTATGGAGTTTTGGTCTGGATAATCTTAATTTCTCGAATTGTTATAGAGTTTTATGAACCCAACATTTCGAACTACCAAGTGAGTCCATCATCAGGGGATGCATCAATAGATATTCTAAAGATATTAATGATGTAGCCATGAGCTATAATTTATGGAGTTTTGCTCTGGATAATCTTAATTTCTTGAATTGTTATAGAGTTATATGAACCCAACATTTTAGACTACCAAGTGAGTCCATCATCAAGGGATGCATCAATATATACTCTAAAGATATTAATGATATATCCATGAGCTATAATTTCTGGAGTTTTGCTCTAGAGAATCTTAATTTCTCAAATTTTTATAGAGTTTTATGAACCCAATGTTTCGGACTACCAAGCGAGTCCATCATCAGGGGATGCGTCAATATATATTCTAAAGATATTGATGATGTATCCATGAGCTATAATTTATGGAGTTTTTCTCTAGATAATCTTAATTTCTCGAGTTGTTATAGGGTTTTATGAACCCAAAATTTTGGACTACCAAGTGAGTCCATCATCAGGGGATGCATCAATAGCTATTCTAAAGATATTAATGATGTATCCATGAGCTATAATTTATGGAGTTTTTCTCTGGATAATCTTAATCTCTCGAATTGTTATAGAGTTTTATGAACCCAACATTTCGGACTACCAAGTGAGTCCATCATCAGGGGATGCATCAATAGATATTCTAAAGATATTAATGATGTGTCCATGAGCTATAATTTATGGAGTTTTGCTCTGGATAATCTTAGCTTGTTGAATTGTTATAGAGTTTTATGAACTCAACGTTTCGGACTACCAAGTGTGTCCATCATCAGGGGATGCATCAATAGATATTCTAAAGATATTAATGATGTATCCATGAGCTATAATTTATGGAGTTTTGGTTTAGAAAATCTTAATTTCTCAAATTGTTATAGAGTTTTATGAATCCAATGTTTCAGACTACCAATCGAGTCCATCATTAGGGGATGCGCCAATAGATATTATAAAGCTATTAATGATGTATCCATGAGCTATAATTTATGGAGTTTTTCTCTGGATAATCTTGCTTTCTCGAATTGTCATAGAGTTTTATGAACCCAACGTTTCGGACTACCAATTGAGTCCATCGTCAGGGGATGTGTCAATAGATATTCTAAAGATATTAATTATGTATCCATGAGCTATAATTTATGGAGTTTTGCTCTGGATAATCTTAATTTCTCAAATTGTTATAGATTTTTATGAACCCAACGTTTTGGACTACCAAGTGAGTCCATCATCGGGGATGCGTCAATAGATATTCTAAAGATATTAATGATGTATCCATATTGTTGAAAATAATACTGAGAGGGGGGGGCAAGGGGTGAATCAATATTATCAGGTCAATTATTTTTCATTTCACAATCAGATTTGCATACGCTACTTCAATTAGTAAAAACCGTGTATGTACGCAATTGCAGTTAAGGAAACTAGCATATAACCAACAGACTTGTAATTTAAATTATTCTTCAGATGTTGTTCATTAATTTGTGCATCAAATCATATAAATAATAACCAGGAACAGTAAACCAAAACAGGCAGTCACACATAATAACAAAAGATATAAGGTGGAAACCCAATGTGGGTGAAAACCACCTGCTGCAATTCTTCTCTATCTTCTTTTAATTAGAAACTTCTTTTTACAATGATTCTGTACTGGTGCAGGCTTATACCAGTACGCAGGCTGCTACCTGCAGAAGGCTACAACCTTCTCTCGTTCTCCAGCTTCTCTTGGAAGTGATCTACAACCCCCTTAGCTCTTGTACTAGCTGAGGTACTAGTACGTAGGTGCTGACCTACAGAAGGCTACAACCTTCTCTTTTCTTTTAGGGACCATGTTTCATAAATTTTCAGACTGGATCCATGAATAACATCTATCAAACATCAAGTATATCTGCATCAACCAATCTCCTTTGCACCAAGAAAAACTGAATCAAATAATCACTTCTCTGAATGTTGTACCCAAAAAATAGTAACAGTAACCAGACACCAATTCTGAACGCAGAACACTGCAACAATAAAAAAAAGTAGCTAAAACATATTTCAAGAGACGTACGCTACTTCAATGTGTACAACATGCATGCATACGCTGCTGAATTAAGGCCAAACTGCATATACGCTATTTTGACTTACAGAACCAGCGTGTATACGCACCTTTGCTTCGCTAAACCTACGTACAGATCTATAAAAGATAATTTTCTCCTTTTCACTTATTTAGACATCAGTTATACCCAGATTATCAGATTTATAGATCAAGTCATTCGCCAAAAATAACAGATCAAAATCACACAAAGATACTACTATTCAAGCCTTAAGATCTTGATTCATCAATAGTACTTATCCTTCTTCTTGTGCTCAAGTTCCTCCTTCATTCAAATCCAGCTATGCACCATAACCCAATTACCAATATTCTAGATCTAGTTCTTCATAAGATATTCAATGCTTGAGTCAACGCTTTTGCCGAATGATATCCTTCTCCTTTTATAGTCTTAGGCCTTACACAATACCAAGGTCCAAAACCATAAAGAATCAATACCTTGGACCAAACACTTCAGACAAGATACCATGGTCCAAAACCATAGGTCCAAATACCAAGGACTAAATACCATGGACCAAAAATAAGTTTTCCCACATGTACGTGCTTTTCTTTGCATGAAAGTGCATGCATATGTATACGCACCTTGGTTAAGAGGAACCTGCGTATATCTCTTCTTCCTTCATTCTGAGATCCTGAACTGTGATCTGTCATTTGAGTGAGTTGCCATCAAGGACAACACCTATGTCATAGCGCCAACTTGTCTCATAATGCCAACAATCTCCCCCTTTGGACTTGATGGCAACCCCAAGTCACTCAGAGTCATTCTCCACCTTTTTCATCAAGTGCAAAGGGTTATGCTCCTCCTAAGTTCATGCTGAAATCTCTGCTCTGCTGTGCTGTCCATGCTCCCCCTGATTGTAGGCAAGGTCTGCAAGAATATGTTCGACAAGAAGATACATAACGTTATACATCATAAATGACCTTCCTACCACCAAAGACTCATACACACATGCATCTCCCAACCAAGTGGGGATTGGCTCATCCACCCAACCAAGTGGGGATACGCCAAAAATTTACACAAGATAAAACAAGAACATTACATTCTCAATCCCGAGCATAATGGGGAAACCAAAGTAGGCCGTTACATGACCTTAATAAGAAAAGAAATACATGACATAGAGACAAAATATCTACAACAAGACTATGATAGTTATAAACAACTATCGTCAGCAGCATCTGTCAATCATCATTCAGACCAACAACCATTTTCTCCTTCTGCACCTGTTCCACCTGAAAACACTGTGAACTTGAACCAAGATCTTCTAGGATAATGCCAAAAATGCATTATTAGAAGAATATATATGCTCCCCCTGAACCTGTGCCAAATGGTCCCATATCAGACTCTTTTCATCCTGAGCCTGGCCCTCTATTTGTCTTCAAACCACGCGACTATATCCACATAAACCGACATATGTACGCGGATTCTCCTCATTAAACTCGCGTACAACCACTTTTCTCTGAAACAGACAAGCTTCAATAGCAAGATGATGCATCAACTACTCCCAGCTTCTGTCTGAGGTATTCAAATGTCTCCTTGGGCAGTGGTTTGGTGAGTATATCAACAGCCTGTTCCTTGGAGGGAACATACTCCAATTTGACCTTTTGTTCAAGCACTTGTTCTTGAAGAAAATGATATTTGATAGGTATGTGCTTGGTCTTTGAATGCATGACTGGATTTTTTGAAATGTTGATTGCACTTGTATTATCACATAAAACAGAGATAGGTGGAGTACAAGTGATTTGAAAATCTTGCAAAATTTGCATCATCCAAAGGAGTTGTGTGCAGCAAGATGCAGTAGCCACATATTCCACTTCATCTATAGATAAAGCAATTGAACTTTGCTTCTTGCTAAACCAAGATACTAATCTGGAACCCATAAACAATGCACCACCACTAGTGCCTTTTCTATCATCCATGCTTCCTACCCAATCTGCATCTGTATATGCAAGAAGTGTGAGATCTACATCTCTAGGATACCATAAGCCATAGTTTTGTGTCCCTTGAAGATATTTGAAAATTATTTTAACCGCATGAAGGTGTGCTTCTTTTGGATTTGCCTGGAATCTTCCAACTATTCCCACTGCATGCATGATGTCTGGTCGGGTACCTGTCAGATAGAGCAGACTACCAATCATGGATCTATAGGTTGGTTGATGTACTACTGCTGAATCATCATTGGCGCTGAGGCTGCATCCTGTTACAATAGGGGTACTTACTGGTTTTGAATCTTCCATGCCATATTTCTTCAAGATCTCTTTGAGGTACATGGTTTGTGACAAAAATATACTGTCTTTATTTTTTTGGACTTGTAAACCAAGAAAATATGTCAGCTCACCAAGCAAGGACATTTCAAATTCTTTCTGCATCACCAAAGCAAAATTTTGACTCATGGCTTCTTCATTGCTACCAAAGATGATATCATCAACATACATGACAAGTATTAGCAATTTATCATTATCAATTTTTACGTATAGATTGTTATCGACTGATCCTTTTAAAAAACCTTGTTGATGGAGGTATTTTTCCAAGCCCTTGGAGCCTGTTTAAGACCATAGAGTGCCTTCTTAAGTCTACATACAAGATTTGGATCATTTCCAAGGATGAATCCATCTGGTTGCTCAATATACGCTTCTTCTTCTAAGTCTCCATTTAAAAAGCAGATTTCACATCCATTTGAAATACTTTGAACTTCTGAAAGCTAGAAAGAGCAAGGAACATTCTTATGGCTTCAAGTCTAGCAACCAGTGCAAAAGTTTCTTCAAAGTCTATACCTTCTTTTTGAGCATACCCTTTACAAACAATTCTGGCCTTGTTTCTAATAACATCTCCATTTTCATTTAACTTATTTTTGAATATCCATTTTGTCCCTATGAAATTCTTATCATTTGGTCTAGGATTCAACTCCCAAGTGTTATTCTTTTCAATCTGCTCAAGTTCTTCATTCATGGCCTTGACCCATCATTCATCTTTGCATGCTTCACTTACATTTCATGGTTCAGTGGAGGAGAGAAATGCTAAATAGCTTGAAGCTTCTGAAATAGTTCTTCTTGTTTGTACACCTGCCTCTTCTATCCCAAAATTTGAGTTTCTAGATGATTCTTCTGAACGTACCTAGATGGAGTCTTTTCTTCAACCCTTATCTTTTCTTCTGGTGCCTCCGGGGTTTCCTCTTCATCATTAGTTTGATTTTATGTTGAAGGATAGTCTTCATCATCTTCGAAATCTTCAGATTTTACCTGCTTAGGAATATTTCCTTCTTCATCAATCACTACATCAATACTTTCAACAATTTTTCCAAGTCTTTTATTGTAACACTTATATCCTTTGATGTGGGGAGAGTAACCAAGGAGAATGCCTTCATCTACTCTAGGTTCAAACTTGCCAATATTTTCATTAGTCCTTTTGATGTAACATTTGCTTCCAAAAATTTTGAAGTATTTTACCGTAGGAGTCTTACCATACCAAATTTCATGAGGAGTTTGAGTGCTGTTTACCCAGATGTTTGTCTTGTTGAGAATAGTAATTGCAGCAAATGCAGCTTCACCCCAAAAGGTTGCAGGAGTTCCAGACTCATCAAGCATAGCACGAGCCATTTGTTGAACCGTTCTATTCATCCTTTCCACTACTCCATTTTGCTGAGGAGTCCTTGCAGTAGAGAATTCCCTTCTTATTCCATGTTCTTCACAAAAATCGAAAAATTCATTCGAGGTAAATTCCCCTCCTCGATCAGACCTAAGGCATTTGATTCTGTGATCTGATTTGTTTTCAACCAAAGCTTTGAATGCTCTGAACTTTTTGAAAGCTTCATCTTTATGCTTCAGAAGTCCTATCCAACACATCCTTGAAAAGTTGTCAATGAACAATATGAAGTATTCTTCTCCTCGAGGTGACCTCTTCCTAGATGGACCACATACATCAGTATGGACAAGTTCAAGTGGCCTACTAGCTGATCCTTCCTTCTCAGGGAAATTAGTTCTGGTTTTCTTACCAAACTAACACAATTTGCATATTGTATTGTCTAGAATTCTGATGTCAGGGAGATCACGAACTGCCTGATATTTGCATGCTTTCCTTATCTGAGAGAAGCTTAGATGCCCCATTCTTCTGTGCCATAGCCAATGTTCATCATTCTTGCTTAGATAGAATTGTTGTTATCCTCCATTGAGTATGTATAAATTATTTGGAGTTCTTATGCCTTGGATCACTATTTCTCCTGTATCAAGCTCACGAACAATACATCCATTTGATCGAAATATTACCTCATTTCCTTGATCACACATTTGACTAACACTCAATAGATTATGTTTCAAGCCATCAACATACATAACATTTCTAGCTTTGACTTTTTCTTTCAAAATAACAGAACCTTTACCTTTCATGAATGCAGGCGTGTCATTTCCAAATGAGACCTTCCTTTCCTTTTCCAAGGCACTATATGACTGAAGTTTTTCTTTATCACCTGTCATATGTTTTGAGCAACCACTGTCGATGTACCATTGATTTTCCTGTCCTTCCACATATAAGGCTATACCACATCTTTCTGGTTGCGGTTCTTTCTTCCTCCATGTTTTGGGACTCAATGAAGCTTGCTCCTTCTGAGTTGTTTGCCGAAAGCTACTCCTACATTCAGAATCTTCATGACCGAAGTAGTTACAATTAGAACATTCTATTTCATTTTCAAGAGAAGAAAAGTTATTGTAGGTTCTTTTCATGATTCCAGTCACACTCCTTTGATTTCGTGCTTCTCTGGTCATGATGGTCTTGTAGGCAACACATTGAGCTGCTTTGTGTCCAAAGTTAAGACAAGAGACACATTGACCATTGAAGAAATTCCTACGTTTATCAAACCTTCAGTCCAAGTGATCATATCCATTCGTTCTTGAGGAAAATTGAGAATGATTTACCTGCGGTTGTTGTAGCTTCTGTTCATCCTTGAAGTAGATTGTCCTCGATTTAATTGGTGATCTCTGTTCATTCTTGAAGTAAATTGTCCCTGATTTACCTAGTGATCTGCATTGTGCTTTTGATTGTCAACCTGTTCACTTCTCCTTGCTGCTTCAAGATAACTTTTGGAGTTAGATGGCTTTTGTGCTTGAGATGCTTCTTCAGTATAGCCAAGACCTGTCTTGATTAGAGGAGAACGCTGCACTTTGATAATCTCATCTAAAGTTTCAGATCCTTTAACAAATCTAAGATTAAGATCTTTTGTTTTCTCAATATCTTTTCTAAGTCCCACAATTTCACATTCTAACTTTTCATTGTGTTTTTCCCTTTCAGCAAGTTGGAATGTCAGAGTATCTATAATCATATTCTTTTCTTCTAAAAAAATTTTAAGTTTAGAAATTTCTTCATAAAGACCTTCTTCATCTATAGCATCTAAGAAATCATCATCTTCAAAAGCCATCAAAAGTCTATAATCATTACCTTGTTCATCTTCATCACTATTTGAAAATCCATCACTATCTTCATGTGTATAATAGCTCTTCTTACTTACATTCTGTTTTCTGTTCCATCTAACTAGTTCCTTACCTTTGTCAAGCTTATCTTTATGAGGACACTTGGCTGCATAGTGACCGACTCTTCCACAAGCAAAGCATTTAAAAGGTAGCTTACCTCTGAATCTTCCAGAACCCCATTGAAGGTTCTTGAAAAAGTTTGATTCTTCCTCTCCTTCTGACATATGTCCTGACTCATTGTATTCTCCTTTTCTTGAGGCTTTGAATGCAAATTCTCTCATGTTTTATGGTCCCCCTTTTCTCATTTCGAAAGTAGTTAGGATTTCATGCAGCTGTGACATGGTAATGCTTTGAAGATTCTGCTTTTCTTCTATGGCTGAAACTTTTGATTCAAACTTAGAAGACAAAGATCTTAGAACCTTTTCAACCAAAGTAACTTCTTTTATCTCTTCTACCAAGTTTTTCATACAATTAACAATCTCATCTATACGTAAGAAATAATTAGCCACACCTTCATCATTGTGCATTCTGAGATTTTCACATTAAATTCTAAGAGTTTGTAGTTTTGCACGTTCTACCTGATCATCTCCTTCATAGCTCAGAAAGATCTTGTCCCATATTTCTTTTGCAGTTTTGAGCTGCATAACCTTGACGAATTTTGATTGAGATAAACTCCCTAATAGAGTATTGACAACCTTTTCATTTGTTTCATACTGCTTCTTACCCACCGTATCTGTAGGAGTTGCTGATGGAAATTTATATCCTGTTTCCACGATATCCAAAACTTCTGTACCAAGAGATTGAAGATAGGCTGTGACTCTTACCTTCCAATAGGCGAAGTTGCTTCCATCAAAGATTGGTGGCCTGATAGATGCCTCCTTTTCGTAGTTTCTCATGATGATAGATCTTCCTTAAAGCGATCAAGCTTCTTTTGAAGGACCTGCTCTGATTCCAATTGTTGGAAATAATACTGAGAGGGGGGGGGGGGGGGGTGAATCAGTATTATCAAGTCAATTATTTTTCATTTCACAATCAGATTTGCATACGCTACTTTAGTTAGTAAAAACTGCGTATGTACACAACTGCAGTTAAGGAAACTAGTGTATAACCAGCAGACTTGTAATTTAAATTATTCTTCAGATGTTGTTCATTAGTCTCTGCATCAAACCATATAAAGAGTAACCAGGAACAGTAAACCAGAACAGGCAGTCACACATAAGAACACAAGATATAAGGTGGAAACCCAATGTGGATGAAAACCACCTGCTACAATTTGTCTCTATCTTCTTTTAATTAGAAACTTCTTTTTACAATTATTTTGTACTGGTGCAGTCTTATACCAATACGCAGGCTGCTACCTGCAGAAGGCTACAACCTTCTCTCATTATCCAGCTTCTCCTGGAAGGGAGCTACAACCCTCTTAGCTCTTGTACTAGCTGAGGTACTAGTATGTAGGTGCTGACCTACAGAAGGCTACAACCTTCTCTTTTCTTTCAGGGACCATGTTTCATAAATTTTCAGACTAGATCCATGAATAACATCAATCAAACATCAAGTATATATGCATCAACCAATCTCCTTTGCACCAAACAAAACTGAATCAAATAGTCACTTCTCTGAATGTTGTACCAAGAAAACAGTAACAGTAACCAGACACCAATTCTGAACCCAGAACACTGCAGTAATAAATAGAAGTAGCTAAAACATATTTCAAGAGACGTACGCTACTTCAATGTGTACAACCTGCATGCATACACTGCTAAATTAAGGCCAAATTGTGTATACACTATTTTGACTTACAGAACTAGCGTGTATACGTGTTTGCTTCGCTGAACCTGCGTACAAATCTATAAAAGATAATTTATCCTTTTCACTTATTCAGACATTAGTTATACCCAGATTATCAGATTTATAGATCAAGTCATGCGCCAAAAAGAACAGATCAAAATCACACAAAGATACTACTATTCAAGCCTTAAGATCTTGATCCATCAATAGTACTTATCCTTCTTCTTGCGCTCAGGTTTCTCCGTGATTCAGATCCAGCTATGCACCATAACCCAATGACCAGTATTCTAGAACTAGTTCTTCATAAGATATTCAATGCTTGAGTCAATGCTTTTGCTGAATGATCTCCTTCTCCTTTTATAGTCTTAGGCCTTACACAATACCAAGGTCCAAAACCATAAAGAATCAATACCTTTGACCAAACACATTAGACAAGATACCATGGTCCAAAACCATAGGTCCAATTACCAAGGACTAAATACCATGGACCAAAAATAAGTTTTCCCACATGTACGCACTTTTCTTTGCATGAAAGTTTGTGCATACGTATACGCACCTTTTGATTGTTTAACCCGTGTGTATATGTGCCTTGGTTAAGAGGAACCTACATATATCTCTTTTTCCTTCATTCTAAGAGCCTGAACTATGATCTGTCATTTGAGTGAGTTGCCATCAAGGACAACACCTGTGTCATAGCACCAAACTTGTGTCATAATGCCAACACCATGAGCTATAATTTATGGAGTTTTGCTCTGGAAAATCTTAATTTCTCGAATTGTTATAGAGTTTTATGAACCCAATGTTTCGGACTACCATGTGAGTCCATCATCAGGGGATGCATCAATAGATATTCTAAAGATATTAATGATGTATCCATGAGCTATAATTTCTTGAGTTTTGCTCTAGATAATCTTAATTTATCGAATTGTTATATAGTTTTATGAACCCAACATTTCGGAATACCAAGCAAGTCGATCATCAGGGGATGCGTCAATAGATGTTCTAAAGATATTAATGATGTATCCATGAGCTATAATTTATGGATTTTTGCTCTAGATAATCTTAATCTCTCGAATTGTTATAGAGTTTTATGAACCCAACGTTTCGGACTACCAAGTGAGTCCATCATCAGGGGATGCATCAATAGATATTCTAAAGATATTAATGATGTATCCATTAGCTATAATTTATGGAGTTTTGCTATGGATAATCTTAATTTCTAGAATTGTTATAGAGTTTTATGAACCCAACGTTTCGGACTACCAAGTGAGTCCATCATTAGGGAATGCATCAATAGATATTCTAAAGATATTAATGATGTATCCATGAGCTATAATTTATGGAGTTTTGCTCTGGATAATCTTAATTTCTCGAATTGTTATAGAGTTTTATGAACCCAATGTTTCGGACTACCAAGTGAGTCCATCATCAGGGGATGTGTCAATAGATATTCTAAAGATATTAATGATGTATCCATGAGCTATAATTTATGGAGTTTTGCTCTGGATAGTCTTAATTTCTCGAATTGTTATAGAGTTTTATGAACCCAACGTTTTGGACTACCAAGCGAGTCCATCATCAGGGGATGCACCAATAGATACTATAAAGATATTAATGATGTATCCATGAGCTATAGTTTATGGAGTTTTGCTCTGGATAATCTTAATTTCTCGAATTGTTATAGAGTTTTATGAACCCAATGTTCCGGACTACCAAGTGAGTCCATCATCAATGGATGCGTCAATAGATATTCTAAATATATTAATGATGTATCCATGAGCTATAATTTATTGAGTTTTGCTCTGGATAATCCTAATTTCTCGAATTGTTATAGAGTTTTATGAACCCAACGTTTCAGACTACCAAGTGAGTCCATCATCAGCGGATGCGTCAATAGATATTCTAAAGATATTAATGATGCATCCATGAGCTATAATTTATGGAGTTTTGCTCTGGATAATCTTAATTTCTTGAATTGTTATAGATTTTTATGAGACCAACGTTTCAGACTACCAAGTGAGTCCATCATCAGGGGATGCATCAATAGATATTCTAAAGATATTAATGATGGGTTCATAAAACTCTATAACAATTTGAGAAATTAAGATTATCCAGAGCAGAACTCCATAAATTATAGCTCATGGATACATCATTAATATCTTTAGAATATTTATTGACGCATCCCCCGATGATGGACTCACTTGGTAGTTTGAAACGTTGGGTTCATAAAAATCTATAACATGTCATTCCTCCTCTATTTAAAACTATCCTCACCTGTATGGATTCATTATTTAACAACAAGAATATCATCTAAATAGACTATTACAAAATCATCAATGAATGGTCTAAATACATCATTCATGACTCGCATGAATGTTGTTGGAGCGTTAGTTTAGTGAAAAGGCATAACCATCCATTCACAGAGTTCTTGATTCGTTTTGAAAGCAAACTTCCACACATCCTGTTCTACAACTCTGATCTGATGGTAGCCGCTTCGCAAATCCATTTTAGAGAAGTAAACTGCATCTTTTAATTAATCTAACAAATCATCAATACGAGGAAGAGGATAACGATTCTTTATTGTGATTTTATTTAATGCTCTAAAATCAATGCACATTCTCCACGAACAGTCCTTCTTTCACACTAGCACAATAGGTGATGTGCATGGTTGAATAAACCCTTGATCGAGAAACTCTTGTACCTGCTTCCTTATTTTTGCATTCTCTAGAGCTGATAACCTATACATTCCAATGTTAGGTAGTGGAGCATCTTGTTCCAAATAAATCTCATGTTCTATCTCTCACTTGGGTGGAAGCCCTTTAGGCTCTTGAAATAGAATATCATAATCGGAAACAACTTTAACTAGATCTGCTTTCCGTTTAGGATTACAACCTTTGAATGCATCGGATTTATCAATATCCTTTGCTTTTATAATCATAAGTAAAAATTGTTTACTTGAATTTACAATTCTTTTCATCTGTCCAGAACTTATGAGAGAGAAGTTATCCTTGAGTTTATGAGCCCTTACAATATATTCAATTCCATCCTTAGTGATTTGATACTTATTTTCAGTTCGATAGAAGATAACATTTATATCGTACAAGTATGGACTTCCTAACACAATTCCACATATTTCCAATGGGACTATGTCTAACTCAACCTCATCTACAAACTTCGGCCCAATAAAAAAACAAAGTTTACATTGTTTGATAACTTGTAGCTTAGTTTTATCACACACCCAACCTAATGGACATGGCTTTTTATGAGGTTTTTTTTCTAGACCCAGCTTCTTTACAATTTCTTCAGAAATCAAATTAACTTGTGACCCATTATCAAATAAAGTATCAATTTCAGTATGCTTGGAAATGACTCTTATGTGAAATAGCTCATTTCATTTCTTCTCATCATTATCATTATCAACAAAATTTCAAGAAGTACTTATATATGCTTTGGAATTTTTACCTTTTATACTTGTAGTTATAACCATTGTCTCGTCACCTGAATCTGATCCCAAGTCCTTTTGAATAGAAGCAACATCTTTAACTCTTTACCTCCAAACTTCTTAGGTTTCAATTCTGGATGCAATGACTAGCAATGTGCCTGATCATGTCCTTCCTTCTTACAATGAGTGCATGAAGGTTTATCCTTCTTCACAGTGCTTTCTTTCTTCTCTTTCCACTTGATTTTCTTCTTGCCTTTATTCTTGCTTTCAATAGGTTTGGATGATTTCCCAACATCTGGGGTTAGATTTTTACCTCTAGATTCTAGATGAGTTGCTTGAATAGATACATCATCTAAGCTAGTTGGATTAAACATAAGTATGGTATGCCTCAAATAACTATGAAGACCACCTATGTATTTCAACAATGTTTCTGGTGAGTCCAATGAAATGCCTAATGTTAAAGATCTCTTATGGAATTCCTCAGTATAACTTTGAACACTTTGACCTCTTAATTGACATAGTGTTTGCCAACTCATAATTGCTTGTTGCATATAATCCAATGGATAAACTTCTTTTTAATAGCAAAAACAAATTCATTCCAAGTTGAAATTATTTTTCCATGCTTTTGGAGATTTGCTTGTGTCTTGCCTTCCCACCATACAAATTCGGTTCCTCCAAATCGAAGGCTAGCAAACTGGATCTTCTTCCTTTCTGAATCAACATTCTACACTTTGCAATACACATCAATTTGCCTTATCCAATTATGAAGCTTTTCAACATTAAGTTCTCCATCATAAATTGGCAAATCAAATTTTACATATAATTTGATCAAAGAGGCTTTCTTTTTCTTCTTCTTAGAAGAACTAGTTTTATGAGAAGAAGATGGTGATGATGACGATGATGGTGATGATGGAGGAGATGGAGGAGGATTTTCTCTATTTCCTTTATCTTCTTTATCTGGAGGTGTAAAAATAAAAGGTTCCTCTGCTCCTTTGTCTAGTTTAGGTGATGAAGTGCCTTCACCTTTACCCTTTTTAAGCTCATGATACATCTCTTCCACCATGGCACGTATCATCATGAAACTATCCAAGAATTGGGACTTTGACCCAAGTGGAGTTTCATCTGCCATCCTTCTTTGTGAAAAGACCCTTCCAATCTCTAGATTCACCTCAACAAGCTCTCCTTCGCCTCATTTGAGCCTCAACCTAGTAAGCATCCAAATATTCACACAAACTTGTCAAACCTTAGAAACCTTGCTGCTCTGATACCCCTTGATCCATAAATGAAAAAGGTATTATAGACTATGTCTAAATTTGCTTATGTTACTTAATGTAATAGATCGAAAAGATTTTGAATAACATAAACAATTAAACCATTTAAAGACACATTCAAACACATCAACACAACATAATTTAATAAAGTAATTCACCAGACTTCTTGGCTACATCTCCTGGTCCTTTCGCTTCCAGTGTTGATTTCTTTATTTTGACTTCAAAAATGTTGTTACAGGCATGATTTCAAAAACAGAGTCTCAGATGAGAAAATGGATGTCACCATTGTGTCCAACTCGAAATTTCGAGTCAAATGAGTATAAACTCGACCATATTTGGCCACAGTGACCTCCAGACCCCCTGGAAAGTCAAAACCCACCTCTGCTTGTAGCAAAACCACCTTTTTGCTGCACAAAACCACCTCTTCCTATGAAAAACCACTTCTGCAACTGAAATCCACCTTGGAAAGCATGTTGGTGGTTTCGGCCTGGTTCGACACCTGCATAACAATTTAAAAGTTTTGGGTGGCTTGAATACCAAGCTCCACCGTATGGCAAGTTGGCTAGCAGACTTATGTGAAAGCATTATTATATAATGGTTTTGGGAAGGTCGGCGGTTCAAACCTCCGCCCAACCCTTCCGCCTTATCCCTTGCTATACATTAATGTTTATGATATATATATATATATATATATATATATATATATATAGATATATCATCGCGGCGCATGTGGGATTATATGGTTAATATGATATGGTTGGTTGTATATGGTTTGGACTATGGTGAAATCCTGTGGTTATACACACATTAAATGTCAAGGGACCGGCGGTCATGGGGTTGACCCTAATCGTCCAACCCTTTTTTCGGCAGATCCAACCCAAAAACAATAAATACAATATCCTTGCCTTTATGAACAAGCGACACAATAGCTCATCCAGTGAGCAGAATCTGGCGAAGTTTAGTAATCTGGGAGGTTAGGGGTTTGATCCTCCATGACCCCCAATTTTGGGATTTGCATGTCAATATTGGGCAAATCTGGGCTGCCACGTGTCAGCACCGGATTGGCCCATGTGAACCAATAAAAAACTACCACGTTACCTTCCTTGTTAACATCATTAAAACCATGTGGTTCATTCCCATGAAAACACGTGTCCTGCTGATGTAAGTGTTGACTATTGACCCTTGACCAATTTTACTTTGACTTTCTTTGACTTTGACTTTTTTGACTTTTTTCCCTAGTTTGCCTTGAAACTTTCACTGGCCTTAACTTCTTCATCCAAACTCATATTTTCACACCGTTTGCACTGTTAGAATCATCTTGTTGAGCACTTCGAATTGATCCCACTTTGAATTGAATTTGAAGACTTTGATCTGGAGGAAAAACGACCATTTTGGATCACTTAGTCTTACAACTATGTCCCTTTCTTTGACAAAACCCTCATGTCAGTCTATCAAAACTTGTCAGAAGAGGACATGAATAAATTATATAGCTATGTTTTGCGTCCAAAAGTTGTTCTATCTTCATAATCAACCCAATTTCCTGTAGCTTGTTTTTCTAAGAGTTCCGGGTCTGTTCTACAAATTATCATGAGAATTTTGGGAAGTGACGACACTTTAGTAATAGATTATCATGTTGTAGGAATTTTTCACCTCATGATGCAACCTGATGTAGTCCTAGATGTCCCAGCCATTTGGGAGAACTCCATTAATACACAATTCCTTAATCTTAGTATTACTGGATGTTTTAGATTTCCTTCACTATTAGTATACCTCTTTCTGTATGTACATGTTGAGTAGTTTATTGATCTAGGTTTGAATATTGTTTATGTAAATAAGAAGAAACAAATAGTCGTCAATTGGACTGATTTTGTCATAAGCAAACCAAAAAATGAGGGATTTTCCTACTACATTTCCTCCTTCATGTCAATTGTTTACAAGATTATCAATAAATCTACCCATTCAATGATTTTACCAAAGGCCTAATATTTATTACAAATGAGTAAAGATCTGAAGGTTGGAGATTGGTTATTTTTAGAAGACTATGTATAAATCAAATTGTATGGAGCAAAGATCCTTCCTTATAGGCTCCCCTCTTTTGTTCCTATGAGGATATTTGCATTGGAGTTCATCAGGCAAACCCTGATGTAGATAAAATACAATTTTTCCTAGGAGAAAAGGGATATTTATTCAAATTTCCCAGAATTATTGGCATGTTCATTGTTAATAATAGACAAGCAGCTGAGGAGGCTGAAAATTTGCTACAAGCAATGAATTTCCAATAGGGAGAAAAATGGTGTTATGATCCACATCATATCATTTCAAAGAGGAGAGTAGAGAATTCATATGCCCCTTATGTACATGAATCAAAGCTTGAATTGGAGAAATTAGCAAATGGTGGCTTGGTTGAAACTCAAAAAGCATGGAAGTAGAAACTCCTCTTCCCACAAAAAAGGGATTGAAAAGAGGGGTTGTAGATATCATTGATATTGAAGGAGAAAGCTCCCATAGTGCCAAAAATCCAAGAACACAAGGAGGAGAAGCATAATTAGAACATCTCATGGAAAGGCCTTCTAGTGAAGTGGGTTTTCAACTACAGTTAGGAGGAGTAAAGTGTGCACCATCATCTCCAATTCTTGGGGATGAAGAACATAGTTCCATCCATGTTTTGAAATATTCCTATGAACCAATTGAAGAAATGAATAATAAAATAAAGGAAAATGTGATAACACAATTGGAGTCTCAATCAATTCTTGGTTATCAAACTAGACTTCTGTCAACAATGGATTTGGAATGAAACCAATTGAAATTATCCTTTACTCATCCAGTTTCACAATCAATTTCCTTTGGAGCTGATTTCAGGATAGTTACTTTGTCTGTGAATACAAAATATATTCCCTTTCCTGACAAAATGAATCTACACAGGAAGACTGAAGAATTAATTTATAATGATCTCAGTAAATCATCATTGGTAGCAAGCAAAACAGAGCCTTTACTACGCAAGGTAATTGATCAACTGAAATTAGAGAGGGCTAACTCTTGAGCTCTTCATATCCAAAATGAATAATTCAAGAAATTAATTATTAAGTTTGGAGTAAATATAGAGGATAAAAACAACTATTCAAGCTTTGATCCAAAGTGCAGAATTTGAGATCCAGTCTTTAAGGAGAAATTTAAAATTTCCTGCCACTGAACATGTTTTAGCTCCAAAATTAGCTCAAATTGAAATAGAAAAGTAAATTATAACTCTTGGAATGGTGGAGAGAAATAAGTAAATAACAACTCTCAAAGATCTCAATGAATATTTATAGTAGAAGATAGATAAGCATGTTTGTATGATTGTGGTGCATCCTGACTTTGAAGATCCCACTGAGAAGCTTGCCAGAGTTATGACAGAGCTAAAAATTTCAGAGGATGAACTAAATAAAATTCAAAAGAATATAGATGACACAAAGGAGGAGTTGAAGCGGAAGGAGAGACAATTAAACATGGACATAGAAAATGCAACCCATCATCACAAGAACTACCAATCAACTTGTGATGAAGTAAAGGAATTGAAAGAGAAAATAATGGTAATATGACTCTTATTCAGGAAAGAGAGATCATATGGAATGACATTATTTAGTAGGTCAAGGAAATATGGGGTCATATGGTAGTCATGGCTAAAGAGAAAGCAATCCTCGGAGATTCACACCAAAGTGCACAGTTAGAAAAAAAGATGATTGACTTTTTAAATGCCAAATCTTCTTTGGAGTTGAAGGCAATGGATATTATGGAAAAAACCTCTATGGTGTCAAAAATAAACAATATGGTATAGAAAAACATATATAGGAAGAATGCAAAGAGTAGGCTACTGGAGGTCAAGGAGTAAGTGATAACTTTTAACTCAAACTTTGACAACAAAGTTCAAGTAGGGCTACCTTCATGTTGGGACCAACAAGGAAATCTGATTCCCTGGAAACAATATGAAACCTTGTTGGTGGAGGCCAAAAGTAAAATTCATGCTTCTCATGAAAGAAATACAATTCTAAAATGAACAACAATTGTGAACTATTTGCAGAACAATTTTCAGTTGTTGTGGTTAATTAAAACCTTGTTTTCTGAGAAGCCAACATACAACATGGTAAAAAAATTGAGGATGGCCTACAATAGAACAGTGTAGTGTCCAACTCTTGACTTAGAAATATGGAAGAAATTTCGAAATTTTATGTCCCCACCAAAGGTTCGAGTTTTGGAACTTGGAGGTTCATCAAGCAAGCATGCATAAGAGTCTCAAGTTATTGAATGATGATAATTCACTTATTTTCAATTTTGAGAAAATATTTTCTTTTTGTAATTTAAAGTTAAAAATAGTTTCTCCTTTTAAATCATCATAAGGACTGAATAAAATAGAGATATTTATGAATTAGTTTTGACAGTTGACATTTTTGTAATTGTCTTCATTGTAAGAATTTCTTTAAAAAGCCAGGAAGGAACCAATTTTGGGGTTTCAGTTTTTGGCCTTATGAAGAATAATTTTTGTTGTGTAATGTATCAGTCTTTCTTGGAAAAGTAATAGAAAATTTTGGATGATTCCAACTATCTGTTGATCATGATATGTGTTCTTACTTTAATTGTAAGTCATTATCTATTATTCTTTTTGTGAAAATGTGTAAAGAAGCTGCTTCTTTTTTTAATCAAACAAATTTACTTTTGCTTTAAATAGCTCATAGTATGAATGTATATTTAATAAAAGTAACCTTAAACTTCGCTCCACATTTTCATGATTCCATTTCTTTAGTATTTCATGGTTTATGCTAAGATTTGGCATAAAATATTCTGTCTTTGAAAACTTGTACATTGAATCTTTCACTATTTCACTCCTTCACCCTACTACAACTTCAAAAGTCATTTTCTGAGATAGTGTGGCCATCATGGGAGGGTTTTTATTTTCTCCAAGAGATACCCATACATTACATCTTTATAAAAAAAACCTCTAGGAAACCATGTACATAATGATGAACAAATATTTTTTTACCTTTTTCTGCATAGATGTCCTAGGAACTGACCTCCTTTTGCTAAAGGTTATCCCTAGGGTTAAAATAAATCCCAAAAACCAATAACGCTAGTGATCCTAGTGCGTTCAAACCCAAAAAAAATGTTATGTGTTGTACAACATCATCTCATCAGTCATTGTAAGGAGATTGAAATCCCTATTGAAAAACATAATTAACCTGAAGCAAATGGGTTTTGTGGATGGTAGAAAAAATTTAGATGGCATTATGACCGTGCATGAGATTTTCCATTTGCTAAATCACAACAAAAGTTGGGGATGTCGATTAAATTGGATCTTTCTAAGGCTTGTGATTGGATAAACTGGAACTTCCTCATGAAAATGCTAGAGGATTTTGGGTTCTCAGATGCATGGATTTGTTGGATAATGTCATTAGTATCTACTCCATTCTTCTCTAATTTATTGAATGGATCCCCTATGACTACATTCAAGTCCTCTCGAGGTCTCATGTAGGGAAATCCACTCTCTCTCTATTTTTTTTCATCATTGCTTCCAAAGGGCTAGGAAGGTATATTGAATTTGTAGTCCTATCAAGGCACCTATGCTTCATTTGGATTTTGGGACAGGATTTTCCCATGTCACACTAGCAATTTATGGATGATATTATGCTCTTTAGTGAATCGACGTTGCAAGAGGAAAGATTATTGGATACCATACTCTCTGATTTTTAGGATGCATCTAGTATGTTGATCAACAAAGATAAATGTTACATGCACTTTTTCAAAACTCCTAAGTTGATCCAATGGAATTTGGCTATAACTGTAGGCTTTTTTGTGGGTTCACTACTGAAAAAATACCTAGGTGTCCATTTGGTATTAAATCCCCTACGGATCAGTTTGTGGCAAAAGATCAACAACAAAATCACAAAGAGATTGGAAAACTAGACCTTTAGATATATGAATATAGCAGGAAGAGATACATTGCTAAAATCCATCCTGCAAGCTACACCAATGTACCAGTTCTCTGTCCTTCCTGCTCCTAAACTTGAGTACAAAGAAATTTTCTCTCTCCACTATATAAATTTATGTGGCAGGGGGCTAATCATGATAGGAAGTGGGTGTTGGTTGTGTGGGAGAAGTTATGTCTCCCAAAATGGGGATGATACTCAGCTTGTGGGACCCAAAGATGCTCAACAATGCAATGGGAGTAAACTTGTGGTGGAACTAGTTACAAGTAGGTACTGAGTTATGGAAAAGAATTTGGGATAGGAAGTATAACCAGGGCCGAACCTAGGAGGACAAAATTTGTATTGAGGAGTACCCTTTGGGCTCTCCATTATGGAACCTGGAAAATAAAAATAGACATATCATCAAGGACCACATTTTTTGGGAGATATGTGATGGAAAATTGGCTGACTTTTGGGAGGATTCATGGCAATGGATGTCACGATTGGATCGAATGGAGGAATTTGGGTCAATTAGGGAGTATACTAGAGCTCGAGGTGCTTCATCGATGTTGGATTTCTATAGATGCCATGACCCCCAATCCACCTAGAAGGAATGGAAAACAATAGAGAATTGGCTAGAAATAGGGGATATTCAAAACTGGTTAATGTTTCAACACACCTTGTGGGACAGGAGAATACAACTAGCAAAGGATTGTGATAGATTGAGGTGGGGATAAAAGACATTAGGAATTTTCACCATCAAGGAAGTGTATGGGCTATCAGCAGGCCATGTGATGATTTCCAAAGAGCCTTCATGAGGGAAAATTTATGCCTCCAAACTAGGGCTAAAAGTCTTGCACTTCCATTGGCTCATAGGTCACTAACATTTACTAACTTGGCATCATCTTGAAAGGAAAGGTTTTATTGTACCTTCCTTGTGCCCTTTGTGCCAACATCATGAGGAGAGTATGGAATATTTATTGAATACTTGTGCAAAAGAATAAGGACTGTCGAATAATGTGTGAGGCACATTTGGATATTTGGATCGCTTACGTAACAATGTTTGGGAAACCATAGAGTAATGGAAGGGATCATTATTAAAAAATACAGTGCTCAATTGTGCTTTGATTTTAATACTTAGACTCCTTCCATGGAACCTTTGGATGGAGTGAAACTAAGTAGTTTTCAAATATCAAAGATCCTCTTCCCAGGTAGTGTGGAAAACTACAATTGATAACGTGAGGGAAACTATTCTAGTAGAGAGCTAGTCAATTGATGATTGGAAAGTTGAAAGAGAGGAATCATTGATTCTAATAAAATTGGATCCCTCCCAGGTGATGATGGTACCTCATATGCCAGCTTTGACTACAATACTAAATTACTCCCCTCCATGCTTATTCTTCCCTCTAAAAGGGTTTTTCAAACTAAACTTTGACGAATCCTCTAAAGGAATTCCTGGGCTAGTAGGGTTTTGGGGTATTCTCAAGGATTTATTGGGTAGCCCAATGGGTCTATTCACTAGATACTATGGATTTAATATTAATAATGTGGCGGAATTCAATGCACTAGAAAAGGGAATTTTATTGGCTCAATGAATATGGATGACCAATCTTCAATTCATGGGGTCTTGGAGTTGGTGATACGAGAAATGCAAAAATTAATTAATGGATCCTCTATTTCTAAAGTGGTTAGCATATGGCATCTAGAACATTAGGCTTCAAGGATACAAGACCTATTTCTGTCCTTCTTGTATGTCATAAAATCTCACACAAGGTATTCAATGAACTAGGTGGCTAATTGGTTGGCGAATTGGGGGAACAATGAATCTAACCTAGATTTTGCTACCCAATGGCCCCCTCCTATAGATACAGGTGATCTTGAGGACCTAGAAAACATTCTCAAAAGGGGAAAAATTCCCCTGATGGGGGTGGAAACAAGCAACTTTTAAGAAAAATGGGGGGAAATATATCCCTCCCACACATGGCATTCAATATAATGAAGTGTGCAGATGATGATTTAGCTAGCATGTGGGAGGTGAATGTTCTACAGGTCATTATGAGTATATGTGTGGTTTGTCAGTTACTAGATTCTATTGTTGGTTTCATAGGATGGAAGGTAAGATAACAATGAGAGGAAATCTTTCAGACATGTAGGAAATATATAGGTATCAACCTTCCCATGCCCATCATTCAGTGATCTATGCATTGTATAACAATTCTCGGAAGTTGGGAGTTGACTCTGTCTTGGATGTTATTTAGGGAAAAATAGTATGGGATCCTAGTTAGTTGTAACCTATAGTGATGGAGGACAAGCACAAGGAGCTTAGGTTGTCGTAATTCACTTTTGGAAATCCACTATTGATTTTACCTCTGCAGTCTACAATGTTCCCTTATTCTAGGAAAATTTCCCAAGACTAGTTGTTATCATTGGTTAGTATTTTTATCATGGGTGGTATGAATTGGTGTGTTCCAATGGTTCCATGGGTTATTAGTGCCTATTGATGTGCCCACTAGAGGTGGTGCGAGCCAAAAGGTGGTGTGTGTTGTTTATCCCTTTTTTATTTCATTTTCGATGAACCAAGGCAGTGGTGGGTCTATTGTCTTTAGGTTTTTTAGTTCGCTAGTGGGGCCTGGGTCAGCCTTAAGGTTTCAAGTAGTTGGGTGGTGTTCATGTTGTAGTCTGTGGGAGTCTAATATAGGATACTAGGAGCTTCTTTGGTTAGGTGGTCGGATGGGGGAAATATGCTTGGGTGGACATTCATTTCTCCCATTGGGTGTCATTTGTATGGGGCTCCTTATGGGGAAGCTTTTAGGGGTTTTTTCCATTGGTGGGAAATTATGGTGGGAGGTTCGATGGGTGTTGCGGTGTTAGCAAGCTAGAGGATGATGCAGTGAAAACAAGGTCATGCTCACAGGGGGGAAGGGCCTCAAGGCCAAGGCATTGTCCACCATGTAGAAGAGCATGATGTGGGTGAAGCGGTGGACCAACAGTCTATCAATTCACTAGGGAGAGAAGAGTTACCTCCCCCATTTGATTCCCTATAAGCTCATATTCATCAAGTCACCCTTATGGTGTAATAAATAGCTCATGATCAACACAATGACTGCAATGATGTGATAAAATTCATGAATGACCTTCAACACAACCAATGACACATGATGGATAGGTTATTATCACTCTGTCGTGGTTAGAAATGGATCTAGGATTGATAGGACCGGATTGAAGGCCAACTGGCACATATGGAAGCCCAAGTGCATGAAGCCTTCCACCTTGCTTTACCACCTAGCAAGGGACCAGATTCTCTAAGTCTGGGAAATGTTATTGATCACGGATGATTATGGGTTGTATTGTTGTCCTTGGACTCTTCTGGTTAGTTTGGGTTATCTACATGAGATCTCTTAGTTTCCTTTTCTTGTTGTCTCTATTTTTTTCCATTATCTTCTGGCCAACACGTCCAGTAGGAATGAGGCCAGAAGAATTTTGAAATAAAGCTCCTCACAATGTATTTTTAAGATGTCTTAATAGAAATATTTGATTTACAAAAAAAAAAAAAAAAAAAAAACTTTAAAAGTAAACATTTAAATTAATAAACGCTCTAAGAATCACTTTAGAATGTTTTGAATTTTTGGGTAGTAATAGTGGAGGAATCAAAATTTGATTTAAAACCTTGTATTTATTTTTACTTTTCAATTATTTTTATAATTTATAGCAATATAAAAAAGGTGATGGTAATAAAGTTTAGCATTATTCATGTTCATTTAATATGATATTACAAATTATAAACGAAAGTAATATGTATATTATAAAATTAAAAATAAAGCCTCGAGGGTTAGCTCAATTGTTCAAGGTCCTGTTACTAAAGCACCTTTCCATTGGGAGGTCATGGGTTCAATTATCCTCGACACCCTCGGGGTTAGGCTTGGATTAGTGTGTCCAGGGAGTGTGGTCCCTTCGAGTGCACCTACCTTTATTTTTTGTGGGAAAAAAAGAAGAAAAAAAATACGAATTTTATTTATTACAATAATATTATATTATATCATGAAACATATGTGAAGAGTGTTAAGTTAAAAGAGTTAAATAAAATTTGAAAAATTATTAGAGATAGATGAAGAGTTGGGGAAGATAGATGTTCAACCAATGAAAAAATTGATGGAATAGAATTAATATGAGAGAAGTAGTTTATGGAGCTAATGATTAAACATTAGTAGAATTTTAAGGTCCATGCTATAAATTTAATGCATATATCATATATGTTGAATAGTTTTAGGTGAAGTATGTTACACCTAACCATATGTTTTTTGTATTCTTTTAACAATAGAGCCACCTCAAACTAAGGCTATAAATCTACAAAGATGAATTGACTTATGGCTAGATTTATTTCTCCTATACTAATATGGATTTGATCATTGATATTATTTTTCATCTATCTTGATGATTTAAAGAGTGAAAAAAATTGGAGGAATTAGATAGTAGGGTAATTTTTACTGGTGGGCTTCCAAATTGGGATCTGAAACCTTCTAGAGAAATTTTGAGGGATTAATTTATTTAGTTTTATTTATTTCTTTATTTTGGTGGGGGATGCATGGTGATAAAAGCTCTATCATTTATGTTAGACTCCATGGCATTGTTCTACACTATGAGACCTTTCCAATGGTGCAAGAAATGTATCAAACAAAATTCCTATGAACAGGTTATGCCTCCAACTAGTTTATTAACCATGTTGATCACCATGGTATGAGTGGATGCTACATCATCCCAAATTACTCATTCATATGAGGCTAGCCACTTGTGGATATTTAACAAGAATATAGAAGGTTGAAATCTATAACTCTAGCTGAGGGTTAAGGGAGTCAAAACTTACCCCTAGTTGGATATTGAGCTATGGTAGATATTGAGCGACTAGGAGGAGTAGGGGTTCCATTATATGTTATTGTATTCTACTCCATAGTTGAGTACATCAACTAGGAGAGGGAAATTAAAGAGACTAACATAGGGGGTTAATGTTTTGTAGCATCCTTAAAGTCCATAGGTTTCAGGTAATCCATAAAGAGTACATATTCATTTGTAGTTACATATTTCCATACTAGAGAAAATAAGAGGAGAGTATCCTCACATTCTAGTTGGCTTTTCTCTTGTAAGTGTTTCCTATGGAAAATTTTGTTTATTGTGGATGGTGTATATATTTATCTAATTTCTATATTTATTGCATCTCATCTATTTCATTTACTTAAGGAAAAAATAAAATAGCTAATAATTCAAAATCTAGAAGGAAATTAATGATAAATCTGTTGTAAGGAACTATTCCAATGGAATATCCATGGCAGTTCATAGATCATGCACAACCTAATTTCCTAGAATTCACAAGTTGTAAACTCCCACAACAATTCCAATCCACTATCTCTCTTTCCCTTTCAACTTGCACAATCCAAGGAAATGGATCCCCTCCTTTTCCATGTAGTCCCTTAGGCTATCCCACTTTCCTTCATGGATATTTCATAAGATGGCCAAGAAATATCTCAGTTGGGGAGTTCAAAAATTCTTTGTTCTAATGGAGTTTCCTTAATGACAACAATATCTCATACATATGGACACAATTTACACATAATTATCATATCAACCATTTCCCATCTATTATAGTTAAGGTAGAATAATATCTCCCGCCCACTTAAAGGAAGAATGAAAGAAAAACTCCCCATATCAACCAAAATTAAAGGATTATATTTGCATGTTGCCAACTCACCACTTGGTAATTCACCCTAAGGTCAAAAGGGATAATATAAGATAAATAAATTAGGATAATATGAGACAAAGGATTTGGGATATAAATAAAATATTAATATTACCTTATCCCCCTTTGAGCCTCTAATCCCCCTTTCATTCCTCTCACAATGAATGATAACGCCCCATATTTTATCATTTTGTGTTTATGGTTGGTGATGTATTTTTATTTATAACCTTCGATGTACTATATTAACACAATACATCACTTCACACTTATCCATTAATTTATATAGAAATATATGTTTCTACCTAAGAATTAAAATAATCATATTACATTCCCCTCCCTTAAATTTTGCACCATCCTTGGTGCACATCACCATACATATATAGAACAATTTTTACATCAAAATTTGTTTACACCAAAATTCCAAAATAGATGTGGGTATTCCTTCCACATTTCATCCTCCATATTCCATGTCATTTCTTTAGGGTTGCAGTAGGTCCAAAGGAACTTTACCTACCCAATTTCTTTCTTTCAAAGCACCATGAACTTCATCTCTATTACGTAAACTAATTTCTTGAAAGTCTCCCTTGAGCTACACCTAAATAAATGTCCAATTAATGACATAGTTAGGGTCATGCACATATTTATTCAATAATGACACATGGAATACATTATGCACTTTCGTAGAAGTGGGAAATGCAAGTATGCATGCAACTAGTCCTATTCTATTTAATATCTTGAATGGGAACAAAATTTAGTTGCTAGTTTGGTGTAACTTGCCAACTTCAAATAACACTTCTTTGGCTCCACTTTCAAGAAAACATGCTCCAAAATTTTAAATTCCCTTTGTATCATGCACTTATCCACATAAATATTTTGTCTTTCCTTGTTACATTTAAATTCAGTTTAATCTTGACAATTTTCTCTTCCATGTCCTCGAGCAAATATGGCCTACCTAAAGCCATGTCTACTATATTTGTGCAACTTGCTAGATTATAGAATCTTCTATTATGTAAATATTCAAATAGACTCATATTTAATGAGTCTTAACATTTATTATTATAAAAGAAAACAACCAAATGAAAGTAGTCCTCTCACTTGGATGGCTTATCCATTGCCAATATCATCAACATGTCTTCAATCACCTGATTAAGTCTCCTTTTCCACCCATTTGTTTATGGATGATAGGAAAATTATAGAATGTACTAAAATATGTATTTTTCCCAAAACCTTTGAACAATCCATTCGAAAATATTGAACTAAAATTTGTAGCTCTATCTGGGAAAATTTTTGTAGGTACTCCGTGCAACCTAGCAATCTTATTTATATAAAAGTATGTTATATTATATATAGTATGACTCAATATAATTGTAATAAAGTAAGAAAATTGTGTTAAATTATTCACCATTTCCATTATTTAGTCATATTGTCTTGTTGTCTTTAAAAAAATAGTGATGAAATCCATGGTTATGAATTCCCATTTCCACTCTAGAGTTGGCCATGGTTATATAAAGCCTATTCCATGTCAATATTTATCCTTTACTCTTTTGCATTAGCTAAACTTGGCTATGTAATCAATAATATAATTTTTCATTATTATCCAAAAGTATTGACTTTTTACTATTGTAATGGTATTTTGGTACCCTAGATGTCCATTATATGGAACATTAGGTGCTTCTTTTAATACCAACTTCCAAACATCCACCCTATTTTTATGCATAAGATTTTCATCTTCTTCCAATTTATGCTCGTCATATTTCAATTGTGCCTTGTCCTACTATAATCCTTTTTTTACCTATAAGTAATTCTCATATGAGGTAACCACTTCTAAAATTCTATTCTTTAAATTTGATTGACACATGTTAATGTTTATAGCATGCATTCCATGTATTTTTCTATTGAATGCATCAACAGCCTTGTCCTCTTTCCCCTTAATATGCTTAATATCAAAATCATACTCATAAGTTTTAGCCATATTGTTTGCTTGACATTTAAATTTTGTTGTTCAAAAATATATTTTAGATCACTATGGTCTACTCTTCAAATCTTCTTCCCATTAAATAATACATCCATGTTTTTAATGAATACCTATGGTGATAAGATCGATTTCATGTATGCCATACTTCTTCTCACGCTCCTTAGGATTTCTTTACTTACAAAATCACATGTTTGTTATGAGTGAAGACTCTACCAAGTTCCTCTTTGCAATCATTTGCACACACCTCAAAATCTATTTTTGGATTAAAAATACTCAAAATGAGTGCATTACTAAGAAACTCGTCCAATAGCTAGAAGCTTTATTCACACTCTAGTGTCCATTCAAATTTATTTCTTTTCTTTAGCAAAGATGTAATGGGATGACCAATCTTAGGGAATCCCTTTATGAATCTTTTGAAGTATCTAGCAAGTCCATGAATGACCTTACTTCAATTATTGCCTTCGGTGTTGGCCATCTTCTAATAGCTTCGATCTATGGATCCACTACCATCACTTCCTCTAAAATTATGTATCCCAAGTAATGGACTCGCCTATGATGAAAAAAACACTCTTTCAAATTATCATACAAGCGATACCCTCTTAATACTTGTTGTGCCAATCTCGGGTATTGTTCATGCTCTTCCTCTAATTTGGAATAAATAAAAATAACATTTAACAATATAGTGACAAAATTATGTAGTTAATTTCTAAATATACATTAAGAATGTGAATGTTGTTGGCACATTTGTTAATCTATATGGAATCAACACAAATTCATAGTTTCCATACTAGACTATGAAGGTTGTCTTGCTAATGTTTTCATCATTATCACTGCCTATTGGTAGATTGATCTCAAGTATATCTTTAAGACTATAATCTCTCCTTCTTTGTTTGATAAAAGAGGTCATCACTTTTGGGTAGAGGTATTTATTCTCACAATGACTTTGTTCAACTATCTAAAATAAATGCATAGCCTTAAAGTTCCATATTTATTCTGCACAAAGAGTACTAGTTTTCCTGAAAGTGAGATAGTTTTGTGACTCCCTCAATTTTGGCGTGCTTATTTTATATGGATTTTTTGATATTGTTGCAACTAAAATCACTAAATCAATGGAGAAATATATATTAGTTTTTGGTGATAAACCTAGCGTTTCTTCAAATAACTCTACGAACTCTTGTAATACTAGAAATTCATATAGACTTGGACTTGTACACTTAGTTAGCTCCTCCATATGATCCACACACAAATGGTGCCCTTTCCTAAAGCATATATTTATTTGTAAGGATGGAATATCCCTTATAGAAATAGGTCTTGAAATTCCTTCCATTATCCTTTCCTTCCCTTCATCAATATAATTAAAAATATCAGTATGATAACCTAAAATAGCATGATACACATCCAACCAATCCATTCCAATAATGAAATCATATGAGCTAAGAGGTATGATGCTCATATCTAAAATAGTGCTAAAATAACATGATGCACATCCAACCAGTCCATTCCAATAATGACATCATATGAGTGAAGAGGTATGGTGTTTAGATATGAAATAGTGTTGACATCATTCATATCTAATGGAAAACCTTTAAAAATTTCATTAATTTTCCTTTTGTTCATAGTACAAAGTAATGAATTATTTCAATAACATGAGGAGCAATGTAGCTATTAATTTAGAGGTAAAATGTTGTAATTTGGTAGTCAATATGGGTTGTTCATTAGGCAGAGATCTGACGATAGAAGTTATGTCTAATTTAGGATTTTTTTCCCTAGAAGGAAACTCCTCACTATATATGAGGGAATTGTAATGCGTCTATGTAGATCTCTATTATGACTGAGAAAGAGAGAGGAGATTGTGTGAGAGCAAAGAGGGAATTACAATGGATCTACTATAGGTTGTATCTCTTCAGTTTGTTGGATAATATAAAAGGAAGGATTGGTTGTTTCTCCATGGATGTAGCCCAAATTGGGTGAACCACGCATATCTCTATCTGTCTTGTTTTATGTGTTTATATTTCTGCAATATATTTTATGTGTTCCATTGCTCTGTAATATATAATTCTATAACAAATACATGATACATCATGACTATTACATCATCATTAGCCCATATATATGGCTGCATAATGACTCCATAAGACTCCTCCATAACATGCCTATCATCAACATGACTCAACTCACTAAAGATTGGAATCTCAACTAATACTTAATGATGATACAATAACATATACATGGCTATAGTGATCATAATACAATAGCTCATACATGGGTGGTCCATGTCACATGTCATCTCTATACATGGCTAGAGGAATGAGTACATTGTATGCATGGATGCACACCTTTTTAACCAACTATTAGTGGAAACCAAAAACATATATGTGGTTGAAAACTCCTTTTCACTCATGAAAATACACATAAATTTGTTGCAAATATCTGAGTGAAAACAATGAAGAATATATCATATAATCTAGGCAAACATCATACCATGCATAGCTCCTGTTGAGATAAATATACCTCCAAGAGACCTGTTGATCCTGTGGACCTAAAAGTACATGAGGCTCAAATGAACTCATCATATGTTGTTGTAATAATATATGATACACTCCCCCTCAGGTTATTCACATCTCATGAACTCTACAGTCCTGTATAAATATGTGAGAAATAATCATGGACTACAGGAGGGGATACTCTTCACTACTTGAAGTGTTGCTGCTCCTTCTTCCTCCACACAGTATTTAGCTTCTTCTTTTCATCCTTTACTAGTTTTGTTCTAGGTACTCTTTGCTTTTGCTTCTTTTGTCAACTTTGGATTGTGTAATGGGGAACAAATAGTCCCTTTCCATATGGCCAAAGTTATGACATGTGTAGCACTCCACATGACCAAGATATGTAGCAAGAGGATTAGATATCCTACTTCTCATGCCAGATCTAAACCTTGCATGAAATGTGCTTCTCCTCCATTTATTAGAACAAAAATCAAATTCCTTATGGCCAAATAGGTAGCATGAATAACAATAACCATAAAAAGTGTGATTATACATGTTGACCAATCTCCTTGGCTACTACAATTATTGCAAGATCTGTTGATTTGATCTATAAATTATGCTCATGCAGTTGCCTGCAAGATGACCATACCTATACCAACTATAAAATTGTACCTCATGCATCAAAGGAACAAAATGACTTTGTTTCCTTTGAAATATGATATAGCTACCACAATCCTCTCTTGGAGAAAATGATCTTCTGAATGTAGGAGCTCCTTGAGATTTGCTTCTTTCCTACTATTCTTTTGCTGCTTGTTTTGTTGTTGGTTTTGTTTCTTGTTTCCTTGGTTCTCACTCTTGATGCTGGTATTGTTTGCTACAGGATTTTTGGGTTCTTATTTCTTGTTTTTTCCTGCATGCAAACTAGACTCATTCTTTTGAAATCCAAGACCAGATTTATCCAATGGTGATATTTGGATCTCAAGCAAACTATCCAAGGCTACATTTATATTCTCCATATTTCACTGCTTTCTCAAGAATTCACTTCAGCTTCTAATCTCTCAAACTCTTATACCTTCTCTTGGTACTACTTCCTCATGCCTTCCTTGACTCTTTCTAATTCTACCAACTTAATCTTTAAGATGACAATATCTTCCTTGAGCTTCACCTCCTTATCATCACAAAAATGCAATATATTTTCTTGATCCTTGCATGCAACTATTAGTTTTTAAATATCATCTCTAAGAATCTTAATATTATTCTCATCTCCACTAGACAATTCAGCATGATCAAAATCTGAATCCTCAAAATTGTAACTCAATATAAAATCATTAACAATTATAGCTTTGGATTCATTTTTCTGCAATATGTTTGGTTCTTGATCTTCTGATTTCTTCACATTATTTTTTGAACCGCTTGTACTAGAAACATGAGGCAGTTGCAGCTAATATTCTTTATTTTGAAGGCCATTCCTTTTATGAAATTGTTTCCTCTTGTTATTTCCCATTCTGGAAAAAAAAATTCAATTTTTCCACCAACAAACCCTAGATTTACTCTCCAGTGATCAAGCTGCAATCGAGAGCCCTACCTTGATACCAATTGTTTGAAACCTTTAAGAACTACTGGGTTGGGGGGGTGCGGGGTGGGGTTGGCGGCGTGGTGCATCAGTACTGTGGCTTCTTTAATAATTTTACCAATTATTACTTCACTTAAGGAATCATGCATATAACTAGCAACATATTATATCATCGCATGATTATAACTATGTAAATAGTTAAATCAAAAAACCATGAGAGCAACAACACCATCAAACATAACTACAAAAAATCCATCACACAAGATATCTAGTGGAAAGCCCTTCAATAGGCAAAAAATCACCCTTGTTGTTGTTGCGATGCTCTAAATATTCTATTAAGCAAATATAGTCTTTTTATGTAGATTGTTCACTTCGATCAACTAGAAGACATAAACTCATATGCAACAGCTAACTCTGATCATCTTGGAGAATCGATTCTACTAATTAAATTTACTATGTTCTCCACGGATCTAGTGACTACCATCCTGTGAAAGCCACCACGATTAATCGATCCTCACCCAACTCTAATTAGACTATCCAACTATAGTTGGATTGAGAAACTATTCCTTCAGCTAAAATGTTAGGTCCCTATAATAATAGTCTAGCCCCTTATTGTTATTAGTGCAACCCCATTATGGTATTGTTGTGATCATGTAGTCCCCATGTTGTTATTATTGTGCTCCATAGAATCCCACTATTTTTATTGTTGTGCCCCTACAATATTATTGTTATGTAGGCTCTTATTATATTGGTACCACTTAGACTCCTATATATAGAAAGGAGGTATTGTCATTTGTATCATCGAAGAATTGTTCATTTGTGTAATGTAAAGGAGGTTCCCCCCTCGAAGAGGCTGATTTATAAGGCATTGATCTATATTTTCTATCTTTTTGTGAGTTGGTTTCATAACATTTGGTATCAAAGCTTTGGATTCTAGGGTTTTGCTACTCCAAACAGGCCATCGTGTAATTTTTTCTATACCTTTTTCGCTACGAAGTTGCAGAAGCTAAAAAAAAAACCCATTTTAGCTAAAATCGTTCTGAACCTTGGGTATGAATTTCAGATCTTGTATCACTATATTTTTAGAGATAAGATTTGAGGAACTTATGGTTTTTGAAAGCTCCAGAATTCCATCTCAAACAGTTCATCGTGGAATTTTCACTATAATTTTTTTGTTACGGATGTTCAAACTCTGAAATTAAAACCCATTTAAGATGAAAGCATGGAGATGCTTGGGTTTGAATTTCAGATCTTGTCTCACTATAATTTTGGAGATATGATCCAAGGAAGTTAGGATTTTTGTAGGCTCCCGAATTACATCCCAAATAGGTGACCTTGGGAAAATCATCATAACTTTCTTTCTGGTCATCAGTTTAAATTTTCGTAAGAGTTGCAGAAAGAGGATGGCCTACAGTTTTCTGTGTATCGGTTTCAGGTCCTAAGGTTGAAACAGTGACATGTGGCACATTATACCAATTAACTCTACTGAAAAATTATATAATTAGGTCATCTATGGAGATTGGGCATAACTCTTTCTTGGAGAATCCAATTTCCATAAGAATGGTGGCATTAGAAAAAGGACGCAGAGGGCTACCATAGGTAGTAATTTCATAATTTGGAGATTTGAAACTACAGAGTTACATTCATTTCAAGATCGAGCTCCTAAAAGCAAGAAAAAGAGATATGAGGAAGTTTGATGTTAAGAATATAGTAACATGGATACTACAGATGGAGCAATATTTTGATCTACATGATGTTCTTACAAAAGGTACATATTGCATCTTTATATTTAGAACCGTATCAGTTTGTATGGTATAGAGGGCTTTTTTCTCATAAAGCACTTGTCACCTGGTAAATTTTCACGGAGGAAATGATAGCCACATTATGACGAGACAAAGAGCAACACCTTCTTTAGCCAATTGATAAATATAAAACAAAAGGGTTCAATGGCAGAGCACATTGAGGAATTCCAAAAATTTAATATAAGGGTAAATGATAGTCCAGAGAAGCAGAAGATTCATGTCTTCATATGGATTTTAAAAGATAACATCCAACATGAGGTTCCCCTTTGGGAACCTAATTCATTGGAGAAAACATACAGGTTGGCAAGAAAAGTGGAAAGAAAAATTATGGCAACAAGGAAGCCTACCACTCACAACTATAAATATGGAAATTTTGTTTCTCCTAGCCTTCCACAACCTACAAGGTTGACACCACAACAATTGGAAGAAAAAAGAGTAAAAGGGCTTTGTTACAATTGTGATAGAAAATACATTAAAGGTCATAAGTGTGCTGAGAAGAAATTATTTTACATATATTTTGAAGAGGAGGAAGAAAAGGATCAAGAAACATCAAAAGAAGAGGATATACACTGGGAACCAACCCTAGAGAAAGAAGAAATGAATCTGGCCATATCTTGTACAACATTGGTAGGGATTGCCACTCTCAAACTCTCAAGATAGAAGAACATATCAAGAAGAAGAAGGTTCAAGCATTGAAATATCAAACAAATGTCCCTCAAGCAAGCTAAGAAGGATAATAATTTATCACCAAAGTACTATGGTCCTTATAAAGTGTTGCAAAAGATTGAAATATCAGGAAGAAAAGGTTCAAGAAACGTCAAAAGAAAAGGATACTCACCTGGAACCAACCCCAAAGAAAGAAGAAATGAATATGACCGTCTCTTGTAATGCATTGGCAAGAATTACCACTCCTCAAACTCTCAAGATAGAAGGACATATCATGAATAAAAAGGTTCAAGGAGTGAAAGATAACATTGAGAATCAACAACAAGTTCTCCAACTTTTAAAGGATAACCTCACTTTGGCATAGAATCGAATGAAACAACAGGCATATGTATGTCCCATCGAAATAAGTTTTGACATAGGAAACTCGTTATTCTTATGACTACAACCATACAAACAAATGTCCCTCAAGCAAGCTAAGAAGGATAATAATTTATCACCAAAGTACTATGGTCCTTATAAAGTGTTGCAAAAGATTGATACTACAACATACAAATTGGATCTACCTACATCTCCCCGAGTGCCCCGAGTTTTTCATGTTTCATGCTTAAACAAGGTTATAGGTGACAAGTTATTAGTTAAAAAAATATTGTCGGAACTTGACGAGTAAGGAAAATTCATATTTGAACCTGAAGCAATTATGGAAACAAGAACCTGACAACTATGAAATCGATCAATTTCAAAGTATCTCATCAAGTGGAAGAACTTACCCCCTAAAGATTCCACATGGGAGGATGAGAATTTTATACAAAAGCATCCAAAACTACTCAAGCATTAAGGACAACACCTTTTTAAGGACAGGGGAATGTTAGGTCCCTATAATAATAGTGTAGCCCCTTATTGTTATTAGTGCAACCCCCTTATGGTATTATTGTGCCCCTACAATATTATTGTTATGTAGGCTCTTATTATATTGGGACCACTTAGACTCCTATATATAGAAAGGAGGTATTTTCATTTGTATCATCAAAGAATTGTTCATTTGTGTAATGTAAAGGAGGTTTCCCCCTCGAAGAGGTTGATTTCTAAGGCATTGATCTATCTTTTCTATCTTTTTGTGAGTTGGTTTCATAACATGAAACTTCACAATCACTACTCCACATCCATGAAGTCATTGCTCCTCTACTCTATGCAGACCTCCTTTCATCTATTTTCAAACTAGATCCCAAGACTTTCTTCTTAACTCGATTCATCTCTCTAATACGACCTCTACCAGCAAGACATCATCATATCAATAAAAAATCACCACAAAAATATGCTCTCCAAACTAGCAAAATAGTGGCCACATCAAATCTAAAATACCATCATAATATCAAACCCTCAATCTGAAACCATGCTACAATCAAGGCATCCATATGTCAGCTAGGATACAAGGGTTGACATCAATGCCAACATTATCTTGCTGGAACCATGCACACCATAATGTCAATATGTGTTTAATGTATTTAAGAAATTAGGAGTTTTTGTTTAAAAGAAAATTGGTAGGTAAATAAGGTGCTTAAGAACGAATAATGGAGACAAGTTCACATCATTGGAATTTGAAAAATATTGTAAGGAAGTTGGGAGTGAAAGGTCCTGTTGATGCCCCGAAAATCATTGTATCAACATTGGGGGATAACCACCCAGTCCGGATCTTAGTACAGCTCCTTTTCCATTTGGAATGGTGGCTCCGACTGGGGATAATGGGACCAGTTTCCCAGAAATGAATAAACGGGATGAATGAATGATTGGTTGACTAATCTAATGATAGGCGAATAACTTAATATATCGGCAAAATAAAAGAACTACTACTAATCCCGGGAACTATTGTACTTTTTAAAGTGTAGCGCTTGATGATCTATGTTTATAAACAGGCATGTAGATGACACTATTCAATAAACATGGACTTTTATTCATTCAAGAATTACTCTGCTTAAATCGTTAAACAAAGGGTTTAGCGCAATATTGCTACACTTTATATATCATCGATACATATATGATCAAAGGAAAGGCATCCCATAAACATCCAATAGTGGAGGGAATAAAGAAATGCTGTTAAAACACATACATATATTCGATAATAACAAAGGCAATCAGATAACAATTCATATGAAAATAAAGAATTCAGACATAGATAATAGTACCATATGAGCTGCCAGACACTCCCAATATCAATCGCTATTTGAGATTCTTCTTCCAACGCAGAAATACTTTCAAACAAAGACAGTAGTGCACATTTGCATAAAAGCTTCCTTGTCAAAATTAGAATAACTGGTCTAGTTTTATAAAAGAATATGGCTGAAGCACAATAGTGCGACTTCAGTCTTTAAGTCAAGTACAAAACTTTACGACCCTTTCCAAAACAATGAAAGGGTCTATAAATACTTAATTAATCTAACTATCTAAGAAACTGAAATTCTACTTAATTGGTATCAATTGATTTTGATCATATTTTCCTCAGCAACTTGGCAGTCGGTGGCATGAATCATCAAGTAGGCTGTTTGCCTTTAAATCTGAGCTGACTTATTGCAAGCATCGGCTCCACTCTGGGCGGTCTGTTGAGGCGAGAGCTACGCTGGGCGGCATAGGTGGCATCCTGAATATCAGGGATAATATACCCGATTGCATCTGTAAGGCACTTGAGGGCGGCTCTTTGAGTGTGTGGTTTTACCAAGAAGAACCAATAGGTGTCCCATGTTAAACTGTTAATTCCAGCAATTAATCTCCCCTTTTCCTCTAGATCTGGATAACATGATTGCTCCAATGTTTTCATTGCTATCAATTTTCCTGGCGTGCATTCGGAAATCATATTTGACAAGTAGAGAGTGTTATTAACTAATTCAACCAAATTGCTTGTAGTTGATTTGCACCTTGAAACTGCCCTCTCTGCTTTCATTAACTGGGACTGCCATTCTGTAAATAATATATCTTTGTGTGACTCTAAAATTCTTGGTAAATTCGCCGCTTGTCCCTGATCAGTATCTTGCCAGTCAAGAAATGCAGCTATCATTTCTTCAGCTTGATCCAATTCCATCCTAGCCTTTTCTATTTTCTCACTTATTGATGTCGTCAATTCACATAGTGGCTCCATCTGTGCGATTTGTTGACATAGAAGCTTAATTTGGGCTATCAATGCCGTATTTATCTGTAGTGCTTCTACTCTGAATTCAGTTACTTGTGGAACGCCCTTTGTCTTCTCAAGCTGTGTTGATAGTTGAGCAATTTACTCATCTTTTGTTTTCAGCATTTGCTCATTTGCTGCCTTCAGTTGTGCCAAGGCCTCTGACAACTCTTTCTGCTTCTCGATTGCGCTGTGGTCAATCCTTTGTTTCTCTACCTGCAATTGTTGAGTTAGTTGATTGTTTACTTGTTGTTGTGTCAACAATTGCTATTCTGCCTGCTCCGCTTTCTGCTTTGCTTCAGTTAGTTGTGCCTGTAATAAGAAGATTTCCTAGTCTTTTATTTTCAATAAAAGACTCACCTCCGATGCCTTATCTATTGTTGCTGCCGAATAGGCTCCAACATATTGTGACAGTTTTTTCAGGTCATCGGAGGGGTCAAATTCCTCCTTCCAAACCACATTGCCCGTGACTGTCTGTTTTGGGAAAAGGGAAGGTTGATCAGTCCTTCTTCTCTTCCTCTGTCGTTTTACTACAGCTTTATGCCTCGAGCTGTAGAAGACATCCAAGGGAGGAATCTCTTCTACCTGCAAAATGATTTGATCAGAGGGGTCCTTTGGTATTATTTCTACTTCTTTTGAAATGGGTGGGCTGCTGGTTCCACTTAGAACCTGTTGTGTAGTGGTTTCCTGTGTGTCTGCTGCTTTCGAAGTTTCGGTGTCCTTTGAACATTCCAGACTGCTGATAATAGAATCAAATTGCTGCCATTCCTGGAGCAATTTTGGATCAATATGGGTATCCACATTTACTTCAATGTTGGTCTGTTTCTGCTCTTTAGTCTGGGTCTCCTCCTGCACTTTCTCCTGCTCTTTAGTCTGAGTTTCCTCCTGTGGTTTTTCTTGTTCTGTTGTTGTAACCGGAGGTTCCTTTGAGTGTCCCCATTCAGGCTCGCTTGATGATGTTGTTGGGGTTGTTGCTAACAGATCTAGAGGCAGAGTTTGCAACCTCTGTTCTCTAAGTCTGTTGAATTCAACCAACCCTTCATCTTGATATTTCATTCTGGCAAATTCCTTAACCCGCATTATTGACTCAGCTAAGGAGAACAGGTCATCGAACATATCTTCTTTATGATCAAACTTTGCCAATTTGACCTGTTCAAGTGCATTATAGGCGACTTTGTTGGGATCAAATTGCCTATTAGGGAGAGTTTCTAGAGTTAATGATTTCATCTTTGTGGCTTCTTTCTCTGCATGTTTGAGATCATGCAAGGTGTAGACACCGCATCTCAAAGGAAAAGAGGGCCAACCCTGCTTCTTATTTTTCTTGAGAGTCTGTGTAACACTCTCAGCAATGATCTGATAAGCTATTTCCCTCGCCAGCAGTTTATCAGGTATGTACAAAGGAAGGACGTGAGGTTCGGCTTGGCTACCGAAAACTCTTATATAAGTGAACTTTTCCTCCCCGAACCATCTTCCTACTGATGTTAAGTCAATCCCGGCTTGGTAGGAAATCTTGGGAGCAGGTTTATCAAAAATAGAGTAATGAATGGGTAACATAAAGCCATTGCAGACTTGGTATAAATTGTGCTTATAAGAGGATTTCCATAATTTCTGATGGTATATGTGAATAGGCATGGGGTCTTGTGATGTCCACCTCCAGCCGAGCACAGGAAATTCAAAATTAAAAAACAAGGTATCTAAAATATAGGCACTGTAGTAGAATGGGGGAATTAACCTTTCAGTAACGCGGGTCTTATTTCTAAACTCAAGAACAGTTGTTGCTAGTTTATCTGAGAGAATAGTGGCCCAATGCATTATTTCAATGTTACACGCCTCTTCCATCAAGGGAACCATTTCTATAGTGAAATTAGAAGAGTCGTGCAACCCCCACAATCTACACATCATTATTCCAGCATAACAATAAGGAGAACATAGGGAATCAACCGAGTACTTACCGGAAGATTCATGTTTGTGTTTTGCCGGATTTTGTCTCCAATCCCGAATGGGTTCGGATTCAACTTCATTCTCTTTTCGGAATTTCTCCAAAAACGCCTTGTTGTACTTCTTCTCTGGCTTAGGCAAATGATACATTTGCCTTAAATCATCAGCCTTGAATGACCCGAAAATTCTCCCGTCTCCGGTGCAGAAGATTTTGTCCATGATCGGGATTTCCTCAATTGCCCATCGCACTACATCTGTATATGGGAGAATTTGTTCCCGAGCTGCTATCCGATGAAGGAAGGAGTCAACTAAGTCCTTTAAAGTACCATCAGATTTCTGAGTTGAATCTGCAGAGGCTTGTACTGTTGTCACTTTAGGTTCTTCGGCTTCAATCAGATTGTAGGTACTTTGCCAAGTAGTTCTGCCGAGACCAGAACATGTAGTATCAGATATCAATCCATTCTTTTTATTTGTTGGATCAGCGACGGCTTGTCCTGTGGTTGGCGCAGCAGAAGCGACTGTGGTTTTCTTAGACTTCTTCCCTATTCTGTTTGAGTTTTTTGCTTTGGAAGAATTCTGCACAGGAGTGAAAGTAAACGTAACACAGAGAATTGGTAATGAAAACCGAATATGAGAAAGATATATTGATCAATGCATGATGAGGGATTAACTTTTAAAGTGGTCGCGAATACAATCTATGGGAAGATTTTAGGACTTATTATTACATTAAATGGCCGTTTAAAACCTGCCAATCCTTTAAATACCCATCATATCATTAATCATCCGAATGATTCGTTTAAGCGTGCCTTGGATGTTTTGGCGGTTGAGCGCAGGTAAATCATTGTTTGACAGATCAAGCTTTTAATATGAATTGATCGTAATATCCCTCTGTCTTAACAGCTTTTTTGAAACTTGTGCTTTATCGCAATCGGGTATCGGGGAAGACTTAACTCCTTATATTGTCACTTTTTGAAATCCCCGATCGCTGATAGCGATATCGCATCGTATCGGGAGTATTGGCATTCTACGAAAACATGGAAAGCATATCGCCGATCGCCGATAGCGATATCGCATCGCATCGGGGTGAATTACCTGGGGCACTTTAAGAACATGCATAGAATATTGCCGATAGCCGATAGCGATATCGCATCGGGGAAAACCAATGGGCCGTTAACGTATGCTCCCTATGTCATTGCGATATGCGATCTTTCGATCGCTTTATCGCAATGATAAAAGATTGATTATTTGTATTATTAAGATCAAAATGGGTTTATTGAAAAGGTTTCATAATGTTTTTCATTTTGTTTTCGGACCTTTTTTTGAATAATACAATATTGATACCAATCAAAACTAAAGGGACCCATTTCATATGATAGTTTTTTTTTTAAATAAATAATGATATGTAATGGGGGGTTGTTGTAGAGCACAACAGGTCCCCAATAAAATAATAAGGTAGAATGCATGACCATGACTCTTCTAGAAAGAAAAAGAATTATACTCACTAATTCCAATTTGCAATAAGAGTTGTGGGTAGAAGTTAGTCACCATGAATCATAATAGTTTAATATTCCTAAGGAGGTATGGATAGGTTAGTCTTATAATTACTCAAATTTAATTTTTTGGGGTTGTGAATCTTATGCTCTTACTCCTAAAAATCAATGTGATAAATTAGACCCCGGATCAAAAAGGTTTATATTTGTAGGTTATGATGATGTAGTTGAGGGATATATATTGTGGAATCCTACTAAAAACAAGATCATCATTAGCAGAGAGTGGTAGTTGATAAATCCCCTCTTACAAGTCAAACATTGTAGAAGTTGAAATGAAACTAGAACAAGTACCAAAACATCAACAAATTTAGTTGGAGACTTAGCCATCTATATAAACTAGGAATAAAGAAAAATCTTCTAAATGAAAATAAGATGTGGATGTAGAAAATATATAGGAAAATTTGGAAATTCAACAACCAACATGAGGGTGTTTACTCAGGACAAAATCCTCCTAAGAGTATGAATATTATGTTTCATCTATTTCTTTGATTACTAATAATGATGAACCTTCTGTTATATGGAATTGATTGAAGATATTGGAAGTGTTAAATAGAAAATAATAATGAAAGAAGAAATGGATGCCTTGGAGAAGAACAAAACCTAAGACTTGGTAGAACTCTTAATGGATAGAAAATGTGTTTGATGCAAGTAATTCTAAAAACTAAAAAATGGTGTTTATGGTGAATTTAAAAGATACAAATAAATATGGGTAGAAAAAGGATATTCTCAAAGGGAAGGTATTGATTTCCATGATTTTTTTCACCAATTGTTAAGCTTGCTTCCCTTTGTATAATATTAGCACTAGTTGTGTTACTTGATCTTGAGTTAGAGCATTTAGATGCTAAACGACATTTTACATGGGTATTTGAATGAGAAAATTTATATGGAACAACCAAAAGGGTTTATTCAAGATTGCAAAAGATATTTTTTTCCAAGGTCAAGAAGTCATCATATGGCATGATGTAGTCTCCTAAGAAATGGTACAAGAAGTTTAATTCAAAAGTATAAAAGATATATTCATTATCTTGACGTTATATGTTGATGATATTCTTGTGTTAAGGAAAAACATGGTTGAGACTAATGGGTTAAAGTCCCCATTGGCTAGGAATTTTGATACGAGGGATCTAGGAGCAACGAAAGACATTTTGGTCATAGAAATACTTAGAGACATGAAAAATAGTAGTCTTTAGTTGTCACCATAAAAATATATGGAAAAAATATTCATGAAATTTGGTATGAATAACGTGAAAGATGTAAACATCCCAGTGGCTTCCCATTTTAATCTTTCTTCAAGTTTATGTCCTACAAGTACAAAAGAAAATAATTATATGTCTCATTTATCATATGTTAATGTAGTATGAAGTTTAATGTATGTGATGATATGTACTAAACCAAACATTTCACATGTAGTCATTGTAAATACATGAAAAAACCAAGTAGAAAGCATTGAAAAATAATGAGATGGATGCTTTAGTAACTTGGAGGAAAAAATTATTATTGCACCACCTCTAATGGTCGTAGTAATTTAGTTTGTGGCCATGTTGATTCATATTTTGTAGGTGATTTGGCCAATGGTAAATCTACTTTAGGTTAAGTCTTTACAATTGTAGGAGGATCTATTAGTTGGATGTCAAAGCTTCAAGAAACAATCACTTCATGCAATATCAAGGAAAAATATATAGTTGCCTCACATGCATGCAATTAGGAAATTTGGTTAAAAGGTCCATTGGATGAGTTTGGAAAAGTGCAAGACAAGGTTAATGTATTTTGTGATAGTCAAAGTGCTATTCATTTGGCTACCAATCTAGCTTATCATAGTAAGACTAAGTGCATATTGATGTTAAATACCATTTTGTTAGACAATTTATTGATGGAGGTGGAGTATCATTAAAAAATATCACAGTCAAGAAAATTGTGCATTCATGCTTACAAAACTAGTATTGTTAGAGAAACAATAATGATTTTGGCTTCTTTTGGCATGTAGAAAAGGTGATGAATGGACTTGCGCAAGGTATCACGTAAATGTTTTTCAAGGTGGAGACTGTTGGAATTGTGACAATAATTAAAATGTTTTCTGTTGTAAAAAATAAAATTTACTTCATGTAAATATTTGGTATTTTGTGTAATGGTGGTGATTTATATAATAGTCATATTTCATGTAACACATCTAACGATGCTAAGATAATTATATATGTGTGTGTGTGTGTAACTTCATAAGTGTTGTGGAGAGTTTCGTAATCATAGTATGAGAAAATCTTAATCTTATTTCTTAAATAATAAGAGTATCAATACCTTACCGTATGATGCATCCTTGATATAACATAAATACATGCTATTTTATTGAATGTTCTTAGGTTATCTTGTTTTAGTTTTCAATATTTATTTAATATTTAATTTACACAAAAATTCATATTTGTTCAAAATTAACTACCTAAATTGAACCTTCAAACCAAACACAACTTATAATGATAATTAAAAAATAAACACAACATAAAAACTATTGAAATATTAACAATTTAAATGAATATTAAAATGATTTTATGGAGGTTTAGTGTTAGGTGTTGTGGAGGTTAGGGTAATGGTGTTAGTTGATCGTGGGGGTGTTGTTATGTTGACTATATTTCTTGTTTGTTGTATTATGGAATATTGAAAATTATTTAATAAGTGGGCCAATAAATTCACAGCGTACAACATTGTATAGGACATTCAAATGCAACATATTGTTCCATATACACCACAACAAAATGGTGTTGTTGTATTGTACTTTAAAAGAAATGGCTAATTGTATGATCAATCTAAAGGATCAAGTCTTAATTATTGGGCATAATGTGAAAATTATATAGTAAAACACACACTCACAAAGGCTTTAAGCAATGTAACACAAAAATAAGCATGGGCTAAATTAAGCCATATGTAATCCACTTTTTTATCTTTAGTAGTGTAGCATGGGCAACCACTTGTATCTTTGGTAGTGTAGCATGGGCTCACATTTTTTATGAAAAAGGGAAAGCTTTACAACCTAAAAGTTAGAAGTTTATTTTTGTTGGATATTCTAAAGATGTAAAGGTTTATAGACTTGTTCAATCTCACTCCAATAAAATAATCACTAGAAGAGATATTAATTCGATGAAAATCTCTTAGCCTGTGAGCCTAAGTTGGAAGTTGTACCCTCTTTGACCTGTGATCTATCTTTGGATTTTGTGCCACCTCGTCTTTATATTCTAGTTTCTTGTTCAAATGATGACACTAAGGATGATCCACCTCCGCTTGCTCACATTCCTCAATATGATTCCATTGAACAGGAACTTGCACTAGCACCACAACTTTCTATATATGTCCATGCAATGCGTGAAGCGGCTAGTGACCTTGTTGTTGGCATTATGATACTGGTGTTGTCCTTGATGGCAACTCACTCATATGACAGTTCAGAGTGCAATAGGTTAACAAAAAAAGATTATAGATCAGACTCCAAAGAATGAAGAAAGAGAGGTATACGCAGGTTAACTTTGTCCAAGTAGTGCATACACACACTTTCATAGGAGGAAAAGCGTGTACATGTTGGAAAAATAAGTTTTTGGTCCGAGCTATTTCATCCAAGGTATTGATAAAGGCCTAAGAGTATATAAGGAGGAGGAGATCATTAGGCCAGGCATGCAAGCAATAAGATTCTAAGGAATACTTCTATCTGAAGTATATTTTATGTTGCAAGGTTATGTTTGGGACTATATCTAAAATATTCATGTGAACCTTGAGTTTAATATTGGAACAGGAATCATGAGACTTGAAATGACTTATTCTTGAATGATATGATATTAGGTGAGACTAGATCTCATGTTTTGCGCCTATTCTATTTGTTATCTATCATGATCTGGGTTTGTCTGAAGTCAGGAATTGCAAAAAAAATCTGAGTCAATATTTGCAGATCTGTACGCAAGTTCATCTCAGCCAAAGAGCATATACATGTAGGTTCAGTTCCTTCAAGTAGCGTATACTAAAGAAAAGTTTCTTTTCAAATCTGATTGATCTATCCGATAAAATTTTGTTATTTTACTGCTATCTGTCAATGAAGTCTTCTTAGATGTGAATGTAAAATTGAATGCATAAGGAGACTGGCATTTGATTGATTAATTGTATAAGTGAGAAGAAGTGATTTTTTTCCCTGCCTGTGTTAAGCTGTGAAAGTTGACATTAAATATTCAAAATATTGATAGTTGGTACAATATTGATTCAAAATTTTATGTTCAGTAGTTTAAAGGTATACACAGGTTCAATTAATGGAAGTAGCGTACACATGCAATTTGGGTGCAGCCAAGTAGCGTATACATTCTAATGCATGATTTTTGAGGTTACAGCTGGTTTTGAATGATGATGCAAGGTTTTGGGTTCAGTACAATGTTCTGGTATCAATGATCTGATTGTTTAGATTAATGGAATATTGGTTGGTGCAGTTTAAGTTTAAAAAGATTTGATGGGTCTAGTATGAAAATTTGATGAAATGTGGCCTTCAGTTTGTGGTGTTGTGATCCAAGAATATCCAGTCTGAAAATTCATGAAACTTGGTCCCTAGTGGAAGAGTGGAGTTTTCTGTAGGCCGGCACCTACTTACTAGTAAACATATTGGCGAGTACAAGAGCTAGGGGGTTGTAGCTTCCTTCCAGTAGAAACTGGAGAATGAGAGAAGGTTGTAACCTTCTGCAGGAAGAAGCTTGCGTATTGGTATGAGTTTGCACTAGTACAAGATTGTAAACATATTTTCTTATTATTAAAAGAAGATAGAGATGACAGTAGCAGGTGGTTTTTACCCACATTGGTTTTCCACCATAAATCTTAGTGTTCATGTGTGTTTCTTATGTGTGATTCTTTATTCTGCTTTTACTACACTCTCTAATAAATATTTGATATACTGGTTTAATCTCAACACATGATAAATTGTCTAAATCACAAGTTCTCTGCATATACGCTTGTTTCCTTAAGCACAGTCTCATGGACACGCTATTTCACTTCACTGAAGTAGCGTATATAAATATGTTTGGGAAATAAAATTATTGATCTGATAATACTGATTCACACCCCTCTCGGTATTATTTCCAACAATTGGTATCAGATCAGGTCCTTTAGAAGAAGCTTGATCGCTTGAAGGGAGATCCATCAACATGAATAATCAAGAAAGCATGGGATCCATCAGACCGCCAATCTTCGATGGGAGCAACTTTTTTTATTGGAAAGTAAGAACCACAACCTATCTACAATCGCTTGGAATAGATGTCTGGGAAATTGTGGAAGGAGGATATACATTTCCAACAAAAAGTCGTACAAATGCGGCAGGTAAAAAGCAATATGAAACCAATGCCAAAGTTGTCAATACTTTATTGAGAATTCTGTCATAATCAGAGTTTGTCAAAGTCATGCAGTTCAAATCAGCCAAAGAAATATGGGACAAAATTGTTCTGAGATATGAAGGAGACTCTCAGGTAAAACGTGCTAAGCTTCAAACTCTCAAAATTCAGTATGAAACTCTTAAGATGCATAGTTATGAAAGTATAACTAGTTCCTTCTTATGTATAGATAAAGTATTTAATTATATGAAGAATTAGGGTGAAGAAATAAAGGAAGTTACCTTAGTTGAGAAAGTTTTGAGATCCTTGTCTGCTAAATTTGAATCAAAAGTGTCTACCATAGAAGAAAAACAGGATTTGCAAAATATCACTATGACACAGCTTCATGGAATCTTAACTGCCTTCAAGATGAGAAAAGGAGGACCATCAGATATGAGAGAAGCTGCATTTAAAGCTTCAGCAAAAGGAAAGGAAGAAAACAATGGATCAGGACATATTTCAGAAGAAGAAGATGAGGCAAACTTTGTCAAGAAGCTTCAATGGGGTTCTAGAAGGTTTAGAGGTAAGCTACCCTTCAAATGCTTTGCTTGTGGCAGAGTCAGTCATTATGCTTCCAGACTTCCTCATAAAGATAAATACGAAAAAGGAAAGGAATATGCAAAAGGAAATAGAAAACAAGTTGTGAATAAAATAAGTTACTATACTCATGAAGATAGTGATGGTTTATCTAATAGTGATGAAGATGAAACTGGAAAAGATTACAAACTTCTCATGACCTACGACAACAATGATTTTTGGGATAGTTAAGAAGAGGATAGTGATGGTTTATCTAATAGTGATGATTATAGACTTCTCATGGCTTATGACGATGATAATTTTTGGGATGCTTTAGAAGAGAAAGACCTTCATGAAGAAATCTCTAAACTCAAAATCTATTTAGAAGAAAAGAATATGATTATAGATACCTTAACATACCAACTTGCTGAAAAGGAAAAACACAATGAAAAATTAGAATGTGAAATTGTGGGTCTAAGAAAGGATCTTGAGAAAACAAAATCTCTCAATATTAGATTTGCTAAAGGATCAGAAAAATTAAATGAAATTATCAAAGTTCAGTGTTCTCCACTGATAAAGACAAGTCTTGGATATACTAAAGAAGCATCTCAATCACAGAAGCCGTCAACCTCCACCAAAAGCTATCTTGATGCAGCAAAGACCAATGAACAGTATGACAATCGTTAGCAAAGGTATAAAGCTGATCACCAGGTAAATCATACTCAATTTACTCCAAGGATGAATAGAAGCCACAACCAACCTCAGAAAAATCATACTCAATTTGCTCCAAAGATGAATATCAATAGAAATTACAATCACCAGGTTAATAGTCGCAGGAACTTCTTTAATGGGCAATGTTTTTCATGTCATAATTTTGGGCACAAAGCTACTCAATGTGTTTCTTACAAAACCATCATGACTAGAGAAGCATGAAATCAAAGGAATGTAACAGGGATCAAGGGAAGTTCCTATAATAACTTTTCTCCTCTTGAAAATGAAATAGAATATTCAATCTGTAACAACTTTGGTCATGAAGAATCTAAATGCACGAGAAAAATTTGGCAAAAATGTCAAAAGGAGAAAACGTCATTAAATCCCAAGATATGGAGAAGGAAAGAATCTCAAATAGAAAGATGTGGTATAGCCTTGTATGCAGAAGGACAAGAAGATCAGTGGTACATCGACAGTGGATGCTCCAAACACATGATAGGTGACAAAGAAAAACTTCACTCATATAATGCCTTGGAAAAGGACAAGGATGTCTCATTTGGAAATGAAACCCCTGCTGTCATAGAAGTTAAAGGTTTTGTTTTCTTGAAGGAAAAGGTTAAAGCTGGAAATGCTATGTTTGTAGACAGTTTAAAGCATAACTTGTTGAGTGTCAGTCAAATGTGTGATCAAGGAAATGAATTGGTGTTTCAATCAAATAGATGTGTTGTTCGTGAGCTTGATACAGGAGAGACCGTGATCAAAGGTACAAGAACTCCAAACAACTTATACATACTCAAGGGAGTACAACAACAATGTTATCTAAGCAAAAATGATGAAAACTAGCTGTGGCATAGAAGATTGGGACATCTAAGCTTTTCTCAAATAATAAAAGCATGCAGACTCAAGGTTGTTTGTGACCTTCTAGATATCAGCATCCCAAAAAATACAATATGCAAACCATGTCAAATCGGTAAGCAAACCAAAGTTCACTTCATGGAAAAAGAAGGGTCAGCTAGTAAGGCTCTTGAACTTGTCCATACTGATTTATGTGGACCATCAAGGAAAAAGTCACCTCGAGGAGAAGAATTCTTTATTTTGTTCATTGATGATTTTTCTAGAATGTGTTGGATAGGTCTTCTAAAGCATAAAGATGAAGAATTTGAAAAGTTCCAAGCCTTCAAAGCTTTGGTTGAAAATGAATTAGATCGAAAAATCAAATGCCTCAGATATGATCGAGGAGGGGAATTTACAACGGATGAATTCTTTGACTTTTGTGAACAACATGGAATAAAAAGGCAATTCTCCACCACAAGGACTCCTCAGCATAATGGTGTGGTAGAAAGAATGAACAGAATAGTTCAACAAATGGATCAAGTTATGCTAGATGAGTCTGTAACTCCTGCAACCTTCTGGAGTGAAGCTGCATTTTATGCCATGAATATTCTCAACAAAGCAAATGTTCGGGTAAATAGCACTCAAACTCCACATGAACTTTGGTATGGTAAGACTCCTACTGTAAAATACTTTAAAGTTTTTGGAAGAAAATGTTTTATCAAAAGGACTAATGAAAAACATGGTAAATTTGAACCCAGAGTAGATGAAGGTATTCTTCTTGGTTATTCTTCGAGAAGTAAAGGATATAAATGTTATAATAAAAGACTTGGGAAAATTATTGAAAGCATTGATGTTGTAGTGGATGAAGCATGAAAAAATCCAAAACAGATAAAAACAAAAGATTATGACAATGAAGAAGATGGGGACTATTTTCCCACATCAAATAAAATGATATTGAAGAAGAAACTAATGAAGCACTATAAGAAGAGATAATGGTAGAAGAAAAGACTCCATTTGGGTATGTTTAGAAAAATCATCCAGAAACTCAAATTTTAGGGGAAAAAGAGGAAGGTGTATGGACAAGAAGAACTATTACAGGGACCTCAAGCTATCTAGCATAACTATCCTCCACTGAAACTCAAACATAAATGAAGCATTCAAAGATGAATGTTGGGGCAAGGTCATGGATGAAGAACTTGAGAAAATTGAAAAGAATAATACTTGGGAATTAGTTTCTATACCTCATGATAAAAATATTATATGAACTAAATGGATATTCAAAAGCAAGCTGAATGAAAATGGAGAAGTCATTAGAAACAGGGCTAGACTTGTTTGTAAAGGGTATGCTCAACAAGAAGGTATAGATTTTGAAGAAACTTTTGCACCTGTTGCCAGACTTGAAGCCATAAGGATGTTTCTTTCTCTTTCTAGCTTTCAGAAATTAAAAGTATACAAAATGGATGTAAAATCAGCTTTCCTTAATGGAGATTTAGAAGAAGAAGTTTATATTGAACATCCAGAAGGATTCATTCTTTGATTCTCTCTCATGGAGGATGATTTACCTTTGTCAATGTTGACTTGGCATGTAACTATGATAGATAAATAGTAATAGAGGGTATATTCATTACATTAGAAGTCAATTTGAGCTCAAATGAATCAGTTTTTCAATTTTAGAGGCAAGTTGTTGAGATGCCTATATTCTCGTTTCTTGTTCAGTATTAGTTACATTAGCTCCTCATCTTATGGATTCAACCATTGAGGATGGGAGGAGATCTAATTCATGTCTATATCTTCTTCTTCTTTCTCATTGTAAACAGTTGGACTTAGCTAGATGCTCAGACCTTGATTGTACACCATTTGTAGCAGTTTACCAGGAGATTAATAAGAATTACAACTATTTTTATGGGATCCATGTGGTATGGAGTTTTAGTACAGTTTCTTCTTTTGTGATCATATTTTAATTTTTTTTTTGTATTCTGGTAATCATTTCATTACTTCTAGTTGAATTTTTTCAAGTTAATAGGCATAATTCATTACATCAGTGCTTTGCCTTGGGAACCTTTCACCATTTCATGTTTTTTGCAATCTAGGAAGGATCCATGGTTTTCACATGCTCTTCTTAGCTTCTCACCAGTCTTAAATATCTCACCATCAAGCCCTAGAGTGCTAAAGCCTTTGCCTACCTTGCCCCATTGAACACCTTGCAATTCTGACTTAGTTCCCTAGACCTAAACTGTCCAACTTCTCTTGATCCCGTAAAACCCCTTCAAAATCAAACCAAAACTTCATGTTAGCCTAAAATCCTTTTCCTAATCCAGTCATTCCGGCTGAGATCCTTATGGAGAGAGCCCTCTTTCGGCCTAGTAGGGCTAGCTACTTGGCTAAGCGTGGTTTGTGGTTACCCTCGCATTGCCTTCCTTCAGTCTAAGGTTCAATCTAGGTGATAACATAGTGGCGAACATACTGGGTGTTATCGAGAATACTAGTGTCTATTCAGAGATGCTAGTCCCACTAAGACGGGTAGTTATCTTAGAAACAAAAAATTCAAAGTAACTTGTGTTTTCCTTATGACAGATATATGAGAGAGAAGTAGAGAGTACCAGCCTCAGTGTTTTTCTTGGCTCCTTACTTGTTTCCTCTCTCCTTTGATAGAGCTTCGCCACTCCTTTGTCACTTGTCCCACTTCAAAGAACACCTGTAGAATCAAAGCATCAAAATACCATCAAATCATAGAGATCTATAACCATAAACAATGCAGAATCAGATGTACATTAACCATATAAATGCATACACAAATACAAGATTAAGAAATATACAAGTATATGGAGGAAAAATAAAATAGCTTTATTGATAGAAGTAGTAGAAGAGAGGATTACAACCCAACTTTATGATCCAGCATCATCCTCCCAGCATGAAATCCCTCTTCACCTCATAAAAAGCAAGATCACCCAACAATACAATGTCTCAAAGAGAAACCAACAACACTTCCTTACAAATTACAAAATTCCAACCCCATATCTCTCATACGAGGGATTCATTTATAGATGTCTTGCATGGGTGTCAGTCAGCTCTGGGTTTTTTATTAGTCTCATTCCACTGATATTTCTTGGTCCCACTTGGAGATTTCATGATCTCTTACTCATCCTTGGTCAAATTCAGAGAGGCAAGTGTCACAGGAGAAGTTTCTGGAAGATTCCATGATAATCCACCTTGCAAACTGTCTCTTCCATTTGTCTATTCTCATTCATCGTACCCTACAGAAGGCGTTTTCAATATGCATCGCACCCCCCATGTGTAAAAGGTGAGATGCATCCCACCCTGACCATGGAGCAATCAGTATGGTCTAGTTTTGGCCAGTTCTGAGTAGTTTTTCAAGTGGAACTTCTGGGAGATGATGTAATCAGTTGACCATGATCCTTTAGGGTATGAAACAACACTTTTAGGGACTAAAGAGCCCTTGTTTTATGGACATATTATTTTGGAGTTGCAGTGCCCAAATATGTCTATAACAGCTGCCCCCTAAAGCATGAGGTCGTAAATCTTCTAATGTATGGTGAAATGCTTTATCATGAGGATTCGAGGCATTCGAACTGGAAGGTGACCTTTATAAGATACAATAGAATACATCATCATCATATTATTTTCATGATCTATTTGAGGCGGGCATTCCCATGCTCAGCTTCATAAATTCATTTTCATGTACATATGATGGACAATCGTCTGGTGTTGCAAACTGGTGATTCTTCACATGAAGAGTCATCTTCTTTTGCTTACATGACTATCTATGTAGATTCTGTGCACATTTTCTGTCTTTATTTTCCTAAATATATCGCAACTTGGATGGATGAAACTAGATCCGAGGTCTTCAAAACTCGTTCAATCTTCACCCGATGCACAAGTTGATCCATGTGAAAAGATGTTTTGAAGTCGAACATGGAAAGACATCGCCTGATTACCAGCCAATGATGTAAGCTATTAACAGACACGAGAGGAGTCACCAATAATGATGATGACCCTCAAGGTACTACAGTACAATTCACATGGTATGAATATATGAGCCGATGTTGAACACCATGCAAAGTCTTTCGGTCGAAGGTCATTGATGTAAACATGTCGCCGGAAGTGAGAAACTTGCCATTGAGGCATGCAAGCTTCAAAGTACTGAAAGGGTCGTTTCTAAGTCAACTTCTTGGATAATGAGCTGATGTAGACAAGAAATGACCTGTCATAGGAGGGCCTTGATGTATCCCACATCTACGATGCGAAACGGAGCAAATGATCTTTTTGGAGGTGAAAACGATCTAATGATATGAGGTTCAGGAATGGCGGCCATGAAAAATGAAGAGTGGATGTAATGCAGTGGATAAGGCGTTTGCTGGGTGGTGAATTCTCTGAATGACTTCTCTTGAACATATTGGCAACACTGATATGGAATTGGTAGTGTTAACCCCATGGATGGCACGGCGGACCAATGGTGACGGTGAACGAAAAAACCCAACCCAACTCAATCACGGTGATGGAGTGAAAGTGTCATGTTCAAGAGCAACTTGCTACCAATAAATTTGTTCAAATTTTCTTCCCATTTTTCCCCAGTCATTGCTGACCAATACCTCTTTATTTTTGACAAGCTTGAGGAGGATAACATATGCTTGGTCTATAATTTTCCCTTCGGGCAAACCTGTCGCTTTGTGTTTAGTGAGCCTAACATCAGTGAGAATTGTTCTTGTTTGGGTGGACAAGTTTGTCGCTATTGTTTTAATGAGTTTAATGACAAAGATAACTCAGTCCTTTTCATGTTTAGAGAGTTTGAAAATGGATGAAAAGGAGACTCCAATAGTCCTTTTTCGTGGCATAATCCCTTAAGTCCAAAAAAGTGTAAAATAATATGAAAGGGATGACTTTTCAATAGTTTTAATGAGCCGACAAAGACAAGCACTCGATCTTTTTGTTTAATGATCCCTCAAGTCCAAAAAGATTAAAATATATGAGAGGGATGACATTCCCCTTACTTTAATGAGCTGGGAAGGCCAATAGCTCGACAATCTTTTTATATTTAACGAGTCTAAAAAGAGTTTAAAAGAGGCTTGTTTTTTAGGAACGAGTGGTATTTCTGGGTAGCAGCTAGTTCCAGGTAAGTTTGGAACTTCTCAAAACATGGCAGTGTGAAGAGGGTGGCAATCAGAATCACTCGTCGCAGATGTTCCTCAAAAGGGTAAACAATCAAGTGGAAGTGTATGGTCGGCCAAATGAAATGGAGGTGACAGAAGGAACACAACCAAAGTTCAAAAAGGGCAGATAGCAAAGCGATCATAAAGGTTATTTACCAAAGGTGGGTTTATTTTTTAATGAGCTTGAACCTTGTGCCAACATGTGCTCAATGCAGGTTGATTTTTTAACAAGCTTGAACCTTGCGGGAACATTGCTCTTTTTCCTTTTAATTTAAGCTAGGAACGACCAAACTATAAAGCTAAAAGGCTAAAAAATGAAATTGGTCGTTTTTTCTTGTATAAATAGGTTTTCATGCCCCCAACATAAAAAAAGGTCTTCAGTAACCATATGGAAACTTACTGTGGTTAAGCAGGATGATTTTCTGTCAATATTTAGACAAAACAATTACTGCACTTCGTCCGCCAAATAGACAAATGTGAAAGGTCACTCCGACCGATCACATAATTTACAGGGAAACTTATCTCTAATAGAGTTCAGGCTTCTGTGATCCATATCAAGTTAGAGAAATATTCTTCGGCGAAAATCACATGGAATATCATTTGTCGACGCGTTTCGAACCAACTAGTGTGGTTCATCGTCAGGACAAGTTGAAGAAACAGATCAAGCTCATCATGTTAAATAGTCTGAGCGGAGCCTCCAACAGCTATCTTCTCTAACGGCTAGTTTGACTCTAGGACAGGGGTCAAAATTATTATATTCGTTTAATTATTCTTGAGGGTAATTGGTTCAAGACTTAATTATTAAAAATTATAAGTTAATTAATAATTTAAAGGAAAGTTAGTTAAATAAATGACCTTATAATAATAGAATAAGTTAAATAAAGTAATATATAAAAATAATTTTATTTAAAGGTATTATTAAAATTGTATGTTAATTAATAAATAAAAGGTAATTAAGTTGTATAAAGGACGTTATAAGATCAGAATATAATAAAGAAATTCGTCGAAGAATATTTCTCAAACTTATCTCTACTGTTGGGTTTGTCTGCAAAATAGACAAGGGTGCATTCCCCCTAAGCTTTGTTACACTCACCAGACTACTCGTGGTAATTAGGTGGATGGAATGATGGTTCCTTTACGATATCAATTGAAAGACTCAACTTGGAACTTTGCTGAACCTTGTTTCATTTTTAAAGAGCTTGACATAAGACAAGGAATTCTGCTCAGATCCTTGGTTTCATTTTATAATGAGGTTGACACCAATCAACGAACTATCCTCTGGTGACCTTTGATCACAACTCATAAGGGGTCATGAAGGAAATATTTGGTTCCAATGCCCCTAGTACATATTGTACCACATCACTTAATTGAGTCATGTCAGTCGGATTTTCAAATATGAAAACCTCGCTGTGGTCGAAACTATAAAAATGGTCAGAGTCCTTCTTAATCTTTGATGATGTAGAAGATATCATATGACAGGTTTCCAGTGTGGCCACTTCCTCCATATTACTTGGAGGCAGGAGGGCAAAAGTACCCATTAAGGATGAGTCTTTTAGGAGACCTACTCCGACATGTTGAAGAGATTGAGAGCTTCCATGGATCAATGGAATGCTTCCAGTAAGTTGCGAACTATTGGGGGAAAAGGTTAGTTGGTCAACGATTGTAATTCCACCTTGGAAGGAAAATGCAATCTTTCTAAAATATGTTGATAGGATGGTGGCCATAGCATAAATCCAGGGCCTTTCTAGCAAGATATTGTAGTCAAGGTTTCCATCAATGACCTCAACTTCAATTTATACTTTCTTTCCCCCCAGTTCAACTTGAAAATTACTTAATATCCCATATGGTGTGTATGTTCTTCCATCGAACGCTTTTAATTTCGTTGATGATCGTGACAAGGGTGGAGATCCTAAAGTTTTCCAGCAACTCATTGACATAATACAGGTAGATGCCCCCTCATTAATGATTGTTCGATGAACAATTTTGTTGAGGATTTTTACCTATATAAGGAAAGAGAGTTGGGCCAGTAACTGAGGTTCGTATCCTTTATGATTAAAGGCCACTAGATTGGAATCCGTTGGATCAATCCCACCTATCGCTGATAACAAAGCCTGCTTTTGGGAGGGGCAATTCTGCAGTACTTCAAGTGTCAACATAGCAGATGGCAATTGAGCCAAATCCTCCAATATATTATAATTCTGTGCTGCTCGAGCATTAGGATGAAATGTCGATTTACGTACTACTCCCTTTGGCGACTTTATTGTTAATTCAGGAATGATTGTTGGAACAACTTCTAGCGATGTTGTTGTCGAACTACCAGGTTGATCTATAGCCTTATTGTTCGACGACTGTGGATTTCCATAATCTTTATTCCTTCTTGATATCAAAGCATCATTTTGTTGTTTTGAGATGGATAGCATAAGCACTTGGGATGGGGAAGCATGATCGATAGCAACCATGTTTGTTTTTGGGCTCGGAAATGGATTAGTCAATACTGCTGGGGTATTTGAAGTTTTTAAAAATTTCATAACCTTAGCTTTATGTGGACAACCTTTCGTGAAATGCTTGTCATCACATATGTAACATGGATAACGAGGTTTCTTTTGCCCAGTAGGGTTTTCATAAGATTTTTCAGGAGATGAATTTTCCTGTTTCTTCTTATTATTTTTCCCTTTCTTCTTGCCCCCTGGTTGCTTAGTGTTTTTTCCTTTGTCGGTTGACACGACATTGACCTCCGAGGTGAGAGGTTCCTCATTTTCTTTTTGACTAGAAACTGTACAGGCTTTCTTAGATTTAGCCTTTTCAGTTTTCGTGCTTGTCGTACCTATCACGCCATCACCAACATGAGAGTCTTTGTTTGATTTAGGCAAAGGAGGAACAGAAAATTCTGGTCTAGGAGTGTCAGGAATTTTGTCGTAGAGCATGCCAAACTAAGTATAGATCAAGTCTAAATATTACGCATGATCAATGACTTGCTCTTCTATAACAACTCCCCCCTTAGCCACATCCTCTATAATAGAGGGTAACAATGAATTTATAAACCATTTAGCTAAAATTTTATCAGGAACCTATGTCTTCACCATTCTTCGACGACACTGACACTCATGAATATGATCAGATATGTAAGTGGCTGTCTTTTGTTTAAAGTTGGTAAGGAGTTCTATCCCTGTTTCATACCTTATGGGTAACTGAAAATGGGTTAAAAAGGTAGTGGCAAGGGTGTTGAAGTTATCAAACGAATATCTAGGAAATTCTATATACCATTTAGCTGCCAAACCAGTTAACATTCACTAGAAAAGGCAAAGCCTAATCGAATCATCATTCAGGGTGTTAGATGAACACCATAAATGGAATGTCATTACATGATTCGATGGATCTTCACCTGGATTTCCATTGAATTTGGGAATAGCAAAGGGAAGTTTATGAGGAATCACAGGCCACTAAGGGGCGTAAGCAATTGGATCATTCATCAAACGGTTTAGATCTGGTAATTCTAGAGTTGCTACAAACGGCAACTGTTGATTCAGGTTAGGTGAAGCATACCCAGGATAAGATGGAATCGCCTGAGCAGTAGGTCTTTGCATACCAGCATAATGTATTTGATGCTAGTAAATTTGATAGGGTTGATGGGCATAACCATTATAGTATGGTTTTTGATAACCGCTTTGGAAATGTGGTTGCCCATTACTTACAAAGACTTGTTGCTCAGGTCCTTAGTATGATTGCTGGAATTGCGGTTGTTGATATTGAACCAGCCATGGTTGTTGGACCATTTGTTGTTGTCCAATACTGGATGATTGACCAAGACGTGGAGTCATAGTACATGTTTGAGCCTGAGTCGCTCCAACTAAGGAGGCACTAACCTAAGGTTGTGATTGAATCGCTGAGACAAGAGGCTGTTGTATTGCAACCTGAGAAACTTGAGGATGATATACAATAAGTAGCGCTTGTACTTGCGATACAGTCACAATAGTAGGTGTGGTGGGAATATTCGACACATGATGGACTGGTTGCATTGAATATACAACCCTTGGTTGTTGAGGCAGTATTGGTACCCAACCACTGGATGTAATTCTAGTTTGACCTGAACTTTTTCGTAAACTCTCATATGGTTGTTCTCCAGGAGGGAACAATGAAAAGGCATACTGCCCCCCATATGGTGGTAATCCAGTACTTAAAGGGTAGATTGGCCTTTGAAGACACATTGGATCAACTTGTTGAGTTTCAACATAGGAAATACCAGATGAGAATCCGGATGAAGAAATAGGAACTGACCATGTCGTCAAAACAGTCCCTGATTGGACTCCGGGCTTGTTGTTGATAACTTGTCGGGATATATGGTACACCAGAAATCATTGTAGGAATGGCAGCAGGAAGCTTTGTCATAGCTGTGTCAGTTGGCACAGTCCTAGATGTTGATGGTTGTTCAGACATGTTTAGTCTATCCAAAAGATTTCCTAGCGATTCAATAGGAACTTGCGATGAAAAAGAACTAACTTCTTTAGTAGAAGGATGTAAGTGGATCCTTATTCCAAAATGCACTAGAGTACTGGGTGGAAGATCCTCTACTATCTCTTCTATAGCAATCAATCCAGGTGGAAGAGGTAGACCGTCAGGTTCGTAAAATATTTCTGGAGCCGAAGAAAGTGTAGCTTCTGTAGTAAAAAATATTGGAGGGGTGACACCTTCTGAATTCTAGAATTCAACTTCCAAATGTTTAGGCAAGTGAACTTCAGTTTCTGGATTAGTCCTAGGTGGAGCTATTTCAAGAATAGAGGTGTCTACCGTTACACTAGGATCAGTTCTAATGTCCTCTTGTAACTGCGGAACTTCTTCTGTAAAGGCAGATGTACCAGAAATAATTGGAGTAACTGTAGTCTCTGACGATGTTGAAACATAGGTTTCAAATAAATCAGGTGAATTCGACTCAGTTAAAAGAGAACGCTTTGTCCAGGATGGTTTCATTTCTAGGGTCAAAGATGGTTGAATCACCAGTCTTCGTGAACGACGGGGTTTTGATTGACTTTATTCCATGATTGCGAATTACTTGATTGACTCAAAAATTGAAGGGGAAAAATGTTATTCCAATTTAAATGAATTTTAAGACACTTTGATGCAACTTGCTTTTTCAATTTTTAAGAGTCGAGAAAAAGATAAATGTGACTCTAGTTGCCTTCGATTTTTAATGATCCTGAAGTGGCAAGTGCTTAGATGGACCTTTTCTTTTAAGGATTTGAAAAAGAACTAAAGTGAATGCTCTGGAAGTCTAGCTAGAGGGTTTACCAAATCAATCGTAAAACTGCAAAATACACCCTAGTGATAAATGATAGAGAAATTACCAAGGACTTATGTACGACAATCAATCTTCCCGAATGGTGTGTTCAGTGCATTACAATTGATGGGGCGGCAGACACGGATTCCTAAGGATAAAGGATGATAGCCTATTGTGGTCTCCCAATATATACACGATGGTACGGGGAGCACAAGTCCGTACTAGCACTTGTCGTATCAAAGAGGAGAAATCACCCAACCTACGATGAAAACGATAGTTACCAGGTTTTAGGATGCTAGAACATGTCTCTAGCCTAGACTTCTAGATGTGTTGCGTTAGGTTCCAAAGTGTTTTTATGTTCATTGAGGTTTATTTTATAGTTGATATTTCTTAAGAATTTTGCCTTTCAGGTTCACAGCGTGATGTAGATATACAATTCCTAAACATGAAATCTAAGATGATAAACAGTAGTTTACTTTCTTTTAGTAATGAAAATCCTAGCTACTAAGGAAAGAGAAATAAAATTCTTTCAACATAAAGTAGAGAGCACACACTAGATGCACTTTTCCTAAATCAATTTCCGCATGCAGTCTAAATGCAAATGCACATGCATGTATTTTTTTTCAGTTTCCTTAATGTGAGAATGACAAAAAGAAAACTAAGTACAGATCTGAACTATCTTCCCTCAAAGCGACACTTTAGAAATTTCTGTTAAAAAACGAAAGGAAGACTAAGACGACACTTTCAATTTCGACTTGAAAACTGATTTCGACACTTCAAAGAATTGATGATTCAAATCAAATACAATAGCAAAAGTGTAATCGACTATCTAAAAGAGGAAGACTTTACGACACTCTTTTTCTTAACTGAAAACAATAGTTGTGACACTTTCAAATCAAAAGACGACAGTTCGATTAAGCTACTTTTTGCAAAGAAGAATTGTAAATGATGAAAAATACATAAAAACATTCACAATTCTTTATCAATGGAGGCTAAATAATGCAAGGGAAGAAGGTTTCAAGAGTGATATACTGATCATAGACAGCAAAACCACTAAATAAAGCTAAAGACAATGAAGAAAAAACCAAAATCTGGAGGTAGAAACAGTCTCACTCAATCATCGCACCTATAACACAGGGAAACAGGGATGCATCTCACCTACAACAAATGGGAGGTACGATGCATCCAGGTTGCCAATGAGAGATAGTGCAATGTTATAGGGACGAGACTGAGCTTGGTTTTCACTCACAGTTTGCAGCTAAGTTCAGGGGTTTAGGTTGAGCTTTTGATAGGTAGTAAACACAAATTATAGGGGCTGATCTAATAAGGTTATTGAGCTACCACCAAGGCACTTAGGATGTTTGCAAGTCAGATGTTCAGTTCATAAACCAACCCGAAGATTGACTGAAGCAGCATTGATCTACTTTGCAGTTGCATAGCAAAAGCAGTTCGAATGCTAGCTGGCTTAACTTCAAGCTCCGTCTGTAGTTTATAAAGCAAACAACAGTAACAAAACAAACAAACTATTCGGTCCCCAGTGGAGTTGCCATTTTGTTATTGGGAAAACTAGTGTCTATTCAGAGCTGTTAGTCCCACTAAGATGGGTAGCTATCTTAGAAACAAACAATTCAAAGTAACTTGTGCTTTCCTTTATGAGAGATAGATGAGAGAGAAGTACAGAGTACCAACCTTAGTCTTTCGCTTGGCTCCTTACTTGTTTCCTCTCTCCTTTGATAGAGCTTCGCCACTCCTTTCTCACTTGTCTCGCTTCAAAGAACACTTGTAGAAACAAAGCAGCAAAATACCATCAAAGCATAGAGATCTATAACCATAAACAACGCAGAATCATATGTACATTAATCATACAAATGCATACACAACTACAAGATTCAAAAATATACAAGTATATCATGGAGGAAAAATCAAATAGCTTTATTGATAGAAGTAGCAGAAGAGAGGATTACAACCCAGCTATCTGATCCAGCATCATCCTCCCAACATGAAAGCCGTCTTCACCTCATAAAAAGCAAGATCACCCAACAATACAATGTCTTAAAGAGAAAGCAACCGCACTTCCTTACAAATTACAAAATTCCAGCCTATGGATCTCTAGAATGAGGGATCCATATATAGATGTTTGCAGGGGAGTGAGTCAGCTTCTGGGATTTTGATTAGTGTCATTCCACTAATAGTTCTTTGTTCCAGTTGGAGATTTCATGATCTCTTACTCATCCCTGGGCTAACTCAGAGAGGCAAGTGTCATATGAGCATTTTCTAGAAGACTCTCTGAGTTCTACCTAGCAAACTGCCTCTGCCATTTGTCTGCTCTCGCTCATCGCACCCTACAGAAGGGCCTTTCTGTATGCATTGCACCATCAGCATGGAGCAGTCTGTATGGTCCAGTTTTGACCAGTTCTGAGCAGGTTTTGAGGGAGAACTTCTGGGAAATGATGTAACCAGTTGACCTTGACCCTTTAGGGTATGAAATAACACTTTTAGGGGTTTGAGAGCCCTTGGTTTATTGACATATGTGATTGGGGTTGCAGTGCCCAAATATGTCTATAACACCGGGGAACGAAAGACTAATCACCCCGGTGATATCTTTCATTTCAATTATTAAGCTTATGGAGGATGAGTTTTAGAATTTACTAGGCTGAATTGGAAAGTTGTAAAGCAATATATAAAACTTCAAAATTTGAGCACACTGGCTTCGAGAAAGTACACTAGGGCCAATCCAGATCTAAACCCTGCCCCAGTAGTGGATAATCCTAACTTGATTTTGAAGAAGACTGAAAAGACAAGAAAGTTCAATCATTCCCACACCTTCAATAAAAGTAGATTCTTGCCTTGATGAGTGGTTGTTTTTAGAAGACCTCCCCTTTGATCTGTCATTTGACCTTTCCCTATTTAGAACTAAGTCTAAAAGTGCACTTGACGACATAGTTCTAGATCTAGATTTTATTGCAGATCTCGAAGTCCAAAAGGACAACCGGACAATTGATGAGTATATCCTAAATTCCCCTCAATCATCCCTCACTACTGCTAAGATCCCTGAGCTTTCTGAACCGGTGTCCACTACCCTCAATTCATCACTATTCCCTTCAACCTTTGAAATTCATTCCTTACCTCCATTTATACCTTCACTTCCCTATCAACCTATCATTCCCCATCAATGACCTATTACTCCCAGTTCTGCATCAACTACTCCATCAACTCCTAGTAGCCCAATCCTTGCTTTAAATCCACCTCAAGTTATGGCTTCCCGGTATGCACCCCTTGTTTTACCTCAGAATCTTGGTGCCATGCCCGCTTATTATCAAACCAAAATACCTTTCTTTGATGCCACTCAGACCATTATAGCTCAACAACATGTTGATAAAATGAATGATTTCTTTGACCTCCATGAAGTAGAAATTGAAGATGTGTTGATGATATTTTCTATACAAAGCTTTGGAGGTGAATTTTGAAAATGGTTCAGAGCTTTACCAACGGCTTCTATCACCACTTTACCAATCCTCCATAGGAAATTCTTGGATTGGTGGGAAGTGAAGAAGAATCCACTTCAGATTTTGTTCGAGTATGAGAACATCAAAGGAAATGTCGGTGAGAGTATACAAGACTATTATGTAAGGTTTAATGCAATATACAATGCTATTCCTGCCAAAATTAAACCACCAGAGGGATTGGCTTTGCTCAAATTTTTAGACGGTTTTGATGGCATATCAGTTGCAGGAATGAAATCCTACCACTCTAGAAGACACGCAAAAGAATGCAGTGAGTGTAGAAGAAAGCTTGCTGGCCAAAAGAGAAAGAATGAGATTTGAGAAAAGAGTGACCATAAAAGAAGAAGCATCTACTTCAGATGTAAACATGGATACATTGATTCGAATAGTCGAAAGGATGGTTGACCAATTAACCATCACAGATAGACCTGAAACACCAATCTAGAATTCAAATGTTAGAGGACAGCAGCAGCCCCAATTCCGAATCAAGTAGAGAGAACAAAAGGCACCAGAGCAACTAGCTCAACAACAGTAGATCAAAACTCCCTTACAGAAGAATTGTGCTCAAGGAATGGAAGAAGAAGATGAAGAAGATCTGGTTATTGAAACAAATCACTTTTTCATTGGTGATGGTATGCCTATAGTTCTGACGGAAGATGAATAATATGTAGAACTTCTAGACATTAAAAGGGATGAGGACTACATCTTATCAAATGATATGGTTTTTGAGGCTAAATCTGATGATTATCAATGTGGTTATTTGAATTCTTTGACTACACAGTAGAGGTAGTACTCTTTAAGGAGCAGAAATGTACCGGTCAATCCCATTCAGAAAAGAAAGGATGTGCAATCCAAGAATGATTCCTCAAACACTCAGAAGAAAGGGAAAGAGCTTGCTGATCTGAATCCCAGCAAGGTACCATCAACAAGTATCACTGCAAACAATAAGAACAATCAATAAAAAGATAGTGCAGTGAAAGAGCAAGCAGATAAGAAGGACATTGGTGTCAAAGAGGTAGAAAAAGTTTCATCCTTTAATTTAGAAAGTGAAATTTCTAAATTAAAAGTGTCCATTCCTTTGACTGAGCTGGTTAAGAATAACAATTATAAACACCATGTATCTAGAATATTGCAAACAGATCCTTTTTCAGACATGGTGAATATCGAGGATGATCATCTTGAACTCATTTTTGGTCCAACCATAGAAGGTCAGCCTGAAGATAGTGAAGTCCCTCCCTTTTATCTAAGTCTTAGACTGCATGAGTATATTCTCCATAATGCTATGTTAGATTCCAGAGCTTCCCACAATTTGATGCCTAAAGCCATTATGGAAAAGTTGGGCCTGGATATCACCTGAAAATATCATGATTTGTACTCCTTTGATTCTGGTAGAGCTCGTTGCATTGGTCTTATCAATGATTTGGTGGTTTCTTTAGATCAAATCCCAGCCAAAACTATTTTGATGGATGTGGTAGTTGCCGATATACCACCTCGATTTGGTATGCTCTTATCTAGATCGTGGGGTGCTAAACTCAAAGGCACTTTACAACTTGACTTCTCTTATGCTACCATCCTTGTTTTCGGTCAATTGAGGAAGTTTTACTGGGAAAAGAAAATGAAGTATATGATCACTAGTAAAGAGAAGCCTATGAATCATCCAATAAATGTTGTACGTACTAATTTAGAGTCCTTTGTTTTGTACTCTAATAGTGGATTGAATGATGTAGATATTTAGCTTGTAGAAGTAGATGATGTACCAGAAATTTCCAAGAATTTTAGAGCAGTTCTTAATCAAGAAAAAGAAAAAATAGCAAGTTCTTCTGAGTAGCCTACACAATAGCAGAAGGTCAGTGAAGAGCAAAAAAATGAAGTAGTCAGCAAAGGTAAGGTAGAAAAAGAAACAGAATTTCAGCATCTAGAAGATGAAGTCGGCCTTTGGAGCATGGAATTTGATGGTGCTATGGGTAAGGACGGTGCTGGTATTAGAATTTGGATTCAAAGCCCTGCTTTCTAGCCTGCCAAAGTCCCAAGTAATGTTAGAGTATGTTCCTACAAGTTAGCCTTTTATTTCTCTAATAATGATGTGGAGTATGAGGCTTTCATTATAGGTCTTTAAATTTTGAAGAAGGTCGATGCGAAAAGGATTTCTATTTATGGTGATTCAAAGCTGGTGATTAAACAAGCAAAGGGAGAATATCAAGCAAAACATCTGTAGATGAGAGCCTACAAAAATGTAGTTCTGGATATTTTGAGGATATTTCCTGAATATACCTTGACAGTAGTACCCTAGACTCAAAACATCATTGCAGATTCACTCGCCACTGCGGCCAGTAATTTGAAGATTCCAATGAATTCTAGCAACAAATTTGAAATTCATGTCAAACATAGGCCTGTTGTTCCTGATAATTTGAGGTATTGGCACGTTTTTTGGGATGATAATGAAATTAATGCCTTTCTGCAGAATTAAGGAAAGTTTAAGAATGCTTCCATTGATGATGATTGTGATTTTGATGAACAAGAGATTGAGGTAAATTAGATGGAGGTTTTATAGCTGAAGGATAATACCATTCCTAAAGGCCTCATACCTTTAGAGGAGCTTTTTGATCATGATGATGTGGCAAGAAAACCGAGCTTGTTTCCTATGGACAAAGGAGTTGAAGATGTAAATCCTGGAACAGCTAACAAGCCCAAGCTTGTAAAGTTATCAAAAGCATTGTCTCCCGAAGTAAAGGCTAAGTATGTTAGATTACTTTCTGAATTTTCTGATGTTTTTGGATGGGATTATTTATATCTAAAGGTGTATCACAAGGATATCATTCATCATACTATTCTTATAAAGCTGGATCAAAAAACCTTTTAGACAAAAGTTGAGAATAATCAATCCAAGGTTGCTACCATCCATCGAGAAAGAGGTAAATAGATTATTTAAAGCTCGCATGATTGTTCCAATTAGATTTTCTGATTGGATTTCAAATTTGGTCCCGGTACAAAAGAAGACTGGAGAAATAAGATTGTGCATAGATTTCCAGAACTTCGACAAAGTGTCCTTAAAGGATAATTACCCTCTTCCTAAGATGGACCAAATTATGCAAAGAGTAGTTGGAGCATCACGGATTTCACTACTTGATGGTTACTAAGGCTATAATCAGATCTTAGTGCATGAAAAAGACCAAGATAAAACTGCCTTCATAACACCATGGGGAACTTTTCAGTACACCAAAATTCCATTTGGATTGAAGAATGTCGGAGCCACTTTTTAGCGGGTGATGGACATAGCATTTGCTAATGAGAAGGATTTTTTCTTGGTTGTTTATTTAGATGATTTGACAGTATTTTCTGGTTCTGATGATGAACATTTACACCACTTGAGAATTGTCTTTCAGAAATGTAGGAAGTTCGGGATTTCTCTAAACCTGAAAAAGAGTCTTTTTTCCATGGAAGAGGGTAAGCTCCTTGGTCATATAATTTCTAAAGATGGTATTCACAATGATACTTCAAGGGTGGAGGTAATCCAACATATAGACTTTCCATGCAACAAAAAGGAGATTTTGGCTTTCAATGGTAAGATGAATTTCTTACACAGATTTATACCAAATTTGGTTGAGCATTTACGTGAAATAACTAATATGTTGAAAAAGGATAGCACTGCGAAATGGACCGAGGATGCCATGAAATCATTCAATTTGGTAAATTTTTCTTTGACTATAGCCCCAGTCTTGGTTAGTCCTAATTATACTCATGATTTTATTATATTTTCATTTGCATCTAAGCACACCATGGTTGGGGTGTTGATGCAAAAGAGGGATCAGGTGGAGAAACCCATCGCTTTTTTCAGTAGGACTATTTGAGATGCTGCCTTGAATTACAATATCATTGAAAAACAAGCATTGGCTCTTATAAAAGCATTGAAGGATTTCAGAGTATACATTCTGCATTCACATAATACAGCATATGTTCCTAATGTAGTAGTCAAGGATGTTCTCATGCAAACTGATCTGGAGGGAAGAAGAGGAAAGTGGATAGCAACAATGTTGGAGTATGATCTTGAGATTAAACCTACCAAACTGATCAAAGGACAAGGCTTAGTAAAACTGATGGTTGAATCAAATCTGCATGCTCTAGATATAAATCTCATTGCAACAATGTCAGAGGATGAAGATGGTGGCTCACTCATTCAAGTATCATAAATGTTTCTCAAATAACCTTGGTATTATGATATAGTTTATGTTCTTCAGCATCTTTCGCCTCCTCCTGGAATTTCAAGAAGTAAAGGTAGATCACTAAAACTAAAGTCTGCAAAATTTTGCATTTTAAATAATGCTCTCTACTAGAAATACCTGGGAGGAGTTCTTCTTAATTGTTTGGTTGACGATGAAGCTCAGCAGGTAATGAATGATTTTCATAGAGGTGATTGTGGTAGTCATTTTTTTTGGAAAACAACAGCTAACAAAGTGTTGAGAGCAAGATATTATTTGTCGAACTTGCTTTCATATTTATATAAGACAGTGATGGGCTGCCATGAATTCCAAGTTTTTCAAGGAAAAAGGAAGTTGCTTCCTCTTCCTTTGAATCCAGTTGAAGTAAATGCACCTTTCCCGCTGTGGGGACTTGATTTCGTAAGGGAAATCCATCCCACATCATCAGCACAACACAGATGGATTTTGACAGCTACCGATTACTTCACCTAGTGGATTGAAGGCATTCCGAAAAGGCAAGCCGTGGACACGGTAATTATCCAATTTTTAGAATCTAATATCTTGTCTCATTTTGGTTGCCCTCACAAGATTATAATAGATAATGTAGCAACACTTAAGTCCAAGAAGATGGTCAAGTTTTGCAACAAGTATAATATTACATTGGGTCATTCCACGACATACTACCCGCAAGGCAATGGGCTGGTTGAGTCATCAAATAAATCCTTGGTGAACATTATTAAGAAAATGTTGGAGGAAAACAAGAAGAATTGGCATCAAAAGCTTGTTAATGCCTTGTACGCTGACAGAGCAGCAAGAAATCCATAGGTATGTCACCTTTTGAGTTGGTTTATGGTACTGATATAGTATTTCCTACATCGCTTGTAGTCTCAGTCATGAGATTGTTACAGGAAGTTGGCAATGAAGAGGATGATATTCAGCACAGAATTAATCAAATGATTCACCTTCAACAAACAAGGGAAGAAGTTTCCCAAAACACTTTCCGGTTGCAAGAGACGATAAAGAAAATTTATGACCACAAAACCAAAGCAGAAAGTTTCAGCTAGAAGATGTAGTGCTACGGTGGGATGCACGGAATGAGGAAAAGGGAAAGCATGGTAAGTTTGAAAATTTATGGAAAGGGTTGTATAAAATCTTATCTTATTGAGGAAAGAATGCATTTTCGTTAAAGGAAATGGATGGTCAGGATTTTTCAAGAGGGCCAGTGAATGGTAGGCTCCTAAAGCACTACTACTTTTGAGGTTGTTCCCTGAAGTTACTTCACCTTCATTGTATATACTAGTTTGATTTTTCTTGCAAGTTTTCAAGTACACTGTCATCTAAGTTTGGGGCGTGAAGTGAAGGCTATAAAGTTTGAATGATTAGTGTCAAGTTTGGTTGATTTGGTTTATAGTCAAGTTTAGAGTCAGTTTGGTTGTGAGTCAGTTTTCAGTTTGTATTGAGTCATTTTTCACTTTTTTGTTTTGACTGTATTGCCCAATGGATGAGGCACTTGGTCTATGGTGTTCTTAACACCTCCAAGGAGTTGTCATCCCCAATAAGGCCAATGCTAGTGTCAGTATCTGCATACTTCCATCATGGATCAAAATTTTATCTTTGCATTTTCATTTTAGGGGTCCCATACTGAAAATTTTACATCATTTCATTAGGTCATGTCAAACTGACCCACTGATGTTTGTCTTCTCTTCAGAAAATATGAATTTCTCCCTCATAGAGTATACTTGCTGACCCTTCTTCAGGTTGTATTTAGTTATGGTTTCATGGTCAATTTGCAATCATGCTTTCATTAGGTCATAGGGCATGTTTTCATTAGGTCTTAGGGTTTTATCACCAAGGTTAAGAGCATGATTTAAAAGTTTAAATAAAGGTCAACAATGGTATGAGGATGATAAATAAGTCAAATATGATGGCTTGTAGGTCATAGCCACTGAATAATTATCTTTTAACCTAATGTAATTTTCACCTCAAAAACATGCTTTTGAGGTGAAAACAGAGTATTTTGAGTTTATTTATATTTCTTATGTAATTTTAAGTCACTATATGTAATAAATGATCCCAGCTACATTAGAGCATCTCTCCTAGTTGTAAGACAAAGAAACACTGCAAAAATCAGTTCAAGTTGAGAATTATCCACCTAAAAGGACACGAAGAAGAAAAGGCATTAAAACAGAGTTTTGAAGAAGGGCAAGAAACATTAGAAAGTGGGCTTTTCAAGTGAAAAATCAAAATTTACTCCTATATAAGGCCTCACATTCCATTTTCAAGTTCATCATTCTCATTTGGCAAGAAAGGAGTCGAAAAGTGAGAAGAAGAAGAAAGTTCGAGTGAGTTTTGGGCGAAGGAGAGTTGGCGGTGCGCTTCTGGAGGGTGGCAGTGTGCTTCTGGAGTAGTGGTGGAGTGGCGTTACACGTAGGCAGACTAGCACTGTACGTTTTAGGTAGGTAGAGTGGTGCTTCACATTGAGAGCTTAGGGCTGCATGTTGACGCCCGACGCTGCACATCTGGCAATTTTCCTAGTCTAAATTTACATTGCGCTGCGCTTCTAGAGTGGTGTTGCGCATCTGTGCACTAACGTTGCGCGTTGAGCAGAAGCCCTCAAACTTCCAACAAACTTCAAAATTGTTCTCTCTTACCTTCAATGCAAGTAAGTTGACCTCCTTTGCTGCAGTTTTGGTTTGCATATCAACATCTTAAGCATCATTCTCCATGATAAATATGAAACCCTAAATTTTCCCCTAGTTTTTCCTAAAACCCTAAACCCCAATTATCATTCCTTCCTCCTATCACCTATCACTACAACTCTAAACTCTTTCCCTATCCCTTTTTCCCTATCCCTTTATCCCTATTCCATACCATCCTTATCCCTTTATCTCTCCTCCCCAAGGGAAATTTCTCAAAACAAAACAAGCCCTCCCTCTCATTTATATCATTCCTACTCCCTCATTCATTTTCTAGCCCATTAGCTCATCTCCCATCCCCTCACTCCTAAAACAATTTCACTCATTCCCTTCATACAACTTCAACCTTGCAAACATGGACAGAGAGGACCGAGACTATGAGGAGGAGGAAAACACAGGCAGTGACACCTCAGCAGATAGAGTTAGGTAGTAAAGAAAACCACAAAAGGGAGGCAAGATTATCATATAAGATCCATCAAACCTTAGGGAATTGCAGGTCTCTCAGTTGGTTGTCACATGTTTCAGATATCTTGGCTGTTATGAGTTCTGTGAGTAGGTAGAGAGAGTTCAATACCACCCAGAGCTCACCAGACTTTTTGTAGCTCATCTTCAGGACAATAAGGTGACTCTTGCTCGAGTAACATTCACAGTCTCACCCTCCATCATTTTATATGCAACCAGGATTCTGAATGTAGGGGAGAAGTGGTAGAAGGCCCAGGACCTGGATGAACATTATTACGAACCTTATATCAAACCCTAGTACAGAAATGAGGTGAAAAGACTTTTTCCTTTCAAATTTATTGAAGATAAGTATGTCCCCATGATGAAAATCATCATGAAGTATTTCACTCGTGAGGGTAGATTTTCCAGGTGGTACACCTATCACATCAGGCTCCTCATGAATTTTACTAGGGTGAGGATGTTAAACCTCCCTTATTTTTTGTTCAAGAATATTGAGAAGATGGCTCATTTTGTCCAAAAGAAGCCATACCCTCAGCAGATGAGCAGTCTCTATCATTATTCCTTGATCAAGATGATTGTGCTTCATCATCTCAGTCTCTTCAACATCTCTTGGGAGACCTTTATTTCTCATGAAATCTTCAGGGGTCCTCAAATTCCTCCACCAATCTCTCAAGAAGCATGGGGACCTTCTAGTAGTGCTAAAGTGAAAACAGATGAGGAGGCCAAAGACACTACAACTACTGAGGTGCTCGTTTACATGACATATTAGAGGGGCACAAGGAGATTTTTTGCAGCTGATAGGCAAGTGTTTGCTCCATGGGATGTGGAAGGGACCTTGCCTTCTTCATTAACTCATAAGCAAATTCTAGCTCCACAAGATGTGGAAGGGGCTTTTCCTTCTTCATCGACACAACAAGTACAGGTGCAGCAACTGCACAAAGGGAAGGAAAAGATTCCAAACGAGATTCTTGATGATGAGGAGGAAAGAGACTTTGACTTGACAGATGAGCCGGAGCAGCATTATACTCATCATGGAGTGGAAATCATTGACTTAGAGGCTCAGGATGAAGAAACCATAAAATATATCATCATACAAGAAAAGGAGGCTCAAGTACAAGCTATGGTGGAAAATTTAGAGAGGGCCAAGTATGTCATCACATATTTGGAACAAGAAAACAAGCAATTGATTGAAAAACAAGTCTGCATGGAGCTGGAAATGCTCAAGGTAAAATGACAAGGTGACAAAGAGGCACAAGTCACTTTGACTCCTATTGAGAAGGAGATTGAAGATGATAGAGACACTTGGCTAGAGAGAGTTAATTTGCACCTTGAGAAGCTGTTGCAGAAGGCCAATAGAGACAATAAGATGATCAGACACATGGCCTATCTTTACAGGACCCGAAACAAGATTTGCAATATGAGGGTCAAGAAGATGAAAGCTAGGCTAAGGCGGGCTTTGAAAGGAAAAAAGGAGGATTTTAGGCCTAGGTTGCTTGCTGAAGCTTCCTTGGCTCATCAGGACACTTGACGATGGTGCTTCTGACCAGTTTTCAGCAAGTTTAGAAGAAATTTTGTCATTTCCAATTTTTCAAATTTTACACACAGGAAAACTGCCTAAACGCGCAGCGCCGCCGGCACTGCGCTTTTCCTAGGGCCACTCAAATGAGAAATGGTTTGAATTTTTGGATTCAGAGTGATGAGGACATGCACCTAAGATATTTTCAAAGTTTTTGGGGCAGAACTGGTCCACCAAAAGGTCAAAAAATACCCTAAAAATGACCTTTCTGCCACTTTTTGGACACACAGAAGCAGTCTTGGGAGAATCAAGTTTTGATGGGCCAAATGAGCTTCAAATGTAGAAATTCTAGGTGTTTTGGAAATTATACTTGAAGGCCTTACCAATGCACTATCACGGGTTCAATTTGAATGTCACTAAGGCCTCCAAAAGGGACTTGAAAGTGGCACTACACGTTGGGCCAATGACGCTGTGTGTAGGGCAGATTTTGCTCAAGATGGCTAGCTTTCCAGTTTTTTACTATGTTCATGGATTCTCTCTCATGGAGGATGATTTACCTTTGTCAATTATGACTTGGCATGTAACTATGATAGAAAAATAGTAATAGAGGGTAGATTCATTACACTAGAAGTCAATTTGAGCTCAAATGAATCTGTTTTTCACTTTTAGAGGCAAGTTGTTGAGATGCCTATATTCTTGTTTCTTCTTTAGTATTAGTTATATTAGCTCCTCATCGTATGGATTCGACCCTTGAGGATGGGAGGAGGTTGAATTCATGTCTATCTTCTTCTTCTTTCTCATTGTAAAGGGTTGGACTCAGCTGGATGCTCAGACCTTGATTGTACACCATTTGTAGCAGTTTAGCAGGAGATTAATAAGAATTGCAACTATTTTTATGGGATCCATGTGGTATGGAGTTTTAGTACAATTTCTTCTTCTGTGATCATATTTTAATGTGTTTTATGTATTCCGTTAATCATTTCATTCATTCTAGTTGAATGCTTTCAAGTTGATAGGCATAATTCATTACATCAATGTTCTACCTTGGGAAACCATTCACCATTTCATGTTTTTTGCAGTCTAGGAAGGATCCATGGTTTTCACATGCTCTTCTTAGCTTCTCACCAGCCTTAAACATCTAACCCATCAAGCCCTAGAGTGCTAAAGCCTATGCCTACCTTGCCCCATTGAACACCCTGCAATTCTGACCTAGTTCCCTAGACCTAAATTATCCAGCTTCTCCTGATCTAGCAAAACCCCTTCAAAATAAAACCAAAACTTCATGCTACTATACCTAGCCTAAAATCCTTTTCCTGATCTAGTTGTCTCGGCTAAGATCCTTACAGAGAGAGCCCTCTCCTAGCCTAGTACGACTAGCTACTTGGCTAAGCGTGGTTTGTGGTTACCCTGGCATTGCCTTCCTTCATCCTAAGGTTCAATTGAGGTGATAACATATGACTCCAATATGGTGCTAAATAGGCCTACTGGTAGTGGAAAAAAACCAAAAATTATGCCAAAACTCCAACCATATTAAACTCACAAACTCATATGATCCTTCTCCCTAATTGAAGTAATTGGAGCTAACTAATTTTATGAAGTGTGTTAAGTCGAAAAGAGCATTATGGGAGACTACATCTATAACCATGTTGGTAGGGAAACTGGGGCAATCTATAAGATGAATCAATACTTCCCAAAGGCTAGACTTCATGCATAAGTTATACCTAAATAGAGAAGTTGAGGTTCTTCCAATGAATCTCCAAGTGTTGTAGCTACTACAACACCCTCCAAAATTTTGAACTCATTTGAATTTTGGAGCCACCTAATGGTCATGTCCTCCATTTTTAGAGTCATCAAAGTCATTTCATGCTTGGTCAAATTTTCCTAAGTTTTCAATTTTCCTCCTTAAAAACCTTAAGTGTCAATGCACTCTGTTTTCACAGTCCTATCACGGTTTCAAAACACAAGCTAGTGCACTTTCTATAAGTGGCTCCAGTGCATCTTCAACCACTAGTTGATCCCCTTTGTCATAATAACATGAGATCAGTGAATTTACCTAACCTAATTCTATCAGAATTTCTAGTGACAATTGACACTCTCTATCACAAAGATTTGCGCTAGGGGCACTTCCCTCTTCCACTCTAGTTTCACATGTGGCTCTTCCTATATAAAGAGATTAGCCCATGAACTCCTTCCACACTTATTTCTCTCATTAGAGCTCTGCAATATTTTGGAGCACAATGCTAGCCTCTCTTCTTGGTCGCACAAGAACTATCTCATGGGTAAGTATCTCCATTGTTACACTAGGAGATTGTTATTTCTAAGTCGTCATTTTAGTTCTTGCATGTTGGTTTTTAGTGTATCTTCACATTCCTAGGCTATTGGTATTCCTGTCATATGTTTATTGTATATATATGTGCGTATGACCACCCTTATTCGATTGCTATGTGCTTCCTTGCTTTCCTTTCACTCCACACTTAATCGATTTCTGAGCAACCCCTTGTTATCATGCCTCGTGAAACTCTGAGCACATGAAAGCTTCAATATAAGTGTTGGTGCATTGCACTCTCCTATCAAGTAGACTCATCAAACCCTTATCTCTAGATACTGTGACATGCACCCATCATAAGGCCAACCTTTCCTCATTGGTGCATAACACATTTCAAGAGCATAATCCCTAACCGCCTTTCTCCTTACACTTGCGCACTATGCCCACCACTAGCAGCCTTGCCTTGAGTAGCACATAGCACACTTCCAATGAAAAATAATGTCAATCCTTGGCGCTTTCTCTCTTTAGTATTCCAAAAAGGACATTCTTAAGACATGGTGGTAAGAGCTGAGCAATTTTCACTATTAGCATGGTGGGATTTATAGAACTAAGCCACCGAAGAAAGTATATCGATATCTGATTGCTATGTGTTGCGGGATATATGGGCTTGAAAATGCAAAATTATTTGAAGAAATATGGGTCTATATGGTCTACCCATGTGTCGTTGAAGGAAATAGTTTCAATTGTTCTGACCTCATAGCCCAACAATTGCAACAAAATGTTACAAAGGTGAAAAATGTTTGGAAAGGTGAGCGTCCTAAGTTCTACAAGTCATCATATTAATGCGATCTATGTGAAGAATGAAGTCTTTGGTCTAGAGTGGAAGTGGATCAAGTAACAACCTCTTATATACACTTACTATAAGATATTGTTAAAGGTTAGCTACAGGGGTATGTATGTGAAAATAACTTAGCAGTTCATTGCAGTGTTATATCATATGATATTTGGAGTTGAGACACCATGCATGACTGATAAATCTAGAGGACTTGTAGTTGAAGTTGCATATTGGTTCATATCTTCTCAGGGAACATCCATAATAGTGTTTAGAGCTTATAAGGGTCTACATCTTATGCTGAAGTTTGTAACAATAAAGTAGTCATGCAAGAGGTTGGTTACCATCTCTGCACAGGAATGTACCAATAATTACAGAGGTCGAAGAAGTCACCATGGATTATTTTTCCTTTGAAAATGGGGTCATATGAATTTAAGGATTGAAAGGTAGTGAAGGCATAAATTAAAGAACTTAATCGCTTCAGATTCAGTGAGGGGTTTCCACCGATACGACCTTAGAAGTGTATGCAAGAAACATTGTGAAAAGTTGAGGTATACCTAGCCATATGCTTATGTCTCTTATGAGGATGAAGAAAAGATCAAGAACCATTATAATGCCTCTACATCAGTTCGACCAAGTGAAGAAGTAGACCCTTATAACACAATAAATGTTTTCAATATGCATAAAGAAGGGACCCAACATGGAATGAAAACTAGGATAACGTTGAGTTGAAGAAGCAGGAATAAGATGTTGAGGAGCATAGGAGTAATAAGTTTAAATTTGATTTGAATACTAAAGAAGGTAGAAAGGAGAAGAAAAGAACTTGAATAGGTTAGGAAAATGAGACAAGAGTAAGAGCGCAGACAGAAATAAGAGCAAGATAAAAAGAAATAAAAGGATATGCTAAAGAGAAAAGAAGAACGGAAGAAAAGAAAAGAGGAGGAAGCCCTGAAGAGGAAACAAGATGAAGCTCTTAGAACATAGAGGGAAGAAGTAGAGCAATGAAGATTATAGGTCTAAAAGGAGAACAAGAAGAAATAATAAGAGGAATTTGCAAAGAAGTTAGAGTAAGATCTAGAGGCCCAAGGTATAGATGATGAACAAGTGGAAGAGAACCAAGAAGTAGAAACTGAGTCGATTATAGCTCCTCTAAATATTCAGCCTCCAACTCCTCTGACCGGTGGGAACCTTCCTTTTATTGAGATGGGGATTCCACCTCCAAATGATGACAGGATTATGGACATCTCTACTTTCGTCTTTGATGATCTCAAAGATAAGATAATTCAAGAAACGAGGAAGTACTTCCCAAATGAACCAAATTGACCTATTTCCATTCATACAAAAAGCGTTATTGTGTGAAACAAAAAGACCAATCTGAGGGTAGTCACTTCAGAAAATACATCATTTGCAATAGCCATGAAAAAGAACACTAGTTTTCTGATGCAAAATAATGAATAATTGGAGAAAGAATTCACTATTGTAAAGAAAAAATTGATCAAATCCTTGTCGAAAATCAAAGGATGTCTTATGCAAGCTCTAGTAGAGAACGATTACAGTCAACTATACTCGAAAAACTCAAGCATTTGGAAGACACGATGAAGCAATTTTATGAAGATATGATATTTTTTTAGAAGGAAATGACACCTATGTACGAATTCCATAAGGGAACACAAGAAAACTTGAGGATATTAAAGTTAGCTCATACAACTATAGGCACGATCAAGGAATAGGGCACTAAGTAATTAAATGCATCAACATCGTTGGCTAGGAAAGGAATGGTTGAAGCTAAAATGGATAGAGAAGAGATGAGAATTCATATGAAGATATATGACCGATTCAAAAATCATATAGAAAACACTACGTCAGCTTATACATTGTTGCACAACGAATTGGAAGCTTTGTTATGAGTGCACAAGATGCCTTCTATAGGTGCACTTGAGGATTTGAGTCACATATATAATATCAAGTGATAATTAAAGGAATTTTGGGACCACATTAGATAGGTGTCTTCATAGAATGAATTAGAGGTGACTAAAGACACCGTTCTACAATATGTAGCTAAGCCTGTCAAGTTACATATGGAGCTAGTCATGTTGTGGGACAATAAACAAGCATGGTACAAAAATATATACCTATATTCTTTAAAGGGAAAGATGAGATACAACCCAGAATTGCAAAAAAGAGTTGAAGGAATATCCACAGAGTATAGATCTTGGTATGAATACATTACAACAGAGCTTCATGTCACAGTGGTCGAATTACAATTTTCCCAAATATGAACACAAATATGTTTATTTTGTTTTTATGAGAACTTTTCCACAATTTTGTGAAATGTAATTTTGTAATTAGATAATGAAAAATGTAAAAAATATGTGGAAGTGAAAAAGCCACATGTGGAATGTGAAAAGTCATTAGGGAGTCCAAAGGTAATATGGAAGCTCAAGAGTCATATGGGAGCTCAAGAGTCATCAAGGAGCTCAAGGGTCACATGGAAGGTGAAAGGTCACCTCATTTGTTAGATACAAACCCTCATGGATCAAACTAAAGGAATTTTAGCCTTGGATTCTCTTGCTAGCGTAGGAGAGAGAGAGAGATCATTCTTTTGAGAAGCAAGTTGTGGCTTCATGCTCCACTATTGGAGCAAGTGAGATGACATTGTAATTTTTTATTTTGAAATTTCAGCTTAATCATTTGAAGCTCTCTAGAGCCAGGAAACCTTTTCATGGATGTATTAGAAGCATTATAAAACTTTTCTTGTAATGGTTGCAGTATATGTTTGTGCTTACATGTATTAAGGAGAATGAACTACTTTATTATATTTAGTATATATTCTTATTGAAATTGTATGTCCTATTTTCTTTTCATGATTTTGGTTATTTGAAAACTAATTTTCAAATGTATGAATGATTCTTTACATCTACGTGTGCCTTCATTAGATTAATTCTATCACTGTTCTTCTAAACATTCACTTTATTTACTCTTTTTGTGGAAGCACCTTATATTCATTTTAATTGTTTATCTCACAAAGCTAACATTTCTTGCTTTCCTCAGAAGTAATAAAAATTTTCTCTTGTTTTTTTATTCTTGGCCAAGGCATATATTTAAGTTCATCATTATGATAATCGGATCGATTTCGTAGATGGCGCTCCTAACCCAAATGGTGTGAGATCTAATTGGGATTTCATGCTAGGGATACCCCCTTGTGCTATTGGATTTCCAACACCATCAACAGGTTGGTAGTTCGATACAAAAAAAATGGAAGTGGGAAATCCAAAGTGAACCCAAACATGTTGAAAAAATAGCTACATGAACTATTCAGTTTTCACTTGCTTCTTGCAAGGCATAAAAATACACATTTTTCTAAATCTATCCACAACTAAAAACAAGTAGTCATGACCTCTTTTGGATATAAGAAAACCTCCTATGAAATCCATAGAGACACTTTCCCATGGATGAGAAGGAACTGGAAGAGGTGTATACAAACCCAATTCCCTATTAGTGGGTTTACTAGTGCCACATAATACACAACCTTCAACATACTGGATATTATTTCTCTCATTTGAGGCAAAAAAAAAATCTCTGCAAATGAGATACAATCTTCCCTACAACAAAATGACCTGTAATACAAGAAGTATGGGCTTCTCTAATCACATGCATTCTTTCATCTTTTGGAATACATAATTTATTAACATGATAGAGTAACTTGCCTTGCAAATGGTAATTCTCTTCTTGTGAACCATGAGTTAACCTCTCATACACATCCTTGAAGTACGCATCCATAGCATATGGCTCAACATAACTGTTAAGAGTTAAAGAATCATTATACAAGACTATAGATTCATTAAATGGAGGTCTAGATAAAATATCAACCACCTTGTTAGTTACACCCTTCTTGTACTTGATGACAGATGAAACTATTGTAAAAATACCATCCACCTGAAATTTCTGGATTGTTATAGCTTCATCTATGACTACAAATTCTATAATGGTTGATCATTTGTATGTATAATTGTTTCCTTTCCCATTAAGTAATGCTTCCAATTCTTAACACTTTTCACTAAAGCATACAATGTTTTCTACATTTTGCACTGAACTAATCTTGGTCTTTGTTAGCCTTATTGAATTTTGATTTGAAGTGGGTTCTCCATGCATTCGAAACCAAATATGTCCAAGACAAATTGGGTTTAACTCCCACTACTTCCTTAATGCACTCATTGGGGCAACTCCTTAGTTTGAAAAAAATATTTTATTGTGGTGCAACAACAATCATAGTGTTCCATGTCCAAATCAATGGTCATTTCTCTTTTCAATCAAAGACCTAACCTCAAGCCCTAAAAATGAAGGGAAGAAAAATACAACGTTATTGAAATCTAAGGAGAAGGGATTGAATGAGTAAACCATGACACTCCAATCCTTCTATACCTCTTTCTACAAATTTTCATAACTCCCATGATGATTGAAAATATATTAAACACCCCTCATTAATATAACCATGCATGTAATGAAAGGAATCATGTACTAGACAAATCCTTTAATATTTTAAAAGGATGATTTGGTGGGATCCAACATCAAATATAATGTTCGTTGACATGCACATTTGTGAGTTTTTTTTTAATGTGACATGAGGAGAGGGATAAAACCCCTTTTACGAATGCCTAACATTGATTCTCGTGTGATTAGGTAATTGTCACTTCAATCCTTATATTTTGGCCTAATCAACAAACCTATCTCAAGTTAATTCTTAAGAATTTCCTTGTCATCTAAGATATGCTTTCACTTCACATACCAAGAGATGACATCTTAAGAACTATGAATAAATGAACCTATTTTCTTAATGGTTTAGGCCACATAAGGTGAGAAGGGGGTCATTCCTTATATGAAATCCAAATAATTATGATAGAGTCACTAATGTTGACTGTTAGGTATTTAATTCTAGAATTAAAAGCTTGATTCCTTTATATGTTACTGACACTTCAGCTTCATTGTTTGTTGTGTGTCTTAACTCCCTATTGGGGATTCACCTTTTTTATAAATATATTATCACATTCATTCATCTAAGGAGGTGTAACATTGTGAAAAGTAAATTCAACATATTATAGATATGTTTAGGGAGGCGGGGGTATGTAGGTTCTGAAAGGTTTTTTAGGTATCAGGGGGCATAAAAATTAATATCTACTAAAAATAGGGGTTTTCATTATTAGAAATATGTATTGGGATGGGATTGAAAAAAAATATTTACGAAGGTATTTAGCAATATCTAGTTAAATTAGGAGTGTTCTTTAGTATGAACACATGTGCTATCTCAAAAGTTCACTTAGTGAAGACCCTGTCTAATCCCCTTGCAAAAGAAATCACCAAATTTTAATTAAAGACCCTAAATGACCACACCCCCCAAAACAAACTTGCAATCCCTTATTCATGTTATGTTGTAAGGAAGATATAACATCATATTTCATATAATAAAGATTTAAATTGAAGGTAAATTTAATTATTTCCTATACATTAGCTCAATAAAATTAATGATTGGATCAATTTCTTAAGATTTTTTCCGAGTATTTTTTGCTCTTGGGCACTTTCATAATTTCACTCCCAACCCACACCCTCACTCTCCTCAATAACTTCTCCACACGCACACACACACACACACACATATCAAGTTCAAACTTATAGTGGGCATAATCATCTCCCACCTCAAGTAACCATCATTGCAATGTTGAATATTGTGTAATTCAGTTAATTGGGTATTTAACTCTTCGATTTATAGCTTTCACTTTACATAGTAAGAGATGACATATCGACAATTACAAAGAAATGAAACTAGTTTCTTAATGGTTTAGGCCACATAAGGTGAGAAGGGAGTCCTTCCTTGTATCAAAGTCCAATCATTATCATAGAGTCACTAATGTTTAATATTTGGTCTTTAATTATAGATTTAAAAGTTTGATTCCTTTATATGTTACTAGAACTCCAACTTCATTATTTGTTGTGTGTCCTAACTCCCCATGGGGGCTTCACCTTATTGCTCAATATGTTATCACATTAATTCATAAACGGGGGTGTAAAATTGTTAAAAGTAAATTCAATATATTATAGATATGTTTTGTTGGTGGGGGGGGGGGGGGGGGGGGGGGGGGGGGAGGGAGGGGTGTTGACGGTAGGTAAGGTATGAGGGGTTTTCTAGGTATTGGGGATTATAAAAATAGTATCTAGTGAAAATGGGGGTTTTCTTTATTGTAGAGATGTATTGGGATGGAGTTCAACAAAAATATTTAAGGAGGTATTTAGCAATATCTAGTGAAGTTAAGGGTATCCTTTAGTATTCCATGAAGGCATGTTCTATCTCACAAGATCACCAAGTGAAGACATCATCTAATCCCCTTGCAAAAGAAATCACCAATTTAACATAAAGACCCTAAATGATCACATCCTTCAAAACACACTTGCAATCCCTTATTCATGTTATGTTGTCAAGGAATATATAACATCATATTTCTTATAAGAAATATTTAAATTGGAGGTCAATTTAGTTATTCACTATACATTATCCCAACAAAATTTATGATTGGATCAATTTCTTAAGAATCCTTTTTCCTGGGACCTCCTTCTCTTTGAGACTTTCATAATTTCACTCCCAAGCCCCACCCTCACTCTCTTCAATAACTTCTTCACTCAAAAATTATATATATATATATATATATATATATATATATATATATATATATATATATATATATATATATAAAGTTCAACTTATATTGGGAATAAACATCTCCCACCTCAAAGTCAGCATCATTGAAATTTTGAATATTGTGTTATTTGGTTAATTGGGTATTGAACCCTTGGATTTATGTATCATTATTAGGAAAAACTTGCAATCACATTAAACTTGGATTCAAGTTAAATTTTCACTACCTTGACCTCAAATTACTTTAGGAAATTTCAAGTCATTTACCTTCATAATTACACTTGGTTAACTTCAAGTTATTTTACCTTCATAATTACACTGGTTAACTTCCAGTCATTTTACCTTCATAATTGCACTCGGTTTCTATGGTTCTAGTCTACTTTTTATTGGATATGATGTTTTTCTTCTTTAATTCTTGAACAATATTTTGTGCCTTGTATTGGGCATCAAATCACCATTTGGAACATTTCTCAACTAAATTTTTCATCCCATTGTAGTGTTTTGTTCGAACTTATTTGAAGCTAATTTTAACCAAGATTCAATGAAAATTTGTTGTCTACTCATTTTCTAGCATAGTAAAGAACTTATTCATGAAACACGACTAATTATTCCACTATTATGATATTTCGAAACTCAATTATGATGTATGGTTGATGATATATTTTAGAATTAAAAAATTACAGTTGAGCATAACCTAATAAATTTCATAGCATTATTTCTTTATTGTATCTCAAAACTTATATTTTATTATGTCGATAGGGGTGTCTATTTTGGAATAGGGCTTCCAGAATTTTAGTTTCATTATCAATAATTATTAGGTGGATGGTAGTGATTTAACCTCCATGGAATATTTTAGGATATTCTTACTAGTATACACAAATCAAAGCTTGAGGTATAGATATGCCATGGTATTGGAACATGGTATTACAACAAATACTATTTAAGAACCTCCATGGTAAAATGACAGTGAATCTCCATGGTTAAGAATCTTTTTACATGTTTTGTTTTAAATGTATAAATGTCTAATTTATATGTTAACTCTTTCTATATAATAATAATAATAATAATAATAATTTAAATAAAGATATAATTTAGTTAATTTTTATGATTTTTTAAATTTGCAATGTGAGAAGTATCATAAGTAACTATTTGGATACTTATCATGAATTGATGCATATTAGTGTTTACCAACCATTTAATTTATATTGTTGTGATAATGTATTTTTATGCATTTTTTCTTAATTACACACTTACATTCCAACTTTGGCAACTCCTCTTTGGTTTCAACCCCTAATTTGCCTCTTCATCTTATGCACCAAAATATTTTACCTGATATTGGTAATGCCCTGAACAATTTATCAAGATTGACTCAGATATGATAGTGAAGGGTATTATAAAATTTTCACATATGTGCATTGAAGTTGATCTCAGTGAGGGATTATCTGACAAAATCCTCCTGAACTAGAGGGGAGTCACTTATTCATAGCCACTAGATTATGGGAACACAACCTTCTATTGTAGGATACATCAATAGCCTGATCTTCTCTAGAATGTATGTCATTCTTCCCAAGGGTCTTCTCCACCCTCAATAGGCATGAAAACATCTCGATGGTGGAAAAATCCTAAAACTTCAAAGGGTTATAAGCAACATTCTACTCCTCCACAAGGTAGAAAGAAACAACCAAAAACACCTTCATACAACTCAAGGCCCACAACCTAAGAGCAACCACAAGTCATCATGTCTCATTCCTTTGATGTTGATGTTCAACCCATGAATAGGTTGGAATGAAACTCAATTATAATTTTGGCCTTGTCTATGAGCAGACGTAAATGCTTCCATGAATCAGATGATTCAGATAGTGATAAGGAAGTAACCAACACTGAATACCCTTTAGAAGTAGACATGTCGCAAGAAAATGTAGCTATTATCTCCTATACAACAGTTCCAGGCAAACCCTTGGAATGGATCAATGTATGAAATAAAAAGAACGACTTAGAAAACAATCTTGGTCATGGGTCAGTTCCAAGATTAGAGTTGTTAATGTACTTGTCTTTCCAATGTAGGCAAGATTTACAGCTTGATTATGGCCAATGCCTAAATTTATTGGTGGGTTATAAACCTTGAGGTACTTGGGATGTAATTTATGTAATATACCCCCTTATCTACTTTGATAACCAGATGTGGTTACTATGCTAACCCAGTAACCATGAGAATGGGATCTAAAAATTTCAATTTTTTTGTTGTTGTTGTTTTCATTCTATTTGCAGGAAATATATTTTACACTAACCCTTTGAAACTTGGTCCTCTAATAGTAATTCATTTTTGGCCTTGGCCTCTAGCCATATCTAATGGGTCGACTGGCTGCCAATATAATATGTGCATCATACATAACTGTCCCAACATGCCTATTACCAATATTTATTCATTAAAAAAACAGGATAGAGAATCTTATTAACAGCAGCCATCCACTTAGACCAATTTAATTTGTCTGAAATATGTTAAGCCCCTTTGATGGAATATATTAATTTTGTTTGATAACAAAGTGTTAATTCTATTTGATAACAGAAAGAAACCAACTCCAAGATGTCAAAGAATTGAGTTTTACAAGGGACTATACAATTGCCCAGGTTTGCTTTCAACATTACTGTTGTCTGTCACATCATATACTGAGATAGTTAATTCTACATGTATCATGTATGTACTTCCTAGATACACGAAATCTCCATCATTTTAACACATCAAATAATTAAAATTGCTTCAGCTACTAGCCTGGATGCCTTAATTTGAGCAGTTCTATTTTCAATCCAACTTCCACCACCAATGAAAAGGTCCCTTTTCACAGTAAATATTCCATTTTGTGTGTGAATTGGCATACAATGTGGGAAATAGATTGAATACAAGGGATATATCTAAGCCTTGAACATTTTGGAGACAATGACCATAGAGAGAGATTATCAAGATTGAAATTTTGATAGCCCAAGAGAAGCCAATCACAATAGGAGCTTGATTAAATGTTATATTGTATCTCTTATTCCTTATTAAAGACAACATCTCAATCCAAATGTGCTACTATGTTGATTGAAAGTACACACCAATAATGGAATATGTCCCTATGAGGGATATATACCAAATATCAATGGCTAAACATATAGCAGGTAGATAATCATCGAAGAGACATTTAGTTGAATAAACATAGTTTTTAGACACCTTCAAACAATTAGGTAAAAATGTAAGGTGACTAAAATAGAATGTATATTGAATACAAAAAAACTTCTAGATAGTCTCAAAGTCCCACCATGATCCAAGATCTATCCATGATGGAAACCTTCAATGGTATTACTCCATTCTTATACAAATCCAAAGCTCAATAGAAGTATAAATTCATGCATGATCAGCATTGGACAAAGCATCGTCTCAAGTATTGTGTGGTTGCACTTGAGCAAGTGCTCTAATAGTAAGGATGAGTCTCCAAGTCCATCATTATATTGAAATCGTAGCAAGGAATGGATTCTTTGACTTGTGCTTAGTCAAAGATGCTAATTCGAAGTTAGTCTCATAGATATTTGAGTTAGCTATTAGTTAACATGTGTGAAGTGGCCTATCACTAAGTTATTGTCAGTTAATTCAACTTTGAAGGATTTCAGTGAGTTATGTACTAGTTGATAGCTAAAAATTAGCTATCTAGTGGAGTTAAACTCAGTGTGTGTCAATTAACTGATCTCTACTTCTAGAATAGAGATAGTATTGAGTTATTGAGATTAGTTGAGTAGTTTGACTTCTGTTAACTCAATTGCCTCTCAGTTAACTAGTTGCACCTACTAAATTTAGCCTTAATAGGTCATGCAATTCAAATTTCCTATTGAGATTAAATGATGGAACAAATATATTTATTCATTGTATACAGTTTTTGTGCACAGAGCTTGAGAAGCAAGTAGAACAATTCTCTTGGGAATTGCACAAGGAAATAGGAGAAATTCCTATTTTTTAGGGAAAGTTTTGTACTAGGAAATAAGAGCTCTTAGAAGGCCTTATTTACGTAACTGTTGGGCAAGCCTTGAGAGAGTTGATCAGTATTATAGGAGAGCTTTAGGATTGAAGAAATTTCTATGTAATAGATCAGATTGATCAGTTGATTTAATACAAGCAAGAGGGGTTTTTCCAAGTTGGGTTCCCTAGATAAATTGTTGCGTTCTATGTGTGATTGTGTTTATATTCATTGTTTTCCTTCCGTAGAATTTTGGTAGAGAGATCATGTGTCTTTTGCATATCAATTTTCTCTCATTAGCAGTTGAAATATTTCAAGGATTTTCTACATGTCATCAACACAGAAAACAAGATAGAGATTGAGTTCCTTGATCATATTCAAATCATATTGGAGAGAAGGTCAATTAGTGCAAGAATTCTATAAGTGCAAGAATCATGCCATCTAATGGTTTTAGGACAGAGTATGCCCTAGAAAGGATTTTGAGCTTTTATGCATGGAAGGACATAATGAAGGTTGTGTTAGATGATAATGGGGTTTTGGAATAGATCAATACTAATATTCCTAAACCTCCTACATTAGATGCATAGTAGTTGACTCAATGAAAGAAAGACATTACCAAAACTGGGAGGATGATCCCAGAAGGAGTTAGAGACCATATTGTTCCAAATTTACATGGGAATGATACACCATTTTAGATGTGGAAGGCCCTTACTTATCTGGTTAAAAGAAGTAGTGATGCCAGAAAACTCACTTTGAAGGAAAAATTCAGGGACATTCTGTTGAAAATAGCAACAAGAAATGATAAAAATAGAATCTAGAAATTCCATTTTAATTTGTCCTTGAATTAAACTGGGAAATAAAATCAAATTTTATTCTCATATCAATTTGTAATAGTTAACTAGAGTGTGTTTACTTAGTTAACTTAGGAATTTCGAGTTGGAAGTCTTTCTGAAGTCATGTATATGTTCTCCCTATATTATAGGGCCCCAAGATGAGTTAAGTATGAGTGGTAATTAGTTAACTCAGTTTACTGAGTTAAGTCCAGTTAAATTAGTTCCAAAATCTTTGAGGAACTAATAGTGAGTTAACAGTTAGTTGATGCATTAGTGTACTCAACTAGTGCTACTCCAGTTAACTGAATATTCCCTCATTATAAACTCATGCATGTCGATTTTGAGAAAGACACAATTGATACTAGAGTGCAGGGATAGTGTAATATTTGTTGCATAATTTTTTGAGTTGTAAATATGGTGCATGCAATCAAGAACTGAACCTAGAAGGGATCACACAATTATGGATGAGGAAATTCCCTTTAAATACAGGCTAATTCTCTTAGGAATTGTGCAAAGAATTAGAATCTTGGAGGCTTGGAAATTTGGCTAAGTATTGTCCAAAGGAAATCATCAGGCAGAGGATAGGAAATACTTGTGCAGATTAATCTCAAGGTTGAGCAGAGCATATTGTATTTATTCAAATTCTTTGACTAAGGGCGCAAGGAAATAAGAGGCTTGGAGAGCAGAGAAGAGGCCTAGATTTGGCTTTAGTTTGCTTGTGAGATGGAGATTTATTTTACTAAGTGCTGGGATTTTTATTGAGAGAACAAGAATTGTATTATCATATTGGATTTTTGATTAATGCAATATAGATACTGGGGTTTTGAGCTATGGCTTTCCCCGGATATTTATTGTGTTATGTGCCATTGATTTGTCTTCCTCTTTTCGATTATTATTTTCATCGATCTTTATGGGCTTCTTCTCTGAAGAGTAGAAGTAGATTCTTATATTTTTATTTAGTACATTGCATGAGTTTGTGAATACACACGATAATTATACATGGTATTGGAGCTAAAGGAAGTATACTAGAGGATATTTCGAAGTTTTTATATTTGGGCCGCAAGTTTATAGAGCAGATATGAAAATTTTTCTGCAAAATTTTCAGAAACAAATATGATATTTGGATTCCTTACGAAAAATACATGAATTCAGAAAAACAAATTGGCCGAATCAAAGTTCGAATGAGGGAGATATCACTGTTTAAAATTAGCTCTTTTTCCAGAAAATTCCGTGATGGCGAGACAAATGAAATAGATTGGTGTGCTAGCAAAGAACTTGTATGCTTTTTAGGTTCAAGATGCATTAAAAGCCTTGAGGTGCAAGGAAAAGGTTAGAAACTTTGTGGTTGAGGGGGAGAGTAAATTACCTCTCAACATGCAACCCCAGAAGAAGCATCAGAAGAAGCTTCAAGAAATTGTGTAGCAGCCACAATTAGAGAAGTGGAGAGGAGACACAGTGAAGTGATCCACTCAAGTAGAGAAGAAGCAATCTCAGAAGTAGTCTCGGACAATTGTGGAGCATCCATAGTAGGAGAAGCTGAGAGGATACTGAGTGGAGGCATCCAATCATGCAAAGACCTCCAGTAGGGGAAAATTTTGAGCCAAGTGGGCAGAGGGATCACATGCAGCCATACCTTTAGGTGTGAGGTGGGGTGATTTGATATGATAGTCCCAAGAGGGATGAAATTAGGTAGGTTCCATCGAGTGGTTTTATCTCATGGATCTTACCTTGCTACGGGAGCCCAACGTACATAGTAGCGGGAGGAATCAGTGAGATTGATGCAGTCAGAGATGAGAGTGATAGAGGCTAGAGTAGTTAGATACTGAAGAGCGTAGAGAGGGTTGACAACAATGCAGAAAGGTAGAGTCAACAAAACAACAGAGTTTTTAGTTGACAGAGGAAATAATAGTCAGAGATTTTGATGACAGAGGAATAATTCTGATTCATGTTGGATGTGTTTTTTGTTTATGTAGTTGTTGGTGCAACAACACTAGAGAGAAGTGTTGTTTGCAGAACATTTTAATGGTTCAAGATTGGGATCGAGTTGAGTTACTTTCTTGTTGAGAGTGAGTGTTGAAAATAACAACAAGAAATGATAAAAAAAGAATCCAGAAATTCTAGTTTAATGTGTCCTTGAATTAAACTGAGAATTAAAATTGAATTTTACTCTCATAGCAACTTGTAATAGTTAACTAGACTGAGTTGACTTAGTTAACTTAGGAATTTTTATTTAGATGTCTTTCTGAAGTCATGTATATGTTCTCCCTCTATTATAAGGGTCCAGGATGAGTTAAGTATGAGTGGTAATTAGTTAACTCAGTTTACTGAGTTAAGTCTAGTTAAATTAGTTCCAAACTATTTGGGGAACTAATAGTGAGTTAACAATCAATTGATGCATTAGTTCACTCAACTAGTGCTACTCCAGTTAATTGAAGATTTCCTCATCAGAAACTCATGCATGTCAATTCTGAGAAAGACCGAGTTGAGACAAGAGTGCAAGGATAGTTTACTATTTGTTCTATAATTTTTTGAGTTGTACGGATGGTGCAAGCAATCAAGAACTAAACTTAGAAGGGATTGCACAGTTGTGGATGAGGAATTTCCTTTTAAATACAGGCTAATTCTCTTAGGAATTGTGCAAAGAATTAGAATCTTGGAGGCTTGGAAATTTAGCTAAGTATTGGTCAAAGGAAGTCATCAGGCGGAGGATAGGAAATACTTGTGCAGGTTAAGCTCAAGGTTAAGTAGAGCAGATTGTATTTATCCAAATTCTTTGACCAAAAATACAAGGAAATAGGAGGCTTGGAGAGAAGAGAAGAGGCCTGGATTTGGCTTGAGTTTTCTTGTGAGCTGGAGATTGATTTTACTGAGTTTTTGTATTGTTCTTGGGAGAACAAGCATTATATTATCATCTTGGATTTCTCATTAATGCAATATAGATAGTGGGGTTTTGATCTATGTCTTTCCCTAGATATATATTGTGTTATGTGCCATTGATTTTTCTTCCTCTTGTCAATTATTGTTTTCAAGGATCTTTATGGGCTTCCATTGTAAAGAGTAGAGGTAGATTCTTGTCTCTTGTTTTACTATATTACATGAGCTTGTGAATCTACAATATATTCTACACATTCAAATGGGAAAGAATGATACCATAGTTACATATCTATCCAGGATTGCTCAAGTGAAGGATGAACTTGGATTAGAGAAACAGTTCCACCAGCAGATCTTGTGAACCTTTCTCTTCTTATGATTCACAAATCCTGGCAAAGTTTTCAGGATGTAATGAATAATAGAGGTAAACCCCCTAATTGGGAGAGACTATGGTCAAATATTCTGCAGGAAGAGATAAGGAGGAACACAAGGGATGTAGTCTCATATAGGAAACAAGATGAGGAGAACTTGCTTTCGCTGACAAAGGGAAGAAAGTCAAGTTAAAGAAGGCCCAAGGATAGCCTAAATCTAGTCAGAATGGAGGAAAGAAAAATAAGTATCTTAGCAAGATTAAGTGTTTTCATTGCTATGAATTTTGGCATTGTGCTACAAAATGTCCAAATAAGAAATCTAACAAGCATGATGTAGCAACAACAACAGGAGAAGCACTTTCTTCTTGGTTTGAATTGGATTTCTCTTTGATATCTTGCATGGAAAGCTCAATTCAAGGTAGTGTGTGGTATATTGATTTTGGGGATTCATTCCACATGATAGGGAATAAATATTTCTTCAAAATTTTGGAGGAGAAAGATGTGCAATTCCATGCCGAGCTTGGAGATTATGACTAATGCATGATAAAAGGATTTGGTATGACTAATGCATGATCAAAGGATTTGGTATGAATGGTGCATGATCAAAGGAATTGGTACTCTGAGATTTAAGAGGTAATATAATTCCCTTTTCCATCTCAAGAATGTGATGTATGTCCTAGGATTGAAGAAAAAACTTTTCTCAACAATAGTACTTGAAGACTAAGGGTATGATGCAATATTCAACAAAGGGAATGCCTACCTTAAGCATTATGTTTTAGGACAAGTCAAGTAGATTGGTGTAAGGATTAAGAACCTCTACAAATTGGAGGTTGATGCATGTGTAGCCTTGAGAAAAAAAGAAGAGAGTTCTCAGAGTAGAGATGTGGTGGTTGAGTGAGAGCAAGATAAAACTCTCAGGATGGGGGCTCATCCAGTATCTCAATTTCAATTTAAGATAGTTGGTAGTTGCACTGACCAGAGGGATGAAGATGAGGACCATAGCCCAGGGAAAGTGGAGGAATCCACTCAGTTAGAGACTCCCAATATAGGGAGTGTTTGAGCCAAGTGGGCAGAGGATTTGGTTAAGGGAGATCAGAAGAGAGTTGAGTCCCATAGCTTCAAGAAGCAGAGCATGATGGGAAAGAATGGGTCTTCAAAATAGATTCTGCAAAATAAAGTAGAGAAGCCTTCAAATTCATAGGGAGCATTTGCAGCAACAAAGAACTTGGTAGACTTGAAGACAGATCTAGGTGGAAAAGGTTCTTCCAAGGATCCCTTCCTCACTAAGAGGGAGTGTTGAAATTGAAGAAAGGAATGGATTCTTTGACTTCTGCCTTAGTCAAAGATGTTAATTCGAATTGAGACTCATAGATATTTGACTTAGCTATTAGTTAACATGTTTGATGTGGCCTATCACTGAGTTATTATTAGTTGATTCAACTTAGATGGCTTTCAGTGAATTGTGTACTAGTTGATAGCTAAAATTTAGCTATTTGGTGGAGTTAAACTTTAGTTTCTATCAGTTAATTGATCTCTAGTTCTAGAATAGAGATAGACTTAAGTTATTTAGTTTAGTTGAGAAGTTTGATTTTGTTAACTCAACTAACTCTCAGTTAACTAGTTGTAACTACTAAATTTATCCCTAATAGGTCATGTAATTCAATTTTCCTACCAAGATTGAATGAAGGCATAGATATATTTATTCATTGTACACATTTTTTTGTGTGCATAGCTTAAGAAGAAATCAGAGAAATTCTCTTAGGAATTGCATAAGGAAATAGGAGAAATTCCTATTTTGTAGGGGTATATTTGTGCTAGGAAATAAGATCTCCTAACAAGCCTGATTTGCCTAGGTGTTAGGTAAGCCTTAAGAGAGTTTATCAGTATTGCAGCATCGCTTCAGGCTTGAAGTAGTTTTTATGTAATAGATCAAATTTCTTAGTTTATTTAATACAAGCAAGATGGGTTTTTCCTAGTTGGGCTCCCTAGATAAATTATTTTGTTTTGTGTGTTATCGTGTTTCTATTCATTGTTTTCATTCTGCATAATTTTGGTAGAGAAATCTTGTGTCTTTTGCAAATCAAATTTCTCTCATTAGTAGTTGCAAGATTTCAAGGATTTTCCACACATTCAACTACTACACATTTTTGGTATTCAATGTATATGATTTTCTAGTGCCTATGAACTTTGTTGAGACCTAACAAAGAAATTTCACCAGAAGTTGTGCAGGAAGGGAATTCATAAGAAAACCTTGATGTCTTAAGGTTGGATATGTCATTTTACCTAGATATTGATCTCAAAGGGTACCCTTTTATTTTTCAGTCAACCAAGGACTCCAAAGAGGAAACATACATTGAGTTCCAACACAATATCCTCTAACTACATTAATGACCATTGAAAACATGAAAATGAATTCAACAATTAGTATGAATTTATAACTAGAATTAATACAATCACCTTTCCTCTCTGTGGAATCTTGGCTAAGAAGTGCATAAGAGGCAATCATATTCCTCAAAAGGCATGATGGAATCAACCGTAACCAAATATGTACCACCACTCATTAGATTTATTATTGACATCTTGTGACCATATTTCTCAAGGAGTTCCATAATCTTATACAAGCACCATCTTATTAGAAATGTAAGTTGAACAAAATAACCTCCAAACATGGTATAAACATCATGTGAGAGCTGTAATATGAATATAAAAAATATTTAAGACAAATAAAGTTCCACCATTAAATTGGGGGATTGAACACATAGTTAAAAGGGAATTTTTGAGTTAATTCCTTAATTTTATCAAAAACAATCTTATTGACATTCACATGCCTAAATGTGACCTTTAAAATTCTCCATGTGTTTATTAAGGATACAACCTTCTAAGCTACAATATTTGTATGCCTGCATGTTGTTTATTTCAACACAAGAAGTGCCAAGTTATACTCCTTACAGTGATTTAGTGTTGGTGTCAATAATGCACATATATCAATGTTCCTTAGTTCACTACTATATGTAAACAAAGGCTCAGTAACTACTCCATGTTCCTAAACTTTGAAAATGCATACATAAACTTTTAGTGAGCTCCAAAACACATGGTAGCATGGGGGATTCACTCAATGAACCTCTGACATATCACGTGTGTTCATGTCATACTAAAGAATACCCTTAATTTGACTACATATTGGAAAATACCTCTAAAAACCAAATTATTTAACCCCCTACCAATACGAACCCAATACACCTCCCCAATTTGAAAAAACTCTACTTTCACTAGATATTGTAGATATCCACTTTTTCATTAACATTTTGTATACCCCTTTATATTTTTTCATTAACTTTGACCCCCATTTTTTATACCTGCGAATATAAAAACAATTTACCCCCTATATATCCCCAATATATTATGTCATTTTTTCCTGGATATATATCCCCAATATGAATGCGCGTGGTATGGTATTTCTCCCCTAGTGAATCCCCCGTGCATGGTAGTCTACCTCGTAATTATATTTGAATTATTACTAGTAAACTATAGGAAATAGGGCATTAGAGGAAATTTTAGCCTAAAAGTTTCCATGAAATTTTCATGTAATTTCCATGTCATAATATGTAAACCAATGAAAATCCTTTAAATTTGAAAAAAGATACTTCTAAATATTTTGGAAGGAAAAGAAGAAAACACACTTTTTTAATTGAATTTTTCAATTATCTCCTTATATGTTTACTCAAATTTCAAGTGTAGACACTCGTTGGATGTGGAATAAATTCCACATCCAATGAGTAGCCATTATGCATACTTTTAAAATACATTAAAAAAGTGTGTTGAACATGATTTTTAATGTATCTTTAAGATTGAGGATCTAAGAGTAGGAAAAGAAAAAGGATGGGCATAGAAATACACAAAGACAAGAAAAATGGAAAACTTTGTTATCACAACATAAATAGTGAAATAGATACTTGTGAAATTAAGTATGGATAATGTGAAATATGTAAAGAAACCTTTGGCTTGCCATTTTAAGATTTTTTCATCTATGTCTAGTGATAAAAAAGAAAAGAATTGTGTGTCTCATATATCATATACTATTGCAGTAGGAAGTTTTAGGTATATGATGGTATGTATTAGACCAAATATTTCACATGCATTTGGTGTTGGGTTGTAGCAGCTACAACCACCCTCCAAAATTTTGCCTTAGACTTTTTTGGAGCCTCCCTACCAGCCTTTCATAGCACCTTGTCTTGCTTCGTCAAGTACACAAGCTTCAGTGTTTTCTTAAACAAAGGCAGTCTGTTGATCATAGCTTGATGCATTCCCCTCATAGGTTGTCCACTTGGACTTGGTTCAGTTGTAGGTCGAGCAGCTTCCCCAAGAAAATTGCGCATATCTGGAGGGCAACTAGCCTTCCCTCTAGAAATTGTACAATTTTGTCGGATAGGCTGTTGGGCTCCAAAATTGCACAATTCTGCCTGTCAACACTCCCAACAGGAAATGCACAAATTTCTCCAGCAGGGTTGCTCAACCCAGAATTTGTGTAAATCTGGGTAGCAGTCAGCTGCTCTGCCAAAAAGTTGCACAAACCTCCTGGGCAACCAGCCCAGCTCCCAGCTAGAAATGCACATTTTTCTTAAGCAATTGAGTAGCTTCATGCATGAGCTGTCCGGTTTACCAGTTCCGCCTGGGAACAAGGAAAATTGACTTGCATGCATGCATGACTTGATTTTCCCAGAATAGAAAAAGGAAACATGAAAAAGGCATCCCATGATCCAGGGAGATATTTTTAGCAGCTAGAGGTTACATGCAAAGTTGTTTTAGAAGTTTCCCTCCAAGTGTCGCTTTTTCCTAAATTTGTGGCATGCGCGTCATGAGCCCAAAATTATTTATTCGACACATTAGATCTCATTCTTTCACATAGATCTTAGAGCTTTGACATCCCATAACACATATAGGACTCTTCGACACATCTGGGTCCACTATTCAAGGGTAAGTGGCCTCAACTTGTCTTTCTCAGCATTTCTGTCGCTTTTTGTGTATTCACTTGTGTGAGTGTTGTTTTCTTTGCTTCTTCGAATGCTTGCTATCGTTTACATGTATACTAGCTTGTCCTAGCTCTATTTTAGTTTCCGTTGCTATCTCACTATTGTTGCATGCTTGAAACTATTTTGCACGAACATCTGCCAAACCGACGAATCACTTCACCCACATCAATGTTGATTTGTTTGTTGAATCTTTCATTCATGTTTTGCATGCATTGGAAATCACTTCTACTTTCACTTAGTGTTTCCATGCATTCACCGTCTTATTTTCTTTTAGTTTCCCATCGGCGAGTTAGGCCAACCTTGTCGCAGACTCTGCCTTCACTGAGAATGCATTGCGTATTCTGGGGAAGGAAGGCTCTTCCTTCCTCTCTAGAAATGTACATTTCTGCCCATCATTTTCCTCTAGGACTATTTTCTGCATTTCTGAGGGATAGTGACTACTGGCCCACAAAATTTCACAATGCAATCCATGAGCCTGTAGTCACCCCTAGCTAGAATTGCGCCTTGCACAATCCCAACAACTAGTAGCTAGTCTGGATTGTGCATTGCGCAGATCCAATAGCCAGTCTGGATTGCGCATTGTGTAGATACAACAGCTAGTCTTTCCTCCTAGATAGCCCAGACTTCCTTCTGTGTAGTTTTGTCAGCCAGTCACCCAGCCTCCTAGAAGAAATTTTGCAATCTTGCCCATCAGTTTTCCAAGTATGTGCTATGTCATTCCTCGAATTTTATTTGTTTTTGCTGACATATTTCTTGCCATGCATGTTGCTTGTCTTCGAATATTTCTGGTGTTCATCTATATCAATGGCTTCTAAGAGAACAAGATCACAAGACACTAATGGAAATGCAGTTGGAGCAGTAGTTGATAAAGTGTCCTCTAGTCTACTGATATATGAAGATACAAAGTTGTATCTAGACAAGGACATCAAACTAAAGTGGCAAGAGGTCAATGAAACATTTTCAAGAACTTTTGGGGAACATCTCGAAGACTGTCAAGTGTACGTGAACATTCATAAGTCTGGCTTGTACTGGATTGCATGCAGATATCCCATGCTCCCATGCGCAAACATGATACACTGGATCGTCTCTCACACTAATCCCGAGATGATGACCTCTAGCAGTGTCAGTGGGACGAAGCTTGCAAACTTCTGGGAACATGATTATGATGAGATGTATCAGATGTCAAAGCCCATGACTATCATGAAGACTCCATTCATCTTACCCAACAACAGTGCTAACTCCAGAGAGATTCTGAAGGACTGGGTAAAGGAAGCAGCTTGATTCAGGATGACACCCAACCAGATCTACAAAACAAAGATACTAAGGAAGGCATACCAATACTTGATCACATTTTCTTGTCGGTGGTATGGCCAAGCAAGCACGAAAACCTTCCCACAGAGTTGGGTGGTTGCACTGGAACAATTGGCTAGAGAAGGAAAACCATGTAACTGGTCTGGCATACTGGCTCATCAGCTGAAGGAACAAGTAACGAAGGCTTGACAGTCACCCGAAGGTGTGCATGCAAATATTTACATGTCCACCTACATCCTAGATACAGTCTGTGCCTGACAGAAGTTCCCAGGTTTGGAGTGGGCATGGTCACTTGTGGACACTACTGTGAACACATATTTCAAGTTGTTGTCTGAATGTAGCTTCAAAGGAATAATCACATGGTTTTCATATCATTTTTTCACCCCAGTGTAGAAGATGATATTCGAACAGGATCCACCCTACATGTCAAAGGAGGAAATGGAGACATTGATAGGCATTGCAGATTGGTATGCCTCAGCGTATGACACTTTCATCTGAATGTCTAGTGCAGAGAAGCCTCCACATGTTCTGCCAAAGTTTTCCTTGGACGTACTTGTCATGTAGGAAGTAGCATATCACATCTCAACAAGATTGACAACTAGACTACATCATAAGAAGAAGGAACCTTCACCCACTCTTCCATTGTGGATTTTGTTATATTAGATCCAAAGTATCAAGCAAGAAAATGTTGAAGCAGAACTGATGAAGAAGTACCCATTCGACCTACAAAGCTACAATCCGTATGACCCACATTGCATCGTGAAATATAACTACACGAGTGTTCAGTTCAACTAGATCCATGGGGCATGTCATTGGGCCAAGGAGGACCCATGGAGATATTGCTACAGTTTCTCTAGACCCAATGAACTGGTCGGCTTCACTATGGAGTGGTTAGCGAAGCAACATGAAGCAGCATCACGGAGAGCACCAGTAGTAGCAGCAATAGTAGCAGTGGTAGCAAAGGCAAGCATACCAGTGCACGACAAAGGTAAGAGGAAGATTGTCGATCGCATGGAGGAGGAGCAAAGTTGAAAGTTTCGAGCAGATCCACTTGTAGAGAAAGAAGATATGGCTATAGAGGCAAAGAGGTAGCAGCACGACAAGTGAATCACACGAAGGAAGAAGGATAAGAAGAGAATGGAAGAAGCAGAGAAGGAGTTGCATGAGCTGAGGGAGAAACTATGAAAGGAACAAGAGCTGTGCAAACAGGAGAGGGAAGCGTAATAGCAACATATATAGTAGGGGGTGCAACATGTGAAAATAGATGAATCAGCTTCCGTACAAGTAGTTGATTCATTAGAACAGTTGGCATCAGGTGAACAAGGTGAACCATCACAACGACAATATTTTGCTCATGAGATAGAACAAGCACTTCAATAGCTAGATGGAAACATGGAGTAGCAGGAGTTGGAACAGGACACCAACCTCATGCCTTACCACAAGGAGGTCGACTCACCTACTTCAATGCATCCAGATGATGAGAAATTCTGGAATGACCAAGGAGGCACTAAGATCCCTGGTGATCAATCGAAAGAAAAGATGCACAAAATCTCGTTTGATGAATCCCAACATAGAGTTGTGTAGTCTCGTAGAGTGTCAACTCTGGAGGATCATATTTCTCCTGCACAAGTTGAAGAATGAGTGAGCATGAATGATGTGCACAAACATCTAGTTGCCTTGCCTGATGCAACTAGAGTGTACGCCGAAGCCACTAACTCAAGTGTTCGCTTCCTAATAGTTGAGAATGAGAAAATGGAAAAGGAACTACAAATGGCCAAGCAAGGAGGAGACTTGGTGACAATGTCTTCCCAAGCTGAACTAAAGAAGGCAATACTAGATGAATTATTGTCCCTTGCACACTTATGCGAGTATTTTACTCCAAGTTTGGTACCATGCACAAGGTAGTCATCCATATCAATGGATGGTAGCAGCGATGTGCTAGAAGAGCACATATCTTCATGAACTTGGATGCTACTGTTGATGACATGTAAACATGGATGATGAAGTACAAGGGAGCCCCACTTCACTTGCCTAAGATGATGAGGGTCAATGCGGGTGAGCTAAAAGTACATATCTATAGTCAGATCTGGAATTACGAAGAACTGACGTAGTTAATCACTAGCATACAAGCTTCCCATGCATTATTATTCAAAAGTATGGATGTTTTGGTGTGCACACATGTGATACCATCACTTGGGACTCTCACCCAGGCGAAGACAAAGAAATAGTTTAGACTCAATCTTGATTTATACTTCGATTAGTTGATGCACATTTCCACCAGCCCACGCTTTCCCATCAGTGTAGACATCATGCACAAGTATGTTGCTAGTCCAGCCACCTTGAAGACAATGATGCACATGCTTTCGGATGAGTTGGAGAGAGGAGCCTGAGCAATGTACCCGAATGCTATGGAGGCAAGGGTTAGGTTTCAGACAGATGTTACCACAGAATGCATGGACACCATCAAGGACTACAGATCTTGGTATCAGTATGTTACTGTCGATCATCATGAAGATGTTGAGGAGTTGGACTTCCATGGTTGTCTAATTCAAAGTGACGTCTAGTTTGGCTTGCTCAAGCCAGTTGTGTTCACATGGGTACATGTGCATTGTAATGTTAAGTCATATCAAGTATAAGTCAAGTGTCAATAGTGGATGTCACAGTCATAGAGTAGGTGAAAACTCATGAGGGTAGTTGAACAGTGACAAAGTGGAATGTCAAGGGCCAACCCACCCTTTGCTATAAATAGTCCCTCATAACTCATTGTAGAGGCTTTTGGTGAGCCAATCTTCCAATAAGACTATCTTGGAAAGAGCTTGGATAGTATTATAATGCGCCTTGGTTTCTCTACTGCACAGAGCTAGTTCATCTCTCTAGAGGAGCAAGCAGATGTGGCTGTAACATTCCACTATTGGGGCTAGCGAGTTTAAATGGATGTATTTTATGATTGGAATTTATGCTTCTTTATATAATAAGAGCCAACACATTTTCATGCATATGTTTTTATTGTACTTGGACTATTCTGGTTGCTTTACCAATGTATGTTGTTTAACTTACATAGTTGTGTACGAATTATTTTGTATGCAATTATATGAATCTTGTTGTAGATGTGTTGTTTGTTTAACCATCACTTTGGATTGCCAGCTGACTTGCTTTCTAGCTTGTGATGTATCTTCTCTTGTGTGTTTTCCTCTCATCTGAATACTATTACAGATTGCCAAGGGATGCACTCATCTCAACCCACTTGTGTTAGAACCTCTCATGCACCTTCCTTGACTCAGTGCAGCATTCACACCCTTGCTACTGACAGAGTTATCTTGCCTCTGTGCAAAATCGTGGTCAAGGCATTACCATACGACCCACTGTTGGGAATCCTACACCAAATTGTCTGAGGTCTAATTGGGACTTCTTACTGGGGAGATCCCCTTGACATGTTGGCGAGTCCACCACCATAAACATTTATGGCGCTAGAAGGAGGGCCAGATGACAAGATGTGTCCTCTCATCCAGTTTTGAACCTTTGCATACCTTTCATAGATTCTTGCACTATTCTCCCCCCGCGATGCTTTTCAAATCATGAAGATGTCTCCATCATAGGGGAGTTTTTTTATCTCTTGTCCACTTACACATATGATGGTGAAGGCCAAGTGGCCTCGCCTGAGTAATTACATGACTTTCTTTCCATGATTCATGAGGAAGATGGGTGTTCTGACGAATAGGCCAGCTTGCTTCTTGCACACACACTTCGCGAATCTCTACGTCGTTGGATGATTAGCCTACTGACTGACAACGTTCACTCACTTGAGCACTTTTGTGATCTCATTGAAGACACTTTCTATCATTTTGATCTAGACCATCTTGACCAAAAAATGTTACAACAATAGAAGGCTCTGCATGAATCGGTTATTGATTTTTGGTAGCGCTTCCGTGACTTGTAGTTTCAAGCTCTGAGGAGCCAGATGAAATTTTCCTATCTTTGGGACTGGTTCGAGTATTGCCTTAAGAAATCTGTCTGTCCCAAGAAGAAGCTTGAGATCAAGCCTTGCTCATCATTCTTCACTGATGCAACTGCACAATCTCATGTGGATGCAGTCACTGTCTTGACTAACTATCCACCTTCCTTCCATTCAACAGCTCCACCACTATTGAGTGGCGTTGAGGATCATGCTCACACACTTGTTCATATTTCACATTCTCCCAACATCACTTCACTCAATTTTTGCACAAATTTGGTTGTGAGTCATTGAATTATCATATGCGTTCTGTTCTACGACCTCCATCTTCACACTCAGGTGTTCCTCCGGATGGAACTGTCTTGTGTTCATCCATTCTGGACTCTTCACTTATTGTGAACGAGGAACAACCCATCGATAGAGTTGGTGTTGCACAACCAACATGCATTGTCATTCATGAAGAGTATGAGTGGGAGCTTGAGCATCAACACTTGGCGAAGGATGACTCCCTTCCATCTGAGCCCCCTCCATTCTTTCCTAACATCTTTGGTGAACCTGCCATCCATGATTTTGCATGCATGTCTTCATCCATGGATGCACCCATTGTTGATCACTCGCAGGACTCACCGGATGTTGGTCCATCATTCGACAATGGAGACGATAAGCTATTCATTGAAAATCCACTTGATCTTTCATCTGTTTTTTCTGGAAACACAAAGGTTGAGTTTGTTCACTTTTCATATACCCCTCTATTTGATTCATCTGATCATGAGGATGCCAATGAAATCATTGATTTTCTGATCGTAGTGGTCCTGATCCATTTGCTTCCATATTTTATCACAATCATGACTCTATCGCAGTAGATCTTTCAAAGCCACTAGTCTATGATGATCTACCTAATGATGAAGTTGAAACACCCAAGATTGTTTAGACACTTAAACCTAAGCCGATGGTTATGTCAGGCTCTCGCTCTCTTACATGGGGGCTTCACTGGGGGAGAAATACCATACCATGTGGGTTCATATTGGGGGATATTTATTGATCCAGGTCCGGGTGTGACGAAGGACCCTTCCAAGACCTTTTACTTTTGTGATGTGTTAAATTTCATTTTTAAAAGAACATAAATGAATGCATCTGCATGTTGTAAAGAAGAGGAATATGTCAATCATCAGCAACATAAAAACAAAAGAGGTTGATAATGGATTTCGTCCTGGAGGGACTACGTCTCTGGGACCCAGTGTCAAGATGGTGTAGGCCACTGCATTAAATGTTGTCAATAGTGATCCTGTACACAAGAGATTATGTCGCGATCATACAAGGAAAATGCCCTCACGCAGGAGTGGCTCTAAGAGATGTTCCACTACAGGAACTCTCAGTCAAAAGACTCCTATCAGTATGACACAAAATTCATGCTCAATGAGCATCCCGCAAACATGGCATAAAAGGGATCCCAAAGCAAACATGCATGGCAACACATGAGTATCCCATCAACATACAACAAAGGGATCTCAAAACACAACATGATGAGTCATGACAACAAGTACATCACATAGGCAATTCCGCGTCACATCAAGAAGGAATCATAAAAATGAGTAAGAAACAGGATCCCACATCAAACATCAATCAAGGACCTGTGAAACACAATGCATAGCAAAAGAAGTACATGAAAACTGCATATACCTCACAACCAAGGGCCATCTGAAGAAGCGGATGTCAAACTGCTGAAGCTGCTTGGACCATCAATCTCATGGCATCAATCGCATGGAAATGGTTGCTCACACATGAATGCTAACACCTGCATCCCACTTAGAAAAGTGGCTAAAGAATAGAATGAGATAATGAGAAATCTGAACGCACCATTAGATTTGTGACGTCGAATAATGCAAAATCGACTGTCCAATCTTTGAATTCTGAGAAGTTGAGAATCTGGGACTCAAGGAATCTTTTAGATTCCCCCTAGATTCCTTGAAGATTTTGCTCCATGGGTGGACTGGAAATCTTCAAATCCAAAGGTGAATCTGACTTCACCATTGTGATCCCTGTGGAAAACCATGAAAACTTACTGTAAACTTGACTATATTCCGACATGGAGAAAAATTACCTCCTCAGGAAAATTGCAAGGATCATGGTTCTGCTCCCTGTTTTTACAGCAATCATGATTCCACCCTCATACTAAAAATGGCCAAAAAATGCAGAACTCAGATGGACACATGGACAGTGCCATTGCATTCGTGGCATCAAGAAGTGTTGAAACCATATAAAATTTGTCAAAATCTGACAAAGTGAATTTTCACCCCTCCTGCAAAATGCTGCCTCAAACTGCATGCCAAGATTCTACCTCCTCTGTCTCGAAATCTATGCCCGCTCATCGTTCCTCCATCTCCCCGTGCACTGAGAAAATTGGGTTCTTTTAAAGTTTGGAGGGCGGATTTATCAATGAATTGGTTGTGGCATTATGGTAAATTAAGGCATTAGTAGAGGAGGGGTCGGGTGGTCAAACCTCACCCCTCCTATTTTTTTTCCACATTATAGTTGTTTGTTTTTTTTAAAACCAAAAATGTGTTTGAATGTGGGGTCGGGTCCGAATTGGGTGGCCCACCCCCAAAACTCCCGTAACCATATTTCAAATGAGGGTGGAATATTAAAGTTTTGGTGGAGCAATGTTTCAAAGTTTGTTGGGTCGTTGGTACGTATTAATGTTTTGGGGCTGCCCGCTTGGTGGCCAGCCACGTGGGCCGAGGGGGTTTGACCCCCACCGGTCCCATATGATATGTATTATATAGTAAGTTGAGGGATTTCAAGGTGTGGGCCAGGTTCACCGGAGGTGGCCCGTGCCCACCCCTTTAATACAATATGTTTTAACGGTTATAGCCAAAATTTTAATTAAAAAAACTTATGTGAGGTTTGGGGTTAGGCCGACGGGGGTCATGGCTCGTCAGCCCCCTTATAAAATTTTGTAATGTAGTGTTTAGGGTGGTGGGGGTGGTGGCCTGCCACCTTATTTATAATTTTTTTTCGACTTTTATAAAGAGGGGGTAATTTTCAAAGTTTTAGAAAATAAGGGATATTGGGAAAGTTAATGAGGCCACAATTTCGACCAATTTTGGGAGCTAGGTTTCATGCCTCGGGGTCAGTCAAACTGTAGGACACTTAAACCTGGCCCACAGCCCAATTTTCACTAGATCATTCTCCCTTATACGAGCTCAGATTGATGAACGTTCGCATATCCATGATTAAGCCAACGAGATCTACGCTCTGGTCCTAGGTCGACATCATTCTGAACACTTCGATTTTCGAGCGCTCATAAACCTTCTTTGTCCTGTGTGTCTCTGGAGCCACTTGGATCATTTATTGAGGAAAAATCACATAATATATTGGGTGATATATAAGGGTTAGAGGGTTTTTATATTGGCAGGTATAAAAAATGGAGCCCAAAGTTAATGAAAAAATATAAAGGGTTATAAAAAATGTTAATGAAAAAATGGATACCTCCAATATCTAGTGGAAGTAGGGGTTTTTAAATTAGGAAGGTGTATTGGGTTCATATTGGTAGGGGGTTATACAATGTGTTTTTTAGAGGTATTTTCCAATATGTAGTCAAATTAAGGGTATTGTTTAATATGCCATGAACGCATGTGATATGTATGAGGTTCATTGAGTGAAGCCCCTGTGCTCTCTTGGGGTTAGTCTCACTTCTGATCATGAAACTATTCAATCACCCAAGACTCCTCATCACTCATCTGTATGCATTGAAGATTAATCTCACACACAGATCTATATGATCCCATTGTTCATGCATTGCAAGCACTCATGTGCGACACAAGTTATCTTTGTTTCTTTCATTTTCTTGCATGTCACAGTCAAGAGTGTGCTTATGCTTCAAAGTTTCACACAATGTCACACAACATTATGATAAGTCCACGGACTACTCATCATGCATGTGCACTCATTTATGTCCTGTGGGCACTGTCAAACACAAATTTTGGTTGTCTTCAGTGTTATATATTTCTTGCTTGCTTGTTCGCACAATTGGGTTGCTCGCGGACCAAGCCTTCACCAACACAGGTCAACCAATGTGTCAGTGGCTACATTGGAAATATCACTTCACGTGATCAGGCCCATGCACCATTAGTGTAGGAGTAGGAGTAGTGTTTGCTTTCAGTTAGTTTGCTTGAATGCTTGTTTTCTTACTCGCTTTGTTTGTTTATTTGTCTGCTTTTTTGTTTACTTACTTACTTTACTTTCAGTTTTTCTTCTGCTCTTGCTTTGCTTTGTTCTTTTTTAGTTCGCTTGTTTCGTCCGTAGGTTATTTTTGTGTGAAACCATGTATGACTCTTGAAATGAGCTGGGTGAAATACAACAGGGCTTGTAAAACTATCACTACTTGGTTATTTGTCATCTTTCCTCTATATGAAGAGCTTGTTACTTTTAATCCATGATACGTCAAAGAAAAATACGTACTATTCGAAGTGAACCTTGGTGAAAACACAACACTTGCACGCTAACTAGTGTCACCTTCTCTAGTCAATTGTTTTTAGGTTAGCCCCTATCAGCTTAGTCAAGTAAAGTAAGGTGAGGGGGAAAACCTTAACAAGCACGTCAGAGATACAATAAACTACTTCTCTGCTGGAACAACCTCTTATGCTCTCAATAAGTCGGGGTCCCTCTTCTGCCTCTAAAATGAACAAGTGCTATGCACAGTGAAAAATGAAAAATGAAGAAATGAAGAAATGAAAAGTCAAAAAATTCAAAATTCAAAATGGTAAGGAAAAAGAAGAGAAAGGATTCCTGCATAGGGAGGTGATGCAAGTAACTCCGCTGGGGTACTAACCAGGCTCACTGTTAGTGGAGCCATGCTTGTGTTCCGATGTGACTCCACCTGGGTACTGTCTAGGCCTACTGGTAGTGGAGCAACACCAGAGATGAAACTAAGACTCTGACGACTATACTCCTTGTGCATCAATATACCCCTCAATCCCAATCGAAACAAGTGTGTTGCCTTTGCGTGTAATGTGTGTCAATCGACCAAGAGCTTGGTAGATGCTACATCTTACAATCAAGCTAGTGTGAAACCAAGATGAGTTGAGAGCTGGACAATACTTCCGAAGGTGTTAGAATTGCTTTTCACAAACAAGGTCCATTCAGAGAGCTGGAGTTCTACCAGTCTGTCGCCAAGTGTTGTAGCAGCTACAACCACCCTCTAAAATGTTTCCTTAGCCGGTTTTGGAGCCTCCCTACCAACCTTTCACAACACCTTATCTTGCGTCATCAAGTACACAAGATTTAGTGTTTTCTTGCACAAAGGAAGCATGTTGATCATAGCTTGATGCATTCCCCTCATAGGCTTTCCACCCGAACTTAGTCTTGCTGCAGGCTGAGTAGCTTCCCCAAGAAAATTGTGCATTTCTGGAGGGAAACCAAGCTTCCCTCTAGAAATTGTGCAATTCTGTCTGGCAGCCTGCTGGGCTCCAGAATTGCGCAATTCTGCCACTCAACACTCCCAGCAGGAATTGTGCAAATTTCCCCAGCAAGGCTGCTCAGCCCAGAATTTGCACAAATATGGGCAACAATTAGTTTCCCTGCCCAAAAATTGCGCAAACCTCCAGGGCAGCCAGCCCAACTCCCAGCCAGAAATGCTCATTTTTGTCAAGCAGTTGAGCAGCTTCATGCATGAGCAGTCTAGTTGACCAGTTCCACCCAAGACCAAGGAAACTTACTTGCATGCATGCATGCATGCTTTTCTTGGAATAGAAAAGGGCAACATACAAAAGGAATCCCATGATCTAGGGAGCTATTTTTAGCAGCTGGAGGTTACATGCAAAGTTTTTTTAGAACTTTCCCTCCAAGTGTCACTTATTCCTAGATTTGTGTCATGCGTGTCATGAGCCCAAACTTATTTATTCGACGCATCAAAGCTCATTATTTCACATTGATCTTGGAGCTCTAACATCCCATAGCACATCAAGGACTCATCAACACATCTAGCTAAGCTATTCATGGGTAAGTGACCTCAACTTGTCTTTTTCAACATTTTTATCGCTTTTTGCGAATTTGCTTGTGTGAGTGTTGTTTTCTTGATTTATTTGAACGATTGTTGTCATTTACATGTATACTAGCTTGTCTTAGCTTTGTTTAATTTTTCGTTGCTATCTCACTGCTGTCACATGCATGAAACTGTTTTGCACAAATGTTCACCGAATCGGTGAATCGCTTCACCCACATGCATGTTGATCTATTTGTTCAACATTTCATTCATGTTTTGCATGCAGTGTCAATCACTTCTACTTTCACTTAGTGTCGCCATGCATTCACTTTCTTATCTGCTTTTAGTTTCTTGTCGACGATTCAGACCAACCTTGGCCTAGACTCTGCTTTCACTGAGACTGCATTGCGCAATGTGGGGAAGGAAGGCTCTGCCTTCCTCTCCAGAAATGTGCATTTCTGCCCAGCACTATCCTCCAAGATTATTTTGTGCATTTCTAAGGGACAGTAACTACTGGCCCAGAAAATTGCGCAATGCAGTCCCTGAGACTGCAACCACTCACAGTTGGAATTGTGCATTGCGCAATCCAAGCAGCCAACAATTAGTTTGGATTGCGCATTGTGCAGATCAAATAGATAGTCTTGCCTCCTAGATAGCCCAGAGTGCCTTTTGTGCAGTTCTGGTAGCCAGCCACCTAGCCTCCCAGAAGAAATTTTGCATTCTTTCCCATCAGTTTCCCAGGTATGTGTTGTGTCATTCCTCGAAGTTGCTTTGTTTTCACTGACAGGTTTCTTGCCATGCATGTTTCTTGTCTCCGGATATTTCAGGTGTTCATCTGTCTTAATGGCTTCCAAGAGAACAGGATCACAGGACACTAATGGAAACGCAACTGGAGCAACCGTTGAGCAAGTGTCATCTAGTCTGCCAATCTATGAAGATACAAAGTTGTATCTAGACAAGGACATCAAACTAAAGTGGCAAGAGGTCAATGAAACATTTTCAGGAACTTTTGGGGAACACCTCAATGATTGTCAAGTGTACGTGAATATTCACAAGTCTGGCTTGTACCAGATTTCATATAGATATCCCATGTTCCCATGCGTGGACATGATACATTGGATCGTCTCTCACATTGATCTTGAGACGATGACCTTGAGAAGTGTCAGTGGGCCGAAGCTTGTGAATTTCTGGGAACAAGATTATGATGAGATGTATAAGATGTCAAAGCCCATGACTTTCATGAAGACTCCATTCAACTTACCCTACAACAGTGCTAACTCCAGAGAGATTCAGAAGGACTGGGTAAAGGAGCCAGCTCGATTCAGGATGACACCCAACCAGATCTACAAGACAAAGATACTAAGGAAGGCGTACCAATACTTGATCATATTTGCTTATCGACTGTATGGACAAGCAAGCATGGAAGCCTTCCCACAAAGTTGGGTGGTTGCACTGGACCAATTGGCTAGAAAAGGAAAACCATGTAACTGGTCCGACATATTGGCTCATCAGCTGAAGGAACAAGTAATGAAGGCTCGACAGTCACCCGGAGGTATGCATGTAGAGATTTACATGTCCGTCTACATCCTAGATGCAGTCTGTGCTAGATAGGAGTTCCTGGGTCTGGAGTGGGCATGGTCACCGGTGGAGATTACTATGAACACATATTTCAAGTTTTGTCCAAATGCAGCTTCAAAGGAGTAATCACATGGTTGTTCAATCATTTTGTCAACCTAGTTTACAAGATGATATTCGAATAGGATCCACCCTACATTTCAAAGGAACCAATGGAGGCATTGATAGGCATTGCAGACTGATATGCCTCACTGTTCGACACTTTCATCTGAATGTTTAGTGAGGATAAGCTTCCGCATTTTCTCCCAAAGTTTTCCTTGGATGTACTTGTCATGTAGGAAGTATCATATCACATCTCGACAGGATTGACAGCTCGACTGCATCGAAAGAAGAAGGCACCTTGGCCCACTCTTTCATTCTGGATTGGGTTATAAGAGATCCAGAGTATCAGGCAAGCAGATGTCAAAGAAGAACTGATGAAGAAGTACCCATTCGACCTTAGAAGCTACAATCCGTATGACCCACATTGCATTGTGAAATATCACTGAATGAGAGTTCAGTTCAACTAGATCCACAGGGCATGTCATTGGGTTGAGGAGGACCCATGGAGATATTGCTACAGTTTCTCCAGACCCAATGAACTGGTCAGATTTGTTGTGGAGTGGTTAGCAAAGCAACATCATGGATAGCACCAGTAGTAGCAGAAGTGGTAGCAGAGGCAAGCACACCAGTGCATGACAAAGGTAAGAGGAAGATTGTCGATCTCATGGAGGAGGATCAAAGCTACAAGTTTCGTGTAGATCCACTTGTAGAGAAAGAAGCTATAGCTATAGAGGAAAAGAGGCAGCAGCATGACAAGCGAATTGCATGAAGGCAGAAGGATAAGAAGAGAATGGAAGAAACAGAGGAGTTGCATGAGCTGAGGGAGAAACTATGAAAGTAACAGGATCTGCGCAAACAAGAGAAGGAAGCGCAGCAGCAGAAGATACATCAGGGGGTGCAACACGTGCAAAAAGATGAAGCAATGCACGTACAAGTAGTTGATTCATCATAAAAGTTAGCATCACATGAACAGGGTGAACCATTGTAGGGGCAAGACTTCGCACATGAGATAGAACAAGCACTTCAATAGCTGGATGCAGACATGGAGCAGCAAGTGTTGGAACAAGACACCGACCTCATGCCTCACCACAAGGAGGTCAACTCACCCACTTCAATGCATCCAGATGATGAGCAAGTCTCGAATGACTAAGGAGGCACTGAGATCCTTGGTGATCAGCCGGAAGAAGAGATGCACAACATCTCGTTTGATGAATCTCAACATAGAGTTGTGAAATTTTGCAAAGTATCAACTCCAGAGGATCATACGTCTCCTATACAAGTTGAAGAATGAGTGATCATGAATGATGTGCACAAACATCCATCTGCCTTGGCCAATGCAACAAGAGTGTATGTCGAAGCCACTAGCTCAAGTGTTTGCTTCCTAATAGCTGAGAATGAGCAAATGACAAAGGAACTATAAATGACCAAGCAAGGAGGAGACTTGGTGAAAATGTCCACCTAAGCTGAACTAAAGAAGAAAATATTAGATAAAGTACTATCCCTTGACATAGTTATGCGAGAATTGTAATCCAAGTTTGGTACCGTGCACAAGTTAGCCATCCATCTCAAAGGATGGCAGCAGCGATGTGCTAGAAGAGAACTTATCTCGATGAACTTGCATGTTGTTGTTGATGACATGAAAACATGGACAATGAAGTACAAGGGAGCCCCACTTCACTTGTCTAAGATGATGAGGGTCAATGCGGGTGAGCTAAAAGCACATATCTATAGTCAGATCCGGAATTACGAAGAACTACCATAGTTAATCACTAGCATACAAGCTTCCCATGCATTATTATTCAAAAGTATGGATGTTGTGGTGCACAAACATGCGATCCCATCACTTGGGATTCTCACCCAAGTGAAGATAAAGAAGCAGGTCTAACTTGAGCTTGACTTGTACTTCGATGAGTTGATGCGCATTACCACTAGCCCAGACTTGCCCATGAGTGCGGACATCATGCGCAAGTATGTTGCTAGTCCGGACATCTTAAGGACAATGACACGCATGCTTTTAGATGAGTTGGACAAAGGAGCCCAAGCAGTGTACTCGGATGCTATGGAGGCAACGATCAGGTTTTAGACAGATGTCACTGCAGAAGACGCATAAACCATCAAGGACTACAAATCTTGGTATTAGTTTGTTACTGTCGATCAACATAAAGATGTTGAGGAGTTGGACTTCCATGGTTTTCTAAGTCAGAGTGATGTCTAGTTTGGCTTTCTCAACCAAGTTGTGTTCACATGGGTACATGTGCATTGTAATGTTAAGTCATGTCAAGTGTAAATCAAGTGTCAATAGTGGATGTAACAGTCATAGAGTAGGTGAAGAGTCATGAGGGTAGTTGAATAGTTAGAAAGGGGAATGCCAAGGGCCAACCCACCCTTTTCTATAAATAGTCCCTCATAACTCATCGTAGAGGCTTTGGGTGAGCCAAGCTTCCAATAAGACTAGCTTGGAGAGAGCTTGGAAAGTATTGTAACACACCTTGGCTTCTCTACTGCATGGAGCTACTTCATCTCTTTAGAGGAGTAGGCGGATGTGGCTGTAACATTCCACTGTTGGGGCTAATGGGCTTACATGGACGTATGGTATGATTGGAACTTAGGCTTCTTTATGTAATAAGAGCCAACATGTTTTCATGCATATGTTGTTATTGTAGTTGGACTATTTCGGTTTCTTTAGAAATGTATGTTGTTTAACCTGCATAATTGTGTATGAACTGATTTTTATGAAATTATATGAATCTTAATAGAGTTCAGGCTTCTGTGATCCATATCAATTTAGAGAGAGATTTTTCGGCGAAAATCACATGGAAAATCATTTGTCGACATGTTTCGAACCAACAAGTGTGGTTCATCATCAGGACAAGTTGAAGAAACAGATCCAACTAAGCAAGTTAAATAGGCAGAACAAAGTCTCCTGACCAACGGCTAGTTTGACTCAAGGACCGGGGTCAAAAATATTTTATTAGCTTAGTTAGTAAGAATTAGGACCAAATATAAATTGAAGGGTATTTAGTTTACAAATTTTAATAAAAATTAGAAATTAGTTAAATAATGGACCCTAAAAGCATTATATATAAAATAATATTATTTAAAATATTAAAATTATAAAATAATAAAAGATCTAACAAATGTCAAAAGGGGAAGGTTAGTTAAAAATATTCAAAATAAAACAAGTAAATAGATAAATTAAAAATAAATTAAAAATTAAAAATTATAAAATACTAAGAAACGTCAAAACGAGGATAGGTTAGTTAGGAAAAAAATAATAAAATAAAACAAATAAATGGATAAATGAAAATTAAATTAGAAATGAAAAAGTAAATAAATAAATAAATTAGTTAAAAAACAAAATAATAATAATAATAATAATAGTAAATAAAATAATAAAGATAAAATAAAAATAAAATAATCAAATCAAAATTAAAAGCCTATAAATATTATTAAAAATTATCGAAAAATTAATGGAAGAAAACCACAGAGGTTAGAAAAATAAGTCAAAAATGGTAATAATGTAACGAATAAATGAAAATAATAAGAATAAAATAAATAGGTTAGTTAGAAAAATTAGTTAAAAAGTCTGAATAAATAAATAAAATAAAGACAAAACAAATAAAATATAAGAGGGTAGGTTAGTTAAAAAAGTAATAACCGAACAAATAAATAAATAAATTCAGAATAAAAATAATAAAATTAGTTAAAAGGACTCAAAAATTAAAGGTAAAAATAGAATGAATTAATAAAAGTAAATCCATAAAACATAAATCAGTTAAAATAATAATAATATTAATAGTAATAATAGTAAATAAAATAATAAAGATAAAAATAAAAATAAAATAATCAAATCAAAATTAAAGGCCTATAAATACTATTAAAAATTATCGAAAAATTAATGGAAGAAAACCACAGAGGTTAGAAAAAATAAGTCAAAAATGGTAACAATGTAATGAATAAATGAAAATAAAAAGAATAAAATAAATAGGTTAGTTAGAAAAATTAGTAAAAAAGTCGGAATAAATAAATAAAATAAAGACAAAACAAATAAACAAAATATAAGAGGGTAGGTTAGTTAAAAAAGTAATAACCGAACAAATAAATTAAGAATAAAAATAATAAAAATTAGTTAAAAGGACTCAAAAAATAAAGGTAATAATAGAATGAATCAATAAAAGTAAATCCATAAAACATAAATCAGTTAAAATAAAAAGGTTAATACTAGATAAATAATAAAAATAATAATAAAAAGTAAATAGATAAAAAGAAATAAACCCTAAAGAAGAGGGCGGAAACCAACTAGGAAGAGAGAGCAGGGACCCAACATCTACTGACTTTCCAGCCATCGTCTCTATTAAGATTGCAAGGCCTTTTTTCAATTTCAAGCGCTTCCCTAAATTTATGATGATGGAAATGCGAAACCATAGCAATAACACTAGCCTCCTCAATGCAAACATGATGATTGGTTTTCTCAGCATGTTCAGCTAAAGCGGAGGACTTGGCTCTCCTATGCTTAAGGTCCGCAGCGTGCTCACTAATCCTTTGATTAATAGAGCGACCAGTCTCTCCAATATAGGGCGTCCCACAGGAACAAGGGATCAAATAAACCCCTTTCATATCCTTAGGGTCGATAGGATCCTTTACAGATCTTAGGGACCCACGAATGGTGTTCAGGGGCCTACAGGTCACAGGGATACTATGCTTCCGGAGAATCCTCCCAATCCTATCAGTAGTCCCCTGAACATACAGAAGAAGGACACCTGGGATTCGTTCCTTCGGTTCCCTTTTATTCAAAGAATTCTTGGAAGCCTTAAGGAAAGCCCTCTGACCCAAGTATCTACTATAGCCATTCTCAACAAAGACACCAAGCAGATGGGATTTTTCATTCTCAAAGCTCTTTTTGTCGGAGATTCTTAGGGCCCGAGTAGCAAGGGTATTGAGGACACCCATCTTTTGAGCCGGGAAATGGTGGGAATTGGCATGAAGATACTGCTCCGTATGAGTTTTCTTACGAAAAACTCGATGGGCGAGGGAACCATCACTATTCTTAGAAATAAGAATATCAAGGAAAGGAAGGCATCCATCAACTTCTTGCTCCTTAGTGAACTTAATGGCTGAGGATTGGTTGTTGAGATGATCAAAGAAGAGATCAAGCTCAACCTGCCCATGAGGCCATATGACATTGGTGTCGTCCACATACCTTCTCCACAGCTTAGGCAAGAGCCGAGAAGAGCTAAGAGCCTTGGACTCAAAATCTTCCATAAATAGATTAGCAACAACAGGGGAAAGGGGGGAGCCCATCGCAACCCCACAGGTTTGCTCGAAGAACTCTCCTTCAAAACTGAAAAAGGTGGAAGTGAGACAGATCTCAACCAACTTAGCCGTGTCAGGATCTGTTAGGCGATGGATCACCTCCATGGCTTCATTAATAGGGATGCAAGTGAACAAGGAGACAACATCAAAACTAACAAGAATGTCCCCAGGATCAAGCTTAATGCCCTTGAGTTCTTCAATAAATGAAGCAGAGTCTTTCACAAAGGACTCTGTTCGACCAACCAAGGGTTTAAGCTTTAACGCAAGAAACTTCGCCAGAAGGTAGGTAGGACCTCCAATGGTGTTGACGATGGGCCTCAAGGGGGCACCTTCCTTGTGAATCTTGGGGAGACCATAGATTCTAGGAGTAATAGGGTTGCTTTCAATGAGCTTATGGTGCAAGGAACTTAAAGAGCCAATGGATTTAATGGCCAAGGCCACATTTCTTGCAACCTTCTTCAAAGGATTTTTTGAAAGCTGCTTGTAGCTACCACTATTATGAAGATGATCCAACATCTTGCTGCGGTAATCAACCCTATTAAGAATGACAGCAGCACCTCCTTTGTCTGCCTTAAGAACAACGATATCTTTGTTCTGGTTTAAGGATCTGAGAGCTAAAAATTCATCCTTGCTAAGGTTACTCTTAGGCGGCCTAGCCTTTCTCAAGGCAACAACACAATCCTGCCTAATCGTATCCTTGATCCTATCAGGTAAACTGGTGGGCTCCAGTATTGTAGCAATAATGCTACAACTCCTGGAGCTTCCTTCTCTAATTTTATCAACCCGGTAGTTCGTAACAAACTTGGAAGCGACGGTGCTGTATGCACAAGTACTAGCTCTTGTCGCAGTTGTCACTTGGTCAGCTGGCACAAGTCCGCTAGGGCTCAAGCCAACTTCTATATGTTCTCAGAAAAAGCTTTCTAAATGATGAACGAAGGCTATCTCAAAGGAAATTAACCTACTTTGCAAGAATGAACTGAAAGCCAACCAAACATGGAAACCCTAGTAAACCCTAATCTGACTAGCTTAACCTTTATGATGCAATGGTGGGAATGCAACTTCTAGAAATGATGCCATTACTTCTAGTGAGATGAGATGCATGAATTTAAACTACTTTCATTGAAGAGAACACGTTTTTGTATTTTTGCTCAAGTGGGTGGAGTTATTGTGATTGTGCTTCTTACTAGGTCTTGACTGTGCAGGGGTAGTTCAAAGGGAGGAAGGCTTGGGAACGGTCAGGAGGGCTCTGAGAGGTTCCAGGGGATCCCTCACATCATTCCACAGAAGTCCACAATGTTCAGGTGCTTGGCAACCGTGTTTGCAGGCTTCTACAGGATGTCTGCAGGGGATCCTACAGGAAACTCGGGATTTCTACAGGATGTCTGCTAACTTCTACAGGATGTTCTACAGTCGGAGTTTTGGGTGATGGAGGAGTGAAGGAGTTGTATGGATGGATGGGTAAGATGAAAGAGGAGCTTGTGATGGCCTATGGACAGAGAGATGAGATGGAGAGAGAGAGTGGATAGAGCTGGTTGGTCGATAGAAGGGTAGAGGCAATGGAAGGCCGAAAAGATTGAGCAACGTGGACAGTAGAAGGGTTGGAAGGCAAATGAGCTGAACAGAGGATGAGTAGGCAAAGGTATGGTTCAGAAGGATAAGAACGTGATGAAGAGGTGCTGCACAGTGTAAATGAAACAAATCACCTTTATCTTGCATGTAAACGAAAGTTCACCAACCTATTCTAACTGTTTTATTAGGAATCAAAGAACAGCAATGTAAGTTGAAGGGAATTCGTGCATGATGCTGAACCAAAGAGTCATTACTCAAGATAAAATCGCATGGACAATTCTTCAATCGAAAACATTACATCAATACTCGCATGCATATGTTGAAACAGTGTTTTTGGCAGTTGGCATGGTTTACACTTCCGGTCCCCAAACAGAGGTGAAAGTGAGCATGCATTCAACCTTTTTGAACTCAATGTAACTTCAATCTCCCTACGCTAATTCTGAACTACTGAAACAACTGCATTCATGAAACTAACCTACATAACCAAACCGAAACAGTCAACTCAGCAAACTGTGTTTTTCAAGTGCATGTAAAGGAAAGAAATGCAATGATAAAAGAAAGACAAGTAACAATACAAAGAAAAGGAGGTCTATTGCTCTCAGGTTGGGCCCTAACCTGAGAGCTATAGCTCCCCTAAGAACTCAGAATCGAATCCAAATCTGCCTGCCTTTTATTAAAAGATCATAATCATGAGTCTAACAACATGCCAAAATTGGCTTACAAAGAGCAAAAACAGAGCTGCAGCTCGTAATCCAAAATCTATAACAAAGGTTCAAGAGTATCATCGAAGGCTACAGCCTTAATATTTATACATGATGAGGGCCAAGCTGGCCTCCTCAATTAGTGGAGCTTGGCTGTCCAACTGAAAGTAAACTGCTGTTCCCGTAGAATCCGTTGGCTGCCTTCAGGCTCAGTGGTGATAGCTGTGGGAGCTCGGAGTTGGGGTGGAGATCACGAGGGAGGTCATTCAAGGCTGTGGACAACCTCCCTATAAACCCGCAATGCCACCTTGGTTGTCTCCTTGTCTTCATTTGTGTGGTCTTCGCTCCATTTAATGCCAAAAAACCTGAAATCATCATTTATTAGCCACATAGGCATAATGACTGTCCTTCTTCCTACAAATAACACGAATATACTAAGAAATGATGCATAAGTGATAAAAAATGAAGGGTTGAGCAAGGTAAGTAGGCCAAATGAGCCCAAATTGTTACCAAAATTTGGGGCTCATCATCACCCCCCAGCTAAAATATTTTCTCATCCTTGAGCAACTAGTCCAACTCTTCATCATTCATTGCCTTGACTGCTACCCTTACATCCCAAGCCTCTGTAGTAGTGTCCTCCTTGCTGATGTGAAACCCAGCCCTTCTGTTTACCTCTTCCCACTGTTCATTATCATCTGTCTCTGTGCTGCCTTCCATCAAGCCTAGCAGCAGTGGTGGGCTGAGTTTAAGGCCAATCCAGCTGGCTTGGAGGTTTTGCGTGGATTTCTTATAGAGGCCTACCCGTACCAGAGCTTTCCTCATCTGGGTTGGGGTATGGTACTCACGGATTTTCAGACTGTGTGCCAATGTATTCCATCTGTGTGTGCATGCTTGGACAGCGTTGTCACCTAACAGTCTCTCCATGTCCTCAAAATGAGCTATGGCTTGGGCCTGATGATCCATATATCTTAATGAAGCTTGAGGGTCAGATGACAAATGTTGGTGTGCCGAGATTAGTGCAACTGGATCCCCTAGTTCTGGTCTGATGAGCAATGGCTCGTTCAGCTCTCGGTTCATGATTGCTTTGGCTTCTGCTGCTCTTTTTTCCTCATGGTTCAGCCATGAGGCAAATGCCAATAATTTCATATCTCCCAAGGCCGTATTGGGATCCCATGAAACTTCATTAGGCAGGGCCAGATTATGGAGGTAGAACTCCGCTAAATTGGCCCTATCCTCTGATGAGCTAGTACTGCAAACTTCAGTGAATTGCTGTGGGTCTTGGAGCTGGGAGATACCTCTTTGCGCCAATGTATTGATCTGAAATTGCAGCCATTGGTCTTTCAAGTAAAAGCCATAGGATTTGGCTGGCTGTCTGCATTGGATAGCATCCATGGCCCAGCTGGCCATGCAGGCCAATTGTGCTTCTTTCTGCTGCAGCTGTTCTCTGAGAGCTTGCACCTCAATTTGTGCTTGTTGTTCTGCTTCCTGTAGAAGTGTGGTTGGCTCCCCAAGACCAGTGTTTAGCTCCTTTTTACCTTGTTGTTCCTCTGTGGTGTCCTGGGAGGATGTACCTGTCCCTGCCCTCAGCTCCTGTACCTGCAATCTCAACTTTTGGTTTTCTTCCTGTAGAAACACACGTTGGCAATTTGCCACATGTTTGGCCATGGACAATTCACTTCTAGCCTCCTTGAGCTGCTCCTGTAAGGGACCTATGTCTGCCACACCCTTTGACTTGGCTATTTTCATCCACATGTGTGTACAGACTCTTTCTTCCTCTAATGCAAAAAACAATGGCACAGTAAATTTCTGAGGTATAATTTTGCCAGCCTCTAAAAAGTTGTAATATGAACTCAGACTTGGCTGAGGGCTGGGCTCCGATATGTGCTCTTTCTCCACTTCCTCTGGTGGCTCTACTTCACCCTCCCTTGGAGGTGATAAGGGTGCTTCTCCTTCCATTTTCTCAGTTTCTTTAAGCCTGGCTAAGGTATCCTGTAGAGCATTTTCAGCATCCTGTAGCCGAGCTTTTTCAGTCAATTGGTCTAATCTTTCTTGCCATGTAGTTTTCTTTGGGCTTCCCCTCTCATAGGTGACTGATATCCTCGAGGGGGACCTTTCCTTGGGTGAAGTAGGGGCATCTTCAATGATGATCTGGCTACTGGACGTAGGCTGTGGCTTGCCCGTCTTTATTCTCACACTTCTTCGAGCTTTAAAGTATAGAGGGGTCTCCCTCTTTCTCTTCTCCTTTGGCTTAGGAGGTGTGCCGAGGCCGGCCAGCACAGCTGCTGCCTCCCTCTCACGAATGTCAGCTTTCTTCTCCTTAGGTTTCACTTTTTCAGGGCTTCCTGTAGAAGACCCTGTTTTAGTCAATTTCGGGCTTCCTGTAGAAGACCATTTTTCAATAATTTTCGGGCTTCCTGTAGAAGACCCTTTTTCAATAATTTTCGGGCTTCCTGTAGAAGCCGGTTTCGGCTTTCCTGTAGAAACAGGTATCGCCACCTTGGTTTGCTTTGCTGCATGAGTTTTGCTTTTTGACTTGGTTGCGGTCGCTGTCGAGGCACTCTTGCTGATGTGGACCTTCTCAGCCTTGTCCACTCTGCCTTGCAACCTTTGCTCTCTTGCTGTCAAGATGGGTGTGTCATCTTTCTCCTTGTCATCCTTTTTCTCTTGTTTCTTTTCTTGCGTTTTCTTCTGCTCTGTGGTCGGGGTCTTTTGGCCTTTTTCTTTCTTTACTGCGGCCACTGACTCTTTCTCCTCACTGCTAGAAGAACCGAGCTCTTCGGTTAGCATCTTTATATCCCCGTCCTTTGTCAAATTTCTGAAGGCTTCCCATGAGAGAGGAACCTTGTATGTGTGGAGCGCATCCTCCACGAGGAGTTTGATCAGTCCATGGTGGGCTACCTGGTCTGGTATGCCTTCTTTCAGCTTGGTTGCACACTCAATCAGAGACTGTAGTAGAAAGTAAGGGAGACTGAGTTTGTTTTCTACAGGTAGATCCATTTGGTGTCGTAATTCAGTGAGTAACCGAAAGTGGTACCCGTATACAATGCTAAAACGGCCTTCGCAGGTGATGTACTTCATAATTTGCAGGCTCACTTCATTCCATGGTGGCAGTAAACTGGTTCTACGAACCCCATTTTTGTCTTCTGAGAATTCCTCCTCTGGTGGAAAGAACTCTTTCTTAGCTTGTTGGCTCAATTTCCTTTCTTCTTTATCCCATGGTGATCCCATTGGGAGCTCCGTAACTCAGCTGATGAATTGTGGGGTGAGTTTGAGGCTCAGACCCCTGAAGGTAACGGTGGCCAACGTTTTAGATTTCAGCCTCAGAGCTTGCAAAAACTCTTCTGCCACTTCATCGTCATAGCCCTGCAATTTGTCACAGAAGGATATCCATTGTGCTCGTGTGAAGAGCTCCACCACCTCAGGATTTTCTCTTAGCTTCGCTGAATCAGTGGGCTCCCTTCTGATGAACCCACCCGGCATGGTGAAAAACTGTTGTGTTAGCTGGAGGTGGCAAATGGGGAAGAAATTCGGTCTACTGGGACAGAGCGTAGGATTACGCCTCTGTCATGCACATAATTCACAAAGCTTACCCCCTGCAAACCTTTAACACAGCTAATTACACTGACATCCTGTAGGACGACAGTTCATGCACGGCAGACAACAATTGCAACAATTTTCTTCGACCAGACTGTAGACGACGATTCTGCCACCTTCAAAAACCAATTGCATGGAGAGTTCAGGCTTACATTTTTAATCTGCCACCTTTTTACATGAGGAACCCGACTTCCTGTAGAAACAGCTTTCCTGTAGGAGCCGCTTTCCTGTAGGAGCAGCGCGCAATTTCCGGGGGATACTGCAGTGGGTCTGCGCTCTTGCTGTAGCTTCACAGGCGTTCTGATGGCCAGAGACTCGGAGTATCGAACTACAGAGGGATCTGGATGATTACTCAAGTCGCAAACGGTGAATGATAAATGCATGAGGTTGATAATCTAGCCGATTAGATTTGAATCGGCGGAATCCGTGGCGCGGGGGTGAGCTGTCCCTGCCGGACCGTTGGGCGACGTCACACCATCATTCTTCTACAAGTTTACTTACTGCCGCATCATTCCCGCAGATCCGCCGCCGCCATTCTCGTTAGAACTCGTTTCTCCCCGAGTGGACGGTTCTCACGTGTCCACTGCCCGTTTTTTCCACGGCCACCATTCACACATCCAGCTCGACCAGCTGACTGGTCGACGTGGCCAATCGATTGACCATACCACCGCTCAACCCATCCATTTCACACTTTGCAAACATTTTCAAAGTAAAATTCATGCAATTCGTCGGAAGAAAGGGTCGAGACACTTACCTATGCGGCCGCAACACGATTGTTCAGGCTCTTGGACGACGATGAGTGGATTTGGTTGCTGCTGCTTGATCTGCACAGGCCCGGAGGTTCACATTCATAGGCCGCTGACGATGGATTGGATGCTTCAGCTGCATGCGCCCGCGTTTTCCTTGTATATGGTATGCACTCTAGCGGGTTTAACTGGTACGGGACTCCTGCAAGATGTCCTGTAACAGTTTCTTCCTCCTCGGGTGCATGCTGCACGACGAAGGCAATGGCCCCACGATCATGCTCACAGAGCTCATGGATGGCTGGGATGGATATGGTATGACATCTCAGCGTTTTTTCATCTCAAGAAATGCTTTTCTTTTGAGAACTCAATGATCTGCTTTGATGGTGCAGGTAACTTCATTGCATGTCGACAGGGATGGTAGAAGGAGGTGACAGCAATGTATAGGGGTGACAACAGTAGCTTGCATGCATCCAAACTGATCCTTGGTCATTAGATCTCCTCATAAAATGAATTCTGGCCCGTCCCAAACTTCTACAGGAAGTTTCCTGTAGAAATACAGAACTTCCTGTAGAAAGGTTGCGTTTCCTGTAGAAAGTCTGCACCTTCCTGTAGAAAGTCTGCATCTTCCTGTAGAAAGTCTGCATCTTCCTGTAGAAGACTCAAGCCATGATGAAATTGTGCACATACCTTGGAGGAGATAAGTATTCTTGGAGGAGGTGCTAGTGAGGTCTCCTGGCAGCATGATAAGGATCTTTGGCTTTGCATTAAGAGTCCTCCTCACCTTCATAGAACACCTGCAACTTGCATGCATTTTCACATTATGAACTTGCTGTCCCTATCTTTTTGCTTATTGTTTTTTTTTTTTTTCTTTTTTTTTTTTTTGAAAGATAACAGGGGCGCCTCAATGAGGTTTTCACCCTTGCCATCTGCCTTAAGCGCCTCAGAGAGGTTTTCACTCAAGGATCTTTTTCAAATCTCTCTTTTTTTTTTTTTTTTTTTGAAAGACAATAGGGGCGCCTCAATGAGGTTTTCACCCCTACCACCTGCCTTGGGAGCCTCAGAAAGGTTTTCACCCAAGGATCTTTATTATTATTTTTTATTTTTATTTATTTATTTATTTATTTATTTTTTATTTTTTTTTAGATCTTTCAGAGTATGCCCAAAGCAGAGACAGAACCCTTCTCTATGACCAACACTGATTTCTCCATAGTTTTGATGAACTCTTGTCTTGAGAGAGGCTTCCTGTAGATCTTCAAGCAATGCCCATTGATAGGCATGGGGATGGCTTCCTCATCAATGGTTTGAATAAGAACAAATCCATTGTCATGGCATTTTTCCACTGCATATGGTCCCAGCCATCTGGTTCTCAGCTTCCCCTTGAAATCTTTGTATCTGGAGTCATACAACAAGGCCCAATCTCCCGGCTGGAATTGCTTGTCATGGAGGTGTTGGTCATGCCACACCTTTCTCTGAAGTTGAACCACTTCTGAGTGAAGGAGGGCCTGCATCCGGTGCTCGTCCAGTGCATTCAGCTGCAATAACCTTTCTTGTTGTGCATGGCTGAGATCTAGATCTAGCTGAGCTGCCACCCTCAAAGTGTTGTATTCAAACTCAATGGACAGCAAAGCTTTCTTCCCATAGACCAGCTCATAAGGTGTGAAGCCGGTGGTGGTCTTCCAGGTGGTGTTGTAAGCCCATGTGGCCTCAACCAGGCGATCTGTCCAATCTTTCCTACTACTGCTCACCACCTTAGTCAAAATCCCTTCCAATGCTCTGTTGGTGACTTCCACTTGCCCATTTTCCCATGGATGATAGGGGGTGGAAGTCCTGTGCTTGATCTTGTGGTGAGCTAGCAGGTCTTCAATCAAGTTGGATGTGAACTGGCTCCCTTGATCGGTGACCATCTCTCTTGGGTAGCCAAATTTGTAGAAGATGTTTTCTCTTAAGAACTCGGCCACCTTCTCTTCTGTTGCTACCTTGATTGCTTTAGTCTCTGCCCACTTTGTCAGGTAGTCAGTACACACAATGATGTAAGACCTTTTCCTCGAAGGAGGGTTGATTGGACCCACAAAATCCATACCCCACTTCTCAAATGGCTCAAGAGTCACTTGAGGTTGGAGAGGCATTTCATCCCTTGGAGTCGGTTTCCCCATTCTTTGGCATCGGTCACATTGGCTGATATATCTTCTGACATCTTGATGAAGTGTGGGCCAATAGTAGCCTGCCTGCAGGATTTTGAAGGCAGTCTTCTTTGCTGCAAAATGTCCTCCACAAGGCCCATCATGACAGGTGAGGAGGATATCAAAGACTTCCTCCTCCCTTACACAACGCCTTAAGATCTGATCAGGGCCAAGCTTGAACAGATTGCCCCTGATCCAAGTAAATGAGGTACTTTTTCTGATGATTCTGCTCTTCTCTCTTGAAGATAGGTGCGGAGGGAACTGTGCTGAAACAAGGTAGTTTGCTATATCAGCAAACCATGGAGAGAGTACTGAGATAGCAAACAGATGTTCATCGGGAATCTGGTCATCCACTATTCCATCCTCATCTGCAGACAAATCCAATCTAGATAAAAAGTCAGCAACAACATTTTCTTTACCTGGTTTGTCAACAATGGTCAAATCAAACTGCTGCAACAAAAGTAACCATCTAATAATATGAGCATTCACATCTGGTTTATTCATTAAATATCTAATTGCAGCATGATCCGTATGTACAAAGGTTTGATAGCCAGTAATATAATGTCGGAACTTGTTCAATGCATGGACCACAGCCAAGAACTCTTTCTCGGTTACAGTGTAATTCAGTTCGGCTTTGGACAAGTTTTTGCTAACAAAGTAAATGGCATATGGAAGTTTTTGTTCAACTTGTCCTAAAGCTGCCCCTATGGCTTTGTTTGAGGCATCAGTGTGGATGTGGAAAGGTAGGGCCCAGTTTGGGCCTCTCAGGATTGGGGCTGACACCAACTTGTCCTGTAATTCATTCAAAGCCCTCTGACAATCGTCAGTCCATTTAAACTCCACATCTTTGCCAACAGACCAAACAATGGCGAGGCTAGCTTGCTGAAGTCTTTAATGAATCTTCGGTAATACCCTGCTAATCCTAAGAAACTCCGGACATCCCTTACCTTTTGGGGAGGTGGAACCTTCTTGATGAGAGCAATTTTGTTAGGATCCACTTGTAACCCTTGGCAAGAAATGGTATGGCCTAGCACAGTCCCTTCAGTCATCAGGAATTCACATTTTTCAGGACTGAGGGACAGGTTCATCTCAATGCATTTGGTTAGGACCTTTCCTAGATTGGACAATGCTTCCTGGAAGTTGGACCCATAAGGAGTGAAGTCATCCATATAGATTTCCACCGCATCATGGACCAGCTCCGAGAAGATGCTCAAGACAGCTCTCTGGAAGGTAGCAGGAGCATTGCATAGCCCAAAGGGAAGAACTCGGTAGGCAAAGGTACCCCAAGGACAAGTGAAGGTGGTCTTATCTTGGTCTTCCGGGCTGATTTGGATTTGGTTGTACCCGCTAAACCCATCCAGGAAAGAGAAGAACTTCTTTCCTGCCAGTCCATCCAACACTTGATCTATGAAAGGTAGAGGGAAATGGTCTTTCTTGGTAGCTTTGTTCAGTTCTCGGTAGTCCACACAGATTCTCCACTTCCCATTTTTCTTGGGAACCAACACCAGAGGGGACACCCATTCACTATCTGAGATGGGGTAAATGAATCTGACATCCAACAGTTTTTGCAATTCTTCCTTGACAATGTCCTTAAGGGCTGGATTCATTCTCCTCTGAGGTTGCCTAACCGGTTTACAACCCTCTCTGATGTATATGTGATGGGTACAGACCAAGGGATGGACTCCTTTCATCTCCTTATAGCTCCAAGCAAAAGCATCTAGGTGACTGGCCAACAGGCTACACAGCTCCTTTTCCTAGGAAGGAGATAGGGAGGAGCTGATCTTTAACATTCTCTCAGGGCCGAACTCCACATTCTTGACTCTGGGAGTGACAGGTTGGTGGCACAAAGGTCCACTAAGGTGCTGGCTTGGGCGTCCTCCACCAATTTCTCTAAGGATAGTGCACTGGAAGGTGGATTCTGGATCAAAGTCTCAATCAAGTCATCCTCGGTTGGGGGGTCTCTTCTAGTGGTATCTAGGGTGCACAAAGGTGCTGAGTACACCTCATCCTCTTCTCCTTCCTCCAACCATAGTGGTAAGTCATGTTCTAAGGAGGGTTGGGCAGGAGGATATAGGACTAGCTGCTTGGACATAGGACCGTTTTTGATGGTCATGTTTCCTGCATGGCAACTGATGTAAGCATCTGCAGTGGCTAACCAAGGCCTTCCCAAAATGAGAGGATATCCAGTAAGCTTTGCCTTGGGTTGCAGAACCAAGAAATCTGCAGGGTATTCCCAAGAGTCGACAGAGACCAAGACATCCTCCACAATCCCTTCGGGAGTCACAGTGGAGCGATCTGCTAGCTGCAGTACTGTCAAGGTCTTCCTCAAGGACCCCTGAAGATTGAGTTTGAGCATGGTATCCCTGGTCATCACATTAATTGCAGCCCCCAGATCAATCAAGGTGTGAGGTATGATGGTGCCATTGATGTGGACATCTACTACAGGACTCCAGGATCTAGGTACTTTGGGCAGATGACTTGTCCTAACATAAGATCAGACAGTTGTCCTAAGACATTGATGGTTGAAGCATCTCTCTTTCGCCTGCCTGGGTGTTTAAAACACTTTTCCTTAACCAGTTTGTTGTATATTGGCACATCCTTGATGGCTTGGAGAAGTGGTATTTTCACACACAACTGCTTGAGCTCTCCCAGAAGCTCATCCTCCTCTGGGTTGGGTTGTGTGGTGGCGGTTAGTCTCTCAGGAAAGGGTGGAATAGCCTTTGGTTCACTTTCTTGTTTATCCTCCTCGTCCTCTGGGGGAGGAGGTTGGCGATCCGGAAGAGTCTTTCCAGATCAAAGATTGATCTCCTGGATCTCCACAGCATAGGTAGGACATGATGTTTCCCCAGTGTATACCTGCTGGGCCTGTCTATTGTTGGGGTTCAGGTTCGGTTGAGCAGGCATTTGAGGTTGCCTTGGAGGAGCAGGAGGTAATGGTTGAGGTTGAACTGGTGGTGGAGGCAAAATGGCGGGAGGAGTGTTGTACTGGGGCCTCCACCCCGACTGAGGTGCATTCCACTGAGGCTGTGGCTGGGCATGTGAATGATATGAATGAGTAGTGGGTTGAGTAGGGTACTGAGGTGGATAAGACCATGGAGGGGGCATAGACCAGGAAGGATGAGCAGGGGGACCCCAGGATGGCATAGGAGTCGACTGGTTGGGGCTGTAATAAACTTGAGGTGCCCCTTGCATCCCCTGCTGGTAAGGTCTAGGTCCTTGTGGCCTCCTTTGGTTGAGGAAATAGAGAGGTTCAGTGGGAGCTTCTGTCCCTTGGTACATAGCTTTAAACCCAGGTAAGGTTGGACATTGATTTGTGGGATGGTCCTCCTCACAAACGAAGCACACTTCAACCGAATGCAATGAGCATTCGTTCTTAGGGTGTCTCCTTGTACATCTAGGGCAGAAGATAGCCAAGGCCCTCTCAGCTTCTTCCTTCTTCTGCTGGATCCTGAATGTGTCCAGTTGCATGGCAATGGTCTGTCTCACCTCACTCTTAAGATCTTCTAATTGATTTGCAAACTCATGCTTGGAGAAAGGAATACCAGCTGAGAGAGGGTTGCCTCTACCTCGTTTCTGTGTTGCCCTAGAGTGGTTTCTGAACACAGTCTTGATGTCCTCATAAGGCAGCTGGTAAATATCTCCCCCAGCTAACATGTGAAGGGTATATAAAAGGTCTTCAGGGACTCCTCGGAGCAGGACCAACTTGAGGGATTTAGGGTCAAGTGTGCACCTGGCCCGCTTATAGCTAAGTTGGAACCTCTCCTCATAATCCTCTAAGGACTCATCATTTCCCATGGTCATCCGAAAGATTTCTCCCTTGGTTTCCTTGGACCTACAGTAGTCCCGGTACTTGGTATTGAAAGCTTGCTGCATCTGAGCCCAAGTGGTGATACTATTCCCAAGTAAGCCCATGAACCAGCGTAATGCTGCATCCTTAAGAGTGGAAGGGAAGAGTTTCAGCTTCTGCTCATCTTCAGTATAGTCATAGGTTCTACAAAGGACAATAAACTCAAACAGGAAGGTATCAGGATCCTCAGTAGTCAGTCCATGGAAATGAGGCAGAGCGGAGGGACTAATGTTTTTCATTTTCATATCTCCATTGGTTTCTCGGATGGGGAAGGCACCTTCTATTCTCTCATATTCTCTTCTATTGTCAGCCATAGCTTCAGATGGGATGGTCTCTAATTCTTCTTCTGCTATAGGATCTTCGTATATCTCAGGAGGTTCACCTATAGGTTCTTCTGGATCACTGTCACCGAAGAAGAGAGAAGGGTGACTTAGTGATGTGGTGGGGGTGTTAGGTAGGAATTTGCCTGTTTTATCTCGGTTCCTACGAGGCATGAAATGGAAAGACTTTTTGATTGCTTTTGCTTTTTTCTCTTTAGTACCTGCAAAACTGAAACAGATTGATCTACAACTAACTATCTTGCTGAAATAAAAATGCAGAATTGAAATGAAAGCAGGAAATGACTAATCTACTTTGCTCAAATGGAATTGCAGGAATGGAAATGCTAGTCTACGCTTGCAGAATTGAAAGGCTAATCTATGCTTGCAGAAATGAAATTGCAAAATTGAAATGCTAATCTATGAAAGCAAGAAATGTCTATGCTACTTTTGCAGAATGGAAATGAAATAAACTACTTGGCAGAAGGCAAGAGTAAGAAAATAGAAGAAAAGCAACAATTACTAATACTCTGACGCTTCCCCGGCAACGGCGCCAAAAAGATGGTGGGCTCCAGTATTGTAGCAATAATGCTACAACTCCTGGAGCTTCCTTCTCTAATTTTATCAACCCGGTAGTTCGTAACAAACTTGGAAGCGACGGTGCTGTATGCACAAGTACTAGCTCTTGTCGCAACTGTCACTTGGTCAGCTGGCACAAGTCCGCTAGGGCTCAAGCCAACTTCTATATGTTCTCAGAAGAAGCTTTCTAAATGATGAACAAAGGCTATCTCAAAGGAAATTAACCTACTTTGCAAGAATGAACTGAAAGCCAACCAAACATGGAAACCCTAGTAAACCCTAATCTGACTAGCTTAACCTTTATGATGCAATGGTGGGAATGCAACTTCTAGAAATGATGCCATTACTTCTAGTGAGATTAGATGCATGAATTTAAACTACTTTCATTGAAGAGAACACGTTTTTGTATTTTTGCTCAAGTGGGTGGAGTTATGGTGATTTTGCTTCTTACTAGGTCTTGACTGTGCAAGGGTAGTTCAAAGGGAGGAAGGCTTGGGAATGGTTAGGAGGGCTCTGAGAGGTGCCAGGGGATCCCTCACATCATTCCACAGAAGTCCACAATGTTCAGGTGCTTGGCAACCGTGTTTGCAGGCTTCTACAGGATGTCTGCAGGGGATCCTATAGGAAACTTGGGATTTCTACAGGATGTCTGCTAACTTCTACAGGATGTTCTACAGTCGGAGTTTTGGGTGATGGAGGAGTGAAGGAGCTGTATGGAGGGATGGGTAAGATGAAAGAGGAGCTTGTGATGGCCTATGGACAGAGAGATGAGATGGAGAGAGAGAGTGGATAGAGCTGGTTGGTCGATAGAAGGGTAGAGGAAATGGAAGGCCGAAAAGATTGAGCAATGTGGACAGTAGAAGGGTTGGAAGGCAAATGAGCTGAACAGAGGATGAGTAGGCAAAGGTACGGTTCATAAGGATAAGAACGTGATGAAGAGGTGCTGCGCAGTGTAAATGAAACAAATCACCTTTATCTTGCATGTAAACGAAAGTTCACCAACCTATTCTAACTGTTTTATTAGGAATCAAAGAACAGCAATGTAAGTTGAAGGGAATTCGTGCATGATGTTGAACCAAAGAGTCATTACTCAAGATAAAATCGCATGGACAATTCTTCAATCGAAAACATTACATCAATACTCGCATGCATATGTTGAAACAATGTTTTTGGCAGTTGGCACAGTCTACACTTCCGGTCCCCAAACAGAGGTGAAAGTGAGCATGCATTCAACCTTTTTGAACTCAATGTAACTTCAATCTCCCTACGCTAATTCTGAACTACTAAAGCAACTGCATTCATGAAACTAACCTACATAACCAAACCGAAACAGTCAACTCAGCAAACTGTGTTTTTCAAGTGCATGTAAAGGAAAGAAATGCAATGATAAAAGAAAGACAAGTAACAATACAAAGGAAAGGAGGTCTATTGCTCTCAGGTTGGGCCCTAACCTGAGAGCTATAGCTCCCCTAAGAACTCAGAATCGAATCCAAATCTGCCTGCCTTTTATTAAAAGATCATAATCATGAGTCTAACAACATGCCAAAATTGGCTTACAAAGAGCAAAAACAGAGCTACAGCTCGTAATCCAAAATCTATAAAAAAAGTTCAAGAGTCTCATCGAAGGCTACAGCCTTAATATTTATACATGATGAGGGCCAAGCTGGCCTCCTCAATTAGTGGAGCTTGGCTGTCCAACTGAAAGTAAACTGCTGTTCCTGTAGAATCCGTTGGCTGCCTTCTAGCTCGGTGGTGATAGCTGTGGGAGCTCGGAGTTGGGGTGGAGATCACGAGGGAGGTCATTTAAGGCTGTGGACAACCTCCCTATAAACCCGCAATGCCACCTTGGCTGTCTCCTTGTCTTCATTTGCGTGGTCTTTGCTCCATTTAATGCCAAAAAACCTGAAATCATCATGTATTAGCCACATAGGCATAATGACTGCCCTTCTTCCTACAAATAACACGAATATACTAAGAAATGATGCATAAGTGATAAAAAATGAAGGGTTGAGCAAGGTAAGTAGTCAAAATGAGCCCAAATTGTTACCAAAATTTGGGGCTCATCATAAACCCCTGATTCCAAACTCAATATCGCAAATAATATCTTCAACGGGAATTTTTCTAGGGGCCAAGGCAAAATTTAAACCTTTACCCAGAACCTTAAACACCGAGGGGGGAAAATTGAAACTAGAAAGATTAATAACCCTTTTAGAAGAAAGGTTATAAGAACAAGGAGACACCTTATTCTTATTAAAATTCGAGTTAGAAAAGAATTTGTTACTCATCCGAATATTATTAACCTTATCATTATTGTTTTTGTTATTACAATCAATATTGTTAATAGTATCAATATTATTACTCATATTATTACAGTTATTATAAGAAATCACCTTATTACTATGAATATTAAAAACATTATTATTATAATTATTAAAAATATTATTATTAATAAGATTATTGTTATTATTCGCTCTACCGCTAATGTCACAGTTCATATCATTGTTAATAACAATATTATTATCATTATCGTTGATTATATTAACATTCTTATAATTATTAATCCCATAATCATTAAAAGTGATATTGCTATCAACCGCTGAACCGCTGGCGCTGCTATGTAACCCACCGAGAGGCACCGCAGACCGCGCTGGACTGTTGACCGAAAACCGGGAATCGAAGACCGAGCCAACTCCTTCGTTTTCAGAACGCCTTGACTTGCTGGGTACCGGGGACAAGGATCCAACATTCAACGACCCAGAATACCCCAGCTCCACATCAGCTCGACCAGTCCGTTCAGCGAGACCAACCCGCGATTTCCAACCGAGCGCTGAGGAACCCGAGCCTTCAGAAGGAAACGACGGACCAAGAGCTAACGGACCAGAATCATTACTGTCCTGGGAGGCGGAGCGAGCCATGGAAGACAAAGCAGCAGGCTCAGAAACGCTGAGAGCTACATCACCATGGCTGCTGACCCGAGACAACCGGCTATCGCTTGGAGAAATAGCGCATACAGTATCCCTGTCGACAGGAAGGGTAGAGAGATTTCCAGCAACGCACTGCTCAGAAACCAACCCTAAAACCTCATCTGCGCAGAGAAGACTCTGCTTACTTCCTCCAGGTGAAACCGAGCCCCCTATAGAAGAATGCAGGCCAGAACCAGCACTAACCAAGGGATCTACGGCATCCAGAGACAAGAAACCAGAGTCCCCATCCGAGCGGCCAGATACCCAATCATTCAGCGCCGAGATTTGCCCAGATGAGACCCTGCTCCGGGAAGCTGCTCCCACGGTTCTATCAAGAAGATCAGAATTCCCCGCCAACCTTAGGAACTTAGAGGCTTGATTTTGCTTTCGAATCTCCTCTAACCGAAGAGACTTCAAAGCTGAACAGGCCTCTATTCTGGCCCACAGAGAGGCAGAAATTAAGTTACTAAGATCTAGATGTGTTGTTGGTTTAACCATCACTTTGGATTTCCAGTTGACTTTCTTTCCATCTTGTGATATATCTTCACTCCTGTGTTTCCTTCCCAGGTGAGTACTGTTACAGGTTGCCAAGGAGCGCACTCATCTCAACCCACCCATGTTAGAACCTATCACGTACCTTCCTTGACTCACTGCACCAGTCAAACCCTTGCTACTGACAAAGTTATATTACATGCCTCTGTGTGAAATCGCGGTCAAGGCATTAACATATGACCCACTACTGGGACTCCTACACCAAATGGTCTGAGGTCTAATTGGGACTTCTTCCCGAGGAGATCCCCTTGACATGTTGGTGGGTCCAGCACCGTCAACATGTTGTTAGTAAATACATGGAAAATCTAGGTAGAGAGCATTGGACAATAGTAAAATGGGTGCTTTGGTATCTTAGGGGAATAAATTATTATTATATCACATTTAATAGTTGTACATTAATTTAGTCTATGGTCATATTGATTCAACATTTCTAGGTGATTTCGACAAGACGATATTGATTTTAGGGTAAGTATTTATAATTGTAGGAGGATATATTAGTTGAATATTAAAGCTTAAAGGAACAATTGCTTTATCTACTATTGAAGCAAAATATATAGTTGTTTCACATGTGTGCAAGTAGGAAATTTGGTTAAAAGGTCTATTGGATTTGGAAAAGTACAGGATTTCCAACCCACATTTTATCCACACAACCTGCAAAGAGTCAATGATAAGCTTCAAAACCTAGCTGACTTTTGGAGAATGATATTTCATTGTTATAATGTGTGTCAAATTACATTTAAGCTTTGAATTTATGTTCCATGTTAGATACGACCCTTCAACTACCTTCAACTGAGACCTGAAAAGGAACTAATGATACAACCTTTAGCTACCATTAGTGTGATAGGTAAACAATGGCACCCAAATTGCAATGAATTGATATTATCTCACCAAAAATCCAAAAACATAGTATCTATTTTAATCCCTTAATGGTGATCCTTGATTCCCTTGATTAGGAGGTTTGTGGCCTTGATTAAGTTGAGGCTTTTCTTATCTATCATCTACTTTTTCTTATCTATCTACTATTGTTTCTTCGTGATCTTATGGATGGTGGAGTCAATGGTGTTATGGGGTAAAGTCAATGGTGTTACATTATAATGGGCTGATGGAGTTGTGAGCAGTATGGGAAAGTGGTGTTAGTTTTTGTTTTTTAGATGTTGTAAGTGGGACTAAAATGGAAGTGGTGATATTTTATATTCATTGGGTTTAAGTAAGATGTTTTATGGAAGTAGTTATGCTTATTGAGATTAGTTTCTAAAGTACAACATAAATATTATATAAATGGTTTTAAATATGTTATTTTTATATTTTATGTCTATTATTTAGTTGGAAGTTGGATTAATGTAGAAGCGGTATTATGTTATGTTAGTTAGATTTAAATTGAACATTTTAGAAAAGTGTTGTGTTTAATTAAAATTATTAGTTAATAGATTATGATTATTTTGTTTGAAAATTAAAACATCATATGAGATGTTTTATATATTTGTTTTTTTTTGTTTTATGTATGGTAGGGTGAAATTTAGTAGAAAATGATTTGGAGTTAGTAATGCTAGGAAAATATTTATATTAATATATAGAAAAATAGAAATAAGTTCTTTCAATGACTATTAGTATATGGGTAAACCATACTAGTAGCATAGAAGAGTTGTTTTTGGTCGTACTAATGGAACATTTGATATCGTTTTTTCAAAAATTATAAAGACTCTGATAGCGTCTAAATTTTTTCTATAAAATTAAGTCCTATATATCCTATGACTAGTAACCTTATTGCTCCTAATATAGAAAAATAAATAAACAGAGTGGGCATTTAGCTTGATGAATAATCCACATATATAGTGTAATGTGTTATTGTGTCCTATTCTAAGTTGGAGAATTTCAAGTTAGCAACTTTCTTCGCTGGCATAGGTACCTTTTCATTGAGTTTCCTCAATTGCAACTACATGTCATCTATACTCAAAAGGATTTCATGTTGGACCTCTGATTATTCCATAAGCACCTTTCCTGTAATGGTCTTGAGCTACCAAAATAAGTCTATAGTATGCATATATATGGTTTTTCTAGTGCATGTATTTCCAAATCATGGTATTCAACTTCCAACCTCGTCCTAAAATTCTACATCTAATATAAGCTTGCATTCTACCCTTGCTTCCTTTTTAGCCTAATTTATTTCCTTTTGAATCTAGCTACTAGCTACAAAGGTTGTTTCTAAGTGCTCTTCTACTAATCAGGCCCTTGAAAAAAGGAAAGACTGAGGGCATTGTCATCCCCTACAACCAAAAAAGAATTGGACACAATACATAGTGTAACAAGGGAGAGGTTATAATTTAGGAAAACTAAGAGCAAAGACATCTTGAAGTAGTGATGCAAGCTAAGAGGGTTATGAGGGATACAAAGGGACACAAGGGAAGTTCCAATAAAAGCCTCAATAGAACAACTAATGAAGATCTAACTTGAACTAGAACAAATACACCAAAAGTAAAGAGAGAAAAAGAAGAACAAAAGTGCCCACCCCTTGTGGAGGAGACTACAAACCGAAGGAATGCTAATTTTTCTTAGGGATATATTGTTCTTTCCTTAGATAATTGCATTTCTTATTTTACATATTAAATTGACTCCATAACACCATAACATTATTTAGATTTACATCATTATTCAGTGACATATGAAACTATGTAGAAAGAACAATATCATCATCATCAAGGCAGTGGAACATGAAGGAACAATAGAAGAAAATCATTCACACATAGAGACATGAGTATTGGTTGGAGACTAGGGGAAAACCCACTATGGGGAAAACCCTTTCATGTTCTTCTTCTTATTATATTGTCATTGAATGATTTAGAAAAAGAGAGTACAATGATCCATATCTACACCCATACAACTATCCATCAAAAATCAACTAAACAATATCTATGATATGAACCCAACAATGTTCATACTCAAAGCCCCGATTTAGAAGCATGTAATGCACTATCACTTTCTACGGTCAACTGTCAAACAATATGATCAACAAGAGAAAACTTCAAACAACTGATATTTCAACCTTTAGGTCTCATTTGCATGCAGGAGGAGTCATGCATGTGACTAAGAGGTTCCAATCGGTTCTTTGATCCTATAAGTTAGTGACTACAACTGAAAGTATCCTTTGTTAAGCTAGCAACTGTAACCCATAACCATAGTTTCCATTCGCATGGAGGATGAGTTGTGTGTGTGACTGAAAGGCTTCAGTTACACAAATAAGCCTTCTAGTGAGTGGCTACAATTGAGATATTTTTGTTTCATGCCAAAGACTAAGGCACAAAACCCTAAAATAGAAATGCAAGCTTTAGACCCTGCAATTTCTCCTTTGTGCGAACCAATTCTCCATGGACAAGCCTTAGACCTATGCGAGACAAAACAAAGAATAGAATATAATAATGCTCCATGATCATTTCCAAATGAGGTGGAGTTCACTTGTAATTATAGCCTTCCAAGGGTTTCCAATTTGCTTTAGGGCCGAATTTAACAAATATGCACATGTGAGATTATAATTCAAAAATACACTTTCTCTTATCCAAATTTAATTATCTTTATGTCGATTTTGATCCTCTCAAAAAGAGGAACTCAATCCAATCATCATCTCCATAAAATTAGTTTTTAAAAGTGGAATTTAGCCCTAGTTTCCAATTTTAACACACCCTCTCAACTAGGGATAATTCCACCTACATCATGTAATTTGTATCCTGTCATCAAATCATATCCAACCTCAAGTATCTCATCATCACATATCTTCAATGTTCATCTTGATTCATATCTTGATTATTCACGCTTAGCTCTTGATTTTCCCTACTCTATGTTGAACATTATCGAATATAAAAAAGAAGAATTTGACATTGGAGGGGAGCCTAAGCTACCACCCGATATCCATCTAGGAGCTGCTTATACCACCCGGAATCACTGCCAGTAGGGAGCCCAATGCTACCACCCAGGAAACAACAGCATGGAGCCAAATCTATGTCCTGAATAAAAATTAGAGATCACATCTCTAAATCACATCAGGGAGAACATATGAACCTGAAATCTCATGGGGGAGTTAAACATATACAACCACATATTGAGAAATAGGTGGTATAGGGGAGCAGATCTCAACCCATCATATTTCCTATCGATATACCTAGCAATGAGCCTGAAGATTCATGTGGTAGAACACCTGCATCATAATTCAATATTAGGCTAGATACTTGACTTATCAAAGGGAACTATCACATGCCCCAAGCCTCCTCTACCCATTGGCCAGGCAGGGAGGGATAGTACCAACAAGCATGGCTTGCGGGTATGATGCCAACTGGGGTATACTTTGTAAAGACAAAGATAGGAGAGCAACATCTCCAACCCTATCGGTAATAGATATGGGTGATACCCTATTGTAAATAGATCCCTCAACCCCAGGAGCCTTCCATCCCACTTCCACACCCTAGAAGGTCAAACAGGCAGTGGGAAGAGTTGGCTCAGTGTCCTGACTCCTCGATCAATGATGCTCTTTATAGATGAGAAACATATCATCGTGATCACATCTGGTAATCATCATGTCTCAATAGCAGTAGTCTCCTATTCATATAGGACATCAAATCAAATATTATATTAATATATATATATATATATACATATCACGAAAAGGATACCATAGTCATCCTCTCTCTCACGGAGGTAGAAACCACAAGCCTAAGCTTGTCTCATACAACAACACCAACGGAAGATATCTTTCAATTGGATCCCACTCGTTATTATCGCAATATATCCCTATCATATCTAGAACCTGCTCAAAAGTCTCTCCAAGGAGCTTCTTCATCCCGCCTCACAGTTAGTCATGTTAGCAACATCATACTCAACTTTGATCATGCTTAAAGCTAAGAACCCCTCATCCAAAAATTAATTACAGATACCATACTAAGAAAACACCCAAATGTGCCCATCAATAATGATCCCAAACATCCTCAATACATGCATGTAATCACATATCATTGAATGAATATCTCAGGTCAAAAATTGATCGTCCTATGTAGATATCGTGATAGGTGCTCAGTGGATACTCAATGTGTATGAAGCGAATCAATTATTAATTCACTCAGGTTCTATGCACAACATACATATATATGGATGGGTGTTGGAACATCAATTCTTCATTCAACTGTTGGTCATTGAGTCAAGTTCAACAATATATTTTCATAACTTCTTGAAATTTGATTGGAGTGTCCATGGATTTTCATTTCCACTTTCTTTAACAACTTCACTATATAGGTTATCTTTTCCCAACTTCAAGATATAATACTTCATACCACTATTCTTCATTTTGAACTTCAGAGACCATATCCCTCTTATTTTTATTATTAAAGGCTCATTTCATGTCAAAAGTAGACCATCAATATATAAAACCAAAATCAAGATCATACCTTGGACCACTGTAGAGGTTTGGATCGACACATCATCCTAGCTTCACTAGATAACTCAACGCAAACAAATCAGGATCTGGGAGATTGCTTCATACAATGCTTTTTGCAAACATAACACTTTACCAAAGCAATATGTTTAGCCTTACACAAATCAATAGTGTGCAATCAAATCAACTAAGTCATCTTATGAAAGTTTAGAAGCCATATCTGAATATGAAACTCATCAATATCACTTTAGCAAATTATTTGGACCAGGTGGCCAATAGAGCTTATATCCAAATGTCAGGTTACAACATTATCATTCAAACTTTATCAAGCCATACTCATGATCATAACATAAATCATTTCTGCTACTAAATATGAATGGATACATCAATGCCAATCCATATAAGTTTCATTCATAGAAGTTTCATCCATTCATAGTGAGAATGTTGCATACTGAAACACAAATGTTTATACTTCAATCAATGTGTCAAATCTAATGATGTCAACAAAGAATATCTATTGAATACCAATATAATTCACTGAAATTAATCATGCCCATATAGAATTGTTATCTAGGAAAATCACCAATCGTCAAATTAAATCGTTAGTCATCAGGCCAAAACCCAAAATTTCTATCACAGTGAGATCTATAGTCGAAAACATATCTCAACATCAAGTCAAAGTTCTAAATCACTATCAAGCATAATTTCAAAACTCCCAACACTTATTATATATATCAATCACCAAATCTGGTTAAATCCTTGCAACTACTATCAAATATTGTCACACATAGGCCTCAATGGTTAAGTCATAATGACATATTGATATGCATATATTGGTCACCTACAAACACAATTTTAGTCAACATATTCACATTATAGTAAGTAAAACATTCAAACTTTCCTTCCTATAAAAATTTATGCTGTTTGTTCTATGTTTGTGGGACTAACATCCTTCAGGTGAACTTTTGATTTCATGCACAAAAAATCACTTTTGCGTCCTATAGGAATAACTGTACCTATAGGCCTTATTCCATGTGGTCGATAGGCTACATTCATACCCTTAGGCTTGATTTAATGTGGTTGAGTCTTAGAGTAAAAAAAACTCTTTCTTCTTAGGTCAGAACTTTGTTATAGACCAACAATAACAAATATTTGTCTATTCATGTCCATAAATCATACTTCAACAGTAAATAATATTCTATACATATAATCCAAATGATAATCAGAGTAGGGGTCTTATGGAGATTTTATCCCTCTGAATGAGAAGCCACTTTAATCATCTTCATTCAAGTCATCAACATCTATGCATCAATAGATTTGCTAGATCATAAATTCAGAATATATTACATATTTATTATGGTCATGTCATGTTAGCATCAACTACTTCACCATTACATCATGAAATTAATATTTTATCAAGGGATGGTGTCAAATAGCTAATAAGACTATACGTCAAGAATCATGATCATGGCATTACTTCTTTATCACATAACTCAGTCCATTAGGTCAGGGCATTCCATTTTTTTACCATATGCCATAATTATTAATCACATCAAAACATAACCATGGTCAACAAAAGATCCTGAATATAAATCTCATTGTTACACTTATATCATCATGGTTACCATGCTTATCACAAACATTATCAATAGTATCAAGTTACCATCTATTAGAATCAAGGTGTTGGCCTTCTTTATGGGATCAAGATATCCAAAATGATAGATGTTAGCCAAACATCAAGTATACCAATATATCAAAGATCAATATTAAGTAGCTTTATAGAATAAAGAAGTTCATCATGTCTATAAGATACTTGTTCACTACCAAGTGCATCATTTCATCATAGGTATCATAAATTAAACTTCCATATGCATGAGCCATATTCTCATAATGTATTAGGGCATACCTTGTCATCAATATTGCAGCTGAAACATAACATTAAAATAACACCATACATACCTTCTTGTGTTTAGATACATGTGCATCCTCTTATTTTACATTGGTAGTTGTAGCACTTTATCACCTTTTCATCAAGTGCCTCTTTACCTTTTCCAATGCTAGTTCTTCTCTTCATGCACTAACCGTATTTCCTACATCTCAGATGATCCTTAGGAACGATCCACTTATCATATCTCATCAAGAAGTTAGAGGTATCCAAATAGTCACATATACATGTAGGAAGTATAAGTAATAATCAAAAAAATAATCATATCCATAAGTCTAAGAAAAAGTAAAGTCATAACAGAGCATCATAAATCAAAAAATATTATCTTTAATGAGAGGTGATCATCTCCCTCTTGAACCAACCTTCAAGATCCATCATTATCCATTGTCCACCTATTTCCTTCAATATATATTCTTCAAGTTCATGAAAAACCAGGCCTAATAGAAACTATCCCATCTAGGGCTTCATCAAATATGTCACAAGTGCTTGAGCATCTTCACATTGACCATGCTAGGGTTTCTAGATTTCATATCTCAAATCTTTTCCATAAACAAAGGTTTCTCTCAAACCTTAAACTCATAATATCCATCAAATCATGAAAGCCAGATAGCCTAGGGTTTCCTTCAAACCCTTTAATTATTTTAGGTCTCTTCTTGCTTCCATGAATGGTGTCATCATAGGGGTGATCTCCATGAATTTTCTTCATCCCAACTCCAATACCATGTTAATTTTTCTTACGGCTATATTTCCCTTTGATTTGATAATTGCATTTCTTAATTTACTGATTCAAACTTAAACAACAACACAACAAAATAAAGATATAACCACAAATACAAATATGCAACACAAATAAAACTTCATTTCATTATTATCAAATAAATGAAATATGCTTACAAACAAAATGGAAATAAATTGGCTCGGGCAATGGTAGCTTATCTCTAAGAAGAGATGTGGCAGCTACATGCCTATGAACTTTGTTACAATGAGGCTCAAATTCCTATTTATTATTAGGAGAAAAATGGAAAACCATAAACATATAGAAACCTAAACCTAGGAGATGAAGTGCCAAAACTATGGGCCCTGTTTGGGTAAATTGGTACATCAACTTCCCGAGGTTGTAACTTTGGCATACAATCTCTGTTTGATGCACAAAATCCCTCGTTAGAAAGATCTATCCTAGGAATACAACTTCCGACTACAAACATCAAGTGAAATCATATGTTTTCCATTTTCCAAAAAAACTTCGTTTACGGCCTCAAAGCGACTCCAGAAGTTCATGACCCGAAAAACTGCCAAAAACAGTAACTAAGCTACAATTAAGGAAACTGAAAAAAATAAAAGACATAGCGGTGGGGGTCTAAGTGGAATAGGTGGGTGGCCACCATTATTAACCTGGATCAGTCATCCCCGCTTAGGAAGCAAAGGTCTCCATTGCGTTGAGTGCCTCTATGAGATGGGGAAACTTATGTTGGACTTGGTCTATAGTGAGCCACTTACCTTGGTGCAAGAGTTGGCTAGCTTTGATAACCCGATATATTTAGATCTTCTGTTGGAAAGTATTCTTGATATGTGTTTCCATGATCAGATCAGTTGTGGCATGTTTCATGCATTTTGGGTTTAACTATGTTGGTGTGAGTTCTTCTGCAATGTCTGATGTGTCTAGTAATGGTGGAAAGTATGGTCAAAGATCGTCCACATTGAACATTAGGTGAAGGTAAAGGAATGGTGGAACGTTGAGCTCGAAACAATTGTCCCCTATAACCTTAGTGATGTTGTAAGGACCACATCGAAGCGGTCAAATCTTGTAGTGGGCCCATCAAGGCACTCCTTCTGCAAATGTAACCAAACTTTGTCGCCCACCTAGAACTTGTGTGGCACCCGATGTTGATCATGAAAATGCTTGTACTTAGAATGAGCTTTATCCAATATGTCATGAACCTACTAGCGTATGTGTTGAATGTTCTCAATGAATTTGTTATCCTTGTTAGCTTCAGAATGGACATGAGACGAATATGCCTGAGTAGTTGAAAATGGTATGGATACATCAATGGGACATAGTAGCTAGAATCCCAATCCCATCTGAAATGGGTTGTGTCTAGTTGAGCTATGGATAGATCTGTTGTAGTTGTGTCGGAAATAGGGGAGGCTTTCATCCCATGTTTGTAGATGCTTTGAGTTGTACATGCACAGAATCTTCACAATCATCATGTTGACGACCTCTATTTGGCCACCATTTTGGGGGTGGAAAGTCGTGGACTTAGTGAGCTTGGTATCCAAGATCGACCAGAGACTTGACCAAAATGTACTTAGCAACCTGTTGTTCTGATCTGAGATAATGGACTGTGGGATCCCAAATTGTATCCACACTCATTGAAATAAGAGCTTAACAATGGATTTTGTTGTGATACTCTTCTTGCACGTTGTTAGAATGGCCATCTTAAAGAATTTTTCGATGACCATGAAAATGCAGTCATTTCCATGCTTAGAAGAAGCAAGGCTTGACATGTAATCCATGGATATGGATTCCCAAGGTCAAATAGGAGTAGGAAGAGGAGTATATAGGTCTTGCTTCTTGATGGTTGGTTTGGAGATGGCATAGGTAGTGCAGATCTGATGTGCTTCCCAACATCTTGTCGAAGGTTTGACCAATAAAAATTCTTTTGTAGCACTGCCACTATTTTCTCTACTCCAAAATGTCCAACGTCCCAACTGTAGTGCGCCTCCCAAATCATCTTGGCACGCTCGCTTGAAGGAACATGGATGTGTCCCAAGTGGCATAAAAATTCATCCTAGAGGTGAAAATTTGGAACTTTCTTTCCTTCTGGGATCATCTGGTATGTGTTTCTCAATTATGGATTGCTCTTGTAAAGATGCGGCCACCCCTAAGTATCATGCCCACAAGAGTCTAGCAAAGTGATCAACGCCATGACCAATGGTTGGTTGAGGGAATTTGAAACATTATTGGTGTTTCCCTTCTTGTACTTAATGTTCAAATGGAACTGTTGCAGGTATGTGGACCATTTCTCATGGTGATTGTTCATTAACTTCCCTTATGTCTATATGAACTACAAGGGTTGATGGTCTGTGTGGATAACAATTTCCTTCCCCATAATGTAATGCTTCCATTGTTGGCATGATTGTACAATGGAATACATATAGTTGTCATAGGTGGGATACTTTTGGAATGTATTTGAAAGTGTCTCACTATGATATGCCACGGGATGCCCCTGCTGAATAAGAACTGCACCAATAACAGAGTCAGAGGAATCTGTCTCAATCTCAAATGGTTGTTGCAGGTCTGGTAATGTGAGCACTGGTGTAGAGCATAGATGGTGCTTTAGCTCGGAAAATGATTTTTTTGGGGGGATTTAGACCAAAAGAATTTTTTTTTCACTTTGCCCTTGGTGACTTGACTTAAAGGCCAAGTGATACGAGAGAACCCCAACACAAACCTGCAATAGAAATTAGTAAGACCCAAAAAGTTGTTGAGCTCCATTAGAGTGGTTGGGGGTGGCCAGTCCCAAATGATTTCTATCTTGGTTGGGTCCAAATGTACACCACGCTGATTAATGATGTACCCTAGATATTGAACCTAGGTTATACCGAAAGTGCATTTCTCCAAATTGGCACACAACTTGTGTTGTCGAAGAGTTTAGAGGACCTGTAGAATATGGCGAAGGTGCTCTTCCCAACTCTAGCTAAAGATCATGATGTCATCCAAATAAACCACCATGAATGAGTTGGTGAATGGTTGCAAGATGTCGTCCATCATCCTCATGAAGGTTGCAGGGGCATTTGTCAACTTGAAAGGCATGACCATCCATTTTGAAAGGCCCTCCTTGGATTTGAAGGCAGTCTTCCACACATCAAAGGGTTTGATTGGTACCTGGTGATACCAAAACTTCAAGTCAATATTGTTGAAATATTAGGCCCCCTTGAGCTAGACCAGAAGGTCATTAATCTATGGGATTGGATACCTATTCTAGATAGTGGTATTATTCAATGTCTGATAGTCAATACCTAGTGTTTAGGTCCTATCCTTCTTTTGTTCCAACACAGTTGGGATCCATAGGGTGATGAACTTGGCCTGATGTTCCCTTTTTGCAACAACTACTGAATCTACCTCTTGATTTCATTGTTCTCCAAAATAGAGTGTAGATAGAATGGTCCGTTGTACAATGGTGCACCTGGGGTTAGATTAATAGAGTGCTTGACCTAATAGTGTAGAGGTACACATGTGGGTGAGGTGATCAATATATCTCTATACTCCTCCATGACCTTGTCCATCTACTACTTTCATGTGGAGGAGCCCTGTCTAGAGGTCGTGTCCACAATTTTATTCTTGCCCTAAGGGTGAATCATAAGGGAAAAAAATTTCCCGATTTGGGAAATGATCTTACTACATTTCTTCACAGTGATCAAATATACAACGATAGGTAGTGCTACCTCCAGGATCATGTACAACTTATTGCCCAAAGTAATAATAATAGTGTGGGGCCTAGACTCATACAAAACATGTCGCTTCCACAAGTATGGTTGTCCTAATAATACAACAAAAACTTCAAGAGGAGCAACATCACACAATACCTCATCTATGAAAGGCTTGATGTTATAGGTAATATGACATTGTTGGTTGACGCAGAGATCTCTCCCTTGGTGAAGCCACCCAATTGATCCAGGTGGCTCCAGACATGCTCAAAAATCGAAGGTGGCTCTAGAAAGGGTTGAAAATTAGAGTCTTCAAAATGTAGCCAAACCAATACCAAGTTGTAGTATTCATCATTATGATTCGGTGGCATAGATGACACTCAAATCTAAGTTTGTATAACCAACTTATGGCTCTTTAATGTTTGAAAAGATAGGGAAAAAGTGGGGTCCACACTTTGCCACATGACATCCTAGTCAACAGGTGGGATCCACGGGGTACATGACAACCCAACAACCATTAACACATAACACTTCATCATTAACTCTTACACTTGTAAAAAGACAACAACAAAATATGATATTTAAAAAATCTCATATAATAAGAAAATTCATAAAAAAATTCAATTTAAAATATCATATAATATTATTTCAAAACAAAAATTATATTAAAAATAAATATAACCATATAATAAGTATGGTTTATATTGATTTATATTAAATACAAATAAATTTTTTTAAACCATAACAATTCGAAAATATAAAACATGGAATTATATATAAAAAAAAGTATGGACATAATAAATGTCCACCACAAACAAACCATAACCACTTCCAATCAAAAATACAAACAATGACCAACAAAACGAAGCTCCAAATTGCCAATGGTTTTTATGCAACATTTTTTTGTTTGTATTAAAGAAAATAGAAGGGTCCACAAGTCTTGAAATTGATACCTCCCTAAACCACCGTTGAATTAAATTATCTTTGTTAACTAACATGCCAACTCATGGCCTTTGTTAAATCCGCCAAACACGTTATATATAAACTCGCACAATGTATTCAACTGGGGTGGAGATATGGACGTGGAGGGAAATGGAGCACGAAGTGACAATCTTGAAAAGGGCGTGGAACCCTGAAACAATGACTAAGGGGAACCATGGTGGTACATTTTTCGAGAGAAATTTCAAAGGAATATTCCACATAATCATTTTGATGCTTGTAAGGAATCTTTGAGATTCCTTGGAGGGTGAATTTTCACAGTGTCAATTTTGATAAGCTAATAGTTATTTTTTCACGTTTTCTAGCCAGGGGTCCAACTGTGCAATTAAAATATCCATCTCAACAGCAAAAATATAGGTGTCCAGCAGCAAAGAAACTTTGGAGAATCTTGTAGAATGTTAAAGATTCCCCTGGAGGCTACTTTTTGACTTAGGCAAAATGTTTCCAACTTTATATTCATTTTTCTTAGAATTTTGTAGGGAGTGCAGTGGTGTGCTCAGAGTCTTCATCTAAGTATCGGATTTTCCAACCATATTAAAGAAGGAATATTTAGGGGAATCTTTAATATTCCTGAGGGTCCAAAATTCAACGGTGTCAGAATTGGACAATTTTATAGTTTATTGTACACCACTCATTGCCAGGAATTTAGTGGTGTAGTCCATTTTAGCAGCTGAACTTTTCATTTTTTGGCCATATTTGAAAGTGGAGGTATATGATGTAGTTATGCCATGTCTTTCTTCTTGATTTTCTAAGATGATGTATTTATTGTTGAGATCCCTGATTACCATTATGTTGAGGGATACTTGTTGCCACATCATGTGATATTTGTTTAGCTTGTCATGCTGAAGGAGGACTCATTTTAGTAAGAGTTCCTGTAGGGAGAATGTCTCGTGGGGAGACACACCACTCAGGTTGAGGGTATTTGTCCCTGTAATGACAAAGAACTTACCATGTACATCATCATCATTTGTAGCATTTAATGGAGCGGTCTCCATCCTCTTGAAATAGGGCTCGGAGATGTAGCCCACACTGTGTGAACTTCGTTATCAATGTGTTTGTGTCCTTTGATTTGATGGTTTTCAATATGTTTCATCTTCTTTACAGTATGCACATGTTTCACCTACTTTAGCATCCTCTATGACATCCACTTTTTGCACCCGCACTTGCATCAAATTTTGCAACATATTTTGCATCCTTTTTTAAATCAAATTTTACATCCATTTTTGCATCATTTTTTGCATGCCCTTTGTGCCAAGCTTTGCATCAAATTTCATGTCTAGTTTTGCATCTACTTTTGTTGCATCCACTTCTGCATCTTGTTTTGCGTCCATATTCACATCCTCGTTTTCATCTATTATTGTGTCCACTATTGCATCCAATTTTATTGTACCACAATTTTCACCTAGTTTAGCACCTCTATTTGCATCCACTTTTGCTTCTAATTTTGTATCCATGTTTGCATCCTCATTTGCGTCTAGATTTTCATTGAATTTTACATCTTTTTTTCATCCCTTTTGTATCCACTTTTGAGTCAGGATTTGCATTGGGTTTTGTGTCTCGTTTTGCATTTACTTTTGCATCAACTTTTGCATCCATTGTTGCACCCATGTTTACATAACCTTTACATCCATTTTTGCATTGAAGTTTGCTTCTTCCTTTTTGGATCTACCATTACATCCACTTTTGTTTTGCCACAATTTGAGCCATGTTATGCACTTATTGTTGTACCCACGTTCGATTCTAATTTTGCAACCATGTTCGCATCTGATTTTGCATCAAGTATTGCATCTCTTTTTGCATCCACTTTTGTGTTGTGTTTATGCATTGGGTTTTGCATCTCGTTTTGTCTATAATTTTTCATCTACTTCCATTGCATCCAATTTTGTTTCGCCTATTTCACCCATGTTTCATCCACTTTAACATCCCTTTTCACATCCAAATTTTCATTTTTTTGTGTTTGTTGTTAAATCCACTTTTTCATCCACTTATAAACATAATATATCAATCACATAAAAGAAAATAGAGCACAAAAGATAGATAATGGGGAAAGTATTCATTACTATTTCTCTTTGGTAGAACTTGAATACATCAATGGGTCCTCCAAGCCTCTACCCTTGATCTGCTCCATAACCTATATGCTCACTGGTGTGGATGCACAAGTTTATCATGGTTGCATCACTGACAGAATTTGGGAGAAGTTCCTTCTTCTTCCCATGACTAGTGAAGAGCTTTGTTTATATAGATTCCCATCATGATTGAACTTCATTACACCTAGACACTTTCTTGACTGTATCAAGGTGATGATTAAGATAGACCAAATCAATCATTATTTTAATCAAAAATGATTATTTTAAAAAAAGTTTTTAATTTGGACCGAATCTAAGCTTATCCAACTGAATTCTAGCATTGTTTCAAAGCTCTAGTGCAAAGTGGGCTTTCATGGCCTTATGTTTTGACCTCCAATACTAGGAAGGAGCATTGCTAGACTTTCTATTTTGGTCCATACCACTTGGAAGGAGCATTAATCCCTCAAAACATTTTATTTTTTTGTGTTTCACTTGTCACAAAATGAACCTTTGACTTAGCAAAGGATATGCTTATTTTCTTAACCCTAGGGGTGGCATTTTTAGCCATAACCCTTCGCAATGTGATTAGCTATGTATTTTATTTGTGGTAATGAAATATTATTGATAAGTGCATCAAAGATACATGAATTATTGATGAAAGAGGGGTATGATCTTCATAAAGTATCAATATCTTAGATTATATGGATGATAACATGGCCTCACATTAGGTAGTCGATTGTTCAAATACGCTTGGCTAGGGGGGTGTGATAGTAGGTTTCTTATAATTGGGTGGTTATGATACAACATCACTCATGGTGAGACAAGCACTTTGAAATTCCACACGATGGAAGATGTATAGCTTGGTTTCAATAAGGACACATCGATTAGGTGTATTCTAGGTGATACATGTGCTCTCTAACCCAATATGGAAAAGATATTGTAATGTCATGTCCTATCTTGTTAAACATTTTTGACATGATCAAGTTATGTAAAAATAAATATAAAATAGAATAAAATAAAAAAGTAAAATTAATAATTATACTTATAATTAATTGTAATTAATAATTAAACCAACCTAGATCCATCTTAACTTCGGATTTACCAAGTGTTGAGAGAGATAAAATCTCTTGAGGTGCAAACCTCTTTTAGAGTGAAAATAGAATCAATCTGTCTCAATGCTTGGTAAATCCAAATTTAAGATAGATATAGGCTTGTTACAAATACAACATTACAAGTGAAATTGAAAGAAAAAATCCAAATTGAAAAACATTTAAACTCATCCTATCAAAATTCCTTCATAAAAGTTGGACATGAACCACTTCCATAACAATGGAAGTTCACATCGCCATGAAATTCCCCCTAACATGCTTTTAATTTAAAATAGAAATCAACACAACCTTAAAAGAAAATAGAAATCCCTTGGTTATCATAAATTTTTCTTTGGACTATTTTGTGTTCTTTGCATCTAAGTGCTAGTCACAATGATTTGTAACAATGGCTAAGGATTTGGTGCTAGACATGGAGGTCAGAAACAGGGTACAAGTGTCATTGTTTTTTGTCATGGTATTGATAAGAATCTTACCCAATTTCATGTCAAATCTCATGATATCATCACAGTTGTCCGACCCTAGAATTGTTAAGGAAGGGTGAGTAATAAAGCCTCTCGATTCATTTTGTTTTTTCAAATTTTGTGATTTCAATTTGAGAAAGCCAAGGGTTTTGAGTGTAGGAATTTGGTTGTGTGAGTCAGGAATTTGAGGGTTGCGACTGCATTGATCCTCGATAGGTCGCTTTTTTCATGTTGAACTTACTAGAACCATGAGGTATATTTGGTCAATTCTTTCTCTCAAGTTATCTATTTCCCAATAGCTATATTATTTTACCCTTTACCCTATAGGCTTCGACCCTGAAACTTGATTTTGCAAAAACATGACATAATTTGAAAAAAATATATGTGGACTTTGAAACCCTAAAAATCATGGTGAGAAAATCAATTGAGGTTGGATCTGGGAATGTGTGGAAGGTCCCTTGACATCAGATATGAATGCATTATTTTATCTATTTGTAGGAGAATGAGCTTCTTGAAGGGCTAGACGTCACCCTAGAGAAAGGTATAAATAAGAGTGAGAAGGAGGTTCATTATCACCAACCCAAGTGAAAATCATCATTGTGGAGAACATCTAAAGTAGTCACATCTCAAGAGGACAAGGTTGAGGGTGAAAAGGGATTATTTTTGGGTTTTTTTATGTTTGGCACAAGTTTGAGTAGGAGTAGGAGGCTAGCCACAAGCTTGAGGGACATAAAAGTGCATGGTTTGAGGCTGATATTCTTAAGGAAGCAGGGCCGAATATCGTTAGTCTATTACAGGATGGACTGAACCTTATATCAAGGATAGTTTTCATTCAAAGAGGAGCTAGAACAACATCCTAAGGTGGCCTAAGTAGTATTGAAGAAAGGTTGGTATGTTAGCAATGGACAACGATAATTTTGAGGTAGTTTGAGGGCTCGTCTGGTGCCCTGACCAGGACAAAAATATCAGGTCTAATATTTTCACAGGTCCATGAGTAACAATAGAGGAACATGTCTTTTATTAGAGGTAAGTGTTCACCTAAGTTGAGGGTTTTTCTAGGTGGTTGAGTGTCCTAGTTAAGGACATATTGTTTGGGCATATTAAGGTTGTTTGGAGGGAAACAAGTTGATTTATAAGGAAGCCCTAAGTGCATACATTGAAGGACTATATATGTTCTAAGATGTAGGTTTTAACCCGTTACAGAAATTATCTGCATACGAATTCTAAAAGAAAAAAATAAGCAATGGCGGGAGAATAAAACATAAAACAAATATACACTGATATTTTCCCCTGGATCCCAAAACCGGGACTACAAGATTGATTTTTTATTATATTCCTTTCAATCTTACAATTCATATATATACATGTCGAATAATCCATAAACCCCAATCCATTAACCCTAGATTAGAACATAACCATAGTTCCCTTGACTAGATCTACAAAATACCATGGACTGAAAACCATCATGCCCAAAACCATGTGTGAAATCCATGCACAAAACCATAGGTAGGTCTGCCCACCTAATATAGGGTCGAAAAAACAATTTCCCTAGGCACTTCCCCAAACCCCGTGCAAGGGGGCTACCCCCCCCTCCATACCCACCAATAGAGGGGGTAGCCACCCCCCAGCGCAACATAAAGGTAGTATATGGGGCAGTCATAAAAAGAATATAACACAACCCAAAATTCTCCCACTTGTTGTTTTCTTTCCATAAGAGAGCTTAATCATTGATCCAACCCAGCAATGCCATTTTTTCTCTACACCAAGAGAAATTCTCAGTGCTCATAGACTTTGCCAATGCATCTGCAGTATCATTCAAAGTGTCCACCTTTACCACCAACACCTTTCTGTACTCAACCATATCCCTCACAAAGTGATACTGAACATCAATGTGCTTTATCTTTGAATTATAAGCAGGGTTCTTTTCCAAGAAAATTGCACTTTGGCTGTCACATTCTATCCTTATAGTTTGTTGTACTAACCCCATACTTGAACACAATCTCTGCAACCAAACTACTTCCTTTCTCGCATGAGTGGCTGCCATGTATTCTGCCTCTGTAATTGAAAGTGCCTCTACAGACTATCTCTTACTCATCCGACTGACTACACCTCTAAATAGGTTAAAAACATACCCACTTGTAGATCTTCTCTGATCCAAATCTCCGGCCTAGTCTACATTAAAAAAGCTACAAGTGTCCAAAACTCTACCCAATCTTGGTCTTCCTTGGTAGCACAAACCATAATCACTAGTTCCACGCAAATACCTGAAAACCTGCTTCATTGCTGTCTAATCCCCCTTCCCTGATTTTGACATAAACCTGCTCAATACTCCCACTGCATCTGCAATGTCTGCTCTAGTATAGACCATTGCATACATCAGGCTACTAACTGCACTTTCATATGGAACACGGGACATGTCCTCTTCCTCTTCTTATATCTTGGGACACTATTCAACAGATAACTTTACACCTATAGGAATAGGAACCTTCACTAGTTTACTATCCTGCATATTAAACCTCTGCAATATTGTCTCGACATACTTCCTTTAGTTTAACCAAAGATTCCTCTTTGTCTGATCTTGTTTAATTTCCATGCCCAAAATATAGTTTGCAGCACCAAGATTTTTCATGTCGAATTTGGAGGATAATTGGGTATTCAAATCCTGGATAATTGCTTTGTCATTTCCAACCAACAATTTATCATCCACATACAAGACTTGATAAATAACATGGCCACCAATTAATTTAAAATATACACAGTGATTTTCTTTGCTTATGGTGAAGTCAAGTCCCCGTATAAATGTATCAAATTTCTGATGCCATATCCTTGGTGATTGTTTTAACCCATACATATACTTTTTAACTTGCATACTAGTTCTTTCTTACCCTTCACCACAAAGCCTTAACATTACTTCATGTAGATCTCTTCTTCTAGATCCTCGTGAAGAAATGTTGTCTTCACATCCACCTATTCTACCTTAAAATAAAAAGTAGAAGCAATAGATAAAAGTAATATAATAGAAGCTACCTTGACAATAGAAGAAAAAATATCACCAAAATCAATTCCTGGCACCTGGGAATAACCCTTTTCTACAAACCGAGCTTTGTATTTCTCCACCTTTCCTTCTACATTCATCTTCTTCTTAAACACCCAATTTTTGTCAATGGGTTTCCTTCTAACTGGAAACTCCACCAGATCCCAAGCCTCATTTTTTTGCAAAGATGCCATTTCATCAACCATGGCCTCTTTCTAGAGTTTGCAATCCTCTGAATCTACTTCTTCCCTCATAGTTCTGGGATCATCATTAGTAATAGATAAAGAAAATTTTGAATAGAAAGTAGATGGGATATACCTTTCTAGCTTCCTTCTTTCTCGAATTGATCTTCTCACAGCTAGAGTTTGTGGCTCTTCATCTTATGATTCCTCTTCTACTATAGAGTTTGGTTCTTCCTCCTTTAGCTCAGGCTTTATCTTCTCAGGTTCCTTTAGTAGGACTTCATGTTTAATAACATATTTCACCTCTCTAAACACCAAATCTTGGTTGTACACAACATTCATTGTTTATGGGTTCCAAAGCTTGTAACCTTTTAAACCATCTTTATATCCAATAAAGATGCACTTTTCAGATTTACTATCCAACTTTGTTCTTTTATCCTTTGGAACATGTACATATGAATCACATCCAAATACCCTCAGCTGTGAAAGAGAGGGTTTCTTACAATTCCATACCTCTTATGGAGTGTTATCCTCCAATGCTGGTGAATGTGATTTTTTGACCAGGTAACATGCACTCTCCACTGCCTCTGCCCAAAATTCCTGTCCTAACTCAGCATCACTGAGCATGCTTCTTTCCCTTCACATCAATGCCTTGTTCATTTTTGCAAATCCATTTTTATCAGGTGTGTATGGAGTAGTCTTATGCCATTATATACCACAATTCTTATAGAACTCTTCAAATTCCTTCTTGGAAAACTCTCCACTGTTATCTATCTTGAGCACCTTTATCTTCTTCTCTATCTGGTTTTCCACCAGAGCCTTAAATTCTTTAAGCCTGTCAAAGACTTCAAATTTCTTCCCGAGGAAATATATCCACGCATTCCTTAAGAATTCATCTATAAATGATACATAATACATAGACTTACTTGGTGATGGAACCTTCACAAGTCCAAATACATCACTATGCACAAGCTCTAATATCTGTTTCGCCCTCTTACCACCAGAGGGGAAACTCACCCAATTATGCTTCCCATATACAGAATTTTCACAAAATCCAAAATATAGAGAACTATTAGACATACCTTCTATCATACCTTTACCATAAAGTTTTAGAAGTCCCTTCTCTCCAATATGTCCAAGCCTCTGATGCCATAGCATGGTCTTTTCTCTAGAGACCACTAGATTTTCTGTTCCACTTCTAGGAACCACAAAATTATTGCACCCATCAATAATAGTGCTACCTTGAAGCTTGTACAGAGTTCCAATCCGAACTCCCCACATCAATACTAGTGCTCCCCAAACCATCTTGCAGGTATCTTTCTCGAACACTATTTTTACACCTGCATCATCCATCTTGCTTACAGAAATCAAATTTCTAGCCAATGTAAGAATATGCAGAACACCCAGAAGTGTTCTAATCCTTCCACCTTGCAACTCCAACTTGAATTTTTCATGACCAACGATTATAGCCTTCCTATCATCCCCTAAGAAGACATCACCATCATCATATTTCTCATACTCGCAGAACCACTCTCTATGGGGAGTGAAGTGAAAGGATGCACCTAAGTCAATCAACCATGCCTCTTGATCTACATGTGTACTTGAAGAAGAAGGAAAGTACACATCCCCACCTTCATCTGAGGTGGTTTTTTCCTTTTCAGAAGGAGCATTGTTAGATCCCTTTCCTTTCTCAAGAGCTTTAGATTTACAGTCCCTTTTGTAGTACCCTTCCTTTCTACATTTCCAGCACACCTTTACAGGTTTTCCTGGAGATTTAGATATCCCACTCGAGGAATTTTTTTGTTTCTGTTCTAGGACCGTCCTCATACAGACAAGGCATTACCATTATGACCTTCCATATTTTTCCATCTCATCTCCTCCAACAACAAGGATGAGACTATTTCATCAAACTGCAAGGCAATTACATTGCTACCTATTGCAATAACCAGACTATCCCACGAATCTGGTAGAGAATATAACAAACTGATGCACTTATCTTCATCTTAAATTTTAATATGAACAGATAATAACTAACTTACCACAATATTAAATGGGTTCATAGGCTCTGTCACCGAGTCTCCATCTCTCATCCTCATGTTATACAATTTTTTCGTAGGAACAATTTATTCACCAGAGACTTCGATTTGTACAAAATCCCTAACTTATCCCACAAAGCCTTTGCCTAAGGTTCCCCTGATACATTCACAATACTGAATTGAGACACACAAACATATTGTTATTTTTTCCTTCGTTCCAACTTCACCCTGTCTTTAGCTGGCATTGTTGTTGGTTTAGTACTCGGATCTACCACGATCTGCTGATCTTTATCCACCAGTAGATCCTCCATCTTGAGTTTCCACAACTCAAAACTCTGACCATTAAATTTCTCGATTTATATATTTCCACTGCTCGCCATATTCTATCACCACAAGAATCAATCCCATAGATCTCCCACAGAACAGGGTCTACCATAGGCTTGAGCAAAAACCCCTCAATAGAAAAGGCATCCCCTTGAAGCCAAAACAACTCTGATACCAAATGTAGGTTTTAACCCTGTATATAAATTACTTGCATACGAATTCTAAAAACAGAAAATAAACAATGGCGAGAGAATAAAACATAAAACAGATATACACAGAGATTTTCCCCTAGATCCCAAAACTGGGACTACCAAATTGATTTTTCATTACATTCCTTTCAATGTTACAATACATATATATACATATTGAAGCATTCGTAAACCCCAATCCATTAACCTTGGATTAGAACATAACTGTAGTTCCCTTGACTAGATCTACAAAGTACCATAGATCGAAAACCAACGTGCCCAAAACCATGTGCGAAATCCATGCAAAAAACCATAGGTAGGTCTACCCACCTAATATATGGTCCAAAAAAAAAAAATCCTGGGGCGCTGCCCGAGACCCTGTGCAGGGAGGCTACCACCCCCCTGCATAACCCCCCCCCCCCCCAAGAAATGCCTAACACAACGTACAAGGGGGCTATCATGGAAAGAATATAACACAACGCAATATAAGAGAGGCATATTTGGAAAATATCAAGGACTGATATTTGAAGGACAAAATAAGGCATCCAAGGAAACATTTTGTCTATCCAAAGTTTGTTGAAGAGAAGGACATCTTGCAGTGATAGAGGGAAGCCCTCCATGGCCTAATTTTGTCTTCATTGGAGTAGCACATGAAGGCAATAGTGGGAAGAAGTCCCTAAGTGTTGAGGAGCAATAGTGGGCAGTCTAGGAGTTGTTCACAAACGGAGTTGTGAACAACTCACCAGAAGACCCTATGTGTTGATTCATTGAAGGACTAATGATCATCTAGAGGGAAAATTGGAGTCGTGTTCAGTGGCCTAAAGGAGAAGGATCATTAATAGAGGTAGATTGGTGTTGCTACAAATCAGGAGAAAAATGACCGACATATGTGTTCAGGACACGTGGACTGAAAGGGTTGAGGGGTGCCACATCAAAAAGTAGGTCAAGTGTTGTCTTGTTCAGGGTATATTGGTTGTCAAAGGACTTACACCAAACCCTAGTTTGTATTCCTTGTATCAGTCATTGTATGAGGGCCATGATCCCTAGTACAGGAGCCCTAGACTGTTGTATTATAGATTGACAATATAACAAAGTTGGGTTATTGAAAATTTGTAAAAAGTTGTATATTTGTGCACGTGTTGATTTACTACTATATTTATTCCACCATGCAAAGTAGTTTGTTGTGGCATTAGAGTTGGTAGTGTCATAGATTCTAAGACCCTAACCTAGATTCTCCAGTGTCGTGGAATATCAACACTCTCCTTGATTCTGGGTGGTAAGATCAAGATGCATGAAGTCGATCAAATGTATGATTTTACATTGGTGGTTTGTGCTCATGGTCGTTGTTTTAGTGGGAAGACAATATAAGAATGGATGACAAAGGAGTGGGGTCTCACATCAACTCACTACCAACTTACAAGATACTAGTAAGAGGTTGGCTCATTTTCTTTTTCAACAAGTCTGAAGAGGTTCATTGGGATATGAATACGGTTTGTAGTATCAACTCCATCCCTTTCATTTTTAAGCATTGGACCACTCTTTTTTATCCCACTTGGGAGGGACTAGACAAGGCCCCTATTTGGGTTCATCCTCTAGGACTAAAAGTACAATTCTGGTTAGATCAGGCTCTCAAGGAAATTGGAAACAAGTTGGGGGAATTCTTGGAGGTCAACCTCACTTTCAAAGACTCTATGGAGATGAATATGGTAAGGGTATCAGTAAATTTGGATATCAAGGATGGCGTATGGGATGAAATGGAACTCCAGCATCAAGGCATCACTTCTCTTTAGACTTTAGACTATGAGGGCATCCCATTCATATGCCATAGATGTCACAAACACAACCATAATGCTACAAGTTGTCCACTGGGGTTCAATGGAAACAAAGGAAAGTACAAGCCCTCGTCTCCCAGATGAAAGAGAAAAGCTTTGTCCTAACGGCAATGATTCCTCTCGTCCTTTCTGTAACTATCTCAGATTCCCCTACTATCTCAACGACTACTACTCTAGGCCTCACTGCGACTGTTATTATGATTGTTGATGGGGCTTCCATGAATCACATATCTAATCATCCACAACTCCACTTAGCCACTACTTTGACAATGCTACCCTCAAGTACTCTCTCTTCATCTGTTTCTTTATCTTCTATTGATAGTTGTATTTTGGATTTGGAAAGGAATAGAATATAATAGAACATGTACTCCATATATATATATATATATATATGTTATTGAAAGCAATTATAAGTTTGTGTGGCTAGGTTCATGTGGTAGATATCAACTTCTTCAATGAGTCCTAGAAGTCACATCCCTTGGGTGGGTGACTTCAAGAACAAACCGAATCTACTTTCCATTATGGCCAATAATTGGGCATGGTTAGCTTAATAGCAAAAACGGTATTGTAGGAAAGCCTTATGCTTTTTTGATAACATGATTAGATCCTTAGATAAAATTCCATTTGTACATGTTTATGTATAACTTTGATGGTGGTGATAAAAATGTCTTGAAGTCAAAACTTAAAAAGTGTATTGAGCTTCATTAACCCAATATATGAGTGCAATCATTTTGTTAATGTTCATGATTCTAACAAATAAAAGGGAACATATGAATATCCAAGATGAATGTTTAATCCATAATTTGAAGATGTATATGAAGACACCAAGTACATTCATGACCCTAGAGAAATATGTAGAGAAAATTATTTAGTCACATGTACCATTATCTTTTGTTGATTATTGTAGCCTTGCAATGAAACACTTTTTGATGTAAAGGGAATTATTTCATTTGCTTGATATGGCATGTTGTAGCTAAAAGGAAAATATAACAAGAGGTTGTATCTCCTCTAGTTGTTCATTGATGAAATGTTGTTTAATGGATGTGGTGTCATAAGTCTTTAAATTAGTAGGTATACAGTGCAATACAAATTTGGATGCATTTTATATCTATAACATTTTCCTAGAGAATTAGTGGGAAATTTATTTGGATACATAAGTGTCTTGATCGATTGTAGTATGTTCATAAAATTCCCTATCGTTCAATGTTTATAGTTAGGTTGATGTTAGGCCTTAGAGTACAATAAGTTCCTAATTATTTTGTGTAGTCCCAATGTGTGGCCAAAATGTATGATTGGTCTCCAATTCGTATGTTGTTTGAGATGACAATACTATAAGTAAATCATAGTGGAGGAGCATATATGAAGAATTTGTTGTAGAGATGTTAGAAAGTTTCTACAATGAATAACTAGTGGTTGGTTTTTATAGTGGTGAAAGATGAATTGAAGAAATATTGTTTAACGCCTAGTGTTAATGGTAGATATTTCTTAGTTGGAATTATGAGTTTGTAGCAAGGAGGACATAATGATGTTCTAGACATAATAAAGATTTTTTTGAATTTCATCCAAAATCATGGCAATGATATTCCTTGTGGTAGCAATGGAGATTGGTTGGAGATGGACAAACAAGGTACACCTTTTATTATATTGAATCAAAACCAGGACCATATGGAAAGATGAATCACATCTTATATTTGGAGGAAGTCTAACATGGTGTGTGTAGATTATATATATTGGTCATTGATGTTTATGAGCTTGATCTTAGTTAGAGTTGGTACTTGGGAGGAATACTGTAATAGCATGTGATATTATAAAAGCTTGTACTTATTGTCTCCATAACATGTAGCTTGTAAATATTATGTAAACACACGCACACGCACACACACACACATACACACACACATATATATATAAAGGGCATATCATTGTATGACTCTTCTATGAAGGCATACCAATTATCCATGCATTCTTAATGATCTAGATAGCTTGTTTAATATAATGTACAACCTCTGATAAAGTATGGGTCATGTGTCAGTTGAATTCTCTATGAGTGGATTGTGTTGGTTGTAAACTTTAGGGGGTGAGATAGCCCTAAAAAAGTAAAGTTTCTTATACATTTAGGTGGATTTCATTGAAATATGAATGAACCATGTACTCGAAGGAGATATTAGTGGTTCAGTAGTTGCAATAGTTAGGTACCCATGTATTTTGTTGGATTTCCACTCAATTATGTGGATGCTAACAATTTGGTAATGTCTACATGATTGAGGAATGAGACACAAATTCCAAGTTAGATCATATATATACTTTATTGATCAACTAGAGTGTCTTTGATGTATTGAACCAATAGAAGATGACGATGAAGACTTACCTAACAAAGATAAAGACATGTCCAACTCACTAAGGGTGAAAGTTGGGATTATTAACTCCTACCTATCATATAGAATATTATGTCATGCTTATGATCATACATGAAAATGTTGTGGTGTGTTAATGTATTGATCAATGTGATGTAGAGTTGGTCTCAACATGTGTATTCTTCTTATGTGTTTTTAGGAGGTTGTTGGATCATGGCTTGATGAAAGATTTTGGTTAACAAGATTTTTTAAGTTAGTGCATAATTGAAATTTCCTCAACAAGTTTTTAATGTGCCAAGATAGCACGTTTATCTCAATATATATATATATGTGTGTGTGTGTGTGTGTGTGTGTGTGTGTGTGTACTATTGCATTGTTAAATAAATTGAAGACACACAATTTTGGTGTATAAAATATGTTCACTCTCTTATTATTTAGATTAAAATTTCAAAGATTAAAAGATTTTTATTATTTAAAAATATATATCAAGTAAATAAAGACAAATTAATCTTACATGAATTTCATTCTATAACATGCATCCATAGGTTATTCATCCATTGGTACCTATGTGAACCCATGAAAAGAGAACTCTATGGTTAGGTATATCATGATCCAGTGAATTTTCCTCATTGCTGCTCAAACAAGCCATGTCAGGAGAAATAAATGGGAAACAACTAGGGTAGGCCCACAATCCACATGGATCCTATTGTATCAGCTACAACCACCCTCCAAAATTTTTCCTTAGCTTCATTTTGGAGCCTCCCTACCAACCATCCTTAGCAGCATGTCTTGCACTCTCAAGTACAAAGGTTTCAACTGATTTTTAGTGGCTTTCCAGCCTGTGCATGTCAGTTTTCTTCAATCCCTTCATAGGCTACCATTATGGACTTAAGCTAATTGTTGGCTAAGAAGATCCCCCAGAAAATTGTGCAATTTTGGAGGGGAACGAACCTTCCCTCCAGAAATTGTGCAAATCTTGTCGGCTCCGAAATTGTGCAGAGTAGTTTGATAGGATTCCTTGAGAAAACTATGCAATCTGGCCCAACACTGTAGCTCAACCCAGAAACTGCGCAATTCTGGGAGGCAGTGACCTACTCAACCCAGAAATTGCACAATGCTTGGCAGACATCCAACTCTTCTCAGCCCAGAAACTACGCAAATTTTCATCCCTGGTTCACAGACCGATGCATGTGCCTTCAGGTTGATTGGTTCCCTCTGGGACCAATAAAAGTTGATTTTCATGCATGAGCTTCTTTTCCTGAAATAGAAAAAGGTAACATGCAAAAGGCACCCCTAGATTTGCGAGATCTATTTTTTAAAAATGACTTTGCATATCTAATCCAATCTATCCAATCTCCTCTAATTGTTCCTTGCATGGGGAAATTTGACCTCTTATACCAGTCAAGTGTTGTTTCGGCCTATGAATTCTAATGTTTCTTGCAAAAGTTGTAGTACATCTCACTATCAAAAACATCAACATGGATCCATGCAGGGTATTTCACTCTTGGGGCCATGGTAAATGGAAAGAAATCTCCAAATACAAACATTGAAGCTCTACTTTAAACTTAAAAAATCAAGTTTCAAACTAATAGAACTATGAGCAATATAAGGTTGAAAGTACAAAAATGCAAAGAAATATTTGAAATCTTCATTTTAAGGAGAGAAAAACACAGGGATGAACATCAAATCCACATTTTAAGGACATAAGAAAACAGGGTAAAACTTTTCATTTGATTGCTTACATACTTTGGAATAAGAAGAATGGACAATGGTCTCCTCCAAGCTTGAAAATGGGTTGTAGCATCATCCCTTAGATTCCATATATCCACCAAAAATAGCCCAATATCATTTCCAAACAAGACCGTTTAGCCTCCAATCTCATTCTAACTCATTGTGAGGAGACAAACTAGATGTTATTCCATATTTGCCAAAATAGGAGGCCACTTGGATTTTTTCGTACAATCCTATTACCTTTATGCAAGCACGCACACATGAGAAACTCTATTTTTCCTGATATTTTTGTAGAAAAACATTATTATGCCCACCTCTGCCTTGCATGAGGGACTTTGAGGCTAGGACCTAAACTCCCGCATACTTGACATCCCAACCGAATTCAATCATTTTCCATCCTGTTCTACCTAGAGAAGCTATATTGTCAATCACATAGTTCATGTAAGACAAATATCTAGTAGCCTCATGAAGCCATGCCACTACCCAAAGAAGTTCATCTGCATATCTTCTCTTGGAGGCATAATACTTTTGTGCAATAGCAATTTTGTTGTCATATTTTCCTTTTTACTTGTTATCAAATGTGAAAATTTTCTTGGCATGGTTGAGAAGATCATTGGAGAAGGAAAGATCAGAGTGACTGAAAATAATTGAAGCATCAACAATTGTTGCTGCTATTTCTCCTGCGAGATCCAATCCAACATTGTTTGCAACAATTCTATATGGTTGGTGAGGTGTGGTCATGTCTTATGGCATTTGCCAACAATATGTGTGGTCATGTCTTCTGGCCTTTGCCAACAATATGTGTGGCCATGTCTTCATGTCTTCATGTCTTCCTAGTACATGTTGAATCCAAATATAAATATCACTCCATTCTTGTTTTCTTCCATCACAATTTTTTCCTCATTTAATCATTGGGCCTCCTTTGATAAAACATATGTTATCCCACTTTTCTCTCTAAAACCGTGTGAAAGAAATTGTCTCAAATGAATTTGCAAGTACTATTAATGGATCACCAAATTATTTAGAGATTTTTTTAGTAGTTGATTTGTGTCATTCATCCATTTTATATTTAAGATAAAGTCACTAAAGGCTTATATTGATTTTAACATTTTTTAAAGCACATTTGAGAAGTAACTTTGGAGCCACAATTCTTAGGCCTTCATCTTAACAATGTGATTGTCAAAAAGATTCAAAATACATCTAGCACTAATTTTGTCTCATGGTTCTTATTTGGCTCCATTAAAGGATATTCAAACTTGTTTCTTGTGTATATAAAAAAAATTCCACTATTCTCTCTCTTTTTTTAAATGATTGGCTTGTTATAGGCAAATTTTTTGTTTACCATTGTTAGGTATAGCAATAATTTTATGCCACTGATCCATTTTATATCCAAGAGAGAATCACCAAAGGCTTACATTAGATTGAATTTTTTTGTAAAGTACATTTGATAAGGAACCTTAAAGTGATAATTCCTAGGGAGACCTTCGTCTTGAAAATGTGATTCTAAAAGAGATACAAAAAGAATCTAGCACTATATTTGTCTCGTTTTTTGTACTTGGTCCCATTAAAAGATCTCCAATCTTGGATTTTTGTGTATATAGGTTATTTTCCACTATTCTCTATTCTTTTAAATGATTGGCTTCTTATAGGCAATTTTCCTCTTTACCATTGTGTTGTAGCCACTACAACACCACCGAAAATTTTAGGAATATCTAAAATTTTGGGTCCCACTTTTCCCACCTCAAGCCCTTAATGTACACTCCAGTTGTTCATTGGCTAATTCCCCCCATGGCTTGTTCTTATCAGACCCTATTGATGCACTCACTCATGTAATCGTGCGATATATATTGCATTCTTTTGTCATGCCCCATCTTGTGCATCAACCCTACCATTGCATTAGGGTTTTGGAAGTGTGATGTCTTGCCCACAACTTCAAAGATTATCCCTATGCCTTTCAATCAATGGTGGCACCATGTGTGGGTGAACAAGACTCCAATCTAGCTTTCATTATGTTGGCCATACTAGGGTTTGGGGAGAAACCCTAAATTGGCACAAGAATGCTTCCCTGCATGATTTAACCTAATTCATATATCTCTAGAGTTGCATTCTCATCGACATTGTTTGGAATTATGGTAAGAATCATTGAATGTCATGTTTCCCCTATGTTCATAATTGGTTCCCCATCTCAACGTGCGCATTAGGGTTTGTAATTTTGTCACCTTTCCCATGCATCTTTGAAGCCTTGCTTTGCATTAATCTCCACCCTCCAAATGCATGGTCATGAGCATTTCAAGGAATGCACTCTATGAGTGCATCATCACCTTGGGAATCATGAAATATCAAAGACAGACAAAATTAATAGATCCATGGAAACACTTGGATTTTGATTCGGTCTCCAAACTTGAGCACACTTGAGAAACCTATATAATTCGTAGCAAATTGATTTGGATAATTCATTGTTTATGCACCTAAAGTGAATTAGTTTATTTATTCGTTAGTTTCCATGTTCTCACATGAAAATATCACTATTGTGAGAGAACTTGTTTTCATCCCACCTCCCTTTCGGGAAATTAATTGAAGATGCCAGGGGTATATATTGAACTATGCAATAGTTGCATTAAGAAATTCCTTGACACGACACTACTAAGATGCTCTAAAGATGAACCTCACATACTCTTCCAAGGAATTTAAGGAGAAAGTGAACTTGAGACAAGATACGCTCTTTAATACATGTCAATTATTTAATAGATGACATGGTGGATTTTTAAACGAATAAAGGGTTAATTCTTAGTTTAAACCACTTTAATGCACTCGAAAGTCTTATGGGAGGTTTTTTTACTAAGAAGGATTAAAATGCATGTGGTTAGCTACCATGAAGGCCAGCATACACGAGAGATGATGCATAGGGGGAATAAATGACAAAGGGAATGGAAAGCATATGTTATTTAAGGGTGCCATCAGAGGCGCATGTCAAAGAGATATCTTTAAGCCTAACTAGGGTGTTTAGGTGCCAAGTGATGGAGCAATGCTAGAGGGGAAGCATAATGCAACCAAGGTTATGACGAATAGAACCAACTCTCGTTACATGTAGCACCATATACAACGCGTCAAGGGTTTGTTAATGAGAACATTGGAAGGAAGCACGGTAGAGATTTTACTCGGGGTATATATGCAGCGCAAAGGAGATATTATATAGTCGCCCAACTATAGGTAGTTTGCTGATATGGGTAAGCATGAGGTTGAAAATTATTGCAGAGTAGCATTAACGATGTTGAAGGCATTTAAAGACATTTAAATAATACTCTCTTCAAACATAGAATAATGTTTTGAGAAAAGCACTAGCCACATGTCTAAGCATTTTTGAAACTAAGCATGATCGATTACAAAATTGCTGCAATCATGCTTTATCGACATCTTTTTAATATGCATTGGTGCATGTCACACAACACTAGGCATTGGTTTTGGGCAATCAGAGTCCATGTGTGATTGATGGTAGCCCTTTGAGAAGGCTGTGTGGGAACAGGCACGCCTAAACATTCATTAACATGATTGGAGCGAAATTAAGAAATCCACTTTGGAAGCCAACCAAATTATGCGATTAAGAAGTTTTCTATTGTTGCATTCAAAAGATATAAATGACATCCCATTGCAAAAATGCGTTGAGGATCACAACCATAGCATTAAGGCCAAATTTTTCTTCTAGACATGCATGTTATGTATAAGCCATCAGTATCATACTCCATGACTGAAAGGGAAGCATATCAGTAGAAATAAGGTTGATTGAATGAGAAAAGCTTAAGCTTAAGCCCATGCGATGTGTAGGAACCCAAAACATTGCATGTTTTCAACCACACGAGGGATGTGATGGAACTGCATATATGTGGGTTTCGAAAGAACATGCATGTTGTAAATTTTGGAGTGATAACACTGATTTCCTATGGCACTTTTGACTGTAAGAAATGCGACAGTGGATGAAGGACAAAGGGCCAGAAAAGGGACACAACACACTCTAATAATTGCACTATAAGGTGGATTAAAAATATGACTGAACCATCATATTAACTAGATAGGTTGCAAAGTCACATGGGATGATGCTCAGGTAAAACTCTAAAATGTGACCTGCGACCACGCTACCTCTCTAAGTCACAAGATCGAAATTTTGGAACCTCAAAAAAAATCCAAAAAGATGCAACCTAGATGTCTGTGAAGTTGTGACCCATGGTGAGTTGAAGATCCACTGAAGTCATTGAGTTGCATTTCAGCATGCAACTAGAAAGTGTGACTTCCCTCAATGCAATTCTGCGACCTCTCCCAAGTTGCGAGTTTGAAAAATCGCTCCTAAAGAAGCTAGGGGTCGGTGTGACTTCTCGTTTTCTACGACCAATGTGACCTCATTTTCAATGGGTCTTGTGCATAAAAGGTCACAATATAACATGGTGAAATGGGTAGTCTAGTTGTCACCATGACAATGTGAGGCATAAAATTAATGTTTTTGTATCTAAAGAAGACATTATTAATTGGGATGGCCTCTAAACACAGACATAGAACGTAGGGTGTCCTTTCATGCGACCAAGTGTAGTTTCTTGTATGGTGTTCAAATCCTAAGAGCTTCATGTTTGCAAGTCTCTTCATTTGCAAATTATTTGATTCAATGATCCTCTTTTGTGGATCAAACAATTTGGTTAGATGCAAAATGAAGTTAGATATGTAACCATAGGAGATTCTTCATCCAGGCCACCTTCCAATACTGAGATGGAGACAACGAATTTGATATCACAATCGGATAAACCAAAAGCACCATGGAGATTTGGTAGGCTCCCAACTACAATCTAGAAATATCAAAATGTATTTTGAGGATTAAGCAATCTGGAGCCAAGCATGTAGCATTGCGATTTCCAGAGGGATTTCTTATGCACACCCTAACAATTTGCAATATTTTAGAGGCATTCACAGATGTGGATGAATGCTTTATACTTGGGGATGTTACCTATGGAGCATGCTATTTTGATGATTGTTTAACTACAACACTCATGTTTGATTTTCTCATTCACTATTATTTCTATCCAAAATTCACTCATATTGAACACTTGATGTTGAAAATAGCAACAAGAAATGCTAAAAATTGCATTTCTATAGATAGCATTTTGGGATACATTCCAATTTTAATTAGTCCCTAAATTAAAATTGAGAATTAAAATTTGATTTTGATCCCAGTGGTTGTTTGTAAAATAACTAATTAATTCATCTTGAGTTAATTAGTTGGATAAAATCAAACATGAAGTCTATGTGAAGACATGCAATAGATATCCCTTTGATTGATGAAGTTATCCCTTAATTAAGGAGATCAGGATGATTTGTACTTTGAGTTGTAATTAGTTAGCTCAGTTAACTGAGTTAAGTCTAGTTAGATTAGTTCCAACAATTTGTGGAATTGATTGTGAGTTCAGTTAGTCAATGCATGCGTGCATGCAACTAGTGTACTTCAGACAACTTAATATTCTCTCATAAATAACTCATGCATGTCAGTTCAGACAGAGACCCAGTTGAGATCAAAGGATGGGGCAGTGTACTATCAGTTACAAGAATATTCCATTGAGGATATCTCTTACATGTAGAAGGAATTCTTTCCTTGAGGATCGCACAGTTATTTCAAAGGTTAGTGAGTAGTGTGTGAGGTAATTACACACAGGTGGCAGCTTGAGGACCCAGGAGAAACTACACAAGGAAATAGGAGGATTGGAGGGCTGAAGGAAGGCATATGTGTTGTATATTCTATCTATGAGTAGCAGTGAGGGATTTGTACTGAGAACTGGATAGCTTGTGATATTCCAAAAGCTTTGTGTAATCCTAAGATATTTCCACTTGTATGATAATATAGATAGAGGGGTTTTTAGCTGAGGCTTTCCCCAGAGTATTCTTCTGTGTTCATGTGTGATTAATTTCTTCTTCATCTATTATATGTGTTCTATTTGATCTTGCTCAAAATCGATTAAGGTTCTGCAAGTTTGTTTGTAGAAATAGATCAAGTATTTTGCTTTAGTTACATTGCATTATCAGGTGATCTACAGTGAGAATTTCTACATGGTATCAGAGCAAAGGTGATCAAAGCAGAGAAAAGTATACAAAGAAGGGAGAAGTTTGAAGTTTGAAGTTCTTGATTGTAGAAATCAAATTCTTATCACATCTCAAAGTTCACCAATGGCGTTCAGTGGTTTGAGACTCAAGTATTCCTTGGATGGCAGCTGAAATTATATAGCCTAGAAGGATCTCATGGAAGCGATATTAGAGGACAACGGTTTGAATGACTTCATTGATCATGAAGTCCCCAAGCCAGCAGCAGCTAATGCCTAAGAATTGGCAGAACAGAAGAAATGTGTGGCTAGAGCAAGGAGGATTCTTCTGGAGGGAGTTCGAGACCATATTGTCTCGAGTCTCCATGGGAAGGAGACACCATTTTCAATGTGGAAGACATTGAAGGATCTATATCAAAATAGCAGTGATCAGAGGAAGCTGGCACTGAAAGCCAAGCTTTGGAAAATCAAGTGTGAAAAGGGTGACACAATCTCTACATATATGAACAATCTCACCACCTGCAAGGATGAGCTTGGAAGTGTAGGAATCATGACAACCAATGATGACATGGTGAATCTTTCTCTCCTCAGTCTTCCTAAGAGCTGGCATAGCTACCACGACTTAGTGAATGGAAGAGAGAAACAGCCAGATTGGGAATGATTGTGGTCAGATCTAATGCAGGAGGAGATTAGGAGAAGCACCAGATATGATTCTTCATCAAAGCATGATGATGAAGAAAATCTAGCCTTAGCAAGTAAGGCGAGGAAAGGGAAAGGGAAGGCTTCACATTCCAAATCGAGTTCCAAATCTAAAGTGCGATGCTTTAACTGTCATGAGGTGGGACATTATGCAACAAATTGTCCACATAAGAAATCCAAGAAGGGATCCTCGAAAGGATTAGATCATGAGGCACTAGCCTCACAGTTCGAATTGGATTTTACCCTCATCGCATGCATGTTTTCATCAATGGTGGGTTGTGTTTGGTACCTGGACAGTGGAGCCTCATTCCACATGATTGGCGACAAGAGTTTATTCAGTACCTTGGAGGAGAAGGACCTCCAGATGTGCATAGAGATGAGCGATGATGGAAAGTATTGTGTTTCAGGGGAAGGCACGGTTGTGTTTCAGAGGGAGCATGGAGCTCCTCTCACCCTGACTGATGTAAATTATGGGCCTAGACTAAAGAAGAACCTGGTATCCATTGCAATGTTGGAAGACAAAGGTTATGATGTAGTCTTCAATAAAGAAAAGGCATTCTTGAGACACATCGCCACGGGATAGACCAAGAGGATTAGGATTTGAGTGAAGAATCTCTACAAGCTAGAGGTAGATGACTGTGATGCATTGAGTTCCAAAGCAGAGTTGGTGCAAAGCCAAGATATTGGCGAGCTATGGCATAGAATATTGGGCCACTTGCACCATGGGGCCTTGAAGATCATGCAACAGATTTCTACCAGACTTCCCAAGGGTAAACTTGAGCAAGTAGAAACATGCAAAGGTTGTACCTTGGGTAAGTGTGCAAAATCTTACTTTTAGGATCGAGATAGTTGAGTTGAAGCAATCTTGGAACGAGTTCATACAAATATGTGTGGACCATTCTCGATAGCCTCCAACGTTAAACAAAGGTACTATGTTATTTTCATTGATGATTTTTCTCGTAGATGCTGGATATATTTCATGCAGAAGAAGGATCAAACCTTCTCAAAGTTTTGTGAGTTCAAAGCCTTGGTTGAGAAAGAATCAGGAAAGAAGATCAAGGCCTTTCGAAGCAATAATGGTGGAGAGTATGTCTCTTAAGAGTTTAAGGACTTCTGTGCAACAGAAGGAATTAAACAGGAGTTGACGGCACCCCATAACCCACAGCAAAATGGGGTGGCCGAAAGGAAGAACAGAACGATTGTGGGAGAAGCTCGGGCAATGCTGCATGACCAAGGCCTACCACTTCATTTTTGGTTTGAGGAATGAAATACAACGGTATACTTGCAGAAAAGAAGCCTGCATCGCATACTTGGGATGAAGCCACCAGAGGAAGCCTTCTCTGGGAAGAGACCAGATGTGGGTCACTTCAGGATCTTTGGTTCATCGGTTTATTGCCATGTGACCAAGGATGCCCGGAAGAAGCTACAACCAACAGCAGAGTTGGGGATACTTGTGGGGTACACTAATACTCCCCACAACTATCGGGTGTATTTTCCTACCAATCAGAGGACAGTGGTTCATAGAGATCTTAAGTTCGATGAGCTAAAGGCCATGCAAGTTTCCCTTGAGAGGGAGCTCAAGTTGCATACAGAGGAGGAACTTTTGATTCATAAGGAGGAGAAGCCTCAGACTGATGTAGAGTAGCTACATGCAAAGGATCCAAGAGTGGAGAAATCCACTCATGCAGAGTCTTCCAGATATGGGCATAAATGCTTAAGGGAAGTTGACAGATTGTTGATGGATGTGAGAGAGAATGTGGGAGAGCCATCTTCTCAGCGTAGACAAAGGAGGTCAGTTAAGCGGTACACTAGTTACATGCCCCTTGTTGGGGAATGTATAGAGACCAAACCATCTTCCTTCAAGGAAGTAGTGTAGTAGCCAGTTTGGGTTGATTCTATAGTGGAGGAGTTTGACTCCATAGTTCGGAACAGTATTTGGGATGTTATTCCAAGACCGGAGAACAAGTTAGTGGTGAGTTCCCATTGGCTTTACAAGGTAAAGCAAGCAACTGATGGTAGTGTGGAGAAACATAAGGCAAGGTTTGTTTCCCATGGTTTCTCACAGGTCAAGGGGATTGACTATGATGAGACTTTTGTTCCAGTGGCAAGATACTCATCTATCAGATCGATATTGGCACTATTAGCACAGATGGGTTGGAAGATCCATCAGATGGATGTGAAGACTACATTCCTCAATGGCAAGATTGAAGAAGAGGTGTACATAGAGCAGCCACAATAATTTTAGACCTTCGATCGTGAGTTGCATGTGTGCCAACTCAAGAGAGCTTTGTACGGGCTAAAACAAGCACCTCGTGCTTGGTACACCAGGATCGACAGTTATTTCACCAGGTTGGGCTTCACAAAGAGTGAAGCGGATGTGAACCTATACCACATCATGGTAGAATGTAAGCAATTGATCATTGTTCTTTATGTTGATGATATGATATTGACAGGTGATAATCATTTGATCATGTCTTGGAAGGAGGACCTTGCAAGAGAGTTCAAGATGAAAGACATGGGTCTCATGCACTACTTTCTAGGCATGGAAGTGTGGTAGAAGGATGGGGAAGTGTTTGTGTCTCAAGGCAAGCATGCCAATGAGATATCAAGAGATTCCACATGGAGAAGTGCAAGTCCATGCAGACTCCTCTAGCAGGTAACTGGAGGAAGGAGGATGCTACTTCAGGTGAGGTAGTAGCTGCTACTATGTATCGGTAGCTTGTGGGTTCATTGATGTATTTAGTGAACACATGACTAGATTTGTGCTTTACGGTGAACCAGCTGCTTCAAGTTATGGGTCAACCTACCAAGCTGTTTTGGAAGGCAGCTAAGCATGTGCTGAGATACCTTAGAGGCACATCTTAGTATGGATTATGGTACAGACGAACAAAGGGAGTGAAGCTTCAGGGCTTCACAGATGCAGATTGGGCAGGGAGTCCATCAGATCAGAAGAACACTTCAGGAGGAATTTTCAACCTTAGTTCAGCTGTAGTTTCTTGGTACAGTAGGAAATAGAGGTCAGTTGCACTTAGCTCAGCAGAGGCTGAATACATGGATGCAAGCCAGGCAACATGTGAGGCCATTTGGATGCAAAAAATTCTAGTTGGGTTGTTTGATCAGAGGATGGATCCAACTATGATCTATTATGATAATCAGAGTTGTATCAAACTATCTAAGAATCTATTATTTCATGACAGGTCCAAGCACATCGATATCCGGTATCATCATCTTCAAGACTATGTGGTGAAGAGGATCATGTTGTTGCAGTATGTTTTGAACGAGGAGCAGGATGTAGACATTTTGACTAAGGCATTGTCAAAATGCAAATTCGAGTTCCACAGAGACAGGATTGGGGTGACAGATAATCCCTTTCGTGTTGAGACGGAGTGTTGAAAATAGCAACAAGAAATGCTAAAAATAGCATTGCTATATATAGCATTTCGGGATACATTCCAATTTTAATTAGTCCCTAAATTAAAATTGAGAATTAAAATTTGAATTTGATCTTAGCAGTTGTTTGTAAAATAATTAATTAATTCATCTTGAGTTAATTAGTTGGAGAAAATCAAACATGAAGTCTATTTGAAGACATGCAACACTTAACCCTTTGATTGATGAAGCTATCCCTTAATTAAGGAGATCGGGATGAGTTGTAATTAATTATCTTACTTAACTGAGTTAAGTGCAGTTAGATTAGTTCCAATAGTTTGTGGAACTGATTGTGAGTTCAGTTAGTCAATACATGCATGCATGCAACTAGTGTACTTCAGGTAACTCAATATTCTCTCGTAAATAACTCATGTATGTCAGTTCAGATAGATACCCAGTTGATATCAAAGGATGGGACAATGTACTGTCAGTTGAAATAATATTCCCATGAGGATATCTCTTGCATGTAGAAGGAATTCTTTCCTTGAGGATTTTGCAGTTATTTTAGAGGTCAATGAGCAGTGTGTGAGGTAATTACACACACGTGGCAGCTTGAGGACCCAGGAGAAACTGCGCTAGGAAATAGGAGGCTTGGAGGACTGAAGGAAGGCATATGTGTTGTCTATTCTGTCTATGAGAAGTAGTGATGGATTTGTACTGAGAACTGGATAGCTTGTGAGCCAAAAGCTTTGTGTAATCTTGAGATATTTCCACTTGTATGATAATACAAATAGCGGGTCTTTTAGCTGACGCTTTCCCTAGAGTATTCTTCTATGTTCATGTGTGATTGATTTCTTCTTCATCTGTTATATGTGTTCTATATGATCTTGCTCAAAATCGATTAAGCTTCCACAAGTTTGTTTGTAGAAGTAGATCAAGTATTTTGCTTTAGTTACATTGCATTATTAGGTGATCTATAGTGATAATTTCTACACATGATTAATGGACTAAATAGTGCACTTGGGAGGTTCATTTCACTGATCCAAAGGCCCCAGCAATCAAATTCTCATGTGCACACACACTGAGTTATAGTAGCAACCCAAACAACAAGAGAGTACCTCTAGTATCCCCACAAGACTTGGAAAAACCAATTGCCCTAATAGCACCATATGGCATGAGAAAGCATAGTGTGTCCTTGGTGAAGGAAGTTGGGGTTTTTCTCAAGAAACTTCACACCTAGGGTTTGAGCCAATAGGAAAACTCACTTTGTGTACCTACTAAAGTTGATGTGTCAATGGAAGGAGCAATCTCAAGAAAACAATCAACAACTAAACACTGTAATAGAGCCACTAATGGAGACCTATGTATCATGTTGCAAGTTTGGGAATGGGAAGCAATTAAAGAAGTTATTGTACCCATGGATTTGCGAAGGAGTGGAGCTACATTCAACACTAGCTCCATAGTTGGCCCATGGAAAAAATATTGATTAAATAAGTGTGGGAAGACCCTATTAAATCCACCCTCTCTGATAACGTTGTGTCACAAAAAAGGACTATACAGGGGTCCAAATTAATGGTTTTTATGATAGTCAATTCATTATGTTTTAAGTTATTTATTTTTCTGTAAATGCGTGTGATCCACGTCATTTTCTTGTAGGTGAAAGGAGGGGAGAAAGGATGGACGTATGTGGAGAAATTAGGGTTTTGACGATATGAAAACCAGATCCACTCAAGCTCCTAAAATCTGATGGCCATGTCAGAAACACAACATCAGAAGATGGATAAGAGCAAGCCCATAGATGGAAATATATCTAAGGAAGTCCAAGAGGGCCCTCCAAGGCCACGTGCAGTGATAATACTATGGCACAACAATTGACCACACATGGGTCTAAATTAATTATTTATTAATGTCATTCTTTCAATTAGATGTCCATAATCATTTTGATTGAAATTATGTCTGAGCAATGTTATCTTCTTGCAGGTAGAAGGAAGGGAACAAAATGTTGGTCTACGCAAAGGGATTAGGGTTTCTCAGGGAGCTTGCATAACTAGGGTTTTGTTTCAGCAGGCCAAATTCTCCCTTCCAAGTTCCAAGAACCTTTAAATAAACGTGAAGGTGCATCACAAGAATATTGATGAATGCAAGTGAAGCATAGTGGTAAGAAAACAGGTCGGTTCTAGGACCAAGGATATGCATCATTTTGACATATGGGAAACCAAATATTCTTGGGTTTGCAAGAACCCTGTATATCCTTCCCTCTCTCCCCTTCATCATAATGCAAATATCTCCCACCATTATATCATCCACTATGTTAGGGATGATGTGGGCATGTAACGATCACTTTGGCTTGAGAAAGAAGCAAATAATCTCATGAGTCATAAGGGTAGCTGAAAGGGCATGAGGGAACGCCAAGGGTCATGGTAGGTGAACATTCACTTCATCTCTATAAATGTTCCCTTAGGTCTCATTATCCAGGGACTTTAGCACTTGAGTTGAGACTAGGAATAAAGAGTTGATTTATGCTTGAGAGCTAGAGCCACTCAACTCTTGGGAACTAGTAGAGTGGATTTGCAGTGGGGTTAAGGTCTTGGCATTGGGAAATGGTATGAGAAACCCATGTTCCACTATTGGGTTTTGACTAATTACATGATATGCATTTGAAGTTGCAGTGAAATTAATAAGATGTTCTTTATCTTTAGCACTGATTCCCATGCTTACTCATGGTGGTTGTATTAGTTGTGTGATACTTCACTATATTTTTATGTGTGCTTTCATATACGTAATATGTTATGGACTGGTACATAGTGGTTGCATGTATGTTCTTCTTTTGAATCAGTATTTATTTGTTCCTCACCATGTCAGTGACCTATTGTGAACTACTTTGAAATTAAATTATGGCATGTTCCCATTTATTGTCTCTCTGATTAGGTTTTAGCTCACTAATCCTTCTCATGGCATATCTCTTCTTATTATTGCTAAGACTTGTTTGTACCTCTTTCTGCAATTTGTCAATCTTGGGTTGATTTTGTTTCACTCCCTGAGTTGTTCATTCTTGTTCCACTCTAACACCTCATTTAATAACCAAGAGTGGAAACATTCATGGTGGTAGCTGAACCCACATACTGGATGGGGCTCCTATCCCAAACGGTGTGAGGTGTAATTGGGACTTCACACTGGGGAGTCCCCCTTAGTTGTTGGCAGTAAATTTTGGCCCGTCAACAAATTGGTGCTAGAAGGAGGGCCAGATGGAAAGCTGAGCCCTTGGAGCCTATAGTTTAGTCTCATATCTGTAAATGGCTCCATCCTGAATCTCTCTCCCAAAGTGTTTTTCTGGTTTCTCCATTTTTCAATTTTCAATCCCTAAGGAGAAACTCTATCACTTGTCTTAGTTAAAGTTTGATGGCGAGGATGGAAAATCCATAACTGAGAAATTTTTTGTTTCCTAAAATTTTCTGAATCTTATGAAATTGACGATGAGCATTTTGCTTGTGTGATTTTCTCCCTCACCCTTGAAGGTCGCATCAAGCATGGTGCCACACGTTGCCAGTAGCATCCATTCATTCATTTAAGCAACTCATCAGTAAGATCCAACAAGAATTTCACATGTACACTTTTCAAGATGTGTTAATGAGGATAAATGAGCTTAGGATTAAACTTGAAGAATCTTTATAGGAATTTGCTTTTAGATTTGTACATCTTTGTTTTGAATTTCCTGAAAGAGATGTTGACTGGGCGTATTTGAATATAAATTTTCAATGATTGGTTCTCGTTTCTTTGCAACACTTTAAATTAGAAACAAATCCATCTTCGCCTGAGTATCATTAGAATTTGTAGATTACAAAGTGCCCAGATTCTACCCCTAATCGTGTTTTTCCTATCTCTCTAAATCTGGAATAAGCTCAAGTCTCCGAGGCATAGATTACTATTTGTGGGGTTTCTCATCATCCTCCTGGTTTGTTACATAATAATATTTTGGCTGTAAATGGTTCAGATGATGAAAAGTGATTTCTGGGAAATGAATTAGATGGTCTTGAATCTGAAGCCCTTGTACAACCTTTGGATCTTGAATCTGAAAATTATGTCTATATAACATATCTTCCTACTTGTTGAAACCTAGATCAAGTCCTATATTCCTAGATATCATTTTCCTATCCACAATGGCTTTGGTCTTGTCTCAAATAAAGACACCTGCCCTATCAAATCCATGAAATGTGACACATATGCAAATCCTAGTGGGCAGGATGTGAGTCCAGGTTTGAATGGTGCCCCTTCATCTGATCCTTTGCATCCATTGTACCTTGATTTAGTTCATCGCTCTAATACACCAGTGGTTCCTATAGATCATTCACATCTTTATCCTACCCATGTTGATTATAATCATGTACATGGGGTAATGTTTCACATTCAAAGTATGCGGATTGTGAATCTCTTATTCCTGATCTTTTCCACTGACAATTTTTAATAGGTGAAGAGGAGGGTCTTACATCTCAGCCAAGTCAATATGGTTCTCTCATTAACCCCTCTTCACTCACAATCCAAGAAGAGGCTTATGTGCCAGATACCAAACCTAATCGAACTGGCAGCTTCAACAATTGTCATTTGATCAAATATATATTCACTCACGCCTCTGGTGATTATCATTCGTATCCATCTATTGATCCTACGAAGCCACTAGAATTTGACGATACACCTTTCGAATGTTTGGGGACTCATCAGGAAGTTGAGGCACTTCATCTTTCGCTAATGTTTATGTCAGGTTCTCATGTTCCTGATGAGACCCCTGAACCAAGTCAATTTTGGGTTTCTGAAATTAGGGTTTCTGCACATCACACTCCTCTCAGCATCAGCTTGCTGGATGCGAGATCATCTTGGAAAGCCTATGATTTGAGTAATGTTTCTCTTAGAAAATATTTCCATCACCTTTCAGCTAATATGCATCAACCTCTATACCCTAATTTGTTTGTTGAAGGGAGTGCTTTGGTCATTGTCTCAAATATTTTCGACTATTTCTGAGCTAGTACAATCTGTCAGTGTATTCAATCAGATGATGTCTTACAATCTCCTATATGGGAAGGTGTTAATTGCTTGACCTCTCCTCTACTTGAGACTCTTCCAGCTAATTCAGTTCATTCTTGGGAATCTAAAGAATCTGATATGTTGAACTGCCAATCTATCAATATGCATACATCTGATCTAATCAACAATATTTTCACTAATAGTTGTCTCGTCACAAGTAATGATAACCATATGCATTGACATACAAATGTTGCGAAGCTACCAATATTTGTTGGCTTACTATTTGAAGGTTCAAATATTTGACAGGATGATGAAGCACTTCAGCTTCCATTGATGGTTATGTCAGGTCCTCACGCCCTTGAAAAAACTATGGACAACCTCAAACTAGGATTTCTAAGATTAGGGTTTATGCACTTGAATCCTCACATATCTCAGTTACACCCAACAAAAGCCTCTCTTTTCAAAGTCACGAAGTTGATCATCCTCTAGATCATGATAGGGTATCTGATTGGATTAAAAGGTCTTATCTAGTGGATTTCTCTGCTAGCATGCAACATCTTGCCTCACTTACATTGGATTCAGGGCTAAGCATGAATGGATGTATGTCCTGGTTGGATGATTATAAATTTCATGCTTTTCATTCGGTTTACTAGGATTGGGTTGCACTTTGCCTTGAATGGTGTTTTCTAGCACGTTTCCTTGTAAGTAGACGTGACTTTATTTTTGTTTTTCATGCTTCACAGGTAAATATTTTAGTTTTTGCACAACTTTTTTCACAAATTCTAATTTTTTTCATCTTTGTTTTTGCAGGCCGGGATCTGTTGTGGTGGCTGCATTGGAAGTTTTATTTCACATGACCCAACCTCCTCTCTAGTTAAATTAGGGTTTAGGGTTTAGAATAGTTAGATTTTAGTTTTTCTTATTAATTTTTTGATTAGAATTTGCTTTATGGTTTAAATCTACTATGTTTTGTTTTCCTTATGATAGGTGGTTTAGTTTCCTACATTTCGATTTTCCATTGGCTTGCATTCACATTCTTGCATTGGTTGTTGCTTCATAGCATGCATAAAATATTTGTATGGTTATTTTATTTGCAATTAGCTTATCTCTTCTGCACATAGCATTACACTGAATCATAAACCATGTTTGCTACATTACATCATGCATCTTTCTTCTTGCTTGGCATACACTCACCTTTGACCTAGCCTAGAAATTCCCTCTATTTGCATACCACTATATGAGCCTTAATGAACCTAAATATTTCTAACCTTTGGTACTATGAATAACTTTCTCACACCTTTTTTTCATGCTCAAACCCTAAAGTGATTACTTCGACCTCTTCGCATGTTGAAACCCTAAGAGAGTTTCCCTCGTCACATAACCCTAGGATTACAACCCTATCCCAATGATTATGCATCTATGTGATGGTTACTCCAACCGGTAGCTTCTCTTAGAACCAGTTATCAAATTTGAATCCTAGATATCTCTACTACATGTCTAATTTATTAACAATGAAGATAAGAACAGATTTCTTGCGGGGAACCCTAATCAATTTGAATTACCTATACCCATAACCTGAACCTCGTGCTCAGTGTGGTCTTGACTGTTTCAATGATTTGTGCTCTTTTTTCACTGGAAATGAGATGTGGGATCTTAGCATAAGGGAAAACCTAAATCATTATATCTCTTATTTTCTTTCAATAAAATAAAAAAAAAAACCTCTCTTGCTCGGAAAATAAGTCAGGATCCCTCGTCTTCCCTAGCGCAATAAAAGCCTAGTAATAAGTGAAAATGCACACATAAAATAATATGAAGTTAAGTAAAGGGTAAAGGATCGAAAAAGGCTTCCTACGTAGAGAGGTAATGCAATGACTTCGCCGATGTACTAACCAGGCTCATTGGCAGTGGAGCAACGTTTGTGATTTCTTGGAGTGACTCCACTGAGGTACTATCCAACCTCGATGGCAGTGGATCAACACTGGAAACTTACCTTTAAAATCTAGAATACAGTATTCCCTCTACCTCGTTATTTTCATCATCATCAACTACCGGCATGTGCGAACTTATAGTGGGGTGTTTACTCACTAGTAAGACCTAACTTAGACACCAAGGGAAGGCATATTTGCAAAGGTCAAGGAAACGCAAGAGTTACCCATAGCAATTGTTCAATATTCCCTTGCATCATTATCTAGACTCAGAATACTACAGGGATGTTGACAGAGATACTGGATTGTACCAGTGGTTCACCAATTTTTGTAGCTGCTACAACACCACCCAACATTTTAGGCATATCTAATTACGAGTCCTCCTCTCCTCGCCTCAAGCCATTAAGGGATGCTCCAATTATTCATTGGCTAATTTTGCCCATGGCTTGCTCTTATCAGACCCTATCAATGCACTCACTTGTGCACTCATGCAATATATATTACATTCTTTTGTCATGCCCCATCATGCCCATCAACCCTACCATTGCATTAGGGTTTTGGAAGTGTGATTTCTTTCCCACGACTTCAAAGATTATCCCTATGCCTTTCAATCAATGGCGGCATCATACATGGGTGGACAAGACTCCAATATAGATTTCATTATGTTGGTCATTTAGGGTTTGGGGAGAAACCCTAAATTGGCACAAGAATTCTTCCTTGCATGATTTAACCTAATTAATATATCTCTAGAGTTTCATTCTCATCGACACTGTTTGGAATTGTGGTAAGAATCATTAAATGTCATGTTTCCCCTATGTTCATAATTGGTTCCCCATCTCAACGTGTGCATTAGGGTTTGTAAGTTTGTCACCTTTCTCGTGCGTCTTTGAAGCCCTTCTTTGCATTAATCTCCACCCTCCAAACGCATGGTCATGAGCATTTCAAGGAATGCACTCTATGAGTGCATCATCACCTTGGGCATCATGAAATATCAAAGACAAATGCAATTAATAGATCCATGGAAGCACCTGGATTTTGAGTCAGTCTCCAAACTTGAGCACACTTGACCAACCCATATAATTCATAGCACCTTGATTTGGATAAGTCATTATTTATGCGCCTGAAGTGAATTAGTTTATTTATTTGTTGGTTTCCATATTCTCACATGAAAATATCACTATTGTGAGTGAACTTGTTTTTATCCCACCTCCTTTTCAGGAAATTAATTGAAGCTATCAGGGGCATACATTGAACTATGCAATAGTTGCATTAACCAATTCCTTGACACGACATTGCTAAGATGCTCTAAAGATGAACCTCGCATACTCTTCTAAGGAATTTAAGGAGAAAGTGAACTTGACACAAGATACACTCTTTAATACATGCTGATTATTTAATAGATGACATGGTAGATTTTTAAACGAATACAGGGTTAATACTTAGTTTAATCCACCATAATGCACTCGAAAGTATTATGGGAAGTTTGTTTTCCAAGAATGATTAAAATCCATGTGGTTAACTACCATGAAGGCCAACACACAAGAGATATGATGCACAGGGGGCATACATGACAAAGGGAATGGAAAGCATATGTTGTTTAAGGGTGCCATCGGAGGCACATGTCAAAGAGAACACTTTGAGCCCAACTAGGGTGTTTAGGTAACAAGTGATGGAGCAATGTTAGAGAGGAAGCAGAATGCAACCAAGGTTATGATGAATAACACCAATTCTCATTACATGTAGCACCATATAAAACATTTTAGGGATTTGTTAATGAGAACATTCAAAGGAAGCATGGTAGAGATTTTATTGGGGGTATACATGCAGCGCAAAGGAGATATTATATAGTCGCCCAACTATAGGTAGCTCGCTGATATGGCAAGCATGAGGTTGAAAATTATTGTAGAGCAGTGTTAATGGTATTGAAGGCATTTAAATACATTTAAATAATACTCTCTTCAAACATATAATAATGTTTTGAGAAAAGCGTTGGCCACACATCCAAGCATTTGGGAAACTAAGCGTCGATTACAAAATTGTTGCAATCATGCTTTATCGACATATTTTTACTATGCATTGATGCATGTCACACAACACTAGGCATTGGTTTGGGAAATTAGATGCCATGCATGATTGATGGTAGCCCTTTGAGAAGGCTTTGTTGGAACAAGCACGCTTAAACAGTCGCTAACATGATTGGAGCGAGATTAAGAAGGCCACTTTGAAATCCAGCCAAATTATGTGATTAAGAAGTTTTCTATCACTGCATTCAAAAGATATAAACAACAGCCCATTGCAAAAATGCATTGAGGATCAAAACCATAGCATCAAGGCCAAATTGTTCTTCTAGACATGCATGTTGTGTATAAGCCATCGGTCTCATACTGCATGACTGAAAGGGAAGTGTGTTAGTAGCAATAAGTTGGATTGAACAAGAAAAGCTTAAGCCTAATCCCATGCAATGGGAAGGAACCCCAAACATTATATGTTTTCCACCACATCAGAGATGTGATGTAACTGCATATATGCGGGTGTCGACAGAACATGCATGCTATAAATTCTGGAGTGATAACATTGATTTCCTATTGCACTTTTTATTCCAAGAAACGTGACAATGTGCGGGTGTCGACAGAACATGCATGCTATAAATTCTGGAGTGATAACATTGATTTCCTATTGCACTTTTTATTCCAAGAAACATGACAATGTGTGAAGGACGAAGGGCCAGAAAATGGATGCATCACGCTCTAATAATTGCGGTATAAGGTGGATTAAAACTATGACTAAACCATCACATTAACTAGACAGGTCACAAAGTCACATGGGATGATGCTCAGGGATGAAACTCTAAAATGCAACCTACGACCATGCTACCTCTCCAAGTCACAAGATCACAATTTTGGAACCTCAAACAAATGCCAGAAATATGTGACCTAGATGTATGCTACCCTGTGATCCCTGGTGAGTCGAACATCCACTGAAGTCATTGAGTCACATTCCAACATGCATCCAAAAGTGTGACTTCCCTCAATGAGACTCTGCGACCTCTTCCAAGTTTCCAAGTTGCAAAATCACTCCTGAAGCAGCCAGGGGTTGGTGTGAATTCTCCTTTTCTATGACCAATGCGGCCTCCTTTTCAACGGGTCTATTGCATAAAAGGGCACAAGCTAACAAGGTGAATTGGGTAGTCTAGTTGTCACCATGACAATGAAACGCATAAAATTAATGTTCCTATATCTCAAGAAGACATTATTAATTGGGAGGGCTGAAATATCTAAACAAAAACATAGAATGTAGGGTGTTCTTTTATGCAACCAAGTGCAGTGTCTTGTATGGTGTTCGAATCTTAAAAGCTTCTTATTTGCAAGTCTCTTCATTTTAAAATTATGTATTTGATTCAACAATCCTCTTTTGTGGATCAAAGAATTTGGTTAGATGTAAAATGAGGTTAGAGATGGAACCATAGGAGATTCTTCATCCAGGCCAACTTCCAATACTGAGATGGCAGCAACAACTTTAATATCACAATCGGATAAACCTAAAGCACCATGGAGATTTGGTAGGTGTTGAGCTAATTTATTCACACAAATTAACACAAATATTTCTTATCAATCCGGGTTGGTAATACTTAAAGGCAAGTCCACTATATATGAATATCAGATGTAATCAAACTTGAAATATAAGTTTTTCAAAAACTAAATAAATGCATATTACAATTCCAATTCACTTTGTAAGGAGGGAAAGTTGAAATGGCTCTTAACCTAAGAGGTCCAATTCTTCCTCGATTATTACTTGATGAACAGAAATCAGAAACTAATAGCTTAAGATGGACAAATCATTAATGAAAGGAGGCTCCTAACTTAAGAGACCTTTAGTATGTTTCATCATAATTCATTCACCATAATGCCAAAAATACATAGGAAAACTGCTTGCATGTAATCAAAGAAAACTAGTTACAATTCATCAAATTAACAGAAGGAGTGCTCAACTTGAACACTTTGTTTTTCCAACTTACTAAAATGATGAATAAACTAAGATCTAATGAAATCAATCACCACACATTAACCATAAACCAATCTGAAACAAAGCATGTAAACTAGTTCTACAATAACCAGATTATGGAAAATTAAGCTAGTTTAAACAAAGAAGTGTACTTAGCTTGGAATGGGGACCCTCCACCCTTGCTTTGCACACTTGAAGATTGATATCAGAAGCTTAAACTCAGTCACACATCCACATTATTGAATAGAAAAATAGTAGTAGAACAAGTTCTTCAAATTAGCTCTCCAATCCAAAATGTCTCAGCATGAAATTATACAAAAGTCAATACATAAGCCATCAAAGTCTTGGCTTTAAATAAAAGTCTTATGAAAAAAACTGATCTATAATCATTCTAACAAACATATATACTCATGTCCATCTATGTAAGTCGAATCCATCAATCCCATCTCAAGAAATATGGTCAATCCCATAGAATTTCAAAACGGCTCTATTTCTATGGAATATCTGAGTGACTAGTCATGGTTGACCAGCACTAAATGGGCCTAATAAAGCTTGTTCTGTTCGAACCAAGTAGAGATGGCTTAGTCCTAGTTCCCAAGATATCCATCCATGCATCAAATTCGTGCCCAAGTGTCCTGCAAACATGTCAACCATATAGCTATTACGGGAATTTCTGAATCTGTCAATATTTGCACTTGAAACCAAATTTTCATAAAAACTTTAGAATTTGAAAAATTAAAATTAAATACCTGAGTAGACATGAAATACATCAAAATGGGATGGATAAAGTGGAAAATGGATGGAAAATAGATGGATTAAGTAAGTTTCCTTAGCAAAAATAAGACCAAAATTGAGGGCCAACAGTAGGAAACATGTATCAAACTCAATTTTGAATGAACCTACACTCAAGGTTGCTATGGCAGTTTTACCTCCCAACTGCAATATCGAAATATCATATTGTATTTGGAGGATTAAGTAATATGGAGCCAAGCATGTAGCATTGTGACTTCCAGAGGTCTTGCTTATGTACTCCCTCAAAATTTGCGATGTTTTAGAGGCATTCACAGATGTGAATGAAAACTTTGTACTTGGGGATGTTACCTATGGAGCATGTTGTGTTGATGATTATTCAACTACAACAATTGGTCTGATTTTCTCATTCACTATTATTGCTACCCAAAATTCACTCATATTGAACACATGATTAATGGACTAAGTAGTGTTCTTGGGAGGTTCATTTCATTGATCCAAAGGTCCTGATGATCAAGTTTCTCATTTTCACACACAGTGATTAAGATAAACAACCCAAACAGAAAGAAGGCACCTCTGGTAGTCTCACAAGACTTGGAAAAATGACTTTCCCTGATAACACCATATGGCATGAGAAAGTATAGTGTGACCTTGGTGAAGGATGCTAAGGTTTTTCTCCAGAAGCTTCACACCTAGGGTTTGAGCCAACAAGAAAACTCACTCCGTGTACTTGCTCAAGGTGTTGTGTCAATGGAAGGAGCAATGTCAAGTAAACACTCAACAACTGAACACTGCAAAAAATCCACTAAGGGAGACCTTTGTATGATTTTTCAAGTTTGGGAATGGGAAGCTATTAAAGAAGTTATTGTGACCTTGGGTCTGCAAAGAAATGGAGCTACATTCAACACTCGCTCCATAGTGGGCCCATGGAAAAAATATCAATTAAAGAAGCATGAGAAGACCCTATAAAAGCCACCCTCTTCAATAACGTTGTGTCACAAAAAAGGACTATACAGGGGTCAAAATTAATGGATTTTTTGACAGTCAATTCATTATGTTTTAAGTTATTTATTTGTCTCTAAATGCGTGTGATCCATGTCCTTTTCCTATAGGTGAAAGGAGGGGAGAAAGGATAGATGTATGTGAATAAATTAGGGTTTTGGTGATATGAAAACCAGATCCACTCAAGCTCCTAAAATCTAATGCCCATGTCAAAAATACAACATCAAAAGATGGATAAGAGCAAGCCCATGGATGGAAATATATCTAAGGAAGTCCAAGAGGGCCCTCCAAGGCAACATGTAGTGATAATACTGTGGGACAAAAATTGACCACACATGGGTCAAAATTAATTATTTATTAATTTCATTCTTTCAATTAGATGGTTGTATTTCCATTATCATTTTGATTGGAATTGTGTCTAACCAATGTTATTTTCCTACAGGTAGAAGGAAGGGAACAAAATGTTGGCCTACGAGAAGAGATAGGGTTTCTCATTGTTATCGGGAAAACTAGTGTCTATTTAGAGCTGCTAGTCCCACTAGGATGGGTAGCTATCTTAGAAACAAACAATTCAAAGTAACTTGTGTTTTCCTTTATGAGAGATTGATGAGAGAGAAGTAGAGAGTACTAACCTCAGTCTTTCGCTTGGCTCCTTACTTGTTCCTCTCTCCTTTGATAGAGCTTCGCCACTCCTTTCTCACTTTTCTCGCTTCAAAGAAAACCTGTAGAATAAAAGCAGCAAAATACCATCAAAGAATAGAGATATATAACCATAAATAATGCAAAATCAGATGTACATTAACCATACAAATGCATACACTAATACAAGATTCAGAAATATACAAGTATATGGAGGAAAACTCAAAGAGCTTTATTGATAGAAGTAGTTGAAGAGAGGATTACAACCTAGCTGTCTGATACAACATCATCCTCCCAGCTTGAAAGCCCTCTTCAGCTCATAAAAAGCAAGATCACCTAACAATACAATGTCTCAAAGAGAAACCAACAACACTTCCTTACAAACTAAAAAATTCCAGCCCCTGGATCTCTAGGAGGAGGGATCCATATATAGATATTTGCAGGTGGGTGAGTCAGCTTCTGGGATTTTGATTAGTGTCATTTCACTGATAGTTCTTGGTTCCACTTGGAGATTTCATGAACTCTTACTCATCCCTGGGTGAATTCAGAGAGGTAAGTGTCATATGAGTAGTTTCTAGAAGATTCTCTAAGTTTCCACCTAGCAAAATGCCTCTGCCATTTGTATGCTCTCGTTCATCGAACCCTATAGAAGGGATTTTCTATATGCATCGCACCCTTTATGTGTAGTAGGTGAGACACATCGCACCCTTAGCATGGAGCAGTCTGTATGGTCTAGTTTTGACCACTTCTGAGCAATTTTTCAGGGAGAAATTATGGGAAATGATGTAATCAGTTGACCTTGATCCTTTAGGGTATGAAAAAAAAAAATTAGGGGTTTGAGAGCCCTTGGTTTATTGACATATGTGATTGGGGTTGCAGTGCCCAAATATGTCTATAATAGTTTCCCCTAAAGCATGAGGTCGTAAATCTTCTGATGTCAGGTGAAATGCTTTATCATGAGGATCTGAGGTTTTTCGAACTAGAAGGTGACCTGTAATAAGATACAATACATACATTATCTTCATAATATTTTCATGATCTAGCTGAGGTGGGAATTCCCATGCTCAGCTTTATAAATTCATTTTCATGTACATAGGACAGACAACCGTCTGTGTGGCAGACTGATGATTCTATTAGAGCCATCATCCCTTAGCTTGGATGATTATCTGTGCAGCTATGGTGTACATTTGATGTCTTTATTTTCCTAAATATATCGCAGCCTGGATGGATGAAACTAGATTCGGGGTCTTCAAGCTCGTTCAATCTTCGCCCGAAGTACAAGTCGATCCATGTGAAAAGATGTTCTGATGTCAAACATGGAAAGACATCACTTGATTACCAGCCAATGATGTAAGCTGTTAACAGGTGTGAGAGGAATCACCGATAATGATAATGAACCTCAAGGTACTGTAGTATAATTCACGTGGTGTGAATACATGAGTCGATGTCAAACACCATGTAAAATCTTTTAGTCAAAGGCCATTGATGTAAACCTGTTGTTGGAAGTGCGAAACTTGCCATTGGGGCATGTAAGCTTCAAAGTACTGAAAGGGTTGTTCCTAAGTCAACTTCTTGGATAATGAGTTGATGTCGACAAGAAGTGACCTATCATAGGAGGGCCTTAATGAATCCCACATCTATGACACGGAACGGAGAAAATGATTTTGTGGAGGTGAAAACAATCTGATGATACAAGGTTTAGGGTGGCGGTCATGAAAAATGGAGAGTGAAGGTATTGCAGTGGATGAGGTGTTAGCTGGGTTGGTGAATTCTTTGAGCAACTTCTCTTGAACATATCGGTGACACTAGAATGGATTGGTAGCATTAACCCCAAAATGGATGGTACGGAGGACCAATGGTAATATGACCGGTGAACATAATAACCCAACCCGACTCAATCATGGTGATGTAGTGAAAGTGTCATGTTCAAGAGCGACCTGCTACCAAGGAAGTTCTTCAAGTTTTCTTCCCTTTTTCCCCAGTCATTGTTGAGCAATACCTCTTTATTTTTGTCAAGCTTGAGGAGGATAACATATGCTTGTTCTATAATTTTCCCTTCGAGCAAACCTGTTGCTACATTTTAGCAAGCCTAGTGATAGTGAAACTCGCTCTTGTCCATATGGACAAGTTTGTCGCTATTGTTTTAATGAGTTTAATGACAAAGATAACTCGGTCCTTTTCAGTTTTAGAGAGTTTGAAAAGAGACGGAAAGGAAACTCCAGTAGTCCTTTTTCGTAGTATAATCCCTTAAGTCCAAAAAAGTGTAAAATAATACGAAAGGGATGACTTTTCCAATCACTTTAGCGAGCTGAAAAAGACAAGCGCTTGATATTTTTGTTTAATGATCCGTCAGGTCCAAAAATATTAAAATATAGAGGAGGGATGGCACTTCCAATCACTTTAACGAGCCGTAGAGGCCAATTTCTCGGCAATATTTTCATATTTTACGAGTCTAAAAAGAGATTAAAGGAGACTTGTTTTTTGAGGAATGAGTGATGTTTTTGGAAAGCAACTAGTTCCAAGTAAGTTTGGAACTTTTCAATCACGGCAATGTAGAGAAGGTGGCTAATAGAATCACTCGTCACAGCTATTCCTCAAAAGGGTAAACAATCAAGTGGAGGCGTATGATCAGCTAAAAAGAGTGGAGGTGATGGTAAGAACATGACCAAGGTTCAAAAGCTAATAGCTATGCAATCACAAAGGTTATTTACCGAAGGTGGGTTCATTTTTTAATGAGCTTGAACTCTCGGGGAACATATGCTCATTGCTAGGTTTATTCTTTAATGAGCTTGAACTTCGCGTAAACCTACTCGTGCCAGTCATATAATAAGGGTGTCTCTCATTAGTAGGTTCATTTTTTAGGGAGCTTGCTCCATGCGAAACTTTGCTCCGAGCCTTTTGTATGCAAGCTAGGAATGACCAACTACTATCCTAAGGGTTAAATAACTACTGAGGTTAGGTAGGATAGTTTCTCGGTGGGAAACGTTTCCTTTGCCATTACCGTCGATTTTCGCAAAGGTGAATGGTGGATCAGACCAATCACCTAACTTAAGCAGTTGAAGTTAGTAAAAAACTATGGGGTTAGAGTTACGTTGGTCACTTTTCACTTGCGTAAAAAAGGTTTGCATGCCCCCAAGTATAAAGAGAAGTAGAGTTTCCAGGTTACCATATGGAAGTTCTTGCATTAAAGCAAGATTGTTCCATCTGCGTAGCAGACAAAACACTCCCTTGGCTCTGTCCATCGAAATAGACAAAGGCGAATGGTGTGAGCTTCTAATCACATAACCTTCGACGAGGGAATCCTTTTCCAGACTGTTCCCATTTTCCTAAACGTACGGGTGTGTCAGACTAGTCATATATCCTACGAGGAAACCTACCTTATATCTGGGGATTTCCTACCGAAGCAGACCAGGGCACATGCCCCTTGGGTTTAGTCACATTCACCGAATCACTCGCGCTCATCAGGTTGATGGATTGGAGGTTGATGAGACATTCCTTCTGCAAAAAGACCATTTAGGGATGGCATTTGACTAGTAGTCGTGTTTGAACCGAGGAATGAGAGCTGGTCTACGAGTTGGACCATTCTGCCTTCATACAGGAAACACATCACTAGAAAGAGTGAGGAAACAATAGCTCCCATGTTGTAAATGTGGTCATGCCTAAGGAGTAGATTGTAATCTAGCGGCCATTGGACTACCATCACGTTTAGATGAATGGTTTTCCTTCTCAAATTTATAGGCAAATTTGGAAGGATCCCTAACGGTTGACTGGTTCCTTTATTGAAGCCTGATAGATTTCGAATCTCAGGTAGATGAGATGGAAAACCAAGCACTTTCCAAGCAGTTGAGGAAAGGATACTCATAGAAGCCCCTTCATCTATGATAGTACCAGCCATGATCATTTTGTAATCTTATACTATGATTTAGAACGGTACATTAGATGGAAGACAGGGTCTCGCTAGTAGATTCCAATCAAAGGAAACGACTAGATTGCTTGGAGGAGGGACTGAATAGACGGTTGGATGAATATCTGATGAACTTCCTTCCTGTGGTAAAGGAATGGGTAGATTTCCCCCATGTTCATCTGACTCTATGTTAACAAAAAGAATTTGAACGATGTCGTTCTCATTCTCTTTGGAGACTGTATCATCTGAAGATGGACCTTTTGAAGACAAGACTGGGTCGACTACCATCTCGACCTGTTGACGTTGGTCTGGTGTGGACTCAGAGGGTTTATCTTCAATGGTAGATGCTTCAACCGACAACTGAGGTGTGTCAGTTGGATTTTCAACTAGCGATGGACTTGTCAAGAGTTTCTTGTATCTAAGAGGAAGTCGTTGCGGTGAAGCAAGACGATTATCCAAGACTCTTTTAGCTTCGTCTAGAAAAGGACAACAGTGGAGGGCATGATCACCTTCACACAGCCTACAAGGAAATTTAGATCTTCCTTTCTGTCCATTGACTTCATTTTCACTAGTTGATGGCATACTCTCAACATGATCGACAGAGGTTGAAGGCACCAGATTGTGCAAGCGGGGAGACCATTCCCTCAGGATCTATGGGATGCAGGGACAATCTCGATGATAGTGGTCTCCCTTGCAAATAACACATTGAGATTTAGGTTTGGAAGGTGTAGTGTGTGGATTTTCGCTAGACGATGCATGGTTGCCCCCTTTCGTCGTTAGCTTCTTCTTCTTCTTCTCCTTCCCTTTCTTCTTCTTCTCAGTTACTTGGTTTTTAGTGTTACTAGTTTCACCAAGTGAAGAGGAAGAAGGAGAGGGAGAAGCAAACAAAGTAGAAGGTGGGGGAGAAACTTCAGTATCATCTGGTCGTTGATTTGATTGCTACGGATTTACGGTGTTTTGAACGACGAAGGTTGAGAAAAGCCATACTGGCAAGCCAATTGTGAGTCCTACAAGGGACAATGTAGCCATGTGTGGAGCACCAACATCTCCCCAAGAGGAGAAAGGACTAGGATTTCCCCCAAAGGGAAATCCTTGATTGGTAAACTCCATTTTCTCAACCTGAGACCAACGAGGGAAAAATGATGTTATTCTAAATAAAATATATTTTATGACGCTTTGATACAACTTTCTTTTTCAATTTTTAAGAGTCAAGAAAAAGCTAAAGATGACTCTAGTCGCCTTCTATTTTTAATGAGCCTAAAGTGACAAGTGCTGAGATGGAACTTTTCTTTTAAGGAGTCTAAAAATGAACGAAAGTGACCACTCTGGAAATCTAGATAGAGGGATTACCAAACCAATCTCAAAATTACAATATACTTTTACGTACGACAGTCAATCTTCCCGAATGTTGTGTTCAGTGCATTGCAATTGATAGGGCAACAGACACAGCTTCCTAAGGATAAAGTATATAGCCTATTGTGGTCTCCCAAAATATACTTGACGGTATGTGGGAGCACAAGTCCGTATTGGCACTTGTCGTATCAAAGAGGAGGAACACCCAACCTACGATGAAAACGATAGTTACCAGGCTTTACGATGCCAGAATACATCTCTAGCCTAGACTTCTAGATGTTGTGCGTTAGGTTCCAAAGAATTTTTATGTTCATTGAGGTTTATTTTATATTTGATCTTTCTTAAGAAGTTTGTCTTTCAGGTTCATCACGTGATGTAGATATACAATTCATAAACATGTAATATAAGATGATAAACAGTCGTTTAATTTCTTTTAGCAATGAAAATTCTAGCTACTAAGGAAAGAGAAATAAAATTCTTTCAACATAGAGCAAAGAGAACACACTAGATGCACTTTTCCTAAATCAATTTCCGCATGCAGTCTAAATGCAAATGCACATGCATGTTTTTTTTTCAGTTTCCTTAACGTGAGAATGACAAAAAAAAAACTAAGTACAGATCTGAACTATCTTTCCTCAAAGTGACACTTTAGCAATTTCTGTTAAAAACGAAAGGAAGACTAAGACGACACTTTCAATTTCAACTTGAAAACTGCTTTTGACACTTCAAAGAATTGATGATTCAAATCAAATACAATAGCAAAAGTGTAATCGACTATCTAAAAGAGGAAGACTTCACGACACTCTTTTTCTTGACTAAAAACAACAGTTGCGACACTTTCAAATCAAGAGACAACAGTTCGATTAAGCTACTTTTTACAAAGGAGAACTATAAATGATGAAAAATACATAAAAAACATTCACAATTCTTTATCAATAGAGGTTGAATAATGCAAAGGAAGAAGGTTTCAATAGTGATATACAGATCATAGACATCAAAACTACTGAATAAAGCTGAAGACAATGAAGAAAAAACCAAAATCTGGAGGTAGAAACAGTCTCACTCACTCATCGCACTTGTAACACAGGGAAACAGGGATGCATCTCACCTGCAACACAGGGTAGGTTCGAAGCATTCAGGTTGCCAATGAGAGACAGTACGATGGTCCGGGGATGAGACTGAGCCTAGTTTTCACTCACAGTTTGCAGCTAAGTTCAGGGGTTTAGGCTGAGCTTTTGATAGGCAATAAACACAAAGTAAGGGCCTAATCTAATAAGGTTATTGAGCTACAACCAGGGCACTTAGGATGTTTGCAAGTCAGATGTTCAGTTCATAAACCAACCCAGAGATTGACTGAAGCAGCGTTGATCTACTTTGCAGTTGCATAGAAAAAGAAATTCGAAGGCTAGCTGGCTTAACTTCAAGCTCCGTCTGTAGTTTATAAAACAAACAATAGTAACAAAACAAACAAACTATTCGCTCCCTAGCGGAGTCACCATTTTGTTATCGAGAAAACTAGTGTCTATTTAGAGCTGCTAGTCCCACTAAGATGGGTAGCTATCTTAGAAACAAACAATTCAAAGTAACTTGTGTTTTACTTTATGAGAGATAGATGAGAGAGAAGTAGAGAGTACCAACCTCAGTCTTTTGCTTGGTTCCTTACTTGTTTCCTCTCTCCTTTGATAGAGCTTCACCACTCCTTTCTCACTTGTCCCGCTTCAAAGAACACCTGTAGAATCAAAGCAGAAAAATACCATCAAAGCATAGAGATCTATAACCATAAACAATGCAGAATCATATGTACATTAACCATACAAATGCATACACAAATACAAGATTCAGAAATATACAAGTATATGGAGGAAAACTCAAATAGCTTTATTGATAGAAGTAGTAGAAGAGAGGATTACAACCCAGCTGTTTGATCCAGCATCATCCTCCCAGCATGAAAGCCCTCTTCACCTCATAAAAAGCAAGATCACCTAACAATACAATGTCTCAAAGAGAAACCAACAACACTTCCTTACAAATTACAAAATTCCAGCCCGTGTATCTCTAGGATGAGGGATCCATATATAGATATTTGCAGGTGGGTGAGTCAGCTTCTGGGATTTTGATTAGTGTCATTTCACTGATAGTTCTTGGTTCCACTTGGAGATTTCATGATCTCTTACTCATCCTTGGGCGAATTTAGAGAGGCAAGTGTCATATGAGTAGTTTCTAGAAGATTCTATGAGTTTCCACCTAGAAAATTACCTCTTCCATTTGTCTGCTCTCACTCATCACACCCTACAGAAGGTTGTTTCTGTATGCATCGCACCCTTTGCGTGTAGCAGGTGAGATGCATCGCACCCTCAGCATGGAGCAGTCCGTATGGTCCAGTTTTGACCAGTTCTGAGCAGTTTTTCAGGGAGAACTTCTGGGAAATGATGTAATCAATTGACCTTGATCCTTTAGGGTATGAAACAACACTTTTAGGGGTTTGAGATCCCTTCATTTATTGACATATTTGATTGGGGTTGCAGTGCCCAAAAATGTCTATAACACTCATGGAGCTTGCAAAACTATGGTTTCCTTTCAGTAAGTCAGATGTTCCCTTCCAAGTTCCAAGAACCTTTCAATAAACTTGAAGGTGCATCACCAGAAGATTGATGAATGCAAGTGAAGCATAGTGGTAAGAAAACTGGTCGGTTCTAGGACCAAGCATTCGCATCATTGCGACATATGGGCAACAAACATTCTAGGGTTTCCAATAACCCTATACATCCTTCCATCTCTCTCTGTCATCATAATGCAAATATTGAGCACCATTATATCAGCCACTATGTCAGGGTTGATGTTGGAAGGTAACAATCATTTTGGCTTGAGAAAGAAGTGGGTAATCTCAAGATTCATAAGTGTAGTTGAAAGGGCATGAGGGAAGGCCAAGGGTCACGATAGGTCAACATTCACTTCATCTCTATAAATGTTCCCTTAGGCCTCATTATCCAAGGACTTTAGCACTTGAGTTGAGGCTAGGAATAGAGAGTTGATTTATGCTTGATAACTAGAGCCACTCATCTCTTGGGAGCTAGTACAATGGATTTGCAGTGGGGTTGGGGTCTTGGCATTAGGAAATGGTATGAGAATCCCATGTTCCACTACTGGATTTTGACTAGTTACATGATATGTATTTGAAGTTGCAGCGAAATTAATAAGATGTTCTTTATCTTTGACACTAATTCCCATTCTTACTCATGGTGGTTGTATTAGTTGTGTGATACTTCACAATATTTGTATATGTGATTTCATATATGTAATATGTTATGGACTGGTACATAGTGGTTGCATGTATGTTCTACTTTTGAATCAATGTTTACTTGTTCCTCACCATGTCGGTGACCTATTGTGAACTACTTCACAATTAAATTCTAGCATGTTCCCATTTATTGTATGTCTGATTAGGTTTTATCTCACTAATCCCTCTCATGGGAATCTCTTCTTATTGTCACCGAGACTTGCTTGTACCTCTTTCTGCAATTTGTCAATCTTGGGCTGATTTTGATTGACTGCCTGAGTTGTTCATTCTTGTCCCCCTATGACACCTTCTCATGTAATAACCAAGAGTGGAAACATTCATGGTGGCAACCGAACCTACATATCGGATGGGGCTCCTATCCCAAATTGTGTGAGGTCTAATTGGGACTTCACACCGGGGAGACCCCCTTAGTTTTTGGTGGTACATTTCCGCCTGTCAACAATTTTCTAGGTGTAGCCATCTTTTTATATTGTTAGCAGGAAACTTATTTGTTTAAAAAAATCATACACTAAATGGCTATTTTGTATACTAGTTTATTATGGGTTGTAATTGGTTTGATAGTATGTCAATCTGATGTTAATATGGTAGGCTAATTTTATTTCTTACTCATAGTATGGTTGTTTGAGATAAATGTGGAAGATTAAAAGGATCACCAATATATATGATTGCATAAATTTTATGTGGTGGTAGAAAAATGTTTGTTAATTTTATCTAAGAAAATTTAATTTAATTTATTTTAGATATGTCTCCATGATTCATTCATGTTATAATTTTTTAAGATATGATGTATTTTGGGTGCAACATACATCCATACCTCTAAAAATGTAGCCAATAAGAATGAAAAATGTAAGAAGGAATAAACCCATGAAAATCTAAAAATAAAATTCCAAAACAAAAGAGAAACATTCCATAAAGAAAGTGACACAAAAGAGACCAACTTCATTACTCATTTTAAATCCTCCAAGGTTGTGAGTTGTTCTTTCTTTCAGTGTTGACGAGGGTTTTAGTGGCTCCAACTTGAATCATGTTTCATTGAAGGACTCTGCCATTTTGGCTTCCAATATCTAGCTGAAGCTTAGCTACCCTTGAATTCTCATTATTCCCAGCTCGTTGACGGAAGCATTTTTTAGTTTGGTGGTTTTTTTTCAATCCACTGTTTTCCCCTTGACAAAGCGTTAGTGGCCATAAATTGTAGCCATGCATGCTCCAATTATAGTTCTAAGTAAGTATCTTCAACTTTTTTCTCATTTCTCATACGAGGAAAAATATTTTGGTGAACAACCTATTGGGATTGAATTGATTTCCTTTGTTGTTGTGATGGTGAAGCTAATGGAGGGATGGAAGAAGATGTTGCTTGTTGTGAGATATGCACCTGTTGTTGTGGTTGTACAGTAGGTGGAGATGACACTGATGATTGGTGGTTTTCCATGGATAAAGAAACCTAAGACTACTGCTTTACTGACGATTGTTGCAAAAATCCCTTTTGATGTTGAAAAAGGTTGAAGTTTGAGACAGGATACATGTTGCCTACACAAGACCTTGTCCTTGTTGTCCTATCATCCTTGACTGTATCACTTATTTCCCTGACTGTAGAGAACTTGGACTAGTAAAAATCCTTTCTCCGGGTGCTATCTCCACCATTTGCTCCCCTTTTCAGCATGTTAACTTCTAGGTACAGGCCCTTGAGGCCCATTTCCTTGACCAGTCTCTACAAACTAGTTCTACATTATCATGCTCCCCCTTTCCAAACCTTTTGTTACTCAACTCTATTATTACTACTGACATTGTGGTTGGTGCTTGTGTTGTTATGGTTGTGCTTGATGTTTTGGTTGTTGTTGTTGTTGTTGATGCACTTGTCTTAGTTGCAAGCTCAATTAGAGAGCACAATTGAGAACATTTTATAGGTGTTTGAGGCAGACTTTGCTGTCTCTTTTGTGTATTTTAAAACATAATTGGAGTAAGGGATGAAATAGGTTGGGGTGGTTGATGCTACAAAGTTGGGGGTGAATGGGATTTGGAATGCTAGGGACCACTAGTATGTTGGTGTTGAAGGACATGTGGCATTGAATGTTGTTGTGGATGAGATTTATTAGGGAGAGGTGGCATTGTATGTGGTGTTTGAGAAAGTAGGTGTGGTTGGGACTATGGTAGTGGAGATCCATTTGAAGAAAATTGTTGTTGCTGGAGATATAATTGACCCTGTTGTTGCTATAGTTGTTGGTGAAGCATATAGGCTTATGGATTATGATTGGGATTTTTCAATTGAGAATGGTGTAGATTATTGTTCAGCTGTGGCATCTAGTGTTGTTGTGTTGACTAGAAAAATTATGAGATGGAGAAGAAACCATCTGATTAGAGAAAAAAGTATTCAGATTACTAAAAGAAGGTGCAACTTGACCATTTCCCTATGTAGCCTAGAGCTGAAACTCTTGCATTAGCAACCACTGATCATTAGTAGATTGGCTAGGCTGTAAATTGGAATGAAAATAAAAAATGTTCTAAATAAGATAGGTAATAAACAAAAAAAGGGAAAACTTTCATGTTGAAAACCTAGACACTGCACTCTCTCAATATTACAAGGTTTGCAGCTTTTTCTTAGAAAAATATTGCAACACTTATGACAAACATTGTCCGACACCATTGGATCAAGCATTCCAAAGAAAGGTAATAAAATATATGATTAGTGAACAACTTCCCATTCTCTAGTCCCACTGTAAGAAAGCAACAACAATATTGAACTCCTCTAAAATGTTTTCCAAAGCATATAAATTCCTTCTATGACAGAATATAGAAGAAGGTAATTTGGATTTCATTGTACTGGCATAAGGGAGAGTTTACTAAACTAAAATATACATTTCTAAAATTACATAATAGTATTATTTTTGTTTTGGAATTCTATTTACCACCAAAGGAAGTCTAGAATGTGTGGACAAGGAGGAACAAACAATGTTGTTTCTTTCCTGCCCCAGGCTTAGTCACTGACTTCACCAAAGTTTTTTTTATTTTTAAATGTTGCTTATATCAACATAAAATATGATATACATATAATATGAAAATGGGCATGAGACTACCTGAAGGCCAATAAAACAATCTTTAGATCAATCTCTAACTCAACTGAACAGTCTGATATTTCATTGTAGAAGAATGCTTGGAAAAATTCAGAATATGGAAAGCATCATGACTCAACAAATAAATTTGATTGCATTTGGTAAAAAATTTCGATTCAGTTCAGTGGATCAAGTTCAAATTTTTCATTTATAAAATTCAATCCAATTTAAATTCTAAGTTTAATAATAAGTGCTCCAATCCTAATTTAAAAAAAGGGAATATTGTTAATGATAGTGATAAAGTCCTATGGAATTTTTTGTAACAATATGACTAATAACTGAATTTGTTTCTCCCATCCCAAAAAATATGCAGCACTAGAATGATTTATAGAACACAAAGGCAGGGATTTCAGAGAAATCTATCATTATGTCTTTGATTTCTCTACGTTCTGAAGCATGTGGTTCATTCTGTCCTACCCCTAAAGGTGAAAAAATAATTGAGTTTCATGGTCATTTTAATTTTTTTTTATCATGAATTATTTGGCAGTGGAACAAACATCTAAGATTCAAGGTAGTTTTTGTTTGAAGGGTAAATTTGAACTGCTAATGTTTTAGAGCTTCAAAGGACCAAAAATTACATAAAGTTATATTTTATCACCATGGAAAATTTCAATCTCCTTGATGAGTTGAAACCTGTTTTCCCTATTATTGAATATTCTGAATGATGCAACACAACATTGGAAACTGTAAATGCTGCCCCTAATTGAAAGAATTTGTTTCATTTCAAATGCTTGTGCTTTCAATTTAATGTTCCCAACAATGGATTTTATTGTAAGAATTTGTTCCTGCTTTTTTTTGAATTGTATTGTGGCCACAGTTGAGTAAAACTATTAAGGGAAAGTTAGAATACAATGTTGAGGGTTATACTATTATTGGTTTCCCTTTTACTTACGAGTATAGAGGCAGTCATATACAGAAAAGTTTGAGGGCATTATTAATTTTTCACTTATCTGTTTACCAGTCAATTATTTCAATTTTCCCCTTTAGCTATTACTATTATTATTTTCAGGGAGAAATAAATATCACCGAACTAAAGGACATGGAATTGTTTTTGGAAAACAACATCCAAAATAGAAAATATATGTCTGTTATTCTCCACTGTGAATGTTCGTCCATCAAAGCACCTAAGATGTGAGTGGCATTCATATTACCGATTTTACTATATTTTATTACTCCTATAATTGATTCAGAAATCTTGTTCCACCATTATTTGATATTATTTTATTTTAGGCTCTTCAGATTTACTATTTAGCAATCAAAGCTAAGGCATTAGTTTTTCTATGAGTAAAGAGTTTGTTTCAACTCTGGTAAAGAAGTTTCATTTAGTTGAAAATGTCAGGAGATATTTCCCTATATGTATGTAGGTGTTTAATAGAAAATAAGTTAATGTTTGAAGTCAAATTTAAAAGAAAGAAGGATAAAGAAAGAGAAAAAACAAACCTTGTTTATTTTGTATTTATTGTATGTAATAGATAAAGGAGGGGAAAAAAACCCAAAAACAAACCTAGTTTTTTTATCTCTTTGTATTTAATAGATATGAAGTATCTATTTGCCAAATAAATATGATATGAAGATGGATTTATGTTATTAAAATAATTAGAATGATGGATTTATATTAGTTTAGATTCCTTTTAATCAATATCCAATATTTACAAAAATTCCAAAAAATCAAAATTTATTTTTTTTGCTTCTTAAAAAGATTAGGCTTAAAATCAATATCTAGAGTCTAATTTTACTCTATTTTTATTAGTATTGGAATTATAATGTTATTAGCATTACAGACATAATGTGACAGGCACTGAGATCTCCTCAAATGGCTCCTTTCAAACAAATAAGCATAATGCCTTCTTCTTGATTGTTAAATTATCATATATTATGTTTGCTCTACTTGTTTCTTTCAGCAGAATGCTATCAAACAAATCTATTAAACAAAGTCAAGCCAACTTTGATAGATTTCCTACTCATTTTATTTTTTCTAAAGTAGTTGATTTCTTATTTTAAAAAATGTCACTGATTATTCTGATCTAGACAATCTAAAATGTGTGTGGGTATATATATATATATATATATATATATATATGGTAATTTGTTTTCTCCAAATTATTTTTGATTCAATTCTTAGAAGGGTTTATTGGAATTTTCAAATTCAAAATATTTTTGTTTTGATCCCATCTATCATCTTTAATCATCATAAACAATATGACTACATTACAATGTTATCAAGCAGTTATGTTTTTTATCTGTAAGAGGTAGGTCACCTATTCATATGCACATAAAATGTTTACATTCTTTCTAAGAACTCAGTCGAGAAACCCTCATGTTGCTTCCCAGTAATGTTTTGTCAAGTCTGGAAGCTTGAGCAATATCATGTTTAAAATTGAAAATGTTTAGTGCCAATTAGACAAGACAAAACATTAATGGAGATAACTTTTCCCATGTCCACTATATTAATACTAGTGAGAGAAAGAAAGAAACCATAGCTTCAGAGATAGAGGTGGGCCATAGTGACTTTGTGCTAATTATCATTATCTTCAAGGGAAATGGGCTGTTGGGAACACTTTCCAGCCTTGTGTTTTCAATGTCCCTTGTGTCTTATTTCTTGAAGGTCCTTTGGTGTCTTGTTTCTTTATTTATATATCCTTGAAGTTTATATTAATTTTTGGGGGATTAAGAAGAATTACATTCTAGATATATGTATATTCATGGAGCACATATGAGAACTATGCACTGGATTTTGTGTTGGTTCCATCATGTCCAGTCTATTTGTTGAATTGCCTACTCTACATGATTTTTATTTTTAATCATCATAACAGTTATAATGCCTATTTTTGTCAATATTTACTGATGAGCACCAATATTGCAGCAAGAATGTTGTAACTCATAGAGCTACCAGCTTTACTTTATCAACCCGAGGTTCGTACAAACTTGGAGGTGACAGTGTTGTATACACAAGTAAAAGTGATGGTTATGTCTTTTCTCACTGTTCAGCTGGAAAGAGACCACTAGGTTTTTCAAGCCAAACTTATATGGATTCAGAAGAAGCTTTATTTCTGATGAAAGAAAGAGAAATCTACTCTAGGAGAGAGCTTGTCTAATGCAATAAGGAAAATGACTTAAATACTACGCTAAAAACACACCATTCTCTGACTAACTGTTGTGAAACTATGCTTACAAGAATGCTAAGCTAACATGTATGAAATGCTATTGTCTAAAGAATGGAAGTTCAAGACACCAAACATCACTACTGTGCATGTAAAGCACTGAATTAAATTTTTTTGTTTTTTTAATGGAAAATCAAGTGTAAACTGTAATATTTTTTGGTGATGTGGCAGGTGGCTTAGTGATGCTGGTGGATGGTTGGGAGGTTTAGGATATCGTTGGTAGGTTCGAGAGACACTTGGGTGACTTGGTGTGGCTTCCTATAGGTTTTCCCTCAATTCGGCCTCAAAATAGGCCACTACAGGAAAACCTATAGGATGTACTAGAACCCTACAAGATTCCATGTATTTCTACAAGATACAACCGAGATAAAAATGATGGTTGCTGGAGGTGATGGAAGGCTTAGGTAAGGTGTTGGAAGGGTGGAATGGAGTGAGAAAATGCCCATGATCACTCAGAACTCAAAACCAAGGTTAGGAGATGGTTGGATTTGCTCAATATGATTGGAGGAATTTCTATGTAAAATGATGAGATTAGTGAAGGTCTTGGTGAAAGCAAGGAATGATTATGGATGGATGAAGTTGGAAGGTGGTTGCCTGCTATGAGATCTCTTTATATTTTTGAAGCACCTGCTCTACATCAAACATTTATAATTTCCAAAAAGTCATGTAAACAAGAAGAATTCTAACAAGCTAGAAAAGCATAATTTAATGAACTAGTTGTCTACTTCATGCATGAGGAAAATTGTTGAATAAAATGGAATCATGGATGAGATATACTGTAATACTGAATATGGAAGAGATGGTGATTAAATCCTACACTTGAAAAACTGATCAAATGTTGGTTCAAGTACAGTAAACTCTAAATCTTATGAGAAAATGGAAATCTGTCTTTTTGGGGCTGCATAAGGGTCTTTTCCTCAAATCATGATCCCTGAGGGAAGAGGTGAGGCCAAGACACCTACTAGTAGCTTTGTGGTTCTCCTTTATCCCTTCTAAACTGCTACTGAAGTAAAGCACAAATGGAAGCAAACTGATAAACAACTAATCAAATCCACATTACTTGCAATGAAATACTTCTAAAGACAATTTCACCACCAATCTACAAAACTAAGCCAAGCATACAAATACAAGAAGAGGAGCCTTTGCTGCTATGGTTGGGCCCTAACCCAAGAGCTTCAGCCCTTTGAGTTAACTCAGTGCTAGATCAAGAAAAAGCTCATTTCCATTATCAAAACAGAAAATTACATCAATGTCTTCCACAAGTCTGGAGCTTGAAAAATAACCAATGTTTTTACAACAAAAATTCAAATCCTAATGAGGCTCTAGGCCTCTATACTTATACAATTGAAGTTCCCAACGACTTCCTTAAATCTAGGGAGGCTTAGCTCCAAAACTCGATATGAACTAACTCTTTTTCTATCACTTTCTCGGCTACCTTTTGATCTTCATGACTTAGTTGATTGCACTTTGAGCTGGTGTGATTAATGGAGGAATATTCGAATGGGGAGGAGTAAATGAGGAGGATTTACCTCCTACAATCTCTCTCCCTTTTCCCATTCAAGTTTCAAACCTGAGTCTTGCCAAAATTCCTTGATTTTCTCTTCCAAACCTACGTTTAATGCATATTAGTCCACTAGGCATAATATCTCACTTTAACTCATCTCATTAAACAAAATCTTAGGAAACAACTCACCAAAAGATAGAAAAGATAGATCAATGCCTTAGAATTCAGCCTCTTTTAGGGGGAAACCTCCTTTACATTACACAAATGAACAATTCTTAGATGATACAAATGACTAAACCTCCCTTCTATATATAGGAGTCTAAGGGGTCATAATATAATCAAGCCGACATAACAGTAATAACATAAGGGCACAAAAATAACAATAGTGGGTTTCCATGGGGCATACTAATAACAATATGGGTACAATAGGGGCACAATAATATCAATAAGGGATATAATGACAATAGTAATGGGGGAATCACTAGTATTATAGGGGCCTAACATGCCCCTCTCCTTCCGAAAAGCGTTGTCCTCAATGCTTGAGTAGTTCTGGATGCTTCTGTATAAAATTCTCATCCTCCCATGTTGAATCTTCAGTAGCTAAGTTCTTCCACTTGATGAGATACTCTGAAATTGATTTATTTCGTAGCTGTCGAGTTCTTGTTTCTATGACTGCTTCCAGTTCCAATATGATTTTTCCTTCCTCGTCAAGTTCTGGCAATATTTTTTAAACTGGGAGCTTGTCATCTATAACCTTCTCTAAAAATGAAACATGGAAAACTGGGTGCACTCAGGAAGCTACAGGAAGCTCCAATTTGTATGCAATAGTACCAATCTTTTGTAACACCTTGTATGGACCATAATACTTTGGTGATAATTTATTATCCTTCTCATCTTGCTTGAGGGACATTTGTTTATATGGTTGTAGCCATAGGAATACCCAATCACCTACACCAAAACTTCTTTCGCTATGATGTTGATGTGCCTATTATTTCATTCCATTCTACGCCAACGTGAGGTTATCCTTTAAGAGTTGGAGAACTTGTTGTTGATGCTCAATGTGATGTTTCACTACTTCAACCTTAGAATTTTCTCTTAAATATGATGTGATGGATGGTGGATGATATCCATAAAGTGCCATAAATGGGGTCATTTTTGTTGCAGTATGGAAGGAAGTGTTATACCACCATTCAGCCAAAGGAAACTATTTGACCCATTATGTCTGTCTATCAGATACAAAGCAACGAAGATATCCTTCCAAACATTTGTTTACTATCTCAGTTTTCCCATTAGATTGAGGATGATAAGATGAGCTATGAGCCCACTGAGTACCGAGACAAGAAAATAATTATGTCCAAAAATTTCTAGTGAAAATGGGATCTCTATCACTTACAATAATCATTGGGTTTCCATGTAGCTTTTGAATTGTTTCCATAAATGTAGTAGAAACTGTACTGGCTTTAAATGGATGTGATAATGCACAAAAATGTGCATATTTGGTAATTCTATCAGCTACCACCATGATGACACTCTTTCCCTCGGACTTGGGTAAACCTGTGATAAAATCCATTGAAACCTCCTCCCAACGTTGGCTTGGAATGGATAAAGGTTGTAATAAACCTAGGGTCTTAATTGTTTCAACTTTATTTTGTTGGAAAACTAAACATTCCACCACAAACTTTTAAATATCTAATTTAAGGCCATCCCAAAAATAATCCTTCTTAACCCTGTGGTAAGTTTTTAAAAATCCTAAGTGCCCTCCTAAGGGAGAAGTGTGCAATTCCATAAGAATATTTTTCTTGAGTTGGGAATTCTTACATAGGTATAAGAAATCCTTGTACCATAACGAATCATTTTTCCAGCTAAATGTATTAGATGTACTGGGATCTTTTTGTAACTTTTGAATGAGTGCCCACACTTCTTCGTCATTCTTCCATTCCTCCCTTGCATCATTTATCCAATCTAGTTGGATAATCGAAATGGCGCACAACAATGCTTCCACATCCTCATCCTTTCTTGAGAGTGCATCAGCCACAACACTTTGCTTCCCTTTTTTGTAGGTGATTTCAAAGTCATAACCCAACATCTTTGTGACCCATTTTTGTTTCTCTTCAGAGGATAATCTTTATTCTAAAAAGTATTTAAGACTATCATGATCCATTTTTACCTTGAAGTGTCTTCCCATTAGGTAGGGCCACCATTTATTAAGTGCATGTAGTATTTCCAACATTTCCTTCTCATAAATAGATTTGTGTAAATACTTTCCCTTGATTACACAACTTTCAAAGGAAATGGGTCTTTCATCTTGCATTAAAACAACACTAATTCCATTTCCTGAAGCATCATATTCCACAATAAATGTTTTTGTGAAGTCCGGCGTAGCTAAGACCGGTGCTTGTCACATTACCTCTTTAAGATGTTCGAAGGCCTTTGTTGCTTCTGGAGTCCATGAAAATGCATATTTCTTCAATAATCTTGTTAGAGGTGCTACTATTCTCCCATAATTCTTAACAAACTTGTGATAATACCCTGTCAGCCTGAGAAATCCTCGCAAATGCTTTATGGATGTGGGGATTTTCCATTCCTTAATGGCTTTTATTTTGCTAGGGTCTACCTTAAAACCTTTATGAGATACAATATCACCCAGATATTCCACCTCTTTTACTCCAAAGAAACATTTGGAGCTATTTTCATATAATTGTTTCTCCTCAATAGTTTGAGCACCCTGTCAACATGTTCAACATGATCCTTCCAAGACTTGTTGTAGATTAATATATCATCAAAAAATACTAACACAAATTTTCTAAGGAAGGGTTTGAAAATGGAATTCATCAAACCTTGAAATCTAGAAGGTGCATTGGTAAGGCCAAAAGGCATGAAAAAAAATTCATAATGACCTTCACGAGTTCTAAATGTTGTTTTTGAAATGTCTTCAGTCTTCATTCTGATTTGATGATATCCTGAACGAACATCCAACTTGGTGAAGTAAATTGATCCATGCAATTCATCCAATAATTCATCAATAACAGGAATGTGAAATTTATCTTTAATACTGAGCTTGTTGAGCTCCCTATAATTTAGAAACATGCACCATGATCCATTCTTCTTGTGCACCAATACTATTGGATCAAAAATGAACTTTGACTAGGTTGAATTATACCAACCTCTAGAATTTCTACAACCATACATTCAATTTCACTCTTTTGGGCATAGGGATATCTATACGGCCTGATGTTTGGAGGAACACTTCCTGGAGTCAAATGAATAGCATGATCATGATCACGAATAGGTGGGAGACCTTTGAGAGTCTCAAATACCTTGGAATGATTATCCAAGACTTTTTGGAGATCTGGAGAAATAGATGATTTCGATGTGGGAACTTCTAGTGAACATAATTGTGAAATTACACCTTGTTGTTCCTTCTTTAGAAGATTTGTCATACCGTTAGAGCTGATTATATTTCCTGGTTTCCTTGTAATACCCCTTAATTCAACCTCCTTTCCTTTTGCAAAAAAATTCATGAAAAGTTCTTGAAAATTAAAAGTTATTGTACCCAAGGATTGTAGCCATTGGACTCCTAGTACAACATCAGCACCACCCATTGGAATGGAAAGCATTGGGCTATTCAATACATATTCTCCCATGGATAGCTTGATATTATGGCACTTTCCAGAGTAATTTATGGTTCCTCCACTTGCAACCATCACTTGACACTCTGGTGCTGGATATAGGAAGCAATTCAATTCCTTTGCTATCTTACAATGAATAAAATTATGGGTACTTCCTGAATCAATCAACGCTATTACCTTTTTCTTCTTGATATGTCCTTCTATCTTGATAGTTTGAGGAGTGGTAATTCCAGCCAATGCATTACAACATATGGTTGGATTCATTTCTTCTTTATCTAGGGTTTTTTCCTACAGTATATCCTCTTCTTTTGACATTTCTTGTTCCTTTTCTTCCTCCTCTTCACAATCTATGTAGAATAATTTCTTCTCATCACACTTATGACCTTTACTGTATTTGCTATCACAACTACAACAAAGCCCTTTTGCTCTTTTTTCTTCCATTTGTTGTGGCGTCAACCTTGTAGGTTGTGGAAGGCTAGGGGAAACAACACTTCCATCTTTATAGTTGTGAGTGGTAGGCTTCCTGGTTGCCATAATTTTGCTTTCCATTTTTCTTGCTAACCTGAATGCCTTCTCCAATGAATCAGGTTTCCAACGGTGAACCTCATGTTGGATATTATCCTTTAAAGTCCCTATGAACACATCAATCCTATGCTCCTCTGGAATATCTTTTACCCTTATGTTCAATTTTTGGAAGTCATCAATGTGCTCTATCATTGAACCCTTTTGTTTGAGATTTATCAATTGGCTAAAAAAGGTGTTGCTTTTTGTATCCTCATAATGTGCTATCATTTCTTCCGTAAAAATTGCCCAAGCGAAAATTTGTTTACCAGAGCAAAGCCATCGATACCATACAAACTTATTTGGTTCCAAATATAAAGTTGCAATATATACCTTTTGTGTGTTTTGCACATTATGGAGATCAAAAAATTACTCCATTTGTAGTATCCATGTTCTGGGATCCTTGCCATCAAACTTCCTCATATCAATTTTTGGAACATGGTGGGTCTTCAATCCAACATTAGAGTCTATGAAATCATGATTAACATTTCTTTTGTTCTCATCATGAGTTTCCTTTACTACCCTTTCACCATTAGTGACCATTTCTTGTAGCAACTTATTCAAATTTATCTTCAATTCTTCCATCTTATCATCCATGCCATTCATCTTAGCTTCCATGCCATCCATCTTAGCTTCCATCTTAACTTGCATGCCATTCATGTTAGCTTCCATGCCATTCATCTTGGCTTCATTTACCTTTAGTGAGAATGAAATGTGTTGTACTTGGTCTTGTAATTTTGATATATCATGTTGCATTTCTTCCTCTTCTTCACGAGTCATGCTAGAGCTTTCAGGTTGCTTACTAGGTGTTTCCATTTTATTTCGTTGGGGAATTAATTAATGCTAATAATTCTTCACTATTCCCTTTGAATTCCTTCAAACTAATTTTTCAAACCAATCTTATGAAAAATTTAAAAATAATCTACACACCTTTTTCTTTCACTTTGTAAGAGCTCGATATTGAATTTGTTGTATCTCTATAACTGCAGATCTAGAATATCTGAAATTACGTCCTACGGTATCCCTCTGAGTCCTCTTTCTAACCCCGCAATTTTGATCAATATTTGATTCTCCAAGGAAGATTTATGCCAAATCGCCCACGATGACCTAATTATAATCTAATTCAGTATAGCGAACTTGTACGATGCACCATGTGTCACTGTTTCGACCTTAGTACCTAAAACTGATACACAGACAACTACAGGTCGTCCTCTTTCTAAAAATTCTTATGAAATTTCAATTTTATGCTCAAAACAAAAATTATGATGATTTTCCCTAGGTCACCTGTTTGGAATGTAATTCGGGAGTCTACAAAAACCCTAACTTCCGCAGATCATATCTTCGTAAAGATAGTGAGACAAGCTCTGAAAGTTGGACCAGAAGTTCTGAACGATTTTGGCTCAAATGGGTTTTTCTGTAGCTTCTGAAACGTCATAGAAAAGAAATTATAGTGAAACTTCCACGATGAACTGTTTGGAGCAGCGAAACCCTAGAATCCAAAGCTCTTATACCAAATGTTAGGAAACTATCTCACCAAAAAAATATAAAACATAGACCAACGCCTTAGAATTCAGCCCCTTCGAGGGGGAAACCTCCTTTACATTACACAAATGAACAATTCTTAGATGATACAAATGACTAAACCTCCCTTCTATATATAGGAGTCTAAGGGGTCATAATATAATCAAGCCGACATAATAGTAATAACATAAGGGCACAAAAATAACAATAGTGGGTTTCTATGGGGCATACTAATAACAATATGGGGAATATAGGGGCACAATAATAACAATAAGGGATACAATGACAATAGTAATGGGGGAATCACTAGTATTATAGGGGCCTAACACAAAATATAATCAAAACATGTAATAAAGTGTGAGAAGAGTTGATTTGACTAGCTAGGAGATGAATTAAGGCCCATATAATTACCCAATGATGAGGCTCATCATCACCCCCCTACTGAAATGTTTTCCCATCCTCTGAGTAACTCAGTCAATATCCATGTCTTTCATAGCTCTACTGGCCTCCCTAACATCCCATGCTTCTGTTGTGGTTTTCTCTTCTTGTGCATAGAATCATTCCTTCTTTTCTACCTCTTCCCACTGCTTTCTTTCTTCTTCTACATTCCTTCCTTCTAAAATCCCTAAGATCAGTGGTGGACTGAGTCTCAAGCCAATCCAATTGACTTTGATCCTTTGGATGGATTGCTTGTACATGGGTGTCCTGTTCAATTCTTCTCTCATCCTTTGAGGAGAGTGGTACTCTCTGATCTTCAAACTGTATGGCAAAGTATTCCATTTCCTTAGGCAAGCTTGCATGATGTCATCCCCTAACAATCTAAACATGTCCTCAAAATGTGTAATGGATTTCTCTTGGGCAACAAGATACCTGGGTGCAAGTTGAGGATCATCTATAATTAAATTATGTGTGCTAATGATAGCCATTGGATTGGACTGCTCAACTCTAATCATAAGAGGATTTTCCTATTCCCTTGCCAATATCCTCTTCATTTTTGCAACCCTTGCTTCCTCATGGTTCATCCATGATGCCAAATCCATCAACTGTAAATCCCCTAGATTTGCATTAGGGTCCCATATATTCATATATGTCAAAGCCATGTTATGCAAGTAGAACTCAGACATCTTAGCCCTATCTTCCAACGTGCTTTGATCAAAAGGATCAATGAACTATCTATAATCCTAGAATGGCATAATGCCTCTCTATGCTAGGGCCTTGATTTGGTACTACAACCATTGTTCCTTAAGGTATAGTGCATAGGAATTAGCTGGAATCCTGCACTGGATTTCTTCCAAAGATAGACTGTCCATGGATTCCAATTGATTCTCTATTTCTTGTAGCTATCCTTTCAACCATGCATTTTCTTCCTCCAACTGATTTTTAATTATGGCCTCTCTGTCCCTCAAGATACTTAGTTCCCTTCCCATCTCTTTGAGCTTATCCTCCATGTGACCAATGTCCTCCACTCCCTTGGACTTGGCAATCTGCATCCATCTATGAGTTTTGACTCTTTCTTTCTCAAGCTCAAAGAATAATGGAATGGCAAATTTTTATGGAATGACTTTTCCCCACTCTATAAATCTATACTAGTAGTCAAGGTTAGGTTGAGGACTAAGTTCCCTTATCTTTGGGTCCACTCTCTTTATTTCTAGCTACTAACTTCTTTTCTCATCCAATTTTTGAGTTTCTTGTGAGTTTAGGAGAGTTTCCTGTAGGACTGCCTCTGCTTCTTGTAGGTCCTATTGTGTATCTTGTAGGATGTCTTTTCCTTTGGATGAGGTAGATTCGGTTATAGGCCTTCTCACATAGGTGATAGGAGACTTAGTGGAGGTTTGTTCTGAGGATCCTTCTTCTTGAGTTTTTATAAGAGGAGCCATCTTCTCCTGCTTCTTAGGCGAGTCTTCAATAACAATGGGAACCTTCGTTGGCGTTTGGGGTTTTCCCTGCCTTATCCTTGTACTTTTACTTATTCTAAAGTATAAGTGGGTTGGCCTCTATATTTTTCCTTTTTGTTTAATAGGGGTGCTAAGGGCAGTGAAGGCAGTTGCTGCCTCTCTCTTAGTTGGTTTTGGAGAGACCCTAGGTGACTCCTCATTGTATTTTTCCTCCTATTTTCCATTGCCCTTTTTACCTATGCCTTTCCCCTCTTTTTCTCCCTCTATATCCTAATCTTGTTTATCAGTTTCCTCCTTGACATCTTCCTCTATTTCTTCATCACCTTCTTTTTGTTTTTCTTCCTCTTCATCTTCATCTATCTCCTCTTCATCCCTCTCTGCTTCTTCTCCATTTGTTACGGTCTCTTTTTCATCCTTTTCACTGATAGTGGGGTTAATATCATATGTGAGGGCTTTGATATCCTCATTTGTCTGCATGTCTTTGAAAATTTCCCATTGGATAGGAATTCTAAGGTTCTGGAGGGCATCTTCTATGATGATTCTAATTAACCCATGGTGGGCTAATTATTGGTAGTTTCCCTCCTGCACCTTTATGCTTGTATCTATCAGTGATTGCAGAAGGAAGTATGGTATGATGAGCCTGTGGTGAGGAGGTGTTTCTACTCCAAACCTCAATTCCTTAAGAAGCCTAAAGTGATATCCATAAACCACACTATACCTACCTTCACATGATATGTATTTTATAAGGTGGTAGCTTACCTCATTCCAGGGGTATGGTAGGCTTGTTCTCCTTACTCCATTCTTGTCCTTAATGGGATCCTCATGGTGTTTGTTGTAGTCGACCCCTGTGTTTCCTTCTCTGAAGCTACTCTTTGCCAATCCTGTAGATTGCCTGACTGTATCTTGTAGGATTCCTAGGTGATCTTGTAGGATTCCCTGTGTAATCTTGTAGGAAGTCTTGCGCGGGAGAAAGATGAAGTTTTTCTCTTCTGTAGGTTTTTTGGGTATGAGAGTGATTTTTCTAGAGTGACCCTCGAGGAGATGAAGGCATGAGTGCATGGGGATCAATGTTTATTTCCTCTTATGGTCGCGTTTAGTGAGGTGGTGTGCTGGAAGTCAAGGTATGATTTTTATTTTTATTTTTGGACCATTGGTCCCCACTACCACCTCATCATTCCCCTCTCCTCATAACGAACTCCCACTTTGGGCATCTGTAGTCTCAATTACTTCTGATCTCATTCTCGTTTTATTTGACTTAACTACTGCCACGTGTGTGGGGACTAACTATTTTTTCCTTGCTGACTAAACGAAGGTGACCAAGTTAACTGGCCACCCTTCTCTTATAAACCAACTTGCTCACAAACTTTACATATTTTGACTACATTATGAAAATGAGAGAGTGAAACAAGATGCTTACCTATGGTGATAATACCTTGATGCAGTTTGTTAAGGAAATGAGGTGCTTGTTGTGTATTGGCCACATGTTATTTTTCCTTCCTTTTTTATTGCCCTCTTATGATTCCCTTGATGTGTAGGTACCTGGTGTTGAAGATGATGGTACTGATACTGCTCTGGAGCTTCTTCTACCCTTGGATCTTCATGCTAGAAGCTTGCTGCAACTCATGATTTTTATTCTGTGGGATAGGCTACTATAGGATTTCCTATAGGGTGTCCTATAGTTGCTTCTCCGTCAAAATTCTTAATCATTTCCATTGCTGGGACTTTGAGGATGATGACATGGTTAGAGAGGAGGTCTAGGAGTGTGAATAATGAGAAGTACACTCGGGTGTTATTCCCTTATACTCCCTATTTCATTTTCCTCTGTGTTTTCTTTTGAAGATTGTGAAAAAAAAAATTAAAACTAATTTTTTTTATGATGGATGCAAGGGTGATCATGGTGGAGAGAGGTATGGCAATGAAGTTGTGATGTAGGGTTTTTTAATTTGTTTGTCATGGGAAAGTCATTTCCTTTCCCTAGGGTTACTCATTTTAGGATTCTGAAGCCACTCATTTTGGGATTTTGAAGCCACTGTAATTCCCACATGATCATCTTGTAGGTTTTCAGGGGATCCTATAAGTTTACAGGGAATCCGGTAGAAAACACAATACCCTTGCAAACTGAGGCAAATGAGTGAAAAAATGAAAGAAATGGTGGAGTGATGAATGATAATGGATGGGGAAATAAAAATATGAGTGGAATAGGTCCCTTTTTTATTCTCCTTTGCTCTCTGATCGTCCTCCTGCTGACCTGCAAACAATTTTTCATGATTTTTCTTTTCTCTTTTTTTTTTCTTGAAAACAACTAGCTTGCCTCCAAGAGGTTTTCATTCTAGCTGCTTTCCCTGGGTTCCTCAAGAGATGTTTTCACCCAGAGATCTTTTTATTTTTTATTTTTTTTTACACCATTAGGCTGCCCTAAGAGGTTTTTAGCCCAATAGTGGGACTCAGGTGCCTCATGGAGGTTTTCACCTGAGTCCTTATTTTTTTATTTTTTTTTCTTTTCTCAGTGACTTGATGAGGCAAGAGCTAAAACTTGCTCCACCACCATCACTTTTTTATTGATACCATCAATGAACTCTTTCTTTGACAATGGTATTTTGTAAACTTTCAAGTTGTGTCCATTAACAAGTAAAGGAATGGCCTCTGCATCTATGGTTCTGATCTGCACTGAACCATTATCATGACATCTCCCTATAACATAAGGCACTAACCATCTTGTCCTTAACTTGCCCTTAAAGTATTTATATCTGGAATCTTATAACAAAGCCCAATCACCTTCTTGAAATTGCTTATCCTTGATGTTCGTATCATGCCAGATATTCCCTTTAACTTGAGTTACCTCTGTGTGTAGGAGAGCCTGCATTCTGAACTCATCTAAACCATTCAACTAGAGAAACCTCTCCTTTTGTGCACTGCTGAGGTTTAGATCTAGTTGGGCTGCCATCCTCAATGTGTTATACTCAAATTCAATGGACAATAAGGCCTTTTTCCCATAGACCAACTCATACGGTGTGAATCTAGTGGTGGTCTTCTAGGTGGCCTCAACTAGTCTATCTGCCCAACCTTTCCTACTACTGCTAACCACTTTGGTCAATATGTCCTCCAACGCTTTGTTGGTCACCTCCACTTGCCCATTAGCTTAATGGTGATAAGGAGTGGAGGTCCTATCCCTTATCTTGTGATGGTTGAGCAATTCTTCAATCATTTTGGAGGTAAACTGGCTGCCTTGATCAGTGACTAGTTCTCTAGGGTACCCAAATTTGTAAAATACATTCTCCCTTAAGAACTCAGCCACCTTCTCCTCTGTTGTTGCCTTAATTGCATTGGTTTCAACCCACTTAGTCAAATAGTTAGTGCAAACAATGATATACTACTTTTGCTTGGAAGGAGGGTCAATAGGCCCAATGAAGTCCATGCTCCACTTGTCAAATGGCTCAAAAGTCACTCGAGGTTGCAGAGGCATTTCATCTCTTGGAGTAGGCTTTCCCATCCTTTGGCACTGATCACACTAACTGGTATATATTTTCACATCCTGATGAAGAGTGGGCCAATAATACCTATCTTGTAACACTTTAAATGTTGTCCTCTTTGCTGCAAAGTGACCTCCACATGGTCCATCATGATAGGTCAAAAGTATGTCAAAGACTTCCTCCTCCCTGACACACCTTCTCAGAATTTGATCCAGGCCTAGTTTGAAGAGGTTTCCCCTAATCCAAGTAAAGGGGGTGCTCTTCCTCACAATCTTGCTTTTCTCCTTGGAGGACAAATTCTGTGGAAACTGTGCAAATAGCAAATAGTTTTCTATGTCAGAAAACCATGGAGAAAGAATTGAAATGACGAATAAGTGCTTATCCGGTAACTGATCATCAACCATTCCCTCTTCACTTGCAGGCAAAGTTAATCTGGACAAAAAATCTGCAACAACATTTTCCTTACCAGGTTTATCAACAATAGTTAGATCAAACTGTTGTAGTAAAAGTAACCATCTAATTATCTGAGCATTCACATCAGGTTTATTCATTAAATATTTGATTGCATCATGGTCAGTATGTACAAATGTTTGATAGGCTGTAATATAATGCCTAAATTTGTTCAATGAATGCACAATAGCCAGGAGCTCCTTTTCAATCATTGTGTAGTTTAGTTCAACCTTTGATAGATTCTTACTGATAAAGTAAATGGCATAAGGGAATTTTTCATCTATCTGGCCTAGGGCTGCCCCTATGGCTTTGTGTGAGGCATCAGAATGAATATGAAAAGGAAGGGCCCAATTCAGGCTTCGGAGAATCGATGTAGTGGTTAACTTATCCTTCAGGGTGTCCAGGGCCTACTGACAACTTTTTGACCATACAAACTCAGATTCTTTGGCCAACAACCAAAATAAATGAGAAGCTAACTTGCTGAAGAATTTTATAAACCTTCAGTAGTATCTAGATAACCCTAGAAAACTTCTAACATCTCTCTGATTTTGTGGAGGTGGGACCCTTTGGATGATAGCTATTTTGTTTGGGTCCACCTGCAGTCCTTGCTAAGATATTGAATGACCTAGCATGGTCCCTGTAGTCATCAAGAATTCACATTTTTCTGGACTGAGAGATAGGTTCATTTCAATGCATTTTTGCAAAACCTTACCTAAGTTTCACAGATCCTCCTTGAAATCACCTCCATAAGGTGTAAAATCATCCATATAAATTTATATTGCATCATGGACTAGCTCGGAAAAGATACTCAGGACTGCTCTTTGAAAAGTGGTAAGAGAATTGCATAGGCCAAAAGGAAGGACCCTATAGGTGAAAGTACCCCAAGGACAAGTGAAGGTGGTTTCATCCTGGTCTTCCAGGTTGATCTAGATTTGATTGTACCCGCTGAATCCATCTAGGAAAGAGAAAAACTTTTTCCCTGCCAGGCCATCTAGCACTTGGTCGATGAAATGTAGAGGGAAATGGTCCTTCTTTGTGGATTTTTTTAACTCCCTGTAATCGACACAAATCCTCCACTTACCATTTTTCTTTGGAACCAACACCAAAGGAGAGACCTACTCACTATCTGAGATAGGGTAAATGAATCCTACATCTAGCAGTTTTTGCAGTTCTTCTTTGATTATATCTTTAAGAGCTAGATTCATCCTCCTTTGGGGTTGTCAGGCTTGCTTGCAGCCTTCTTTGATATAAATGTGGTGAGTATGCACTGAGGAGTGCACTATTGGCATTATGATATAAGTGTTGTCCTTGATGGCAACGCACTCACAGGTCAATTCAGTTTTGATAAAAGGAAACTCACAGTACAACAAGAATATTCAGAGGTAACAAGGCAGCGGTACAAAAGAACAAGAAAATGGAACTAAGGTCTACTAATCAAAATAAATAAGGTGAAGGAAAATGTTGATGTAAAGCAGTTTAAGAAGTATACGCAGGTCCACTTAGTCAAAACGATGTATACACGTTGGTACACAAAACAAAAAAAGTGTATATGTATACACGCACTCTCACAATAAGAAAACCGCATACATGTTGGAAAATCAAGGTTTTGGTCCAAGATATTTGGTCCAAGGTATTTGGTTCGAGGTATTGTTCCTAAGTGGTTTTGGTCTGAGGTATTGAGTGTTGGTTAAAATTAATTGCTTAATAAATAAATAAAAAAACTAATCACCTAGACATTAATTATCAACTCGAGGAGCATCTTTTTATTTCAAGGCAATCGGAAAAATATATGCATAACAATACCAACAGATAACACTGGTTCTATATGATTGTGTTCTATAATATCAAGCTCATTCAACAAGAAATAAAATGTAAGACTTGAATAATAAAACTAAAATTAAAAAGAAGAAAGTAAATGACAAGAAAAACAATTATACTAATCACACAACTTGAATCATTGCTAAATTAAATCACACCTTGCTGAATTGGAAATTCAATCTATTGCACCAAACACAATTCAAATCCTAATCTAGAGCAACAAATAAAATGAAATCTAGAAATTGGATGGAATAACAAATCTCGAAAATGCAGCAAACAAAAAATTAGTTAAAAGAAAAGAAATCTACATTAAGGAATGCAATTGAAATTCAAATAAACAAATACATAACTACACTAATTTACATGTTCAAGGCAGCACCTCGTCCAAGGTAGTGTGACCAACTACCCAAGACTCAGTTCCGCCTTGAGAAATAACTCAGATCAGATTAAAAATAACGAATGTAGAACTCAATGGATAACTTCCTTCATTAAAACATATGAGATAAATAGTTACAGCATAATGAAGCTCTTAGCTTTTCCTCAAATTAAATAATTGTTCATCCTCTCATCTCTCATCTCCTATCTCTTCTTCTACATCCTATCTAACAATTGTCCATCTCCGACTTCCTAATTATCCTTCCATTATCCCCTCAATTATCCTCTAATTCTCCTCTTGTTCTCCTCTTCTCTTTGATCTCTGTTTTCATTTAAATACATAGAGAGCAAAGGGAAGTTACAACAAAGCTGATTACAAAATGATTTACATTACAATTTTGGATTGATTACATAATCTTAATAAAGAAGATCAGATCTGAAATATCTTCCCATCATGTTTCATTTGGAACAAGTCGAATCTGGTATTGCAATTGGAAGAATTTGGAAAACAGTTGCAACAGCAAATCTGAGAAAATTATCTTCGAAGAACCTTCCATTTCTCTTAATACAAACCGAATTTTGGAAAATTGCTGATTACAAAACCAATTGGGTCCGTTTTGGACAAAAACCATGTTTCAGATTTTCTAGATTCTCCTTCATTTGTCTGAAACATCCAACACAAAATTGTCATTTCTTATTCTAGCGAATTTCTGAGTTGGAATATTTAATTATGAGATAGAGATCAAATTTGCAATCTAGAAAAGATCTTGGAGGCTAAAATCATGAGTGATGATCTATCAATAAACTATCATTGGTAAAATCATGCTTAATAATCATCAATTTTTAAAAAATAAAAGAGAAAAATAGTATTTATCCATAAGAGCATAAATAATTATAAAATGGAATTATGTGATAAATTATGATAAATGACGTGATAAAGAATGATAGAAATGGATGAAATAGACGTTAAAAAGTGATATTAATAATGACAAATTAGTGGCCCAACATACCCCCAAACTCAATATGTTACATGTTCTCATGCAACCCAAAGCCTCTGTATTAACCAAACTATGATACAAAAATGTTCATCTCAACTCATGAAATTGATGGAACAAATGAGTTCTTCCTCAAATAATGAATATTCAATTTTAGCAATGTTGATGAAGTCATACCAATTTTCACATTGACTTTCAACCACATATATATGAAGTTGCAGCAAAATATGATATAAGTAACGACAAACTTCATTAACCATTTTCTCAAAACTACAAACCAGATTTCGCTGAAATTTTGCAAGCAGATTTCTATTATATTAATTCTTCTATAATCCAAAAATCAGATTGTTTTTTAATGCATGGATCATGAGATATAAGAAAAATTGTTGTAGGTGATAGTGCATGATTTCTGAAATTTTACAAGCTAATTTAACTTGAAATTTTCAGGGTTTGTGTATTTTAATGATACCTCTTTGATGTCCAAAAATCACAAGAATTCAGTTCATAGTTTTAGATATATACGCAATTCAATTTCTGCACTGTATAAATTGTATGCCTTAAATGAGAAAGAAAGTAGAAAACATCTATCATGTGTAGCAATTCCTCCCCCAAACTGGAGAATTAGCATGCCCCCATGCAATACTATAAAACAAATTGAGGTGGTTGCTACAATTGTGGTTGAAATCTATGCTTGGTGTAAAACAACATGGAGGAAGAGAGGTTTCGAGAATGAATAAGGAGATCGATGGATGATGGCATGATCATAATAAATAAATGAATGAAAATAACTCTCCCCTAAACTGAAAGCTTCTATGTCTCTCAAAAATGGGAAGTGGTAAAGATGTGGAATGAATGATGATAAATAATGCTCAATGGATTTTCATGAAGTTCTCCTAAACTTTTAATAAATTAGAAACTTATGCTATTTTACCTCAAGTTTTACCTCCGGAAAAATGTGGAATGACATGTATGGATTGATGAGCACCAATATTGCAGCAAGGATGTTGCAACTCCTGGGCTACCAACTTTACTTATCAACCCAAGGTTCATACAAACCTGGAGGTGATAGTGCTATATGCACAAGTAAAAGTGAAGGTCCTGCCTATTGTCACTGTTCATCCGACGAGAGACCCTAGGTGTTCCAAGACAAACTTTTATAGAGTCAAAAGAAGCTTAATTCTTTGATGGAAGAAGAGAAAATTTATTCTAAGAGAGCTACTCTACTGCAGTAATGAAGAAAACAACATGTAATGCTAAATCACACCATATCCTAATTAACCATTTAAAAAACTATGGTAAGAAAAATTGATAAATCAACAATAAACTAATGTTGCTATCTAAGCTACAGAAGTAAAGAGCAGCAAACCATCCCAATGTGTAAGTAAGAAAACTAAACTAAATCTATTTTCACTTTTTTGGTTTTCTCTGGTAAAATCAAGCATATAATTTAATTGTTCTTGTGGATGTGACAAGTGGATGGAAGGTGGTTGAGGATCGCTAGAAGGTTTAGGGAGTGGTTGAATGGTTTGGAAGGGTCCTAGGAGGATTTTTGTGACCTCCTAGAGGTTCCCCATCAATTCGGCCTCAAAACAGGTCGTTTCAGGAAAACCTACAGGATCTACTAGAAACGTACAGGATGATCCTGTAGGAACCACAGGAAACCTACAAGATGCAGTCAAGAGCTAATTGTGAGGTGTTGGGAAGCTTGGAAAGGGTGTGTGATGAGTAAGATAGGGTGGTATAATGTCTAGGAACATTCATGAGTTAATATTCAAGAGAAGAGATGGCTATATTCACTCAATGTGTCTAGGGGAATTTCAATAAAAAGGGACAAAAAGATTAGTGAGGGTAATGGTGAACCAAGAGATGGTTGAGGTGGATGAGTTGGAAGATTGATGCTAGTGATGAAGTCTATACCTCCTCCTAAAGTAACTGCAATGCTTAAAACATGTGTGTCTTCCAAGAACTATGCAACAAGATACATTCTCATAAACTAGAAAAGCATGAATCAATTACCCATATTATGCATGAAGAAAGTGCTGAAGGAAATGAGAACATGAGTGAGATCTTATTACAGAAAGAGAGTGCTAGAAAAAGATGACAATGAAATGAACCAAATACTGAATCAAGACAAAAAACTCCAAAGCTCATGCAAGAACTAGAAATTTGTGTTTTTGGGGTTGCTGAAGGGTCTCTTCCTCAAGTCATGGTCCCAGAGGGAGGAGGTGAGGTCGAGACACCTGCTGACAACCTTATGGTGATATTTTTCTCCTTGCTAACCTACTAATTGAAAGAAGGCACAAATGGAAGAAAACTAAAATACAACCAATCTACTCTACATTGTTGTAATGGAAATGTAGCTACTTAGGAAAATGAACAATTAAACCATGAACCTATGCTAGCGTACATGTACAATAAAGAGGATCCTTGGCTACTAGGTTTGGGCCCTAATCCAATAGCTTCAGCCCTCTGAGTTAGCTCAGTGTTGGCTCAAAAAAAAACTCGTTCTTATTCTCAAAACCATGGATTACATAAAAAACTATCACAAGTCTTGCAGCTCGAAAATAGAGTAGGGTTTTAGAATAAAAAAATTGAATCCTATTGAGGTCCTATGCCTCTCTACTTATACATCTGAAGTCTCCAATGAATTCCTTAAAATTAGGGAGGCTCAGCTCCGAAACTCAGGATAAACTGTTGCTTTGTCTTTCGCTTGCTTGGATGCCTTCTAGTCCTCATGATTTGGTTGTTTGCACTCTGAGATGATGGAGGAATATTTGAATGGAGGGGTAGTAAATAAGGAGGATTTACCTCCTCTAATTCCTCTCCCTTGTCCCATTCGATTTTTGACCATGGTCTTTGCCAAAATTCCTTACTTTTAAGCTTTAATCCTGCATTAAATTCACATTAGAGCACAAAGCAAAATATCCAACTCTAACTCATCTCATAAACAAAATATAATCAAAAGTATGCAATAAGTTGTGAGAATATTTGGTTTGACTAAGCTAGGAGGTGAATTAAGGCCCATATAATTACCCAATGATGAGGCTCATCATCATCCCCCTACTGAAAGTGTTGCTCATCCTATGAGTCGCTTAGTCAATGTCCATGTTCTTCATGGCTCTGGTAGCCTCTCTGACATCCCATGCCTCTGTTGTGGTCTCTTCTTCTCATTCATAAAAGCCTGCATTCTTTTCTACTTCTTCCCACTACCTAATTTCCTCTTCTTCTTTTCTCCCTTCTAGCATCCCTAAGAGTAGTGGTGGACTGAATTTTAGGCCTATCCAATTGACCTTCAACCTTTGCATTGATTGCTTATACATAGGTGTCCTGTTGATTCACTCTCTCAACCTTTGAAGGGAGTGGTATTCTCTGATCTTTAAGCTATGTGGTAGTGTGTTCCATCTCCTTAGGCAGGCGTGTATACTATCATCTCCTAGAAACCTAAACATATCCTCAAAATGTGAAATTGCTTACTCTTGGGTAGCAATATATTTAGGTGCCAACTAAGGATCATTTGTCGTCAAATTGTGGGTGTTGATTAGGGCCATGGGATTTGATTGTTTAGCTCTGATGAAAAGAGGTTCATTTTTCTCTCTAGCCAATATTATTTTCATCTCTATAACCCTTGACTCCTCATTGTTCATCCATGATGCCAAAGCCATTAATTGTAGGTCTCCTAGCATGGCATTAGGATCCCAGACGTTCATGTCCGTGAGGGCCATGTTGTGCAAGTAGAACTCAACCATTTTGGCCCTATCCTCTAGTGTACTTTGATCATAAAGATGAATAAACTGTCTGTAGTCTTGAAATGGCATGGTGCCCCTTTGTGCTAGTGTTTTAATCTGAAATTGCAGCCATTTTTCTTTGAGGTAAAGAGCATAGGATTTAGCTGGCATCCTACACTGGATGGCCTCCAAGGAGAGGCTAGCCATACATGCTAGTTGGTTCTCCCTTTCCTACAATTGTCTCCTCAGCCATGCATTTTCCCTCTCAAGTTGATCTCTCATTATTGCTTCTCTATCCATCAAGCCACTTAGCTCTTTGCCCATTTCTTTGAGCTTATCTTCCATGTGCCCAATGTCTTCCACCCCTTTTGACTTGGCGATTTGCATCCATCAGTGGGTTCTGGCCCTCTCCTTCTCAAGTTTGAAAAATAATGGGTTGGAAAATTTTTGAGGTATCATCCTACCTCCTTCAATAAACCAGTAGTAGGAGTCTAAGTTAGGTTGGGGACTTGGTTACTTTGTTTCAGGGTCTTCCTCTTTTGTTTCTTATTGCTCCCCTACCTTTCTTTTCAATTTTTGTGCTTCCTATAGTTTTTGCAGAGTATCCCGTAGGACTGTTTTTGCTTCTTGTAGGTTTTGTTGTGGATCCTGTAAGATGGCCTTACCCTTTAAGGAGTTTTATCTCGTGCTAGGCCTCCTTACATAGGTGATTGGTGACTTAGGGGAAGGAATTTTGTCTCTTGGTGTAGGGAAATATTCAATCTCAATAGGGATTTTTGTTGATATTTGTGGCTTCCCTTGTTTGATTCTTGTGCTCTTTCTTGTTCTGAAATATAGAGGGGTTTGCCTCCTTCTTTTCCCTTTTTGCTTGACTGGGGTGCTGAGAGCAATGAGGGTAGTTGCTACCTCCCTCTCAAGGGCCTCTAGAAACACCCTAGGTGATTCCTCCTTGTGTTCTTCCCTTTCTGTTTCAATGCCTTCTTTCTCTCTGTTTTTCTTATCTTATTCCTCTTGCTATTCTTCCTCATCTCCATTAGTTTCTTCCTTATTTTCCTCCTCTGTTTTAGCATCATCCTCCTTCTCTTCTCCATATTCTTCTTTTGCTTCATCATGTTCTTCTATATTAGTTTCTTTTTCATCCATCTCATCCCCATCTAGCTCTGTATCTTCTTCTTGTTGTTTTTCCTCCTCCTCACTGACCGAATGAATAACATCATAGATGAGGGTTTTGATGTCATCCTCTGCTGGAAGGTCTCTAAATATTGACCATGTTATAGGGATCCTGAGGTTTTGGAGGGCATCCTCAATGAGGATCCTGATCAACCCATGGTGAGTCAATTTTTGGGAACTCCCTTCCTTTACTTTGTTGCTGGAGTCTATAAGTGATTGCACCAAGAAATAGGGTATGTTGAGTCTTTGGTGAACTGGTGTCTCTACCCCAAATCTTAATTCTTCAAGAATCCTAAAGTGGTAGCCATAAACAACACTATATCTACCCTCACATGAGATATATTTGATGAGTTGGTAGCCTACCTCACTCCATTGGTATGGTAGACTGTCCCTCCTTACTCCATTTTTATCCTCTTTAGGTTCTTCACCTTCTAAAAAGAATTTCCGTTTTGCCACCTGACTATCTGCTTTGTCTTCTTTTCTCCATGGAATTCTTAGGGGAAGTTTTGTGACCTTATTGATGAGCTCTGGGGTGAGATCTATAGTGAACCCTTTAACTATAACAGTGGCATGGATTCTGCTGTGTGGGGTGAGGGAATGATAAAATTCTTGAGCCACCTCATGATCATACCCTATGAATTTTTCGAAAAACCCCATCCACTTGTGTCTTGTAAATATTTCAAGCACTTGGGGGTTTTTTTGTATCCTCACAATGTTTGTGGGTTCTCTCCTATTAAACCCTCCTGTCATCTTGCTTGTGAGGCTTGAGGAGAAAATGAGAGGTTTGAAACAAAAATTTTAAATTCAGGAGGAAAACAATGTTTACTTTGCATGTAATTTACCTCCTACAGTAACTAAATCCACTAGATTTTAGAGCATTTCTAGTTCATTTTCTTGTAAATGGGGATGGATTTTTAGATCCTATCTCCTTAGAATAGTGGCAGTGGACAATTCCCATGATATCCCCTCTTGAACTCTTCTCTGCCTATCCTGTAGACTACCTCTGTGTATCCTGTAGACTGCTCCTGTAGGAATTCTTGTGCATGCTCCTGTAGAAATTCTCTTGCAGAATGATGGATCCTTACTTCTAGTGGGTGGCTAGAGTTATGAGAGTGACTTGAGTGAGGGAGTTTCAAGGAGGTGGAATGCATGAATGCATGCAAACGATGTTTTATTTCCCTTTATGGTGTTTCGGGGTGAGGTGGTGTGCTAGCAACATAGATACGTTGCCATTTTCGGACCGTTTGTCCCCACTACCACCTCATCATTTCCTCTCCTCGTAATCAACTTCCACCTCGTAGATCCATAGTTAACCATCTCTTGTCCTACTCCTCCTTTGTCTTTGAGTTGACTGTAGCCACGTGTGAGAGGACACCTAGTTTTGCATGTGATGACTGAATGAAGGTGGCCAAGTTAACTCGCCACCTTTTCACTCATAAACAAACTATCTCGTAACCCTTACAACTTTTGATCAAATGATGCATATGAGTGAATGAGCGGGATACTTACCTATGGTCTCGATGCCATGCTTCAGTTGTCGAAGATCAGAGGTGTTGCGTTCTTTATTTGTTGCATGCTCGTTCTTATTTATTCTCTTGGAGTCCGCTGATGGTTTCTTGGCTTTTGCAGGTGTCTTTGATTGAAGATCTGATGTTGTTGCTGCTATGGAGCTCCTGGATCATCCTAGTGAAGCCTGTAGCTGATGATTGACATTCTGTGGGATAGGATACTAATGGATTTCCTACAGGATGTCCTGTAGCTACTTCTCCCTTAGAATTTCTTAATCATGTTGCTGGTTGGAGCTATGAGGATGGTGCAATGAATCGACGGAGGGAGTAGGAGTGTGTGTGGAGCAAGGGACATTTAGGTAATTCTCTTACTCTCCTCTGTTTCTCCTCTTTTTTTCCATAACTGGCAGAAACTGATCTCTTTGTGTTTTGGATGGTGATTGTAGGGATGATGATAATGGACGAGGTGAGGTGTTAAATCATGTCTAGGATGAATTTTAGGGACCTACCAACCCTACCATTCACCCTTGGATTGCTTCCTGTAGGTTTTCCAAGTCGCTATAATTCCTACAGGATCATCCAATAGGTTGTCAAGGGATCCTGTAGGAATACAGGGGATCTTGTAGAAAAAAAAGTCTACGCATAAATTCAAGCAGTGGAGTGGAAAATGATATAAATGATGGAGTGATGCATGGTAAGGAGTGGAGGAGATGGATATGTGTGAGGTAGGTGTTATAGACATATTTGGGCACTGCAGCCCCAAACTCATATGTCCATAAAATAAGGGCTCCTTAAGTCCCTAAAAGTGTTGTTTCACACCCTAAAGGATCATGGTCAACTGATTATATCATTTCCCAGAAGTTCCACCTAAAAAACTACTCAGAACTGACCAAAACTGAGCCATACAGACTACTCCATGGGCAAGGTACAATGCATACTAACTTCCTAATTGGCTAGGTTCGATGTATACTCAAATGGCCTTCTATGGGGTGTGATGAGCAAGAATAGATAAATGGCAGAGACAGTTTGCAAGGTGGATGATCATGGAATCTTCTAGAAACTTCTCCTGTGACACTTGCCTCTCTGAATTCGCCCAGGGATGAGTAAGAGATCATGAAATCTCCAAGTGGAACCAAGAACTATTAGTGCAATGACACTAATCAGAAACCCAGAGCTGACTCACACCCTTGCAAGACATCTATAAATGGATCCCTCATCTGAGAGATCTAGAGGCTTGAATTTTGTATTTTGTAAGGAAGTGTTGTTGGTTTGTTGGTGAGAAGAGACATTGCATTGTTGGGTGATTTGCTTGTTCAAGAGGTGAAGAGGGCTTCTACAACTGGGAGGATGATTTTGGATCAGACAGCTGGGTTGTAATCCTCTCTTACATTACTATTAATTAATTTCTTTGAGTTTTCCTCCATATGATCTCGTATTTGTGAATCTTATTGTTTATAAATGCAATTGTATGGTCAATGTGTTTCTGATTCCACATTGTTTATGATGTTTTAGATAGAGATGCTTTGATAGTTTGTTGTTACTTTGACTCTACAAGTACTCTTTGAAGTAGGGCAAGTAGGAGAGGAGTGGCAAATTCTATCAAGGAAAGGAGAAATCAAGCTAGGATCAAAGTGGAAGATCCAGGTTGGTCCTCTTTTCTTCTCTTCCATCCATCACACTTAAAGGAACTCTTGAAAAGCTTTTATTGTTTGTTTCTAATATAGCTACCCGTCTTAGTGGGACTAGCAGTTTGAATGGACACTAGTTTTCACTGAAATAAAATGGTGACTCCACTGGGGAACGAATAGTTTGTTTTGTTTGTTTATTGTTTGCTTTATAAACTAGAGATGGAGCTTGAAGTTAGCCAGGTAGCCTTCGAAATGCCTTTGCTATGCAATTGCGAAGTAGATAAACGCTGCTTCAATCAATCTCCAGGTTAGTTTATGAACTAAACATATGACTTAAAAAGCATCCTAAGTGCCTTTGTGGTAGCTCAAAACCCCATCAGATCCTACCCTTATGCTTTGTGTTTATTGTCCATCATTACTCAGCCTAAATCACTGAACTTAGCTACAAGTTTTTAGCAAAAACCAAGCTCAGTTTCGCTCCATGGCCCATCGCACTATCTGTAACTGTGCAACCTGGTTGCATCACACCTCCCATGTGTTGCAGGTGAGATGCATCCCTGTTTCCCTATGTTGCAGGTGCGATGATTGAGTGAACTACTTTTCTTCTCTGAAATTTGGTTTTTTCTCTTTGTTTTCAGCTTTATTCAGTAGTTTTTTGGTTCATGATCAATACCTTCTTGCTATAACCATCCTCCTTCACATTATTTTAGCCTCCATTAGTTAGGAATTGTAAATGTTTTTTGTGTATTTGCCAATAATTTACAATCTTCCTTTGTCGAAAGTAGGCTAATCGAACTGTTGTTTTTTATGCAAGTGTCGTAATTGTCATTCTGAATCAAAAGAAGAGTGTCGTAAAGTCTTCCTCTTCTAGATAGTTGATTGTACTTTTTTCATTGTGCTTGATTTTGAAATTATTAGTATTTCAAGTGTCAAAAACAATTTTCAATTCAAAATCGAAAAGTGTTGTCTTAGTCTTCCTTTCATTTTGAAAAGAAGAATTGTTAGTACTGTCGCTTTGAAAGAAAATAGTTGAGCTCTGTACTTAGCTTTCTTTTTTTCATTCACACATTAAGAAAGTGGAAAAGAAATACATGCATGTGCATCTGCATTTTGACTGCTTAGGAAATTTGATTTAGGAAAGTGCATTTAGTGTGTGCTCTCTGCTCTCTACTGAAAGAGAATCATTATCTTCTTTCCTTTGTAGCTAGGATTTTCATTTCTAAAAGAACATAAACGACTATTTATCATTTTAGATTTCATATTTAGGAATTTCACATCTACATCACGTGATGAACCTTGAAAAACAAACTTCTAAGCAAGATCAACTCTAAAATAAACCTCAATGAACATAAAAAAGCTTTGGAATCTAACACAACACATCTAGAAGTCTAGGCTAGAGATGAGTTTTGGCATCATAAAACCTAGTAACTATCATTTTCATCGAAGGTTGGGTGATTTCTCCTCTTTGATACAACAAGTGCCAGTATGGACTTGTGCTCCCCGTACCATCGAGTATATATTGGGAGACCACAATAGGCTGATATCCTTTATCCTTAGGAAGCCGTGTCTACCACCCTATCGATCGTAATGCACTGAACATAGCATTCGGGAAGATTGACTGCCGTACATAAGTCCTTGGTAATTTCTCTATAATTTATCACCAAGGTGTATTTTGTAGTTTTATGATCGATTTGGTAAACCCTCTGTCTAGACTTATGAGGAGTCACTTTCATTCCTTTTCGACTCCTTAAAAGAAAAGGTCCATCTGAGCACTTGTCACTTCAGGCTCATTAAAAATCGAAGGTGACTAGAGTCACCTTTAGCTTTTTCTCGACTCTTAAAAATTGAAAAAGCAAGTTGCGTCAAAGTGTCTTAAAATTCATTTAAATCGGAATAATATTTTTCCCCTTTAATTTTTGAGTTGATCAAGTAATCCGAAATCATGGAAGAAAGTCAATCAAAACCCCGTCGTTCGCAGAGACTAGCGAGTCAACCATCTTTGACCCTGGAAACAAAACCATCCTAGGCAAAGTGTTCTCATTTAACTGAGTTGAATTCACCTGATTTATTTGAAACTTGTGTTTCAACATCGTCAGAGACTACAGTTACTCCAATTATTTCTGGTACATCTGCCTTTACAGAAGAAGTTCCGCAGTTACAAGAGGACATTAGAACTGATCCTAGTGTAACGGTAGACACCTCTATTCCTGAAACAGCTCCACCTAGGACTGATCCAGAAACTGAAGTTCACTTGCCTAAACATCTAGAAGTTGAATTCCAGAATTCAGAAGGTGTCACCCCTCCAGTATTTGTTACTGCAGAAGCTACACTTTCTTCGACTCCAGAAATATTTTACGGACCTGACGGTCTACCTCTTCCACCTGGATTGATTTCTATAGAAGAGATAGTAGAGGATCTTCTACCCAGTACTCCAGTGCATTTTGGAACTGGGATCCACTTACATCCTTCTACTACAGAAGTTAGTTCTCTTTCATCGCAAGTTCCTGTCGAATCGCTAGGAAATCTTTTTGGATAGACCAAACATGTCTAAAAAACCATCAACATATAGGAATGTGTCAACTGACATGGCTACAGTGGAGCTTCCTGCTGCTGTTCCTACAATGATTGCTGGTATACCATCTATCCCGACTAGTTATCAACAACAAGCTGGAGTCCAATCAGGGACTGTTTCGACGACATGGTCTGTTCCTATTTCTTCATCCGGAATCTCATCTGGTATTTCTTATGTTGAAACTCAAAAAGTTGATCTAATGTGTCTTCAAAGGCCAATCTACCCTTTAATTATTGGATTACCACCATATGGGGGGGCAATATGCCTTTTCATTGTTCCCTCCTAGAGAACAACCATATGAGAGTTTATAACAAAATTTAGGTCAAACTAGAATTACATCCAGCAGTTGGGTACCAATACTGCCTCAACAACCAAGGGTTGTATATTCAATGCAACTAGTCCATCATGTATCGAATATTCCCACTACACTTGCTATTGTGATTGTATCGCAAGTACAAGTGCTACATGTTGTATGTCAACCTCAAGTTTCTCAGGTTGCAATACAACAGCCTCTCATCTCAGTGATTCAATCACAACATTAGGTTAGTGCCTCCTTATCTAGAGTGACTCCAGCTCAAACAGGTACTATGACTCCGCATATTGATCAATCATCCAGTATTGGACAACAGCAAATGGTCCAACAACCATGGCTGGTTCAATATCAACAACTGCAATTCCAGCAATCATACCAAGGACTTGAGAACAATTCTTTGTAAGTAATGGGCAACCGCATTTCCAAAGCGGTTATCAACAACCATACTATAATGGTTATGCCCATCAAACTTATCAAAATTACCAGCATCAAATACATTACGTTGGTATGCAAAGACCTACTGCTCAGGTGATTCCATCTTATCGTTGGTATGCTTCGCCTAACCTAAATCAACAGTTGCCATTTGTAGCAACTCTAGAACTACCAGATCTAAACCATTTGACGAATGATCCAATTGCATACACCCCTTGGTGGCCTGTGATTCCTCATAAACGTCCCTCTGATATTCCTAAATTCAATGGAAATCCAGGTGAAGATCCATCAAATCATGTAATGAAATTCCATTTGTGGTGTTCATCCAACACCCTGAATGATGATTCGATTACGCTTCACCTTTTTCAGCGAACGTTAACTAGTTCGGAAGCTAAATGGTATATAGAATTTCCTAGAGCTTCATTTAATAACTTCAGCACCCTTGCCACTACCTTTTAAACCCATTTTCAGTTACCCATAAGGTATGAAATAGGGACAGAACTCCTTACCAAATTTAAATAGACGATAGCCACTCACATATCTGATCATATTCATGAGTGGCGGCGTCGTCGAAGAATGGTGAAGACATACGTTCCTGATTAGCTTTTAGCTAAATGGTTTATAAATTCATTTTTCCCTCTATTATAGAGGATGTGGCTAAGGGAGGAGTTGTTACAGAAGAGCAAGTCATTTCTCGTGCACAATATTTAGACTTGATCTATACTCAATCTGGCACGCTCTACGACAAAATTCCTAACACTCTTAGACCAGAATTTTCCATTCCTCCTCCACCTAAAACAAACAAAGACTCTAATTTCGGTGATGGCATGATAGGTACGACGAGCACGAAAACCGCAAAGGCTACATCTAAGAAAGCCTATACGGTTTCTAGTCAAAAACCAGATGAGGAACTGCTTGCATCGGAGGTCAATGCCATGTCAACCGATAAAGGAAAAAATCCTAAGCAACCAGGGGGCAAGAAGAAAGGGACAAAAAAAATAAGAAACAGGAGGATTTGACTCCTAAGAAACCTTCTTGAAACCCTACTGGAAACAAGAAACCTGATAGGCCATGTTTCATATGCAATGATGACCATTACACAAAATATTGTCCACATCAAGCTGAAGTCAAGAAGTTTTTCAAAAAGATGTCAAATACCTTAGCAATATTGACTAATCCGTTTCCAAATCCAGAAACTAACCTAGTTGCTAGTGACCGTGCTTCCCCATCCCAAGTGCTTATGCTATCCATCTCAAAACAACAAAATGACGCTTTGATATCTACAAGGAATAAGGATTATGGAAATCCACAATCGTCGAACGGCAAGGCTACAGATCAACCAAGCAGTTCGAGAACAACTTCATCAAAAGTTTTTCCACCAATCATTCCTAAATTAACAAATAAAATCGCCTAAGGGAGTAGTACATAAATCGACATTTAATCCTTGTGCTTGAGCATCACAAAATTATAATATAGTGGAGGATCTAGCCCAATCGCCATCCGCCATGTCGACACTTGAAGTACTACATAATTTCCCATCCAAAAAACAGGCTTTGTTATTAGCGATAGGTGGGATTGATCATGCGGATTCCAATCTAGCAGCCTTTAATCATAAAGGATACGAACCTCAATTACCAACACAGCTCACTTTCCTCATACAGGTAAAAGCCCTCAACAAAACTGTTCATCAAACAATCATCGATGAGGGAGCATCTACCTGTATTATGTCAATGAGTTGCTGGAAAACTTTAGTCTCTCCACCCTTGTCACGATCATCAATGACATTAAAAGAATTTGATGGAAGAACATACATGCTGTATGGGATATTAAGTAACTTGCAAGTTGAACTGGGGGGCAAGACAGTAGAAATTGAAGTTGAGGTCATTGATGCAAACCTTGACTACAATATCCTACTGGGCAGGCCATGAATTTATGCTATAGCTGCTGTTGTTTCAACATATTTTAGAAAGATTGCATTCCCCTTTCAAGGCAGAATTACAATCAATGACCAACTGACCTTCCTCCCCAACAATTTACAAGTTACTGGAAGCATTCCATTGATCCATGGAAGTTCTCAATCGCTTCAACATGTCGGAGTAGGTCTCCTAAAAGACTCATCCTTAATGGGTACCTTTTCCCTCCCGCCTCCAAGTAATCTGGTGGAAGTGGCCACAGTGGAAACCTGTCATATGATATCTTCTACATCATCAAAGATTAAGAAGGACCCTGACCATTTTGATAGTGTCGATCAAAATAAGGTTTTCATAGTTGAAAATCTGACTGACATGACTCAATTAAGTGATGTTGTACAATATGTACTGGGGGCAATGGAACCAGATATTTCCTTCATGACCCCTTATGAGTTGTGATCAAAGGTCGCCAGAGGATAGTTCGTTGACTGGTGTCAACCTCGTTAAAAAATCAAACCTAGGATCTCAGCAGAATTCCTTGTCTTGTGTCAAGCTCGTTAAAAAATGAAACAAGGCTGAGAAAAGTTCCAAGTCGAGCCTTTCACTTGATCTCGTAAAGGAAACTTCATTCCATCCACCTAATTACTACAAGTATTTTGGTGAATGTAACGAAGCTTGGGGGGCATGCACCCTTGTCTATTTTGTGGACAAACCCAACTGTAGAGATAAGTTTCCCTGTAATTTATGTGATCAGTCCGAGTGACCTTTCACCTTTGTCTATTTGGCAGACAAAGTGCAGGAAGTGTTTTGTCTAAGTATTGACAAAAAATCACCCTGATTAACCACAGTAAGTTTCCATATGGTTACTGAAGATTTTTTTTTTTTTATGCTGGGGCCATGCAAACCTTTTTATACAAGCAAAAACGACCAATTTCATTTCTTATCTTTTTAGCTTTATATTTTGGTCATTCCTAGCTTACATGAAAAGGAAAATGAGCAATGTTTCTGCAAGGTTCAAGCTCATTAAAAAATAAACATGCCAAAGAGCAATGTTCTCGCAAGGTTCAAGCTCGTTAAAAAATCAACCTACACTGAGCATGTGTTGGCACAAGGTTCAAGCTCATTAAAAAAATAAACCTGCCTTTAGTAAATAACCTTTGTGATCACTTTGCTATCAGCCCTTTTGAACCTTGGTTGTGTTCCTTCCATCACCTCCATTTCATTTGGCTGACCATACGCTTCCACTTGATTGTTTACCCTTTTGAGGAACATCTGCGACGAGTGATTCTGATTGCCACCCTCTTCACACTGCCATGTTTTGAGAAGTTCCAAACTTACCTGGAACCAGCTGCTACCCAGAAATACCACTCGTTCCTAAAAAACGAGTCTCTTTTAAACTCTTTTTAGACTTGTTAAATATAAAAATATTGTCGAGCTATTGGCCTTCCTAGCTCGTGAAAGTAAGGGGAATGCCATCCCTCTCATATATTTTAATCCTTTTCGACTTGAGGGATCATTAAACAAAAAGATCAAGCACTTGTCTTTGTCGGCTCATTAAAATTATCGAAAAGTCATCCCTTTTGCATTATTTTACACTTTTTCAGACTTAAGGGGTTATGCCATGAAAAAGTACTGTTGGAGTCTCCTTTTCATCCATTTTTAGACTCTCTAAACAAGAAAAGGACTAAGTTATCTTTGTCATTAAATTCATTAAAACAATAGCGACAAACTTGTCCACCCAAACAAGAACAAGTCTCACTAACACTAGGCTCGCTAAACACAAAGCGACAGGTTTTCCCAAAGGGAACATTATAGACCAAGCATATGTTATGCTCCTCAAGCTTGTCAGAAACAAAGAGGTACTAGTCAGCAATGACTGGGAAAAATGGGAAGAAAACTTGAAGAACTCTATTGGTAGCAAATCGCTCTTGAACATCACACTTTCACTCCATCACTGTGATTGAGTTGGGTTGGGTTTTTCCATTCACAGTCACCATTGGTCTGTCGTGCCATCCATAAGGTTAACGCTACCAATCCATATCAGTGTCACCAATATGTTCAAGAGAAGTCATTCAGAGAATTCACCATCCAAAAAAAGCCCCATCCACTGCATTACATCCACGCTTCATTTTTCATGGTCGCCATTACTGAACCTCATATCATCAGATCATTTTCACCTCCACAAAAATAATTTGCTCCATTTCACATCGTAGATGTGGGATACATCAAGGCCCTCCTACGATAGGTCACTTCTTGTCGACATCAGCTCATTACAAGAAGTTGACTTAGAAACAACCCTTTCAGTACTTTGAAGCTTGCATGCCTCAGTGGCAAGTTTCTCACTTCCAGCGATAGGTTTACATCAATGACCTTCGACCGAAAGACTTTGCGTGGTGTTGGACATCAACTCATATATTCACACCACGTGAATTGTACTGTAGTACCTCGAGGGTCATCATCATTATCAGTGACTGCTCTCGCGTCTGTTAACCGCTTACATCATTGGTTGGTAATCAGGTGATGTCTTTCCATGTTCGACTTCAGAACATCTTTTCACATGGATCGACTTGTACACCGAGCGAAGATTGAACGAGTTTTCAAGACCCTAGATCTAGTTTCATCCATCTGGGTTGTGATATATTCAAGAAAATAAAGACATCACTTGTACACAGAAGCTGCACAGATAATCATCTAAGCCACGGAAGATGACTCTTCATGCGAAGAATCACCAGTCTGCAATAGCAGACAATTGTCTGTCCTATGTACATGAAAATGAATTTATAAAGCTGAGAATGGGAATTCCTGCCTCAGCTATATCATGAAAATAATATGATGATGATGTATTGTGTTGTATCTTATACAGGTCACCTTCCAGTTCGAATACCTTAGATCCTCATGAATAAAGCATTTCGACATCAGAAGATTTATGACCTCATGCTTTAGGGGGTAGCTGTTATAGAAATATTTGGGCACTGCAACCCAAAACCCATATGTCCAAAAACTAAGGGCTCTTTATGTACCTAAAAGTGTTGTTTCACACCCTAAAGGATCATGGTCAACTGATTACATCATTTCCCATAAGTTCCAACTAAAAAACTACTCAGAACTGACTAAAACTAAACCATACAAATTGCTCCATGGGCAAGGTGTGATGCATACTAACTACCTAACTAGCCAGGTGCAATGCATACTCAAATGGCCTTCTGTGGGGTGTGATGAGCGAGAATAGACAAATGGCAGAGACAGTTTGCAAGGTGGATGATCATGGAATCTTCTAGAAACTTCTCCTTTGACACTTGCCTCTCTGAATTCGCCCAGGGATGAGTAAGAGATCATGAAATCTCCAAGTGGAACCAAGAACTATCAGTGGAATGACACTAATCAGAAACCCAGAGCTGACTCACACCCTTGCAATACATCTATAAATGGATCCCTCATCTGAGAGATCTAGAGGCTTGAATTTTGTATTTTGTAAGGAAGTGTTGTTGGTTTGTTGGTGAGAAGAGACATTGCATTGTTGGGTGATTTGCTTATTCATGAGGTGAAGAGGGCTTCTACAACTGGGAGGATGATGTTGGATCAGATAGCTAGGTTGTAATCCTCTCTTACATTACTATTAATAAATTTCTTTGAGTTTTCCTCCATATGATCTCGTATTTGTGAATATTATTGTTTATAAATGCAATTCTATGGTCAATGTGTTTCTAATTCCACATTGTTTATGATGTTTTAGATAGAGATGCTTTGATAGTTTGTTGTTACTTTGACTCTACAGGTACTCTTTGAAGTAGGGCAAGTAGGAGAGGAGTGGCAAATTCTATCAAGGAAAGGAGAAATCAAGCAAGGATCAAAGCGGAAGATCCAGGTTGGTCCTCTTTTCTTCTCTTCCATCTATCACACTTAAAGGAACTCTTTAAAAGCTTTCATTGTTTGTTTCTAAGATAGATACCCATCTTAGTGGGACTAGCAGTTCGAATCGACACTAGTTTTCCCTGAAAGAAAATGGCGACTCGATTGGGGAACGAATAGTTTGTTTTGTTTGTTTATTGTTTGTTTTATAAACTAGAGATGGAACCTGAAGTTAGCCAGCTAGCCTTCGAAATGCCTTTGCTATGCAATTGCGAAGTAGATAAATGCTACTTCAGTCAATCTCCAGGTTGGTTTATGAACTAAACATATGACTGTTATGAAACCATCTCACAAAAAGATAGAAAAGATAGATCAATGCCTTAGAATTTAGCCTCTTCGAGGGGGAAACCTCCTTTACATTACGTAAATGAACAATTCTTGGATGATAGAAATGAAAAGACCTCCTTTCTATATATAGGAGTCTAAGGAGTCATAATATAATCAGAGCCGACATAACAATAATAATGTAAGGGCACAATAATAACAATAATGGGCTTCTATGGGGCACAATAGTAACAATATGGGGACTACATGGGTACAACAATATAATAAGGGGGTTGTACTAATAACAATAAGGGCTTACACTAGTAGTATAGGGGCCTAACATGACCCTCTCCTTCAAAAAGTGTTGTCCTCGATGCTTGAGTAGTTCTTGATGCTTCTGTAGAATATTCTTGTCCTCCCATGTGGAATCTTTAGTGGGTAAGTTCTTCCACTTTATGAGATACTCTGAAATTGATCGATTTCGTAGCTATCAGGTTCTTGTTTCTGTGACTGCTTCAAGTTCCAATATGAGTTTTCCTTCCTCTTCAAGTTCTGAAAATATTGTTTGCATTGGGATCTTCTACAACTTTTGAATGAGTGGCCACACTTCTTCGTCCTTCTTCCTTTCGTCCCTTGCTTCGTTTATCCAATCTGGTTGGATAATAGAAATAGCACAAAACAATGCTTCCACATCCTCATCCTTTCTTGAGAGTGCATCTGCAACAAAATTTTGCTTCCCTTTTCTATAGATGACATCAAACTCATAACCCAATATATTTGTGACCCATTTTTTCTGTTCTTCTATAGATAATATTTTTTCTAAAAAGTATCTAAGACTATCATGATCCATTTTTACCTTGAAGTGTATTCCCATTCAGTAAGGTCTCCATTTCTTAAGTGCATGTAGTATTTCCAACATTTCCTGCTCATAAATATCTTGCTTGAGATGTAGCAGTAAAAATACCCAATCACCTACATCAAAACATTTTTCACTACAATGTTGATCTACATGTTGCTTCATTCAATTTTGCACCAAAGTGACGTTATCATTTAAAAGTTGGAGAACTTGTTGTTGATGCTCGATGTGATCTTTCACTGCTTGAACCTTTTTCTTCTTGATATGTCCTTCTATATTGAGAGTTTGAGGAGTGGTAATTTCTTCCAATGCTTTACAAGATATGATCGGATTCATTTCTTGATTCTCGATGTGATCTTTCACTTCTTGAACATTTTTCTTATTGATATGTCCTTCTATCTTGATAATTTGAGGAGTGGTAATTCCGACCAATGCATTACAAGATATGGTTGGATTCATTTCTTCTTTCTCGATGTGATATTTCATTTCTTGAACCTTTTTCCTTTTGATATGTCCTTCTATCTTGAGAGTTTGAGGAGTGGTCATTCTTGCCAATGCTTTACAAGATATGGTCAGATTCAGTTCTTCTTTCTCTGGGGTTGGTTCCTGGTGTATATACTATTCTTTTGATGTTTCTTGATCCTTTTCTTCCTCCTCTTCATAATCTATGTAAAATAATTTCTTCTCAGCACACTTATGACCTTTAGTGCATTTGCTATCACAATTGTAACAAAGCCCTTTTTCTCTTTTCTCTTCCAATTGTTGTGGTGTAACCCTTGTAGGTTGTGGAAGGCTAGGAGAAACAACACTTCCATTATTATAGTTGTGAGAGGTAGACTTCCTTGTTGCCATAATTTTACTTTCCACTATGTAACAAAGCTCTTTTACTCTTTCCAATTGTTGTGGTGTTGCTCTAAAGAAGGTGTTGCTCTTTGTATCCTCATAATGTGCTATCATTTTCTCCATGAAAATTGACCATGTAACAAGTTGTTTACGAGAACAAAGCCCTTTATACCATAAAAATTGATCCGGTTCTAAATATGAAGATGCAATACATACCTTTTGTAATAGTGGTACACCATGTAGATCAAAATATTGCTCCATCTGAAGTATCCAATTTACTGGATCCTTGCCATCAAACTTCCTCATATCGCCTTTTGTTGATTTTAGGAGCTCGATCTTGAAACGCCTATAACTCTGTAATTTTGGTTCTTTCAGTTTTGAAATTGTGACCTGAAGTAGCCCTCTGTGTCCTCTTTCCAATGCCACCAGTCTGATCTAAATTGGATTCTCCAAGAAAGAGTTATGCCAAATCTCCCACAATGACTTGATTATAGACTAGTTTAGTAGAGTGAACTTGTATGACGTTCCACGAGTCATTGTTTCGAAATTTTTCTCTAAAAAATATATAAAAGAAACCACATTCCGTCTTCTTTCTGTTCCTTCTTACGAAATTTCAATCCGATGCTGAGAGAGAAAGTTATGACGATTTTCCCCAGGTCACTTGTTTGGAATGTAATTCAGGAGTCTGTAAAAATACCAACTTCCTCATATCATATCTCTGCCAATATAGCGCTAAAAGCTCTGAAATTTGGATCCGAGGTTCAGTGTGATTTCTTCTCAAATGGGTTTTTTTTTAGCTTCTGCAACATCGCAGAAAAAAAATTATAGCAAAAATACCATGATCACCTATTTGGAGCAGCGAAACCCTAGAATCCAAAGCTCTGATACCAAATGTTATGAAACCAGCTCACAAAAAGATAGAAAAGATAGATCAACGCCTTAGAATTCAGCCTCTTCGAGTGGGCAACCTCCTTTACATTACATAAATGAACAATTCTTGGATGATACAAATGAAAAGACCTTTCTAAATATAGGAGTCTAAGGAGTCATAATATAATCAGAGCCGACATAACAATAATAATGTAAGGGCAAAATAATAACAATAGTGGGCTTCTATGGGGCACAATAGTAACAATATGGGGACTACATGGGTACAACAGTATAATAAGGGGGTTGTACTAATAACAATAAAGGGTTACACTAGTTACAAAGCATCTTACGTGCCTTTGTGGTAGCTCAAAACCTCATCAGATCCTACCCTTATGCTTTGTGTTTATTGTCCATCATTACTCAGCCTAAATCACTGAACTTAGCTACAAGTTTTGAGCAAAAACCAAGATCAGTTTCACTCCCTGGCCCATTGCATTATTTGTAACTGTGCAACCTGGATGCATCGCACCTCTCGTGTGTTGCAGGTGAGATGCATCCCTGTTTCCCTGTGTTGCAGGTGCGATGATTGAGTGAACTATTTTTCTTCTCTGAAATTTGGGTTTTTCTCTTTGTTTTCAGCTTTATTCAGTATTTTTTCTGTTCATGATCAATACCTTCTTGCTGTAACCATCTTCCTTCACATTATTTCAGCCTCCATCACTTAGGAATTGTAAATGTTTTTTGTGTATTTGTCAATCATTTACATTCTTCCTTTGTCGAAACTAGGCTAATCGAACTGTCGTTTTTGATGCAAGTGTCGTAATTGTCATTCTGAATCAAAAGAAGAGTGTCATAAAGTTTTCCTCTTCTAGATAGTTTATTGTACTTTTGTCATTGTGCATGATTTTGAAATTATTAGTATTTCAAGTGTCGAAAACAGTTTTCAATTCGAAATCAAAAAGTGTCGTCTTAGTCTTCCTTTCGTTTTGAAAAGAAAAATTGTTAGTACTCTCGCTTTGAAAGAAAATAGTTCAGCTCTATACTTAGATTTCTTTTTGTCATTCACACATTAAGAAAGCATAAAACAAATACATGCATGTGCATCTGCATTTTGACTGCTTAGGAAATTTGATTTAGGAAAGTGCATTTAGTGTGTGCTCTATGCTCTCTACTGAAAGAAAATCATTATCTTCTTTCCTTTGTAGCTAGGATTTTCATTTCTAAAAGAACATAAATGACTATTTATCATTTTAGATTGCATATTTAGGAATTTCACATCTACATCAGGTGGTGAACCTTGAAAAACAAACTTCTAAGAAAGATCAACTCTAAAATAAACCTCAATGAACATAAACATCCTTTGGAATCTAACACAACACATCTAGAAATCTAGGCTAGAGACATGTTCCAGCATCGTAAAACCTGGTAACTATCATTTTCATCGAAGTTTGGGTGATTCCTCCTATTTGATACAACAAGTGCCAGTATGGATTTGTGCTCCCCGTACCGTTGAGTATATATTGGGAGACCACAATAGGCTGATATCCTTTATCCTTAGGAAGCCGTGTCTGCCGCCCTATCGATCGTAATGCACTGAACACAGCATTTGAGAAGATTGACTGCCGTACATAAGTCCTTGGTAATTTCTCTATCATTTATCACCAAGGTGTATTTTGCAGTTTTATGATCGATTTGGTAAACCCTCTGTCTAGACTTCTAGAGCAGTCACTTTCGTTCCTTTTCGACTCCTTAAAAGAAAAGGTCCATTTGAGCACTTGTCACTTCAGGCTCATTAAAAATCGAAGGTGACTAGAGTCACCTTTAGCTTTTTCTCGACTCTTAAAAATTGAAAAAGCAAGTTGCGTCAAAGTGTCTTAAAATTCATTTAAATCAGAATAACATTTTTCCCCTTTAATTTTTGAGTTGATCAAGTAATCCGCAATCATGGAAGAAAGTCAATCAAAACCCCGTCATTCACGGAGACTAGCGAGTCAACCATATTTGACCCTGGAAATGAAACCATCCCAGGTAAAGTGTTCTCGTTTAACTGAGTCGAGTTCACCTGATTTATTTGAAACTTGTGTTTCAACATTGTCAGAGACTAAAGTTACTCCAATTATTTCTGGTACATCTGCCTTTACAGAAGAAGTTTCGCAGTTACAAGAGGACATTAGAATTGATCCTAGTGTAATGGTAGACACCTCTATTCCTGAAATAGCTCCACCAAGGACTGATCCAAAAACTGAAGTTCACTTGCCTGAACATCTAGAAGTTGAATTCTAGAATTCAGAAGGTGTCACCCCTTCAGTATATGTTACTGCAAAAGCTATACTTTCTTTGACTCTAGAAATATTTTACGGACCTGATAGTCTATCTCTTCCACCTAGATTGATTTCTATAGAAGAGATAGTAGAGGATCTTCTACCCAGTACTCCAGTGCATTTTGGAATTGGGATCCACTTACATCCTTCTACTACAGAAGTTAGTTCTTTTTCATCACAAGTTCATGTCGAATCGCTAGGAAATCTTTTGGATAGACTAAATATGTCTAAATAGCCATCAACATCTAGGACTGTGTCAACTGACATGGCTACGGCAAATCTTCTTACTGTTGTTCCTACAATGATTGTCGGTATACCATTTGTCCTGGCTAGTTATCAACAACAAGCTGGAGTCCAATCAGGGACTATTTCAATGACATGGTATGTTCCTATTTCTTCATCCGGAATCTCATCTGGTATTTCTTATGTTAAAACTCAACAAGTTGATCTAATGTGTCTTCAAAGGCCAATCTACCCTTTAATTACTAGATTACCTCCATATGGGGGGCAGTATGCCTTTTCATTTTTCCCTCCTGGAGAACAACCATATGAGAGTTTACAACAAAATTCAGGTCAAACTGGAATTACATCCAACAGTTGGGTACCAATACTGCCTCAAAAACCAAGGGTTGTATATTCAATGCAACCAGTCCATCCTGTGTCGAATATTCCCACTACACCTGCTATTGTGACTGTATCGCAAGTACAAGCGCTACATGTTGTATGTCAACCTCAAGTTTCTCAGGTTGCAATACAACAACCTCTCGTCTCAGTGATTCAATCACAACCTCAGGTTAGTGCCTCCTTATCTAGAGCGACTCAAGCTCAAATAGGTACTATGACTCTGCATCTTGGTCAATCATCCAGTATTGGACAATAGCAAATGGTCCAACAACCATGGTTGGTTCAATATCAACAACCACAATTTCAGAAATCATACCAAGGACTTGAGCAACAAGTCTATTTAAGTAATGGGCAACTGCATTCCAAAGCGGCTATCAACAACCATACTATAATGGTTATGCCCATCAACCTTATCAAAATTACCTGCATCAAATACATATGCTGGTATGCAAAGACCTACAGCTCAAGCAATTCCATCTTATCTTGGGTATGCTTTGCCTAACCTGAATCAACAGTTGCCCTTTGTAGCAACTCTAGAACTACTAGATTTAAACCGTTTGACAAATGATCCAATTGCATACACCCCTTGGTGGCCTGTGATTCCCCATAAACTTCCTTCTGATATTCCTAAATTCAATGGAAATCTGGGTGAAGATCCATTGAATCATGTAATGACATTCCATTTGTGGTGTTCATCCACAACCCTAAATGATGATTCGATTAGGCTTCACCTTTTTCAGCGAACGTTAATTGGTCTGGAAGCTAAATGGTATATAGAATTTCCTAGAGCTTCGTTTGATAACTTCAATACCCTTGCCACTACCTTTTTAACCCATTTTCAATTACCCAGAAGGTACGAAACAGGGACAAAACTCCTTACCAACTTTAAACAGACGACAACCATTCACATATCTGATCATATTCATGAGTGGCGGTGTCATCGAAGAATGGTGAAGACATACATTCCTGATCAAATTTTAGCTGAATGGTTTATAAAGTCATTGTTACCCTCTATTACATATGATGTGGCTAAGGGAGGAGTTGTTACAGAAGAGCAAGTCATTGCTCGTGTGCAATATTTAGACTTGATCTATACTCAATCTGGCATGCTCTAGGACAAAATTCCTGACACTCTCATACCAGAATTTTATGTTCCTCATCTGCCTAAATCAAACAAAGACTCTCATTTCGGCGATGGAGTGGTAGGTACGACGAGCACGAAAAACGCAAAGGCTACATCTAAGAAAGCTCGTACGGTTTCTAGTCAAAAACCAGATGAGGAACTGCTCGCCTCGGAGATCAATGCCGTGTCAACCGAAAAAGGCAAAAATTCTAAGCAACCAGGGGGCAAGAAGAAAGGGACAAACAAAAAGAAGAAACAGGAGGATTCAACTCCTGAGAAACCTTCTAGAAACCCTACTGGAAACAAGAAACCTAATCGGCCATGTTTCATATGTGATGATGCCCATTACACAGAATATTGTCCACATCAAGCTGAAGTCAAGAAGTTTTTCAAAAAGACTTCAAATACCTTAGCAGTATTAACTGATCCGGTTCCAAATCCAAAAACTAACCTGGTTTCTAGTGACCGTGCTTCCCCATCCCAAGTGCCTATGCTATCCATCTCAAAACAACAAAATGACGCTTTGATATCTACAAGGAATAAGGATTATGGAAATCCACAATCGTCAAATGGCAAGGCTATAGATCAACCAAGCAGTTTGACAACAGCTTCATCAAAAGTTGTTCCACCAATCATTCCTGAATTAACAATAAAACCGCCTAAGGCAGTAGTACATAAATCGACATTTAATCCTCATGCTCAAGCAGCACAGAATTATAATATAGTGGAGGACCTGGCCCAATCGCCATCCGCCATGTCGACACTTGAAGTACTACATAATTGCCCATCCCAAAAACAGGCTTTGTTATTAGAGATAGCTGGGATTGATCCTGTGGATTCCAATCTAGTGGCCTTTAATCATAAAGGATATGAACCTCAGTTACTAGCACAACTCGCTTTCCTCATACAGGTAAAATCCCTCAACAAAATTGTTCATAAAACAATCATTGATGAGTGAGCATCTACATATATTATGTCAATGAGTTGCTGGAAAACTTTAGGCCCTCCACCCTTGTCACGATCATCAACGACATTAAAAGTGTTCTATGGAAGAACATACACGCTGTATGGGATATTAAGAAACTTGCAAGTCGAACTGGGGGAAAGACAGTAGAAATTGAAGTCAAGGTCATTGATGGAAACCTTGACTACAATATCCTATTGGGCAGGCCATGGATTTATGCTATGGTTGCTGTTGTGTCAACGTATTTTAGAAAGATTGCATTCCCCTTTCAAGGTAGAATTACAATCATTGACCAACTAACCTTCCTCCCCAACAGTTTGCAAGTTACTGGAAGCATTCCATTGATCCATGGAAGTTCTCAATCGCTTCAACATGTCGGAGTAGGTCTCCTAAAAGACTCATCCTTAATGGGTACTTTTTCCCTCCCGCCTCCAAGTAATCTGGTGGAAGTGGCCACAGTGGAAACCTATCATATGATATCTTCTACATCATCAAATATTAAGAAGGACTCTGACCATTTTGATAGTGTCGATCACAACAAGGTTTTCATAGTTGAAAATCCAATTGACATGACTCAATTAAGTGATGTTGTACAATATGTACTGGGGACATTGGAACCAGATATTTCCTTCATGACCCCTTATGAGTTGTGATCAAAGGTCGCCAGAGGATAGTTCATTGAATAGTGTCAACCTTATTAAAAAATGAAACCAAGGATCTGAGCAGAATTCCTTGTCTTGTGTCAACCTTGTTAAAAAGTGAAACCAAGGATCTGAGCAGAATTCCTTGTCTTGTGTCATGCTTGTTAAAAAATGAAACAAGGCTGAGCAAAGTTCCAAGTCGAGTCTTTCACTTGATCTCATAAAGGAACCTTCATTCCATCCACCTAATCACTGTGAGTAGTTTGGTGAATGTAACGAAGCTTAGGGGGCATGCACCCTTATCTATTTCGCAGAAAAACCCAGCTGTAGAGATAAGTTTCCCTGTAAGTTATGTGATCGGTTCAAGTGACCTTTCACCTTTGTCTATTTGGTGGACAAAATGCAGGAAGTGTATTGTCTAAGTGTTGACAGAAAATCACCCTACTTAGCCACAATAAGTTTCCATATGGTTACTGAAGACTTTTTTTATGCTAGGGGCATGCAAACCTTTTTATACAAGCAAAAATGACCAATTTCATTTTTTAGCTTTTTAGCTTTATATTTTGGTCGTTCCTAGCTTACATAAAAAGGAAAATGAGCAATGTTTCCGCAAGGTTCAAGCTCATTAAAAAATAAACATGCTAAAAAGCAATGTTCTCGCAAGGTTCAAGCTCGTTAAAAAATCAACATACTGAGCACATGTTGGCACAAGGTTCAAGCTCATTAAAAAAATAAACCTGCCTTTTGTAAATAACCTTTGTGATCGCTTTGCTATCAGCCCTTTTGAACCTTGGTTGTGTTCCTTCCGTCACCTCCATTTCATTTGGCCGACCATACGCTTCCACTTGATTGTTTACCCTTTTGAGGAACATCTGAGATGAGTGATTCTGATTGCCACCCTCTTCACACTGCTATGTTTTGAGAAGTTTCAAACTTAACTGGAACTAGCTGCTACCCAGAAATACCACTCATTCCTCAAAAACGAGTCTCTTTTAAACTCCTTTTATACTTCTTGAATATAAAAAGATTGTAGAGCTATTGGCCTTCCCAACTCGTTAAATTAAGGGAATGCCATCCCTTTCATATATTTTAATCTTTTTGGACTTGAGGGATCATTAAACAAAAATATCAAGCACTTGTCTTTGTCGGCTCATTAAAACTATCGAAAAGTCATCCCTTTCGTATTATTTTACACTTTTCAGACTTAAGGGATTATGCCAAGAAAAAGGACTGTTGGAGTCTCCTTTTCATCCATTTTCAGACTCTCTAAACAAAAAAAGGACCGAGTTATCTTTGTCATTAAATTCGTTAAAACAATAGCGACAAACTTGTCCACCCAGACAAGAACAAATCTCACTGACACTAGGCTCGCTAAACACAAAGTGACAGGTTTGCTCGAAGGGAAAATTATAGACCAAGCATATGTTATCCTCCTCAAGCTTGTCAAAAATAAAGTGGTACTAGTCAGCAATGACTGGGGAAAAATGGGAAGAAAACTTGAAGAACTCTATTGGTAGCAAGTCACTCTTGAACATGACACTTTCACTCCATCACCATGATTGAGTTGGGTTGGGTTTTGCCATTCATGGTCACCATTGGTCCGACGTGCCATCCATGGGGTTGACGCTACCAATCCATATCAGTGTTGCCAATATGTTCAAGAGAAGTCATTTAGATAATTCACCATCTAGCAAATGCCTCATCCACTACATTACATCCACGCTTCATTTTTCATGGTCGCCATTCCTGAACCTCATATCATCAGATCATTTTCACCTCCACAAAAATCATTTGCTCCGTTTCGCGTCGTAGATGTGGGATACATCAAGGCCCTCCTATGACAGGTCACTTCTTTTCGACATCAGCTCATTATCCACGAAGTTGACTTAGAAACAACCCTTTCAGTACTTTGAAGCTTTCATGCCTCAATGGCAAGTTTCTCACTTCCAACGACAAGTTTACATCAATGACCTTCGACTCAAAAACTTTGCGTGGTGTTTGACATCAGCTCACATATTCACACCACGTGAATTGTACTGTAGTACCTTGAGGGTCATCATCATTATCGGTGACTCCTCTCGCGTCTGTTAACAACTTACATCATTGGCTGGTAATCAGGCGATGTCTTTCCATGTTCGACTTCAGAACATCTTTTCACATGGATTGACTTGTACACTGGGCGAAGATTGAATGAGTTTTAAGGACCCTAGATCTAGTTTCATCCATCCGGGCTGTGATATATTCAGGAAAATAAAGACATCACTTGTACACAGAAGCCACACAGATAGACATCTAAGCCAGAGAAGATGACTCTTCTTGTGAAGAATCACGAATCTACAATAGCAAACAATTGTCTGTCCTATGTACATGAAAATGAATTTATAAAGCTGAGCATGGGAATGCCCGCCTCAGCTAGATCATGAAAATAATATGATGATGATGTATTGTATTGTATCTTATACAGGTCACCTTCCAATTTGAATACCTCGGATCCTCATGAATAAATCATTTCACCCGACATCAGAAGATTTACAACCTCATACTTTAGGGGGCAGCTGTTATAGACATATTTGGGCACTGCAAGCCCAAACTCATATGTCCATAAACTAAGGGCTCCTTAAGTCCCTAAAAGTGTTTTTTCACACCCTAAAGGATCATGGTCAACTGATTACATCATTTCCCAGAAGTTCCACCTAAAAAACTACTCAGAACTGGCCAAAACTGGACCATACAAACTGCTCCATGGGCAAGGTGTGATGCATACTGACTATCTAACTAGCTAGGTGTGATGCATACTCAAATGGCCTTCTGTGGGGTGTGATGAGCGAGAATAGACAAATTGCAAAGGCAGTTTGCAAGGTGGATGGTCCTGGAATCTTCCAGAAACTTCTCCTGTGACACTTGCCTCTCTGAATTTGCCCAGGGATGAGTAAGAGATCATGAAATCTCCAAGTGGAACCAAGAACTGTCAGTGGAATGACACTTATGAGAAACCTAGAGCTGACTCACACCCTTGTAAGACATCTATAAATGGATCCCTCATCTGAGATATCTAGAGGCTGGAATTTTGTATTTTGTAAGGAAGTGCTGTTGGTTTGTTGGTGAGAAGCGACATTGCATTGTTGGGTGATTTGCTTGTTCATGAGGTAAAGAGGGCTTCTACAACTGGGAGGATGATGCTGGATCAGACAGCTGGGTTGTAATCCTCTCTTACATTACTATTAATAAAGTTCTTTGAGTTTTCCTCCATATGATCTCATATTTGTGAATCTTATTGTTTATAAGTGCAATTGTATGGTCAATGTGTTTCTTATTCTGCATTATTTATGATGTTTTAGATAGAGATGGTTTGATAGTTTGCTGTTACTTTGACTCTACAGGTACTCTTTGAAGCAGGGCAAGTAGGAGAGGAGTGGAAAATTCTATCAAGGAAAGGAGAAATCAAGCTAGTATCAAAGCGGAAGATCCAGGTTGGTCCTCTTTTCTTCTCTTCCATCTATCACACTTAAAGGAACTCTTCAAAAGCTTTCATTGTTTGTTTCTAAGATAGCTACCCATCTTAGTGGGACTAGTAGTTCGAATTGACACTAGTTTTCCCTGAAACAGTAGGGTTCCCTTTGGATCCTCTTTTTGCTCCTTGACTGTCTTTTTCGCCCACCTGCAAATAACAATTACATCTTTTTATCTCTTTTTTTTTTTTTTGAAAAACACCTAGGCTGCCTCAGAGAGGTTTTCACCCAGGGACCTTCTTATTCATCTTTCTGTTATTTCTCATCCTTGGGCTGCCTCACGAGGTTTTCAACCCAAAGATGGGACTCAGGCACCTCATGGAGGTTTTCACCTGAGTCCTTATTCTTTTTTCTTTTTTTTTCTTAGTGACCTGATGAGGGAGGAGCTGGAACTTGCTCCACCATCATCATTGTTTTATTGATATTGTCAATGAACTCTTGCTTTGATAAAGGCCTCTTGTACATTTTCAATTGGTGTCCATTAACAAGCAATGGAATGGCTTCTTCATCTATAGTTCTGATTTGCACTAAACCATTATCATGGCATCTCTCCACCACATAAGGTCCGAGCCATATTTTCCGTAGCTTTCCCTTGAAGTCTTTACACCTAGAATTATATATCAATGCTTAATCGCCCTCTTGAAATTGCTTCTCCTTAATATGTTTATCATGCCAGATATTCCTCTGAAGCTTAATTATCTTTGTATGTAGGAGGGCTTGCATTTTGAATTCATCCAAGCCATTCAATTGGAACAATATTTCTTTCTGTGCATGACTGAGATCCAAATCTAGTTGGGCTACCATCCTTAATGTGTTATATTCAAACTCAATGGACAAAAAATCCTTTTTCCCATAGACCAACTCATAGGGTGTAAATCCAGTGGTGGTATTCCATGTTGTATTATATGCCCAGGTCACCTCAACTAGTCTCTCTACCCAATACTTTTTGTTGTTGCTCACTACCTTGGTTAATATGCATTCCAGTGCTCTATTGGTCACCTCCACTTGCCCATTAGCTTGTGGATGGTAGGGAGTAGAGGTCCTATGCTTGATTTTGTGATGGCTGAGCAGTTATTCAATCATGTTGGAGGTAAACTGGCTGCCTTGGTCTGTGACTAGCTCTCTAGGGTGCCCAAATTTGTAGAATACATTCTCCCTTAGGAACTAAACCACCTTCTCTTCTCTTGCTACCTTAATTACTTTCGTTTCAGCCCACTTAGTCAAATAATCAATGCACACAATAATGTATTGTTTTTTCCTTGAAGGAGGGTTGATATGCCCAATGAAGTCCATGCCCCACTTGTCAAATGGCTCAAAAGTCACTTGAGGTTGTAGGGGAATTTCATCTCTTGGAGTAGGCTTTCCCATCCTCTGGCACCGATCACACTAACTAATGTAATTTTTCACATCCTGATGAAGAGTGGGCCAGTAATAGCCTGCTTGTAACACTTTGAATGCTATCCTCTTTGCTGCGAAGTGACCTCCACAAGGCCCATCATGACAGGTCAGAAGGATGTAAAAAACTTCCTCTTCCCTTACACACCTTCTCAAGATTTGATCTGGGCCATGTTTGAAAAGATTTCCCCCAATCTAGGTGAAGGGGGGCACTTTTCCTGATAATCTTGCTATTTTCTTTGGAGGGAAATTTTGGTGGGAACTTAGCTGATACTAAATAGTTTTCTATATCAGCAAACCATGGAGAGAAAACTGAAATAGAAAAAAAGTGTTCATTTGGTAACTGATCACCCACCATTCCTTCTTCACCTGCAGGTAGATTCATCCTAGATAGAAATTCTGCAACAACATTTTCCTTACCGGGCTTATCAACAATGGTTAGATCAAACTGTTGTAATAAAAGAAACCATCTTATAATTCTAGCATTCACATATGGTTTGTTCATTAAATATTTTATTACAGCATGGTCAGTATGCACAAATGTTTGATAGCCTGTAATGTAATGCCTAAATTTGTTTAATGAATGCACAAAACCCAGGATTTCCATTTCAGTCACAGTATAATTTAGCTCAGCCTTTGACATGTTCTTACTGATAAAATAGATGGCATAGGGAAATTTCTCCTCTACCTGACCTAAGGGTGCTCCTATGGCTTTGTGTGAGGCATCAACATGAATATGAAAGGAGAGGGTCTAGTTTGGGCCTCAGAAAATTGGTGCCATGGTTAACTTATCCTTTGAAATGTCTAAGACCTCTTGACAACTTTTTGACCATATAAATTTAGAATCTTTGGCCAACAACCCAAATAAAGGAGAGGCCAACTTGCTAAAGTCTTTTATGAACCTTCAGTAGTATCCAAATAACCCTAAGAAACTCCTGACATCTCTCTGCTCTTGTGGAGGTGGGACCCTTTGGATGATTACTATTTTGTTCGGGTCCACCTGTAGTCCTTGCTGAGATATTGAATGACCTAGCATAGTCCCTTCAGTCATTAAGAATTCAAATTTTTCTAGACTGAGAGACAGGTTCATTTCAATGCATTTGTGTAATACTTTGCCTAGGTTAGTCAAGGATTCTTGGAAATCACAGCCATAAGGTGTAACATCGTCCATATAAATTTCCACCACATCATGTACTAATTCGGTGAAAATACTCAAGACAGCTCTCTGGAAAGTGGTAGGAGCGTTGCATAGACCAAAAGGAAGGACCTTATAGGAAAAAGTACCCCAAGGATAGGTGAATGTGGTCTTATCCTGGTCTTCTGGGCAGATTTGGATTTGGTTGTACCCACTGAATCCATCTAGGAAAGAAAAAAACTTCTTCCCTGCCAGGCCATCTAGCACTTGGACAATGAAGGGTAGGGGAAAATGATCCTTCTTTGTGGCTCTGTTCAACTCCCTATAATCGAAACAAATTCTCCACTTACCATTTTTCTTGGTAACTAGCGCTAAAGGAGAGACCCACTCACTATCAGAGATAGAGTAAATGAATCTTGCATCTAGAAATTTTTGCAGTTCTTCTTTGACTATATCTTTAAGAGTTGGATTTATCCTCCTTTGTGGTTGACAAACTGGCTTGCAACCTTCTTTGATGTATATGTGGTGAGTACACATTGAGGGGTGTACTCCCTTCATTTCCTTGTAACTCGAAGCAAAGGCTTATGGGTTTTCTCTCAACATGTTGCATAGCTTTTCCTCTTCGAGAGAAGAAAGAGATGGACTAATTTTCAAGGTTTTATCTAGGCCAAATTCTATGGTTTTTACATAGAGTAGGTTGGAATCAGCCAAGCATAAGTCAATTGGATGATTGTTCTGGGTTTCCCTTACTTCTTCTTCTAATGGTAACAAACCAGGAGTTGGACTTTGGAGCAGGTGTTCAATTAAGTCATCCTCATCTTGTTTTCCTCCTCCTATGGTTGCTTCCAAAGCATAAACTTGGGAAAAATAAACCTCATCTTCTTCCTCTTCCTCCAACCATAAAGGTAAATCATGCTCTAGAGAAGGTTGAGCAGGAGGGTATAGGACTAACTATTTGGACATATGCCTGTTCTTGATGATCATATTCCTAGCTCTGTAGCTAATGTAAGCATCGACTATGGCCAACCATGGCCTCCCAAGGATGAGAGGATAACCAGTAAGCTTAGCCTTAGGCTAGAGAACCAGAAAATCTGCAGGGTACTCCCAAGAGTCAATGGAGACCATCACATCCTCCACAATTCCCTCAGGGGTGACTATGGAACAGTCTGCAAGTTGTAGAAATGTTGTGGTCTTTCTCAATGACCCTTAGAGGTTGAGCTTAAGCATGGTGTCCTTGGTCATCACATCAATGGTAGCCCCAAAATCGATTAGAGTGTGTGGGATGATGGTGCCTTTGATGTGCACATCTACTACAGGGCTTCCAGTGTCCAAATATTTCAGACATATTATCTGCCTCAACATTAAGTTGGACAGCTGCCCAATGACATTAATGGTAGGGGCATCCCTTTTTCTTCTTCCTGGATGCTTGAAGCATTTATCCTTAATCAACTTATTGTAAATGGGAGCATCTTTTATTACCTGGAAAAGGGGAATCTTTACACAGATTTTTCAATTCTCCTAGAAGTTCAGTTTCTTCTAGGGTGGGTTGGAGTGGTTGGGCTAATCTCTCAGGAAAGGGTGGATTTAATTTAAGGTTGCTTTCCTCTCTTTCTTCCTCAACCTCCCTATGTGGAGAGGGAGGTTGGTTATCTGGGAGAATTCTCCCAGACCTTAGGTTCCCTTAGGTTGATCTCTTGGATTTCTACAACATAAGCTGGGTATGATGTCTCTACATTGTATACTTGTTGAGCCTGCCTATTGTTTGAGTTCGGATTTGGCTAGGCAGGCATATGGGGTTGCTTGGATGGAGCAGAGTGTAGGAGTTGTGGTTGGGTAGGTGGGGGAGGCAATAGAGCTGGAGAATTGTTGTATTAGGGCCTCCACCCCTGGAGTGGTGGACTCTACTAAGGTTGTGGTGGAGCGTAAGGTTGAAATGATTAGCTAGCTAGCTGAGAATGATACTGAGATACATATGACCAAGAAGGGGGTGTAGACCACGAAGGATGAGCAAGGGGTCCCCAAGAAGGTATAACTGTGGTTTGGTTGGGGTTGTAATATGCATGAGATGACCCTTGCATACCCTGCTGGTATGGTCTAGGCCCAGGAGGTCTCCTTTGGTTGATGTAGCAAAGCTTCTCAGTGACCCCTTCAGTTCCTTGATATACAGCTTTGAGTCCGGGTAAAGAAGGGCACTTTTCTGTGGAGTGGTTTTCTTCACAAACCGAGCAAATTTCAATATAGTTCAATGGACATTCGTTCCTAGGATGCCTCCTGGACAAAAGATGGCCAGGGCTCTCTCTGCTTCCTCTTGCTTCCTTTTGATGGTATTCAATTGCAAGGCAAGGGTTTGCAACATCTCAATTTTGAAATCTTCCAGCATATTTCCAATTTCACCCTTGATGTATGAGTTGGAAGATGATGTACTGGCCATAGGTCAACTACTCCTACCCTTTTTCCTGGCTGCCATAGAATGGTTTCTAAATATAGTCTTAATATTCTCATAGGGTAATTGGTAGATATCTCCTCCTGCTAACAAATGTAAGGTATCCAGAGATCTTCCTGTTAGTGTCAGTCTTTACAGCCTTCCTCCAATGATCAAACATGCTCTTACAAAGTGATTTTAATGTGTCAAGGTCAAATTTTGTCATTTCAGTGAGTCTTCAAGCAAAATTTGGTCACTAGGCATTGGGTCTAGGGTTTGATTTTACCCTTGTAAAAGTTGTCCAAATATCGATCCATGTCACAGTTCAGCTGAGTGTACCATCATTCAGAGAGTTTTCATCATCATGTCAAGTTCCATTGGGTCATTTCACACCTTGTTCTTGCTTCAGTTGCGCCTAGGCAAGGTTCATTTCCCTCTCCTAGGGTTTTGAAGCTAATTTCTCTTGGATGGTCAAATCATTAGAAAAGCTTGTATCCTGATGTTCATACACCTTCCCCTATCCTTAAAATACTTTATCAAACACTTCTCATCACTGAGATCCCCCAAATTCCTCATTTTCTCACAAACCCTAGTTTCTTGCTACAACTTGGCAATTTTCTATGGTTGGGCCTATGTTTTTCCTTTTTGGACCCCTTCCCCTCACTCAATTTCTAAGATTCTACTTTCCCCTACTTCCTAACATCCCTCCATACTTTCCAAAATTTCCTCAAGAATTTATAAGCTCCCTATCCCCTTCATTTCGCTTCATTTCGGCAAATCCCTTGTCCCACACATCAGGATATGTTTCACTCAAATGATGTTTCCGAGAAATAAAAGATGAATTGGGGAAACCTGAGAGAGGTTTTTGTCCATCACATACCAAGGAAGAAAAACCTCCTTCACGTTTTACATAGGTGTTATGGTTTTGAGGAAATGTCAAAAATACAGTTGCCTTGGGAGAATTGATGCACCTCTGGAGCGACCTCAGGAAAATCAAGTTTTCTCCTAGCTCGTTGGTAAAATGACTTTCTTGATGATCCAAATGATAAATATTGACAAGTATCTTTCCAATGAGCTATCATGAGCTCAATTTGGAGTTGAATAAGGCATTAAAAAGTTGACTGTAACAACACTCTTCCTTTAGGCAGCCTCATTTGGAACAGTTCGACCAGTCTTGGGAGATTTAGGTTTTGATAGGGAAAATAAACTCCAAATTGCAAAATTCTGGTTGGGATGGAAAGTAGACAAGACCGGCTTTCCAATGAGCTATCACGAGCTTAATTTGAGATTTAGAAAGGCATTCAAAAGTTGACCGCAACAGCACTCTGCCTTGAGGCAGCCTCATTTGGCACAGTTCGACCAGTCTTGGGAGATTTGATTTTTGACAAAGAAAATGAACTCCAAATCGAAAAATTCTGGTTGGGTTGGAAATTAGACTCAAATACCTTCCAACAAGCTATCCTACGCTCAATTTTGACATCGGGAAGGCCTCCAAAAGTCACCTGGAAAAGAGCGCGACGCACAGGAGGAGGAGCGCAGTGGTTTTATAAATATTTTCACTCCATATGGTCAGTTATACAAGTGGCAAAGGAAGGCAAAGGGTCACCCAAGCCATGTGTCATGTTTTTGGTGCTACACCTGTAGCTGATGCTTGGCTCTCCACCTTCATTTTGTGACCCTTGGGCATTCTATCTCTTCATGGCACATTCTATATATTGTATGCAAACCATTTGCAAAGCAATTTTTTTTGGTTGGTTGGCTTGTAACTTCTGAGAGACTATGGGAAAGAAACTTTGTTTCTTCATTGTGTATTTTTGACAGAGAATTAATGAAAGGTAGTGGCTCTATTTCATGAGATTCTTGTGGTTGCGAGTGTAGCAACTGTATTTCTTATGTGTTCATATGTATCTTGTTATGTTTCATAATTCATTTCATGCTCATTTCCATTGAAATTTTCTGAGTGAGATTAGGTAGAATCCAATTTTTATTGCTCTGCTTGCGGGAAAATTTCATGTTTAGTGTTATTCTTTTGTTGAAAAGGATTCATGTCACTATGCCCTTTTCACTTTCTTCAACAATCTCTTCATGCCGTGGTACCTCTAACTAAATTGCTGCTCTTTCCGCCTACCTTGCCTCATGGAATAATCTGTGCCTTCATATTCAATTCTCTATTCTTTGCTGAGCGCCAGTCCCATAACATCCCAGAAGATCGGTCATTCATAAAATTATTTTCAAAATCCCTTTCACTTACTAGCCTAAGGTAAATATTGCATTGTAAGTCATCTCAGACCGTTTAGACTATCCATTCACTGAGCGTGACACAGAGAGAGCCCTCTCCTGCTCTGGTAGGGCTAGCTACCAGACTGAGCGTGGTTTGTGGTTACCCTAATTTTTGCCTTCCTTCAGCCTGAGGCAGATTTAGGTGCTAACACTTCCCTTACTCCTCTGAGCGGGACCAGCTTTAGTGACTCGGGGTCAAGTGTGCACTTGGCCCTTTTGTAACTGAGCTAAAATATTTCCTCGTAGTCTTCTAAGGATTCATCCTGGTCCATGGTGATCCTAAAAATTTCTTCTTTAGTATCCTTTGACCTATAGTAGTCCTAATATTTATTATTAAAATACTGCTGCATCTCAGCCCAAGTTGTGAGGTTATCTCTAGGTAAACCCATGAACCAGTGCAATGCTGCATCCTTGAGGGTAGATGGAAACAATTTTAACTTTTGCTCATCATCTGTATTGGAATATAACAACAAAATCAAATAGGAAAGTGTCGGGGTGCTTTGTGGTCAGGCCATGGAAATGAGATAGGGCAGAGGGGCTTATATTCTTCATCTTAGTGTCCCTGTTTGTTTCCCTGATGGGGAAGGCACCCTCAACTCTCTCTCTATTCCCTCTATCATTTCGGTTTTTAGCCATTAGTTCAGTAGGGATACGTTATTCTTCTTCTTATTTCCCTGTAGGTTCTTCAAATATGTCAGGTTGCTCACCTAAAGATTCCTCCAATTTAGAGCCACCGAAGAAGAGAGAAGGTTGGTTGTTGGATGCAATGGGGGTATTTGGCAAGAATTTCCCTAAATTGTCCCTATTCCTATGAGTCATGAAAGGAAATGTTTTTGGGTTGGATTTTATAATATTTTTTTAAGCTGGAAAGTACTTTGCAGAAATGAAATTGCTGATTGAATGAAAACTAGTGACAGAAAAAAACTACTTGTTGAATTGAAATTCTACTTGCAGAATGGAAAGGAAAGTAGATAATGACAACTGAAAGAAAGGAAGCTACTACATTACTTTTGCATAAATAAACTAATGGCAGAAAATTGGAGGCTAGAATTAGAAGAAAAGAAAGCAGTAATCACATTCTACTCAGACACCTCCCCGACGACAGTGCCAAAAAGTGATGAGCACCAGTATTGCAACAAGGATGCTGCAACTCCTAGGCTACTAGCATTAATTATCAACCTGGGGTTCATACAAACTTGGAGGTGACTGTTATGCTCCTATACCAATAGGTGTCATATTTCATGATTGACTTGATGGGATATGTAATATGTTCATACCTTTACTTGTTACAAAGGTTTTCCATATTTTCAAAAAAATAAAAATAAAATTAAAAATGTAAAGAGGGTATACCCTAAAAGAAAAATAAAAGGGTGAAAAGAATAAGATGGTCAAAAAAAAAATGAAAGAAAATGAACCCCACCAAAAGAAAGACCAAGGAAAGTGTGCAAGTCTAAATGCCACTACTTTTTACTCTTGTGCAATAAACAATTGTGTGCAGCTTGTAACTTATGCCACAATTGATGAACAGTGAAACAACTTAAGCTTGGCTAGTTCATATTTGAATTTTATGTTTTAGAAATAGGGAATAAAGATCTAACCAAACTGTTTAATCTTGGCAGATAAGTAGATAGGTAGAGTGAATATCAACAGTTTAATCTGAGCCTTTGGATGTAATAGGCTAGACTTAGATAGGTATCTGCATGTAAAAGAAAAGAAAGTGTGATAAGGGTTTGCCAGTTTAAGTGCACCCAAATAAAGAAGAAAAAATGTTAGGTTAAAGTAGGTAGGGTAGGTAGATGATGTTGCAGAATTACATGTGATGGATAATGATTCTAAATGTGTTAATTTTTACTTTCATCACAAGTGCAAGGCAGACATTACACTGGAAGCATTTCAAGCAAGACAAGGTCAAATAATTAACTCCCCTTCTCATCTTTCCCTAAATTTTCACTAATTCCCCCTAAGTACTAAGGCATTTGAAAATTAGAGGGGCTCAGAGCATTTCTCTGACTTCTGGAGGGACCGGACCCTCGGCCCAATAATTTAAAAGCCTAAGTACTTAAAACCATCCATAAGTCATTCATTTACTTTCATAAGTCTTTTCCTAAGTAAAATCCTATTTTACTTAGGAAAATTGAAATAAATCTTCATAAAAAACCATTTTATACACTTTAGCCTAAGTCAATATGTTATATGATGAAATATATTCGGAAAACATTGCACTTAGCGCTTTCCCATTCATTTGGTCATATTAACTATTAATGTTTTATTATATAATTCCCAAATAAAAGAAAACTACCCACGCCCGTATTATTATACTATGTAAAACCCCAAATTATTACATATCCCGCCCCGATGGTTAAGTATAACCATAAAACGAATAATAAATGGGATTAATTAACTAACCTGTAGTTAATTAAGAACCTGACCCCGCCACCTTTAATGAGGATTAATTTAGTCATTCGGACTAATTAATAACTCTCCCAGCCAATCGCATCACCCCCGATATGATTAAAATCTTTAATTTATATTGGGCCCACCCTCCTTTAAACCCCACCGTATCGCGCCTCCCGTCGACCGTCCGATCAGGTCCTCCAGATCTGATGACCTCAATAAATATCACACACCCCTTAGTGACCGCATATTAGCGTGCGATCACTAAGTGGTTTTCTCCCCGTACCTCCACCATGCGTCAAGCGATCTATGGAATCGCTGGCTCGAGGCTAAATACTGCCCGTCCCCAAAAGCGGTGTGATGAAACCACTTACCGTTGTCCCATATACGACAAAAATGTTAATTCACTCCTCACGCACGTCATTCGCTCGAAAACCAAAAAACCCCCGCCAACCTTGACTTTGTTAATAAAACAAATGAATGTCATTTTCATTGTTTTTTACTGTATAATAGTGTTCCCATGCAAAGAACGTCGAGGTCAACTATCCAAGATTTCCAACCACCACATTGCTAAGAAACTTGCGCCGACGCAGCCCAAAACCTATTAGCTACTAATTGCACCTGTTTTGGCACTGTTCACTCCCCAAACATAGGTATTTATCCAATTTCGACTAAAACCCTGCAAGTTCACGTTTTACACTGCAATTACACATAAAAGGCCAAAATTTACTGCAAATTCAGTCTTTGTGTCACCATATAAGTTCCCAAACCTGTGAATTTGCCCATTTTTCAATGAAAACCCAAATTCCTTTCTGAATCCACAAGAACCAGAAATGGAAACCCCCATGGCTTTGACTGTTGCACCCATGAATGCCCCACATAAATATTTAGACTATCTGCCTCTTGTGGATAAATACTTTCAGATAAAAGACTTATCCACTGATAAAAACCACCTTAAAGTCTTTTGCCAAAGTAGGGATAACTATCTGAATGGCTCTGACATCCTAGGACTGTGGGAATCTAACCTTCCCATGTATTTTCTCCCCTCAGTCCATGTTTTCCCTGATATAATCCACCAATGCCAGGCCAATTATGACCCTAACTGCAGAGTAGTTATGTCTCCAAGACAAACAATCCTCTTTCCAATAACTGCTCAATCCATCAACAAAATGTTGCAATTCCACTCCAATCAAGCTCTCACTCCCATTTCCATGGGATATTTACTTGAGAAATCCACTCAATTGTCTCAGTCAGAACTAAAATGCATCTGTCAGACTTTCATGTCACCAAAGCATCAGCCTGATGGCCCACCTCCTTACATGCAAACTTTCTTCATAGATATGGGACAACTCATAATTGATATGATATCTTTAATTATGGGATTCAACACTAGTGAGTTTGTTGATGAGATAACCCTAGTGTTGTTGTCAATTTTTACTCCTAGACAACCCCCTGCTATTAAGTATGATTATGCCTCCTATATTGCTAATAAGATTCATGACCAGTTCTTAAGACTGGACAATGAAGGAGTTTTCAAGTATAACACTTTCATATATCATCATATGCTCTATTATCAGTCAGAGAACTTCCCTTTCTCTGTCATGAAACTTGACACCAAAGGAAATCCAAGGTCTGACATCTTTTGAAGTCCCATTTTCCATGCATCCTTAGAGTCCCCTTACTCATACAATGAGTTCATTGATCAATTTGTTCATCCAGAAACCACCTTATTGATAGGAGTTTCCCCTCCTAGGATCAATGGTGATATGAAGAAGATCCTTCAACTCTCCAAACAGTACAGAATAGGTGATTGGTACCTATACAAGAACCATACAGAAATCAGGATATATGGGTGTGAGCTCTGCCCTTTTAAGCTACCAAAGTATGTTCCAATGAGGCTCTTTGCATTAGAATATTTCAGGCAAATGATAAATTTAGACCTGGTCCATTTTTATAATTCCAAGAAGAAAGCTCAGCTTAGAATCAAGAATCAGTTAGGCCCTCTTGTCTGTAACACTAGGGAGGCATGGAAAGAAGCAAAAATAATTTTAGAAGATCATTTTAAGTTACAAATAGTTTTAGGTGGATACCATATGACACTAACAGCTTTATCTGTGATAGAAGAATGAAGAACAAATTGTCACCATACATTCACCATAGGATTCCAGAGATTGAACAATTTGCAAATATGGATGAATGGAGAGAAGGGACCCTAATAGAAAAAGACAGTGAACAGGTCAATATTGAAAATGTTATGAGAGATCTTCAGAAAACACTTGACCTAGATTCTTTTGGGCAGATACAAAGATTAGGGATTGGTCCCTCCATAGCTGGAACCTCTCAGCAACATTCACAGGAAACTAGCACACCAGCCACAGGAACATCCAAAGGCAAGGAAAAAGAGACTAGTACATAGGCCACAGAGCAATCTACAATGTCTAAGCAGCCTGAAACTTCCAAGGAGTAGGCCCAAATGCACACTCCTCCCACTCATGGCAATGTGGGAGAACCTCCAATCTTGTAAACTCCTCTAAATGAGGAAAGAAATAAAAAGAGACACAGAAAAATAGCTACCCCTGCCAGTAGACCTTCAGGACAGCTTGGTACCAAAAGGCAAGGGTAGAGTTAGGAAAATGCCTGAGGAAGCCAGCAAGCTCATATAGTTTTTGAATACCAAGAATATGTACCAACTTGAAGAGTTGGGCATGCAAGACAAAATAGGAACAATTCTAGAAGTCAATAGGGTTTTTACAAAGAGGACTCTGATGCAAAATTTAGAAAGAAGGTGCCATGATATGCAGGAAGAAATTAATGCTTTCATGAATAGATTTGATATTTTGCAGAGTAAAGGGTTTCCTAGTTGATTAGTTATTAATGACAAATTAATGAAGCATATAGACTATGTGGAGAAATTAAATCAATATGCAGGCAACCAGGTAGGTCCATCAACAAGTGCATCAGCATCAAAAGCATTGCTTACAGGCAGAGTTCTCTATGACAGTCTAGAGAACTTATTCTATGTCAAGCATGAGATAAAGCACTTTTTTCCAATTTAGCCTACCTTTTTCAGGTACACCGAAATTGATGAGACCCTGAGAAAGCTTCAAAGAACTAGAATACCAGAAACACAATGGTGGGAAGAAATGTTAGAAATTTTGTAAAATTATCATTGGGTAAATTTTGGTTATTTACTACAATAAGTAATGGTAAAAAGGATAAATAGAGGTCAAACAGGTCGAAGAGTATCAGAACAGGTAAAGAGTATCAGTAAAAATAGGGCAGCCAGCACAGAGTTACCAAAGAAGACAGTAGCAAGCCAAATCATATGGCCTACCTCCATCACACTCACAAGAATAGGAATAGTACAATATTAGTTTACCTTTTCTCCTATCTACGAGACCATTTGTCTCTATTTTCTTGTAATTTATTCATAGTCATCCTAGAATATATCTCTCTGTTATGAGATATTTTTGTAAAATTCATTGTATAAATACTCCCTCAATTGGAGTATTGAGGGTGGATTCTTAGACATTGTTGTAATATTGATTATTTTGGAATAAAGTGTTGGTGGACAAAATTTTGTATGGCTAGCTGGGTGAAGAATAGATGCAAAGTACTTTTCACAGGATTCTTGAGTCAGACACTGGATCAATAAGTCTTCTATATCTCATGTTTTAAATTTTTCTTGTTTATTATATCAACTGTGTTTCATATCTGAATGATAAACGAAAAAGAATAATTCAGAAAGTGCTTGAGTGCAATCTATTTTCAATTGTTTTTGTTCTTAATGTTTCCTCTAAACTGGCATAAGCAGTGAATTGTTAATTGCTCCTGTTTCCTAGTTTATTCACTTTGATTATTTAGTAAAGAATTCTTAGCTGCTCATTATTAGTAATCATCCAAGTTCCCTCTCTCAAATATGATGAAGGATTCTTAATTTCCCTTCATCCCTTTGAGTCCATTCCATCTTTTTTAAGTCTCTATTTGTTCCTTGTTTAACTATATTTCCCTGTGAAACCATCCCTTGTTAAGAAACCAAATCTAGTTAAGCCATCTTCTTTGACTCCATTAGCCCAATGGCCTAAACTACTCAGTCCTACCCCTCTGCTATTGAATTTCACCACAAAAACTCAATTAAAACCCCTAAACTTCATAACTAGCCTAATATCTTTCAAAACAAAGCTAAAAAATAAAGAGAGAGCCCTCTCTGGGTACAGATTGGCTAGATTTTGTACCTAAAAGTTGGTTTGTGGTTACCTCGGACCCCTTTCTCTTGCCAACAACTTCAAGGAAAATCTAAGTGATAACATAGTGGCGACTCCACTGGAGAATGAATAGTTTGTTTGTTACTATTGTTAACTTTATAAACTACAGACGAAGCCTGAAGTTAGCCGGTAGCCTTTGAACTACTCTTGCTTTGCAATTTCACAGTAAATGAATGCTGCTTCATTCTATCTCCAGTTTAGTTTATGGATTGAACATCTGGTTTCAAACACTCAACCAGTTCCTCTTGTCAAATAAGTCTTTAAGAAAGTTCAAATCCCATATCTAAAACCTCTTAAAGAAATTGTTGAAGTTGTGTTGTTAATTCCATTTAGAGAAAAACCAAAAATACACCTAGAAACCTGGCTTCAGAAAGGACTCATTACACCAGAGCTAATCCTGATCCAAATCCACCACCTATGTTTGAAAATCCTAATTTGATCCCCAGAATTCTTATTTGACAGAAAATCCAAGAAAGTTCTGCTAGTTCTCGGCCTCTGTACAGATCAAGGTCCTACCTTGTGAAGTGGATCTACCTTGAGGACGAACCCTTTGATGAGCAATTTGACACCTATTTATTTGTAACATTTTCTGACTCTGATTTGGTCTACTTCATTCAAGACCCAGTCTTTATTGAAGATTTACAACTTGAAGTGGTTACTTCACATCTTGATAGAGAATCTGATCTTACCTCTGAAGGAACACCCAACCTTTCTTTGATCACTACTGCCTCTCCAAGTTCATCACCATTTCCTTAGACATCTCAACCTCAAATCACCCCTCCACCCCTCCATCCACCACTCCAACACTCACCCCAACCCAGCTGTCGTTTCATCACTACCTACTACAATGGAAAACAGATATACTCCCTTGGTATTACCAGCCAATCCAGGGGCTATGCCCCAACACTATCAAAGTAAAATCACTCCATTTGATGATTCTGGTACCTACACTACACAACAACATACCAAAAAAATGACTGATTACTTTGAAATATATGAAATATATGCAGATGATGTAAGAATGAGAATATTTGTTCAAAGCCTAACTGGAGAAGTTAGAACCTGGTTTAGAGCCCTTCCTACAAACAGTATCAATGACCTAGAAGCTCTTTATAGACAATTCTTGAACAGATGGGACAAGAATAAAGATCCTCTCCAAATCTTATCAGAATATGAAAACCTGAAGAGAGGAACACAAGAAACTATCCAAGATTACTGCACTAGGTTCAATAATGTTCACAATGCTATCCCTCAAGACCTCAGACCTCCCCCAGATTTAGCATTAATCAAATTCCCTCATAGATTTGATTTTGATATGGCATACCAGCTTAGGGAAGGAGCTCCTCGAACTTTAGAAGATATGCAAAGTATAGCTATCAGTGTTGAAGCCAACCTGATATCTAAATGAGCTAAGGCCAGAAGTGAAAGGAGGATACCATTGAAAGAAGAACCCTCAGCCTTTGAACAAAAACTAGATGCTATTATTAAAGGGATGGATAGGCTAGGAGATAGAGTAGAAACAATTGAAAGGAAATCCCCTTGGGATGGTTAGCCTTCCAATACTAGAAGAAATCCAAATTTCAGGAAAAATCAAAACCAGAACACTGGAAAGACTAGTCCTGACCAAAACATTAGGCCCCCATTCCAGGAAAATTATGCTGAAGCCTCAAATTCTGATGAACCAACAGAAGATACCCAAATAAACTTGATGGGACTCAATAATGAACAACAAGTTTTCTTGACCCAAGAGGATCAAGAAGCTCACATTCTTAAACAATTCCAAACTCAGTCAGGTGAATCATTTGATTTCAGGGAGGGATATGATACAACCATTTATGAAGTCCACAAGCAATATAATCTGAGGAGAAAAATAATTGATGTCCCTAAAAGCAAAAAACAAAAAGCTACAAAACAAACCAACAAAGGTAAGACCAATACTACACCTGTACATATTCTTTCTAGAGCAAATACTAATCCTGCTAATCCAATTATTGAAGACGTATCTGATAATCAACCTAATAACAAACAACTCTCCACTTCTCTTCCTCCCAAAGGAAATGTGGAAGAACCTCCAGAAGTTGACTTGGAAACAACTTCAGCTCATAACCCCAATCCTGAGAAGGAGAAAACACAGAAAATACAGAAGATAAAGAGAATCCAACTGTTCGAAATACAAGAAATCAAACTGAAAAACATTTTAATCTGGAGACTGAAGTAGGCAAATTAAAAGTAGCTATTCCATTGTCTGAGTTAGCTAAACATGATCTCTACCGAATCCAAATCAATAGATCACTCAAAATCACTGGAAATGAAGACTCAGTAAATATTTTTGATGACCAACCTGAATTAATCTTTGGCCCTAAAGTAAATGGAAAACCTTTAGATGGAGGAATTCCTCCTTTCTATGTAAGTTTAAACATACATGATAAAATACTTCATAATGCCATGTTTGATTTTGGGGCATCTCACAACCTAATGCCAAAGTCTGTAATGGAAAAATTAGACCTAGACATCACCAGGCCATACAAAGACCTCTTTTCTTTTGATTTGAGTCAGGTGAGATGCTTAGGGTTAATCAAAGACTTGTGTGTTTCATTGGTTCAATATCCTGCAAAAACAATCTTAATGGACATAGTAGTAGTAGATATTCCACCAAAGTATGGCATGTTATTGTCCAGATCTTGGGGTGCAAAGCTTCAAGGTTCTCTTCAATTGGACATGTCATATGCTACTATTTCAATTTTTGGCCAACCTAAGAGAATATATAGAGAAACTTTAATGAAATATGTAGTAAGTAGTCAGTAGAAACCCCAAAATTTCCCCATCTACTCAGTACACTCTGATATGGATTATTTTATTCTTTACAATGCTGAAAGTGATCCTTCCAATGAATTAGAAGATTTAGAAGAAAAACCAAAATAAATTATAAAAGGAAATTCTAGTGTTCAAATCCAGGAAATCTCTGAGAACAATGAAACATCAGATACCCAAGAGAGACCAGAGGAAAGTAAAAAACCAGATCTCACTGTTAAACAAATTCCTGATACTCCTGATACCAATTACGAACATGAAATTCTTTGGCACTTAGAATTTGATGGTTCAATCAACAAATTAGGAGCAGGAGTAGGAGTTTGGGTGTACAATCTTGAAAATGACCATGCTGAAGGCCATGCCTATAGATTAAACTTTAAGTGCACCAATAATATGGCAGAGTATGAAGCTCTTTTGCTAGGTCTTAAACTTGTCAAAAGATTAGGGGAAATTAGAGTATCTGTCATAGGAGATTCTGATTTAATCATTCAACAGATCAAAAGGAAGTATCTAACAAACGATCCCAGATTGAGATACTACAGAGGAACAGTTATAGAGATTCTCAATACATTTCTGGAAACTCAGCTTGCTAAAATCACAAGGAAACATAACTTGCAAGCCCATAGTCTGGCTATGTTTGCCAGCACCTGCAAATTACCATTCGAACCTAATCATTAGTTCACAACAGAGATTAGACACAGACCAACCATACCTGACAATTTAAAGAACTGGCAAGTGTTTGATAGTGATGAGCAGATTAATAATTTCCTGACTTTAGATGAAGAATTTTCTAACAGTCACATAGATGTAGATACAGTTATTGAATTTGATCAAACAAATGAGGTAGAAATAGACATTTCAGAAGGGAGTAGAATTCAAATACTTCATCCCACAAAGTTCACCAACAAAGAAATGCAGGACCTTAAACAAATGGATATTGATGAGATTATTGAAGGAGAATCTGAAGTCATTAATTTAAAAGACAATCATTTGCCTAAAGGATTAACTCCTCTAGAAGACCTCTTTGATTCTAATGACATTCCAAAGAAACCTAAGATGGAACCACTAAAAGCAGATATTGAGGAATATAACTTGGGGACTGAAGAAAATCCAAAAATGATAAAGTTATCTAAATCTTTGCCCCCTGACCAAAAACTAAAATATGTTGAACTAATGAGAGAATTCCAGGATGTCTTTGCCTGGAGCTATGAGGACTTGAAATCATATGACACCTCTATAATTCAACATACAATACCTATGAAAAAAATTGGAGACCATTCAAACAAAAACTCATAAGAATTAACCATGTACTGCTACCATTGATTGAAAAAGAAATCAAACGTATGTATGAAGTAGGGATAATTGCTCCTATTAGGTTTTCAGAGTGGGTGTCTAATCTAGTACCTACTAGGAAGAAAACTGGGGAAATTAGATTATGTGTTGATTTAAGAAATGTAAATAAGGTTTCTTTGAAGGATAATTACCCTTTACCTAAGATGGATCATATTTTACAAAGGGTAGTAGGTGCTTCTAGGATTTCACTTTTAGATGGGTTCTCAAGGTATAACCAGATTCTGGTTCATCTTGATGACCAAGAAAAAACTGCTTTTACAACACCATGGGGCACATTCATGTACATCAAAATGCCATTTTGACTTAAAAATGCAGGAGCAACCTTCCAAAGAGCAATGGACATAGCATTTGCAAAAGAAATTCATGATTTTCTTGTTATATATCTAGATGGCTTATCTGTTTTTTCTAAATCAGATCAGCAGCATTTGGATCATCTCAGACAAGTATTTCTAAAATGCAGAAAACATGGTATTTCTTTGAATCCAAAGAAGTCCTTGTTTGGTCTAGAGGAAAGTAAACTCTTGGGCCATATCATTTCCAAAGATAGCATTAGGATTGATCCCACTAGAATAGAAGTTATTCTGTAGATACCTCACCCTAGAAATATCAAAGAACTTCAAGCTTTCTTAGGAAAGATAAATTTTTTGAGAAGGTTCATATCTAACTTAGTTGAACTAATTATATTGTTTAATGATATGTTAAAAAGGGATTCAAGTATTAAATGGATAGTAGAAGCCAAACAAGCATTTGAAGAAATTAAAATGGCTTTAACTAGAACACCAGTCCTCACTAGTCCACAATTTGATAGACTCTCATAATATTTTCATTTGCATCAGAACACACTATAGCAGCTGTTTTATTACAAAAGGATGATCAAGGATGTGAGAAACCCATAGCCCTTTTTAGTAAAGCACTTAGGGATGCATCATTAAAATACAAAATCATGGAAAAACAAGCTTTTGCACTTGTAAAAGCCATTAAAGACTTCAGAGTCTACATATTATACTCCCATGTGATAGCCTATGTACCAAATGCTATTGTCAAAGACATCTTAACCTAGGATGGAATTGAGGGCAAAAGACGTAAATGGATTGCTACCATATTAGAGTATGATATTGAAATAAAACCTACAAAGCTAACAAAAGGACAGGAATTGGCCAAGCTCATGACAGAAACAAATTGTTAAGCCCTGGATATTAATGAACTGGATAACGAACAGGAGATGGCGACTCCAAAAATTAGCCAAGCCTTCTTAGATTCACCTTGGTATGCTGATGTAATTTATGTACTATTAAACTTGCAAGATCCTCTAGGGTTATCCAGAACAAAGAAAAAAAATTTAAAGATGAAAGCTTCAAATTTTTGTATTTTAGATAATGCTCTTTTTTGGAAAAATCATGAAGGAATTCTATTGAATTATTTATTAAAAGAAGAAGCTAACAAGGCTCTCCAAGAATTTCATGCAGGAGACTGTGGTGGGCACCTTTACTGGAAATCAACTGCAAACAAAATCTTAAGGGTTGGATTTTATTGGCCAACCTTGTTCGCTGATGTAAAGAAATTTGTCACTACTTGCCATAAATGTCAAATTTTTGAAGGAAAGAGAAAATTATTACCTTTACCCCTGAGACCAATTTCCACTTAAAAACCCTTCCAACAATGGGGCCTCGACTTCATTGGAGAAATCCATCCTCCCTCTTCTAAACAACACAAATGGATTCTCACTGCCACAGACTATTTCACCAAATGGAAAGAAGCTATTCCTTCCAGACAAGCCAATGACACAGTGATCATAGGATTCTTAGAAACCAACATATTATCTAGATTTGGCTGTCCTGATAAAATCATAACTAACAATGTTGTTGCCTACAAATCCAAGAGGACGATAAGTTTTTGTAACAAATACCATATCACCTTAGGCCATTCCATAGCCTATTACCCTCAAGGTAATGGACTGGCTGAGTCTTCCAACAAGAGCCTCATTAATAAAATAAAAAAATAATTGGAGGGGAACAATAAAAATTGGCACAAAAAACTGACAAATGCACTATGGGCAGACAGATTCACCACCAAAAAATCTATTGGAACTAGTCCTTATGAGTTAGTCTATGGCATGGAGGCAGTATTCCCTTCATCATTAGGAGTTCCTATAATGAGATTACTTCAAGAAGCTTAGGTGGAACCTAATGATATTCAAAGGAGGATAAAGCCGACCATCAATCTACAGCAAACCAAAGAGGAAGTGTATCAAAGATCCCAAGTGTTGCAGGAGAAGCTTAAAAAGATATTTGACAAAAGAACCAAGGCAGATGATTTCTACCTTGGAGACAAAGTGTTAAGATGGGATTCCAAGAGAGAGGATAAAGGAAAACATGGGAAGTTTGACTTCCTATGGAAAGGACCTTATATTATCTATGCCTTACAAGGAAACAATACATATTATCTGAAAAACTTGGATGGCACGAAAACAGAAGAAGGGCTAGTTAATGGTCGGATGTTGAAACATTACTTTGATCCTACTTATTAATGTATCCTGAGTTATAACATTTAAATACTATATCCTTTGTATTGTCACAGTTTTGATTGGATAGTAACTTGTTGGAGTTGAATCCCGAAGAGAAGTCCCTAAGCTTCAGAAGTATCATTGCCATACATACAATAAAGCAACAAGCAGAAGAAGATTCCATAGTTCAATCAAAATCATTCGGAGGCCATCCGACCTGCTATTCTTGACTTTCCACCAGGAAAATCCATCTCCAAGTGGAGCCAGTGTTATGCTCCTATACCAATAGGTGTCATATTTCATGATTGACTTGATGGGCTATGTAATATGTTCATACCTTTACTTGTTGCAAAGGTTTTCCATTTTTTCAAAAAAATAAAAAATAAAAAATAAAAAAATGTAAAGAGGGTATACCCTAAAAGAAAAATCAAAGGGTGAAAAGAATAAGATGGTAAAAATAAAAAATAAAAGAAAATGAACCCCACCAAAAGAAAGACCAAGGAAAGTGTGCAAGTCTAAATGCCACTACTTTCTACTCTTGTGCAATAAACAATTGTGTGCAGTTTGTAAATTATGCCACAATTGATGAACAGTCAAACAGCTTAAGCTTGGCTAGTTCATATTTGAATTTTATGTTTTAGAAATAGAGAATAAAGATCTGACCAAACTGTTTAATCTTGGCAGATAAGTAGATAGGTAGAGTGAATATCAACAGTTTAATCTGAGCCCTTGGATGTAATAAGGCTAGACTTAGATAGATATCTGCTTGTAAAAGAAAATAAAGTGTGATATGGGTTTGCCAGTTTAATTGCACCCAAATAAAGAAGAAAAAATGTTAGGTTAAAGTAGGTAGGGTAGGTAGATGATGTTGCAGAATTATATGTGATGGATAATGACTCTAAATGTGTTAATTTTTACTTTCATCACAAGTGTAAGTCAAACATTACACTGGAAGCATTTCAAGCAAGACAAGGTCAAATAATTAACTTCCCTCCTCATCTTTCCCTAAATTTTCACTAATTCCCCCTAAGTACTAAGGCATTTGAAAATTAGAGGGGCTCAAAGCATTTCTCTGACTTCTTGAGGGACCGGACCCTCGACCCAATAATTTAAAAGCCTAAATACTTAAAACCATCCATAAGTCGTTCATTTACTTTTCATAAGTCTTTTCCTAAGTAAAATTCTATTTTACTTAGGAAAATTGAAATAAATCTTCATAAAAACCCTTTTATACACTTTAGCCTAAGTCAATATGTTATATGATGAAATATATTCGGAAAACATTGCACTTAGCGCTTTCCCATTCATTTGGTCATATTAACTATTAATGTTTTATTATATAATTCCCAAATAAAAGAAAACTACCCACGCCCGTATTATTATACTATGTAAAACCCCAAATTATTACATATCCCGCCTCGATGGTTAAGTATAACCATAAAATGAATAATAAATGGGATTAATTAAATAAGCTATAGTTAATTAAGAACTCGACCCCACCACCTTTAATGAGGATCAATTTAGTCATTTAGACTAATTAATAACTCTCCTAGCCAATCGCATCGCCCCTGATATGATTAAAATCTTTAATTTATATTGGGCCCGCCCTCATTTAAACCCCGCCGTATCATGCCTCCCATCGACCGTCTGATCAGGTCCTCCAAATCTGACGGCCTCAATGAATATCGTGCACCCCTTAGTGATTGCACGTTAGCGCATGATCACTAAGTGGTTTTCTTCCCGTACCTCCACCACGCGTCAAGCGATCTATGGAATCACTGGCTTGAGGTTTAATAACGCCCGTCCCCAAAAGCGGTGCGATGAAACCACTTACCGCTATTCCATATATGACAAAAATATCAATTCACTCCTCGCGCATTTCATTCGCCCGAAAACCAAAAAAACCCCACCAACCTTGACTTTGTTAATAAAACAAACGAATGTCATTTTCATTGTTTTTTACCGTATACCAATGTTCCCATGCAAAGAATGTTGAGCTCAACTGTCCAAGATTTCCAATCGCCACCTTGCTAAGAAACTTGCAGCTGATGCAACCCAGAAACTGTTAGCTACTACCTACACCTGTTTTGGCACTCTTCACTCCCCGAACACAGGTATTTATCCAATTTCCACCAAAACCCTGCAAGTTCATGTTTTACACTACAATTCCACATAAAAGGCCAAAATTTACTGCAAATTCAGTCTTTGTGTCACCATATAAGTTCCAAGACCTGTGAATTTGCCTATTTTTCATAGAAAACCCAAATTCCTTTCTGAATCCACAAGAACCAGAAATGGAAACCCTTGTGGCTTTGACTGTTGCACCCATGAATGCCCCTCATAAAGATTTATACTATCTGCCTCTTGTGGTTAAAGACTTTGAAATAAAAGACTTATCCACTGATAAAAACTACCTTAAAGTCTTTTTCCAAAGTAAGGATAACTATCTAAATGGTTCTGACATCCTAAGACTGTGGGAATCTAACCTTCCCATGCATTTTCTCCCCTCAATCCATGTTTTCCCTAATATAATCCACCAATGCCAAGCCAATTATGACGCTAACCGCAGAGCAGTTATGTCTCTAAGCCAAATAGTCCTCTTTCCAATAACTACTCAATCCACCAATGAAATGTTGCAATTCCACTCCAGTCAAGCTCTCACTCCCATTTCCATATGATATTTACTTGAGAAATCCACTCAATTGTCTCAGTCAGAACTAAAACGCATCTGTCAGACTTTCATGTCACTGAAGCATCAGCCTGATGGCCCACCTCCTTACATGCAAACTTTCTTCACAGATATGGGACAACTCATAATTGATATGATATCTTTAATTATGGGATTCAACACTACTTAGTTTGTTGATGAGATAACCCTAGTGTTGTCAATTTTTACTCCTGTACAACCCCCTGTTGTTAAGTATGATTATGCCTCCTACATTGCTAATAATATTCATGACCAGTTCTTAAAACTAGACAATGAAGGAGTTTTCAAGTACACCACTTTCATATATCATCTTATGTTGTATTATCAGTCAGAGAACTTCCCTTTCCCTGTCATGAAACTTGACACCAAAGGAAATCCAAGGTCTATCATCTTTTGGGGTCCCATTTTTCATACATCCTTAGAGTCCCCTTACTCATACAATGATTTCATTGATCAATTTGTTCATCTAGCAACCACCTTATTAACAGGAGTTTCCCCTCCTAGGATCAATGGTGATATGAAGAAGATCCTTCAGCTCTCCAAGCAATACAGAATAGGTGATTGGTACCTATACAAGAACCATACAGAAATCAGGATATATGGGTGTGAGCTCTGCCCTTTTAAGCTACCAAAGTATGTTCCAATGAGGCTCTTTGCATTAGAATATTTAGTCAAATGATAAATTCAGATCTGGTCCATTTTTATAATGCCAAGAAGAAAGCTCAACTTAGAATCAAGAATCAGTTAGGCCCTTTTGTCTGTAACAATAGGGAGGCATGGAAAGAAGTAGAAATAATTTTAGAAGATCATCTTAAGTTACAAAAGAGTTTTGGGTGGATACCATATGACCCTAATAGCTTTATCTATGATAGAAGAATGAAGAACAGATTTTCACCATACATTCACCATAGGATTCCAAAGATTGAACAATTTGCAAATATGGATGAATGGAGGGAAGGGACCCTAATAGAAAAAGATAGTGAACAAGTCAATATTGAAAATGTTATGAGAGATCTTGAGAAAACACTTGACCTGGATTCTTTTGGGCAAGTACAAAGATCAGGGATTGGTCCCTCCACAGCTAGAACCTCTCAGCAACATTCACAGGAAACCAGCACACCAGCCACAGGAACATCCAAAGGCAAGGAAAAAGAGACTAGTACATAGGCCACAGAGCAATCTACAATGTCTAAGTAGCCTGAAACTTCCAAGGAGCAGGCCCAAATGCACACTCCTCCCACTCAGGGCAATGTGGGAGAACCTCCAATCTTGTAAACTCCTCTAAATGAGGAAAGAAATAAAAAGAGAGATAGAGAAACAGCTACCCCTGCCAGTAGACCTTCAGGATAGCTTGGTACCAAAAGGCAAGGGTAGAGTTAGGAAATATGCCTGAGGAAGCCAGCAGGCTCATATAGTTTTTGAATACTAAGAATAAGTACCAGCTTGAAGAGTTGAGCATTCAGGACAGAACAGGAACAATTCTAGAAGTCAAAAGGGTTTTTACAAAGAGGACTCTGATGCAAAATTTAGAAAGAAGGTGCCATGACATGCAGGAAAAAATTAATGCTTTCATGAAAAGATTTTGTATTTTACAGAGTAAAGGGATGCCTAGTACTTTAGTCAAATTAATGAGGCATATAGACTATGTGGAGAAATTAAATCAATATGCAGGCAACCAAGCAAGTCCATCAAAAAGTGCATCAGCATCAAAGGCATTGCCTACAGGCAGAGTTCTCTATGACAGTCTAGAGAACTTATTCTATGTCGAGCATGAGATAAAGCACTTGTTTCCAATTCAGCCTACCTTTTTGAGGTACACCGAAACTGATGAGACCCTGAGAAAGCTTCAAAGAACTAGAATACTAGAAACACAATGGTGGGAAGAAATGTTAGAAATTTTGTAAAATTATCCTTGGGTAAATTTTTGTTATTTACAGTAGTAAGTAATGTTAAAAAGGATAAACAGAGGTCAAACAGGTCGAAGAATATCTAAACAGGTAAAGAGTATTAGTAAAAATAGGGCAGCCAACACAGAGTTACCAAAGAAGATAGTAGCAAACCTACCTCCAGAACACTCACAATAATAGGAATAGCACAACATCAGTTTACCTTTTCTCCTATCTACAAGACCATTTGTCTCTATTTTTCTTGTAACTTATTCATAGTCATCCTAGAATATATCTCACTCTATTATGTGATATTTTTGTAAAATTCATTGTATAAGTACTCCCTCAATTAGAGTATTGAGGGTGGATTCTTAGACATTACTGTAATACCGATTATTTTGGAATAAAGTGTTGTTGGACAAAATTTTGTATGGCTAGCTGGATGAAGAATTGATGCAAAGGGCTTTTCACAATATTCTTGAGTCAGACATCAGATCAATAAGTCTTCTATATCTCATGTTTTAAAGTTTTCTTGTTTATTATATCAACTGTGTTTCATATCTGAATGATAAACGAAAAAGAATAATTCAGAAAGTGCTTGAGTGCAATCTGTTTTCAATTGTTTTTGTTCTTAATGTTTTCCTCTAAACTGGCATAAACAATGAATTCTTAATTGCTCCTGTTTCCTAGGTTATTCACTTTGATTATTTAGTAAAAAAATCTTAACTGTTATTTATTAGTAATCATCCAAGTTCTCTCTCCCCAATATGATGAAATATTCTTAATTTCCCTTCATCCCTTTGAGTCCATTCCATCTTTTTTAAGTCTCTATTTGTTCCTTGTTTAACTATCTTACCCTATGAAACCATCCCTTGTTAAGAAACCAAATCTAGTTAAGCCATATTCTTTGACTCCATTAGCCCAATGGCCTAAACTACTCAATCCTACCCCTCTGCTATTGAATTTCACCACCCAAACTCAATTAAAACCCCTAAACTTCATAACTAGCCTAATATCTTTCAAAACAAAGCTAAAATTTAAAGAGAGAGCCCTCTTTGGGTACAAATTGGCTAGATTTTGTACCTAAAAGTTGGTTTGTGGTTACCTCGGACCCCTTTCCTCTTCCCAACAACTTCAAGGAAAATCTAAGTGATAACAGTGACAATGCTATATGCACAAGTAAAAGTGAAGGTCCTGCCTGTTGTCACTATTCATCCAGTGAGAGACCCTTGGGGTTCCAAGCCAGACTTCTATAGAGTCAGAAGAAGCTTGATTCTTTGATGGAAGAAGAGAAAATTTATTCTAAGAGAGCTACTCTACTGCAGTAATGAAGAAAACAACATGTAATGCTAAATCACACCATATCCTAATTAACCATTTAAACAACTATGCTAAGAAAAATTGTTGAATCAACACTAACCTAATGCTGCTATCTAAGTTACAGAAGTAAAGAGCATCAAACCATCCCAATGTGTAAGCAAGAAAACTAAACTAAATCTGTTTTCACTTTTTTGGTTTTCTTTGGTAAAATCAAGCATGCAATTTAATTGTTCTTGTGGATGTGACAGGTGGATGGAAGGTGGTTGAGGATGGCTAGAAGGTTTAGGGAGTTTTTGGATGGTGTGGAAGGGTCCTAGGAGAATTTTTGTGACTTCCTAGAGGTTCCCCATCAATTCGGCCTCAAAATAGGCCGTTTCACAAAAACTACAGGATGTACTAGAAACCTACAGGATGATCCTATAGGAATCACAGGAAACCTATAGGATACAACCAAGAGCTAATTGTGAGGTGTTGGAGGTGTTGGGAAGCTTGGAAAGGGTGTGTGATGAGTGGGATAGGGTGTTAGAAGGTCTAGGAACACTCATGAGTCAATATCCAAGAGAAGAGATGGCTAGATTCACTCAATGTGTCTAGGGGAATTTCAATAAAAAAGGACAAAAAAACTAGTGAGGGTGATGGTGGACCAAGAGATGGTTGAGGTGGATGAGGTGGAAGATGGATGTTGGTGATGAAGTCTAGACCTCCTCCTAAAGTACCTACAATGCTTAAAACGTGTGTGTCTTCCAAGAACTATGCAACAAGATACATTCTCATAAACTAGAAAAGCATGAATCAATTGCCCATATTATGCATGAAGAAAGTGTTGAAGGAAATGAGAACATGAGTGAGATCTTATTGCAGAAAGAGAGTGCTAGAAAAAGATGACAATGGAATGAACCAAGTACTGAACCAAGACAAGAAACTCCAAAGCTCATGCAAGAACTAGAAATCTGTGTTTTTGGGGTTGTTGAGAGGTCTCTTCCTCAAGTCATGGTCCCAGAGGGAGGAGGTGAGGCCGAGACACCTGTTGACAACCTTATGGTGATATTTTTCTCCTTGCTAACCTGCTAATTGAAATAAGGAACAAATGGACATAAACTAAATACAACCAATCTACTCTACACTGTTGTAATGGAAATGCAACGACTTAAGCAAATGAACAATTAAACCATGAACCTATGCTATCATACATGTACAATAAAGAGGAGCCTTAGCTTCTAGGGTTGGGCCCTAACCCAAGAGCTTCAGCCCTCTCAGTTAGCTCAGTGTTGGCTCAAAACAAAACTCATTCTTATTATTAAAACCATGGATTACATTAAAAATTGTCACAAGACTTCTTGCAACTCGAAAATAGAGTAGAGTTTTACAATCAAAAGTCTGAATCCTACTGAGTTCTTAGGCCTCTCTACTTATACATATGAAGTCTCCAACGAATTCCTTAAAATTAGGGAGGCTCAGCTCCCAAACTCGAGATAAACTAGTGCTTTGTCTTTCACTTGATCAACTGCCTTCTAGTCCTCATGATTTGGCTATTTGCACTCTAAGCTGATGCAAGAATATTCGAATGGAGGGGTAGTAAATGAGGAGGATTTACCTCCTATAATTCCTCTCCCTTGTCCCATTCGATTTTTTCCCAACGTCTTTGCCAAAATTCCTTGCTTTTATCCTTTAATCTTGCATTAAATGCACATTAGATCTCAAAGAAAAATATCCAACTCTAACTCATCTCATAAACAAAATATAATCAAAAGTATGCAATAAGTTGTAAGAATAGTTGGTTTGACTAAGCTAGGAGGTGAATTAAGATCCATATAATTACCCAATGATGAGCTCATCATGGACTGGTATTTGTTGAAGCTGATGTAGGCTGTGATGCTGAAAGTGATGCAAAAGGTGGAATCCATGCAAACACATCCTGTCTGTGAGTTGCTCGAGCCTCTTCTGTTAGTTGCAATAGTGTGGACTCACTGTGAATAGAGTTGCCCACCATACTTGTTGTTCTCCTATAAATAATTCACTACTCTATATGCAATTTTCTTCAATCCATAGTTTTAGTTTTGAACAACAACAAATAAGCTGCATGCAAAAATTTCAATCAAAAAAAACTTTTGTATAAATGCAATAATAATATTTTGTCAAATCATCAAGTTATGGCAGAGTTCGATAATTATCACACACGCTATCCCATAATGCATATCTTCCCCCCTCAAATCAGAAAAGGGCGTCCATGACCATAAAGCATAGGAAAAAGGGAAAGGACGTTGAGGATTCATAAATGCAGGCAACCAATCAAATAAAAGCGACGTAAAATATGACAAAGGCAATCAAAGAATTACACATCAAAATATTTGAAATGCCTAAAAAAGGAATAAAACATATATTAGATCATTATGTTAATATATATTTACCTTAGGTGGAAAAGTGACGAATGCATGACAGGCGATAAATGTTAATGACTGGTGGTAGAATGATTGGAAAATAATGATATAATGCATATAAAGATATATTTTACCATGCATGTTGGCTAATTGAATTAGAAATGTTGTTCAAATGGTAAATTATCCTTTAGAAATGAATCCATAGACGGTAATAGGATAAAGAGTATTTGGCAGTGTAACATAGTACTTAAATACTACAAGAAAAGCTATTGTTGCCAGCAGGCGTTCATAACCTCGACAAGGTTGATTTTTAACCCCAAAGATGAGCCAGAGTCCTCTATTTAGTATTCAGATGGTTTTCTGTTTTTTATCACTATAAAGAGACCACTATGCTGGCATGGTAACCAAATAATCATAGTGCCATTCACTAGGATATAACAAAGTGATCACGCTGGCTTGTGATGAGACCCCCTGTCCTTCTGACGGTTTTAACTATCAAGAAGGTCATTACTTTGGTGTGGTGGCCATAATGGAATGTCACCTGTTACACCCTTATGATCATGGTAGGTTGGCTCGTGATGAGACCCCTTATCCTGTTTAAGACAATTCTTGATACTTTTTCATATTTTTATATTTTAATGCTTTTATTGTAAAGAGAGGGAAGCTCATTTACTCCTTAAGAGTGAGGGATCACATAAGAAGTAAAAAAAAATGCCAATGAAAGTTATGCTTCCCCACCCCATATCATCATATCAAAGGGATTTATCCATTTGAAAGTGTAAAATATAAACTAGCATGGTATTAGAATAATAAATCATTTTATGATATGTCCAAAGAGAAGATATTCAACCAGTGATAATATAGGTGCACCATGGCAGCTTCGGAATAAAGATGACCATCAAAATGTTTTGTAAGTCATAATGGTATTAATATTACTATTTTTCTTTGTCTTAGGAACAAATCTAGCCAGATGGTTTTTTTATTCAAAACATAAAAGAGAAAAAAAAAATGACAAAATGACTGGCGATAAAACAATAAAGATAAATCACAGTTGTTCCTACAAAAATGCAAAAAGTGTTGTTCAATTGATTGAATAGAAATCATTCAATAGATTGAATAGAAAAATCGAAAAGAAAAACATGCAAAGGTGTTTTTCAATCGATTGAACAACAATTGTTCAATCGTTTGAACAACAAAAGTCAAAAAACACAAAAGTGTTGTTCAATCGATTGAACAACAATCGTTCAATTGCTTGAAAAAAAATAAAACATGCAAAAGTGTTGTTCAAATGATTGAACAACAATTGTTCAATCGTTTGAACAGAAAAATTCAAAAACGCAAAATTGTTGTTCAATCGATTGAACATCAATCGTTCAATCATTTGAACAACAAAAATAAAACACGCAAAAGTGTTGTTCAATTGATTGAACAACAATTGTTCAATCGATTGAACAACAATCGTTCCATCATTTGAATAGTAAAAATAAAGCACGCAAAAGTTTTTTCCAATCGATTGAACAACAAAAATAAAACACGCAAAAGTGTTGTTCAATCGATTGAACAACAATCGTTTGATCATTTGAACAACAAAAATAAAACATGAAAAACTGTAGTTCAATCGATTGAACAACAAAAATAAAACACACAAAACTGTTGTTCAATCAATTGAACAACAATCGTTCAATTGTTTGAACAACAAAAATAAAACACGCAAAAGTGTTGTTCAATCGATTAAAAAACAATCGTTCAATCATTTGAACAACAAAAATAAAACAAATAAAAGTATTGTTCAATTGATTGAACAACAATCATTCAATCGTTTAAACAAAAAAAATAAGACATGCAAAAGTGGTGTTCAATTGATTGAACAACAAGCATTCAATTGTTTGAACAACAAAAATAAAACACGCAAAAGTGTTGTTCAATCGATTGAACAACAATCATTCAATCATTTGAACAACAAAAATAAAACATGTAAAAGTGTTGTTCAATTATTTGAACAACAAAAATAAAACATGCAAAAGTGTTGTTCAATCGATTGAACAACAATCGTTCAATCTTTTTAACAGCAAAAATAAAACATGCATAAGTGTCGTTCAATCGGTTGAACAACAATCATTTGAACAACAAAAATAAAACACGCAAAAGTGTTGTTCAATCAATTGAACAAAAATCATTCAATTGTTTGAACAACAAAAATAAAACACACAAAAGTGTCATTCAATCGATTGAACATCAATCGTTCAATCATTTGAACAGCAAAAATAAAACACGCAAAAGTGTTGTTCAATCGATTGAACAACAATCGTTCAATCATTTGAACAACAAAAATAAAATACGGAAAAGTGTTGTTCAATCGATTGAACAACAATCATTTAATCGTTTAAACAACAAAAATAAAACACGCAAAGTGTTGTTCAATCGATTGAACAACAATTGTTCAATCGTTTTAACAATGAAAATAAAACACGCAAAAGTGTTGTTTAATCAATTGAATAGCAATCTTTCAATCGATTGAACACAACACACACAAAAATAAGTGATGTTCGATCACCAACAGAGCAGAAACTACAACTTTGAAGGAAGCAACACCTGAAACAAAAAAACATAATAGAAATCATAAAAGAAACAACACTTTATTTACAAATAGTAAATAAATTAATTAATTAAGTTACAACAGTTATGATGTTATTTTCTAAATGAATATCAATTTGTCAATGGAAAAAAATGATCTTTTGGAAAAATGTTTTGGCAGTAGTGACATGAATATTCAAATGGAAATCAATTCTCCATTTCTTCTATTATGAATCTATTAGGTAATGAATTGGATGAAATGCCCTTATTTCATTAACATTTCTTTCAAGAATCGTTTGTTCATAAATTGACTTCTTTTATCTCCTGGAACTTGCAAAAAACGAGTGTCTACCTGCAATAATACATGAAATCATGGAACAAGAGATGTGATTGGGCTCTCATAATCCAAGGCATATGAAAAAAATAACAAGTAGTTACTTTGTAAAACAAATCCACAGAAAGATAAACAAAGAGAAAAATTATTTGTCACCTACGGGAGAGCAATGGTCGACCATATTAACCAGCAGTGTTTTATTGATAACTCCTTTGTTTTTCGTCCAATTTGAGTGATTATAAAGACAAATGTTATAACTCTGACACCACATGTTATAGATCTGACCTAAAAATATATGAGAAATAGAAATAAATCTAAGAATAACAAGATCAAAATAGATAGAAATGATTCACTTTATTAATCAAACCCTTAAGATAGGGCAACACCATACATTCACTCCTTAAGGAAGGAGAACACTCCACAAGCCATATGCCTGTTCATACAATAATTCCTTGACATCTCTCAATGGGGAGTCTCTAGCCTCTATATAGGACTCATACATATAATACCATGGGTCATTACCATGGTTCCCTCAATACCATCTATCTAATACCATGGACCCATTGCATTATTACTAAATATTTGTGGTCCCTTACATGATACGGGTTAACCATCTTATTTATTACTATGGCCCATCCCATTATTATATTATTTCCTTGGGTACCTCCCTTTGTACCCCATATTATCCCCCCTAGGTGTACTACATTCCACCCCCCTTAACATGTTTCGTCCCCAAAACATGGGAAGAACACAAATAATAAGATCTACTCAAAAGAGTAGTCCACTGGTACTATGCACGTGCATCTAGCCATCCAAGAGAAAGGTGAACCCTCGCTCTTGCTAGCGCCTCGCTTGCTTGAGATGAAAGTTGAACTTGGCAGCTCTTCTATGTTGATGTGTAGTAGGTGGATTTTCACTCCTCTCTATCTGTCATGCGAGGGTTGTTGTCCTTGTGGCTAATTCATTGCCATATTTTTGGTTGTTTTCTTGCGGGGTGATATGGGTGGTGATATGATAAAGTGTTAACCAACGATGTATATTTCTTTAATTCATCACCTAATGGAGCTTGATGGGTGTCTAGTACCTGTTGTGGTGCCTGTTGTTGTTTCTTATCTTTCAATATTACTTCAACCACTGAGTCCCCCTCTGATGTAACATTTTCTGCTTCAGCCTCTACCTATTTTTCTGGTACCCGATTTGATGTTTGTGTGTGGTTATTGACCATTAATGGCTCATCATCTGATATGTCAGTCCCTGGAAAATCTTCTATTTCAGCCTCCGTGGACTCTACCTGTTTAATGATAGAAATATCCTGTAATGTAATTTTCTTCTTTTTGTACTAGAGCTTCAAGAATTTCTCCGGCATATTAATATTAATAGTACCCACGGATTCCATCCAAGGATATCCCAAAACAACATCCATGTTATCTGATGAGCCCCAGAAATGAGTAATTATATGGGCTCTTTCAACCTCCTAATTCGACTTAATCCACCATTATCATTAGTTTATTGCATGTTTTTGATTATATTTATGCTAATAGAGTGAATTAGGTTAGTCATTATGCCAACAAGTCTAATGTGTGCTTTATGCATATTTTTTGCCAATTTTGAGACAAAATAAAAGGTTTAAATGAGCACTTGGCAGCCAAATTCATGGAGAGGATTTGTAGGAAGGTGTCCCCTTCATTTATGAGTCGTTACCTCGAATTCTCCATCAAAAATGCGGAGCACAAGGGGCAGCCAAGCAAGTCAAGTATGACTGTTGTTAACTGCAAGTTTTGGTAGCCGAGTCCCTAAAGTTCAGGAGGACTGTTGGAGTCCTCAATTTGTATAAATAAGAAGGCTTAGAGCCTCATTCCCGTTAGTCAGTTTTTAGGTAAATGGTAGTCAGATGTTAGTTAGATTTTAGTCAGTAGGTTAGCTCTGCATTTCAGCACATTTTCGAGCTTTTTCTTGTAGACAGTTTTTGGGATGTAACTATTATTTTTCTTGATCAATAAAGATGGATCCAGCTTTGCACCAGCTCTAATATTTCTTAGGAGGCTGTAGCTCTTGGGGTTGGGCCCAACCCAAGTGCCCAATACCTCCTTTGTGTACTTTTATGTGTCTTTGCTGCATTCTTAGAATAATTTCTGCTATTTAGATTAAAATCTTCCTTTGTTACTTAGGTCATTTTTGATGATTGAAATAGCTTTTCATGCTTCAGGTTGATTTGATAGTTTGGTAAAGGAAAATATCTACAAAAATTCCATCAAGCAATCCTTGATCTCATCTCTCCCTCCTTGGGACCATGAGCTGAGACCAAGGCATACTTGCTGCCACAAAAACACTGTTTTTGCCTTTCCATGCAATTGCTAGTGTTAGATTTTTAGTTAGGAAAGTTGATACCAGTTGTACTTACATGTTTAGAATCTGTTCTTGCTTGGATTTCATAGTTGTATTACATGATTTTCTGCCAATAAACTTTTTTCCATCATGATTTCTGGTATTTAGGTCAAATTAGGTCAATGTAGATAGATCTATGTTTTTTTGTCTTTGTTTGGATCAGTTTTCGGAAAGTGCAGAACACCTGTAATACATCCCTACCTACCCTTCCTCCATCATCCAATCTGTTCTAGCCCCTAATTCAAGATTCCTTTCCTTCATTCACCACCCTTTTCCAACTTGACCTAATTTCTTCATTTTTGTGCATCATTGCTCCCTCCATCCTTGAACAAATCCACTCACCTTAATCACTCCTTAGCCTCATTTACCAGGTCCTAGACCCCTTAACATCCTTATCTATCCTCCATTTCCACTTTCCCACCATTTTTCCACCATCAACCCTTCAAAATTCCCTTTCGGAACATCCTGTAGAAACATCCTATAGAAGCTACAGAACATCCTGTAGAACCCTTGCAGACTTCCTGTAGAAGCTCATGAAAGCAGTTTCTTGAGATCCAAACACTGTGAAACTCTCTGGAAGGGTGCTAGGGACCCCTTAGGCCCTCTTCTCACCTTCCCAACCTCTTGCAAGTGCCTATCCCATTTCCTTTCGCCAATCAACCTCTGCATAGACAAAAACAGTTAAAACACATGCATAATAATTCTACAAGATTACTCAAAAGTACAAAAAGATGTTTCTTTTCAGATTTCACTTTAGAATTAGCTTAGTCACATGCATTTTACCTTTCTAAAAGTCAGTGGCATCCATTTCCACTGCTTTCATCTCTTTTCTTGCACCAGTAGGGTTAGTCGGTAAAACTAGGGTTTGCTAGGGTTTGCATTTCCTTCCAGCTTTCAGCTTCTTTCTATAACTAGACTAGCCTCTTTTGAGTTAGCTTTCGTCCATCACAGTTAAAAGCTCTTCTAAGAGCTCATAGAAGTTGGCTTAAGCTCCTAGCAGACTTGTGCCAGCTGATCAAGTGACAGCCGCGGGAAGAGCTAGTACTTGTGCATATGGCACCGTGGCTTCCAAGTTTGTTACGAACTACCGGGTTGATAAAAGTAAAGAAGGGAGCCCTAGGAATTGTAGCATTATTGCTGCAATATTGGAGCCCACCATCTTTTTGGCACCATTGCCGGGGAAGCGACAGAGTATTGGTGATTGCTGCTTTTCTTCTATTTTCTACTACAACCTTTTGCTAAGTAGTTTATTTCATTTCCATTCTGCAATTTCATTTCTGCAAAAGTAGATTAGACATTTCCTGCTTTCATTTAATTTCAGCAAGCGTAGATTAGATATTTTCTGCTTTCATAGTTCCGCAATTTCAATTCTGCAAGCGTAGATTAGCATTTCAATTTTGTAATTTCCATTCTGCAAGCGTAGCTTAGCATTTCATTCTTGCAATTTCATTTCAGCAACATAGGTTAGTCCTTTCCTGCTTTCATTTCAATTCTGCATTTCATTTCAGCAAGATAGATTTTATTTAGTTGCAGTTCAATCTATTTCAGTTTTGCAGGTACAAGCAGAAAAAAACAAAAATCAATGAAAAAGATTTCCTTTCATGCCTTGTGGGAGTAAAGATAAGTCAGAAAAATGTTTGCACAACACCCCCATTGCTTCACACAGCCAACCTTCTCTCTTCTTCGATGGCTGTGATTAAGAAGAACCCCTAGGTGGACATCAAGACATATTTGAAGAACCTCTAGGGGAGAAGAAGAAGAAAACATTCCTCTGGAGAAAATGGCTACAAATAGAAATGTTGGGAGCGATACCTTGTCCAAAAATGAATTTGCAAATCAGATGGAAGATTTCAAAAGCGAGATGAGGCAGTTTCTTGCCATGCAACTAGATACCTTGTGGATCCAAAGGAAGCAAGATGAAGCCAAGAGGGCTTTGGCCATCTTTTGTCCCAAGTGCACTAGAATGCAGCCTAGGAACGAATGTTCATTGCACTCCATAGAAGTGTGTTTTGTTTGTGAAAGAGACCATCTTACGAATCAATGCCCCTCCTTGCCCGGAATTAAAGCTGCATATCAAAGGGCCAAAAGAACCACTAAACCACTCTATTATATGAACCAAAGGAGGCCACATGGACCCATACCTTACCAGCAGGGAATGTAAGGGACATCCCAGACCTATTACAACCCCTATCAAGCCACTTCCATGCCTTCTTGGGGTCCCCCTACTCATCCTTCCTGGTCTACACCTCCTGCTTGGTCCTTCACATCTCCATATTATGCCCAACTAGCTGCTCATCCATTTCACCTTTACGCTCAACCACAACCTCAGTGGAATGCACCTCATCAGGGGTGGAGGCCCCAGTACAATACTCCTCCCGTTCCTTTTCCTCCACCACCTGCTCAACCACAACCATCGCCTCCTCCTCCACCAAGACATCCCCAAATGCCTGCTCAACTAAACTCGAACCCAAATAACAGGCAGCCTTAGCACGTATATAGTGGGAAACCATCTGCCCAACCACAACCCCATACACATCCATCTCAAATATACACCCCCACTCAACTACCCATACCACCATTTCCAAACCCACACATTGGACTAGCTCAACCCAATTGCAATGTTGAGGCAAAACATGTCCAAACAACTCCTCTTGAGCTCAATGATATTCACCATAGCTCAGAAAGAGTATTGTAAGAAAGAGATTATATTGACAACATTGAAGGACCACATCCAGCAAAAGAAGATTCAAAAGAGGAGATCAAAGAACCATGGGCTGCACTTGATGAAGAGAAGACATCAGAATCAGAGATCGAGAGAGCTCCCTCATGGTTACCATCAAATCCTCCATGTATTCAAGAGAAAAATCAGCAAAAAGAGGAATATGTGAAGGTCATGATAGAAGAAGATATGGAGAATGATCCAAATTAGCAAAAGGACCAAGGATACCAAAGCTATATTGAGATATGGTTCCAGATCGTCACTAAGTTGCAGCAGTACTCTCTTTCTCAGCTATGTTTGGTCCCTTCAAAGTCAAATAATTTGGTCTCTGAAATCTTGATACCTGTCAAAGCATGCATTTCAAGCCTCCACATCATTTTGTTTATCATCTCGATGTGCACATGGCTCCATTGGAAGTACTCTTATACTTGAAATGATTTTGTTTTTTCAAGTAGGGTAGGGTAGAAAAAAAAGGAAAAAATAAAAAATGAAAATAAGAGAAAAATAAAAATATAAGGTGAAAACCTCCTCGGAGGCGCCTCAGATTGGCTCATTGATTGAAAACCTCCATGAGGCGGTAAATGGGTTGGAAATAAGAGAAAAAAAAGAGAATAAGATCCCTGGGTGAAAACCTCCCTTGGAGGCGCCCAGGGCAGGCAATTAGGGTGAAAACCTCCATGAGGCGTCCTAGTTGTTTTCAAAAAAAAAGAGAAAAAGAAAAAATAAAGCCAATTTCTGTTGAATAATTGCAGGTTGCAGGAAGGACATTGCAGGTTAGTAGGATCGCACAAAAAGAGGAGGTTCTACAGGAAGTTCCTGTAGAACCTGCAAACAAGCCAAAAGTGATCTCCGAAGAGGACTCGGAGGTTGGGAATCTGTCCATGAGGCCTGTAAACATTCATGTTTCCATCCCTCACCCTTCTCCATCATTTTTTCCACCTCATTGTGCTTCCTTTCTGAAAATTGTGTTTTCTACAGGAAGTTTCTGTAGAAATTACAGAAAGCTAGAAATGGGATTTAAAAAGTAGTTTGACGAACATGGAAGCTTCATAAAGGATTTATAAATCCTCCTACAGTCTTCAAACCCCTCTTCCATCATTTCCATTCCTGCATCACACCCCAAGCTCATTTTTCTTAATGTGCAAAAAACCTCCAGAATGCTTCGAAACAAAAATACATAGAATAGAAATTTTTTCTTTCCCTAACTTGAAAACCGTGCATCCATTTAAAAAATTGTTTTATGGGGAGTTGTATAAGGATGATGGCAACATGCCCGAGCAATTTTAGCCAATTCCAGTGCACGGTTTCCAAGAAATTAGCCTCCATCACCTTCAGTCATTTTTTCATTTTCTCCATATTCGTGCATCCATTTCAAAATCTGTTTCATGGAGAGATGCATATAGGTGACAGTAACCTACCCAAGCAGTTTCAGCCAATTCTAGTGCACGGTTTCCAAGAAATTGACCTCTGTCATCTTCAACCATTTTCATTTTTTCTCAATATATGTGCATCCATTGACCATAATTTTGCTATGGGAGGTGCATACCAATGATAGAAGCATGCTTAGAAAGTTTCAGGTCAATCTGATCTATCATTTGGGAGCTATGGAGAAAACAAGTTGTTGTCCTGTAAAAATTCAGCATCAACAACATGAGGGTGCAAATCTAAAGGATGAAACAAACTTCTGCAGCTTAGATCCAGCTAGAGGATACTTGCACAATAAAAATAGCCACACATCAGACAGCAAAAATCATATAGCATAAGGGATCCGGGAATGCAGCAATGGAATATGAACATGCAGCAGCAAAAAGAACCAAGCAGCATGTCGACTTACAGGTAAGTGTCTAAACTAGTTCCTCTATTTGCATCTGTATGATTCGAAAGTGCATGAATGAATGAAATGGTTGGATTAAGCCAGAAAGCTAGCCAGTTAACCCAACACCCTCAGCTAGTTTGATTTCACGCATCTGGAGATCACCCAATGTATGTGTATAGTCAACTCACGTGAAATTTAAAAAAACAGGTAGTGACAGATGTTCTGAACTCCAGCGCACATGATGTCAAGTGATTAACAGGTAGAAAACATGAAGTTGCATAATAGCACTGCAGTCTACATGTGGCCACGTACACCTGACCACCTCATCTCCTCACCACAAATCACGCCAGTAGTTAAAAAGATAGCTCAGATCATGCATTCACCACTCTTTGTTCACTATGCCTTCACGACGTCCCCAACTGGAGTACACGTCCACCACTTCCAGAGCAACTAACCAATGGTCCTCTGCAAGATTTCTGCCTAATTTTTCGAGATTTCTGCCTATTTTTTAAATCTCCCGCCTATCGGCATTCTACAGGAAGCCCAATTTCGTTCTACAGGAAACGAGAGTTGTCTATAGGAAAGCTTCTACAGGAAAGGCAGAACAGCTTTACGGAGCAAGAAAACCTGGGATTTTCGTTAAATTTGGAGCTCCAAATGAGGTAGGCTCGAAAAATTCTCTGTGCATGATTTGTTGGTGCAAAATGGTGAATTGAACACGACATTAAATTGAAAAAGGAGAGTAAAAGTCTACCTGTGTATTCAACAAACTATGAAAGATTGCCTACATATTTCACTGTATTTGCCCAAGTTCTTTGTCTGCACTCCGAAATCTCCTCATCATCTTTAAAGTTCTCCTATAAAGAAGATATATGCTGCAGTAGAGGCCACTCTTTGTGCATGAAAAAACTAAATTTACATATCTATCTATGTGTTGAGAAGAGAATTTGTGCCCTTGTGCTTTGCCTGTAAAAACAAAATTCTTCCTTTCATAAGCAAACAGTTGAATTCTGGGTGACAGCAGTTTTAAAACAGGGGAATTACTGCCATTTGATATCGTAAGGAGCACATGAAAAATTCCTTCTTGGGTTCAGAAAAAACCGAATTCAGCTATCCTCTGTTTCAGGGATTGACTATGTTTTTTCCCAACTAAACATTTTCTTTCCTGGTTAAAACAAAAACTCAACACCATGCTAATTGAATAAATTGAGAAGAACATTGATAAGGGAGCATAGGACATTCAAGCAGAGGGAAAAACATAGGAAGAACAGAAGGAAAAAGAGGAATTTGACAAGACCGCTGAGCATGAGACAGAAAAAGAGACAACAACAATAGAGAAGGCAAAAAAGGAAAAAGGTTGGGAAGAAAAAGACCAAGAAATCCCAAATGAAGGCTGCCACAGCCAAAGTAGGCACACAAAAACAAAAGGAAAAGACACACCCTTAGATCTCAGCAACACACACAGAAACAGTTGACACAGGGATTTCTACAGGAAGCAAGGAAAAAGAACAGCAAGAGGAGAAATCACCTGAGATATGGGCAAAGGAGGCAGCAGTTGTGCTTGCTGCCTTAAGAGCACCTCCAAAACAAAAAGGGAAGCGCAAGAGGCAAACCTCCATGTACTTTAAAGCAAGGAGGAGCACATGGATCAAAGTGGGTAGACCCCAGCCACAGTCAAAGGATCCAATTATCATTGAGGACACCACAGCTAAACAAAAGGAGGAGTCTCCTTCAAAGATATCCATCACCTATGAACGAGGAAGCCCAAAAACCTCCACCTGGAGAGAGAGAATTAGGATGATGGACTTAAAGACAGCTCTACAGGAAGTTGAGATGGTTCTACAGGAAACTTTAGCTAAGTTAAAAGAGACCGAGAAATTGGAGGAAAAGGCAGCCAAACCATCACAAGAAGAAGAAAAGGCTGAGGAAATATTGGAACCAAGCCCTCAGCCTAGCTTGGACTCATACTACAACCTGTTAGAAGCCGGGAAGATAATTCCTCAGAAAGGGTGAGGACTCACACTTGGATGAGGATTGCCAGGTCTAAGGGTGTGGCAGACATAGGTCACCGGGAAGAACAACTCAAGGAATCAAGAAAGGAATTGGCCATGGTAAGGCATGTGGAAAGGAGTCAGAGGGCCAAACTACAGGAAGAGAACGAGTTGTTGAAACAGTAGCTACAACTACAGGGACACTATAAGGAAGACAGACCCTCCGTTTTAAATGAACAGCAGTAGCAAGAGGGACCTCCATCAAGAAAGAAGCATCTGATGGACAGTAGGAAGAGGAAAAGCTACAGGCTAAGGTTGAGGCGCTAACAAAGCAGCTACAAAAGAAGAGGAGCACAAGCAGTGGAAGGACATAAACAAGAAGGCAAAATTTTATGGCACACGTGAGTAGACTACATCAAAAGCTTGGGATGATAAGGAGGTCACTAGGGCCATCAAAGATGAAAAGATAGATTAGTTGCTCAGAGGATGAGCAAACTTTCAGTAGGGGGGTGATGATGAGACCCAAAAATGAGTAATTATATGTGTTCATTCAGCCTCCTAATTCGACTTAATCCACCATTATCATTAGTTTATTGCATTTTTTTTATTATATTTATGCTAATAGAGTGAATTGGATTAGTCATTATGCCAACAATTCTAATGTGTGCTTTATGCAGATTTTTGGTCAATTTTGAGACAAAATCAAAGGTTTAAATAAGCACTTGGCAACCAAATTCATGGAGAGGATTTGTAGGAAAGTGTCCCCTTCATTTATGAGCCCTTACCTCAAATTCTCCATCAAAAACTCGGAGCACAAGGGGCAGCCAAGCAAGTCAAGTAGGACTGCTATTAACTACAAGTTTTGGCAGTCGAGTCCCTAAAGTTCAGGAGGACTGTGGGGTCCTCAATTTGTATAAATAAGAAGGCTTAGGGCCTCATTCCAGTTAGTCAGTTTGTAGGCAGATGGTAGTCAGATTTTAGTTAGATTTTAGTCAGTAGGTTAGCTCTGCATTTCAGCACATTTTCAAGCTTTTTCTTGTAGACATTTTTTGGGATGTAACTATTATTTTTCTTGATCAATAAAGATGGATTCAGCTTTGCACCAGCTCTAATATTTCTTAGGAGGTTGTAGCTCTTGGGGTTGGTCCCAAGCCAGGTGCCCATTACCTTCTTTGTGTACTTTTATGTGTCTTTGCTGCATTCTTAGAATAATTTCTGCTATTTAGATTAAAATCTTCTTTTGTTACTTAGGTCATTTTTGATGTGCTTCAGGTTGATTTGATAGTTTGATAAAGGAAAAGATCTACAAAAAGGCCATCAAGCAATCCTTGATCTCATCTCTCCCTCCTTGGGACCATGAGCTGAGACCAAGGCATACTTGCTGCCACAAAAACACTGTTTTTGCCTTTCCATGCAATTGCTAGCATTAGATTTTTAGTTAGGAAAGTTGATACCAGTTGTACTTGCATGTTTAGAATCTATTCTTACTTAGCTTTCATAGTTGTCTTACATGATTTTCTGCCAATAAACTTATGTCCATCATGATTTCTGATATTTAGGTCAAATTAGGTCAATGTAGATAGATCTCTGTTTTTTTGTCTTTGTTTGGATCAGTTTTCGGAAAGTAATGTGAAGAACACCTGTAATACATCCCTACCTACCCTTCCTCCATCATCCAATCTGTTCCAGCCCCTAATTCAAGATTCATTTCCTTCATTCACCACCCTTTTCCAACTTGACCTAATTTCTTCATTTTTGTGCATCATTGCTCCCTCCATCCTTGAACAAATCCACTCACCTTAATCACTCCTTAGCCTCATTTACCAGGTCCTAGACCCCTTAACATCCTTATCTATCCTCCATTTCCACTTTCCCACCATTTTTCCACCATCAGCCCTTCAAAATTCCCTTTCGGAACATCCTGTAGAAGCTACAGAACATCCTGTAGAACCCCTGCAGACTTCCTGTAGAAGCTCACGAAAGCGGTTTCTTGAAATCCGAACACTATGAAACTCTCTGGAAGGGTGCTAGGGACCCCTTAGGCCCTCTTCTCACCTTCCCAACCTCTTGCAAGTGCCTATCCCATTTCCCTTCGCCAATCAACCTCTGCACAGTAAAATACAGTTAAAACACATGCATAATAATTCTACAAGATTACTCAAAAGTACAAAAAGATGTTCATTTTCAGATTTCACTTCAGAAGTAGCTTAGTCACATGCATTTTACCTTTCTAAAAGTCAATGGCAGCCATTTCCATTGCTTTCATCTCTTTTCTTGCACTAGTAGGGTTAGTCAGTAAAACTAGGGTTTGCTAGGGTTTGCATTTCTTTCCAGCTTTCAGCTTCTTTCTACAAGTAGACTAGCCTCTTTTGAGTTAGCTTTCATCCATCACAGTTAAAAGCTCTTCTAATAGCTCATAGAAGTTGGCTTAAGCTCCTAGCGAACTTGTGCCAGCTGATCAAGTGACAGCCGCAGCAAGAGCTAGTACTTGTGCATATAGCGTCGTCGCTTCCAAGTTTGTTACGAACTACCGGGTTGATAAAAGTAAAGAAGGGAGCCCTAGGAGTTGTAGCATTATTGCTGCAATACTAGAGCCCACCATTATCCAGATCTGAAGTATAAAAATCTCCATGCAACACATACTTATCCATAGAAATCTTCAAATCCTTATAAACTTGAACATCATCATCATCAACCTGTGTGTTTTCAATGTGTTTCGCTGGAACTTGCAATTTTCTTGCCAAATTAACATTGATAAAATTATGTTGACAACTAGGATTTATAGACACAATGATCTTCTCCTTCTGAATGAATCCATGAACCTACAATAATGATATACCAGTAGAAAATAACCCCTTACATGTCCCATTCTTCTATTTTCTAGCATGAGACCATTTGTCTAAAAGGACTCTTTCAAATTCTTCATCTGACAATTTGATCCACAGATTGTTGTCAAATGAGCGCAACCATTTGGATGCTTCATCTTCGAAATTAAGCAGTACCATATCCTTCCAAAATTTCCCATATTTGAACTTTTGTCTCTGTATGAATTCTTCAATAGTAGGGCTATCATCTTTCCCTGTAAAATATAACATCTCCATGAAGAGGGTTTGGGAAAAACTCACTTACTTGGTGAAAAATTTTAAATGGCCACAATTCTGTCAATATTGCTCAGAATCCCTATTATAATCTATTTTCGGAAATGGAACAACCATTCTGCATCTTCCCATGTGGTAGAAATCTTGATTTAGGCACTAGAATTTCAGATCTGCACTGCAACTGTCCAACCGTCACAAAAAAATTCTGAAAAAAAATGTTGATTTTAAATTAGCGATATCTCCCTCATCTGGACTCCAATTCCACTAATTTTTTTTGAACTTGGGTATTTTTTCACAAACAATCTAGATCTACAATTAGATTCTACAAATTTTTCACTAGAATGTACAAATCTACGTCGTAAACTCGCCGCCCTGAAAAAATGTCTACAACACCATTGAATTTTCAGATCAGCGATATCTCCTTCATCCAGACTCTAATTCGGCCGATTTTTTTTTTGAAATTGAGTAATTTTCACTAACAACCCAGATCTGCAATTAGATTTTGCAGATTTTTCCCCAAAGCATACAGATCTTATCTGCAAACTCGTTGTCCCAAAAAATATCTACAACACCACTGATTTTTAAATCAGGGATATCTCCTTCATCTGAACTCCAATTCGGCTGATTTTTTTTTTAAATTGATTATTTTTGTGTCAAAAACTCAGATATGAAATTAGATTTTGTTGATTTTGCACCAAAACTTATAGATATGATCTACAAACTCGCTGCCCAAAAATTTCCTGCAAAAAATTAAAAAAAGAAAAGAAAAATTCTCTGCTTTGCCCAAGAAAGTGCTTTGATACCACTTGTTATAGCTCTAAAACCACTTGTTATAGATATAACCTGAAAATATATGAGAAATAGAAATAAACCTAAGAATAACAAGATTGAAATATATAGAAATGATACACTTTATCAATCAAACCCTTAAGGTAGGGTAACACCATACAGTCACTCCTTAAGGAAGGAGAACACTCCACAAGCCATATGCATGTTCATACAATAATTCCTTGACATCTCTCAATGGGGATTTTCTAGCCTTTATATAGGCCTCATACATACAATACCATGGGTCATTACCATGGTTCCCTCAATACCATCTATCTAATACCATGGGCCCATTACATTATTACTAACTACTTGTGGTCCCTTACATAATACAGGTTAACCACCTTATTTATTACTATGGCCCATCCCATTATTACATTATTCCCTTGGGTACCTCACTTTGTACCCCATATTATCCCCCCTAGTTATACTCAGGGAAAATTTTAAGAACCCCCCCAAATTTATATGTATAATAAATGGGCAAATCTCCATGGTATATAGGAAAGATGGAAGGCGATTTTATCAATAATATAGTATGTATATATAATTTTTTGGCGAATCTCTCACCAAGCATGGCGAATATTTTACTCAATTATTAAATCTTGTGTTTATTTTTTTTTCCGAGGAAAAAATCAAAACTTTTTATTAATAGACTAAAAAAAGTTTACATACAAATTGGTCATATGCCATACAGCTGGCTCATATGATTCTGAAAACTGCTCAACATCATGGAGCTGTTTCTGTTGTTTTGTGAAAACTGTAATAGTCTTCCTCCCGGCTGGAGGTATAGTCAAAACTCCTAGCAACACACGGAAACCTGGGGTCTCCTTCGACGAAGGAAAAACAACCCCTTACAACAAACAATATAAGTCTAAAACCATGTGAATATATACAAAAATTTTATTTAAAAGTCTGTTTGCTGTAGCTGAAAACTGGAGAAAAAAAACTATAAAGGAGCATATATACAAAATATAAAACAGGAATATATATCCGAGAAATGTGCTGTCAAAAATGATGTAAAAACTGTGATAAAAAAGGCTGAGCATATGGAGGCTGATCTGATATATAAGACTGTCCCTGTCTGATCTCTTCTACTGTCCAGCTACCCGGATCCTGTTGTAGACCAGCCTTAGATAGCTGATCTGCTTCCTCATTCCTGTCCCTTGAGCGAATCAGTGTCCTCCTCCCATATCTTTCTTGAGAAAGCACAGGTTGTGAAGAGATGACTGATGGTTTCCTCATCATATTTGCATAAAGGGCATCACCCTGGCCCAGCTAAAAACCTGGCTTGTAATGTTTCCCATGTTGGGACCTTCCTTTTTAAAATGCACCAGAGAAAGAGCCTAGACTTGACTGGGCATTTGAGTTTCCATATATCTTTGGCCCACCATTCCGGTGCTCCCCAACCTTTCTTTCCCATTAGAAAAGAGTATCCATCTTTTGGGGTATAGTCCCCAGATTTGCTTTGTGCCCACATCAAGCAGTCAGGTTCATCTTTTATCCTGACATTGGATCGTTGTAGTTCTTTGATGAATCCCTCCCATTCGTTCTTCCATCTAACATTTAACCCTAATTCTTCATTATCTTCCAAGCCTGACCCCAGATAGTAGACTGTCCTGTTCTTTCCACCTGATTTAATGATGTAATACCTTTAGTATCAAGGTGTCTAAGAAGCCCTGGCGATAAAGCATAAGCTTCGTTGCATCCAACCCAGGGGTCTCTGCCAATCCTGACCTGTCTTCCATCTCCCACTTTCCAAGCTAAACCTTGCTCGATCACTGAAAAGGCTTCCACCGTGGCCTTCCAGATTGCTGAAGAACTTTTTACCTTCTTATCTTGACTCCGGATCCATTCTTCCAGAGGGATTGGGTCTATATACTTCCTTTTCACCACCCTTGTCCACAGGTTTTCCATAGTTATTAGCCTCCATCCTGATTTTGATGCTAATGAAATGCTGAACTCAGGGAGTCTTTTAATTCCCCACTCTCCCCATTCTTTTGGTCTGGCCACTTTGTCCCAAGCCACCCAAGGTAAACCCGAGGATTCCTTTGATCCTGCCCATAGGAATCTGCAACAGATTCTTCTGATTTTCTCCATCACTCCTTTAGGAATCCATGTCAGAGCGGCCCAGTATACTGGAATGGCTAACAAGACTGATTTAATAAGGGTCAGTCTGCCAGCTCTGGATAGCCATCTAAAGCTCCAGTGTGATATTCTGGATTCTATCTTTGCAATGAGCCAGTTCCAATCCTCTTTCTTGTATGCAGCAGGCTTTAACCAAAAACCCAGATATTTGAAGGGAGCTTCCAGAGGTTGAATGGGGAAAGGAAATAGATTAGCCATTCTATTTCTTTCTCTTCTTTCAAAATCTGCAACACAAGCTTGGGATTTCCCAGAGTTTATCTGCATTCCAGTGGCTTTTAGAAAAAGATCAAAAATACATTTTAACTCCTTTAATTCACTGCAATTACCATTGGTGAAAATCAGGATATCATCAACGAAAAGAAGGTGAGTGATGTAGAGATTGATTGCTACCTCGATACCTTTTACCTTCTCCTCTCTTCTGGCTTTATGTATTAGTCGGCTTAGCCCTTCTGCCACAAGGAGGAACAGGAGAGGGGATAATGGACACCCTTGCCTGAGGCCTCTCTGGCTGTTAAAGAAAGAAGATGCTGCACCATTGACCAGTACTGCAAAGCTGACATTTGTGATGCATCCCATAATCCAGCTGACAAAAGGATAGCTGAATCCCACGTGTGTTAGCAGCATCCTTAGATAGAGCCAACTGATCCTATCATAAGCTTTGGATAGGTCGATTTTGAGAATAGCTCCCTTCTTTTTCTTCATCTTGACACTATGGATAACCTCCTGGGCTACTCCAATGGCTTCATGAATCTGTCTTCCATCCAGGAACCCAAATTGTTCCATTGATATATTTCTAGACAGGATTGGTGCAATTCTGAGAGCAATAACCTTTGAAATAATCTTGTAAATGCAGTTACATAATGAAATTGGTCTAAAGTCTTCAAAACTTTCCGGATCATCCTTCTTAGGAATGAGAGCTATAAAGGTTGAGTTAAAAGGTCTATAGACTTCTCCTTTCAGCCTTGACTCTTCAACTACTTCAGTTATTTCGGCTCCAATTTGTTCATAAAAATGGAGAAACAATTCTATAGTCCAGCCATCAGGGCCTGGGCTTTTGTCCTTACCCATGAGCTTCATAGCTGCTTCAATCTCCTCCTTAGTGACCAGAATTGAAAGATCTTCTGCTTCATCTTCCTCAATGAATCTAGGAAAACTTTGCACAGTTCTAAAGACTTCTGCAATTGTAGCCTCTCCCTGATCTGCAAAAATGTTTTGAAAATGTCTTTTTCCTAAACCAGAAAGCTCTGGAAAGGAACTGACTTCTCTCCCTTCTTCATCTTTTAGGCGCCAGATAGTATTTACAGATTTCCTTCCTTTTGCAAAATTATGGAAAAACCTAGTGTTCTCATCCCCAGATTTTAGCCAAACTGCTCTACTCTTGATCCTCCATTCTTCTTCCCTTTCCAAAAGAATTTTATTTTGCTGCTTCTCCAAGTGAAGGATTCGGTCCTTAGTGACTTGTGAGGAGTATCCATCTATCTCCATACTCTCCATCTGCTTCAGCTCCTCCCTTATTCTGATCATCTCCTCATTTTGTTTCAATTTTCTATCCTTAGCCCAAGAGATTGTAGCTTTCTTCAATCTTTTTAAATTCTCCATGAACAAAAAACTTTTATCCTCGCCTGTATTGTGAACTGGGTGAATCCAAGTTTCTTTAAATAGATTGCAGAAAGAGGGATCTTGGAGCCAAGCAGGGTTGAACTTAAAAGGGGCAGGTGGTTTGGGAGGAGGAATGGTTAAATCTAAGAAAATCGGAAAATGATCCGAATATCCTATTTCCTCCATCCACTGTCTGATCATTGGAACTTTGGAAGATAAAGACTCCGCTAAAAGAAAACGATCTAGTCTTTTGGCAATCCGATCTTCTCCTATCCTTCTATTCCTCCAAGTAGGCTTTAATTTGATCGGAGAAGGGTCTATTAAGTTATTCTCCGTGATGAGGTTGAAGAAAAAATCTGTAAGGGGGTCTTCTCTCGCAGATGGACCCCAAGCTTCAGCTCTGCCAATGGAAAAATTTAAATCACCTCCCAAAATCATCGACGGGGATTTCATCACAGCTTTTGACATCAATTCTCCCCAAAAAGATTCCCTACCCTGACATGGCCCATAGATATTTACTAAAGTGATGGGGAAAGTGAAGTCTGGGATTAACACCTCCATGCCCATAACATTTTTCATCCCCCATTGATTGATGGCTTTTACCCTCCCTTCTTTGAAACCAATTGCAAGTCCCCCCGAATGACCAGAGGCATCCATAGCAGTAAAAACCCACCCAGGCAGAAGGGATTTAAGCATAGGTTCAATCTCTGAAGCCTTCCCCAGGGTTTCTTGCAGAAAAATAACATCTAAATTTGAGTTAGATATCCAATCTTTCAAGGCCAGTTTTTTAGGTTTGCTGGCCAAACCTCTGCAATTCCAGGATGTCAGGATCATTTAATAACACCCTCAGGGGGATGAGCTGCTCTAAGAACCCCCGGAATAGAATATTGTTTGCCATCTGCAACATCCAATTTAGCTTTAAGTTTTGCCTTGGTCATATCGGATTTCCGACCTCTTTTGTTTTTGGAGCTGTTTTGTGAAGGGGTCTGTCCCAAGCCACCTAAAGACCCCTGATCATCATATTTCCCTCCCAAAGATCTCAGGTTGTAAGGGCAAGGAGGCCGATTTGCTGGAAGTGAAAGGGGAGGCCATTTATCTTCACAGTTTATATCCAGGGACGGTAAAGCTTCAGCAATGGTTTCTACAGTCGGGCATGACTTTAAATGTTCCATATTTACATCATTATTATTTTCTTGCTCTTGATAGAATGAAGACGACATATTTATTTGTACAGAAGTATGCTCAGGAGAAATAAGAGAGGAAATAGGGGTCCCTGAGCACATACCCTTTTCCGCTTCGTCGTGTGGGGTTTGATTAGCATTATCTTTCTCGGCGGTCTCTACCACAACTTCCGCTTCTTTAACTATTTCCTCCACAGCTTCCACCGATTGATTAACGTTCGGCATAACAACCTCCTGTATTTGTGCATCTTCGTCCCCTGGAACCTTCACAGTCTCCTCTGTCTCCAAGTTCCTTGTTTCTTGTGTCTCCGGCATTTCGTGCTCCATAGTCATCTGAACATCTGCTTGAACATTTTCTCTGTAAGCTGTCGTCCTTCGGAAATGTCTCCTTCTTCTCATCTGTGGACAGTCTTTTGCCAAGTGCCCATACTCATGGCACCGATGGCACCTAAATGGCAGGTATTCATAGTCTAGTATCTGCTCATACACGTAGTCATTGAATTGAAGATTAATTTTTTGTGCCAAGCCTCCACTCGGGTTGAGCATGACTAATATACGCGCCATCGCCCTGTTTTTCGTTGCCAAGAAGGACATATCTGCTTCCAGGTAAACCCCCAGCCTATTACCAATAGATTTGAAAACTTCCTCTGTCCACAGGAAGGATGGTAAGCCTGGAGCACGCACCCACACAGGGAACTCATCCGTTCTTTCCTTGATTGCATCAAAAAGGGGGGACCATTTCTTTAGCAGAACAGGAATGTTCCCTATGTGCCAATTTCGATGGAGAACCCAATCTGCCGATTCTCTATCTACAAATCTGAGCTTAAACCATCCTTTCGCTAAAACTAGGGCTTCAAACTGTAAAGGTCTATCATGTGTGAAAACTTTCTCACCCCAATCTTGAAGAAATTCAGAAGTGTATTTCTTACCTCTAGCTCTACCGACCAAGGTACAGTCTGCAACAACTAGGGCTTCTATCATGGAAACCTCCATCCCAAGGACCAGATTGCCTGCTATCGCCTGAGATCCAATGGGTCTTTGCGGTTTCCTTTTCGCTCCTTTATCTCTTAACTCTTCCACCGACGATCTTATTCCTTTTCGACCATTAATTATTTCAGGGATTATCTGTGTTGTGCCCACATGAGGTTCTGTCTCCAACTGTGACGGAAACTGACCCGAAAGACCCGTGTCGCCATTCCCAGAAGGGAAAAATTCCGTCTCCAGACCATCAGTGCCTGCCTGCTCCCCCACTGAAGTATCTCCGGGGTCGCTAGCTGAAAACCCTTTTAGATTTGGGGGTTCTCTTGGCAGGGTAACCCTTGTAATCGAGGGAAAACCTCCTTGAGCCCTTGAAAGTTCAAATCCTGCAGAAAGCCCTAAGTGGGTTATATCTTCGAAACCCTTAGAGGGCGCAAACCGGGTTATCGGTGCCTTGCCCTTTGGGTCATTGGGTAAACCTTCCTCATTAACCCCACACAACACTGTTTCTCTCGCTGCCTGCTTGGAGGCGGCCGAAAAGCCGGTAATGTGGGCCTCGCTGCCCGAATCCTTGCCTTGAGTCAAGAACAGTGGAGTATTCACCTGTGCTACAACCTCCAAACTTGGCAGTTCGAAAGCCCCAAAATAGTGTTCCACGTTCTGAGCGGTGATATCCTTCCCCCACATAGAGAGGATGTCTTCTACATCTGGGTCCAGAGCTAACAATTCGACGAGGTTAACCATAGTTCGAACCGTTCCAAGGTAACGCGTCAACCGACAGTCAATGGAAAAAACTTCACGGATGCTAGTTGATTAAAAACGGAAAACAGGCGGATAACGCTGAGAGCAAGCAGTAATATGGTAAAACTTAAGAAAAAACAAAACATGCACCGAGGCAATCATTTAACCTCCACCTGCCAGTCGACATTGCAGATGATGGCCCCCCGCGTCGGCAGCTGTGCTTGGCGTCTGACCCATTCTACCTACCCGAGGCCTGTGCGAGGTTCCGCCCTGTGCCCTGGTTTCGAAACCCTAACCTGCTCCATTCCCCCTTGAATCAAGAACCCAAAAGCTAAATCTTGTGTTTATTGAATACACAAATGAAATCATTGCATTTCTTTAAAATATCTTTTGAAATCAAAATTACCGAAATTACATATCCATAACCTAGTGGGTGTAGGATAAAATTCACCCGTTTCATTCACAGAAAGCATGAGAAAAAACCTAATACTATATATAAAACCAAGAAAAAATCAAATTTATCACTTCTAGGGACCTCATAACCACCCTGCCAATACACAAGTATGTTCCTGTTTGCAGTTAGAAAAATTACCCAAATTACACTCTGTTTACTCCAGCATATGTTGGAAAGTTATAAAAGGATGACTAGTGCAATCAATCCATTCCTTTTAGCCCTGGATTTGTTTCAGTTTAAAATAGAAGTATATAAATATACTTGTCCAATGTCTATGCTTTAGCCATTCACCTTAAGATGTTTTACAATATAATTTCCTAAGTCTATTTAATATCTTCATTATCATAAAAACCAACCTATATCCATCTTAACTCCACATCTACCACTCTTAGGGGGATGAAATCTATTTATCCCTCTGAGCACTTGGTAGACACAGAATTAAGATGGATCTAAGATGATAGAATTTCACCTTTAAATAGTCTATGCTCACATGAATACCATGGTAGTACCATGGGTCAATACAATGGGTTATCATAAACTTGGAGCTTAAAAATTACTATTAGTAATTTATAAAAATTAATAAAATTAATAGTTGATTTTTATTTTATTTTTTTATTTTAACCAAGCTAAAATGTTTAACCTACATTAAATTACAAGAGAGGGATCAAATATTTTTCCACTCTAGTTTGCATATCACGATATTTGATACCTCTCGGGGGTTAGTAGATCCAGAGTAAAGATGGATCTATGCTGGTTTAATTCCCACATTTAAATAGGCTACATTCCAGGTGAATACCATGGGTCAATACCATGTGCCATTTTGGTGAATACCATGGGTCAATACCATGTGCCATTTTGGTGAATACCATGATTCAATACCATGTGCCATTTTGGTGAATACCATGGGTCAATACCATGTGCCATTTTTATTTTTATTAATATTAATAATGTTTTTTTGCATGGTATTAATAACAATCTAGTCCATGGTGTTTGTCCCATAGTATTTTGACCATAGGTTTCACCTAAATATAACGCATTTTTTGAGTGTTTGTAAATATAAGGTGACTTATGGAGTAAATATAAGAAAAATGTTTTATTTGTTTACCATACCTCTCGTTTATTTATATTTTTATTAATTTACGATACCTCTTTTACAAATATGGTATTTGGCCCATAGGATTCACTTAAATAAAACCTCTTTCTTGAGCCTTCATAAATAGAACGAGGGTTATGGACTAAATATAAAAAGAGGTTTTATTTGTTTACCATACATCTAGTTTATTTATATTTTTATTTATTTACCATAGTAAGTATAAAAAGACATTTTATTTGTTTACCATACCTCCACTTTACTTATATTTTTATTTGTTTACACCCTTCCATGTATATAAAGTGACTTATGGAGTAAATATAAAAAATGTTTTATTTATTTACCATACCTCTCATTTATTTATATTTTTATTAATTTACCATACCTCTTTTATAAATATGGTATTCGAGCCTTTGGCCCATAGGATTCACTTAAATAAAACCTATTTTTGAAAATGGGCGAATGGATTCACTTAAATAAAACCTATTCTTGAAAATGGGCGAATGGAAGGTTGTAACTCCTAATTTCAAGGGCTAAATTTACCTTTTTTACCCTCTCCCTTAAAATAAGGTGGGCTATTTGAGATGATTTGTAAAAATGTACTATGATACAAAATAATCGCCCACTAAAAATTTAAAACCCCTTAATTTTTCCAAAGGGCGAACATTCGCCCCTAAAATCACCCCTAGTTATACTACATTCCACCCCTCTTAACATGTTTCGTCCCCGAAACATGGGAAGAATACAAATAATAAGATCTACTCAAAAGAGTAGTCCACTAGTACCATGCATGTGCATCTAGCCATTCAAGAGAAAGGTGAACCCTCAATCTCGCTGGTGCTTCGCTTGCTTGAGATGGAAGTTGACCTTAACAGCTCTTCTGCGCCATTATTACATTATTCCCTTAGGTACCTCCCTTTGTACCCGATATTATCCCCCTAGGTATACTACAACAAATGAGATATAATTCAAAGTTATATCACCAATAGAAACATTTTTTAAAAATTTCATGAGATGATCTGTCAAATTTACTTAGGACAGCCTGCATAACAGAGTCATTTTTTATTTCCCAGCTTAGACCAACAGTGGATATTTTAAGCATACCTTTTTCATTTAATAACGTATTGAGCTTATTCAAATTGAAAATGAAAGTAGATTTATTTATTTATCTCCAATAGAAACAGATTTTGTACAAGAAGAATTGATGGGTCAAATACATTAATGAACGGCTAGAAAAACAGAGTTTTAAGAGCGTTGATTTACGATAGACAATCAGTAGTTGGGTCATAAATTTCTCATACGATATCAAAATCGAGTGATTCAAATTATTTGTAAACTATATTCATATAGGAATATACCGTAGAAACTGATTTAAAAAATATAGTCATATAGGCCTCCAAAAACGGATTGTCCCAACTCTATTGTTGAGCTGTCTACTAGACACCCTGTCAATGTTTTGGTTATAACTTCTTCATTTCAAATCCAAATGGAGTGATTCAAATTGGGTTGGAAAGTAGACATAAAGACTACCTAGGATAGAAAAAAGTTTTAAAAATATTCCCTTTTGGTCCCTCAAAACATGACTGTCTCAACTGTGTTTCGAGAACTTTCATCAAGCCCACAAGCCAAAAAATATGATATTCAAGCAATTTTTCCAAAATGGTCATAAAAACGAATGAGTGTTTGTAGAAATTTTATTTTCAATATAATACATCTATATAAACAAATAAATCAAAATATTTATCACCGATGTTGATTTCCACAGCGTGTTGCAACAAAAACAATTATTTTTACATAATAATAAAAAATGTATTTATTTATGTTCTTATTTACTTTATTTTCTACATTAAGCTACTCTGCTTTGAAAAATGAATATTCTTACATATAAGAGTACTTTTAGTGGAGTCATTTTCGAAATAAGACTTCAAGTATGTACATACCCAAATTTCAAAAATGCATGTTAATAAATAGTAGGGTATGAGTAGCCAACTTCCCTTGAAAAGATGGTGTCAAAAATTGTTGAAGTATGGAGTTGGGTTGCAAACAAATGATGGAGTGAAACCAATCTTCAATATATCCTTTACTTTCATGATTTCTCATAGCCTTCATATCATGAAATTCTTGAGTTTTTAAAACGGCTTGTTGATGCAGGCTAGAAGAAACCTCATTTTCTTTCATAACTTCTACAATTTTTGGATTTGAAACATTCCCAATCTCAATATAAGTTTTCTGCAATGGTGCATGTGAGATAGAATGGGTGGGAAGGGTAGGTAAATTTTTCAGTTCAACACTGTAAGCATGTTGTACTGGTTTATTATGGTGAGGGTGTGGAATGAGTTGAGCAGAAAATTGTGTAGGGCATGGAGGATTTTGATGATGTAGTTGATTGGGTTGTGTGGATGATTTTGATATGCAAGCAATATGTTGTGGAAGAGTTGGTGAAGAATATGGATGATGTGTTTGTGCTACAAGATGAGGGAGAGTAGTCATGCAATCATAAGATGAACCATGCCAAACTTGTAGACAAGATTGGTGGGGGTTATATTGAGATTGACATGGCTGCCCTAACACATGAGTATTCCATAATGGATTATGCAAGTAAGAAAATGGAGAGGAAGTGTTTTGAACCATACATGTAGGCCACGATTTCCATGGTTTTGACCTTGTTGCAACGTCCCCATCTCTTTGATATGTTACTTCCACCCTAGATAAGGAAGAGTGACTATCTATGGGATGCTCCTTTTGGCAATGAGGGAAAAACACTTCTTCAATTTCTTGATTTTTTTAAACCTGCAAAACATCCAATTGTAAATTTAGAGAGCTAATAAAATCAATTTTAAAATGTTCAAATAAATCATTGATTTCAACTCCTATATCTCATGTTCTTGTAGTAGATTTGGAAAAGAAAGAGGAAACTTCTCTAGAATTATTACCAGCCTTAAATATTCCTCTAGAATATCTTATGCGTAATTCACAAACATCATCATATGATAACTGAAAAACATCACCTTTTCCCATTAGATTTAAGAGTTCTAAAAATTCACCTTTGATTCCTTTAAGAATGAGTGTTTTTAATATCTCTTTTTTCGAATGCTTATGCTTTGATTTTTTAAGGTTGTAATGAAATCGCTCTACATAGTCCTCCAAGCTTTCATCTTCCCCTTGTATCATATTGAAAATATCTTCACCGACCTTGCAATAGTCTTGATACTTCTTCAAGAATACGTTCTTCATGTCTTCCCATGTTTGGATGCAGTTCCCACCAAGGCTCATGAACCATCGGAGAGCTGCTCCTTTTACAGTAAGAGGAAACACTTTCAACCTTTGATCATTAGTACAATAACCATATCCTCTACAAAGTACTTCAAACTCAAATAAAAATGTATCTGGGTATTCCTGTCACTTCTCCTAGATCTTTGATAGGGAATTCAAAAGTAGAAATGTGAGTCATTTCTTACCATAATAGAAGATGTTCTTCATGTGTTTCTTTGAGGCTCCTCTTTCAAATGTTCTTGTCAATTGGTTAGTAAAATGGGTGGTGTTTACATCACCACTTGAGTGGAATTATAAGATTTTTTTTCAAAATTCTACCTCTAAAATTCCTACTTCTATGAGTGCATGCTATATCACCTAGCCCTGACTACTGAGGGTAGACCCATCACTAGTTCCCAGGATGTGCACGTAGGTTCTTACCTTCTGTCTTCAATATCTAGCTCTCACGAAGTCAAGTATGCATCTACAACTAGATATTAGTTTGGTAGTGAAATTTGACTGCCTCCCTGGCAACGGCACCAAAATGTTGGGTAAAATTAATTTCCTAATAAATAAATAAAAAAAATTAATCACCTAGACATTAATTATCAACCCGAGGAGCATCTTTTTATTTCAAGGCAATCAGCAAAATATATGCATAACAATACTAACAACTAACACTAGTTCTATATGATTGTGTTCTATACTATCAAGCTCATTCAATAAGAAATAAAATGTAAGACTTGAATAATAAAACTAAAATTAAAAAGAAGAAAGTAAATGACAAAAAAAACAATTATACTAATCACACAATTTGAATCATTGCTAAATTAAATCACACCTTGCTGAATTGGAAATTCAATCTATTGCACCCAACAAAATTCAAATCCTAATCTAGAGCAACAAATCAAATGAAATCTAGAAATTGGATGGAATGAAAAATCTGGAAAATGTAGAAAACAACAAATTAGTTAAAAGAAAGGAAATCTACTTTAATGAATGCAATTGAAATTCAAATAAATAAATACATACTACACTAATTTACATGTTCAAGGCATCACCCCGTCAAAGGTAGTGGGCCCAACTGCCCAAGACTCAATTCTGCCTTGAGAAATAACTCAGAACAGATTACAAATAATGGATGTAGAATTCAATGGACAACTTCTTTCATTAAAACATATGAGATAAATAATTACAGCGTAATGAAGCTCTTAGCTTTGCCTCAAATTCAATCATTGTTCATCCTCTCATCTCTTATCTCTTATCTCTTCTCCTACATCCTATCTAACAATTGTCCATCTCCTATCTCCTAATTATCCTTCCATTATCCCCTCAATTATCCTCTAATTCTCCTCTAATTCTCCTCTTCTCTTTGATCTCTATTTTCATTTAAATACACAGAGAGCAAAGGGAAGTTACAACAAAGATGATTACAAAATGATTTCCATTACAATTTTGGATTGATTACATAATCTTAATAAAGAAGATCAGATCTGAAATATCTGCCCATCATGATTCAGTTGGAACAAGTCGAATCTGGTATTGCAATTGGAAGTGTTTGGAAAATGGTCGTAACAAATAACTTTAAGAAAACCGTCTTCGAAGAACCTTTTGTTTATCTTAATACAAACCAAATTTTGGAAAATTATTGATTACAAAACTAACTCAGTTCGTTCTAGACAAAACCCATGTTTCAGAGTTTCTAGATTCTCCTTCGTTTGTATGAAATGTCCAATGCAAAATTGTCACTTCTTATTCCAGTGAATTTCGTAGTTGGAATATTTAATTATGAACCACAGATCAAATTTGCAATCTGGAAAAGGTCTTGGAGGCTAAAATCATGAGTGATGTTACAACAAATCCATTGATAAACCATCATTGGTAAAATCATGCATAATAATCATCAATTTATTAAAAATAAAAGAGAAAATTAGTATTTATCCATAAGAGCATAAATAATTATAAAATGGAATTATATGATAAATTATGATAAATGATGTGATAAAGAATGATAGAAATGGATGAAATAGACGTTAAAAAGTAATATTAATAATGACAAATTAGTGGCCCAACATTGAGAAAGGCCTAAAACTATATAAGGAGGAGAAGATCATATGGCCAGAGTGTGCAAGTGAAAATGGTTTCTAAGGAATACTTCTATCTGAAGTATATTTTATGTTGCAGGGGCTATGCTGGTGATTTGATATGAAATATTTTGTTTACCTTGAATTCAATGTTGGATCGGGATCATGAGACCTGAAATAACTTATGATTGAACGATCTGATATTGGTTGGGCTAGATCTAATTATGTACACTTGTTTTATTCTTTAAATGTCATGATCTAGGTTTTTCTAAAGTCCGGAATAGCAGCGAAGTTATGAGTTAATATTTACAGATATATATGTTGGTTCATCTTAGTAAAAGTGCATGTACATGCAGGTTATACTCTTCCAAGTAGTATATACAAAAGAAAATCCTTTTCTTTAGGTCTTACTGATCTACCTGATGAGTTCTGTTGTTTTACTGTTGTCTATCAATGAATTCATCTTAGATCTTAAAGTAAAACTGAATGCATAAGGAGTTTGATATATGATTTATTGATTGTATAAGTGAAGTGATCTCTATTGTTGCTTGTGTGAAGCTCTGTAAATTGATAATAAATGTTCAGTATATTGCTGGTTGGTACAGACTTGATTCATAAGTTTTAGGTTTCAGTATTTTTTGAAGGTATACACAGGTTTGATTGAAGGAAGTAGTGTATACACACAAGTTGGGTTCAGTAAAGTAGCGTATACATTCTTATGCATGATTTTTGAGGTTGCAGCTAGTTCTAAATGATGATGCAAGGCTCTGGGTTCAGCACAGTGATCTGGTGACAGTGATCTGATTATTCATATTAACTTATTGTTGATTGATGCAGTTTGAGTTTAAAAGTTTCTAATAGGTCCAGTATGAAAATTTGATGAAACAAGGCCATCGTGTGTATCAGGAGAATCCAATCTGAAAATTTCTAAAACGCGGTCCTTAGAGGAAGAGAGAAGGTCGTAGCCTTCTGTAGGTTGGCACCTACGTACTAGTAAACACTTTGGCTAGTACAAGAGCTATGGGTTGTAGCTCCCTTCTAGTAGAAGCTGGAAAATGAGAGAAGGTTGTAGCCTTCTGCAGGTGGGTGCTTATGTACTAGTATGAGTCTGCACCAGTACAAGATTGTAAACAGATTTTCTTATTATTAAAAGAAGACATAGACGACATCAGCAGGTGGTTTTCACCCACATTGGGTTTCCACCTTAAATCTTGGTGTTCGTGTGTGTTGCTTATGTGTGATGGTTTGTTCTATTTTTACTGCACTATTTAATAAGTTACTGATGCACTGGCTATAGCTCATCATGATAAATTAACTAAATAATAAGTTCTTTGGGTATACGATGTTTCACTAATCACAGTAGCATGTACACGCTAGTTCACTTCACAGAAGTAGCATATACAAATATTTTTGGGAAATAAAAAATTATTGATCTGATAATACTGATTCGCCCTCCCTCTTATTATGATTTCCAACAATTGGGATCAGAGCAAGTCCTTTAGAAGAAGCTTGATCGCTTGAAGGAAGATCTTGCAAGATGAATAATCATGAAGTCATAGGATCCATCAGACCACCAATTTTCAATCGGAGCAACTAATTATATTGGAAAATAAGAAGTAGAGCCTATCTACAATCACTTGGAGCCGATGTTTAGGAAACTGTGGAAGGAGGATATCAATTTCCAGCAGCAATTCCAACAAACTCTATAGGTAAGAAGTTATACAAAACCAATGCCAAGGCTGTCAATACGTTATTGGGAAGTCTATCAAAATTAGAATTTGTCAAATTCATGCAGCTCAAGATAGCCAAAGAGATATGGGACAAAATCATTTAGAGCTACGAAGAAGACTCTTAGGTAAAACGTGCTAAGATTCACACTCTCAGAATTTAGTATGAAACTCTTAATATGCATAGTGATGAGAGTGTTGCTAGTTACTTCTTACGTATAAATGAGATTGTTAATTGTATGAAGAATCTGGATGAAGGGATAAAGGAAGTTACTTTAGTTGAGGAAATTTTGAGATCTTTGTCTTCTAAATTTGAGTCAAAAGTGTCTGCCATAGAAGAAAAAAAGGATCTTCAGACTATCATTATGACTCAACTTCATGGAATCCTAACTTCCTTTGAAATGAGAAAAGGAGTTCCATCAGATATGAGAGAAACCACATTTAAAGCATTAGCAAAGGGAAAAGAAAAGGAAGAGCCCAATGAATTAGGACACATTTCATAAGAAGAAGAAGAGGTAAATTTTGTCAGGAAGCTTCAACGGGGTTCCGGAATATTCAGAGGTAAGCTACCTTTCAAATGTTTTTCTTGTGGTAGAGGCAGTCACTATTGTTATAAACATATTTGGGCACTGCAATCCCAAACTCATATGTCCATAAACTAAGGGCTCCTTAAATCCCTAAAATTGTTGTTTCATATCCTAAAGGATCATGGTCAACTGATTACATCATTTCCTAGAAGTCCCACTTGAAAAACTACTCAGAACTAGCCAAAACTGGAGCATATTGACTGTCAAAATGGCCAGGTGTGATGCATACTGAAATGGACTTCTGTGGGGTGCGATGAGCAAGAATATACAAATGGCAGAGATAGTTTTCAAGGTGGATGATCATGGAATCTTCCAGAAACTTCTCCTGTCACACTTGCCTCTTTGAATTCGCCCAGGGATGACTAAGAGATCAATGAAATCTCCAAGTGGAACCAAGAACTATCAGTGGAATGACACTAATCAAAAACCCAGAGCTGACTCACACCCTTGCAATACATCTATAAATGGATCCCTCATCTGAGAGATCTAGAGTTTGGAATTTTGTATTTTGTAAGGAAGTGTTGTTGGTTTGTTGGTGAGAAGAGACATTGCGTTGTTGGGTGATTTGCTTGTTCATGAGGTGAAAAAGGGCTTCTACACTAGGAGGATGATGCTGGATTAGATAGTTGGGTTGTAATCCTCTCTTTCACTACTATTAATAAATTTCTTTGAGTTTTCCTCCATATAATCATGTGTTCATGAATATTATTTTTTATGAATGCAATTGTATGGTCAATGTGTTTCTGATTCCGCATTGTTTATGATGTTTTAGATGGAGATTCTTTGATGGTTTTTTGTTACTTTGACTCTACAAGTACTCTTTAAAGTGGGACAAGTAGGAGAGGAGTGGCAAATTCTATCAAGGGAAAGGGAAATCAAGCTAGGATCAAAGCGAGAGATTCAATTTGGTCCACTTTTCTTCCCTCTAATCTATCACACTTAAAGGAACTCTCGAAAAGCTTTCATTGTTTGTTTCTAAGATAGCTACCCATCTTAGTGGCACTAGTAGTTCGAATCGACACTAGTTTTCCCTGAAACAACTATGTTGCTGAATGTCCTCATAAAGATAAATATGAAAAAGGGAAGGAATATGTAAAAGGCAATAGAAAACAGGTTGTGAATAGAAGAAGTTACTATACGCATGAAGATAGTGATGGTTTATCTAATAGTGATGAACATGAAACTAAACAAGATTATAGACTACTCATGGCTTATGACAATGATGATTTTTTGGATGCATTAGAAGAGGAATACTTTCTTGAAGAAATCACTAAACTCAAAATCTGTGTAGAAGAAAATAATATGATCATAGATACTTTGACACACCAACTTTCTAAAATAGAAAAACACAATGAAAATCTAGAATGTGAAATTGTGGGTCTAAGAAAAGATCTTGAGAAGACAAAATCTCTTAATCTTAGATTTGTTGAAGGATCAAAAACTTTAAATGAAATCAGCAATGCTCAGTGTTCTCCTCTAATAAAGACAGGTCATGGATATACTGAAGATTCATCTCAATCACAAAAGTTGTCAGCCTCCACCAGAAGCTATTTAGATGCAGCAAAGACTGGTGAACAATATGTCAATCATCAACAAAAGTCTAAAATTACTCATCAGGTAAATCATAGTCAATTTACTCCAAGTATGAATATTAGTGGAAGCCGCAATAAACAGGTAAAAAATACCAAAAGATACTATGATTGTAGAAATTTCTTTAATGGGCAATGTTTATCATGTCATATCTTTGGGCACAAGGCTGCTCAATGTGTTGCTTACAAAACCATCATGACTAGAGAAGCATGAAATCAAAGGAGTGCGACAAGAATCAAAAAAGGTTCCTATAATAACTTTTCTCCTCTTGAAAATGAAATAGAATGTTTGATTTGCAACAACTTTGGTCATGAAGAATCTGAATGCAGGAGCAAATTTTGGCCAACACTTCAAAAGGAGAAAACACCATTAAATCCCAAGATATGGAGAAGAAAGGAATCTCAATCAAAAATATGTGGCATAGCTCTGTATGCAGAAGGACAAGAAAATCAGTGGTACATTGATAGAGGATGCTCCAAACACATGACAAGTGATAAAGAGAATTTGCATTCATATAATGTTTTAGAAAAAGAGAAAAATGTCTCATTTGGAAATGGCACACTCACTGTCATTAAAGGTAAAGGCTCTGTCTTCTTGAAAGAAAAGGTTAAAGATGGAAATGGCATGTACGTAGATGGTTTAAAGAATAATTTGTTGAGTGTCAGTCAAATGTGTGATCAAGGAAATGAAGCGGTATTTCGATCAAATGAATGTGTGGTTCGTGATCTTGATACAGGAAAGACCGTGATCAAAGGAACAAGAAATCCAAAAAATATATACATACTCAAAGGAGGACAACAACAATGCTATCTAAGCAAAACAGATGAAAACTGGCTATGGCATAGAAGATTGGGACATCTAAGCTTTTCTCAAATAAGAAAAGCATGTAGGCTCAAGGAAGTACGTGATCTTCCAGACATTAGCATCCCAAAAAATACCATATGAAAACCATGTCAAATTGGTAAGCAAACCAGAGTTCACTTCAATGAAAAAGAAGGATCAGAAAGTAAGCCTCTTGAACTCATCCATACTGATTTATGTGGTTCAACAAGGAAAAATTCACCTCGTGGAGAAGAATACTTTATTTTATTTATTGATGATTTTTCCAGGATGTGTTGGATAGGTATACTAAAGCATAAAGATGAAGCATTTGAAAATTTTAAATCCTTCAAAGCTTTTGTTGAAAATGAATCAGATCGAAAAATAAAATGTCTCAGATCTGATCGAGGGGGAGAATTCATATCAGATGAATTTTTTGACTTTTGTGAACAACATGGAATAAAAAGGCAATTCTTCGTCGCAAGAACTCCTCAGCAAAATGGTGTGGTAGAAAGGATGAAAAGAACAGTTCAACAAATGGCTTGAGCCATGCTAGATGAATCTGAAACTCCTACAACCTTTTGGGGTGAAGCTGCATTTGCTACCATAACTATTCTCAATAAAGTGAATGTTCAGGTAAATAGCAATCAAACTCCATATGAACTTTGGTATGCTAAACCTCCTACTGTAAAACATTTAGAGTTTTTGGAAGCAAATGTTTTATCAAAAGGACTAATGAAAAACTTGGTAAGTTCAAACTCAGAGCAGATGAAGGAATTTTTCTTGGTTATTCATCCATAAGTAAAGGATGCAAATGCTATAATAAAAAACTTCGGAAAATTGTTGAAAGCGTTGATTTTGTAATTGATGAAGCATGCAGAAATCCAAAACAAATCAAATCAACAGAGGAATATGAAAGTGAGGAAGTTGGGGAATGCTTTCCCACATCAAATCAAAATGATATAGAAGAAGAAAAGATTGAAGCACTAGACGAAGATACAACTGACGGGGAAAATACTCCATCTAGGTATGTTCAGAAGAATCATCCAGAATCTCAAATTCTAGGAGAAAAGGGGGCTAGTGTACATACAAGAAGAACTCTTATAGGGACCTCAAGCTATCTAGCATTACTATCTTCCACCAAACCTCAGAATGTAAATGAAGCCTGCAAAGATGAATGTTGGGTCAAGGCCATGGATGAAGAAATTAACCAAATTGAAAAGAATGATACTTGAGAGTTCGTTCCTAGACCTCATGATAAAAATGTTATAGGAACAAAATGGAGATTTAAGAACAATCTAAATGAAAATGGAGAAGTTATTAGAAACAAGGCCAAAATTGTTTGTAAAGGGTATGCTCAACAAGAAGGTATAGATTTTGAAGAAAAAATTTCACCTATTGCCAGACTTGAAGCATGTTTCTTGCTCTTTCTAGTTTTCAAAAATTCAAAGTATATCAAATGGATGTAAAATTAGCCTTCCTTAATGGAGACTTGGAAGAAGAAGTTTATATTGAACAGCCAGAAGGATTCATCCTTGGAAATGATGCAAAAATTTTATGCAAGATTAAGAAGGCTCTCTATGGTCTAAAACAGGCTCCAAGGGCTTGGTATTACTGCCTTGACAAATATCTACAAAAACAAGGTTTCACAAATGGTTTTTCTGATAGCAATTTATACAAAAAGGTTGAAAATGATAAACTGCTAATTATTGTTGTTTATGTTGATGATATCATCTTTGGTAGCAATGAAGAATCCATGAGTCAGAATTTTTCTTCAGTAATGCAACAAGAATTTGAAATGTCCTTACTTGGTGAACTTACTTATTTTCTTGGTATACAAGTACACAAAACCAAAGATGGCATATTTCTTTCGCAACCCAAATATCTCAAGCAGATCTTGAAGAAGTACAAAATGGAAGATTCTAAACCAGTATGTACTCCAATGGTAACAGGATGTAGTCCCAGTCCTAATGATGAATCACAAGCAGTAAACCAACCAACTTACAGATCTATGATTGGAAGTTTTCTTTATTTAACAAGTACCATACCTGATATCATGCATGCAGTAGGAATTGTTGGAAGGTTCTAAGCAAATCTAAAGGAATCACATCTCCAAGCAGTCAAAAGAATGTTCAAATATATTCAAGGAACTTAGGACTTTGGACTATGATATCCTAAAGATACAGACCTTACTCTTCATGCATATACAGATGCAGATTGGGTAGGAAATGTTGATGATCGAAAGAGTACTAGTGGAGGTGCATTCTATATGGGTTCTCGGTTAGTGTCATGGTTCAACAAGAAAAAAATTTCAATTTCCTTAACTACAACAGAAGCAGAATATGTGGTTGTTGCATCTTGTTGCACACAACTACTTTGGATGATGAAAAATTTGAAAGACATTCAGATCACATGTACTCCACCCATCTCCATTCTATGTGATTATACAAGTGCCATCAGTATTTCAAAATATCCAGTCATGCACTCTAAGACCAAGCACATACCCATTAAGTACCATTTTCTACGAGAACAAGTGCTTGAACAAAAGGTTAAATTGGAGTATGTTACCTCCAAAGAATAGGTTGATGAGATATTCACTAAACCACTTCCTAGAGAAACATTTGAATATATCAGACAAAATTTGGGAGTAGTTGCTACATCATCCTGCTCTTAAATCCAGTTTTCAAAGGAAGGTTATTATATGTGGGTTTCATGAAGTATAGTTGTGTATACATGTGGGTTTCTGTGGCTGAAGGAGCGTATATGTTTTTCTGATAGAAAAACAGTGGGTCAAACTCTAATATGGGTGCTCTGTTTGATATTGATGATTATAGTTTGACGATATCCTTTATTCATTGATTTTTATCTTACTAACAAAGATGCCTTGATGAATGACTTGTTGACAATACACAGGTAGCATAGGTTTAAGGGGAGCATCAAACTTCACAAACATTCTGCATTGTTGGCATTTTGGTTGCTGAATTCAGCTATGATTTGTTGTTTAAGTCATAGGGTGTGATATGACTTCTTTAGTCATAGTCTATATTTGAATGAATCATATTGGACAAATGATGTAACTTGTATCCCCACTTTGCATGGGATGGATGATGTAATATTTGTTGTATTTCTATCATGTATAAAAAATTGGTATATCCCCACCTGGTTGGGTGGATGAGTCAAATGTGGTGTATCCCCACTTAGTTTGGTGATTGATGTATGTATGATTCATTGGTCATAACGAGTTCATACTCACTTAGTTGAGTTATAGAGTCACGCTATTCCTTTGAATCATATCTCTGTAGACTCGGCATGTACTTAGGGGGAGTATGGAAAGCATAATGTATATCAAAGCAAGAAAGTTTCTTGGTCCGTCCTTTGCCCCTAATGTCAAAGGGGGAGAGTATTTTGGTGTTGCATGTTATCTCTAACAGTCTCTACAGCTTGCAATAATCAACACCATCATGGTTGCCATCAAGTCCAAAGGGTAGATTGTTGGAATTATGATACAAGTGTTGTCCTTGATGACAACTCACTCACAAGTCAATTCCGTTTTGATAAAAGGAAACTCATAGTACAATAGGAATATTCAGAGGTAACAGGGTAGTGGTACAGAAGAATAGGAAGATGGAACTAAGGTCTACTGATCAGAATAAAGAAGGTGAAGGAAAAGGTTGATGTAAAGCAGTTTAAGAAGTATATGTAGGTCCACTTAGTCAAAACAATGTAGACACACTGATACATAGAAAAAAAAGTTTATACATATACATGCACTCTCACAAGAAGAAAATCATGTTCAAGTTGGAAAATCAAGGTTTTGGTCCAAGGTATTTGGTCTGAGGTAACTGGTTCGAGGTATTTGGTCTGAGGCATTGGTCTGAGGTATTTGGTCCAAGGTATTGGTCCTAAGTGGTTTTGGTCCGAGGTATTGAGAATGGCCTAAAACTATATAAGGAGGAGAAGATCATACGGCCAGAGTGTGCAAGTGAAAAGGGTTTCTAAGAAATACTTCTATCTGAAGTATATCTTATGTTGCAGGGGCTATGCTGGTGATTTGATATGAAATATTTTGTGCACCTTGAATTCAATGTTGGATCAGGATCATGGGACCTGAAATGACTTATGATTGAATGATCTGATATTGGTTGGGTTAGATCTAATTGTGTACACCTATTTTATTCTTTAAATGTCATGATTTGGGATCGTCTAAAGTCCAAAATAGGAGCGAAGTTATGAGTTAATATTTATAGATCTATACGTTGGTTCATCTCGGTAGAATCACATGTACACACAGGTTACACTCTTCCAAGTAGCATATACAAAAGAAAAGCCTTGTCTTCAGGTCTGATTGATCTACCTGATCAGTTCTGTTGTTTTATTGTTGTTTGTAAATGAAGTCTTCTTAGATATGAAAGTAAAACTGAATGCATAAGGAGTTTGATATCTGATTGATTGATTTTATAAGTGAAGTGATATCTAATGTTGCTTATGTGAAGCTCTATAAATTGACAATAGATTTTCAGTATATTGTTGGTTGGTATAGACTTGATTCAGAAGTTTTAGGTTTCATTCATTTTTGAAGGTATATGCAGGTTTGATTGAAGGAAGTAGCGTATACACACAGGTTGGGTTTAGTAAAGTAACGTATACATTCTGATGCATGATTTTTGAGGTTGCATCTAGTTCTAAATGATGATGTAGGTCTCTGGGTTCAGCACAGTGATCTAATTGTTCATATTAACTTATTGTTGGTTAATGCAGTTTGATTTTAAAAGTTTCTCATAAGACCAATATGAAAATTTGATGAAACAAGGCCACCATGTGTACTGGGAGAATCTAGTCTAAAAACTTATGAAACGTGGTCCCTAGAGGAAGAGAGAAGGTCGTAGCCTTCTGTAGGCCAACACCTATGTACTAGTAAACACATTGGCTAGTACAAGAGCTAGGGGGTTGTAGCTCCCTTCCAGTAGAAGCTAGAAAACAAGAGAAGGTTGTAGCCTTTTGCAGGTGGGTGCCTGCATATTGGTATGAGTCTACACTAGTACAAGATTGTAAACAGATTTTATTATTATTAAAAGAAGACAGAGACAATAGTAGCAGGTGCTTTTCACCCACATTGGGTTTCCACCTTAAATCTTGGAGTTCATGTGTGTTGCTTAAGTGTGATGGCTTATTCTGTTTTTACTACATTGTTTGATAAGTTATTGATGCACTGGTTATAGATCATCATGATAAATTAACTAAATCACAAGTTCTCTAGGTATACGTTGGTTTCACTAATCACAGTAGCGTGTACATGCTAATTCACTTCACAGAAGTAGCGTATACAAATTTGTTTGGGAAATGAAAAATTATTGATCTGATAATACTGATTCACCTCCCCTCTCAATATTATTTCCAACATGTACTCCCTTCATTTCTTTGTAACTCCAAGAAAGGAATTCATATGTTCCTTTAGCATGTTGCACAACTTTTCTTCTTGGAGAACAGAAAGAGATGGATTGATTTTCAAGGGTCTCTCAGGGCCGAATTCTATGGCCTTGACATGAATAGGATAGGAATCAGCTAAGCATAGATCAATTTGATGGTTGTTTTTGGTATCCTTAACTACTCCATCTAAGGACAATGTACTAGGAGTTGGACTTTGGAGCATGTGTTCGATCAAATCATATTCATCATGTTGTCCCCCTCCCATGGTTGTTTCTAAAGTATAGAGTTGGGTGGAATAAACTTCATCTTCCTCCTCCTCTTCCAACCACAAAGGTAAGTCATGTTCTAGAGATGGCTGAGCAGGAGGGTATAGGACTAACTTCTTAGACATATGCCCATTCTTGATGGTCATATTTCCAACTCTGTAGTTAGTGTAAGCATCAGTAGTGGCTAACCAGGGCCTCCCAAGGATGAGAGGGTAACCAGTAAGCTTAGCCTTAGGCTGGAGAACTAGGAAATTTGCAGGGTATTCCCAAGAATCAATGGAGACCATCACATCCTCCACAATCCCCTTAGGGGTCACTGTGGAGTGGTCTGCAAGTTGCAGAACTGTTGTGGTCTTCCTCATTGAACCCTGGAGGTTGAGCTTGAGCATGGTGTCCTTGGTAACCACATTAATGGCATCCCTAAGATCGATCAAAGTGTGTGGGATAAAGGTGCCATTGATGTGCACATCTACTACAGGGCTTCTAGGGTCCAAATACTTTCGACAGATTACCTACCCCAACATTAAGTCAAACAGCTATCCAATGACATTAATGGTAGGGGCATCTTTTCTTTACCTCCTTGGATGCTTGAAGCACTTCTCCTTAATCAAATTGTTGTAAATAGGTACATCCTTAATAGCTTGGAGAAGTAGAATTTTGACACATAGGTTTTTCAATTCTACCAGAAGTTCAGTCTCTTCTGGGGTAGGCTAGAGTGGTTGGGTTAATCTCTCAGGAAAGGGTGGTGGATTTACTTTAAGCACGCTTTCCTCTATTTCTTCCTTGACCTCCCTAGGTGGAGGTAGAGGTTGGTTGTCTGGGAGTACTCTCCCAGATCTTGGGATGATTTCCTGAATCTCCATAGCATAATTTGGATATGTTGTCTTTCCAATGTATATTTTTTGTGCCAGCCTATTGTTTGAGTTCGGATTTGGCTGGGTAGACATCTGGGATTGTTTAGGTGGAGTAGAGTGTAAAAGATATGGTTGGGCAGGTTGTGAAGGAAATAAAGTTGGAACATTGTTGTATTGGGGCCTCCACCCCTAGGGTGGTACATTCCATTGAGGTTGTGGTAGAACATATGGTTGAAATGACTAGATGGCTGGCGGGAATGATACTAAGGTGAAAAGGACCAAGGAGGAGGTTTAGACCAAGAAGGATGAGCGGGGGGGGGGGGGGCAAGAGAGTATGGATGTGGTCTGGTTGGGGTTTTAATATGCATGGTATGACCCTTGCATTCCTTGATGGTATGGCCTAGGACCATGAGGTCTCCTTTGGTTTATGCAGTAGAGCTGCTCAATGACCCCTTCAACTCATTGATATACAAATTTGAGTCTAGGTGAAGAGGGGAACCTTTTTGTGGAGTGGTTTTCTTCACAGACGGAGAACATTTGAATGAGATTCAATGTACATTCGTTCGTAGGGTGCCTCCTAGTGCATCTAGGACAGAAAATGGCCAAGGATCTCTCTGCTTCCTCTTGTTTTCTCTTAATGTGCATGGTGTCCATCTGTAGGGCAAGGGTTTGCAACATCTCACTTCTTAAATCCTCCAACATATTTCCAATTTCACCCTTGATGGATGAATTGGAAGAGGATGGACTGACCATGGGTTGAATACCCCTACCCTTTTTCCTAGTTTCCCTACAATGGTTTCTAAAGACAGTCTTGATATCCTCATAGGGTAATTGGTAGATATCCCCTCCTTGTAACAAGTGTAGGGTATCCAAAAGATCTTCCCTTACTCCTCTAAGCAAGACCAGCTTCAATGACTCAGGGTCAAGTGTGCACCTGGCCCTTTTGTAGCTAAGCTGGAATCTTTCTTCATAATCCTCTAGGGATTCATCATTGCCTAAGGTCATCCTAAAAATTTCCTCTTTAGTGTCTTTAGACCTACAGTAGTCCCGATACTTGTTGTTGAAGACTTATTGCATCTGAGCCCAAGTTGTGATGCTATCTCCAAGTAAACCCATGAACCAACGCAAAGTTGCATCCTTGAGAGTGGATGGAAATAGTTTCAACTTCTGCTCATCATTTGTATAGTCATAGGTTCGGCATATGAAAGAAAACTCAAATAAGAAAGTGTCTAAGTCTTCTGTGGTCAAGCCATGGAAATGAGGAAGGGAAAAAGGGCTTATATTTTTCATCTTAGTATCCCCATTGGTTTCCCTGATGAGGAAGGCACCCTCAACTCTTTCTCTATTTCCTTTCTCATTTCTGTTTTCATCCATAGGTTCAATAGAAATGGGTTCTCCTTCTTCTTCTTCCCTTGTAGTCTCTTCAAATATGTCTGGTTGCTCACCTAAGGGTTCCTCTAGTTCATAGCCATCGAAGAAGAGGGAAGGTTGGATGTTTGATGCAGTGGGGGTATTTGGAAAAAAATTCCCTAAGTTATCCCTATTCCTACGAGGCATGAAAAGAAATGTTTTTGTTTTGTTTTGTTTTTTTCAAACTTGGAAAGTATTTGTAGAATTGAAATTGTATACTGAATGAAAACTATTGACTAAATGAAAAACTAATTGCTTGATTGAAATCCTACTTGCAGAATGGAAAGGAAAGCAAAGAATGCAAAATGAAAAAGGAAGAAAACTAAATTACTTTTGCAGAAATGAAACTAAGAGCAGAATATTAGAAACAAGAAATAGAAGAAAGAAAGTAGTAATCACATATTACTCAGACACCTCCCCAACAATGGTGCCAAAAAGTGATGAGCACCAATATTGCAGCAAGAATGCTACAACTCCTAGAGCTACCAGCTTTACTTTATCAACCCAGGGTTCGTACAAACTTGGAGGTGACAGTGTTGTATACACAAGTAAAAGTGATGGTTCTACCTTTTGTCACTATTCAGCTGGCGAGAGACCACTAGGGTTTTCAAGCCAGACTTCTATGGATTCATAAAAATCTTGATTTCTGATGAAAGAAAGAGAAATCTACTCTAGGAGAGAGCTTGTCTATTGCAATAAGGAAAATGACTGAAATCCTATGCTAAAAACACACCATTCTCTAACTAACTGCTAAGAAATTGTGCTTTACAAGAATGCCAAGTTAACATGTATGAAATGCTACTACCGAAAGAATGGAAGTTCAAGACATCAAACATCACTACTATGCATGTAAAGGACTGAAATAAATATGTTTTGTTCTTTTTATTCTTTTTATGGAAAATCAAGTGTAAACCCTAATCTCTTTTGGTGATGTGGCAGGTGGCTTAGTGATGCTGGTGGATGGTTGGGAGGTTTAGGAGATGGTTGGAAGGTTCAGGAGACCCTTGGGTGACCTGGTGTGGCTTCCTAGAGGTTTTCCCTCAATTCAGCCTCAAAACAGGCCACTACAGGAAAACCTACAAGATGTACTAGAAACCTATAGGATTCCCTATATTTCTACAAGATACAACTAAGAGAAAAACAATGGTTGCTGGAGGTGATGGAAGGCTTAGGGAATGTGGTGGATGGGTGGAAAGGAGTGAGAAAAATCCTAGGATCACTTAGAACTCAAAACCAAGGTTAGGAGACGGTTGGATTTTCTCAATATGCTTGGAGGAATTTCTATGTAAAATGATGAGATTGGTGAAGGTCTTGGTGAAAGAAAGGAATGATTATGGATGGATGAAGTTGGAAGGTGGTTGCCTGCTATGATATCTCTTTATATTTCTGAAGCACTTGCTTTGCATCAAACATTTATAATTTCCAAAAAATCATGTAAACAAGAAGAATTCTAACAAGCAAGAAAAGTAGAATTTAATGAACTAGCTGCCTACATCATGCACTAGAAAAATAGCTGAATAAAATGAAATCATGGATGAGATCTACTGTAAGACTGAAGATGGAAGAGATGGTGATTGAAAACTCTAAATATTATGAGAAAATGGAAATCTGTCTTTTTGGGGTTGCATAAAGGTCTTTTCCTAAAATCATGATCCCCGAGGGAATAGGTGAGGCCAAGACACCTACTGATAGCTTTTTGGTGCTCCTTTTATCCCTTCTAACCTTCTACTGAAGTAAAGCAAAAATGGAAAAAAACTGATAAACAACTAATCAAATCCACATTACTTGCAATGAAATACTTCTAAAGACAATTTAACCATGAATCTATGAAACTAAGCCAAGCATAAAAATACAAGAAGAGGAGCCTTTGCTGCTAGGGTTGGGCCCTAACCCAAGATATTTGGCCCTTTGAGTTAACTCAATGTTGGATAAAGAAAGAGCTCATTTTCACCATCAAAAAAGAAAATTACATCAATGTCTTCCACAAGTCTGGAGCTCGAAAAATAACAAGAGTTTTTACAACAAAAATTCAAATCCTAATGAGGCTCTAGGCCTCTCTACTTATACAACTAAATTCCCCAACGAATTCTTTAAATCTAGGGAGGCTCGGCTCCCAAACTTGAGATGAACTAACTCTTTGCCTATTACTTGCTTGGTTTCCTTTTGATCTTCATGACTTGGGTGATTGCACTTCGAGATGGTGTGATTAATGGAGTAATATTCGAATGGGGGAGGAGTAAATGAGGAGGATTTATCTCCTACAATCTCTCTCCCTTGTCCCATTTGAGTTTCAAACCTTAGTCTTGCCAAAATTACTTGATTTTCTCTTCCAAACCTGCATTCAATTCATATTAGTCCACTACGCATAATATCTCACTTTAACTCATCTCATTAAACAAAATATAATGAAAACATGTAACAAATTGTGAGATGAGTTGATTTGACTATCTAGGAGGTGAATTAAGGCCCATACAATTACCCAATGATGAGGCTCATCATTTACTATAACTATATACAATTTTTAAGTTCTTCAATGATTTATTTCATCTCCAAACTTGTATTAGAGGAGCCATAGAACATGGAGACTTTCGGTTTATACTTTGGTTAGTCTCAAGTTTAAAAAATCAGCTTTGATGCTATTTTTTAGGTGGTCGAGCATATTAACCATGTGAAAGTTTCTTCCTTGTTCTAAAACAATTGTGTTCTGCATCTATTGGATAATTGTTTGTGCCAACTGAGCTAATGAAACCTACAAGACTAAAGTTTTATAATTTAATTAAAGTTTTAGAATTTAGAATTTATAAAGTTTCAAGGTCTAATTCTTTAAAGGGTGCTAACTCAATGGAAGAGCATCTGCTTTACAAGAAGGTGGTTGGTGGTTTGATTCCATCATGCCCTAATATTCATACATAATGGATGCAAATTGAGATGCAATGTTGGATACAAAGAGTGATGCAAAACTTGGTGAAAAAAAATGCAAAAGTGGATGTAAAAAATGGCTCAAACTTGAATGTAACATTAGACAAAAAAATGGGATGCAAAGGTGGACACAACACATGGCTTAACATAGGATGAAAACTCGAATGCTCAAAAGGATGTGAAATTGGATGCAACAGACAGTGTTAAAAATGATGCAAAATTGGACATAGAAAATGATGCAAAATATGGTGCAAAATGGGATGTGAAAAAGGGAGACAACTAAAATGTAAAAGTGGACATAAAAAATGGTCCAAAAAAAGTTGAAAAAATGGGCAAAAAATGGATGTAAAATTTGGTGCTAAATCAAATTCAACATATGGTGCAAAGATAGGCACCAAGGCTAGTACAAAACTAGAAGCAATAATAGGTGCAAAATTAGAAGCAAAAACTAGTGTAAGACTATATGCAACACCTGACGTAAGACTAGATGCAAAAATTGACACAAAATAGATGCATAAAAAGGTGCTAAATTAGATGCAAAAGACGGTGTAAACTTGATGTAAATGATGGTGCAAAAATGGAAACAAAGAATGACACAAAATAAGAAGAAAAAAATGATGGAAAAAAAAATGCAAAAAAATGGCACAAAACTAGAAGAAAAACTTTTCAAAAAATTAGATGAAAATCTTGGTGCAAAATTTGACACAAAAAGTGATGTATAATCTAGCATGAAAAAGGATGCAAAATCAAGAGCAAAAAATGATGCTTTAAAAAATGTACAATAGAGCCAGATTTAGTGCCAATTTGCTAATCCCAATTGTAAAAAAATCCACTAAAATGTGGCGCAAAATTCAACACAAAAAATGGTGCAAAACTAGAAGAAAAACTTGTCTTCAAACTAGATGCAAATCCTCATGCAAAATTGGAAGGAAAAATTGTCGTAAAACATGGTGCAAAACTAGATGCAAAAAGTGGTGCAAAATTAGACGCTAAACAGGGTGGAAATTTTGATGCAAAATCTGGTGGAAAAATGATGCAAAATATGACACAAAAAAGGATGCTTTAAAAATTGTACAATAGCGCGATATTTTGTGCCAAGATGTGTTGGGTGCTAAAAGGTGTCTTTTGAAACTCCTAATTACCTCACATTAATCATCAACCCAGGCAAGTCCTTTTATTCCAAGAGTGTACACAATATGTGCATGCTATGAATCCAGAGAGTAATGTTTCTTCAAAATGAAATATAAAACTTTGATACAACTCAAAAACTACAACTGTTAATGGAAATATTACATCAAGACTTAATCTTCAACTGAAACCATAATCAGATCTCAAACTGGAAATTCAAATGGAAATGATGTCAACCGAGAGTTCAGTAGCGGTAACCAAACTCTTTCAGCTGATTAAATCAATAAGGTTCACTGTCTTAACTGCTAATTAATTTAATCTACAATAAGCATAAATAGAATCAAATGACAATGCTGTGAAGCATGTAAAGAAAATGTACTAACTTCAATATAGGAAATCAATAAATAACAAATAAGATAAACTCACAGAAAATGGGAAAAATATCAAACCAATCAAACTTGTGTGAATTAGAAATATATAACACAAAGGATAGTAGTTTGATCCACCAGAGGCCAGGCCCTTAGCCACCAGCGAATACTGTTGAGCTACTTTAGAGAATACGAATGAACAGCAACGTAAATTATATATTAACAATTGAACTCAATTATCATTACAATATGGTCGTGTTTCTCCAATAGCAAGAGTCTGTACTGTAAAATTACAATTTGAAATGAACAGAAAGTCCTCCCCCTTCCTCCTATAGTTTTTACTTTTATAGTCAAAAAGAGGTAAAAGGTAAATGTGATCCCTCAGGATCGGGAGATCTGAGGGATTCAAAACTGAATGCTATCTTTTGACACCCTTCATATTTAGTGTTGATCCTCCTAATTCGTCCTCCAACCTGACCGCAACTGACGTGCCTCATTCTTCCTTTGTTGGTTTATGTTGTTCCATCTCTAGGGAACAACAACTGTTCCTTTCATCATTTCTCTGCATAAAAAGGAATAAAAGTTAGTTACGGTGGCTAAATCTTAATCGAGAGTATTTCATTCGTTTCTTATCATAATCCATCAATATGTTAGCGTATCAAGATATGAAAGAGATAAGAAAAGAGGAAAAATGTGATGGAATTAAGAGTAAATACATACCCATTGTGTAACTCAACATACTCCCCTACTTACCCTGTTTCATGTCCTCATGAAAAGTAAATAGTTCTTATGTAGTGCAGTTAAAGAGTAGGCTAGAGAGAAAGCGTCAAAAATTGGTCTAAAACCATGATGTTGAGCCAGGAGCACAAAGGCAGGCCCTTCCTGTCCTTCAGGCAATTTGTAGTCAGCCCGATACCCTTCAGGGGGATACCAAATAATGGGACTCCGAAACCAGCATCCTAACCAATAAGGTCCTTCTCTCAAAATAAGATTGTTGTAGGTGACCATACAGGCCGCAGCAACTTTAAAATTTCTGTAATTAAATGGTTCCCTATCTTTCACACTATTAGTGGAGATCGTCCATTTGAACTTAGATGCAATCAGAGATCTTTCTTGAATGGATAGGAAATATGATATTGTACTTTTATGCCATAAATAGGATCATAAAGAGTGAACTGGGATGGGCTAGGAATGATCATGCAAGGGAAAGAAAGGGTATTCTCAAAAATACTCAGAAGGTGTTGTTCCCTGAAGGGAATAACAAAAGAAAACACATGCAAAAGTGTTGTTCCCTATAGGGAACAACATAGAAAAATACACGCAAAACGTGTTGTTCCCTATAAGAAATAGCAGTTGTTCCTTGTAGGGAACAACAAAGAAAAACATACGCAAAAAGTGTTGTTCCCTATAGGGAACAACAACTGTTCCTTGTAGGGAAAAGAAAAATATACGCAGAAAGTGTTGTTCCCTATAGGTAACAACAACTGTTCCTTGTAGGGAACAGAAAAGAAAAATACATGCAAAAAGTGTTGTTCCCTATAGGGAACAGCAAAGAAAAACACACGCGAAAAGTGTTGTTCCCTATAGGGAACAACAAAGAAAAACACATGCAAAAAGTGTTGTTCCCTATAGGGAACAACAGTTATTCCCTGTAGGGAACAGCAAAGAAAAAAACACATCAAAAGTTTTGTTCCCTATAGGGAACAATAGTTGTTCCTTGTAGGGAACAACAAAGAAAAACTCAAGTGAAAAGTGTTGTTCCCTATAGGGAACAACAGTTGTTCCCTGTAGGGAACAGCAAAGGAAAACAGGAAAAAAAACCGACAAACAATCATCTCTACTATTCTAAGAAAATACAATCAAATAGAAAAAAACAGAAAAACAATTGTATGTACAAGTTTCAAAAATAAATTCTTTACGAGACTGGTGTTGTCGAAGAGTTGCCTTCTGCAGCAAGAATTTGTATCGTAGAATCTTCACGTATCTGTTGGAAAAAGGATTCCCTTGTAAGTGGTTTGTGGTAGAGGCATACCCGATGCCCATTTTCTTTAAAAGAGTAGCTAGACCCATCAATGGTGGCTAATGTAAGGGTGCCATTATCGTGCACCTCTTTTATCTCGTAGGGACCTAACCATCTAGTCTGGAGTTTGCCCAGGAAATCTTGGAACCTGGAATCATACAGAAGTGCCCAGTCGCCTTCATGGAATATATTTTTCTTGATGAGGGCATCATGCCATTTTTCTCTTTGTTGTTGAATAAGTGCAGTATGCTAAAGAGTCGATAGTCGGATTTCATCCAATTCATTTATTTGTTGTAATATGTTAATATGTGCTTCATTCAAATCTAGCCCTACTTCTTTGGCTATCCTCAATGTTTGAATTTCAAATTCTATGGTGAAGATAGGTTCCTTACCAAAAACTAGCTGACATGGGGAGTATCCTGTGGTATTCCTCCAAGTCGTGTGATATGCCCATAGGGCTTCTGGCAATCGGGTAGCCCAATCGTGTCTATGCGAGGTGACTGTCTTTGTTAGAATGGCCTCGATTACTTTGTTGGTACTTTCTACCTAGCCATTTTCCTACGGGTGGTATGGAGATGTGATTCTGTGCAAAATGTGATGATTTTTTAGTGTAGCAGCAATCTTATGGCCTACAAATTGTGGCCCTCCATCCGTAATTATTTCTCTGGGCAAGCCATACTGCACGAAAATTTTGAAAATAAAGTTGATTACTGTGTCCTCTGTTGCTCTTGGTAATGCTACTACCTCCACCCATTTAGTCATGTATTCCGTTGCAACCAGTATATATGACTTTTGATTAGATGATGGATTTATTGGGCCAACGAAATCTAATGCCCAATGTTCAAAAGGTTCAATGACTAACTATGGATGTAGGGGCATCTCGTCAGACTGGCTAGGGCAGTCCATTCTTTGGTAGCTATCGCATGCCTGGACAAATTTCTTGGCATCCTTAAAAATCGTGGGCCAATAATAGCCCATCTGTAAGATTTTATGTCCAGTCCTACAGTCTGCAAAGTGTCCACCGCAAGGTCCATCGTGGCAAGCTTTTAGGATATTGTAGATTTTTTCTTCCCTAATACACCTGCGGATATGCATATCAGCTCCTGTGTGAAAGAGGTATCCTCCGATCCAGGAGAACCGAGTGCTACGTTGCACTATTAATTTTCTTTCTCTGGGCGTCAGGTGTTTGGGTAGTTTTCCCACTACTAATTAATTCGTGATATTTGCGTACCACAATGTTTTCACGGTCACAGTAAACAGGTGCTCATCAGGGAACTGGTCTTCTACCACCACTGCATCGTCTATTCTTGGCACACGTGAGAGGAAGTCTGCCACCAGATTTTCCTTTCCTGGTCAATCCTTGATCGTTATGTCAAATTCCTGCAAAAGGATTAACCATTGTGTCACTCTTCCATTCGTAATAGGTTTATTAGCTAAATATTTGATAATTGAGTGATCAATATACAAGACCACAGGGTATCCTGTTATATAGTATCTAAATTTGATAATATCATAGATTACGGCTAGAAACTCTTTCTTAGTCACTGTGTAATTCAACTCAGCAAGAGTTAAGTTTTTGCTATGTAGTATATCGCATAAGGTTTCTTGTCTTCTTCTTGGCCAAGAACTTCTCCAATGGTCGTATCTGATGCATCGGATGAAATCTGGAATGGTAAATCCCAGTTCGGGCCCCGTAGTACTGGGGGTGTTAATACTAGCCGTTTTAATTCTGCGAAGGCAATGTCACATTTGTCAGTCCATATAAAATTGATATTTCCTGTCAAAGCATATAATGGTGCAGAAATTTGGGAGAAGTTCTTTATAAATCATTGATAATATCCAGAAAATCCCAAAAAACTATGTACCTCTGTTTGAGTGTAGGGTGTTGGCATTATGATTCTGGTATGGCTCTGTGATACAGATGTTGTACTTGATGGCAACACCCTCAAGTGGCAATGCTCTGATCAGGCTCTCAAAATGTTGGAAATTAAGAGGTACGCAGGAGAATAGTTCAAAAGGTGCGTACCCGCAGGTACGCCGGCCAAGAAGTGCGTTCATACCCGCAGGTTACCCGTTCATGAGGTGTGTACCCCCAGTTCACTCACTTCAAGGCAGAGAAGCGCGCTCACATGGGGTTTCTTATGTTTGGCCCGTGGTATTTAGCCTGCCGTTCTTGATTCTATGGTTTTGGCCCGTGTTATAGGATCTAATTTAGCCCCGGTTTGGATCCCTTGTATTGGTTATTGATGGTTTTGTCCCATGGTGTGAATAAGGGCTTAAATATAAATAGGGAAGGAGATCACTTGGCTAATGCATCTTTTGCAAATTGAATATCTTAAGATCTGAAATATTGGGTTATCAGTTTAAAAGCTTGATCTATATAAAAGTGAAGTTGAAAGTGAATCTATGAAGGGTGATCTCTCGGGCACATGATCAGATCTGGGCATCTGACTATCTGTGGCACACTGGGGGACTGCCAATTCGGCCCTAACCAAAGGTACGCAGGTGATTTACAGTGCAAGTGCGTGGGTACGCACAGCAGAAGAAGGCGCAGTGCGTGGGTACGCAGAGCAGAAGAAGGCGCAGTGTGTGGGTACGCAGCGCGATAGAGGATCAGGTGCGGAGGCACAGTGAAAGTACACGGCTCTACAGAAGCCGCAGGTGCGTAGATACGTGGCGCGATAGCATCTGATATTGTGTGGCCACAGTAGCAGTACGCGGCGCGATAGAAGCAGTGGGTGCGTGGGCACAGTAAAGGTACGCGGCGCATTTAAAGGAACAGTGCGTGGATACGCAGAGCAGTTCAAGGATCTCTGCGGGTATACGCAGAGGTGCAGAAGCTGAAGTGCGTAGCAACGCATGCCAGAGAAAGAAAAACTGCGTATCTGTATTAAGGCATTTATTTGACTGACTTTTCTCTGTTGATAAGGTGTTCTGGGTTTAGTTTACTGTTACTATTGATCTGGTTACTGCAGTTGACTGGGTGATTTACTTGTACTTGATGATCTCTTGATGTTTATGGATCCAGTTTGAAAATTTATGAAAAGTGGTCCTTGAAAGAAAAGAAGTAGGGGGGTTGTAGCTCCCTTCCAGGAGAGACTGGAAAACGAGAGAGAGTTGTAGCTCTCTGCAGGTTGCAGCCTGCGTACTGGTAAAGGACTGCACCAGTACAAAACCATTGTAAAAGGAGTTTCTAATTTGAAAGAAGATAGAGACATATTGCAGCAGGTGGTTTTCACCCACATTGGGTTTCCACCTTATATCTGGTGTTCTTTGGTGTGACTATCTGTTTTTCTTGTTCATGCTCATTATTTTATGGTACTGACATGCAAAAATAATTCGAAGTATAAATAAGGAAGATTTATTAAAAGAACTTGATAATACTGATTCACCCCCCCTCTCAGTATTATTTCCAACAATTGGTATCAGAGCAGGTCCTTCAGAGAAGCTTGATCGCTTGAAGGAAGATCATTCATCATGAGAAACTACGAGAGGTAAGCTTCAATCAGGCCACCAATTTTTGATGGGACAAATTTCAATTATTGGAAGGTAAGAGTTACTGCCTATCTTCAATCTCTTGGTACAGAAGTTTGGGATATCATAGATACAGGCTACACTTTTCCTTCAGCTACTCCTACAGATACGGCCGAAAAGAAGAAATATGAAACAAATGCTAAAGCAGTCAATACTCTGTTGGGATGCTTATCTCAAACAGAATTCGTGAAGGTTATGCAATATAAATCCGCAAAAGAAATATGGGACAAGATTGTCTTGAGCTACGAAGGAGATGAACAGGTAAAGCGTGCTAAACTTCAAACCCTCAGGATTCAGTATGAGAATCTCAGAATGTATAATGATGAAAGTGTGGCTAACTATTTCCTTCGGGTAGACGAGATTGTTAATTGCATGAAAAACTTAGGTGAAGAAATAAAAGAGGCTATTGTGGTTGAAAAGGTTTTAAGATCTCTGTCCCCCAAGTTTGAATCTAAAGTATCTGCAATAGAAGAAAAGGAAAATCTACGAACTCTTACTATGTCTCAGCTACACGGAATTCTAACTGCTTATGAAATGAAAAAAGGAGGTCCATCAGACAGGAGAGAAGTTGCTTTCAAGGCTTCAGGCAAAGGAGACTACTATGAAGCAAGTCACACGCCAGAAGAAGAAGAAGAATCAAATTTTGTCAGAAATCTTCAACGAGGTACTGGAAGGTTCAGAGGTAAGTTACCTTTTAAATGTTTTGCTTGTGGAATAGTAGGTCATTATGCTGCGAAATGTCCTCATAAGGATAAGATTGACAAAGGAAAGGAACCTGCTAGATGGAGCAAGAAACATAATGCAAATAAGAAAAGCTACTACACTCATGAAGATAGTGATGGTCTATCAAATAGTGATGAAGATGAACGAGGTAATGACTATAAACTTTTAATGGCATTTGAAGATGATGATTACATGGATGCTATAGATGTGGATAGCTTTCATGAAGAAATTTCTAGACTCAAGACATGTATAGAAGAAAAGAATATGATCATTGATACTCTACAATTTCAGATTGATGAAAAAGAAAAATATCTTGAAAAGTTAGAAGGTGAAATTGTTGGTCTTAGAAAAGAGATTGAGAAAACAAAGGCTATTAATCTTAAGTTTGTCAAAGGATCTGAAACTCTGGATGAGATCATCAATGTACAGCGTTCTCCACTAAATAAGACAGGTTTGGGGTATAATGGAGAAACTTCTCAAGCATCCACCTCAAAGAGTTATCTTGATGCAGCAAGAAGGAATGAGCAAAAGCACAATGGAGATCACCAGGTAAAGTAGGGACCAATTACATCAAGAACAAACAAAGACTTTCAGGTAAACCAGGGGCAATCCGTCTTAAGGATGAACAAAAGCTACAACCAGCCACAGGTAAAATCCTCTCAATTTGCTTCAAGAATGAATGACAATAGAAATTACAATCATTTGGCCAGAAGATTTGATAACCGCAGAAGTTTCTTCAATGGACAATGCTTCTCTTGCCATAACTTTGGTCACAAAGCAGCTCAATGTGTTGCATATAAAACAATCATGACTAGAGAAGCTCAAAAACAAAGAAGTATGACCGGGAATACAAAAAGGACCTATAACAACTTTTCGGTTCTTGAAAATGAAGTTGAATGTTCTATTTGCAATAACTTTGGTCATGAAGATTCTGAATGCAGGAGCAGGTTTCAGCAGACAAAGGAACAAGCCTCAAGCACCAAAACATGGAGAATAAAGGAACCACAAACAGAAAGATGTGGGATAGCATTTTATGCAGAGGGACAGGAAAATCTATGGTACATTGACAGTGGATGTTCGAAGCATATGACAGGTGATAAAGAAAAACTTGAATCATATTCCGCTTTAGAAAAGGGAAAGAAAGTTTCTTTTGGAAATGATACTCCTGCAGCTATAAAAGGAAAAGGCACTGCTCAGTTAAAAGAAAAGGTCAAAGCTGGAAATGTTTTGTATGTTGATGGATTGAAGCATAATCTTCTGAGTGTCAGCCAGATGTGTGATCAAGGAACCGAGGTGATATTTAGATCAAATGGATGTCTTGTTCGTGATCTTGATACAGGTAAAACAGTGATCAAAGGTGAAAGAACTCCAAATAATCTATACATATTTGAAGAAGGACAACAACAATGCTATCTAAGCAAGGATGATGAACACTGGTTATGGCACCAGAGGTTGGGGCATCTAAGCTTTTCACAAATAAGGAAAGCATGCAAATATCAGGCAGTTCGCAGTTTTCCAGATATCAAAATTCCAGACAACACCATATGAAAATCATGTCAGTTTGGAAAGCAAACCAGAACTAACTTTCCAGAGAAGGAAGGATCAGCTAGCATGCCTCTTGAGCTAGTACATACAGATGTATTTGGTCCATTCAGGAAAAGGACACCTCGAGGAGAAGAATACTTGATATTATTCATTAATGATTTCTCCAGGTTTGTCTGGTTAGGACGTATGAAGCACAAAGATGAAGCATTCGGAAAATTCAAATCCTTTAAAACCTTGGTTGAAAATGAATCAGGATACAAAATTAAGTGCCTCAGATCCGACAGAGGTGGGGAGTTTACCTCAAATAAATTTTTCGATTTCTGTGAAGAACATGGGATAAGAAGAGAATTCTCTACAGCTAGAACTCCTCAGCAAAATGGAGTGGTGGAAAGAATGAACAAAACAGTCCAACAAATGGCTCGTGCTATGCTTGATGAGTCTGGAACTCCCGCAACTTTCTGGGGTGAAGCTGCATATGCTGCGGTTGTTATTCTCAACAAAACAAATGTCCAGGTGAACAACACTCAAACCCCTCATGAGCTCTGGTATGGTGAGACTCCTTCGGTAAAGCACTTCAAAATCTTTGGGAGCAAATGCTATATTAAGAATACTGATGAGCAACTTGGCAAACTTGAACCTAGAACAGATGAAGGCATTCTTCTTGGTTATTCTCCACACAGCAAAGCATACAAGTGCTACAATAAAAGACTTGGAAGAATTGTTGACAGCATTGATGTAGTGGTTGATGAGAAGGGATACATTCCTAGGCAAGTAAATCATGAAGATATCGAAGAAGATGAAGACTACCCTCAAAGACAGAATGATGAAGAAGAAGAACCTCAAGAAGAACTAGAGGAGCAGATAAGGATAGAAGATAAGACTCCATCCAGATATGTTCAGAAGAATCATCCAGAATCTCAGATTTTGGGGCAGAAAGAAGCAAGTGTACAAACAAGAAGAACAGTTGCAGAAGCTTCAAGCTATTTGGCATTACTCTCTTCCACTGAACCACAAAATGTGAAAGAGGCATGGTAAGATGAATGTTGGGTCAAAGCAATGGATGAAGAACTTGAGCAGATCGAAAAGAACAACACTTGGGAGCTGGTTCCTAGACCAAAGGATAAGAATGTTATAGGGACAAAATGGGTCTTCAAAAATAAATTGAATGAAAATGGAGAAGTAATTAGAAACAAGGCCAGACTTGTTTGTAAAGGGTATGTGCAGCAAGAAGGAATATATTTTGAAGAAACCTTTGCTCCTGTTGCAAGACTTGAGGCCATTAGAATGTTCCTTGCTCTCTCAAGCTTTCAAAACTTCAAAGTATTTCAAATGGACATGAAATCAGCCTTTTTGAATGGAGACTTGGAAGAAGAAGTATACATTGAGCAGCCAGATGGTTTCATTCTTGGAAATGATCCAAATCTTGTATGCAGATTGAAAAAGGCTCTCTATGGTCTCAAACAAGCTCCAAGGGCTTGGTACTATCGTTTGGACAAATATCTTCATCAACAAGGTTTTTCAAAAGGATCAACAGATAGCAATCTTTATATAAAAGTTGAAAACGACAAATTGCTAATACTTGTTGTGTATGTAGATGACATTATCTTTGGGAGCAATGAAGAAGCTATGAGTCAAAGCTTTGCCTTGGTAATGCAGAAAGAATTCGAAATGTCCTTGCTGGGAGAACTGACATATTTTCTTGGTTTGCAAATCCAACAAAAAGAAGGAGGGATCTTTTTGTCTCAAACCAAGTATCTCAAGCAGATTTTGAAGAAATATGGCATGGAAGATGCAAAACCAGTATGTACACCCATGGTCACAGGATGTAGCCTCAGTGCAAATGATGAATCAGCAGCAGTGCATCAACCAACCTACAGATCTATGATTGGAAGTCTACTTTATTTGACAGGTACCCGACCAGACATAATGCATGCAGTAGGAATAGTTGGAAGATTTCAGGCAAATCCAAAGGAAACTCATCTTCAGGCAGTAAAGAGAATCTTCAAATATCTTCAAGGAACTCAAAACTATGGCTTATGGTATCCTAGAGATACAGATCTCACACTTCATGCTTATACAAATGCAGATTGGGCCGGAAGCGTGGATGACAGGAAGAGCACAAGTGGTGGTGCATTCTTTATGGGTTCCAGATTAGTATCTTGGTTCAGAAAGAAACAGAGTTCGATTGCCTTGTCTACAGCTGAAGCGGAATATGTTGATGCTGCATCTTGCTGCACTCAACTCCTTTGGATGATGCAGACCTTGCAGGATTTTCAAATCACTTGTATACCACCCATCTCCATCTTATGTGATAATACAAGTGCAATCAGCATTTCAAAGAACCCAGTCATGCATTCAAAGACCAAGCACATATCGATCAAGTATCATTTTCTCTGGGAACAAGTACTTGAAAAAAAGGTCAAGTTGGAGTATGTTCCTTCTAAGGAACAAGTTGCTGATATACTCACCAAACCATTGCCCAGGGAGACTTTTGAATACCTCAGGCAAAAGCTGGGGGTTGTTGATGCATCATCTTGTTGTTGAATCTCTTCTGATGGTTGGTTGTACGCAAGGCTCATCTGGGGTATATGCGTAACAGGTGTTGGGTTGTGGATTGATCGAAGACCGAATGGCACAGGTTCAGGGGGAGCATATAATGCATTGTTGGCATTATGGAGGAAGTACAGAAGGAGATCATGGATGCTGGTCTGAATATTGCTGCAATATGTCCCTATCTCTTTCATGGTCATTTATGGTGTTTGGTGGATTATGGTTCTTCTTTGCAGATCTGATTTATAGTCAGGGGGAGCATGTTCTTAGGGGGAGCATAACACTTTGCCCTTGATGTCAAAGGGGGAGAATGACGTTGAGGATCTTGAGGTTGCCATCAAGTCCAAACGGGGAGATTGTTGGCATTATGATTCTGGTATGGCTCTATGATACAAATGTTGTACTTGATGGCAACACCCTCAAGTGGCAATGCTCTGATCAGGCTCTCAAAATGTTGGAAATTAAGAGGTACGCAGGAGAATAGTTCAAAAAGTGCGTACCCGCAGGTACGCCGGCCAGGAAGTGCATTCATACCCGCAAGTTACCCGTTCATGAGGTGCGTACCCCCAGTTCACTCACTTCAAGGCAGAGAAGCGTGCTCACGTGGGGTTTCTTATGTTTGGCCCGTGGTATTTAGCCCGCCGTTCTTGATTCTATGGTTTTGGCCCGTGGTATAGGATCTAATTTAGCCCCGGTTTGGATCCCTTGTATTGGTTATTGATGGTTTTGTCCCATGGTGTGAATAAGGGCTTAACTATAAATAGGGAAGGAGATCACTTGGCTAATGCATCTTTTGCAAATTGAATATCTTAAGATCTGAAATATTGGGTTATCGGTTTAAAAGCTTGATCTATATAAAAGTGAAGTTGAAAGTGAATCTATGAAGGGTGATCTCTCAGGCGCATGATCAGATCTGGGCATCTGACTATCTGTGGCACACTGGGGGACTGCCAATTCGGCCCTAACCAGAGGTACGCAGGTGATTAACAGTGCAAGTGCGTGGGTACGCACAACAGAAGAAGGCGCAGTGTGTGGGTACGCAGAGCAGAGGAAGGCGCAGTGCGTGGGTACGCAGCGCGACAGAGGATCAGGTGCGAAGGCACAGTGAAAGTACGCGGCGCTACAGAAGTCGTAGGTGTGTAGATACGCGGCGCAATAGCATCTGAGATTGCGTGGCCACAGTAGCAGTATGCGGCGCGATAGAAGCAGTGGGTGCGTGGGCATAGTAAAGGTACGCGGCGCATTTAAAGGAACAGTGCGTGGATACACAAAGCAGTTCAAGGATCTCTGTGGGTATACGCAGAGGTGCAGAAGCTCAAGTGTGTAGCAATGCATGCCAGAGAAAGAAAAACTGTGTATCTATATTAAGGCATTTATTTGACTGACTTTTCTCTGTTGATAAGGTGTTCTGGGTTTAGTTTACTGTTACTATTGATCTGGTTACTGCAGTTGACTGGGTGATTTACTTGTACTTGATGATCTCTTGATGTTTATGGATCGAGTTTGAAAATTTATGAAAAGTGGTCCTTGAAAGAAAAGAAGTAGGGGGGTTGTAGCTCCCTTCCAGGAGAGACTGGAAAACGAGAGAGAGTTGTAGCTCTTTGCAGGTTGCATCCTGCGTACTAGTAAAGGACTGCACCAGTACAAAACCATTGTAAAAGGAGTTTATAATTTGAAAGAAGATAGAGACATATTGCAGCAGGTGGTTTTCACCCACATTGGGTTTCCACCTTATATCTGGTGTTCTTTGGTGTGACTATCTGTTTTTCTTGTTCATGCTCATTATTTTATGGTACTGACATGCAAAAATAATTCGAAGTATAAATAAGGAAGATTTATTAAAATAACTTGATAATACTGATTCACCCCCCCTCTCAGTATTATTTCCAACACAGGGGTAGGTAGTAAGAGGATTACCTGAATTTTTGTTGGATCTACCTGAATTCTAGTTGCTGAGATGTAATGACCCAGGAGCAGGCCTTCTTTCATCATCATGTGGCATTTCTTGTGGCTTAAGCAGAGCCTAGTAGCAATTCATATTTCCGGGACTTTCTCTAGTGTTTGTAATGCCTGCTCGAAGTCATCTCCATAGGGTGTAAAATCGTCCATGTACACCTCTAATCCCTTGTTTATCAAGTCTGCAAAAATACTGAGTATGGCTCTCTAGAATGTAGCAGGTGCATTACACAATCCGAAAGGTAATACCCTGTAAGAAAACGTCCCCCAGGGGTAGGTGAAGGTAGTCTTATCTTGGTCTTCAGGGGCAATTTGGATTTGGTTGTAGCCACTGAAGCCGTCCAGGAAAGAGAAGAATTTTTTACCTACCAATGTGTCTAAAACCTGGTCGATAAACAGAAGGGAAAAATGATCTTTTTGCGTTGCTTTGTTAAGCTCTCTGTAATCGACACATATACGCCATTTCCCATTCTTTTTAGGAACCACAACTAATGGAGAAACCCATTTACTATCAGATATAGGATAGATGAAATTTACATCTAACAGTTTCTGTAGTTCGTCTTTAACAATATCTTTTAGGTGAGAGTTTAATCTTCGCTAAGGTTGTTGAATGGGTCTCGCATATTTTTTAGGGTAGATGTGGTCAATACATAATTGGGGGTCAATCCCTTTCATATCTGGGTAATCCCAAGCGAAAGCCCCTTTATATTTTCTAAGGATTTGAATAAGCTTCTGCTGCTAGTCATCACTCAAGTTTTTGTTAATGTTAAGGACTTTCCCTAGCTCAATTTCAATGGGTTTGCTGTTATAGACAGTTGTTGTTGGTATTGTTTGGTCATTGATATCTTTTAAAGGATCTTCTTCAATTTCATTATCAAGGACTGCTTCAATCATGTGACATTTTAGATTAGATACGAAAGCTGGGTGGTTAATGTAAGTGTTAATAATATCATCTTCTGTTTGGTTCTTAAATTCAAGAGCATCTGTTACAGTTAGTGGTGATCAAATATTTTCGATTAAATATGTTACAGGTTGCTTCCTAGTTTTTATTATGGTTAGGCTTGGCTGAGATGGAGGGTATAAAGCTAGGTTCTTCACATCATTTCCTCTGGCTATAGTCATACTGCTTGTTCGATAGCTTATATAAGCATCTGCGGTCGCTAGCCAAGGTCTTCCTAATATTAGAGGATGTCCATCTAGCCAGTTTCTAGGATTAATAATCAAGAAATCTGCTAGGTACTCCCAAGAATCTATAGACACCATTACATCCTATAATGTCCCTTCTGGTTTAATAACTGAACAGTCAGCAAGTTCTAGCAAGGTCATAGTTGGATCTAAGGTTGTGATTCCAAGTCTCTGACATGTTGTTGTTGTGAGAATATTAATGGTTGCCCCTAGATCGACTAACGCATTGGGAAAGGAGCATCCATTTATTTGTACTATGACAATAGGGTTTCCTAGGTCTTCATATTTCACCGGTATCTCTCTACCTAATAATAAATCAGACAAAGTTCTGACTACGTGGACAGTTGGTGTTACCTTTATTTTCCTCGTAGGCTTTTTGGTACACAATTCCTTAATGGTTTTTGCATAGATTGGAATGTCCTGAATAGCCTAGAGGAGGGGTATTTTTACACAAAGATTTTTTAATTCTCCCAAGAGATCAAAGTCGGGATATTCGATTGGGCGAGGTATAATCAATCTTTCTAGGAATGGCGAAGAAGAGGTAATATTCTGTTCGTGGCTTTTCTGCTTGACTGTATTCTCCCTTTGAGGTGTTTGTTCTACAGGTAGTGGTTCTTCCAATTGCATATTTTTATCATCCTTTGGCTCGATTATTCATCCAGACCTCAATTTGAGTTCATTACATTCTCTCAACTCGGTTTCCAGATCCAGACCTTCAATAATTTGTACTGACTAGACTGGTCTGTTGTTAGGATTTGGGTTGGGTTGGGCTGGGAGTTGTGGTCGTAGATTGGGTTGAGGATTCTGCTGCAATGTGTAAGGTGCTGGTAGCATAGGTTGAGGTAGGGGGACTGTCCCTACTGGTTGGTTCGTAGGTCTTTTCCAGCTTGATTGCCAGTTTTGGTTTTGTGAAGTGGAGGGGGACCATTGAGATGGATATGGATTGTTCTGCCAGAATGATGGAAAATAAGAGGAATTTGGCCAACTATTGTTCGGATTTGACTGATTGGACCAAGGTGGCATAGAAAATGCTTGTGGTGCCCAATTAGGAAAAGGTGGCTGGTTCTGCCATGTAGCTCCTGTGTATTGCTGAGAATTATATTGTGAAGGCTGAAAGAATGAAGATGGGTTAGTAGGCATACTTGTTTGCCATGCTTGCCATTGGCGATGTTGGTTTAACAGGTAGATTGGTTCTACTTCTTCATCTGCCTCCTTGAAGACTGCTTTTAATCCTACGAGCGATGGGCAATTTTCTATGGCATGTTTTTTAGTGAATATGGCACAGGTCTATACCATATCCAATGGGCATTCTTTATGACTATGTTTCTTCCTACATCGAGGGCAAAAAATAACCAGGTTTTGTTCTGCTTCGACCTGCTTCTGCTTGGCTTGCATGATGTCTAATTGTGTTTTCAAGGTTCCGAGGATATCCATTTTGAAATCTTCCAGCAGGTTGCCGATTTCAGTACGAGTAATGCTTCCGCCAGAGACTTTCTTTTCCTTGGTGATTGCATCGCGTTCAACTGGTTTCAGTCTTGTACTACCCCTTGAGCACTTGGTACACAAATCAATAATGTTAGCATATTATTCTTGATAGATATCACCTTTACCCATGATATTTAGTGTCTCCATCCACTGGTCTTTCATCCCCTTAATCATTGGGGTTTTTAGCACATTATCAGGCAGATTTGCATATGGAGACCTTTAGCAGTTATATTGGAAACGCTCCACATACTCTTCCAAAGCTTCTCTAGGCCTTAATACCATTTGGAATATCCCATCTTTTAGTTCTCTAGATCTGCAATAATCTTGATATTTTTTAAGGAAGGCAGTTTTCATTTGGTTCCAATCAGTGATGGTGCCTCCACCCAGTCCCATAAACCAACATAGGGTCGCTCCCTTTAAAGTGGAGGGAAACAACTTCAATCTTTGGGGGTTGATGGTGGAATCATAACCTCAACATAGGACATCAAATTCAAACAAGAACACATCCAGATCTTCTGAAGTGATTCCATGAAAGGTGGGAATATTTTGTAGAGGGATATCTTTCATCGGGGCGTTGACAGCTGTGTCAACAATAGGATACTGTAATGTAGAGGTCTGGGGTGTTTGTGGATTATTGGCCATTGGATCAAAGATATTCCATTACCCTTCTGGGACCTTTGGAGCTAGAGAGTTGTCCCTAGGATGTCTAGAAGAGGCCGGAATGATCCTAACAGCACTCCCTTGATCTAGGACACTGGGTGTCCTTTGCTCAATTACTACCTCAGGAGATCTTGGTTCTGCTGGTTTAACCTTGGATTCCCCTGTTTCTCCTTCTCCTTCATAGATGTTGCAAGAATTCCCTTCTTGTGAGGGAATTGATCGCGAATTTTCAATATCTTGAAAACTCTGTTTAGTCCCTTTAGTTTTACTGTGGACCTCAGTGTAGGCTACAGATGGTGAGCCTGTGGCCCAAAGGGAGACAGTAGTATGTCTAGAAGCGACGGTTCAAGGATCTACTGATGGTTGAGATTCAGCTTTTCTTAAGATTTCGTTGATAAAATTTGATTGTCCAAGGGTCAACAGTCCCTTAGATTTTTCAGGTTTGGGGTGTGGGATTGTGTTGTTTTCTGGTATTTTCTTCTTAGTCATTCATGCAAAAATTCAAATGTTTATTTCTACCTTATATTCCTAGCAATTCTGCTAGAAAGCGGGCAGGGGAGCAGACATTTTACTTGCTCCGTATATAGGTTCTTACCTTCTATTTTTAATACCCAATTGTCTCTCAATAAACAAACATCAAACACCTACTTTACTTTTCTATAATTGTGCTAAAAAGCGGGCAGAGGAGCAAGCACTTTACTTGCTCATTACGTAGGTTATTACCTTCCGTTATCAATACCCAATTCTTTCCCAGCAACAATTATCATATATACATCACTCTTTGTAAAATGGCGATACTCTCCCCGGCAACAACGCCAAAATGTTGGGCGCTAAAAGGTGTCTTTTAAAATTCCTAATTACCTCACATTAATCATCAACCTAGGCATGTCCTTTTATTCCAAGAGTGTACACAATATGTGCATGCTATGAAGAGTAATGTTTCTTCAAAATGAAATATAAAACTTTGATACAACTCAAAAACTATAATTGTTAACGGGAATATTATATCAAGACTTAATCTTCAACTGAAACCGTAATAAGATCTCAAACCAGAAATTCAAATGGAAATGATGTCACTGAGAGTTCAGTAGCGGTAACCAAACTCTTTCAACTGATTAAATCAATAAGTTTCACTGTCTTAACTGCTAATTAATTTAATCTACAATAAGCATAAATAGAATCAAATGACAATGCTATGAAGCATGTAAAGAAAATGTACTAACTTCAATATAGGAAATCAGTAAACAAAAAATAAGATAAACTCACAGAAAATGCGAAAAATATCAAACCAATTAAACTTGCATGAATTAGAAATATATAACACAAAGGATAGAAGTTTGATCCACTAGAGGTCGAGCACTTATCCACCAGCGAATACTGCTAAGCTACTTCAGAGAATACGAATGAATAGAAACTTAAATTATATATTAACCATCAAATTCAATTCTCATTACAGTATGGTCGTGTTCCTCCAAAAGCAAGAGTCTGTACTGTAAAATTACAATTTGAAATGAATAGAAAGTCCCCCCCTTCCTCCTACAATTTTTACTTTTATAGTCAGAAAGAGGTAAAAGATAAATGTGATCCCTCAGGATCGGGAGATCCTGAGGGATTCACAACTGAATGCTATCTTCTGACACCCTTCATATTTAGCATTGATCCTCCTGATTCGTCCTTCGACCTGACCGCAACCGACGCGCCTCATTCTTCCTTTGTTGGTTTATGTTGTTCCATCTCTAGGGAACAACAACTATTCCTTTCGTTGTTTCTCTGCATAAAAAGGAATAAGAGTTAGTTACGGTGGCTAAATCTTAATCGAGAGTAGTTCATTCATTTCTTATCATAATCCATCAATATGTTAGTGTATCAAGATATGAAAGAGATAAGAAAATAGGAAAAAGGCAATGGAATTAAGAGTAAATACATACCCATTGTGTAACTCAACAAAATGCTCATCCAAATTGGAAAAAAAATGCACTAAAATCTGGTGCTATATATGGTGCATATTGCTTATTTTGTTGTATTGTGGGCTTTGGGTCAATAATATGCTTCCCTTTGTTATTCCACTTGTTAGGTTTTGACTCAGAGTCAAAACATGAATTTGATTCAAAAGCCTTCAACTCAACCACTAATGACTTCTTGGCTCGACACTCACTTGTGTTGTGATTGGGGCTCTTATGAAACTCACACCATTTCCCTATGTCATTTTTGTCTTCGTAGTGTTTCTCTTTTCTTGCGACGTTAGTAGGTTGTCTTGGGTCGCCCTCCTTTGGCTTTCTCCTTTATTCTGCTACTTGGGGGAACCTTTCCCTTGATTTAGATTCACAGATCCATAGTCTCGCTTATTCTGTTTAAATTTCTGCTTGATCTTGACAATGTATCGATAGGAAGCTCCGAGCGAGGAGATGTCCTAGAATTCCATATCATCTTGGATGTACTTGTGTAGATAGTCATGGAGCTTGACTACCAAATGATTCTCATAATCCTTGATACCCAACTTCATGCATAGGGTCTGAAAAATATTTGTGAACTCTGGCACATCTTTGTCCCTTCCCCACCGCAATGTGGTCCACTTTATGTATTTATCTTCATTGACAAGGTACTACTGCTCCTTGATGGCATCTAGGAAACAATTCTAAGCGGGTGAGGCTAAGAATAGTGAGGGTTCACTCTCATCCCTCTTCTTATAGCAGGTTTCCCACCAGTCCTTGACGTGGGGGGCAACTTTATGGAGTGTAAAAGTAATATTTTCCCGGTTGGAAAAGTCATGAACCGAGAAATATCCTTCTAGCATATTTAACCATTTATCTACAACATTTTCATCTATCTATACTTAAAATATGGGAATGTCAAAGTTGAATTGTGCCTTAAAGGGAGTGGAAAGAAGATGTGTCACCTGTGGGTAGCGGCCAAAGGATCTAGGCAACATTGTCCATCATCGCATTCCTCTGTCGCTCGACGGCTTCTTCAAGAAATATTTTGAATGGAATTCCTACTCCCTCATCTTTGTTTTCTTCCACCATGGGAGGTCATCAGGGTTTGTGAGGTTGGTTTTTCAAGGGCTCAACTAGTTTGATCCCTAACTCCTTATACCTCAACCTTGTTGGGGAGATGCAAAGAAAAACAGAGAAAGAGCAGGCCCGCTCTAATACCACTAATCCAAACTTAAATAGGAACACAACAAAATACAAATATAACCACAAATATTGATATGCAACAGAAATAACACTTCATTTCATTAATATCAAAGAACTGAAATATGCTTACAAATATAATGGAAATAAACTAGCTCGGGCGATGGTATCTTATCCCTAAGAAGAGATGTGGTGGCTACATGCCTTTGAACTATGCTAAAATGAGGCTTGAAGGCCTATTTATTATTGATAAATAATGGAAAAACTTAAACATCCAAAAACCTAACCCTAGGAGATGAAGTGCCAAAACTATGGGCCCCAATTGGGTAAATTGGTACATCAACTTCCCGAGGTCGTAACTTTGGCATATGATCTCAGTTTGACGCGCACAATACCTCGTTATAAATATATAATCGAGGAATACAACTTTCCACTGCAAACATCAATCAAAGTCTCATGTTCGTCCATTTTTCAAAAAAACATTGTTTAGGGCCTTAAAACATCTATGGAAGTTTAGGACCCGAAAAACTACCAAAAATAGTAACTGTGCTACAACTAAGGAAACAGAAAAACTGAAAGAAACAGTGGTGGGGGTCTAAGTGGAATAGGTGAATGGCCACCAATATCCACTTGGATAATTTACACATTAAATTCACCCTATAACATGCAAATATGTAGAAATAACAATATCATCATCATCAATGCAATGAAACATAAAGGAACAATAGAAGAAAATCATTCCACAAAGAGACACCAGGATTGGTCGGAGACTAGGGGAAAACCCACTATTGGGAAAACCCTTTCAAATTTTTCTTCTTTTTAGATTTTCATTGAATGATTCAACAAAAGAGAGTAAAAATATCCATATCTTCATCCATAGAACCATCCAACAAAAATCAACTAAACAATATCCATGAGATGAACCCAACAATGCTCATACTCAAAACCCTTATTCAGAATCTTGTAATGAACTGTCATTGTCTGCGATCAACTTCTGAATGTTGTGGCCAATGAGTGAAAACTTCAAACAACTAAAATTTCAGCCTTTATGTCCTAGTCTCATGGAGAAGGAGTCATGTGTGAGACTGATAGGTTCTAGTCGCTTCCTTGATCCTGTAAGCCAACAACTGTAGCTGAAAGTATCCTTTGTCAAGCCAGCGACTACAACCCAAAACCATAGTTTCCAATCGCATGGAGGATGATTTGTGAGTGTGACTGAAAGGCTTCAGTTGCATGGATAATCCTTCCAGCGAACAACTATAGTTGATATCTTTCTATGTCATGCCTACTACTGTGGCCAAAAACCCTAAAACAAAAATGTGAGCTTCAGACCCTGCAATTTCTCCTTCGTGTGAACCAATTCTTTGTAGATGAGCCTCAGACCCATTTGAGCCAAAACAAAGAAGAGAATAGAATAATTCTCCATGATTATGTCCAAATTAGGTGGAGGTCACCTGTATTTATAGCCTTCCAAGGGTGTCCAATTTTCTTTAGGGCCAACCTGATCAAATTTGCACGTGTGGGCTTATAATTCAAAAATACACTTTCCCTTCTCCAAATTTGATGATCTTTATGTTGATTTTGATCCTCTCAAAAATTTTAATTCAATGAAATAATCATCTCCATCAAATGAGCTATAAAAATTTGAATTTGGCCCTAGTTTACAATTTTAACAAGGAGAACTAGGAATAAATCAAGAACTCTTCTAAAAGCTAAGAATTTAAAAACCATCAAGAGAGAAAAACTCCAAGTAATAAAAAAAATAATAAATCCAATATTTATATCATCCTTATAGAAGTTTGATAAAATTCCATAGGCCATGAAACTTTTTAAAGTGATAAGAGAGAGTGACGGCTTGAACCACCTACCCCCTATGGAGGAGTCTACAAGAAAAAACTGGAGAGATGCTTGATGCAAACAAAAAATATAACTTACAAATGATGAATGTAAATACCATATAGAGAGATACACATCATATGATAACTAGACACGTCAATCTAGAACTCTTCTTGAACTTGCCCTTATAGAAATTCAAAAAATCATTGTTATTTTGTTATTGAAGCATACTAGAAAACACATACAAAATATGTCAAATATGAAAGGGGTAATAATTCCAATCCTATTTAAACTTCCTTGCCTACTCCTTCCCTAGATTAAAATCTACCCAAACATTCTCCATATTATTTTCCATAGGTGCTAGGCCACCATTGCTAGAGCTCATGAAATAATTATTGAGCATGGAGGAGGTCATCGAACATTAACTAGATTAGGAAAAATTAACATCAAAACCATCATAAATCCTTTCGTATCAGCCATGAGTGCAACCATCTACCAAGTGTGAGGAAATTTAAACCTTTACTCACTCCAACCATCACTTCCAATAACATAAAATATTGACAATATATTTTGACACACCCTGCAGGGAAGAAATGTCCTCCAAGGCAACGTCCTAACATTGCTTTCTTAGGGTGTCCATTATTATCTCAGTCCACTACATGCCAAGAGGATTATTTTAAAAATAAATTCCTTCATTAGACAATTTATATGTAAGCTTGTTTTAAGTTCTTCTTATATGTGAAAGGATTGTTGCCAAAATTTCTAGGGGAACATATTTAATTCTTTCCAAGCTCCCTTCTAATTTCCACAACTTGAGACATTAGAAGGAGAGGATCCATGTTGTAGTGTTTTTCCCATTTGGATAATGAGACTTCTCTAACTGTTTCTTATGGATACCTATAGACCATACTCTAGAGAAAAGTGTTCTATTTAATTTTTACTATCTATTCCACAACTCATTTGTTATTTTAATTCATTTCCACCATGTTTTGGTTACTAGGATTTCACTAAGTATGTCAGAATTTCAAAGGCCCAATCCCATTTTCATTTTTGGATATCATATCTTTATGACAAGAAACAAGGGCCCACTTCTTTACTTATCTCCTCCCCATATAAATTATCTTTGAATATTGCAAATATTCTTGATGATTGCCTTGGGTATTGCTAAAGCTGAGAATAAGTAAAGAGGCATTGCTTGAGAAAGTGATTTGAGAAGGGTGAGTCTTCCATCTAAGTTTAGATTCTTGAAAGTTTTTCTAGCAATTTTCTTCCCAAATTTTAGTAAGAAATACTCCCATGAAACATGTCTAAGTATTTGGATGGAAGGGAACTCCTTTGAAATCCCAATATTTAGGTAATTTAAATCTAAACCATTTGCAGAGTGTTGAGGAATAAGATCAAATATTTGTCAAGGTTAATAGTAATTCCTGAGGTAGCAATCAAATCCTCTAAGATATACTTTATATCTATATCCTATTTGATATAAGGTGTTCCCATAAGGCTGGTGGAATCAACAAATTGTTGATGTAAGGATTTCAAATCACTTCCATGAATTTTAATGCATTTGATTTTATTAGTAGCTATTGTAGTTTTTATATCACATCCTATATCTTCATCAATAAGAATAAAAATGAAGGGAGATAGGGTTATCCTTGTAAAATTCATTTGGAGAGGATGAATGTGAAGTATGGTGACCCATTAATGAGGGTAGAGAAGAAATATTTTGAGATCAAGGGAAGAACCCAGTGAATACACTTGTTTACAGATCCAAAGGCCATGATGATGTGATAGATATATTGCAAACTAAGACAACAAATTCTTTTGAAAAAAAAAAATTTGATAAACATACTAGGTTTTTAGAAGACCTAAGAGAGTGGATTAATTCATGAATTAAGAAAATACTATCTAGAATTTCCCTAACTTTCACAAAACCATGTTTTTCTAATGAAATGAGCAAGGGGAGAAAGGGTTTGAGTGATAGGCTTAAAAGACCTGGGATTTTTTAATTTTTTTCCTTTTGGACTAAGAGTGAGGATGGTAGCATCCAAAATTAAGAGGGTAAAAAATCCTTCTAGAGATATACAATTTCTTGTACATCCTTATAGATTGTCAACAAACATTCCTTAAGGAAATAAGTGGTAAATCGATTGGGTCCTAGTGAATTCCCCCTAGGAATTTCCATGAAATCTTGTTCAACTTCTAATAAGATAATTTCACAAAGATGGGTTGCATTTTATTAAGGGGTAACTAGAGAGGGACTATTTTGAGTAATTTTCTTCATGGAAAGGTGTTTATTTCACTAAGGTTTAATGAGCAATTACTAGTAGAAGGACATAAGATCCTTTTCTACATCTTCATAATTTTCCAATTTAAGTAGGAGATTATTTTTCGTTGACAATGTTGGATCATTGTACAATAAAAAAAATTTGCGTCCCTTTCTCCTTCCTTGTGCCATTGAACCTTGAATTTTTTCCTCCATAACATTTCTTCTTGGTTGTAACATTTCTCCAAATGTACTTAGAAGGTCATTTCCCTTTATTATAAGTCCAATGTCTTCCATTCTTTAATTATTCTTCATTGTATTTTCTCCATCTTTGTACTAATATCTTTCTTTGATCATGAATCTTACTAAATTTTGTTTTGTTCCAAATATTCAGTCTACTTTTCAAGTATCTTATGCATTGGTGGAAACGATGCATGATTGATCCATTATATGGTGTGGCTTCCTTCCTCCAATTTTATATATTTTCCTTGAAGGAGGGATGTCTTATTTTTTGGTGAAAAATATCATCTTGCGAACAAGACAGATCTCCCTAGGCTCGAAAACCAAGCCTAGAAACAAACAAACAAATAAATGAAAACATTCCCTAATTTATGACTGAATCACAGATACAAAGAGGATGCAAAGCTCATACCTTTTTCACGAAATGCTCGATGTTTACCCTTGATGTTGTCCTTTGTAGCTTTAAATTTTTCTCCCTTCATGCTCCAAGTAGAGACCCGCAAAGAAAAATCCAAACAAGAGATCAAAGCATAACATACATCAAAGATTCAATCATAAATCATGTAAGAGATCAAGGAGCCTTACAATAAACATTATAGTATATGCATATGGGAAAGAAACATGTATTTGTATTAATGATAAAGAGCGTGATATTTACAATCAAGTGCCTTGATGTTGGAGTCTCCTTGCAATGATCCTCAACCAAGCCTTTGAAATCAAAAGAACTCCAATAGATATTTTGGCAGCATGTAAGTAAGTTCATAGGTATAAAATGGAAACCCAACTCTCTTTGGATGCATTATACTTATACGAAGGAATGTAAGTTAAGAGATCCATGAAGGGAGGAGAGATATCCATAATGAGTGGGATGGATCCACTATAGGAGGAAGGAGGCCCGAGATATGGGGAGCTCAAGCTTAATATCAACCAATTCGGATTAGATACCCACTACGAGGCTTCTAGAAGAGGAAGCTCCATTTAATTTTTATTTTTACTCATGTAAGAAGATCATCACGACTATATCAACGGAAAACTATGATGACATTGCAAATAGTTAGTTATTCAAGGTGCAACCATCGCAGGTTGTGAATTGAGGACCCACGATGATTTTCGAAATTAATATTTTTTAGGTATTTAATCTAGGATTGTTATACAAAATAAAAATGCATTTCTTCCACATTTCAGGGGGATTTATAACAATATTTCATTGGATAGTGAAAGATACGAATTTGTAATCATTTGCATAAGTGTGAAAAATTGATGTGTAACACTTATCCAAAATGATTCGAACTAGAAAGGGTGCTTTCTGGCGCTTCTTTTCAATCCAAGATTAATATGATGGGACAATGATATGAGCCATAACTTGGTAACATAGATACTTCTTCCACCAATCCTATCAACATTAAGGATTTTGAGCGTAGGAAACTTTCAATGCGAGAAGCTACTTAGGTTGTCCCCCCTCTTATATTGTTCCAAATATAGATTCCATTCATTGTTTCTCGATCCACATGTTTTATAAGTATAATATCCTTGAAATAGGTTGAGTCCTAACCTCATATTTTTCTTCCCTGTCTCTTTTCAATTAATTATTTTATGATTTTGAAACCCCATCCTAGTACCTAATAATTATTTCTATCATTGGGTAAATTCCTTGTAGGGTTTGCAAGAATATTAAATTTAATATGGGCCATATAAATTGATAATAAATGCATGTTTTTCTAATCAAATGGTTGGAACTTCGCTACTAAAATCCTTTGACTTCATAAGAAATCTAATAAGATCATTTCTATAGGATTCTGCAATAGAGATATTCCTCTTGAGGCTCCTTGGGCATCAATTGCTAGTTATTGACATCCCCTCGAAATTAGGTTTTCTTTTTTGGAAATATGATCTTTTAAGCATTTTTTTTTTCTGAATCATGACTCTCGCTAGATTTTTGTAGGGAAATTTCTTTTTTGAAAAGTCTTTGTTTTGATTTTTCATTTTGACCTCTCATGCTCCATGAAATAAATTTCATTGATAACTAAGTTTGGGTGGGGGGGGGGGGGGAGGAAGGTTGGAAGGATATGATCATCAAGGTTATCCTTCCCTATTTTACTAACATTTCATCCAATTCTTGATTTAATTGTCCATTACTCTTCCTCCATCTATTTTTATCTTCCTTTTGTGGGTTTTGAGTTTTCTTTTAGTTTTCTTTTTCACATAAAGATGATGTAATTGGATTTGACTTAGTTTTAAAGTTTTGATGAAGAACCTCCTGCAGTTTGATACATGCTAAAAAATAAGCTATATCTCTTTCTTTAGAATTGAAATTGGTTCTTATATTTTTTATCCTATTTCATTTTATTGTATATCTAAATTTTCTAGGTCCATTCCTTATGATTCTTTTGCTTCTAGTGTATCCTCTTGTTCATCGGTCATTTTCACGTTCTTTGATTCCTTGATTTTTTTTTCATTGTGCTTCTTTATTCTTTGGGAGAGGTCCTTTTTTTCCTTTCATATGTATGATCTTGGGTCATTAATCCTTCCACATATCCAATCCATTCTCTACAGAGTCCAATTTTGAGTTAAGATTGTGTATTTATTGTTGTTTTGGATGGTTTCTATCGATACTCTTCTTGTTGATTTTTTAGTGGATCACCTTCTATTTGTAACTCACTCATAACCATATTGGCCTTTTAGATTGAGCCATTGAGGATTTCTAGTGCATATTTAAAGGGAAATCTCTAAATAAATGACCATGGTTGTGGCATTTTCTTTATTGAAATGGTATATGCTCATAATCTATGGGTTGGTTTCAAATTTAATCTTGATAATTGAGGCAAATAGTTATTGGAAGTACCTTGGAGACATTCATATACACACATATTCATGTGTTATAAGTCTATCATCCCTAGTTTTTAGTTGATAAAATCATTACAAATGTCACCATTACATTTCTAATTCCTTCTAATATCTCTTGGTCTAAAAACTCCTAAGGCAGTGAGTTTAATGTGATCCTAACTAGTGCTATGGCGAAATCCTTTGTCTTGGATGAATATTTATATCCAAAATCATATATATATATATATATATATATATATATATATATATATATATATATATATAGATATATATAGATAGATATAGATATATATATATAGATATAGATATATAATTGAAAAATATAATCCATTTTTGAAAACTCTATTTATGTCCTTATGGTTGTTGAATATGGTCATGGGAAAAGCCTTTTGAACCTTGTTTTAGCTCTACATCTCATTCTCATTTATAGGGCTCTTGGTCCATTAGATTAGGACTTGTTCATAATTTTTATTATTATTGTATCATCTTGTGTATATTGTAAGTTCTCCACTATTATTTTGTAAGTGATTTCATATTCTCTGCTATTCTTTTAGGTTAAGGGATGTAGGACCCCTTCTTCAATTGCTGTTCCATTTCCCACTATAGGGATCGCATTTATGTAGCCTCTAAAGATCATTCTAGATTCATTTTCTTATATGTCAGAGGATCGCCGATTGGACTTTTACCATTCTACGTATGGGTGGGTTTGGGTGTTGGTCGACCTAAGCTCACCCCTACTATTCTCTAGAAACTCTAACTTAGAGTGCATTCACCTTTATGGTATATTATATTAATTAATCATGAGTTGCGGATATTAAGCTTATTAAAGTTGGTAAATTTCTTTAAAATTTGGATGATTATTTAATATAACCACATAATATCAATACAAAAGAGTCGATTCTATTTAAAATAAATTCCTTATATAAAATATATCATGCAATTACTTTGTTGATTGATTTACACTAAATGTGTATATTTTATAGAACTGTATACTAGTGTAACCATATAAATTAAATGACTAGTAAACATTAATAGTGATCAAAACACTTACCTCGTGATACCCCAGCTCTTTCATTTTCCATTCTATTCTATATTAATCTCCTGACTTTTGCGCTTTTCTTTATAGGTATTTTCCTAATGATGAATCTTACTATAGACTCGAAATGCCAATTCATAAATGTCTACTGTGTAGTTAGTTCTGACTACTAAACTAGCTCAAAATCCTCTCCACAGAAATATTCAAACAATCACATCTCATATTGCCAAGATTTAGAAAAAATAGAAAATATTAAATCATAATTTTATATATATATATATATATATATATATATATATAATACCATATTACATTATTATAATAATATATCATTATATTACATTAATATTTATATACTAATTCATTAGTATAATATATTAATATTAATATAACAATCTATTCATATATTTTCATAAGAAAGTAATACATTAATACCATGATATTAATGAACTAATTCATTAATACATTAATATTACTATGTTATTCTATTAGGATATTATTAATATATTATTAATATCTCATATATTAATATTTAATTAGTAATATATTAATTTTTTAATTAATATATTAAATATCTTTTATTTTAATAATTATTAATATTTTATTATATTTCTTAAACTTAATGCATTAATAATATGAACCTAATATTATTTTAATTATTTAAAATGTTTTTATGCATTTATTTTTAATTTTGCGGTTCCTAGTTTTTTAGGGTTAGTTTTTCTTCGGTGATTTTTGTTTTTATTTTTGTTTTTATTCATTTTTATTTGTGCTTCCTATTTTTCTCTCAAATATTTTTTTCCTAATGATGGGTCTTGGTTTGGACTTGAAACATTGATTTGAAAATCAAACAGTGGATCATATTCTAGATTTCTCTTCTTCAAATTCTACCCACAAAAACCTACAAACAAGAAACATGTGACAATATTTTTAACCATGCAAATTCACCCCCATTTTACTCTCGAGATTATTACCTTGTAACTAGGTTTAGTTACAATACTAATGGCCAACACCATGGCATACTAATACCACATACCCAAAAAGCCATAAGTCATGTTTCCACTAAGAGACTTTCTACAACCTAGTGTGTGGGAGATGTTGTAGTGTTAGTAAATGAATGTAAACATTTAAATATTGGCTCATTATGGGGGAGATGTTGTAGTAGTTGTAAATCAGTGCAAACATTTAAATGTCTACTCAATATGGGAGATGTTGGGAGATATTTTGTAGCGTCCTTAAAATTAAGCATTAGATAAAAAAATAATATAAAGCACAATTTTGGTTCAATTAAAAAGTAATAAAAAGTAAAATGTATAAAAATAATAGATGGATTCAATTCAATTCGTTATATTGTAATTCAATTTTTATTGATAACAAAGAGGAGGATTGTCGTAGGCCCTAAAGTTATAGTGGTAGCGACTGTAAAGTTATAGTGGTAGTGACTGGAATTGACCCTATATCACGCGACTATGAGCCCGGCCTAATTATTTATTCCTCTGTACAAAAAAGAAAAATTTAAATAATAATCGTTCATAATTCACAACATATAATTAATAAAATTTAATTTATAAATGTATAATTAATATATATATGTATGTATGTTTCACTATATAAATTAAAATAATACTTCATATTCATAACTATTATATTTCAAAAATTAGTATTTAAATTTAATTAATAAATATATTAAAATTCAATATTTATAATAAAAATTTAGTGGACTTAATCTCTAAGAGCATGTGTTTCCTCCTAATTGGTCACCGGTTCAAAACCAAAGGGGGTGGAGTATGTATGCCTTTGTAGACTTGGCAGTCAAATCACTATGTGGAGGTGGGTCCCTTGTCCCATAAACAAGGGGGTCTCATGCACCAATTTGGTGTTTGGCTTGGTTGTGGCCTTAAAATTGGATGATAATAATAATAATAATAATAAAACTTTATGTATATATATCATTAATGCTATGCATATCACATTAAAAATTTTAATTATAAAAATTATAAAACATCTAGCTATATGTATCAAGATTTTAATAAAATTAAAAATAAAGTTATTTCTATACATAGAAATGTGAAATTTTATAAATATAAATAAATAATATTATTAAAAGTTATTATAGATGTATCTTAACTTTGGGTTTATCAATGGCCTATAGGAATCAAATTGTTGAATTTGCAAACCATTCCTCAAGTTTTGCGCTCTATTTTTTTATATCTTGAGACATTTGATCCCTCTCGACAATTGGCTATTGGTAGATCGAAAATTAAGATGGACCCATGCTGGTAATATGACAGATGTTCACATGACATTTTTTTAATTAATCAATTCAATGAAAAGGGAAAAAGGAAATAACTACTTTTGAGATAAATCTCAAATTTTGATCTGTGACTACTAATAAAATTATAGAATATTTTATGGAAGCAAAATCTCTTTCATCCACCTAATAATTATTGGTAATTAAATTAAAAATATGGAAGCCTTATTCCAAAATAGACATGTGTATTAGTGTAATAATGTATTATATGTTGTATAATTAATTTATTCATTACTTTATTAAACATTTATATCGTCATTTATATTTTTATAAATGATAATAAGTAAATATCATATATTAAAAGAAAATAAAAAATAAAAAAATTAGTATAGTCAATAATTAGTGCAACCATATAAATTAAATAGTTGAGAATCACTTATAGGCATTTTAAACCTACAATAACTATCAAAACACTTACTTCATGCTATATCTCTCAGTACCAAAATAAATAAATAAATAAAAATCATAAAAATTTAAATTATATTATTATTATTATTATTATTATTATTATAAAAGAATTAATATATGAATTAAATATATCTACATTAAAAGAAGCAAGAAGATTCGTAACCATGAAGATTCACCTCAACTTAACCATGAAGTTTCTTACACTGTAAATAGGTTTCGTTACAATATCGTGGCTTATCGATATTGCATGCCCAAAAAACTCACTCATTCCACATTTACTTAAAAGAGCAAAAATGACATAACTACTTTTGAAATAAATCTCAACCTTTGATTTCTCACTACTACTATGAATATTCTAGAATATTTTATAGAGATTAAATCCCTACCACTCACCTAATAATTATTAATAATTAAATAAAATTTTGAAAACTTAATTTTAAAATAAATTGTAAATAAATTTATCCATAAAAAAATATATAAACTCTTTTTAATTTTTCATTTATAAATATTTATAAATTTATTAAAATCATCCCATTCATGATTCAACCTACTTATTCATAAAATTGTTAGAAATAAAATATCATTAAACTTCTGCATGGTGGATATTATTTGTTAGGCTCCCTCTTATATATGGATGGTATTAGATAAAGACACTGTTCAAAAGTGATTCTCAATAACAATAACCCTATTTTCACCTATTTGCCAACAACTAGCTTCATACCCATCTACTCCTTTATGAAGCCTCGCATATTACTACAGGCTTATTAATGAAAGAAAGAGTGTTTCAATTAGCCACAAAACCTAAGGTTATAGTTGGCCCCATGAACACCCCTTCTCTCAACTAAATTCCCCACTGTAAATCAACTGCACATGTGACCCGTTTGAAGCAATCATGTTTAGGGTCAAGAAAAGAGTTCCAATTATAATACAAAGTCCCCACCCAAAAGAATTACTAGGTTCCGAGGTAAACTGTTCCTCGTTAAGTTTTAAGGTGAAGTGACTTTAGTGAATGATCACTAATATAATATTTCAAGTGGCCATGTCATGATTATTAGCATTACAAAGTCGGGAGGTAAAAGTATATGATTTAGTGTCACATTCCCTCCCTTTGCTTTCACAATTCTACAACTTTTCTTTCCATGGTTAGTGATGGCTTTTAATGCATTTAAGTTTAATCTTTTTTCATTTATAAAGATTAATTTGTAAATCAGTTTTAAAAAGTTATTAGCTGCTCTTTAGTTTTAAAAATTATTATTTTTAATTCAACATACTAGAGTAACGTAGGAAAAATAAAATGAAATTAAAGGGATTGGACCCAAGTCCATTTTCTTAAAGGGATTTGAAGTTAGACAATGTCCATATAGAATAAGAAATAATTTAAATTATCTTTCCATCACAAAAAAATAGTGATGAATTTTAATCTATTATTAATATATATAATGTTTATGTATGTAGCTACTACACCGAAGTGTATTATACAAATTTTATTAAAGTATTATTTTTCTTTAATGAGAGGTTAACAAGTATAAGTTTCTAGTTGGAGTTTGTATTTTTTGGTATGCATTTTATTTATAAATTTTCTTAAACTAGATTTATAAATGTCAAAATTCTAAAGCCATGAGTGTTTGTTAAGTTACCCTACAATTGATAGCAAAGTTGGTAGATTCTAACTTGGTTTGGATTTAGTAGGTGAAGAAATTACAATTCAATTTAGATTTGATGAAAAATTTAATGGAATAAATGATACACACACAAGCATGTCGATGTAGCAAGTAATTAGACAACAAATATTCAAATTTATTTATTAAATTGTATGTCAAGGTGCAAATAAGCAACATTTCATTAAGATGCATAAACTATAAATTTTGAGAAACATAAAATGAAAACTCTAAGCCTTCTTAGGATATGTTCAAGTCTAAGTAACTTGAACAACTAAGGTACATTGCTAAGCCTACATCATAGTTGAGTTTCAAAATATCACAATGGTAGAATAAGTCATCTAACATGAAGAAATTCTTCAATCTCCTAGCATATGGGTGGACAATAAATCTATATTAAATGTTTTATGAAACTAGTTCAAAATCAACTCAAACAATGTATTTCTACATGATGAAATATTCAGTGCAAAAAACTTCAAACAACGATATGATTCAAAATTTTATTTGCATATAATCAATAAAAAATCAACAAAAAGAGCATATTTGCCAACAACAAGCCTAAAATCAAAAGAACCAAGTGTTATAAGGGTCAAATGACATGAAGATTCCAAATTAGTCCCATGACAAGCTTCTACATACTTAATTTCAATGTAGGTGTAATGGGATTATTCCTAATCATAATACTTAAAGCCATGCGATTAACACCAAATTGACCAAACAATACACCATCGTCATTGTAATGATGTTTACATGAGGTACATGATAATTGTCCACTAAATTTTTAATTTTATTTTGATTATTTATATTTCAATATAAAAACAATTTTGGACCGAAATTTTTACTAAATGGCTAAGATCAAAACTATTTTAAAACAACTTTATAAATTAAAAACAATATTTAATAAAATCTAAATTCACATTCACTTTCAATTTAAATTTAAATCTATATATAATTCAACAACATAACTTGAATAATATATATATAACACAAAATAAACATGAATAAAAAATAATAAATATATATAAAACACAAAATTAATTTTACATGAGATGAAGATACATTAATAAAGCTCAAGTATTTAGATATTTTGAAATCTACCGCTAAAAACCTTATAATTGACCTTTATACTCATCATCATCAAAACTATGATACAAGAAAATATACTCATCATCATCCCCCATCCCCTTGTGTGGTTCAATTTGTTCGGAAAATAAATTCATTTCTTCAGTGCTTTTGACATGTCATATTATACAACTTAAAAGATGATAAAGAGGTAAATGCATGGAACTTGCAGCACGAGATAGGTTTGAACATTGTTTCAAAATATCCAAGGTGCCATTCCTCGGCACATGATTCCCCTCATGAAAGTGTTGGAATTTTGATGTCGGCTGTAGGATCTCTTTTTAATCATCTTGACCTCTGTCATATTGAATTTATGGCAGGGAGTGTAAATGGATTAGGCGTTTTTGTTCATTACCATTTTTCATGAAACTTTTATTAGTGTTTTATTTTATCTTTTTGTTTATTTATAAAACTTAAGTACAGATATTTTTATTTTCATATATGTTTTTTAGTTTAGTATGTTAGGATGTTATAATGTTTTATTTTGTTTTATCTTGTCTTATTTAACATTGATTTGGTCAAATTACATAAAAATGAAAATTAAATAAAAACAAAATAAAATAGTTCATTTAATATTTGATGGTTTTTGGCTTTTAAATTTTGAATATAATATTTTAAAATATAATGTTTTTTAAATATTACATATATATATAATAAAATTATTCATTTTTTGTTGGGTTGAGAGGTACTCTCTAGCCTTTATGCTAGATATATGTAATGTAATGTAAACACTTTGACTCGGTCAAATTAAAATTAAAATTAAAATATGATAGTGATGTGTAATTTAATGTGACGTAATATAATGTAGACATTTTAACTCGGTGAAAATAAAATAAAAATAACCTTATAAAAATTAAATAAAAATGAGCCATAGTATTCATGTGGAATATAACCTATTTAAGGGGGAAATTAAACTAGCCTAGATCCATCTTAGTTTGATGTTATATTTAGATACATAATTAGCTATAGAAAATGATGTCGTTGAATCCATGTAGCTTGTAAAGATTAAAAAATATTATGGATATGTTCGTGTTGGGAATTTGTATGGATCTGTTCGGCGACCCTATGTCTTTTTGTATGCTTTGTTTTTATCGTTGAATGGATGAATACATAATGTGCATATATGTGTAGAAGCTTCAAACAACTCTACATTTAATTTGTTCGGCAGGACCCTTCACTTGTCCTCAGGAACTTGTTGCTTAAGTGCTACACCTGCCCTAATGGCATTAATTATATCATAGATCTTAGGGTTTAGGGTTACAACCTCATGGTTCTTAACTGGATTCATTATTATAAGATATGTAGGATCCTAAGCAACAGATCACGATTAAGAGCTTCAATTGTATGCATTAGCAAGAGGCATGATACAAGAGAATACATCAAACATCCTTACATTGGTTGTCCTTCCCTTGGATGATGTAACCGCTTCCTCCCACATTTACCCACTTTCACTGGCTTGCACAGGGTAAACATGATCTGAGAGTCACTATGATATTACTCAACCTCCTATGTGATCTTAAGGAAATGTATTCGACAATTGAAGACCTTACTAACTTCCCTTAGGTGCCACGGGACCTCTAGGAGTAACCAAACCCCTCTAGGTGTCCAATCCCTGAGACAACTCACTTTCCCCTAACCTTGAGCCCCAGTCGTTCCCTTGCCGAGGCCTCCATGCAACTATGGGTTCCCAATCCCTCCCATAAGCCTGCATCAGTGCAACTGTGGCCCTTTTTTGCTAGTGTTGTGCTAGCGACTGCAATAATTAAGGCTACTCTCCAGGGTTGTGATTAAGCCTCTGCCCAGAAATCCATGAAACTTCCAAAACTTATAAAAGACATGAAGACAATTCTTACATATCAAAATTGGAACCAGGGCTTGACCTGACCATCCCCAACCGAGACTAACATTTTGTCAAGCACTTGGTATATAGACAACCTACAAGTCATGAATGCAAGTCTGAACATAAGGGACTTAAAACTTAATTGAGGTTTAACAAGAAATATCTCTACCTTCTCACATTAGTTGTCATATAGTCAATTAGGTATTGCATTAATTATTTATTTAGTTACAAGTAAAAACATGAATAGATCCATGAATGAGAATTGGCATATAACCATGCTCATAACTAGCATATAACTAGATAAATAACAATAATGAAGCAACCATTAAAGACACATAATAACCAGTACATTTCCTTACCAAAAGAAAGAGAACTTAGCTTTTATTAAACATATGCAATTACCAACCAGGTTTGGGACTCCCATGTTCCACCCAACCATAGATTGGATGAATCATATCTTTTTTTCAGCCAATCACCCGGTGCCATATTCCAAGCATGAATGTGGTATCTCATGGGAATAACCAATCCAAAGACAACCAATGGAATCTAGAGGTTAAACCACCTCCACCCTCTCCATACCATTATCACACCTAAACCAGTGCCAAGATCAAAAAAATGAACTGAGCTTGGATGCCTCAGAATTTCTTCACCATCCTTAAGGAATCTTCCTGTCTCCACCCTAAAGGTTTACCGTGTATCCTGCCATTACATGTCAAGGGATTCCTAGGCATTTGGGAATTTTCCTGAGACCACCTCACCCCAGATTCCAAAACCATCTAGCAATCCAAAGCTCAAACCGAGAAAAATCCCATCACACCATGGCTATCCAGAAATGGCAAGGCTAGGCTAAAATCCACTGTCAAATCTTGGCAAAATCCATGCCAATGACAACAAAAGAACCATATACCAACATGCACATACCATGCATGTCAAAACCAGTTAGGAAATCACACATGCAATATGTTACCTGCAAATATTCCCATTGAAGTTGCTTGATCCTTGCCTTCATTTGCTTTCCTTGTCCTTCTTTGCTTTAGTTTCCTTTACTTGCTTGCTTAATTTCTTTCTCCTCTTGGTGCTCTTCTCCTCTCTAAAGCTAATTCCAAAACTGAATTGACAAAAGGTACCAACTGATCCTTAGAAGCCTTTTTATTAATGAGGTCTCTATTTTCTTCAATTTTCCATTATTTTCCTTAATTTTCCTCCTCACATGCAACCTATGACCTTTCACCTTCCTTTTCTCCTAATTTCCATTATTTTCATAAATAAAATGCCAAATAATTCCTCTTTGCCTTTCCAAAGCCTTAGCCATTGCCTTTTCCAATTTCCCTTAGCCATAAAACACAACAAGTGATGCCCAGTAGGATATTTTTCCCAACATTTAGCTTGGAATAAGTGTCCCTTTCCCATGGTCTTATTTTACCTTTATTAACTTTTATTACATGAACTTTTAACCTGGGGTTGTTATAGACCCCTCCCCCCTTAGGGGAACATCGTCCTCAAAAATTTTTGAAGAGAAAAACCATACTGCCTATGGAGATTTATAACCCAACTATTGCAATATTTACAATAACATCCCGCTCAAAAGAAAAATCATCATGTAAAACATAACATGACAACCATACCGCTTATTGGAGCTTTATAACTTAGCTCATTATGGTATTTACAATAACAACCATACATAAATATGTACAAATACCAAGACTCATTTTCCTTCATCGGAAAACAATGAAGGATACATAGCCCACATCTGATCAACCATCTCCCATGTAGCTTCTTTGGGCCCAAAGTGCTTCCACTGCACTTTAACCTACTCAAGTGCTCTGTTCCAGAGCACGAGATGTTTCCGCTGCAATATGCATTGGGGTTCCGGCTGGAATTCTCCTTCTTGCTCCACCTGCAATATAGACCAATCAATAACATGATCAACATCCTTTACATATCTTTTAAGCAATGAAACACAAAAAAAATCTTGGACTTCAACTATCGAAGGCAGTGCAAGTTTGTAGGCCACTGGTCCAATCCTCTCGAGGATCTCAAAAGGCCTGCAATATTGTGGTGCCAACTTGGCACTTGATCGAATCCTCAAGGATCTATCCTTGGGCTTGATGTGAAAATGCACATGCTCCCCAATCTGAAACTCCTTAAATGGCCTGTGCTGGTGTACATAACATTTCTACCTCTCCTGTGCTACTTTTAGATTCTTCTTCATAACCTGCATTTCTTGTTCCATGTCTGCCAACATGTCCAGTCTATTAAGTACCTTGTTCACTAGATCACTCCAATTGATGGGAGTGTTATAACTCTTCCCATACAGTCCCTCAATTGGACTGATCCTTAGTGACTCTTGATAATTTTTGTTGTATAAAAACTCAAGCAATGGAAGGTACTCCTCCCATCTCCTCTATTGATGCATGACATACATCCTCAACATATCCTCCAATATCCTGCTGACCCTCTTTTTCTGTCCATCTGTCTATGGATGATAAGTTGGGTTGAAGGCCAAGCCTGTCTCCAATCCTGCAAACAACTCCTTCCAAAACTTGAAAGTAAACTTGGCATCCCTATCTGACACAATCTTCTTCAGAACACCATGTAATCTCATGATCTCTGTGATGAATATCTATGCTACCTCACTAGATGAATAAGTAGTCTTCACTGGAATGAAGTGAGCTACCTTTCTCAACCTATCTACCACAACCATGATAGAATCATGTTGCCTCGATGTCCTCAGAAGACCTGTAATGAAATCCATGGAAATGACCTCCCATTTCCACTCTGGAATTGGAATAGGTTGAAGCAATCCACCTGGATGCTTACACTCTACTTTGACCTGTTAAAAGTCCAAACATCTCGCCATGAACTTTGCCACTTCCTTCTTCAGATTTAGCCAGTAGTAGAACTTCTTAACTGTTGTCAACATCTTCTAATATCCTGGGTGACCTGAATATGGTTTTACATGAAACTCCCTCAAGATAAGCTTCTTGAGTTCATTGTCATCCAACACATAGATCATGTCCCTAAATCTCACCAAGCCATCTGTTGTAAGATGATAATCCATATCCTGGTCAATTGCACCCTATTGTAATGTGTGCATAAGCTCCCTATAACTATCATCCTATTGTCCTACTTGTAAGATCCAATCTTGTAAATTTGTCCCATATGAGTTCATTTCTGGAACATGGTTCAACTGCACTTTCCTGCTGAAAGCATCTGCAAACCTATTCTCCTTTCCATTAATGTACCTAATCTCAAAGTCAAACTCACTAAGAGTAGCCAACCATCTAGCTTGCCTAACATTCAGATTTGGTTGGTCAAACAAATATCTCAACCCACTGTGATCATTCATCAACAAAAACCTCCTGCCAAGAAGATAATGCCTCCACACCTTCAAGGCATGAATAATAGCTCCCAAAACAAGATCATGTGTCACGTAGATCTATTCCTTCTCATTCGATATCTTAGACTTATAGCATATCACTTGTCCCTTCTGCATCAAGACTCCACCAAGTCCTCTCTTCCAAGCATATGTACACACTACAAACTCTATGTTTGGATTTGCAATCTTTAACACTAGAGAACTTGTCAATAACTGCTTCAACTACTCAAAACTAATTGCACACCCCTCTGTCCATTCAAACTTCTTACATTTCCTCTACAATGATGTAATAGGATATGAAATGTGTGAGAAGTTCCCGATGAACCCCCTGTAGTAACCCGTTAAGCTCAAGAATGATATGGCTTCCTCCACATTTCTAGATGTTTCCCACTCCATGATAGATTTTATCTTCTCCAAATCTACTTATATGCCATTCTTGGAAACAATATGTCACAAGTAGTGTACTTATGTCTAAAACAAACTGCACTTGCTAAGTGTTAGGGCCTAAATCTACCTCAGGCTGACAAAGGCAGGATCTAGGGTAACATCAAACCATGCTTAACCTGGTAGCTAGCCCTACCAGGTCGGGAGAGGGCTCTCTCCTTGTCAATCTCAGGAAAATATGGTCAATGAAGCTTGATATGACTGATGTAAACACTAATTTTATGCTATGTATATGATCAGAGGAGTTTGATTGAAATTTAATGTTGGTTTGTTGGATCAAATGTGAAAGGCAGTTTTGGGTCTGGGGAATGGACTCAGTCTTGCAAAGGTTTCTGTGGGGCGAGGTAGGAAAATGCTTTAGTACTTTTAAATAAGTGAGATGGAGAGTCTTATGACTGGTGAGGAATTGGAGAGGGCATGAGAGTCTCAGGAATCCTCTTCAAACAGTTGAAAACATAAATGACTAAACAAACCCAAGGTAGAGAACTACAACATCAATGAATTCTACCTTTATCCTTGATTCATTTAGTTAATCTGAACAGAAAGAGATGATGAAATACATAAACACATGTAAACTTGAATTACAGAAGTAGAAACAATACCAAATCAAATTTCCACAAGAATCTCACAAAATGCTACAAACCCTGGTCTATTCCTTTGCCAAACTGTAGAGATGAATGTACAATAATGCTCAAAGCAATCAAAAGAGTCCAACCTTTTCCAATGACTGAAAAACTATTAGATATAGGAAACAAAAACTCATGCTAGGCTTTAGGGGTCGAATTCATGAGTTTAGGAGTTTTTTCAACAAGATCTAAACTAAGAACTGAAAAGTAGGTAGTGGAACAGCTTGCCTCTAAAACCTAGGAAACTGATTCATTCAGTTGCAAACTACCTTTTCATGATGAATCTACCTCTATGAGTGAAAATTTAGCATAATTACATCAAAATCAATCAATTCACATCAAATTACATCATGAGTTTTATTATTAGAAAGAGAAAAGTCAAACTGTGAAGAAACTAGGCGAAAAAACAGAGTTTTTTTACCAAAATGAGAAAATTTCATCCTGTGCACCACGCTACTTTGGAGCTATTTTTTGAGGCCTTCCCGTGCACCAAATTTGCTCTAAGTGGGTTTGTTGGAGAGGTATGCCTATCTACTTTCCAAAACCAGTGGAATTTCAAAATTTGGTATCCATTTGCCCCTCCAAAAATGAGATCTCCCAACAATATTTCCTGTGTGTCCAAAAAGGGGCAGAAAGGTCATTTTTGAGGTGTTTTTGACCCTTTTGGAAGCTCAAAACTTGTCAAAATTTCTTGGCCATGTGAGGGCATTCATAGTTTTCCATGAGGAATCCAAAAATGCTGAGTTTTCCTCAAAATGAGGTCCCGAGCAAAAGCGTTCTCCAGGTGGCGCGGCGCACCAGGCAGAAAAAACTATTTTTTAGGCCAAAAATTCAAAATTTGCAAAAATTTTCCCAAATTTCTTGAAATTTGGACCGAGTGTTCTTCATCAGGTGCTATGTTGGGCTAAGGAAGCCTCAACCAAGATCTGGAGTCTAAATTTCTCTTTTCTCTTCCTCATGGCTTTCTTCAACTTGGCCTTCAAAATCCTGATTCTCTCTTTGCACACTTTGTTTCTTGCCAAATAGTGATAGGCCATGTGCCTCAACATCTTTTTTTCTTTTTTGGCCTTCTCCAGCATCTTCTCCAAGTGCATATTTTTCTTCTCCAACCAATACTCCTTGTCATTCTCTATCTCTTGTTCAATGGAAGTCAAGGTGACATGGTCCTCTTTGTCATTTTGCCTCTTCAGTTTCAACATTTCTAGCTCCATTAGGCTTTGCTTATCCTCCAACTATTTGTTCTCTTTCTTGTTCATCATCTACATTATCCTCGTGCATCTTCTCTTTTCCTTTGCTTTGTTGCTTATGTTTCTCCATAGAACTATCACTGAGTGTCTCTTCCTCGTAGTTCTTGTCTTAGGAAAATGATGAGATGATGGTATGGTGGAAAAAATGAAGATGAAAGAGGGATGAAAGAGGACAATGGTGATGAGTATGAAGAGATTTTACTCTTGGGAAATGAAATTGAGGAAAGAAGGGAATAGTTTTGGGAGATTAGGGTTTAGTGAGGGATTTATGGTTTTATGAGGGAATTAATTACTTTAGGGGAGTGGGATATGGGAAAATAGGATAAATGGAGTGTATTAGGGTAATAAAAGAGTGAAAAGGGGTTTTGATGCTGGATATAGTGGTTTTTAGGGAGTGATAGGGTTTGGGAATAGTAAGAATTAGGTATTAGGGTTTTGGGGATAGGGGGATAGATGAGTGTGAATGAGAGGGGTAAGGTATATGAAATTATGGGAGTATAGTGGAGGAATGTGAAAATGATTGTAGGGAGCAAACAACAACAATGACAATTTTTGCAAACCCTAGACAACGTTTTTAGTGGGTTGTGCAACAAACTAGGGTTTGAATTTGCACCTATCTAAAAGCCATCAAGGAGGATGAAAAATCTTGCAAAGGCACTTTAGGATGTTTCACTTACTTGGAAGGAATAATTTTTCAATATTTGGAGGCTTTGCAAGATGATTTGAGTTAAATTTGGGCTAAGCAGGCAGGTGCGCTGTGCCACTACCTAGGTGCGCCGCGCCTTTTTGCAGACCATTTTTGGAGGTCTTCTAGGTGTCCAAATTGGGTGTGGGATAGCTAGTTGGAAATATTATTGATTATAATTTCCAACACAACTTGAATTTTCAATTTGGAGTTCATTTTCCATGTCAAAAGTGAAATCTCCCAAGACTGGTCAAAATGTGCAAAATGACGCTGCCTAAAGGCAGAGTGCTGTTGCAGTCAGCTTTTGAAGGTCTTCCTCAACCCAAAATTTAGCTCATGATAGCTCATTGGAAATATATTTGTGTCTAGTTATCATTTTACTCATCAAGCAAGTCATTAGGCCAACCAAGCTAGGAGAAATCTTGATTTTCCCAAGGTCACCTCAGAGGTGCATCAATTCTCCTTAGGCAACTATATCTTTGACATTTCTCTAAAACCATGACACCTATGTAAAAATTGAAGAAGGTTTTTATTCCTTGGCCTATTTTGGACAAAAAACTTTCTCAGTTTTCCCAAATTCATCTTTTCTTGCTCAGAAACATTATTGGATTAAGACCTATCCCAATGTGTGGAACAAGGGATTTGTCGAAATGAAGTGAAATGAAATGGATAAGGGGCTTCTAAATTCCTCAGAAAATTTTTGGAAGTAGGGAGGGATGTTAGGAAGTATGGGAAAGTGGAATTTTAAAAATTGAGTAAGGGGAAGGAGTCCAAAGGGGCAAAACACAGGCCTAGCCTAGAAAATTGTCAAATTGTAGCAAGAAACTAGGGTTTGTGCAAAAATGAGGAATTTGAGGGATATCAATGATGGGAAGCATTTAATAAGGTAAATTAAGGATAGGGGAAGGTGTATGAACATTAGGGTACAAGTTTTGTTGATGATTTGACCATCCAAGAGACATTACCTTCAAAACCCTAAGAGAGGGAAATGAACCTTACCTAGGCACAACTGAAATATGAACAAGGTGTAAAATGACCCATTGAAACCTGACATGATGATGAAAACCCTCTGAATTATGGTACACTCAGCTGAATGGCGACATGGACCGACATTTGGACAACTTTGAAAGGAGTGAAAACAAACCCTAGGCCTAATACCTAGTGACCAAATTTTGCTTGAAGACTCACTGAAATTACAAAATTTGACCTTGACACCTTAAAATCACTTTGTAAGAGCATGTTTGACCACTGGAGGAAGGCTGCAAATACTGACACTAACATTGGCTCCAATGGGGATGATAGCTCCTTAGAGGTGCCAAGAACGGCAGATCTTTGGGAGAGCAGACTAGTGCCTTATCCATTGGGCAATGGAGTCAAAAACGCAAGCTGAAATGCATGACTAAAAACTGACGACTTGACAACACAAGCTGACTCTCACTCAACTAAAAACTAACTCGATACTTAAACACAATAGACAAACTGGAAATTATGCTCAAAGTAGAGCTTATTCATCAAAACCTACTCTAACAGTTTCATTCATCACCTGATCAAGTGAAATGAAACAACCAATGCAACCAAGTATTCTAGCTGCTGTTTGAATTCTCAGCAAGTGCTTGCTTATGAAAAACAAGAGAGAACTACTGAAAGGCAACTCCCATGAAAACTTGTGAATAGATCCGTTGAATGATATGGATTCTCTATCTCCCTCCAAAAACACTGCATAAGGATCTTGAAGTTCATGTACATTGAGACTTAGCTCATCCAATGGATTACTTCTCTTCTCCTCAAACCATGAATGCAAACTTTGATCTGAGTTTTGTGATGAGACTCTTGCTGAAAATGACAAAGAAACTAGCTGCCGGATCAAGTTTGTATCAATACTTTTGTCAATCTCACAAATAGGAGAAGGAATTTGACTGTAGACATCATCCAACACATCAGCTATTGGATCATGAAAAACTTGAAAAGATTGTTGCAACCCATTTTCTATTGGTTCTGATGAGATTACATGATTTCCTACAGGCTGCTCATTTGAAGATATACTATGCAGTTTTCCCTTCAGAAACTAAAATGATTCAAAACAAAAAGGTACGAAATCATCTTGCATCATTTGATCATATGGTCCAGCTTTCAAGTCTTCATCTGCAACTTGGCAATCAATGGCATTCAGGGGCTACAACTCTGGATATGAAAAGTCTTGAACAGGGTTTTCATTGCCCTCAAGATGGTCCATATCAAGACTTATCGATGATTGAAATTTGATTGCATGGAAGTTGTCTCTGATGAACTGAAACAAAGCAAAACAAAAAGGCAAATATCCTTCACTTACTTCAAAATTTGGTACACTTTCCTCGTCATTTCCATAGCTGATATGCAATAGCTAATCACTGCGTTCAAGCTGTTGAAAGTGAACTTCCTCCTTCCACAAACTAGTTGTTGATTTGTCTGCAAGACTAGCTTCTTTTTGGAGAACATAATCGTCATCATACTGATCAAACTGAGGCAAATCATCAGTATAAAACACATCATCAAGCATACATGTCATATCAACATATCTCTCTTCTTCAAGATGATCTATAAAACTATCATTATCTTATCTATGACAACTAGGATAAGAAAGGAAATGTTTTGGAGTAGCCATTTGTTCATCTTCAATCAGCGAGCCATGGTCTTGAACATCATACTCATTCCTTGTGGTGATGCTTTGCATCATCTCTTCCACTGCACTTACCAAAATGTCAAGCTTTACCTCTAGAGATGTCGATTCCTCTGGATCTATGTTTTTCATCTCGTCTTCCTTCAACTTTGCCCTTCAGATCAGCAAATGAGCCTCTACATCTACCGCACTATTCTGCATCTCTTCAAGTGTTGCAAGATTCCTTTCTCTCAGCTGAAACTCCATTTCTGGATCAAAGGCACCTAGGTAGTGCAAGAGAGCGGATCCAAGAGGAGGTCTTACATTAATCGAAATCAAATAATAAACTTTGTTAAATCTGGCAGAAAACTATTGTATTGTCTCCCCTGGTTGTCTTTTCAGCTAGTTATACTCTTCTATAATCAAGAAAGGGTTTTTTCTGATCATCCACCTGTCGAGGAAAACTTTGACGAACTACTAGAAATCTGAGATTCTCGCATCAGGCAGGGTTTTGAACCAACTCTTGACTTTGCCTTGCAAAGAAAGAGAAAAAAGCCTAATACTGACATCTTCTTCATCAACTTTAAAAAGGTCAAGAAAGGACTCAAAATTCAATACATGTCTCTCAGCAATGATGTTGTCGCGTTCACCATCAAATCTTGGTAGATATAGATCATGATTTTTAGGGAAAGCATGGAATATAGGAGGTAAAATCGGAGGCTTGTATCGATCTGGAATTTTACAAGGTATAAGGGTATGTACAGAAGGTGTAGAATCAGTCTTGGTCTCTTGAGGCTCATCAATTTGAAGACAGTCATCACAAGATTCAGAAAAAGGATCTTCATCAAGCTCAAAGGCATGTAAATCTTTGGTATTCACAATCTTCAAAGGGAAGGATTCAAATGCAGGCCGAGGATATTTTCTCAAATATAATATACTTTTCAAAGCCTTCTTGACATTCTCAGGAAAAGAGAAGAAATAATTTAGAACAAAGAACAAAATGTCTTGGATGAAATTCCAACTTGAATACCTGATCTTTCCATATTGTCCTTTCATGTTTCTGCTGGTCAAGTTCATCCTCCAGTGGAGTCCTTGGATCTGATGTTGAAACTAATTTAGAGTCGTCAGGTGAATGATTTCAGCCTTCCGATGTCTGATCGTTGTCCACCATCAACAATCAGATCTGAACTTGATTACATTTTGCTGAGGAAACCAGATGTTCAGTTCATAAACTAAACCAGAGATTGACTGAAGCAGCATTCATCTACTATGCACTTGCAAAGAAAGAGCAGTTCAAAGGCTACCTGGCTAACTTCAGGATCCATCTATAGTTTATAAAGCAAACAACAAAATTTTCGTCTCCCCAGTATGGTTGCCAATATGTTAGGGCCTAAATCTACCTCAGGCTGAGAAAGGCAGGATCTAGGGTAACATCAAACCACTCTTAACCTGGTAGCTATCCCTACCAGGTCAGGAGAGGGCTCTCTCCTTATCAATCTCAGGAAAATATTGTCAATGAAGCTTGAGATGACTGATGTAAACACTAATTTTAGGCTAGGTATATGCTCAAAGGAGTTTGATTGAAATTTAATGTTGGTTTGTTGGATCAAATGTGAAAGGCTATTTTGGGTCCGGGGAATGGACTCAGTCTTGTAGAGGTTTCTGTGGGGCGAGGTAGGAATATGCTTTAGTACTTTGAAATAAGTGAGATGGAGAGTCTTATGACTGGTGAGGAGTTGGAGAGGGCATGAGAGTCTCAGGAATCCTCTTCAAACAGTTGAAAACATAAATAACTAAACAAACCCTAGGTAGAGCACTGCAACATCAATGAATTCTACCTTTATCCTTGATTCATTTAGTTAAGTTGAACAGAGAGAGATGATGGCATACATAAACACATGTAAACTTGAATTACAGAAGGAAAAACAATACCAAATAAAATTGCCACAAGAATCCCACAAAATGTTGCAAACCCTGGTCTATTCCTTTGCCAAACTGCAGAGATGAATGTACAATAATGCTCAAAGCATTCACAAGAGTCCAACCTTCTCCAATGACTGAAAAACTACTAGATATACGAAAAAAACAACTCATGCTAGGCTTTAGGGGTCGAATTCATGAGTTTAGGAGTTGTTTCAAAAAGATCTAAACTAAGAACTAAAAAGTAGGCAATGGAATAGCTTACCTCTAAAACCTAGGAAACCGATTCATTCAGTTGCAAACTACCTTTTCATGATGAATCTACCTCTATGAGTGAAAATTTAGCATAATTACATCAAAATCAATCAAGTCACATCAAATTACATTATTATTTTGACTATTAGAAAGAGAAAAGTCAAACTATGAAATAACTAGGCGAAAAAATAGAGTTTTTTGGCCAAAATGAGAAAATTTCATCCTGTGCGCTGCACTTCTATCCCTGTGCGCCGCACTACTTTGGAGCTGGTTTTGGAGGCCTTCCCATGCATAAAATTTTCTCTAAGTGGTCTTGTTGGAAAGGTATGTCTGTCTACTTTCCAAACCAGTGGAATTTCAAAATTTGGTCTCCATTTGCCCCTCCAAAAATGAGTTCTCCCAACACTATTTCCTATGTGTCCAAAAAGGGGCAGAAAGGTCATTTTTGAGGTGCTTTTGACCCTTTTGGAAGCTCAAAACTTGTCAAAATTTCTTGGCCATGTGAGGGCATTCATTTTTTCCATGAGGAATCCAAGAATGCTGAGTTTTCCTTAAAAGGAGGTCCCTAGCAAAAGCACGCTCCAGGTGGCGTGGCACACCAGGCAGAAAAACCTGTTTTTTAGGCCAAAAATTCAAAATTTGCAAATATTTTCCCAAATTTTTTGAAATTTGGGCTGAGTGTTCTTTATCAGGTGTTGTGTTGGGCTAAGGAAGCCTCAGCCAAGATCTGGAGTCTATCTTTCTCTTTTCTCTTCCTCATGGCTTTCTTCAACTTGGCCTTCAAAATCCTGATTCTCACTTTGCACACTTTGTTTCTTGCCAAATAGTGATAGGCCATGTGCCTCAACATCTTTTTTTCTTTTTTGGCCTTCTCCAGCATCTTCTCCAAGTGCATATTTATCTTCTCCAACCAATAATCCTTGTCATTCTCTATCTCTTGTTTAATGGAAGTCAAAGTGACATGGTCCTCTTTGTCATTTTGCCTCTTCAGTTTCAAGATTTCTAGCTCCATTAGGCTTTGCTTATCCTCCAACTGTTTGTTCTCTTTCTTGTTCATCATCTATATTATCCTCGTGCATCTTCTCTTTTCCTTTGCTTTGCTGCTTATGTTTCTCCATAGAACTATCACTGAGTGTCTCTTCCTCATAGTGCTTGTCTTAGGAAAATGATGAGATGAAGGTATGGTGGAAAAAATGATGATGAAAGAGGGATGAAAGAGGACAATGGTGATGAGTATGAAGAGATTTTACTCTTGGGAAATGAAATTGGGGAAAGAAGGGAATAGTTTTGGGAGATTAGGGTTTAGTGAGGGATTTAGGGTTTTATGAGGGAATTAGTTACTTTAGGGGAGTGGGATATGGGAAAATAGGATAAATGGAGTGTATTAGGGTAATAAAAGAGTGAAAAAGGGGTTTTGATGCTAGATATAGTGGTTTTTAGGGAGTGATAGGGTTTGGGAATCCTAATTAGGGTTTGGGAATAATAGGAATTAGGTATTGGGGTTTTGGGTATAGGGGAATAGATGAGTGTGAATGAGAGGGGTAAGGGATATGAAATGATGGGAGTATAGTGGAGGGATGTGAAAATGATTTTAGGGAGCAAACAACAACAATGACAATTTTTGCAAACTCTAGACAACTTTTTCAATGGACTGTGCAACAAACTAGGGTTTGAATTTGCACCTATCTAAACACCATCAAGGAGGATGAAAAATCTTGCAAAGGAACTTTAGGATGTTTCACTTACTTGGAAGGAATAGGTTTCCAAGATTTGGAGGCTTTGCAAGATGATTTGAGTGAAATTTGGGCTAAGCAAGCAGGTGTGCCACGCCTTTTTTCAAACCAGTTTTGAAGGCCTTCTCGGTGTCCAAATTGGGCATGGGATAGTTCTTTGGAAATAATATTGAGTATAATTTCCAACACAACTTGATTGTTTCAATTTGGAGTTCATTTGTTGTGTCAAAATTCAAATCTCCCAAGACTGGTCAAAATGTGCAAAATGAGGCTGCCTAAAGGCAGAGTGCTGTTGCAGTCAACTTTTGAAGGTCTTCCTCAACCCCAAATTAAGCTCATGATAGCTCATTGGAAATATATTTGTGTCTAGTTATCATTTGACTCATCAAGAAAGTAATTACGCCAACGAAGCTAGGAGAAATATTGATTTTCCCAAGGTCACTCCAGAGGTGCATCAATTCTCCTAAGGCAACTATATTTTTGACATTTCTCTAAAACCATGACACCTGTGTAAAAAGTAAAGGAGGTTTTTCTTACTTGGCCTATTTTGGACAAAAAATCTCTCTGTTTTCCAGAATTCATCTTTTCTTGCTCAGAAACATCATTGGAGTAAAACCTATCCCGATGTGTGGAACAGGGGATTTGTCGAAATGAAGTGAAATGAAGGGGATAAGGGGCTTCTAAATTCCTCAGAAATTTTTCAGAAGTAAGGAAGGATGTCAGGAAACAGGGAAAAGTGTAATTTCAAACATTGAGTGAGGGGAAGGGGTCCAAAAGGCAAAACACAGGTCTAGCCTAGAAAATTGTCAAATTGTAGCAAGAAACTAGGGTTTGTGCGAAAATGAGGAATTTGAGGGATATCAGTGATGGGAAGTGTTTAATAAGGTACATTATGGTTAGGGGAAGGTGTATGAACATTAGGATGCAAGTTTTGTTGATGATTTGACCATCCAAGAGACATTACCTTCAAAACCCTCGGAGAGGGAAATGAACCTTACCTAGGCACAATTGAAGCATGAACAAGGTGTAAAATGACCCATTGGAACTTGATATGATGATGACAACCCTTTGAATGATGGTACACTCAGCTGAATGGTAATATGGACCGACATTTGGACAACTTTGAAAGGAGTGAAAACAAACCCTAGGCCTAATACCTAGTGACCAAATTTTTCTTGAAGACTCACTGAAATGACAAAATTTGACCTTGAAACCTTAAAATCACTTTGTAAGAGCATGTTTGATTGCTGGAGGAAGGCTACAAAGACTGACACTAACACTAAGTTTAGCATACAACTGATTCTCTCTTAGCAACCTCAAAAATGCAGCTAAATAATTGGCATGCTCTTCCTCTCTCTTAGAATATATCAAGATGTCATCAATGAATACAATAAAAAACTTGTCTAGATAAGGACACAACACACTATTCATCAAACACATAAAAGTAGTTGGAGCATTAGGCAAACCGAGTGTAACTACAAAAAACTCATAATGCCCATACCTAGTCCTGAAGGCAGTGTTGTAGATGTCCTCTTCTTTGATGTGTACCTGATGATATCTTGATCGCAGATCAATTTTTGAAAACATTGTTGCTCCCTTCAACTGATCAAACAGGTCTTCAATCCTCAGAAATGGATACATGTTCTTGATCATCACCTTTTTCAATTGCTTGTAATCAATGTGCAATATAAGAGTACCATCCTTCTTCTTCATGAACAATATTGGTGCACCCCAAGGCTATACACTTGGTCTAATGTATCCCTTATCAAGCATCTCCTTCAACTACAATTTCAACTCTACTAATTCTAGAGTGCTCATCCTATAAGGTGCCTTTGATGTTGGTGTTTCCCCTGGTACCAACTCAATAGAAAAGTCTACTTCCCTGTGTGGAGGAAACTCTAGAATCTCTGCTGGAAACACATCCTGAAACTGTTGCAATACAGGGTACCTCTTGAATATTTCTGCATCTTCAACATCCTTACTCTTGTCACTAGAAATATGAATTGCAAACATCACACACCCTTTCCTGCAACTGTGCTTAACCTGCATAGTTGTGACCATCCTCACTGATGTAGGCTTCTTCTTCCCCTACAAGATTCTCTTCTCTCCATTATCATCCAGGAACTCAATAGCCTTGTCATAGCAATCTACCTTGGTCCTGTGGAGATACAACCAATCCATACCCAAAATCATACTATATGATCCTAGTGGCAATACATTCAAATGTGTTGATGTAGGCACCATTCAACTCAAATGCACAAGATCTTACCAAATGATGAACTCTCTTCTTTGTATTGGTAGCCAGCTGAACCAACCAAGACTCTGCATGCACTTCTTTTCTCAAGCCACACTTATCCACCAGGTCAGGATTAACATAACTATAATTAGATCCAGGATCAATCAAAATAGAAATAACTTGATCACAAAGCTTACCGTCCATCTCAATGATAGATGACTGGTGATCCTCCTGCTTGTTCACAACTGCATAAATATGAGGAATGATATGACCAACATCCTCTACTGTTTGTGCCTCCTAAGCACTATAGATATGAGGCCTACCTTCCTAGTAAAATTGACAATCCATCTTATGATGTTCTTTGCCACATATCCAACACTGCAACGGTTCTACAATCACCTCTAGTCTGTTGCTCTCCAAGTTGTGACACATGTCCCTTCTCAACTGCATTGAACTTCTTGTACGCAACATTTTCTTTCTCACCTGCATCTTGATGTATTCCCACTTCGGTGGTGATTTTCCTTTGACTTTCTCATTTCCTTTCAAGTCATGTTTATGCTCAACTTTTCTCTTTGATTGCTCATAAAAATGCTTCAATTTATGGATGGCTTCCTCTAATGATCTAGGCTCATCAAACTCAATCTAGTCTCTATATGCTGCTGGCAATCCACTGAATCTTTGAATCTTAGCCTTCTCCTCCTTGAGATATGGCACATACCTCAAAAACTCCAAGAATCTACTAGTGTACTCATCATTTGTCATAGAACCCATTTATAGCTCATAAAACTCCTTAGCTCTATCATCATAGTACCTCTCTGATAAGTACTTATTCTTGAAGAGTTTCTCAAACTCATCCCAAGTCAAGTCTTCTTCCCAAATACCTTTGACATTCTTCACATCCTCCCACCAGATATATGCCTTCCCTTTAAGACTGAAAGTGGCTATCTTAGATTTCATGTTCTCTGAGTAGCTATGCAATCTGAAGAACTTCTTCATTCCAAGCAACCATGCCTTTGCATATTCTGGCTTCTTCATCTCTCCATAAAATGTAGGAGGCTTCACCTTCTTGAATGCCTCAAGAAAATACTCCCTCCTCCTACGAAGATAATAACGCTGATGACTATAATGATGTCTCTTGGATGAGGAACTAAAATGATTCCCATACATACTAGTCCTCCTGTTAGGTGTATACATTGATATGCTACCTCTAACTGTGTCCCCTCTATCCAACTTGTATCTGGATTGACATCTATTACCATAGGCTCCATTATTTTTCTCTTCCTACTCTTGATTGATTCTCATATGTCGTTATCTATGTAAATATGACAAGCTCTGAGGGATTGCTGCATTAACCTCTAGCTACTTGTCTTGAGCCATTGCAAGTCTTTCTTGAGCCTCAACCAACCTCTCATTGTCTGCTTTGCAACTTCTGATCTCTGCCTTCAAGCTCCTTAATGTATTTGCTATACCAAGAGAATACTCTTCTCCTTGCTACCCAACTAATTTGTAGGGGTTTCACAGGAACTATAGTCTACCATTTTACTTGTAATATTTAATTCTCTTCTTTCTGCAAGGATACCATGTTAGATAAGCCAAATATATACCAAAACTAGATCCATACCTGGGTGATGTTCAGGGGAAGCTTATCTCATCTACAAGATCATTCCACATTAGCATTTACATGTATAATCATAAACATATCCATGTAATAACATAACATCACAAGAAAACCATGCATGATCATACTAATTGTATACCTTGATCCCATGCATGAAAACTGTAACCTTGACAACATCAGACTTGTAAGAAAATATCGAAACCATGCTCTGATTCCACCTTGTGGTATTAGATATGACCCAAGGAGAGCACAACCTACACCACCATGTAAAAGCCTCCTCCCACATTTACCCACTTTCACAGGCTTTCCCGAGGTAAACATGAGCTAAGGGTCACTATGATATGACTCAATCTCCTATGTGACCTTAAGGAAATGGAGTTGACAACTGAAGACCTTACTGACTTCCCTTAGGTGCCACAAGACCTCCAGGAGTAACCCAACCCCTCCAACTACCCAATCCCTCACAACAACTCATTTTCCACTAAACATGAGCCCCAGTCGCTCCCTTGTGAAGGCCTCCATGCAACTATGGGTTCCCAGTTTCTCCCGTAGGCCTACATCAATGCGACTGTGGCCTTTTTCTACCAGTTTTATGCTAGTGACCATGAGAATTAAGGATACTTTCCAAGGATGGGGCTAACCCTCTGCCCAAAAATCCATGAAACTTCCAGAACTCATAAAATATGTGAATACAATGCTTACAAACCAAGATTGGAAATGGGACTTGACCTAACTATCCCCAACCAGGACTGGCATTTTTTCAAACACTTGGTAGATATGCAACCTACAGGTCATGAATGCAAGTCTGAACATAAGGGACTGAAAATTTAACTGATGTTTAATAAGAAGGGTCAATACCTTCTCACATTAGCTGTCATATAATCAATTAGGTCTTACATTGACTATTTATTCAGTTACAAGTAAAATCACGAATAGATCCATGACTGAGAAATGTCATATAACCATGCTTATAACCAACATATAACTAGATAAATAACAATATGGGAACAACCATTAAAGCCACATAATAACCAATACATTTCCTTACCAAAATCAAGAGAACTTAGATTTTATTAAACGTTGGAAATTACCAACCAAGTTCGGGACTCCCACGTTCCACCCGACCATAGACTAGATGAACCATATATTTCTTTCAGTCAATCACCTTTGTTCCACATTCTAAGCATCAATGTGGGATCTCATGGGAATAACCAATCCAAAGAAAACCAAGGGAATCCAGAAATTAAATCACCTCCACCCTCTCCATACCATGATCACACCTAAGCTAATGTTGAGATCACAAAACCAAATCGAGCTTGGATGCCTCAAAGTTTCTTCACCATCCTTGAGGAATTTTACTCTCTCCACCGTTAGGCTTTACCAAGTATCCCGCCATTATCGGTCAAGGGATTCCTAGGCCTTTGGGAATTTTCCTGAGACCAACTCACCCCAGATTCCAAAACCATCCGATAATCCAAAGCTCAAACTGAGAAAAATCCCATAACGCCATGGCTACCTGGAAATGGCAAAGTTAGGCTAAAATCCATTGTCAAATCCTGACAAAATCCATGCCAACAACAGCAAAATAATCATATACGAACATGCACAAACCATGCATGCCAAAACCCTCTAGGAAATCACACATGCAGTATGTTACCTGTAAATATTCCTGCTGAAGTTTCTTGATCCTTGCCTTCCTTTGCTTTCCTTGTCTTTCTTTTCTTTGCTTTTCCTTCCCTTTCCTTGCTTGCTTACTTTCTTTCTCCTCTTGGTGATCTTCTCTTCTCTAAAACTAATTCCAAAAATGAACTAACAAAAGGTACCAACTGATCCTCAGAAGTCTTTTTATTAATGAGGCCTCTATTTTCTTCAATTTTCCATTATTTTCCTTCATTTTCCTCCTCACATGCAACTTGTGACCTTTCACCTTCCTTTTCTCCTAATTTCCATTATTTTCATAAATAAAATACCAAATAATGCCTCTTTGTCTTTCCAAAGCCTTAGCCATTGCCTTTGCCAATTTCCCTTAGCCATAAAACACAACAAGTGATGCCCACTAGGATATTTTTCCCAACATTCAGTTTGGAATAAGTGTCCCTTGCCTATGGTCTTATTTTACATTTATTAACTTTCATTGCATGAACTTTTAACCTGGTGTTATAGCTCCAAATCTCACTCTTATGGTTTGTGATGCTGCACTCATGGCCTAGGGCAACCCCTCCTTCCAGACCTGGTCCAAAAATTTAAAAAACAGTGATTTATTCCCTATACGCGACATTGCCCTGAGTTAAACGCGTGTACACGCGGGTCTGTTATACCCAACCCGCGTGTATCTATTAAAACACTTAAAAAATAATAAATTCCTCTTTTTCGGGCGGAGATCGCGGGTTTTACCTGCTGGATCACTTGTTATTGCCCGTGGCCCAACTGTTCCCAACCAACTCCTAACTAAAAAACTACTTTGGAGAGGGTATAAAAAGACATCAAAGGGAAGGCCAAGGGGAGAGAGAAGAGAGCAAGATTATTATGCTGAGATTTTTCCCTTAGACCAGGTCTGAAGTCCTTGGTGCTTTCTGCACTTCCCCCATTTTGCATAGGAAACCCTTATTTCCATGTGTGTTGGTGATCATTCATCCTTGATATCATCATTGAGTAGGACTTGGAAGGAGCTCTTGTTGGAGGCTTGAGGCTGGAACGAATCCGGGAGGAAGCTTTGCTTGGAGCCTGCTGAAGGTGTTCAGGTGATATCTTTCCGATATACGTACTTTATTTGCCTTTATATATAAAGAAACACATCTTTGTTCCCGAAACAATCTTTCTTTATGCTTATGAGATTCTTGTCTTGAATTCTTATGCAAGTGGTTACTTAAAGATTTTTATAACTAACTTTATAGCATAAAGATGGTTTATACATAAGTATCTGTACATGTACTGTTGTGTTCTTTGATTTGTTTGTCTTGCAGGTCAAAGAAAGAAGAAGGGAACTCCAAGAAGGGTTTGGACCCTAAAGGCCTTCTCGAACGTAGGACCTTAGGTACGTACCCTAAACATTAGAATTTGCTTAAAAGTAAAAATGATGGTTGTGTGTGTGTTTCTTTGAATAAGCAATTTTCAGTCTGGTAGAGTCTTAGCCCAAAGGACCCTAGGGGTACTTTCCCTTCAACCAGAATTGGCGACTCCGCTGGGGACAACACTCTTGTTGTTCCTAGTTTGGGTAGTCTTCAAGCCAATCAAGGCTCAGCCCCTCTGTTTGTTGGCTCTGACTGTCTGATCTTTTCTTGAACTCCAAGCTTTTCCAGTTTTTCAGTCTGTGTTTTTTTATTTTTCTTGAAAGACTTCAGATACGCTCTTTTCCTGGATTACAGAAGCGTATATACGCAAGTTGCACTAAGTGAACCCGCGTATACGCAGGTTTCCTTAGTTACAGTCGCGTGTACACGCATTCTGCACTTAATTGCAGGCGCGTATATTACATAAATTTCAAGATTTATAAATTTTCTTTTTGCTGAATGTTTGTCTGGTGGTTTGGGTCAGTGTCAAGCAGTTATTTCTCCAGTAACAGTTCTCTATTTGACAGGGGGCATCTTGTTCTGAACTCTCTCTAGTCATAAGGAGTATTAGTCTTGTTTTCGTTGATTGCAAGCGTCATTGATTTTTGACACACAAGATTTCTGTTTAAAAATCTTGATTGCTCTGTTTCGGCAAAGTAGGAAGATTGGGTTCAATCTTTGTGTCCATTTTTGCTTTGATGACACTTTTGTTTGCTTAACGAAATCATTTTTGTGACCATTTGCTCCTTCGTTTCGGGAAAGTTGTTTGTTATCATTTTCTTGAAACTTGTCTTTTGATCTTTTGGGACTTTCATTGCTGCTTTTGATTGTCAAAAGCGATTTCAAACACATTTATTTTTGTTGAGTTTTCATCATTTGAAAGGTGTCAATTCACAAAAGTGTTTGGTTGCCCATTTATCAATCATTGGTGTCAGTATTTTTGAGAGCTTTCCTTTGAAAAAGACTTTTTGGTTTGATTGAAAGAAAATCTTTTGAAAGTTTTTGAGTTTCGCTTTCTTAAACTTGCTTCTCATTTGATTTCCTTTTTTGCGAAGTGAAAGTGCTTTGTTTTTATCTTAGAACTTGTTTTTATTGTTTGGACGAAATGATTGGTAACACATCATCTTCTATCTAAGCATTTTAGTGGCAAGACAAAATTTGGTAAAGCAGCAACTTTCCTTCTTTGTTTTTAGAGTAGTCTTTGAATCTTGCATCCACATATAGTTCTTGCATTAGGGTAAGATTTGCATCTCTTTTTAGACATATTTAGTTTTGTTAGTTTTTGTGAGTGTGGAGTCTGAAAAGAAAAAGAAAATTTGTTTATATTACAAGTACCTCTGAACCTCATAGAAATTGCTCTTCATCGAAAACAAAAGTGCATGTGCATGTAGCTAAGTTTTATTAATTTCTTTTGCGTCCATAAAAACACCACAAGTTTCATCTCCATTACCCTGTGACTTAAAGAACAGCCTAATAAAATCAAGCGCTTAATTAAAATCCACTAGAACTTTTTGTTTTAGTTATTACATCAACAAGTCTAGGATTTTAGGGCCTTGGATTAGGCGAGTGGAGAGTTAACTCTCCAAGGCCACATAAAACGTCAAACATAAGAGTCTGATTAACGAGAGTAAATCCAATAGCGTTAGGAAGACCAGGAAAGCTCCGGATCTAGGAGTTAAGCACGAGGGTCTGTGAAGACAGGGAAGAGAGATACCCCCTCTCCTACTTGTCCGAACTTACCTCACGACTGTTCCGCCTGGCTTCTGCGACGAGTTGGTACCCATAGTTGCCTCTCCTAGGGATCTGCATAGGTGGCTGCGGAGGGGAATCCCGTGGCACCTGAGGTCGACGTTGTATCACTCTCGACAGTACTACTGGAGGGCACCCTTGCAAAGCTTGGGGGCTTGCACCGGCGCAGGCTGTTGTTAGGAGGTCAGCGTAACTTCCTCTGATACCTTCGCTGATAGGACTGGGCCCTCATCATCCCAGACTATCTTCGGAAGGCCCTTTGATTCACTTTCTCGTATTTTGGTGTCCGGTCCAAATCACCCGGAGCGGAAATACTTGGAAGTTGTTTGACTGGCTGTATCTTTAGGAACTTTATAGTGTGTGCTCTGTGCTCCTAGTCGGCTTAGCTTTTAATTTTTTGAGTCTTTAGTTAGATCATAACAAAAAATTCAAAGTGGCTGACCGGTCTCCAAGATGGTCTCGAAGACTTCGTGGTCTCTCGCCACCTAGTTTAGAGCCTTCTCCTAGAAGGCACAGAGGGGATACTACCGGTAGGGCCCGTCCCACGCCGGTTGACGCATTGGGGATTGATCCTCCTCTCAGGGATATTAGCGGCCAAGCAAGGCCTGGCACTTCTGAGCAAGAGAGGGACACTCCAGTCCCTTCTCGAGTTCGCTTTCAAGCGGAAAATAACGTAGAGGTAGAAGAACTTTCAGAATCATTAGTGATTCCAAATTCTCCACTACCATCTAGTTATCCAGACGTATTGCAATACGTCGGGACTCCATCACATAGACCAGCGAGTCCAAGTTACGCTACGCGCTTACCATTTATGATCACTACTGGAAGCATGGCTTCTACGAGTGCTGCGACTATGCAAACCCCAACATCGGTGCAAGGGGGAGGAACCATTTCCATCCCCTCCGCTTCCTTGTTCGGATCGTTTGCTAGCACATCTTTGGTGGGGTCTACCTCCATTCCGTCCACGAGTGGAAATGCCCAAACCAATGCTTTTAGTACTGGTTCCTTCCTTTTTGGCACCCAATCACAGGGTATTCCATCGGTTCCGTTCAGTGCCGCTACGTCCATGATGGGCGGATCGGCTTCATTCCAGGGTTTTCCTTTCGGAAGTGGTCATATCCCACATTCCAACCCAACGGTAGGATCCATGCCTTTTTCTTCAATAGGACAAAGCAGCAATCCTTTCCAAGGTTGGAATAACCCTGGGGTTAGTAGCGCAGGAACTGCGAATCCATTTATCGGCCAACAAGGAAGTAGGCCGTATTCCACGGTTAGCATGTTTCAAAGCATTCCTCCCCTTGCTTCGGCTTGGAACCCATATCAGGGGTTATCAACTCCTTACCATTCTTTAGGAGGAAACTTTGCAGGCTATGGAGGTTATACGGCAGGAGTTGGTCAAACTCCGAATTTTGCTGGACCACAAGGCTTGCCTTTTGGTTCAGCCGGTTCTACTGGTCACTTCGGGCAGCCTGGTGCCTCCCAAATTCCAGGACAATCTTTTCAGAACTTTGGGAGTTCTGCCCAGTCTGGGTGGAATCCCCTAGGTCCTCCGAGGCTTCCATTTCTGGCAACGTTAAACTTGCCAGATCTCACAAAGTTAACAAATGACCCAATCAGGTATAATCCGGCATGGCCTCCGGTCCCAACCAAACTCCCTTCGGACATTCCAAAATTCGAAGGGAAGAGTGGTGAAGATCCGGGCGATCATGTAACCACATTCCATTTGTGGTGCTCATCCAACTCCCTCATCGAGGATTCGATTAGGTTGAGACTCTTTCAGCGCACCTTGACTGGTAATGCGGCTAAATGGTACATTGAGTTGCCAGGGGGCAGCTTTACATCGTTCACAGACTTAGCCAATATCTTCTTGAATCACTTCCAGTTGCCTGTCCGCTATGATGCCGGAACAGAACTTCTGGCTACCTTTCGTCAGGATAAGGCAACCCACATTTCTGATCACATTCAGGAATGGAGACGGAGAAAGAGGCTCATCAAAGCCGAAATCCCTCCGGAGTACCGTCTAGAGTGGTTTTTGAAGTCTTTGCAACCTGAGATCTCCAAGGATGTCTCCATGTCTGGGGTCTATTCTGAGGAGCAAGCCATTTTCAGGGCCCAGCAGTTAGAACTGATTTACTCTTAGTCTGGGATCCTCCAAAAGTACTTGCCAGATGCTCCTGGATCTAAGGTTGATTTAGCTAAGCCGAAGCCAGGTCCGCATGCGGATGGTATTGTGGGGTCAGTAGACTCGACTACAGTGAACTTGTTGAATCAATTGCAGCAGTTGTCATTACAAACTGCTCCTAACAACCAAGTCACAATGTCTAATCCTCAAGCTTCCCAAAATTCTTCCATCAACGCCGTCCAATCCGATAACCCCAAAGGAAATCAAAATTCCAATGGGAAAAAGAAGGGACGTGGTAAGAAGAAGAATTCAGATGGGAAGCCCGATGCAAATAAATCCGGCAACAACGTTGGTGGTGGTAAAGGTGAGTCGAGAAAGAAAGTTAAGTTCCCTTGCAAGTTATGCAGTGGGGACCATCTAACTCATCTTTGCCCTAGAATTGAAGACGCTCAGTGCTTGTTAGGACAGCAAGGGACTTCTAGTTCGCAAGCTGTGTTAACTAACCCGTTTCCCCAAGGGCAGCAACTTCTTGTTGGCGCAAATTCGAATCCTGGGACCTCCTCAGGGGGCAACCAGGAAGGGGACAAGTCTTCGAATGTTTTCATGATGGGTGCTCACGCTAATGTGGCCACACGGTCACGCGATTATGGTGAAGGTGAAAATTCTAAGGGTAAATCAGTTCCCGAAACTAACAACCCACTTCATATTGAGCGACCTTCTGTTGAGACTATACCTCGAGTACCGAAAGGTCCCGCAAAACGCGCGACTATCAACCCTAATATTAGGGCAGCCCAGAATTACTCCATTGTAGAGGATCTGGCTCAAAGTCCATGTGCTATGTCCGCGTTAGAGGTTCTCCAGTCATGCCCTGCTCAACGAAGTGCCTTGCTATCGGTAATGGGGGCAGTAGATCCAATTAATTCCTTAGCTCTCACTTTTGATATGAGTAATGTCAAAAAGAGACTTCCTCATCACATGGCTTTCCAGATAAAGTCTACCTACCAGAAAACGAATATTTTTCGGACGGTTGTGGATGAGGGAGCTTCCACATGTGTCATGTCTATGTCATGCTGGAAGGCCATTGGGTCACCGTCGGTTGTTCCTTCACCTACCCTATTGACAGCATTTGATGGTCACTCTCATAGGCCATACGGGATTATCCCGGCTTTTCCTATATGTGTTGGAGGAAAGGTCGTTAATATTGAAGTAGAGGTCATAGACGCTAACCTAGATTATAATCTCCTATTAGGAAGGAACTGGGTATACGAGATGGATGCCGTGATCTCGACTCTATTTCGTGTCATTTGCTTTCCTCATGAGGGGAAAATCGTTAAGGTTGACCAATTGGACTATTGTCCAGTTGATCCTCAAGCAAACTCTGACTCTACTATTCCTTTAGTGGGTAACCCCCGTCCGCTTACCGAGAGTCTAGGAGTCGGGATGTACTCTTCATTGATGGGTACGTTTAATCTTCCCCCTCCTACAGCTGGTATAGATACAATTTCATCCTCCAGGGATCCTTTATGGAGAGAGTTTGTCCAAACTCCTTATTCTTCGAATCCTGGAACCTTGGCTTCGTCTGCGACCACATCAGGTGACGACAAGGTGGGTGGAATAGAATCTCTTATATTTACAGTGGAACCTAGATGCGAATCTATCGATAACTCTGTAGATAACCATTCTACTATTTCCTTTGGGAAAGAAATAGATGGTGATGTGGCTCATTTTCGGACCCTTGATTCCACCTTTGCATCGGATTGCTCGGATATTGTTTTTCCATCGGATGAAGCAATATTCGAAGCAATGACGGCCGTAGATCGACCTTTGGAAGATTTACATCGTCGGTTACACTTTTATTCCCCTGTGCATCAAGTAGAATCTCGGTCCTCCTGTTCGACTAGTGATGTTTGTACGGTCCCTTTGGCTCCAGCACATTCATTTGCCGAAGAGAGTATATTGATTGGTTCGATCGTCGTACCTATAAACATCCCTAGGAGTCAGTTGGCGGAGCCTTCTGATGGGCTCTACCTAAAGAAGTACTTTGCTTAGTTCAGGCTGGGCGATGACTTCTTTGTATTTTATGTATATATTTATACATATATTATCGAGCGTTTTCTGATATCAGCACTTTTTGGTCTGCCTTGGCAGGTGCTGATGGATGATTTGGTTTATTTTGGATTCGCCGATGGTGCTAGTCGGCACACTCGGAATCTTGCTTCTGTAGCTTGGGTACTTTATTACCCAACTGGTCAGTTGATGACATCGAGAGGCGTGTGTATCGGTCCTGCTTCGAACAATATGGCCGAGTATACAGCTGTTATCAATTTATTATCCGAGGCAATCTCTTATGGGATCGACTCGTTGGTAGTATATCTTGATTCTCAATTGATAGTGTCTCAGTTAAATAACATTTATCGGGTTAGAGATCCATTATTATATCGCCAATATTTAAGGGTGAGGTTGTTGCAAAGATCATTTATTTACATTAATTATTTGCACATCCCAAGATCTCAAAATTGGTTAGCTGATTCTATCGCTAATCAAGCATTAGACTGGCATATCAATCATTCATCATCATAAAATCATGCATCAAAAAGTCAAACTGTATATATATATATATATATATATATATCGCAAAGCGTCTCGAGTGTACATATGTGTGTCCAAAAATATACAAAATTGGGACTCAAATGCCCATAATCATGTCAGGCACATCTAACGCCTCGGCTCTGGATGAGCAGCTAAATAAGTAACTATAGCAGTGGCCACGCGCCGAAAGACGTGAACCCAGTCACGTGGAATCCCAACCACATGACGCTGCATATCTGGAGGAAGGTCCTCTATCTCGGCCATCGGTACTTGGTAGCTCAGTCTCGCCAAGTGTCGCTGGACGTTGTTGAGGGTCCTTTCCGCATCCGCAGCCGCCTCTTCGGCTCCTCGACCACGCCGTCCATGCCGCGGGAATCCATCTGGTCGCACAGGCCCAATGTCTGGAACATGATCATCACATTAGTCATTTGAATCTCATCAAAAAATATTTTTCAAAATTTATCATTATATTTGAAAAATCCAAAAAAAATCATAAAATCATAAAAATCAAAAATCTTACCAATCTCGCCCCATGCTGCATCCGGTGGTAACACTAGATCAGGATCTCCTCGGAAATCCAGCCCAGCATAGGGGTAGTCATCTATGGCGATGATCTGTTGCTCCCACCAAGCAAAAAAGTCATCATCGAATGCATTCCTAGGCACTTCCCCACCCCCCAGACGTTTCATCAAGTCAGCCCACCGGCCCATGCGTGGATCACGTGGACTACTGATGGGAACTGCTACCCTGGGGCGGAGTGCGGGAACCTTCTCGAAGAAGAAAGTGCATAAAATGGTTCCGTACCCAAAGTTCTTGGTCTGTCCCCTCCTGATAGAAGCAAGCTGTTCCTTCATGTTGGCAAGTAGAGGAGTACACTAGTCAAACACCGTGGTGAGACAGTCCACTGCTACGCTCATGTTGACCCGTGATGCCTGATGTAGTGAGGATGATCCATTCACTCGAGCTATGGTGAACAAGATTATCTGCAGTGACAAACTCTCCACGTGTGGGATAGAGATCTGGCTCCCGACCTTCCGATGACCTGGGCAGTAAATTTGAACATAGTCGTCTACACTGAGACTATTCCGGGTCCTGCCCCGGGAGTTTACTACCTCTCCCCTTCGGGAAAGGCCCGTGATGAAATATATATCTTCCACTTCTACCCTGAGTGGCATCTGATCAATCACAAAAGCTTCCTCCTCGACATCCCAATAATCAATGAGTCTCTCGAGCAGACGCACGTTTGCTTTCATATTTGGCAACTTGAAGAATTTTAACAATCCGCATCCCCGTAGGGCGTTTAATGCCTCATCATTGTTCATAACTTCATTATCTACAGCTGAGTGCTCTCTTTCACGCCATGTGATAGTCATCCTGGAAGAAAAAATCACTTTCATCCGTTAGTTTTGTATATAAAATTAGTTTGCTGCGCACACGCGGGTTCCCTTGTATACAGTCGCGTGTAGGGCCATCGTATACGCGAGTTCTATACAGCCAACCCGCGTGTACGCCGCAGAGCAATTTTTTGCAAAAGTCTAACGGTGAAACATTAATTAAACTTCCTAAAAACTATCACAATCAATTGCAAGACAAGTTTAGTGCTTACCTGGAAGTTTTCGGCAAGTTTGAACGGTTGAATAAGTCACGGGGAAGTTTGCTCCTTTTGCTCCACAATTTTTGCTCTCCAAGTCAAACGGTGAAAATGGTAAGTCCAAAATTTCTTTTTATAAGTTTTGAAAATGCAAAATTTTTTCAAAATTTTATTTTGTTTGGTTTCATGTCACTTTTAACTTGGGAGCTTGGAATGTCGAGATTGGGTTGTTTTTCAAGACATTTTGGACATTTTTCGACGGTTCGAGACGGTTCCATGACTGCTGACCCGTCATGGCAGGTATCGTGTTCTCACTGGCATATAGGTTAGGGACACCATTTTTCCGTTGCATTATGCATACTAGCCTCCATTTGACCGATACATCTGCCGTAGGGTCGACCCCATCATGTTATGGTTCGTAAGCCATTTTCACTCGCCGATTCTTTAAATCATGACATGATGGTAGAGCCATCCTTTTACATGGGCATCCTAGTTAGCACCTCACTGACATTTGTTGCCCATGCTGCTTCGTTTTGAGTAGGCTCGGGAGTCCTCTGTAGTCCCGCCATGACTTATGCGTTGAAGACTCATTCCTCTATGCTTCTTCGCTTCGTTCTGGCCTTATACCCTAGAGGCTCCTATGTGTGTTGAGTTGTACTTTTGCATTGCATGTTGACCATTTGCACCTTTTGGCCTATAGCCGGCTTCACTTGGACTCGTGTTTAAGCCAACTTTTGACCATGACGTCTGCAAAATCAACCTTGCATACCCTTGACTTCTGCAGCTTGACATACCCAGATCCGTGGAAGGAACTTACCTCTGAGTGTCACTGACCAGTTTTTCACCTCCCTGCATTGAGCATAGGAACGTTCCTTTCCCAAGAACTAGATCATATGTTTCACCGACACTCATTCTTTCCACTGTACCATAGCATTCTTTTATTCTTTTTCCGGCTTATCAGAAAAAGACAAAAAAATTAAATATTCCAAAAAGAGTGGGAACAGGGACATTATTTCCATTTATTGTTGGCAGCTAGAGTCAGTCGTGTCGCCCTTGAACAAAGCACTCAAAAAAGTCTCCTCCGCATGGGTGGGATTTAGTTTGACTTAGGTACGCCATAACCTTGTTATCGAGTCAGTTCTCCCCCGATTGGTTATCTCTTCCAATCATATGGAGGGTTCGTTCGTGCCTCCTGCATGACAAACTTATACAGATTCATCATATGCTGCCACATAGTCACATTGAGTCGTGCTTTTGTTCAAGGGAAGTTAGCCTGAGTCGGCCTTTCTGCGGTGTCTCTTGACTCATTTTTCAGTCGGCCATCCCTGGTTGTCAGTGTCATGTCTATCATCACATCAGTTATATTGGTCCTTTACTTGTGCCGGTTTGAGAAGGTCCCCATTGACTTCTTGCTGGCGGGTCTTGTCCTTATCGACGATGACACCTTGCTTTGAGGACAGGCCTAGAGCCGCACCCTGGCCCTATTTTCATTATTGATAGGTCACCTTGTGCTCAGCATCGATCAGTATCATGGGTCTTTGACTGAGTGGTTTCCCTTGTGTTCGACATCAGCATACATTATCACACATTGGGATTCATGCAGTACCTTGGTTTCCATTTGACCCTATTGGTGGATACCTCGCCTCTGTGTCAGCTTTCATTATTGGTTGGTTCAGAGGGTTTCTGCCGTGCGCTAGCCACATCTTGTGTACGCCGGAAACGTACTTCGGTTGGGTTACTACATCTTTTTTCATCTGATTCCTTCCACATTATTGGCCTACGGGTTACACTCGCGCTAGATTGATGGAGGATGCCTTAATGCCTTCCTTCTAGCGGATCTTTCCCTATCGACTCCGACTCATTGCTCTGGGGCAAAGATCTAGAGTCCATTTGGCAGTACCTTGGGGTTTGCAGTCATTAGTGGCAGATTCCTCGCTATCGACAGTGGGAAACCACCATTGTCTCCTGATTGATAGATTCTTACAGGTGTTCGACTTCAGTTCATCTATTCACACTTGTTAGATTGTACTGGGTACCTTGACGCTCATTATCATTATCGGTGAGTAGTCTCGCGTTTGTTAACGGTATACATCAATGACCGGTAATCAAACGATTTCTCACATGGTCGACTTCAGATCATTTATTCCCATGGTGTAGAAATGTACCACGGCGGTCGGTGAAGACCTCAAGTTGTATCAGCATTCGTTGGTTCACTTGACAGTTGCTCCTGTTGCTGCTAGTTGATACCACTCCACCTTATATGTTGCAGTCAGTCATGGCGACATTCTATATGCTGTCACCTGAGTTTGCAGTGTAGTACCATCCTATTCCATCATGTTCAGTTGGTACCTTATGGGATCAGTCTTTGATTTCAGTGATCCGTTGCATCTTTCAGCATCATTGACAGTCTTATATGTGATATTCAGACATGTACTTACTCATTATGATCAGATGATCCATTATGTATTTTCCAGTCATTTATACTTGTATACTTAGTGGATCCGCTTGTACTTGATATGCGGACATGCTTTACTTTTCCTGAGCATGGGTATGCCCGCCTCAGACAGTGTTTCTTTCTGATCTCCTTTCGATGGCTTGGCAGGCTGAATTCTGGTGAAGTCCTCCTCGGTTTTTCGGCAGAGCTCCTTTCCTTGTACTTACTTAATATATTTCGGCCATAATGTTCCCCTTCTGACCTCATACATATGTTATAGCTCCAAATCTCACTCTTATGGTTTGTGATGCTGCACTCATGGCCTAGGGCAACCCCTCCTTCCAGACCTGGTCCAAAAATTTAAAAAACAGTGTTTTATTCCCTATACGCGACATTGCCCTGAGTTAAACGCGTGTACACGCGGGTCTGTTATACCCAACCCGCGTGTATCTATTAAAACACTTAAAAAATAATAAATTCCTCTTTTTCGGGCGGAGATCGCGGGTTTTACCTGCTGGATCACCTGTTATTGCCCGTGGCCCAACTGTTCCCAACCAACTCCTAACTAAAAAACTACTTTGGAGAGGGTATAAAAAGACATCAAAGGGAAGGCCAAGGGGAGAGAGAAGAGAGCAAGATTATTATGCTGAGATTTTTCCCTTAGACCAGGTTTGAAGTCCTTGGTGCTTTCTGCACTTCCCCCATTTTGCATAGGAAACCCTTGTTTCCATGTGTGTTGGTGATCATTCATCCTTGATATCATCATTGAGTAGGACTTGGAAGGAGCTCTTGTTGGAGGCTTGAGGCTGGAGCGAATCCGGGAGGAAGCTTTGCTTGGAGCCTGCTGAAGGTGTTCAGGTGATATCTTTCCGATATATGTACTTTATTTGCCTTTATATATAAAGAAACACGTCTTTGTTCCCGAAACAATCTTTCTTTATGCTTATGAGATTCTTGTCTTGAATTCTTATGCAAGTGGTTACTTAAAGATTTTTATAACTAACTTTATAGCATAAAGATGGTTTATACATAAGTATCTGTACATGTACTGTTGTGTTCTTTGATTTGTTTGTCTTGCAGGTCAAAGAAAGAAGAAGGGAACTCCAAGAAGGGTTTGGACCCTAAAGGCCTTCTCGAACGTAGGACCTTAGGTACGTACCCTAAACATTAGAATTTGCTTAAAAGTAAAAATGATGGCTGTGTGTGTGTTTCTTTGAATAAGCAATTTTCAGTCTGGTAGAGTCTTAGCCCAAAGGACCCTAGGGTACTTTCCCTTCAACCACCTGGAGCTATTACAAATGAGAGAAACACGTGAGCAATTCAAACTACAGTTTGAATTTTTGTATTATTAGGGTTTTGCTCAAGGTTATTCCAATGTTTTTAATAAAATCTACCCTCTAATTTTATTGAGTTGATTCACTGGCAAGACTAGGAATATGGGAAGAGAATAGTATATATTTTTTGAGAGTGGATTTATGTTATTGTGTATCCCTGCATTGTCCTTGAGAATGTGAGTAGTTTATACATTTTTTGATGTAGTTACTACATGGACAGGATCTGGAGCCAACTCCCGTATTGCCCATGTGAGTATGGTGAGCGAAGAGAGGATTAGGGGTTGTAGATGCATGTGGTTTGCCAAAAATGGCCCAAATTACTCATCCCACTCCTAGAGGCTATTCAGTGATTCAAAAAGGTGTTTTTATGAAGAGTAGGGTTAAGTAGGATTGCATAACATACAAAACAATAGTTGCTTCTTCATTTCAATGCCTTCTTTGATAATCACTTTAATATAATATATGTAATATATTCTCTTAATTTATGTGTAATAATGATTCTATAGAGCTCTGATGGATCTAGGATGGTAAGTTTAGAAATGAATAAGATTAACTATGAAAGTGAGTTGGGGTGAGGGGAGGAGGTGGGGGAATATTAGGTAAAATGTAATTATTACATTTTATCTAATATTTCTACCTACCTCCATCCACTTTTTACTAGGTTATATTGGGTAAAATATAATACTATAATATTACATTTTACCCAATATTTCCCCTTAACTGGTCCACTTTTTATTGTAATTTTTCTTTATATTTGAAGTTTAAAAGCAAACTCAACTATAAAATTCACAGGGGTGAGGGGAAATATTGAGTAAAATGTAATATTTAGGTTGGGGGTAATGGTAAATATTAGGTAAAATGTAATAATATTACATTTTAATTAGTATTTCCCTCACCCCTAGCCACTTTTTATTGTGTGGGGTGGTAATAAATATTGGTTAACATATAATACTACAATATTATATTTTATCCAAGATTTCCCCTCACCTGATCCATTTTTTATTAAAAAATTTCTTTGTATTTAAGGTTCATAACTAAACTTAACTCCTATGTAAACATTTGATCCAAATATGGTAGCGATGTTGTAATCTTTAACATTTTGACTAGGTAAAATAAATAAATAACATAATTATAATTATAATTAATTATAATTAATAATTAAACCATCTTAGATCCATCTAAACTCCAGATCTACTAAGTGCCAAGAGGGATCAATTTTTTTGAGATGCAAACCTCATTTAAAGTGAAAAAAGATTTGATCCCTCTCAATGCTTGGTAGATCTAGAGTTAAAATGAATTTAGGTTGGTTTGTTACAAACAATGTTGATATATTCTTTAGATAAAGAGAATTATGATTATTGTTATGTTATGGTGGAAAATGTTTATGAATTAAGTAGGTCTTGTAATGACAAGTTAGGAAGATAAAATGTCTTTGGTTTTGGAGATATCAAAAACTCATTTGATTCGGGGAAGCCAATAAAATCTTAGATTAATTTAGAATGGAATTTTGAAAACACATTCTCAAATTCTGGCATCAAGGGAAAGAATCACATATCTATATCTCTATTTTAAGAATGAAATATTTTGAGCGAAAAATATTTGGCTAAAATATAAATCTTCATCCATGTGACTACCTTTTTCTTCCAGAAATGTTGTTGACAACTTTGATCCATCATGACAACCTAAGAGACTTTCAAGATAAGTTCCACATTACTAGTAGGGCAGGGTTGCTCACTAGCTATTGGATAGGGCTTTATTTCAACCGTTCTTAATTCATGTTTTGTAATTTTATTGTACTATTTTTTCCAAGGAAGCTCACATGGAAACCAAGTGATGCTTCCTTGCATTTAGGGGATTGAGCCTCGGTAAATCTATAAGCTTATAATAATACAACTTAGGTAGAGGGATTTAAAAAGGACACATTCTAATATGGAATTAGTTGAATTCCTAACAACATTATCAACAATTAATTGAATTACACCTTAAGGAAAAGCTTATTTCACTACTAAGCTAGTATATAAAGAAATATAATTGCAAATTTTATTGTAAAGAAACTTGGATATTCTTAGAACACAAAATGTTTGGAACACTTTTATTTCATGTATCATGGAATTCAATCTTATATGTTTTTGGAAATGCTAAAATGTTAGTATGTAAGGAAATATTCTTGCGAGCTATCAAGTAAAAATACTTGGCTACTTTTGAAACACATCAATTTTGGAACACTTTTATGAATTTTAAATATTTTTGTAACTATTATATAAATGATTTTTTTTAATATATATAAATTATTATTATTTAAATTATAATATAAAAATTTATTTTAGAAAATAATTAATTAATATTATAGCTAAATAACACTATAAATAATAATAATTTTATTAATTTAATTATAAATAATCTAATCATTAATTCATTTCTAAATAAACATTAATAATACCTCATTTTAATGAAGACATTTAAAAATCATAATAAAGGTAGAAATTAAATTAAACATTAATTAAATAAATCCAAAGTCAAAGGTAAAGAGACCTAATAATTTATTCATTAAGTTTAACTAACATTAAAAGTAAAAATACTTGACAGTGATGCGTTCTACTAGGGTTTGGTATTTGTTGCAGAATTTTCTAAAGACTGACGGTGGTCGTTGACAATAGCATCCCCTCATGTGAGTGGGTAGTCTCTTCCCACTTCCAAATCCTGAGTGACCAATGAGTGGCCCCTCGAGGAGGGGCGAAACCCCCTCCTACCCTAACATTGTGATAGGTTCCCAGAACATGGGAAATGGTAATGAAGACTCTTCATCTAGCATAAATGTTCCAGAGGAAACCCTAGTGGTAGGGGCTCAATCACAAGAAAAAATGCAAGGGCGGTGCCTCTAAAAAGAAACAATGAATATGGGATTCGTAATCCTGAATAATCGAGTGAAAAAATTGCGATAGTTTATGAAATGTCATGCTCTGATTTATAAGTTCATGGGCAGCTAGCTGAAAGAATAGGATATAGTAAAGTGGATCTGGTTTAAAATGGATTTGAAGGTATCAGTTGAACTATGCCTAAGAGCCCAAGGTTTCTTAACGGTCATCTTTGTAGATCTAGAGGATCGAAAGAGGGTCTTTGAGAATGGTTTGTATTTTATGAACATTGTTGGCCTATTCATGAGGTTTTGGGAAGAATGTTACAATCCAGAGAAAGAGAAATTCTTAGCGCCTATGATCTCGGTTCAACTCTTTTCTTTGCCAAAGGAATTTTGGGAACCTGACATTTTGGAAGGAATTGAAAATATGATCGATGATTTTGTGAAGATTTAATATATTACCAAGAAGAGACAACATGCTTCATATGTTTGCATCTGCATGTATATGAACATATAAAAACCCTAGCCACTTGACTATGAGCACTATGAGCATATCTACTCAAACGTTATGCTAACCAAGAAGGAGATCTATGGCCACCTATCTCAGAAAAGGATAATGGATCTCAAATTTCTCACCAAAATCAATCTATGGTATTGAAAAGGTTAAAAGAGGGCATAAACCCTATAAGGATGCACTCAAGGAAGCTAGAGAATACTTGTTGAACTCCAACAAAATGAGCTAGATCATGGAATATTATCAATGCATTTCCTTAATTCCCCAATGAGATTGATCTCTTGGAACATTATGGGGTTAAATAACAAGGGTAAGCTAGGATGTATGAAGTCAAAGTTAAATCAAGAGAAACTAGACATTGTGATGCTACAGGAAAAAAATGTTTCCAATGAGAAGCTTGTAGATATAGTGGGTAAACATTGGCATGGAAGTGAAGTAATGGTGGTTGATGTATGTGGTATTTCTAGATGGATAACAGTGGTGTGGGACCCTCGGAAGATGGTGTTTCAATATTGGCTAGTGATCCCCACTATTCTTGCTGGTTAATTCTATTATTTGGGGATTGGGGAATGTGGTAATTTAACAATGATTTATGGCCCCTTTGTCCCCATTCAAAAGGAGAAGTTTTTATCAGATTTGAGGTGGGTTAGGTAGTCTCTTCAGGATGAATGTTGGATAATTGATAAAGACTTCAATATGATTCATAGTCTTGAGGAAAAATGAGGTGAGATTTGGAGGTTGGACCTAGTCGCATCTTCATTCTTGGAAGTCATCCAAGATCTTAGGCTTGTGGAAGTGGAAACGTGCAATGATTTCCAATACTGGAATAATAGGAGGGGTTGTCGACATCAGGTGGATTACTGCCTAGATTGGTTCCTTCTCTCTGAAGAAACCCTAGCCCGAGATGTTTTTTGGAAGCAATGATCCTCCCTATTTTAGGATCTGATCATTGGCCAATTAGGTTGGATATTGATCTAAAAATGGTCCCTAGGAACAATTCATTCTGCTTTGAGATATTTTGGCTCCAAAATGAGGACTTGATTGAAAAATTGGAACAGTGGTGGAAAGTTATTTTAGTGCAAGGAGGAAGCTTAATGCAGGTGTTCCAAAGAAAGTTAAAGGAGCTAAACCTAAAAATCAAATCTTGGAACTGCTAGGGTCCCATCATAGGAATTATGGCATTGGCCTTGTACTATTAATTTTGGTCAGTTTAGTCTATGAATCACTAAGGTGTAATAGCCTTAAGTTTTACTTGTCAAAGAATCTGTAACACCCTCCTCCCACATCTACCCATGCAGTCGGCCATCTGGGGTAAACATGCGATGAGAGGCCATTATGATATGATTCGACCTCCTAAGTCAAATTAAGGAAACGGAACCGGTGGAAACACACCATACAGACATTCAACATCATTAAAAGAACCCGTAGAGGACAAGTCAGCCACTTAAACAACCTGTCACTGGGTTCCACTACTATTGTAGGTCTCTTGGGCCATAGTTTCTCTCATGCTATGGGCAAGGGAGCGACCAAAAACCTAAATTCACTCTCACAAGCCTACTTGCCGATGACTGTGGACCAAAATTGTCAGTGATGTGCCAACGACTCCGGGATTTGAGCCACTTTTTCAAGCCCGGAGCCTAGGTCACTGCCTAGAACCGATCCATCTCTTCAAATCAGTAAAGTAACATGGACATGACAGTACTAAATAAAATACTTGTTCACGACCTTGACCAGACCCTACTAGCCATGACAGGCATTTTTTCAAAAATATCATCGACATGTAACCTACAGGTGTAAACAACATAATTAAGTGTAGGGATCTCATACTTATCTGAGATTCACTATGAAGCATTGTCTCCTTATCACATTAGCTTCCATTTCATCCATTAGGTCATAGATACATTGCTCATTCAATAACAAGTGAGAACATTATGAGATCCACTCATGGTTGTTGTCATAAAACATGTAAATAACCAACATAATAGGGGCATAAATACTAATGAAATCATAGCCATATAAACCATATATAATCCATCAAAATTATCATAGAGATACAAGGAGAAATAACCTTTCATTAATGATGTAAAATCCAAACTCAAGATAGGACTTTGACGTTCCTCCCGACCGTAGAATGGTTGAGCCAAATCTCTCTTTAGCCATTCACCCACGTGCCATATTCCAAGCATGAATGTGGGTGCTCATAGAACACATCAATCGAAACTCATCCAGGGCTTCCAGAGGCCATCCACTTCAACCCATCAAACAGTGATTCCACCTCACGGCAGGACATCACAAAACCAACATCAGATCGGTCTCTATACCAGCCTTCCAGGGCTCCAGAGCATTTGTCCAACCAATGCTCCAAGACTAGTAACTCAACCCACAGCTTTTACCGGGCTCTAGAGCATTTGTCCAACCAAGGTAGCTCCAGGATGGTATTATATGCCATATGATAGTGTATGTTATGAATGGTATATTATTTGAATATTTAGAGCTATCATTTGAATACATAATTACATGAAAATTAATTAGTTGCACAGGTATTACAAGTATTTTGAGTCCGGTTAAAAATTTATGATGCATTCAATCATATCTATTGTGGGAGCAGTTGTCATTGACAAAGAGAACTATCCTAAGTGGTACCGGAAGATAAAACACACCCTCATTTTCAATGAGTTGTGGAAAGAAGTTTGTGAAGGAGAATGAGACAATGCCCCTGAAAATCCCGCTTTAGACAAGGAGCTTTCCATTTGGGAAAACAAGAACAACAAAGCCTATACGTTGATTTCAGTGTCAGTAAATGAAGAGGTGAGTCAACATATTTCACCATTTTCAAATTCCTTTGAAGCCTTAAAGAAGTTGAAGGAATTGTATGACTCGCACTCTGAACTTGAAGTTGTTCAATTGATGATTAAGTTGTTCAGTCTTGAATTGAAAAATGATGACCCTCTTGTCTTAACATCAAAATTAAGATCCATTATGCATGACATAAAATCCACTGGTGTTGAAATATACATTCCTCTCATAGATTATTTCAAGGCACTATATCCCACCTATTCACATTATCTTGAGTCATTGCAAGCAAGTGGAAATCTTAAGGAGATTACCTTTGACTCCCTTGAGAAGAAGTTTGTTGAAAGAGAGAAATATTTTGGGAAGAAGACAAATCCTTAGTCTATTGAAGAAGTTGTATGCCTTGCACAAGAGAAGAATCATGAACAAGATTCTTCTAGAGGAAGAGGATGGAAGAATTTTAGAGGCAGGAGGGGCAGATAGTTCTAAGGAGAAAAATTTGATCTTCATTGCATATGATGTAATAGTGATGGACATGATGCTTCCACTTGTAAGTTTCCTTGGGACCGAATTGAGCAAGAAATAAATGAAGGGAAAGGTAAAGCACCTGAATCTACTCATTATGCTGTGGCACATTGCAACATTGGAGTAACTGAAGAATTATTCAATGCTTCACTTGCTTCATGGAAAGATGATTGGTTGCTTGATTCAGGAGAAACTTTAAACATGAATTTCATGAGAGATATATTTGAAGAATTCACTGACAATGTTGATGGAGAAGTATACTTTGCAGACAGGTCAAAAATCAAGCCATCGGGGCTTGGCACCATCAGGTTCAAACTATCTAGTCCTCCAGACTTTCTTCTGCATGATATTCTATGTCTCCCAGATTTGAGGATAAAATTGTTGTCTTTGGTCCACATCCACCACCAAGGACACTCGATTCATATATTTGATGGAAAGTTTGAGGCCGAAAAAACATCAAGTCACTCACTTGTCATGACGGGGATAGAAGAAAAAAGACTTTTGAAGCTGCAATAAACCTTCGCTCATGCACATAAATTCTCATACAGTTATCACTATGATGAAGGTACATTTCCATCAAGTATTTTATTGCATGCTATATTTGTACACTTGAACTATGACAACCTTCATTTGTTGAAGAAAAATGGTGTTACTGGTTTGCCTACAATTCCTAGGAAACTTAAGCAATGTGATGCTTGTATCTTAGGAAAGCACAACAAACAATATTTTCATGATTCTCATTCCAGAGAACATACAAAAATTGAACTCATTTATTCATATTTATGTGGCCCAATGCCTATTACTTTTGCAAATGGTAATAAATATATGATGACATTTATTGATGACTACACCAGAATGTATTGGGTTTATTTATTGGAGAAAAAATATGAAGCTTTTGAAACATTTAAGAACTTTCATGCATGAATTGAAAATGATGCATAATCTCATACTGGGTCTATTCGCATTGATAATGGAAAATACTACACATCAAATGAATTTGAAAACTATCTTCACCAGCATGGGATCAAACATCAAACAACTGTGTCTTATAATACCCAACGGAATGGCGTAATTGAAAGAATGAATAGGACAATCTTAAATATGGTATATTCCATGATGTTTTTCAAGAATTTTTAACTGATGTTTTGGGTTGATGCAGTTCTATGTGTTGTCTATAAAAATAATATGTGTCCATCTAATACTATAAAAAACAAGACTCCCTATGAAATATGGTATGGCTACATTCCTTCGGTGAGGCATCTCAGGGTTTTTGGTTCCACTTGTTATTCCTTGATACCTTAGGAACATAGAAACAAACTCAGTGCAAGGATTTGCAATTGTATATTCTTGGGGTATTCAAATACCTCCAAAGCATACCATCTCTATGATGAAGTGAACAAGAATTTTATAATATCTAGAGATGTGATCTTTCTTGAATCTTCCAAGATTGACAATGTTGTTGAGCGGAAGTTTAATCACTATTCATACATGCAAATTATTTTCAAGAATTTGATAATGAGATTCCACATCTTGAAGGGGGGACGCCTATATTAGATCAATCTGTTGAATCTTCTGATGAAGCACTCTCTCCCCCACATGAAGCTCCAGGAACTTATGGCACTTTGATTGATGTGATTGATAGAATTGGGGGACTAAATCTTGATTAAGCCCCAACTCTATCAATCGAGCATCCTAGGCCATCTTAGAAAGGTCATCCAAAATGGCTGACATAGACACTTGAAAGTGTTTGTCCTGATGAGGTCGGAAAGACAAGAACAAGCAGCTCAACCAAACAAAATGGAGGTGATGTAGAAGATTATGATTCAATGATTGATATGGATGTTTCTTATGATTATGAACTGAATTTGTCTATACATTTTGAACCAACTTCCTTCAAAGAAGACACTTCTCATGATGAATGAAAAGAAGTGATGCAAACATAATATGATGCTTTGATAAAGAATGGCACTTGGAAGTTGGTTGATCCTCCATTGGGAACCAAACCAATAGGTTGAAAGTGGGTCTTCAAGAACAAGTATAAAGTAGATCGCTCACTTGACAAGCATAAAACCAAGCTTGTCCCAAAATGTTTTGCACAGAAGAAAGGGGTCGACTGTGAGGAAAATTTTCCCGCACAACAAAATGGGCTACCATCCGAACACTCTTTTCCTTGGTAGCACAAAATGGTTGGAAAGTCCATCAAATGGATTTTAAAACTACTTGCTTGAATGGAGATCTGAAAGAGAATGATTTTATGTCTCAAACATAATGAATTGTTGTGAAGGGTTAGGAACATAAAGTATGCAGGATTGTAAAATCCTTGTATGGCCTCAAGCAAGCACCACGATCCTGGTACGAGAAGTTAACTTATCATCTTCTGAAACTAAACTTCAAAAATTATGATCTTGATGATGCAACTTTGTTTGTCAAGAAAGTTGGAAAAATAGTTGTATATCTTGTTGGGTATATAGATGATCTTATGATGACAAGGAACAATGAGAGCTACATTGCATCCATAAAGAAGGAATTGAGGAAATGTTTTAAAATGACATATTTGGGTTATGTTCACTACTATCTTGGTATTGAAGTAACTCAACATCCTAAGTTTATACTCCTTTCTCAGAAGAAGTACATTGGAGATTCGTTGAACATGTTTGGCATGATTGAGTGCAATCCTTTGACTACTCCAATGGAATAGAAATTAAATCTCACATCCACTAAAGGAAAATAATTTGAGGATGCAACAAAGTATAAATAGCACGTAGGAAGTCTCAAATACCTTACTACTACTAAACCATACATTTTATTTGTTGTTGGAATCCTCTATAGATTTATGAAAAATCCTTATGAGCATCATTGATCTGTTGCAAAAAGAGTTCTAAAGTACTTGAAGGGAACTCAAGACTTTGGACTTAAGTATACACAGGTGGGCGACTTCATCTTGATTGGATACTCTGATTCAGACTTCGATGGAGATAAATAAACTGGGGTATCTAATTCAAGTTATGTTATGAGTCTTGGATCGGGCGTTGTCGCATGGAGGTCACACAAAAAATTAGTTCCAGCAGATTCCACAACTGAGGCAGAATATGTGGAAGCAACTGAAGAAATAAAGGAAATTGTGTGGCTCAAGAAAATTTTAGAATATTTGCAGGAGAAACAAGTGCATTCAACTCCTCTCTTGATTGATAACACTTTTGCAATAATTTTGGCCCAGAATCCAAAGTTCCATGAACGAAGAACATCAATACAAAATACCATCAGATTTGACATCATGTTGAGGCCGAGACAATCCACATACGCCATTATTCCACAAATGAGCAAAGCGTAGACATCTTCACCAAAGCACTTGGAAGAGAAAAGCTTGAAATATTCAGAATGATGCTTGGACTTACCAACATCCCTTCAGATTAAGGGGGGGATGTTGACACCTAATATTTGGGATTAGGTAAATCCATGTAAATATTGTAAATAGGAAAATAAAGAGAATTGGAAAACGAAGAGACATTGGGAGATGAAACCCAATAGTTTTTGTATCCATGTATATATTCATGCTCCATCTTAATGCAAAACACAATTCATTTCGTGGAGTTACCTCCTAACCTGACACATATAGTTAAATTTTTAAAAGAAATTAATAATCATAGAAATAAAACAAAAGCATACTATAAATAATAAAAAAATTGTTTCAATAATATTTCAAATAATATTACAAATGGTTTTCAATAATATTTTTAGATAATTCTTAATATTAATATTAAATTTTGATAGATATTGAATCTATGTAGTACCAACTTTTCTTTCCAAATATTATATATTTATTTTTTAAATTATAAGGGAAAAAAAACTATAACAATTTCACATAACATTCCAAGGTGTTTTCTAAAATACTATACTTAGTTAAAACAAAACCAGCGTATAATTTATATATATATATGAACCATAACTTAAAGAATTAAAAAAAAAAAACTTCCACAAAGTCATATATATTTTTAAAGGTGTTTTTAAAATGTTATTTATTTTTTTATTTAAATTGTATTGCCTCATAAAATCATATTAGATCATATCATCATCACCTATTAGCCCAATACACCAAACTACACTTACTACATTCTTGATATCATATCTTAGTTTTGGACGTGATTTTTTTCTCTTCTTTTTTTCTTTTGCGGACAACAATCCATCCTGTTGAAATATTAGGGTTAGCTGTAAATAAAATATTGACATCATTTATTTGGAATAGTTCATTTGCCAAGGGTTATACCATATTGGTCGTTTCCTTAACACTACCTGATTAATCTAAGTCATGGGCATGTTTTTTCCCACTCATTGTAAAATCCACAATTATGGATAACTCTCTTTCCTTTTCATTTGAAGGATGAATATATTCCTCTAAAGAATTAGATGGTGCCCTCTAAGGCTACGCTAGGGATAAAGGAGTTCATTTGGTGGTAAATTTCATCGATTTTTGAGGTTTACTCTACATTTTCCTTGAATTATTCTTGGATCCTTTGGCTCCCTTTGGATCTTTCCATCCACAACTCGTTTGTTTCGTAGACTAGGGTGAAAAGGGGCATACATTTTGAATATGTTTGGGTCATTGACAAGTCATGCAACTTAAAGAAGTATTTTCATAAATCAACAGTTGCAAGAAAACCTTACCCCCCACTTAACTAAGATTTTATCCACCAACCCTTTGGTGAGATCCACTTCAATGCATATCTTGGTAAAAGTGAGAATTCCCTTTGAAACCCTTTTATTATCAATTTTGATGAAGTGGCCTATTAAATTTTCCATGTCCTCTAATATGTCCAAACATGTCAAATGGATGGGTAATTTGGGAATCCTTACCCGAGTTTCCAGAGACGTCATAAATAGAGGATTAAATTTCAAAAACCATGGTTGCATTGAGAGCCCAAACCAGCCATAAACCAGGGGCCATTGTCAAAAAAATTATGCCCGCCCTAAAACTTATTGAAGAACACCACAAAAATCCTTTTGAGTAAAATAAAAACTTTATATTTTGATACCACTTCTGGTAAACCCATTCCCAGAGAGTAGATGACATGGGTGAAAATCCATTAAAACAATAAATAATCCCTTATCTTTCACAATTTGAAGCCACGAGTTTAGTTACACCATTCTTTACCTCATAAGAATTTGTTTACTCTACCTTCTCCACCACAAATGTTGGTCCAGATCGATCTTTAGGGTTTGGAGGTGGAGGTTCTAGTTTAAGGACATCCTTAAAGGATTTGGGTTGGGATGAGGAGGATGTACCCCAACCTTTGACGCCACCTTGTAATCTTGATACCATATAAATCGTGGAATCCTTGAATATGTTGTACTCCCTTAGATATTTTTGATCTTGAAGTTGTCCTCCTCTGAATAGGAGCCGAAAATGGCCATATGGGATTCTAACCTACCCATATATGATGGTTGCGAGTGAGGATATGAGATTTGTGGCTTTGATATGCATACAAAAGGAACCTTCTGAGATCAGTTTCACAATATCGTAAGAGATGCAAGATTTCAAGTAGAAACCTCATCCTGGCAGCAAAAACGGACCTGCAAACAAAGGGGGCTTGAGATATGAAAATGCCTCACGCCAAGCCTCTGAGCACAAACATCTAAACCTAGGTACCTATTGAACATAGCTTTGGGGAGGGATGAATCTGATTGTTGGTGACGCCAGTTTCTTGAAATCCCCAAACTTTACAGTATGCTTGGCTGCTATGAAACTAAATGGCGCGTGGAGCCTTCCTCTTACAACATTTTCATATTTGTTCTCCATTTAGTATGGTTTCATCACAATATGAGTCGAAATGAAATAAATATTTTCGATGAAGATATTTTATCCTCCATAGTTGCCAATGCTTTAACAAAATCCATGGATCAATATAGCCCCATTAAAAAAAACATTGGTAGATTCACCAATTGATTGTTATTTAGATGACCACCAAGATGGATTTCATTAGGGCTTGATTGTCTCAACCCATGATCATTCAAACCATTGATATCATGGCTTCTACGATTGGTGACAGTCATATGATTGTCAATCTCCTTGCTTGGCTCCACTAGGGCTTTGAGGGCACTATTAATGTGCTTAAAGATGACGAAGTGAAACCCTTTCTCTTCTAGGTGCTCTTGTCCAAGATCAAACCTCTCTATACCAATATTCACAAATCTTAAAATGTTGTTTGATAACCTATATTTTTTTTCAAAATATATTAGTTTCACAATTAAGAATTAATATATGACAAGGTAGTCCTATACACGCATAACAATCCTTAATATTTTTATTTTATAAAGTTTTAAATTGACTTAGTTTTGCAATTCTTTTGGACATTAAAGTTAGCATGACTTATTGTATTATTAATGTTTTATATAAATATATAGTATCAATTTATGTATAATATAAATATATAATATAATTTTTTAATGATTTTAATATGACAAACAGTTTTTTTGATATCTTTTTTTTAAAGAAGTGGTTAGAGAGTTTCTATTTAAAAATAAGCAAAATATGGATTATGGGCCAAAACCCTTACACAATTCATCTACCTGCATTATGAGGTCCAGTACACATGCAGTCTAAGCTTGTGGCATATTTTTCCAATAATTCTAAAAATATGTTTGCTAAATATCTTAACAAAGATACATAAATACCAACTATATTTGCACTAAATTAAAACAAAAATTAATAAAAGTAGTTCCAAAACTCAGTGCCAAGAACCTCATCGGATTAACATGGTTGGCCAAGAGCTCGAGTTCACCTTCCTCTCCTCCTCATTTCTTCATCTCCTAACTTGGGGTCCTCTAGGGATAACTAAAGCCCAACGATATACAGATCCTCCATCTCCACCATCTTTCAATGGATAGCTTCTAGTTTTATCCTTAATTCATATTGGAGATGGTCGATTTTGATTTGCATAAGCTCAAGCTTAGAATTTTTTATCGGTTGCAAAGAATTAAGAGCCTTTTCCTCCACTTATTGTCTCTACTTGAAAGCAATTTGAATGCTCTTTGTCATCTAAAGAACCCTATCTAAAAATTTTAATGTCTACAAAGTCAAGGTCAAGGGAAGAAGAACCCGCAGTTGCTATGACAAATTTATCTAGAAATGGCACCAATTTGTAGATACAAGCTCAATATTGACCAGGGATGATAGAATCAGACCATGCCTGACTTAAAGGAAAAAGGGGGTATAAATATTGATTCTAGATACTCGAGCCTAAAAAATCCTACTACAATAATTGAACAAAACCATGTGACCTCTAATATCCTGCTCAATCTCCATTGAATGTAGACCTGAAAAATCCAAGGTGAAATAATTGGGAGTTCCTTTCTAGAAAAACCATATGCTATGATGATAATAGAGGAATGACTTCGGCATAATGGGAAATAAATGTCTCTGCCTCAGAAATATAATTATCCAAAACCCAAAATAGGTCTTGTGATCCACCAGGCAGAGAGGGAGAAAGTGTGTTGGCTAAGTATTAATGATGAGGCACTAGGAGTACTCCTGAGGAAATGATTGAGGTTGATACATAAGTGATTGTCGCTAAACATTATAATCATGTAATTCCAATATCTTGATTTGTCATCTTATGTCATGCTTCAAACAAGATTCAACATTTATCCTTATTAAATGTTCATGTATTGAATTAAACATTCTTGTTGACCGTGCTGGAAATCTGTCAACCAAGGGGGCCTCCCCGACGTGAAGGCCAAATTATACCTCACACTATTTGGATATTTCACCCTCACCATCAAACCTTAATTGAGATAACTTATGAAGAGGTTACTTGGGGATTTAAAGTTTACCATCGTATTTATTTGAAAAACACCTTAGAAGAATGATTTGGGGATGAGCTATTTAATATAAGAGATTCAAAATAGACTCAATGGGCAAAACTTGTCATCTAGCCCTCCTTCTAACACCATTTGTTGACGTTGTTGGAAATCCTTCAACCAAGGGGTCCTCCATGATGTGAAGTCCCAATTAGACCTCACAATTTTTGGAGTAGGAGCCCCATCAGGAGTTGTTACAGATCCATTTGGGCACATCACTCCCGTCATCCAGATCAATTTTTTAGGGCTCATCAAACCCTAATTTCAATTGTTACATGCCCTAAAAAAGTCAACCTATTGAATTCCTCCTTCCCAGATAGTTTCATGGCCTTAAGACATCCTGAAATGACTCCTTGAAGGACCAGTGCAAGTAGGCCCATGTAAGGGTGCTCTGTAGAGAAATTAGGCCCATGCAAAGGTGCTCTGCAAAGCACTTAGGCCCACTTTGACCTACTCTGGGAGAGATTGAGTGAAATTTGCATAGGGTTTTGGGAATATTCCTTGTTTCTAGATCATTCTAGAAGGATCCCACCTCTTATCCCCTCCTATGAGCTTGAAATTGGATAGGCTAAGGATCCATTAACCTCCTATCCTCTTATCCCTTCCTCCATGGAAACTAACTCTAAGTTTGGAAGGCAGCTCAATACCCTCATTTATGACAAAACCTCCTCCATCTTCCTATAAATTGAGCACTCATCTAAGTGATTAGGGGTTGGAATTTGATGATTGTAAGGAGATAATGTTAGTTTGAGATTTGAGGCTATTGTAAGTGTCATTACTCAGTTGGAATGTCATGCTTATGATGTGATGTGGATGGAACCAAAACTGGAGGAGTGACTTCGAATCAGACTCGATGGTTGTAATTCCTTCTTCTATTCAATAAAGTATTTGAACCTTTTTCCCATATTCTTATCTTGTTATATGATGCTTATGTGTGAATGTATCTGATTCCATTTACTTGTATTTAATAGATCTTTTGCTTTGATCAGTTCTTTGTCTTTTGTTGATGTTTACAGGTACTTCTCAAGCATGTTAAGTACAGGAAGGAGCGACAAGATCGATACAAAGGAGACAAGAGGAAAGCGAAACTACAAGTGGGTCTTCTCATCCTCTTTGTCTTATCTATTTCTTATACGAAAAGGCTAAATTTCTTTAAACAATTGTTCTAGATATGGCTACTTATCTAGGTAGTTACTATTTATCTGTAGATACCATATTCCCCAAAACAAGAGTATCGACCTGAGTACCATAACTATAAAGTTTGCCTTGTCTACAATCAATCACATAAGAGAGTATGCACATAACCTTTGGAATCAAAAAGATATTTGACACTATAAAACATCAATTGCAATGTGTAAACGAAGGATCTCACGAGAGGGAAATAAAAGTGAGCCTCTAGAAGAAAAGTAATAGTACCATCCTAAGAGAGACACGCGAGAGCAAGGAAAGGTTTGTCAGTTATCTATTTAAATAGTTCACATAGACACAATGAAAATTAAAGAAAATACAACACACATTGAATAAGATAAGCACCAAAGCCACTAAAATAGTTCAATTTTATTAATACAGATGAGAAAAACATATATCACAAATATTCAAAAAATAGTCTTACAACATTTACGATATATGCATGAAAGTGTGTTGGCTCAATGAGATTTTCGTTATAAGGTGAAAGATCTAAGTACACAGTTATAATGGCAAGCCACTAGCTTCAATAGTGGAACATTAAGTCACTTCTTTCTTCTCCAAAGAACGATCTTCTCTAGTCCTATGCTAGGCTGGAGAATCCAAGGCTAGCTCTCCAAAGGATAAGCCTAAAAAAACCCTTTGCTTGAGTTATGAAGGTATATTTATAACAAGAGGAATGACCTTACATATCCCCATGACTCTTGAGCTTCCCTCATGAAACTTAGACTTCTAATGTGACATTTGAACTTCTATATGAATTTGGACTTTTCCTAAAGACTATTTTGTCCATATATGTCTATGTGAATTTTCATATTCCAGATGTGACTCTTGGACTTCAACACAATACATTTTGTCCTTTTATTTTGATAATCACTTCATTATATCAACAAATACTGTGGTAAGACATGTGGACACACATGACATTGTGATGGTATTAGTACAAGTCACAACTTGACAATGATGACATGGACTTCATGATGAAGTGGCAATGCCAAGTTGCTTCTCTTGTTATGTTATCTTCAATATTCATGAGAGGTACGTTCAGTACTTAATCTTCATGAAATATCTTCTTTGATCTTAATCTTTACCCTCCAAGGGGTTGAATGATATCGAGTCTTCATGTGCTCATGATCTTTGGTCTTCTATTGTAAAGTGGTGTTCCCTTGTCTTCTCACTTGATGACTTCTTCATGGTTCTAGCTTCACAAGTTTCTTTTAGCATAGTCTCCTTCTCCTCCTCTCTGAGCATAATCCTGTCACTTCAAGATATGGTACATGTAAGTGAAATACACTCATGACAAGACGACATCAATCTAAAGTCTCCTACTCTAGCTTGCTTCCTGAATATGACTGATTAAGTTGGGACTGGTCATTGGACAGGGAGGAAGACTTATGGATTATGTAGTGCATAGCTCCAGGGGCCATGAGTGATAGACTGAAGCTTGAGACTACAAAATTCACAGTTCTGGAGGCCTGGTAAGGGAGACATCATAGTTGAGGAGCTCAGTGAGGTAGTATTGAGCCTTGAATTTTCTAAATGCACGGTACAGGAGAGGGAGAGAGATTCTTAGGGATTATTTAATTGCACTACTCAAGGAGGCAAGGAGACAACTCGAGGCTTTCCATTGTGCAATGAGTAGAAGGAGACTGATTAGAAGGGTAAAATGTGTAGTTTTGGAGGTTAGTGAGGGAGTCTTGAGCCTTGATACTACGCAATGTGTAGTTTTGGAGGGAGACTAATAAGATGATTTTGCAGTTTTGGAGGTTAGTGAGGGAATCTTGAGCCTTGAGACTGCACAATGTGTAGTTCTGGATGGAGACTGATCAGTGGATTGTGCAGTTGTGCAGTTCAAGGAAATAGGGAGACTACTTGTTGACTGAGACTGTGAAATGCACAGTAAGGTACTGGATAGGAGGCAGGATTGAGTAGTTGTTGAGAGTAGGGAGGAAATCCTTGAGCACTATGACTATGTAATGTGAATTCCTTAGAGGCAGGAACTTCATTATAAAATTCAAGGAGGAAATGGGGGATCTTGAGCCTTCCTACTGCTTAATCCATAGTTCAAGGGGACGAAGTTGGGTCAAGTTGGTCGAGTAGAAAGAATTTCAAGATTTGGCTAAGTGTATGATCAATAAGGTAGAAGTGAGACGAATATTGAATTTATGAATGATCAAACACACTAATAGAAATTGAAGACACAACATTGAATACTTAGTACACAATAAAAACATGATCCCCTCAATGTGATGATAATACAACAACCTCCTCCAAATGTGACACTCAGGGGACACTTTGCGATGATAGTGATGACACTAGCACAAAAGTGCTCAATACTTGGATAATATGTCTTATGTATTTCCTTATGATGAATAGGACACATTAGTGTAGGAGAATGCATTATAACTTCCCTTATAGAATATACAATTTAATCCCTTCAACTAGGCGCGACACTTAAGATATACTTTGCGACAACAGTGATGACTCTAGTACGACAATGCATAAAAATTTGGGAATGGGTCTAGTATATGTATACGTGGTAAATAGGACCAATTGGTACCAAATTTTCCTCTTGCAATGAACCACAAATCTGCTTTTACAATGTATGGCACTTCCCATGCCAAAAGACGATGCTTGCAACAGTAAGAGAAAAGTGGAAATGACACTTGCAAAATGAGAACGACTTTGTAAGAGATACATGCTAGAGAAAAGATAACATGAAAGAGAAACTTAATAAAGTAAAAAAAAATTAAAATAGATAGTCATAAACATGAAAGGACACTTGTGAAAGCCAAGGTGCGTAAAAGTGACAATTGGAAAAACTCACCGAAATAAAAGAACAACCAAAACCAAAAGTGACAGAATGTCAATTAAAAGTGTGCACTGACTGCTAGCATAGGTTTAACATCACACGAGCACTATCTTGATGGACTGTGTTATTATTTTTCAAGATTGCGTAAAGGAATGCACTCATGAACTTATTACAAATGGAGCAAGTGTGAGAATGTGGCATTGACACTTACAATATGAGAAGAAGACTCAAACACAACAAATCATCAATTGACCATAAAATGAATATGGAATGAACAATCACAATATCCATAGTGGGACCCAAAATGTTGGGTCCCTATACTACTAGTGTAACCCCTTATTGTTGTTAGCACAACCCCCCTATTATATTGTTGTGCCCATGTAGTCCCCATATTGTTATTATTATGCCCCATAGAAGCCCACTATTGTTATTATTGTGCCCTTACATTATTATTGTTATGTCAGCTCTGATTATATTATGACCCCTTAGACTCCTATATGTAGAAAGGAGGTCTTGTCATTTGTATCATCCAAGAATTATTCATTTGTGTAATGTAAAGGAGGTTTTCCCCTCAAAAAGGCTTATTTTGAAGGCGTTTATCTATATTTTCTATCTTTTTGTAAGCTGGTTTCATAACACAAAATTCAAGTGTAGACAAAATTTTGGAGGGTGTTTGTTGTAGCGACAACACTTGGTGACACACTGGTAGAACTCCAACTTCTCTGCCTTCATCTAGCTTTATGCACAAGGTCTAGTTTTGCAAGAAGTATTGGTTCATTGTGTGGGTTACTCAGGTTTTTCCACTTAGCCTAGTTATAAATGTACTCCCCTTCATTCCTCTCTCAGTTAAACACATTCACTCAGCTATTTGTTATCATAATTGTTTTGATTCAATAGGAGGGTAATATATAATGGTGAGTTTAAGATAATTAGAGTATGATTTTTCATCTTTGGTGTTTCTCTATTGCCAGCAGGCCTATAAGGTACCCTTGTAGAGTCACTACAGGAACACAAGCATTGCTTCGTAGCCAACGAGACTGGACAATACCCTGATGAGGTAACTTGCTTCACCTCTCTATGTAGGAAGACTTTCTCTTCTTTCACCCTTTATTTATTTTATATATTTATAGTACTATGCTTCGACACTTATTATTTCATTTGGGTGGAAGAGGGACCCCAATTTATTGAGAAAAAAATAGGTTTTCCCTTCAGACAAACATATTTTTACCTCTGATATACATTTTCTCGTTATAGATTTTTCCCTTTTCCTTCTCTACTTGATTGGATCAGCATATAAATACTAAAAAATTATGACACAAAGCTTAGAAATGAGGTTCCTAAAATAGATACAAGTATTGTGGTTCTACAAAAATCTTTCCTCACGAAAGGATTGTAGTATCCATTAAAATATCATTGACCAAAACATATAAACCCAAGATCGTGAAGAAGATAATAGATAAGCCAAGCATCGTTCATCATCACAATTACCCTTTTCAAATTTCACCACATTATCTTTCAAGCCAAAGGGAACATCCTTCATGCAAAGTCTTATTAAACAAAACACAAAATAAGAGACAAGACACAACAAGGAAATAAAATCAAAAGGAAAAAGAAAATGGAGGCTAAACTAAAAACAAGATGCAAGAAAAAAGTAAGAAAACACAAGAAAGACTACAGAGAGTGAGTGTAGGATGAGTGTGCAAGGGAGACTAGTATGCATCTTGACCTACTCCGTACTAGAAGGTCAGGGTCAATTATAATGAAATTTCCAATGTAGCCATTATAACTACTCTCGACCTACATACACAAAGATACGAGCAATTAAAATAGATATAAAACAATGTATAACATAAAATATAAGAGGTTGAATAACTTTCACAAAAAATTGAAGGTATTCCCTGTTAGTAGAAGGATATTCCATAGCCACTACTTCTAACCAACTTGAAATATTACCTTTTCAATGAAAACCATAATCAAACAAACCTCTAAATATTCTTGTGAATGCATCTTCATTTGTATTGCCCTCCTTAGCAAGAATGAGAAAAAAATGAAGCTTATTATTAGAAAAAGGGCTTGATAAGTATGATACTTGCAATTGAACATAGATTAGATCATGAAATTTGAATAATTCTCTTGAAAACCCTGAAATACTTGAAAAGATGAATTTTCAATAAAGGTATGGGATCAGGATGAGAATCTTGTGAGTAAAAATGAATATAATCATGTTCAGAAGGCTTTTCAAGATAGTGAGGGCATGGCATAATCATTAGTGATGGTTGAAGTGCCTCAATTGCTTGACAAGTATCCGAATAGTGAGATGATAAACCATAAAGATTAAAGGATGTAGAATAATTTTCATCGAATATGTTGGTGGGAAAATGATAAGTTGAATGACAGTCATCAGGACCAGAATTATGAGCAAATGTACCGATTAAAGCATAAGATTCTTGATTAATAGACAATAAAGATAGGTCAATTTGAACAACTTTACAAATTCTTTGAATAATAGAATCATCTTCCTCTTGTGATGAATGTAACAAACCATTCCCTTGTAGCTGGTGACAAATTGTACTAGCATCATAATCATCGAAAGAATTGAAAAGGAATGCCAATATAGCAAATACATGAAACCAATCAAGATGTAGTGGATGAAAAAGAGGAACTTGATTCACCAAATAACTCAAGCATTCAGTAACACTCAAGAGGATTTCTGGTGCGATGAAGAAAAGGATTAGTAGTACAACATTCACAAGAAAAACTAGGAGCTGATTATTTTCAAAAGAACCTGATAGGCATGATTCTTTCGGCCAATGATGATATTTAAAATGATCAACTTCATAGCTTTGTGCATCCATGAAAGGTATACATTCCAAACCCAAATTTGGCACAAGATATTTGCATGAAGATGAACTAACTAAATTAGAATCTTCAATCTGATTAAAAACCGAATCTTGAAAGTCAGAAATACTATATCTGAAATACCAAAAATTCTTCAAGAAAGAATTTACATCCAATGAAACCATGCAAAACAAATAATTTTGTGAGGAAAATCAGATCTGACTTAGTTTGGGGATCTTACCAAAGTTGCTAGATCCTAACATAACCATCAACAAAAGTTGAAGTGCCTTGAATTCCTGACAAGTCTTGAAACTTTCAATGATTGTAAAATCACATTTCAAAGATTGAACCAAATCATGCATGGTGTGAGGATAAATACTACTAGTGATTTCAATAACACCACTAATATCTGAATGAAAACCATCTCTATCACTAATTTGATCAGATTTTACAACTTAACCAACCAGATTAATCAAGTCAAAAGATTCTTCTAATTGGAAATCAAAGGATGGATAGATTGGATCAATCTCATGAGTAACTCGAGCAAATAATTCCCTTCATGCAAAACTAGAAATGACAAGGGATAGAATGGATACTCAATGATTTGATTGCTCACTTCTTCATCATGGATGACCTCACTACCTTGTGACAATTCATAATTTTGCTTATCAAGTGGGAGATCAGAAGAGAAAGACATATAAGCAATAGGACAGAAGGAAAGAGGAATTGAAGCAGAAGCTTCCATGAGAACATCTTCTTTGACCGAAACAAACTCTTGATCTAAATATTTCAAATCAAAATTTTCTTGGGAAACTGAAAGATTAATAGGTGCACTTGGGCATTGATCATCATATACATCAATGGAATCATCATCATCAGAATGATGGTTTCCCAAGACTATAGATTTATTAAACAAATCAAATCCATTCAATTGACTATCGAGATTAGTAGATTGAAAATCATCTAAGAATGAAGGAACAACATCTTGACATGGAGGGTTTTGAAAGAGGGAATAGAGATCAAAAGTATCTTCACCTTTATGCTCCTCTACATGTGTAATATAACCACCTTGTACTTTATCACAATTTGAACCAACATCTTGAAAATCAAGAGAGCCTAAAGAACTAGTTAGTGAGGTAGATTGATCAAGTATATCAAGGTAGAAAAAGTCATGGCATGTAGATGATAGAGGATGACTAGTATCCAAACCAGATTTAAGAGTGAAGTTATGAGCATTAATATCATCTTGTAGAATGGAAGGATTAGTCTTCACCTTGGGTTCCAGGAACCATTCCACGGTTTCCTCAATTGGATCTAAATCATGGGAAGTGGATGAATGTTGAAGAGATAGATCAACAATCTTATTTTCATATTTTCTTATTTGAATCTATTCAACACAAGGCACAAGAAAAGGAGGAGGACAAGAATGAAAGGACTAATATTTTCCTCCTCTGAAATTAGTGGTGTCTCATGTATTTGAAAATTTTGGAGAGCAGAATCATCAAGGGGTTCAAACTCTCCATGTAATAGATATAAATCAAATGCTCAAACTTTTGTTTAAATAAATCCCAATCTATATCTTCTTTAGGAAATTCATAATAAAGGTGAAGGAATAGATTAGAAAAATACTCAATTAATTCATTAGGCTTCATTATTAGTTGGTTAATCCTTTTAAGAACATCCTAATAATCATACCTATCAAAGGATTAATGAAGCTCTCTGAGGAAATGACCAAATGAGTGGATGGAAGAAGATGGTAAGGTATGACACCATCGGTTAACTCGACCTTCAAGGGTGAGGAAGAAAAGTGGTATTAGAGCTGGTATTCCTGCTAGCTTGAGGGTTTTGTGTAAAATTTCCAAACCAAAATCAGTTTTTACAGAATGTTGGGCCTATTTTAAATTTCTTTGGAGGAGATCTAAACCTTCATATGAAGACAAAACAAGTGCCATTTCAGAAGTTGTAATAAATTGATCGTGTGACTAGCGTGAACTTTCAACACTATGTAAAGGAGTCCATCAAAATGCGCCCATATGGAAACCAAATATCGTTCATTAGCCAGGGGTACCAGTCGTTGCTATGAGCTAAGTTCATTCCACGACACTGTGAACATCATTAATTTATTGGGTTGACTCTCTAAATTTTTTATTTTAAAAGGCGTCAAATAATTCCATAAAGAGTTCGAGCACTTCTTATTGATGAATATGAATATTACATTGGTTGCACTATTTCTTAACCCAAAGTTTATTAAAAAAAAGCGTCAAATTATTTTGAGGGTCCTAGCATATTATTTTAGATGGGCCATGGGAATTTTACCAAAGTAAAAAGGGAGTATGTGATTTTTGTTAAAATTGTGGCATATTGTTTCCAGGTGTGTCCGTAAAAACCATTACAAGGCCAAGTTAGGAGAATATATTTTTATCATTGTGATTGTAGTGTTACACTAAAAAATGTCACCTTGACTACTTACAGTTAGTATGGCTCAAATCAACAGTCATGCTACCCTCTTAGGCAAGTCTTATGCCTCTGTTATCCATCTCAAACTCAAAGAAGAGAGAAAGTCTTGTAAAAACTATGTTTATCTCTGGGGTCGCAGGTTCTCTCTAGCCTTACCTGCGGGGACGTAGGCCATGTTCACAAAAACTGCGTCGATGGACGCTCTGTATGTTAAAGGACAGGTGCGTCCTCCTGTAAAAGGCAAAATGCGCAAGTTTTATCTTGAGAAAGTTACTTGTGGTTACTTCTAGAACATTCTAGAGGTCGGTTTGATGAAATGGATGCGCCTCCAGTTGGTTCATGTATCTCTATTAAGAGGGGACTTATCCCATCAATAAGGGAGCTATCCCACCCATAGAGGGGGATGATCCCATTGATAGTGGACCTGAATAACCTCTTTACAACACTATAAATAAAGTCATTGAGCCAGAAGGAGGGGAGGTTGGAGCTATACATTTTCTTTGGGTAAATGCTGCAGGATTTAGGTCTTCCATTAGAGCCTTTGTGAGGAGAGATTGTCTTCACTTGATTCTACTTGGGAGAGGGTGAGCTTTGTCAAAGTAGAGGAAAACCCTTGATGGACCCTGGGAGGAACTTGCACAACACCAAGGCCAGGTTGTAAGAGTTTCTTTGTTTCGTTATTAATACAAACTGGTTTATTTTTCTCAATAGCTTGTGTTAATGAGTTATTTCATGTGTTCCTTGGTCTGCATGTTGAATATATGTTTTATTATATGAAATGCAAGTGCTTGGTAATTGTTTGATTGTTTGTGGTTGCAGGAATTGACTTGAAGGAGGAGCTCATCCGGATCGTCAAGAACGGACTTCAACAACAACGTTTTGGAATAAGGTAAGCCTAAACACTTGTAGTTTTCATGTTGTAAAAGGTGTATTTAGAGAAAGATCACTCCATTTTGTCTTGTTTGTCATTAGAATGTCTTAGACTTCTAGGAAGGTCAGTCGTGTCCGCACCCTTGACAAATTCCGTGTGACAAATTGGCGACTCCGCTGGGGAATCCATTAATGAATGAGTCTTTTCCTTTATATGAACTTTGCTTTGTGAAAATCATTTTTATTTTCTGGTTTTTGACTGTGAGAAATAGTATTTGGGTGGCTTAGCTTTAGATTTAGTTAGCTTTGGTTTTTCTTTCTTTTTCCAGAAGGACGCACTCTCTGTGTGTTGCACAGTGCGTCCTTGGACGCGCTGTTGTCGACTGCACAGTGCGGGCCCGCACCTGTGACAACGGGTGGCCTGCGTCTTCCTGTAAAAGTTAAGAAAATTCCATTTTTGCTTTAAATTGCTTTTAGATTTTGGTTTTTCTTAGTGTTTTCTGCCCAGATCCTTTAGTACCCTGTCAAAAATTTTCACCTGAGCTTGTTCCTGCTCTTAGCTTTCATCAATTGGGTGTTTTGAGTCTCTTTCTTGAGAAATTCTTGATTTGATTTCCTTTGATCATTACTTGGAGGTTTGTCTCAGTCTTTTCACAATTTTGCATCTTTTTGCTTTTGTTTTTGCAAAAAAATTTCCCCCTCATTCGCCGGGGGGGGCTAAATTGTGTATGAGTGTTAATCGCCTTTGAGTGTTTTTATGTTTTGATCTTTGGAACTCTCACCCAATTTTCTCAACTTGCACTTGATTGGTTCTTAGATCACATTAGAATCGTCTTGTGTTTGAGAATTCTCTTGCATAGATCACATTTGCACAATTAGAATTCTCATTTTCAGAATATTATTGAAAAATGTGCATAGATTACATTTGCATACTTTTCATGTGAATTGTGCATAGATTACAATTGCATAGTTTACATTCTGAAAAATCAATCGTAGATTTAGATCAGCTTTCTTTGATTTGAATTTACACAAAAATAAAAATAAAAAAAAATTGGTTTGGAATTGATTTGCATTAGTTTTTCTTGATAAAATTATTGCATCAATTTTTTGCATTGTTGGAAGTGAATGGAAACTCTCTCCTTACTTTAGTTAGGATTCATCGAATTGAAAGGATTGCATTATCATATTCGATTGCATTCAGTTGAGTCGGGTCATAACACCATTGGTTTCATCTCCATTTACCCATTTGAGTAATAACAGCCTTAATAACACAGCGCTTAATTAAAATTCATCTAGTAATTTTTACATTTCTAGGGCTCTGAAACACCAACATAGCTTAGGCTAGAGTCTTGGAGTAGGTAAGTACTTAACTCTCCAAGACTACAAAACCAAACAGATAGTTTATCTTGAGTAGAATAAATCCAATTGTTTCAACTGCACTCTGGGAAAGCTCCTCTTAAAGGAGAAGCACGAGCTCGTGTCCGAACCAGTGAGGGGATCATTCCCCCCTCGTTGGGAACGACGCCAGACAGTACGTATTACAAACGGTAAACCTCGGATTAACCATTGTCGAGGAGCCAGGGGTCACTTATCGGTAAACCTTGGATTGTTGTCAAGGAGCCGGTAAGGGGATTGAGCTTGCTACTCTTCCCTTGCGCGCTGTCGGAGTTTAGACTGTTCCCCCAGGTGTATTTGTTACTATTGGTGACCTTAGTGACCATAATCTTTAGGGTTCTACCGAGGTGACGGTGGAGGGAAGGTCCCACTGTACCTGGAGCAGACGTCGGTTATACTCACTTGGATTTTCCGGGGGGTTCACTTCACTTCGAGACGGTTAAAGTGGAGGAACTTGGTCCGGTCTATTCATTAAGCAGGTTGCCGGGGTAACTGTTCCACCCACCACTTCTGTACTGAATTCGGCGATGTTGGGCTTCATCACCAACTAGTGTTTTCGGTCCGGAAGGCTACTGTTTGTGTATGGTTTGACTCCTAGATTTGATAGCGCGTGTTAATTTGTTTGTTTTTACTTTTAGAGACCATAGGTGTGAATTGTGAATTTTAATTGTTAGGTGTGAATTGTGAATTGTTAATTTTAGTTTTAAATTTTTAATAAAATTCACAGAAGTTGAATATAATGGCAAATGTTCCGGAATTTATCAACCTAGGGACCCCTCCTAATGAGAATCCTAGTACTTTTCCTTACTTTGGAAATGTTGGTCCTCCTTATATGGCTACTTTGTCATTACCTGGATTTACAATAGGTTTACCGATATGGTTATTTTCAACTTCGTTGGCCCAAAATACTCCAATTGTTCCATCTCAACCGGATGCTTCACCTCAACAGAGTTCACCATCTCAACATCACCAACCTTCTGTTGACCCTTTACCTTCTTCGCCTAATTTTTCTTCCTCCATTTCTTCCTCTTCGCCTGGTAAAAGCCTTGATGCTAGTAACCAGGAGGCTAAGAAGAAGAAGAAAGGGAAGAAGAAGAAGAAGAAGAAGAAGAAGCAAGATAAGAAAGAAGTCAACCAACCAACCATGGCTGTAAGTGTTAGTTGTGTTGAGGAAAATTCCGACATGCATCGTAAACCCAAATACCCTTGCAGGCTTTGTAAGGGTGACCACTTCCTTGTCAATTGTCCTGGTATTCCAAAGGTCTTGGAAGTATGGTCAGAAAAATCTCATCAACTTTCCATTGATCCATCAACCAGTGATAGTCAGGTTCCTGGGAAAAAGGGTAAAGTTAGGTTTCCTTGTAAGTTATGCAAAGGGAGTCATCAAACTCACATTTGCCCTCACATGGATGAAGCCTCAAAATTGTTGGAAAAGCTTACTGTTCCACAGCAAGAATTTCCAACTGGTTACCGTAAACTTTCTCCCAACCTACCGTCAACTGACGGAGTGATTGATTTAAATTCAAGTCTAGTCGATCACACTCTCCCATTGGAGAGTGAAACTCATGTCACTCAGGTTGATGATCCGTTAGTTGATCAAGTGGTCGATTCAATTTCACATTCGATCGATCACACTCTCCCTTTCGAGAGTAAATTTCATACCGCTGATGTTCTTCTTGTTACATCAGATTCTTCTATGCCGGGGGGCATTTCACTTGTTTCTACAGAACCCCCTCCAAGTACTGAGGTCTTTTCCTTTGATTGGAATAGACTGACAGAACCTCGTCTTCCTTCCTCCATCCCTTTCCAAATCATTGTCAAGGCTGATGGTAGGGACATACATCGTACTCAGGTAGATGAAGGTGCTTCTGTTAGTATTTTATCCTCAGCTGTTTGGAAAGCTTTGGGTTCCCCTCAGCTTGCGCCTATTACGCAGAATCTGAAAGCTTTTAACAGAACCATTAGTGAACCTTTAGGGATCCTTCCTAAGTTTTCTATTACCTTGGAAGGTAAAATTGTCTGTATTGATCTTATGGTAGTTCGAGGTCCCTTGGATTTCAATTTACTCCTTGGGCGAGACTATGTTTATGCAATGAAAGCTGTCGTATCGACACTCTTTCGCGTGATGTATTTCCCTCACAATGGCAGTATTGTGACTGTAGACCAGCTTTCGTTCCCTAGTCTTGTCTCAACTACCAATAATATGACACCCCTAAATGTTCCTGATTCTAAAGTGGTATCTACCCTGCCACGGGTTAATTATGTGGCAACTGACCCCATGTTTTCAGTTACCGATGTAAGTGAGCCTCTCACTGTTGATTTAGATCCGGTAATTGACATGGAAAACTCTATGGGATTACTTGAACACGATGTTCTTATCCCTTTTGAGTCCCTTGACATGTGTTCCTTCCAAAGAACTGTTCTTCCTTCTGATGAAGATCTCTTGGAAGCCATGATCAAGGTGTGTCCATTGAGATGTCTTTCTTCCAGTTAGAAGCCATGCTCAGTGTGTCTGAGGAAAGTTCCTTTTACTGAGTCAACCTCGTTAAAAAATGAATCAGTGTGTACGAGGATAGTTTTTTCCTGTATCAACCTCGTTAAAAAATGAAATAGGCTAGCATGAGGACAGTTCTTTTACTGAGTCAACCTCATTAAAAAATGAATCAGCTAGATTTTAGGATATGTAGGTAGATTGTAGAACGTAGGGTTTTGAGGACAGTTCCTGTTACTGAGTCAACCTCATTAAAAAATGAATCAGGTTTGAGGATAGTTCCTGTTACTGAGTCAACCTCGTTAAAAAATGAATCAGGTATGAGGATAGTTCTTTTCTTGTGTCAACCTCTTTAAAAATGAAACAACTCCCTTTTTCAAGTTAAATATTGAAAGTAAACCTTCATTTCATCCAGCCGGTTGAATGCAATGAAGCCTGGGGGGCATGTACCTCGCTTTGCATCATTATGCTGGGGGCATGCGACATTTTTGAGCATAGTTCCTTGTCTTGTGTCAAGCTCGTTAATAAATGAAACAAGGGTAGGTTAAGTAGGTAGATTCTAGATAGTAGTCATGAGCATAGTTCCTTGTCTTGTGTCAAGCTCATTAAAAAATGAATCAAGGATTTTTGAGGACAGTTCCTGTTACTGAGTCAACCTCATTAAAAAATGAATTAGGTTTGAGGACAGTTCCTGTTACTGAGTCAACCTCATTAAAAAATGAATCAGGTTTGAGGATAGTTCCTGTTACTGAGTCAACCTCGTTAAAAAATGAATCAGGTATGAGGATAGTTCTTTTCTTGTGTCAACCTCTTTAAAAATGAAACAACTCCCTTTTCAAGTTAAATATTGAAAGTAAACCTTCATTTCATCCAGCCGGTTGAATGCAATGAAGCCTGGGGGGCATGTACCTCATTTCGCATCATTATGCTGGGGGCATGCGAACTTTTTGAGCATAGTTCCTTGTCTTGTGTCAAGCTCGTTAAAAAATGAAACAAGGGTAGGTAGAGTGTAGTCATGAGCATAGTTCCTTGTCTTGTGTCAAGCTCATTAAAAAATGAATCAAGGTTTTTAGAGCATAGTTCCTTGTCTTGTGTCAAGCTCGTTAAAAAATGAATCAAGGTTTTTAGAGTATATTTTTTTGTTAGGTAGATTGTAGAAAGTAGTTATGAGCATAGTTCCTTGTCTTGTGTCAAGCTCACTAAAAAATGAAACAACTCCCACGAGTCTTTCCAAGATCTTGAAAGTAAAGCTTCATTCCATCCACCTCATTGAATGCAATGAAGCTTGGGGGGCATGTACCTTGGTTTGCATCTTTATGCTGGGGGCATGTGAACTTATAACAAGCATAGTTTTTCGTTTCAAGCTTGCGTAAACATGAAACCGAATCCGAGCATAGTTCTTTTCCTGTGTCAAGCTCGTTAAAAAATGAAACAAATCCTCCTCTAATTGAGTCGAGAGTTTGACTAGACCTCATAGATGTTAGGTTGTACGTTTAGGTTAGTTATTTCAGTTTTTGCATAATTTTCTTACAGTTTTAGGTCGAGTCTTTCAAATGATCTCGTTCTTGAACCTTCATTTCATCCACCTTAGTTGAATGAAATGAAGCTGGGGGGCATGCGCTCTAACAGTTATGCTTAGGGGGCATCAAGCACAGTTTTATCTCTGTTTCAAGCTTGTGTAAAAATGAAACTAATTTGAAGCATAGTTTTTATCTGTTTCAAGCTTTTGTAAAAATGAAACCTATCTCGAGTCAATTTCAGTTATTTTCAAGACTCGTTAAACTCATGAAAATCCCGAGATTATTTTGCTATTTTTCATTCTCGTAAAACAAATGAAAATGCCGAGTTCTTTCCGTCTTTTCCTGCTCGTAAATTAAATTGAAAGTCGGCCATATGAGTACATTTTTATCATTTTTTCGAACTCGTTAAAACTTACGAAAAAGTGAAAAGTTCTTTCCGTCTTTTCCTGCTCGTAAATTAAATTGAAAGTCGGCCATATGAGTACATTTTTATCATTTTTTCGAACTCGTTAAAACTTACGAAAAAGTGAAAACCATGAGTACATTTTTATCCCTTTTTCGAACTCGTTAAAACTTAAGAAAAAGTGAAACCTTGGAGTTCTCTTTTAAGCCCTTTTCAGACTCCTAAAAACAGGAAAAGATTGCCGGGTTTTTGTCGTTTCAAACTCGATACGGAAATAAAACGACGTGTCCTTGACCGCTTTTTACTTTTCAGGTCAGTGGCACTAATTATGAAAATACTCCTTGGTCGCAAGATCAAGCGGTTCCCCCAGGTATTATTTTATACTTTTTCGGGCTTGAGGGACACAAATGTACGAAAAAGTTCAACGTGGAGTCTCCTTTAGTTTTTTCAGACTCTCTAAAATTGAAAAACGCCGAGTTTCTCCTATACTGGGCTCGTTAAACTTTTACAGTAGAGGACCTGTTCAATTACAAACAGGAACGAACCACTCCTTCCTAGGGTTCGAATTTAAACTAGGTTGGACTCGTCCGAAGGATGAGCTTATAATCAAGCATATGTTATCCTCCTCAAGCTTGTTAAAAATAAAGAGGTACTTGCCAGAAATGGTGGGGGAAAAGAGAGAAGAATGAACCTGTTTGTTACCTTTTGTCTCAAAAGAAACTTTATTACCACTCTTGAACACGACACTTTTCATTCACCTGGGTTGGGAAATCTTTTACCTCACAGTTGATCAAACCACTTTGAAAGTCTTTAACCGGGTTCCGGGGATTAACTTTGAGTTATTCGTCACCAAGCCATCTGTCGTGTCGTTATGTGTTCAAAAGGTCTGCAAGCAAAAACTTTCATCTGCAAAATACTTGTCATCCATTTGACCATCCCTGAGTCAGTCCTTACAGCAACATTTCTTCAACTTGAACAATGATTTCGCGTTGCAGGCTTGCCTGCAACAAGTCGCTTTCTATCGACATCGACACATTATCTAGAAAGATGACTTAGGAATCGACAGTACCTTGAAGTCTGCATGCATCAATGGCAGGTTTCTCGCCTTTGACGACAATTTACATCATTGACTTTCGATCAAAGGATTCCGTGGAGTGTTCGACATCAGAACATCTATTCACATTTCACGGGTTGTGCTTGGTACTTTGAGAACCATTGACATTACTGGTGGTCTCTCTCACGCTTGTTAACAGTTCACATCATCGACTGGTAATCAAGTGGTTTCTAACATGTTCGACATCAAATCATTTAATCACATGCTTAGAATCGTACCAATTCGGGAAGTAGAAGTGAAGACCCTGGATCTAGTTTCTACCATCCAGGCTGCGAGGAGTTTTGTATTCATTATCTATGTAGACTAATCATAAACAGATGGCTGCGTCCATACTGTGTCTACAAAAGTCTATAAAAATGATGTACTGCAAGATCATTCCTGTATCAGAATAGTTAGTCCATTAGTTAAAGTTTTGAATCTGAGTATGGGAATGCCTACCTCAGTGATGATATAATCTTATACATGTATTTTGTGTTGAAAATTGCAGGTTCCAACCAGGTCATCCACAAGTCAATCCTTGAAATGATAAAGCGCTTCACCCTTCCTAGAATTACAAAACACCAATCTATTCCAGGCTTCGCACTTTAGGGGGCAATCTGTTACACTAAAAAATGTCACCTTGACTACTTACAGTTAGTATGGCTCAAATCAACAGTCATGCTACCCTCTTAGGCAAGTCTTATGCCTCTGTTATCCATCTCAAACTCAAAGAAGAGAGAAAGTCTTGTAAAAACTATGTTTATCTCTGGGGTCGCAGGTTCTCTCTAGCCTTACCTGCGGGGACGCAGGCCATGTTCACAAAAACTGCGTCGATGGACGCTCTGTATGTTAAAGGACAGGTGCGTCCTCCTGTAAAAGGCAAAATGCGCAAGTTTTATCTTGAGAAAGTTACTTGTGGTTACTTCTAGAACATTCTAGAGGTCGGTTTGATGAAATGGATGCGCCTCCAGTTGGTTCATGTATCTCTATTAAGAGGGGACTTATCCCATCAATAAGGGAGCTATCCCACCCATAGAGGGGGATGATCCCATTGATAGTGGACCTGAATAACCTCTTTACAACACTATAAATAAAGTCATTGAGCCAGAAGGAGGGGAGGTTGGAGCTATACATTTTCTTTGGGTAAATGCTGCAGGATTTAGGTCTTCCATTAGAGCCTTTGTGAGGAGAGATTGTCTTCACTTGATTCTACTTGGGAGAGGGTGAGCTTTGTCAAAGTAGAGGAAAACCCTTGATGGACCCTGGGAGGAACTTGCACAACACCAAGGCCAGGTTGTAAGAGTTTCTTTGTTTCGTTATTAATACAAACTGGTTTATTTTTCTCAATAGCTTGTGTTAATGAGTTATTTCATGTGTTCCTTGGTCTGCATGTTGAATATATGTTTTATTATATGAAATGCAAGTGCTTGGTAATTGTTTGATTGTTTGTGGTTGCAGGAATTGACTTGAAGGAGGAGCTCATCCGGATCGTCAAGAACGGACTTCAACAACAACGTTTTGGAATAAGGTAAGCCTAAACACTTGTAGTTTTCATGTTGTAAAAGGTGTATTTAGAGAAAGATCACTCCATTTTGTCTTGTTTGTCATTAGAATGTCTTAGACTTCTAGGAAGGTCAGTCGTGTCCGCACCCTTGACAAATTCCGTGTGACATGTAGCCAAGATGGAAAGGAGCCGACGGGAAAATTTCTTTTGAAGAAGTGGCCGCCATTTTCAAGATCTCTAAGGCTAGAGGCAATTCTGGGAATGAATATCTTAAAAAGAGTGGCTGAATTCACCCAATAAGACTAAGGCTAATGTCTATTTCATCTAGTGTGATATGTGTGGGTATGTAAGGTCGAACGCATAAGGAGTTGATCAATTGGTTCCAAATTTAATCTCCCTTTTTTATTGATATCTTTCAAAGGAAAATTGGTTCAACAATGAATTGATTTATCGCATCATTGGGAAGGTTAAATTTCATTCAGAATTAAAGGGATGAATTTGCTACATGAGGATCCATACCTGAGGCTGAATTAATCCCTATGTGGGTCAAAATGTTTAGAACCTCTGGAGGTCGATTGTCTGTGTAATCTTCAGCAATTGGTTCATATCATTGTGGAGATAGAGGGTCAAATTATCTGATAAATAGGAGGTTGAATTACATGTCAAGGGAGGATGTGATATGCCATCATTGAAGTTTGTAGTCATTTGTCCATTGCTGATCAATTTTCTGAATTAGCAAAGAATATAAATCGAGGGGTGAATCAGAGAAAAAAATTGGCATTTGTTGTCCATTGCTACAATAATTGTTTTCAAAATATACATTAGTCTATTTCTTAGGATTTTTGTCCACAACTTGTTCACAAGGCCAAGTTGCCTCAAACATCAGTGATTTTTTCTTCTTCTTGGACAAGGCATATTATTAGTGATTTGTATTTGGGCTGGAGATTACATACTTTTTCTCATCATCATCTCAGTCTTTGATAGCAGGTTGAGTTCACTGGACTATCAGAGGAATCTCAAGAGATGTAGTAGTTTTTCTCTGTGAAGCCAAGTGCAAGGTACCATAGGGATATAAGATTTCCAAGCATTATATTATCAGCAAATTTAATTTCCCTCTCATTAGTTGGAGCAAGCTCTAGGCCTGCATCAAAATTTTGCTTGTAATTCTCCAAAGAGAATTAAAAAGGTCGATTTACAGTTGTATGAAGGTCAGGTGCATTGTCACTAATTACATTTTCCATAATTAAAATATCATTGGAAAGTTTTATCCATGCTTATCATTTCAAGGATTTGAGAAGTATTAGTGGAGAATTTTTTGTTAATTTCTAGCCAGGGAGCCATAAAAAAGTATAGGCATGACACTGAATATTTTTCATCAAGGGATGGATTTTGTGAAGGGTTTACTAGCTGAGAAGAACATGTGGTTTTCTGGAGATTGCCCTCAATTGGAACGTGCTATGATTCCTTCTTTTTATGGGCGATTTGCTAGTTATGTCTCATTTTTAGGGTTGTTGTTTCTAAGTTTATATAGCTTGTCTCTTTTCTTGCTATGACTGATACATCGAAGGTTGATATGTTGGTTGTACAAGAAAGGACTACTATCTTTAACCAAATCCTGTGACAACTTCACATTATTGTTGTTGGAAAAACAAGCTGAAACAACCCAGGTTCCTCCACTCTATTTCCAATCTTTGTATTTTGTCATGCAACTTGTGTTATCATAGTTGAAGTCTTTGTATTTAAAGTCCCTTTATTCCTGGGGATAAAAATCAGTTAGTAACCATTATGTATTTATGAGTAAGTGAAGGGAAGCTCATTTACTACATTAATAAATCATCTATAGTGCCTTATCATTTCCAGAAATTTATGGGCGTCTTGGGAATCTATATATGATTGTGCATGTATCTCTTTGAGAAAACAAATAAAAACATGTCTACAACGTACCTTGTTCAATTGTTGGGATAACACAACACTTTGTTTAAATTCCACAAGGGGCTAGATTTTATTTCCCAAGTAAAGTCACTTACAATAATAGAGCCTCTCTTCTACACAACACTACCTGATCCTATTAGTAGTGTTTTGTTCATAGTCATCATTTACAATAGGGGTGTCCACTTGTTGTTTCATTGTTAAATAGTCCATGTCTTATATCCACTACTAGTTGATGCATAAAAAGAAGTCTATTATATTTTTTTTTTCAAGTCTCAAATTAGTCTGAGTCTTGAGCTACCTCATCATTGTATGGTTTTGTTATAATTCAAGAGAGGTCAGCCAAAACATCTTGAGTAAAACATGCATCAAACCCTCATAAATTCCCTTAATAAATCAGCATCAACAATCAACAAAACTTTCTCAAGAGGGTTCCATGTCATTCTTCAACAAGAGTAGCCAAAGGATTTGTAGAAGGAGTCGGAAGTAGGACACAAACTATTTTCACTTGGGACAGATTTGAAACACATGAGGGTCACAGTGAAAGCTCTTTTCAAACTGGACGAACTAGATTCTCTTCTTTCCAAGGTAAGTCAATCAGAGGGGAAGAAACTAAGTTGGGCTCTAAAACCATCCATGCTTTCTGTAATGCAACCCAAGTTCATGGAGTACCATTGTGAAGGGGTAAACTTCTATTTTCATCTTGTCTTAGTAACATCATGAGGTTGACCACACCTATACCCCCTTACAATGATGATATTATGAGGATATTTTCCAGACTGATAGTAGAGACCTTTCAGTATTTAGATAACAATGAGGGTCCTACTTTTGGGAAGAAGCTTGAGATTCTAGAAGCCATGGCCTTGGTTATATCTTATTGAACCATGCTTGATTTGGGGTGTGATGACTTGATCCATCAGATGTTCCAATGTTTCTTTAACATTAAGAAACATCACCCTGACATGGTCAAAGAAAACATGCTGTCCATTTTGTCTTCAGTTATGGGAGATCGTGATTCCATTTGCAGGAAGTTGCAGGCTAGATTGTTGACCATTTGGAGGAGAGAACAACTAGTTTCACCTATTGCTTATAAATTGGATGAAAGGTTGGTTGAGTAAAACATTGGGTTGTTTAGGAGACAGTTGACTAGGGAGGAGTTGCTCAGGTCTAGTGGATCATGCAATAAGAATGAATTGAGGAGGAAGGGTCTCTAATTCATTTGAAAGGGACCTTGGGGAAATTATTACTCATGCTTGACTGACACTAAGGGGATGATAGAGGTAGAGAAGGCAGATATTCCTTCTGACTCTTAGGGTGAGGATTATTCTTTAGATGATTCAATGGGTTCATTCGAGAATGCCTCTAAGGAGCGTGAGTCATGTGGAGTTGTTGATATGAGGCCATATTTATATTCGGGTGTGTATGGTGAGCAATCAATGGAGCCTATGGAAGACATTCATGATTATGAATCACCAGTGATGATTTAGCATGAGTAGCATATGGTGGAGCATGAGTCGGCTGAGGAGGAGGATGTGCATAGCATGCCTAATGAGCCTTTTGGGGAGAGTTAGTTGGAGGTTCATATTGAGCCCGTGATGGAGTAGGATGAGCAACCACCCTTGGGGTTAGCCATTGATGAGGAGCAGACAAATGTATAGACACCTAGCAGGATGGAATTATTTGCAGATACTTGTCCTCAGGAGGTGTTGGAGGTTGACAGGGTAGTTTTGTAGGAGGCTAGTAGACAATAGGAGCATGGAGTTCTTGACCAAAGGAGGGAGGAGATGTTGGGGATGGTGGTGCATCTATCTTTGGTCCTACCTATTGATGCAATGTAGATAGGTGTAGTGGAATTTGGTAGAGTTGTAGTATTTCCAGGTCGCATCCCTATCGAAGAGTACATAGACAGGGGTTGTAGCACATATTGCCCACATTTTCCTATTATATAGAGTGGGGCAAGTTTCCTTAGACAAATCTTGTTGATGGACTGGACAGAGCAACCTGAGTTGAGAATGGACCAACAACAACAAAGTATACTTTTTCCATACATAAGTGTCCTTGAATTTGATTCTCTTCATGAGATAGATTTGTGGGTGATCATGAGTTTATAGCCTATTGATGGAGTATCAGTATTTGTTTGAGGCATAGTACAACAGGAGCCCTTAGATGAGAGGGTTATTGCATGTCCCAATGAGCAGTGTGTTGTGGACTAACAACTCATCAATATTTCAGTATCACTAGATAATATAGGGATTAATGCACGGGTGGTTGTGGCTGAAATAGCCTCTTGGGTCTTCCCCAAACCCAAGGCAGACTATTTAATATTAGCTACAACTGTCACAAAGAATCAAGCTTACATTTATATTAATCCATGATTGACAAAGAAAAAGGAGAAGGGTTACCTCATTCCTCGGTGTAGCTCTGCTAGAGAACCCAATGTGGCAAAGTGGAAGAACTCTCTGCCAGCTCCTAGATCAGAACCTACACATAGACAAGACAAAGAGTAATCCTACAACACATAAACCTTGATAATCAAAACATTAATATATAATAATTAAATATAACATGCATCTAAGCTACTTATTAATCATAGAATCGAATAAACAAGTACATGAACACAATATCGACACCATCAAGTTGACAACAGAGAAACATATCTATATTATTAGATGAAGAATAATTATTACAACCATCTTGGCTGGATGAAGCCTCCTCTAGTCCTTCAGCTCCACTCTCTCTCTTTCTCTCTCTCTCTAAACTTCTTAGTAGCATAACAATACTAAAGCTCTTGCAAACTTTCGACAACCATTTGACCTCTTCTACAATGACCGAGCCTCCAATATATAGATGGAGAGGCTCATATGATACAAACTTAAACAAGAACGCAAAAAATTATAGATATAACCATAAATATAGAGATGCAACAGAAATAACACTTCATTTCATTAATATCAAACATTGAAATATGCTTACAAACAAAATGGAAATAAGACTAGCTCAGTCAATGGTAGCTTATCTCTAAGAAGAGATGTGGTGGTTACATGCCTTTGAACTATGTTATAATGAGGCTCAAAGGCTTTTTATTATTGAGAAACAATAGAAACCCCTAAACATCCAAAAACATAACCCTAGGAGATTAAGTGCCAAAACTGTGGGCCTCATTTGGGTAAATTGGTACATCATCTTGCCGAGGTCGTAACTTTGACATATGATTTTTGTTTGACACACACAATATGTTGTTAGAAACATTTATCCGAGAAATACATATTTCGAGTGGCCAACATTGGTTGAAGCCCCATGTTTGCTCTGGTTTTTCCACAAAACATTGTTTAGGGCCTCAAAACGGCTCTGGAAGTTTAGGGGCCGAAAAACTGCCAAAAATAGAAAATTGTGCTACAATTAAGGAAACTGAAAAAATGAAAGAGATAGTGGTGGGGGTCCAAGTGGAATAAGTGGGTGGACACAAACATCCACCTGAGTTATTCCTCTCGCCTTAGGAATCAATGGTCCCCATTGTGTTGTGTGCCTCCATGAGATGGGTAAACTTCTACTAAACTTAGTCCCTGGTGAGCCACTTGCCTTGGTGCAGGAGTTGGCAAACTTTGACAATATGATAGAGTTGGAGCTTCTATTGGTGATTGTTCTTCACCTATGTATCCATAATCATATCGGTTGTGGCCTATTCCATGCAGTCTGGGTTTAACTCTGTTGGTGTGAGTTGTTCTGCAATGTCTGAAGTGTCTAGTAATGGTGGGAAGTATGGTTAAAGGTGGTCCACATTAAACATTGGGTGCATGCCAAGGAATGGGGGAATGTTGAGCTCAAAATCATTGTCTCCCATCGCATTGGTAAAGGTGTAAGTACCATATCGGAGTGGTATGATCTTTCGATGGGCTCCGGTAAGGCACTATTTCTACAAATACAACCAAACTTTGTCGCCCACCTAAAACTTGTGTGACACCCGATGTTGATGATGTCGCTACTTGTACCTAGAATTTTAATTTTCCAATATGTTATGAACTTGCTGGAAAATGTGTTGGATGTGTTCAATAAATCTGGTCACTTTATCAGCGTCGGATAATACATGTGTGGATTCTGTCTATGTAGTCGCATGAGGCATGGCAACGTCAATCGAACACAATAGTTGAAATCCTAGACCCACATGAAAGGGGCTACGACCAGTTGAGATATGTAGAGCTTTGTTATAACTGTGTTGGACATATGGAAGACTCTCATTCCAGGTTCGAGGATGCTTGGTGTTGTACATGTGGAGTATGTGCACTATCATCCTATTGACGACCTCCATCTGACCATCAATCTGGGGATGGAAGGTAGTCAACTTGGTGAGCTTGGTGTTCAATAGTGTCTATGGGCTTGACCATAATGTGCTCAAGAACCTACTATCCCAATCTGATATAATGGTCTGTGGGATCCCAAAATGTACACATACTCGTTCAAAGAATATTTTGGTAGTTTCCTTTGCTATGATAATCTTCTTGCAGGTTGCCAATATAGCCATTTTAGAAAATCTGTCCACGACCACAAATACACAGTCATTACCATTCTTGGTAGAAGTGAGGATAGAGTCATAGACATATAGTCCATGGAGATGGATTTTCATGACTGGATGGGAGTAGGCAGAGGAGTGTACAAGCCTTGATTCTTGATGGCTGGCTTGGCGATGGCACAAGCAGTGCAAGATCTGATATATTTCCCAACATCCAGTCGGAGTTTGGGAAATAAAAGTACTTAATAGTACAGCCACAGTTTTCTCCACACCAAAGTGTCCTGCAACCTGACTGTAATGCGCCTCCCAAATCAGCTTTCCACACTCGCTTGAAGGAACACAAAGGTGGCCTAGAGGTGGAAATCAGGAAGTTTATTTCCATCTACTAGCATCTGGTATGTGGAGGCAAACTTTGGATTTTTTTTGTATAGTTGTGGCCATCCATAGGTCTCATGGCCACAAGAGTTGAGAATAGTAGTCAGTAATGCAACTAGGGGCCAGCTGAGGCAGTATGCAACATTATTGGTGCTGCCCTTTTTGTATTTAATGTTCAAGTGGAATTGATGCATATATGTAGACCACTTCTAATGGAAATCATTTTTCAACTTCCCTTCTGTCTCTATAAATGGAAGAGGTCGGTGATCGGTGTGGATGATTGTCTCCTTCCCTGGAACGTAATGCTTCCATTGTCAGCAAGCATGCACGATGGAATACATCTCTTTATCATAGGTGGGGTACTTCTGAATTATATTAGAAAGTGTCTCACAATGATAGGCCATTGGATGTTTGTGTTGGATGAGGACTACACCAATAACATAGTCTGAGGCATCTGTCTCGATTTCAAATGGCTGCTGCAGGTCTAGCAATGTGAGTATCGGTGTGGAGCAGAGTCGGTGCTTCAACTCAATGAACACCTTATGTTGGGACTCAGACGAGGAAAAATTTTATTTTGCCCCACCTTTAGTAATCAGACTCAAAGGCCAAGTGATATGGGAGAATCTCAACATGAACCTCTGATAAAAAATTGCAAGTCCCGAAAAGATGTGAAGTTCTGTTAGAGTGGTCGAGGCTAGACAATCCTGAATGACTTGGATCTTAGTCAGATCTACATGCAGGCCACACTCATCTAATGTGTAACCCAAATATTGGACCTAGTTCATGCCAAAGGTGTATTTCTCCAAGTTGGAAAACAGTTTGTGCTGTCAAAGGGTTTGAAGGACCTGTCGAATGTGTTGCAAGCGTTCTTCCCAACTCTTGCTAAAGATGAGGATGTAATCCAGATAAAAAAACACGAATGAGTTGGTGAAGGACCTCAATATGTCATCAATTAGCCTCATAAAAGTAGCAAGGGCATTGGTCAACCCGAAGGGCATAACCAATCATTCAAAGAGGCCTTCCTTTGATTTGAAGGCAGTCTTTCATACATCTGTGGGCTTTATTGGAACTTGCTCATCGCCAAAATTTAATTAGATCAATCTTGCTGAAATACTTGGCCCCCTTGAGTTTGTCCAGAAGGTCATCAATCCATGGGATTGGATACCTGTTCCTGACAGTGATTTTGTTTAGTGTCCAATAATCAATGTAGAGCCTCCAGGTCCCATCCTTCTTATGTACAAGTATAATCAGGTTCCCACAAGGTGAGGAACTTGGTTGGATGTGCCCTTTTTGCAGCAAATCCTGGATTTTCCACTTGATCTCTTCATTTTCTAGAATGGAGTGGCAATATATCGGCCCGTTGGGTAGAGGTGCTCCAGGAGTTAGATCGATCGAATGCTTGACTTGACAGTGCAAGGGTACCCCTATGGGTGAGAAGAAGATGTCCTTGTATTCTTCCACAACCACAACCATATCCACCTACTTCTACTGCATGGAGGAACCCTTCCCGGGGGCCATGGATGTGGCTATGATCTTCCCCTTACTTTGAGAGTGAATCAGAAAGAAAAAAAAAATTTCTCAGTCTGGGAGATGATATTACTGCATTTCTTAGCAGAGATCAAAGAGATGGCAGTAGGTGGGTCTACCTCCAGTATCATGTATAACTTACTACCCAAATAACTAATAACATAGCGAGGTCTAGACTCATATATAGCATCCCACTTCCACAAGTATGTTTTTCCTAATAATACATCACAAACTTCAAGAGGAGAAACATCACACAGTACCTCATCCGTGAAGGGCTTGATGTTGCAGGGAAGGCGACACTTCTAGCTGACGTGGAGATCTCGTCCTTGTGAAGCCACCCAATGGTGTATGGTTGCAAATGTGTTGTAGTCGGTAGGGCTAGTTTCTTCACAACATATTCTTAAATGAGGTTCTTTTGGCTCCTGCTGTCGACAATGAACTGCAACGGAGAACACTTCACCCACATTTGTGAGTGGAATAGGCATTCCTCCTCCTCTAGATATTCAAGCTCAATCTTTTGGATCTTGATGGTGGCCACAGTGGCACTAAGCTTCGTGTCAATGATCTGCTTCCCTTTATCATTCCCCTTGTCAGATTCTCACTCAGAGTCAAAATATGCATCTGACTCGGAAGCCTTCAACTTGGCCACTAGTGACTGCTTGGCCCAACACTCGTGTTGTGAGTGGAGCTCTTATGGAACTCACACCACTTTTCCATGTCCCTTTTTGTCTTCGTGGATTTTTTCTTTGCTTGCAGCTTCAACAGGTTATCGTGGGTCACCCCACCTTGGATTTTCCATTTTCTCTACGATTTGGGGGCACCTTTCCCTTGCTCCCGATTCGTAGATCCAAAGTCTCATTTTTTTATATTTAAACTTCTGCTCAATCTTGATAAAATATTGGTATGCCATGTCCAGGAAATCCATCTCATCATGGATGTACCCGTGTAGGCAGTCACGATATTTTAGTACCAAATGTTTCTCAAAATCCTTGATATCCAACTTTATACGAAGGGTATCAAAAACATTGGTAAACTTTGACACGTCTTGGTCCCTTCCATGACACAACATGATCCATTTTATGTATTTATCGTCATAGCTCCCGATAAGGTAGTACTACTCCTTGATGGCATCCCAAAACGAACTCTAAGTTGGTGCGACTGAAAATAGTGAGGGTGTAATTTAATTCTTCTTCTCACAGTAGGTTTTTCACTAGTCGTTGACATGGGAGGAGGCTTTGAGAAGTGAAAAAGTAATCTTTTCCCGACTAGAAAAATCATGAACAGAAAAATATCCTTCTAGAAGATTTAACCATTTATCTATGGCATCTGCATCTATTTGACCCTCAAATATGGGGATGTCAAAGTTAACTTGTACCTTGAAGGGTGTGGCACTTCCATGGTAGCTGTTGGAAGGAGATGCATCGCCCTTGGGTAGTCGCTAAAGGATCTGGGAAAAGTTGGCCATCATCGCATTCCTCTGTCACTCAAGGGTTTCTTCAAGAAATATTTTGAAGGGATCTCCTAAACCCTCGTCTTTCTTCTCTTCCGCCATGGGAGGCCATCGAGATTTGCAACTCTAGTCTTGCAAAGGTTCGACCAGTTCAAGCCCTAACTCCTTATATCACATCCTCATTTGGGACATGCAAAGAAAAACAAATAAAGAGAAGACCACTCTGATACCATTAATATAAATTTAAACAAGAACGCAACAAATTATAGATATAACCATAAATATAGAGATGCAGTATAAATAACACTTCATTTCATTAATATCAAAAACTGAAATATGCTAAAAAAACAAAATGGAAATAAGACTAGCTTGAGTGATGGTAGCTTATCTCTGAGGAGACATGTGGCAGCTACATGCCTCTAAATTGTGTTACAATGAGCCTCAAAGGCCTATTTATTATTGATAAATAATGGAAAACCCTAAACATCCAAAAACCTAACCCTGGGAGATGAAGCGCCAAAATTATGGGCCCCGTTTGGGTAAATTGGTACATCAACTTCCCAAGGTCATAACTTTGGCATATGATCTTCGTTTGATGCGCACAAAACCTCGTTAGAAAGATCTATCCGAGAAATACAAATTTTGAGTGTCCAACATTAGTTAGATACCTAAAACAAAATGTCATTTAGGGTCTCAAAATGGCTCCATAAGTTCAAGACCTGAAAAAACTGAAAGAGACAGTGGTAGGGGTTCAACTGGAATAGGTGGGTGGCCACCGACATCCACCTAGATCATCATCCTTGCCAATTATTTCATGAGTTCCATTGAGGAAAAATCTTGGATGTTGCCTCGCTTTATTACTTTTTCCCTTCCCATGGGACTCTATTAGGAATAACAATGTCCTTAGTTAGGTCCAAGGCGGATGTTTCCTGCTTTTTGAGCTGACATTTGAGTGAAAAGTGAAGTTTCAGTCAGTCAACTCATGCTTTGACCTCTGGAATCTCATAAATATCTAGTAACGCTACCCTTTAGGCAAAATAGAGTGTTAACCTAGGGACTAACACCTTTGGCTGAGAGATGGAAAGCGTTATAACTCTCTCTGTTTATTTCTTGGGTGCATTACCCTAGAAAATAGGTCTGTAATTTACGTCTTGTCCTCAACCAATGTGTTTTTCTCCTCTGAGTTGATGGAGGTAATTTTCCTATATAACAGATTCCCCCTAAAGTGTGAGGTTAGAGATGAAGATGGTGGCCAAAATACTTTATAGATATTGTAGTAAAAAAGAGAGAGAGGATTGGAGCTTCGGGACTATGGGAGACCTTAAATAAGCCACATATGTCAAAAATATAATATCATGTCCTGAGTCAGGCATTCCCGTGCTCAGTAGGTGTGTCAAAGTGATTTCTCAAAAAATAGGTATGAAGATCATGTCCATCAATAATCACAATGTGGAACTATGTCATAATATGATCAACTTGATGAGTTGTCTCTGAAAACAATATATGTAGCTTGGGAGAGGAAACAAGGTTGAGTGATGTAAGCCTCTACCCAAGGTCTTGGTCACTACTTATCTGAACAACATATTTCTGCACATGTGAATAAAGGATTTGAAGTCGAACATGTGAGAAATCGTCTGATTACCAATCAATGATGAAAACGACTAACAGACATGTGGATTTCCACTGATAAGGATGATGGTATCCAAGATGCACGATAAAATTTAGCGAGTGTGAGATGGATGTTTTCATCCAACAATCGTAGAATCATTCAACTCAGAGCCAATGATGAAAATCCCCAATCAAATACAAGGTAACCTACCACTAAGGACTGCAAGTTCCAGGGTACTGATATGTTTTTGGATCTGCTTCTTAGATAAAGTGTTGGAGTCGATAGGAAGAGATCTATCAAAAGGTAGGAAATGAGGTGTCATACATCAGTTGACATGAAACAGGACAACAATGATTGTTTTGGAGAAATTTTGAGCAATGGTCGATACAGGAAGTGGAGGATAAATGAATCCCTTGAATAATAAAAGGCACAACAAAAAGGTTTAGTAGGAATATTACACTCATGAACACCAAATATTGTTAGGATACAGGGATGAAAAAACATCAAAGTATGAAGGCTAAACTCAGAAAATTGTAAGGTTTGGTGAGAGGCTGACAAAAGAGGTTTGCTAAGGCAATGCCATGTTAAAAGGATAGAGTGCTACCAAAAAATCCTTCTGAATATAGATATGGAGTTATTGTGTTGTCCAATTTTTCCCCATATGATTAAGTTTAACGCTCTAGATGGGTAAACTTGGAGGTTGTTTCATATCTAGAGAGTCTGAAAAGATCATAAAGAGAAACTCCAGGGGGTACCTTTGTCATGGTTGATGAAAAGGTGTGACAAAGGTTTAATAGTATACTCGGCAAAGTTCCTTTTCTGTAAGATAGTCTACTGAGTCCAGATAAAGTGATAAACCTATGCTCAATAGATGTCTACCTCATTTTGTTACAAGTACGAGGATACAAAGTAAATTTGATATTATTCATGAAATTTTAATGAGTCAGACAAATAGAAACTCAATAGATCTTCATAAAATTTTAACGAGTTAAATGAAGAAAATTCAATATGTCTTTTTTCAGTTTAGGGAGCGAGAAAAAAAAATCAGATGCAGATTGAATGCTTGATCCAATTCAACTGGTGAAAGCAACATTTGTTCTCCATAAGAGTCAATGTTTGAAGGGGTCAGGAGGATCCAGGGATTGGTTGGGTCATGAGGAAAGGTGGAGACCATAGAAATCGTTTTTGGAACCTCAAGAGGTGGGAGAGAAAAGTAACCAAACAGGGAGGAACACTTCAAAAGACTGGTGCCAACACTAACATAAGAGTCAAGTATGCCACCCACTAAGGGCATGGTGCCACTAGGCACATGGAGTAATCTAGGGTACAAAAGGAAAGTTGGTCAATTGTGACTATTTTCCCATCCAATAGGAATAGGATGAGTTGGAAGACCGAAGGAACAATGGAAGTCATGGCATAGGTCCAACTGCGACCCAAAAGTAGATTATAGTCAAGATGACGATTTGCAACTTCAATGTCCATCATTATCATTTTCCAACTTAGAGTGATGAGGTAGTTGGAAAGGTATCCTTTCGGGATGAAAGTGTGGCTATCGAATGTTTTAAGGGAATTCGAAGGCGGTGTTAGGGTGGGAGGACCTAGGGCGAGCCAACATGAATTGGAAATTACGTAGGTTGAAGCGCCTTCGTCAAGGACCATGCTATAGATAGCTCTGCCTTTCAATATGACTTGCACCTGGCATGCAAGTTGGTGGGAAAGACAAGGCTTACTTTTCTCCATGTCAAAAATTTCTAGCATGGAACCTTAAGGATCAATTCCACTAATGTCCGAAAGAAAATATTTCTGTTGTGCTGGACAGTTTTTCAATACTTCGAGTGTAGGCATGGCTAATGGTGCTTGCACCAAACATTCTACAATATTGTAGTTCTCGGTAGCATGTACATAGGTATTGTGTGCTGTGCGACGAAGTGACCCTTTAGGGGGTGGATCAGAAGATCATTGTTATAAAACCATCTCACAAAAAGATAGAAAAGATAGATGAACACCTTACAATTTAGCCTCTTCGAGGGGGCAACCTCGTTTACATTACACAAATTAACAATTATTCGACGATACAAATGACAAAAACTCCTTTCTATATATAGGAGTCTAAGGGGTCACAATATAACCAAGCCGACCTAAAAATAATAATATAAAGCCACAAAAATAACAATAGAGGGATTCTATGGGGCACAGTAACAACAATATGGGGACAATTGGGGCACAACAATATTAATAAGGGATACAACTACAATAGTAATGGGGGAATCACTAGTATTATAGGGACCTAACATGCCCCTCTCCTTCAAAAAAGTATTTTCCCCAATGCTTGAGTAGTTCTGGATGCTTCTGTATAAAATTCTCATCCTCCCATGTGGAATCTTAGCGGATAAGTTCTTCCACTTGATGAGATACTCTGAAATTGATTGATTTTGTAGCTGTCGAGTTCTTGTTTTTTTGATTGCTTCCGGTTCCAATATAATTTTTCCTTCCTTGTCAAGTTTTAACAATATTGTTTGAACTAGGAGCTTGTCACATATAACCTTCTTTAAACATGAAACATGGAAAATTGGGTGCACTCGAGAAGCTGCAGGAAGCTCCAATTTGTATGACATAGTACCAATCTTTTGCAACACCTTGTACAGACCATAATACTTTGGTGATAATTTATTATCCTTCTTAGCTTGCTTGAGGGACATTTGTTTATATGGTTGTAGGCGTAGGAATACCCAGTCACCTACATCAAAACTTCTTTCACTGCGATGTTGATCTGCCTGTTGTTTCATTCTATTCTGCGCCAACACGAGATTATCCTTTAAGAGTTGGAGAACTTGTTGTTGATGCTCGATGTGATGTTCCATTGCTTGAACCTAAGAATTTTCTCTTAAATATGATGTGATGGATGGTGGCCGATATCCATAAAGTGCCATAAATGGGGTCATTTTTGTTGTAGTATGGAAGGAAGTGTTATACCACCATTCAACCCGAGGCAACCATTTGACCCATTGTGTCTATTTATCAGATACGAAGCAACGAAGATATCCTTCCAAACATTTGTTTACTATCTCAGTTTTACCATCAGATTGAGGAAGATAACATGAGTTATGAGCTAACTAAGTACCAAGATAAGAAAATAATTATGTCCAAAAGTTTCCAGTGAAAATGGGATCTCTGTCACCTACAATAATCGTTGGGTTTCCATGTATCTTTTGAATTGTTTCCATAAATGCAGTAGAAACTGTACTGGCTTTAAATGGATGTGATAATGCACAAAAGTGTGCATACTTGGTAAGCCTGTCAACTACCACCATGATGACACTCTTACCCTCAGACTTGGGTAAACCTGTGATAAAATCCATTGAAACCTCCTCCCAACGTTGGTTTGGAATGGATAAAGGTTGTAATAGACTTGGGGTCTTAATTGTTTCAACTTTATTTTGTTGGCAAACCAACATTCCACCACAAAATTTTGAATATCTGATTTAAGGCCATCCCAAAAAGATTCCTTCTTGACCCTGTGGTAAGTTTTTAAAAATCTCGAGTGCCCTCCTAAGGGAGAAGTGTGCAATTCCATAAGAATCTTTTGTTTTAGTTTGGAATTCTTACAGAGGTATAAGCAATCTTTGTACCATAACGAATCATTTTTCTAGCTAAATGTGTCAGATGTACTGGAATCTTATTGTAACTTTCGAATAAGTGCCCACACTTCTTCGTCATTCTTCCATTCCTCCCTTGCTTCATTTATCCAATCTGGTTGGATAATAGAAATGGCGCACAACAATGCTTCTACATCCTCATCCTTTCTTGAGAGTGCATCTGCCACAACATTTTGCTTCCCTTTTTTGTAGATGATTTCAAAGTCATAACCCAACATCTTTGTGACCCATTTTTGTTGCTCTTCAGAGGATAATATTTGTTCTAAAATGTATTTAAGGCTATCATGATCCATTTTTACCTTGAAGTGTCTTCCCATTAGGTAGGGTCACCATTTCTTAAGTGCATGTAGTGTTGCCAACATTTCCTTCTCATAAATAGCTTTGTGTAAATACTTTCCCTTGATTGGACGACTTTCGAAAGAAATTGGTCTTTCATATTCCATTAAAACAGCACCAATTCCATTTCCTAAAGCATCATATTCCACAATAAAGGTTTTCTTGAAGTCCAGTGTAGCTAAGACCGGTGCTTGGCACATTGCCTCTTTAAGATTTCGAAGGCCTTTGTTGCTTCTGGAGTCCATGAAAATGAATCTTTCTTCAACAATGTTGTTAGAGGTGCTGCTATTCTCCCATAATTCTTAACAAACTTGTAATAATACCCTGTCAACCCGAGAAATCCTCGCAGATGCTTTATGGCTGTGGGGATTTTCCATTCCTTAATGGCTTTAATTTTGCTAGGGTCTACCTTAACTCCTTCATGAGATACAATATGACCCAGATATTCCACCTCTTGTACTCCAAACAAACATTTGGATCTTTTTGCATATAATTGTTTTTCCTCCAATGGTTGTAACACCCTATTAACATGTTCAACATGATCCTTCGAAGACTTGTTGTAGATTAGTATATCATCAAAAAATACTAACACAAATTTTCTAAGGAAGTGTTTGAAAATGGAATTCATCAAACCTTGAAATGTAGAAGGTGCATTGGTAAGGCCAAAAGGCATGACCAAAAATTCATAATGACCCTCATGAGTTCTAAATGTTGTTTTCGGAATGTCTTCAGTCTTAATTCTAATTTGATGATATCCTAAACGAAGATCCAACTTGGTGAAGTAAATTGGTCCATGCAATTCATCAATGACATGAATGGGAAACTTATCTTTAATAGTGAGCTTGTTGAGCTCCCTATAATCTAGAAACATGCGCCATGATCCATCCTTCTTGTGCACCAATACTACTGGAGCAGAGAAAGAACTTTAACTAGGTTGAATTATACCAGCCTCTAGCATTTTTGCAACCATACGTTCAATTTCACTCTTTTGGGCATAGAGATATCTGTATGGCCTGATGTTTCGAGGAACACTCCTTGGAATCAAATGAATAGCATGATCATGATCACGAATAGGTGGGAGACCTTTGGGAGTCTCAAATACCTTGTAATGATTGTCAAAGACTTTTTGGAGATCTGGAGAAATAGATGATTTTGATGTGGAAACATCTAGCGAACATAATTGTGCAATTACATCTTGTTGTTCCTTTTTTAGAAGCTTTGTCATACTGTTAGAGCTGATTATCTTTCCCAGTTTCCCTGTAATACCCCTTAATTCAACTTCCTTTCCTTCCGCAGAAAATTTCATGAAGAGTTCTTGAAAATTAAAAGCTATTGTACCCAAGGATTGTAGCCATTAGACTCCTAGTACAACATCAACACCTCCCATTGGAATGGAAAGCATTGGGCTATTCAGTACATATTCTCCCATGGATAGCTTGATATTATGGTACTTTCCTGAGAAATTTATGGTTCCTCCACTTGCAACCATCACTTGACACTCTGGTGCTGGATATAGGAAGCAATTCAATTCTTTTGCTATCTTACAATGAATAAAATTGTGGGTACTTCCTAAATCAATCAACACTATTACTTTTTTCTTCTTGATATGTCCTTCTATCTTGATAGTTTGAGGAGTGGTAATTCCAGCCAATGCATTACAAGATATGGTAGGATTCATTACTTCTTTATCTAGGGCTTGTTCCTAAAGTATATCCTCTTCTTTTGACATTTCTTGTTCCTTTTCTTCCATAAAAATTTCACAAGTGACAATTTGTTTACGAGAGCAAAGCCATTGATACCATACAAACTAATTTGGTTCCAAATATAAAGTTGCAATACATACCTTTTGTGTGTTTTGCACATTATGGAGATCGAAAAATTGTTCCATCTGTAGTATCCATGTTGCGGGATCCTTGCCATCAAACTTCCTCATATCGATTTTTGGAATATGGTGGTTCTTCGATCCAACGTTAGAGTCTATGAAATCATGATTAACATTTATTTTGTTCTCATCATGAGTTTCCTTTACTACCCTTTCACCATTAGTAAGAATTTCTTGTAGAAACTTTGTCAAGTCTATCTTCAAATCTTCCATGTCTGTCTTCAAATCTATCTTCAAATCATCCATCTTAGCTTCCATGTCATTCATCTTAGCTTCCACATCATTCATCTTAGCTTCCACGCCATACATCTTAGCTTCTACATCTTTCTTTAAACCATCCATCTTAGGTTCTGTTACTTTTTGTGCGAGTGACATTTGTTGCACTTGGTATCATAATTTTGATATATCATGTTGCATTTTCTTTCCTCGGGGCATTAATTACCGATAATAATTCTTTACTATGCCCTTTGAATTCCATCAAACTAATTTTTCAAACCAAGCTTATGCAAAAATTAAAAAAAACTGCACACTTTTTTTTCACTTTGAAGGAGCTCGATATTGAATTTGATGTATCTCTATAATTTCATATTATCCAGTTCTGAAATTGCGATCTGCAGTAGCCCTCTTCGTCCTCTTTCCAATGCCACCAGTCTGATCAAATTTAGATTCTCCAAGAGAGAGTTATGCACAATCTCCCAAGATGACCTGATTATATACCTTTTTAGATGATAGAAATTGTATGAAGTGCCACATGTCACTTTTCTAACCTTTGGATCTAAAAAATATACATAGGAAACTACAGTCCATCCTGTTTCTATAGCTTCTTACGAAATTTTAATATGATGCTCAGAAAAAAAAGTTATGAGGATTTTCCCCAGGTCACCTGTTTGGAATGTAATTCGGGAGTCTGCAAAAAGGCAAACTTCCTCAGATCATATCTCTGCAAATATAGCACGAAAAGCTCTGAAATTTGGATCCGAGGTTTACAATGATTTCATCCCAAATGGGTTTTTTGTTTACCATTTGAAACGTCACAAAAAAAAGTTATAGTGAAAATGCCACGATGACCTATTTGGAGCAGCAAAACCCTAGAATCCAAAGCTCTAATACCAAATGTTATGAAACCAGCTCAGAAAAAGATAGAAAAGATAGAATTTAGCCTCTTCGAGGGGGAAACCTCCTTTACATTACACAAATGAAAAATTCTTCGATGGTACAAAAGAAAAAACCTCCTTTCTATATATAGGAGTCTAAGGGGTCACAATATAACCAAGCTAACCTAACAATAATAATATAAAGGCACAAAAATAAAAATAGATGGATTCTATGGGGCACAGTAATAATAATATGGGCACAATAGGGGCACAATAATATTAATAAGGGATATAAATACAATAGTAATGGAGGAATCACTAGTATTATAGGGACCTAACAATCATAAATAAGCCTTTTGTTATGAATATCATTAGGAGGCGGTGGGTTTGAACTTAAGGCAACATCTAGAGTGTCAACGACTGGAGTTTCATAAGTTTTGGTTCACATTTGAAGATCAATTGTTTCAAAGGTGTAAACAGTTGATGATCCTTCACTATAGGAAGGATGGTTTGAACCGTCATCCCCCCTTGTGGGGGTTGCGGTGGGTTTGAAATAAGATGTTGTTGTTGTTGAGCATGGAAAGGGTTGTTTAGGACTGCAGGGGTACGGTCAATGTCCTTTTGAACAAGAAGATATGTGCATTCTTGAAGATGAGGACATTTTTGTGTCATGTGGTCCTCTACATAGATTTTTTAAGGGAAATTGACATATTTTTCCTTTCCACTATCATATTTGGCAGCAACTTTTTGTTTGGGGTTGTACTACGTAGCGGGATGCTCTTTAGAAGGAGAGGTTTTTTTCTTATTCTTCTCGTTCTTTCTACTAGGTTTTTGTGTAAACTGCATAGAGTTTATCATAACTGTTGGAAGAGAATTTTATTGGGTAGAAGTAGTAGTATCGACAGACAACTGGGCAACTCATCCTCTAAATTGTTTTACGACAACCCCAGAGGTAGCACCGACGAGACTGTCAGCGTGCAGACCGAGTTGTTGAGTATCGGGAGAAGTGGAAGTTCGAGGGGCATATCAGATTACATTGTATAATGTTCCAGACTGAAAATAAATCAAAACTAAATGTTGGGCATGATGAATTGATTGGTCTTATGTGGCCGCACCACCTAAGGAAACATCCTTGGCAATTTGAGGAAGAAGTGATTTGTAGAACCAGTCTACTAACAAGTGATCCAGAATGGGAGCTTTGACAAGCCTTCGCCTATGTCTCTAGTCATGGATGTGATTAGAGATGTGGTTAGAGGTGTCTTGGTGCAAGGTAGTAAGGAGTTATGTTCCGGTTTCGTAGCGGATAGGAAGCTAAAAGTGTTTTAAAAATTCCATTGCCATGGCACCAAAGGTATTGACTGATGCATGTGGTAACTCAATCTACCACTTGGCATCATTTCCAGTAAGGGTTTGGGGGAAGATCTTGAATCAGATACTATCATCCACCATGGAGTTTGATACGCACCATAGATGATAGGTGGTGACATGTGTACCTAGATCATCCCTTGTTTCCCTTCAAAATTTGGGATGTCGGCAGGTATCTTGTGAAGTATTGGGGGCGAATGTAAGTTATGATAGAAGGGGTCATTAGTCAGTTTATACAAATTGGGGATATCAAGCATTGCCAAAAAACGAAAAGTGTTTTGTGCCCCCGAGTCTGACCATAGTGATGAAGAATGACTTGAAGGACCTTGGGGCCCTCCCATCATGTTGTTTCCAACAAGATACATAGGATTCATTGGATAATAGCCTCCTTGCTATGGTGGAACAATTATATATGGTGGCAGTCCATAAGGGATATAAGGCTGGGGGGAAAAATATTGGTTTCCCTTGGGATAAAAAGTTCCCCCTTGACTCAATTGAGGTTGAGGAGGGGGTTCCCAAATAGACGGAGCAAGATCGTGTTGAGGGATTCCACTAGCCATATAGTTTGTCATAGGTACATGACTGACACTAGAATAGCATCCACTTGGAGGAGGTAAGTCAATCAATGATGATCCAAGTTGTCCTATAGGGAGAGTGTTAGCTATGATTGGGATAACCCAGGTTTGATCTATATTGCAGACCAACAAAACCCTTAATCACTAGCCCTTTCATAAACGACATGTAAGAAGATCGCAGTCTCACTCGAAGTGACTATGGGAGGATGTAGAACTAGGTTTCTACAACCTTGAGGGATGTGGAGATGTGGTATTTTTATGTTCCTTTATTATATTAACATTCATAAATTACTTGGTCACATTCATTCAATCACTTAAACATATCATATAAAGCCATAAATCATCATTGTGCTGAAATAAAGTGTAACTATAATAAAATTCTATGCTACAACAAATAATAAGAAAATATACACATGAAGATATCAATTTTACTGTGGTTCATCCCAATGTGGGACTACGTCCACAAGAACTATTGCTTATAATAATCATTCTTGTACAACAAACTGTTCTTGACCTGTGCACTAAGCTACAGGTCATCTGCACACTTAGCTATAGACTTAGGCCTTTGTGAACTTAGCTGCAGAGCCTTTTTCGTTGCCACAAAACTACAGATCACAATGATACAACAATAACATAGTATGGATCTCAACAATTCATTGATGATTATTTTCTTATTATTTCACCCTATATATTCTATTACATCAAGGGTTACATTGTTACAATACCATGGTCCACATACCATGGACTCCATAAAACAAGTATCTAAAACCATTGATCCTTTACATTATCACATTCTTTTACAAAATGGAGGGGCTTCAACCCACTCTAACGCTCTTATACCATGCAGTATTTTCCATCTGCTCCACTTTGCGGTCCACTTCGCACTTCGTTGCTTTCTCTACTACACACTTTGCTCCACAAAATGCAAAGTCTTAAAAAAAAACTAGGCCAAGTTGGGTTACACCCAACAAGCCCCCAACACTCACTCGTGACTTGTCTCGAGTCACTCATCCACTTTTCCTTTTATTTTTTCTACAATATTGTTATGACATTATTGAATCTTTTCAGAGTTTCTGTAAATTGTTTCTCTTCATTGCACACCTCTTCCAATAGTGCTTCTATCACATGTTCTATAGCTTTCTGTAGCATTTTTGTCTCCCTCCATCGAAGCTCCTGAAGCTTTTCATCTACTGTCTGTGATAGTTGAACAACCTCATCCTACCATGGCTAAGTTATTTATGTCAAAACCTGCTCTTCCTTCTTTAGCTCTTCTATCTTTTTCTGAAGGGTCTTTCCCTCATTGATCTTGGTGAGATTCTATGAGATTGGTAAGGTCTTCATGGTTGCCCATATCTCTTCCAACTCCTGCTACTTCTATGGAATTTCTTCCTGCAGTTTCTATACATTTGGATTTTCCAGCAGCGAATTCAAAATATATAAACTCTCGTCCAAAAGTTTTCCACAATATTTCACTATTATGGAGATGATGGCCATTGCAGCCTTCAGGTCAGTCTCCTTCTTCTCTCTTACTTCCTATGGCATGGTTGGCTACATATTCATCTGTATCTCATTGATTTGCATTTCATATTTGAACTGTACTACAATGATCTTCTCCTTATATTCTTTAACTGCAAGGCCTAGCTTTGCGACCTTGTCTTCTATTGGCTCTTCTTCTCAGACATCAAGGCCCAGGATCTCTCTGCATGTTTCTTCAACTACTTCCTTATGATTTTTCTACTGCTGAACTGCTTGATCCCTTTCCTAGATCATCTGGATGAGATTCTCTTGTAGCGAAGCTTGCTCCCTTTCTACCTGAATATTCAACTACGAGTTGTGTTGTTTCATGCAGCTTCATCTCCTCTATAATTTCCAAGTACATCTTGTGTAATATTTGTAATGATACCGCTATGATGTTCATGTTGATATTCTTCTCTTATTTATCCTATTGTTGAACTTCGACAGAGTCAAAATGTAGTGCTCCTTCAGGTATCAATGCTAGCCTTGCTACAAGTGTAGGCTCTATCTGTCTTTATTCTCCATTACTCTCCACTACTTACAATGGTTGTCTAACTCTCTGCGCTAGTATTTTGAGTTCTGAAATCCGCTCTTTGACACCTATTATAAGTGCATAGTATTGATCTTCCAACTTACTCCACGATTCTATTGTCACTTCTTGTATCTTGTCCCTGTTATAATCCAGGTCCCCTTCAGTGAGGACCACTAGTGTTATACCCTTTGTCTTATCTACCTTCCATTTCTTTTTGGTTCTTGAGGAAGCTTCGGTGCCTACCTCCCTTTTTCCTGCAACAACAGGGTCTGTCTCTTTCTTTTTTGAGTCCTTATTCTGCTCATCTCCCTCAAGAGGATTCTCGTGACCCTCATCATGTTTCTCCTCTTCTTATAATCCTTCCTCATCTTTATCTTTGTCCTTTTCACTTGCTTCGCCATGCTGCATTGTGTCCTCCTCTATCGCACTATCTTGTGATTCTGCCTCTAGGGCAGTCATCCATTCTGCTGGCCACTGTTGTACTTGTGCGAGGAGATCATCCTCCATTACCAAATATGACAGGGGATGCCATTTCTTCTTTGTGTCACTACGATCCTGTACATACACTTTGTGAAAATCATCCTTGAACTTCACAATAATGATATACTACTCATATAGGCTCGGCGACAAGTGAGAGTGTTGGTTCACCAACATATGCAAATCCATATGGTATAATAATAAAAAACATTCGGTTCTCCATTACTTGCGACAGTGAGTGGTATAGCATAGCGAGGTATACAACGTGGCTTCACAAACATTTGATTCTACCAGAGGGAACTGTGAATACTCTGGCTCTCTCCATGCCAACATTGCAATTATTAAGATCAACCATGCATAATGGAATGTATTACCTTTCTCCTAGACCTCGTGACAGTCATCTAGAAATTATTTGCAAAGATATCCAGCCCAATTGTACTAAACCCTGTTGGCACACTGCGCAGCTAATGAAATCACCAGTGCAGGGACTTCATTAGCCCGACACTTTCTCATAATATTCCCAGCCAATGTGTGTTGTGAGGTGAACCCCTTGGTCATTTATTGAGTTGATGTCATACTCACGCTTCCCTTTTGTGAGTCCAAATTTCTTCTTCATGTTTTCAGCTATGGCTCAGTCATGATCTTCTCCCACAAATACTTTTACGGGGTTCCACCTTGATATGGTAGTCTCGTGATTCTCTAGATCAAAATTGGGTCTATGGGGATCCTCTTCCACATCCATAGGTATCCATCGTGCACCAGCACGAGAAACTTTCAAACACAAGCCATTCTCCCCAGACTTTTGCCGAAGTGTGACACATTTAGCATTTTCATCAATCCTGACTATGTTAATCCATTCACCCACTATTGCAGCTCTAGCCTCATCCCACCACTCTCCGAGTAGTGTAATTGTTTTAGATATCTATCTGGTGTGATTTGTGGGTAATTCTTCTTTTCTTTGAATCCATAGTCTATTAACTTCAACTGTGGTATTTTCCAAAGTAATTCCCCAGTAAATGGTACTTTCTCTAGCAATAAGAGTGTGAAAGTGCCAACCTTCACATCCTTCGAATATTTTACGAGTTTAGCATTTGATTTTCTCAGTGGAATGTAGGGTAGTAGAGGCAATGGAAATGCTATGCCACCTATTTCCATTTGCACCTCCTCTATTTCTTCTTCATTGTCTTTTATTTGTTCATCTTCTTGGTTAGGCTTGACAAGTTTCTTGTCTTTCTTGTTCTTTGTTCTCTGCTCTTTGGTTGGTTTCTTTCTCGGGGATCCCCATTGTTTTTGTGATGATGATGCTGCGGGAAATGCTATTGTGGGCATATCAACTGATGTTGCGAGCATACCAGCAGTTGCTGCGACTTATTCCATGATTCCAGGTAAGCCCTTATCACGAAAATTATGAAAAATTTATTCCCAAGAATGCTCAGACAACATACGAAAACTAAATCTTCTGCAATTTATTCACAGCAACAACACTCAAATTCTCAATTCAGCAAAGTGTTTAATCTAGGCAGGGGGTGGCTTTTTATAAAAATTTCGAGTTAACTTTCCCTTTTAATAGTCATATTTTTCTAGTGAACTTCGACACATCCTAGAGTGTAGCGAACATCCCTTCTTATGTCGCAGTTCCTATGTACTTCGACATAATCTAGACTATAGTGAAGTAACTTCCTACGTCAAAGCTCTCTGCAGCATATTTTATAGTCCAGTTCCCACTTTCAACTGTAGGTGGCACTAACACTCTTATCCTTTCTTCTTTAGCGCAAGGTTGTAGGGACAGGGTTGTCCCTATACAGCTTCAACCTTTTTCCATTTACTCTTCCCTGAGTCAATTCTCCATTTAACTTTGTTAATTGAACTACACCTCCACCAATAATATGCTTCATAATGTATGGTACCAACCAATGCATCTTGGATTTTCCTGGAAATTTTATAAACTTACTATCATAGAGGAGAACAAGGCCTCCTACCAGGAACTTCTTTTGCTTAATATGTCTATCATGTCAGGCCTTTTCTCTTGTTTTCTATACCTGTTTATGAAATCCTCCTATAAATTTGTTTTCCTCCAAAGTAATCAACTGCAACATTCTTTCCTCCATTATGCCAGGGTCTACCATATTTGTAAAAGTTGCAATCCTCAAGCTAGGCACAATGTATTCCATGGACATCAGAACTTCTTGCCCATAAAATAATCTGAAGGGTGTCTGACCTGTCAACTTTTTGTATGTGTTCCTTTAAGCCCATAATACTATTGTGATTCTAAGGTCCTAGACATCTCTATTCACATTGCATACCTTAGTAAGTTCACTCTCCAAAATCTTATTAATTGCTTCTACTGTTCCATTTTCCTGAGGGTGATAAGGTGTAATCTTCTGATGATAAACTTGGAATTCCTCAGTAAATGCTTCAATAGTCTTTTTCAGGAAGTGTGAACCTTGGTCACTCATCAAAATATTTGGAAATCCAAACCTAGACAATATGTACTCAAAATTAAACTTCACAGTAGTCTCTGTGTTGTAGTCCCTTATTAGTTCTGCTTCGGCCCATCTTGTCAAGTAATCAGTTGTTGTAATTATGTACCTTGCACCAATCCTCTTTCTAGGTGGGTTGATGGGTCCAACAAAATAAATGGCCTACTTATCAAAGGCCTTAAATGTAACTTTTGGTACCAATGGCATCTCATCTCTTCTTGAAGGTTTTCTTGTTCTTTGACACACATCACATGCTCTACAGTACTTCTTTTCATATTTATGTAATGTAAGACACCACAATCCTACTTTTAAAATATTTTGCTTTTCCTACATAATGTCCACCAGTTGCGCCACCATGAGATTTTGTTAGAATCATATGTCTTTCATGTTCAGGAACATATCTGCGCAATATCTCAGCTGGTCCCATATTATATAACTACCCTACTATCAATGAAAATTTAGATCCCTTAACCACTAGTTCTTTCTTTTGTTACGTAGTATATTCTAAAGGAGCCATCCCTATGGTCAAAAAATAAATGATATCTGAAAAATGGTCATCTAAAATTATGATTGCAAATAATTGTGCATCATGGATCTTATCCTATATGCTGGTTGGTTCTTCCCCTGTTTCTAATCTTGACAGATAGTCAGACCCTACATTCAGTCTTCCTGGTTTAATAATGATCTCAAAGTCATATTCCTAGAATAATAGTAACCATATTCAAATATTTCCTCCTAAGGCAGGTTTTTTAACCAAATACTTCAGTGCAGAATGATATGTAAACATTTTAAATTGTGGCCCCATCAAATAGTGTCTAAATTTCTGTAAAGCATATGCCATGGCCAATCCTTCCCTTTCTGTAATCGTGTAGTTCTTTTCTACTTTAGATAGTTTCCTACTTGCAAAATCTATAGGATGATCAATATCTTTTGCACCAGGTTGTGCCAGTACTACTCCCAAAGTTATAGAAGAGACATCCACATGGACATGGAATTCCTTATTCCAATTAGGAAATACTAGTCTAGGTGCAGTAACCCTTTTTTTCCAATATGTCGAGGTGCTTCTGACTTTCTTCATTCCACTGAAAATTCACAACCTTCTTCAACCATTTTTCCATAGGCGCAATGATCTGTGCATAACCCTTGATGAATTTCCTATAATATCCAATATGTCCCAATGTTGTGCAAAGATGTCCTAGTACCTTTGGTAGGTGAAAATTCACAATGATAGCAATCTTAGCAGGGTCCACCATTAGTCCTTTCTTACAAACAATATGTCCTAACAATATTTTGAAATGTACCCAAAATATGCACTTCTTTAGGTTCAGAGAGATCTGATATTGTCTACATGTGTCGAGCATAAGCCTTAAGCTTCCAACATGTTTTCTCAACAATCCAAATATTGTCCAATCATCAAAATATACCTCTACTTGTGAATGTATTCCTTAAAGGCTGCAACTACCACCCTAGAAAATATAGTAGGGGAATTCTTTAATCCAAAAGACATTATTGTGTATCCATATGAGCCCCATTTTGTATCAAATGTGGTCTTATGTCGATCTTCAGGTACAATCCTAATCTAATTATAACTTGAAAATCCATCTGTAAATGAGTAAGATTCCTGACCTCCTTCATTGTCTAACACTTCATCTATGAAAGGGGTAGGGAAGGGATCATGTAAACATGCATCATTCAACTTTATCAGATCCACACAGATCCTAATTTCTCCTTGAGTCTTATTTTCTTGCACCACCATAGGACTCACCCATTCTAATTGTTCTACTGGTTCATTAATTCCTACTAATATCATCTTATCAAGCTTTGTTTTTACTTTCTTCTTATACTTCGCATTCAACTTGTAAGGTCTTTGTTTGAATAGCTTCACATCAGGCTGAAGGGGAATCTTCATAACTCCTAGATCTCCTATTATACCCTTCATCGCTAAAAACTTGGCAGGAAAGAGTTCCTGATATTCATGAAGTAATTTTGTAACTTTATTGATTATCTCTTCATCATAGTAGTATCCTATTGTTGCAAACTTCAGTTCCTTCTCTGATCTTATGTTCACCTTCTTGATCTTCAGTGGCTTTGCTATATCTAGTATATCTAGATTAGGTCCTTTTAATTCATGATATCCTTCTGATTCTTCTAATTCGACATTGCAAGGGTATTCTTCTTCATCTACAATAAGGTTATAGCACTCCAGTGCATTTCCTATCTACGTAGCCCAATCAAGTTGTTGCCATGTCATTGGCGTTACATTCTCAAAGATTTTCTTCTTGAATATCTAAAGATCCAAATCTTCGTATGGAAAATAATCCTAGAAGTTGAATGTTAATATGAAGCTATCAACCATGTCCTTTTGTTTCATGGTACCATGTCAAAGCTCTGTTTCTAGGTACCAGTTTTTAGGAATTGTCTAATGTATGAATGAATCCATGTACCAATTCTTGTTTTGGATTCTCCTTCCATGTTGTAGTACATAGTTGGATATGCCTCCTAGGATCAGTTTCACCATTATATTTCATCCCTATCTTTGTATTTATCTATCCAAATCTGATCCACATCAATCTTCGACATTTCTCCCAATATACTATATTCTTCTTGTGTACACCCTACCATCTAGCAGGAGTAGCTTTCAAGGCTATATCCAAGGCTAACAACCTTTAATTTTCTGGAAATTTTCCTTCATGATCATTAATAAAATAATTTACATCACCTAACCTATCATAAGAAGGTAGGTTACATACCTCATATGTCATACAACAAACTACTTTGGTAATTCTTGCACATTGTCTTGTGGATACTTCATGCATCCTATTCTTCCAATTCTCCAATTATTCTTCTGAGTTTGTGCTACGAGAACTATCATGTTCCCAACTCAACTTTCCCTCTACAGTAGGTTTAATCCAATCTTTTTCTTTTTCCGTTAGTTGATAGATACTATCTATGTCACCTGCCCAGTATTCTTCTTTGACTGGTTTTGTATATTTTACTCCTTCTGATGGATCCAAGGGAATAATTAATCTCATATTACTTCCTTCAAATATCATTTGTCTCTTCTTCATATTATTTATAGCCATATTTTCAAATTCCCAATCAATTCCAAGCAATGTAGGGTAAGGGTTGTTGTCATCGACAATCTCTATTCCTTCAAAATCAGTAGTAGTGTGAACTCCCTCAATATTCACTGTGACCCCTGGTAGTCTTCCTAGCGGGAAGATCTTTTGCTAATTCTCCATTCTTAACTAACTAGGTGACCACTGTAGCTTTGACTTACCCATTAAATCCCATGTCTGCTTTGTTAAGACATCAGCATCAGTTCTAGATCTAGAATAATTTATTCCATTTCATATTCTCCTATCTGCGCACTAAGCCTCATTTCTCTTCCAATTCTCTTTTGTTGATGAAAATTATTTACTTCATTCATCTCACTTCATTGTGTTTCTTTGGATGCACGGGATTCTATCAACTCCTAAATCCCTTCTACATCCTTTTGATTTCTTAACAATTTCATACAAGTCTGCAGAAAAGATTTTAAAATACATGCTTGATTTGTTGAATCATGGTCCTGTATCGGAGTGTGATCTTGTGTCAGAATGTGATTTTGTGTCGAATCTTGATTCTGTGTCGAAGTTGATGATACGTCATAGCTAGTTCTCTTCATTGGCTGCACACTAGAGGTCGAAGCTCCAGCATCCATAAAACTTCGCTTTGCTTCCATAAATACTTCTTTTTCCTTCTGAATATCAAAAGCATGAGCTTTTTCAGCAATTTTTTTGACCCATGTAGTTTTAGATTCTTTCTTTTCATTCACTTTATCACTTCTGGTCGCATCTCCACTTCTAGTGACAATACTAATTCGAGGTTCATCAGTCCTCCTTTCAGAAGTCATGATTTGAATATTTTGTGTCAGCTGCTGATTTCTTTTTTCTTTCATCTTTGCCATAAGTACATGACATTCTTCAATTACATTGTCAAAGGATTCATAGTACTTACATGTCATAGTAGGGTTCTGATAGTCTCTTGCAAAGTGACATGCCTGGCTGTAGTTATATAAAATGATATGTCCACATCCTCGACCAGCTCTAGCACCTCGACCTCTTCCTTGGTAGCCTCCTTGACCACCACGTTGTCCACTCCTTTCATGCCCATGTTCTTCTACTTTCATTCTATAAGCGTTAGCACCACTCTCTGTCATTATTTCATAAGCTCAACAGTTATTTTCATCATGTCCTACTTATTTACAGAATTTGCAATATAGGTTCCTTGGAGTCTGCACATATTTCTGTAATAGGTAACAATATTTTGAATGATATTGGCCTCTAGTATTACATATTTCGTACCATAGGATGAATCCTGCATTCAAAGGGTTTGGTGCTCCACTAGCCAAATAATCCCTGAAGATAGGACATTATTCTTTAGAATGGCCCTCTAATATGCACTTTGTACACCATACTTCTTCTCTAACTTCTTTTATTTTCTTTATATCTTGTATCTGCAAGGTTAGGTTCACCAGTTGACTCTAAACTTGTTGCATTCCTGCATTAGTATCTCCTATAGGTGAAGCTTCCAACTTCATCGCAATTTGTAGAGCTTCGTCTTGACTTGCTATCTTTTGTTGTGTCAATGGTAATCTGATATGCGGTAACAACACAACTATAAACCATTATTGATGTTGTTGTGGAGCTATGTTGAAGCTCACTTGATCCAATAACACCTTAAATCTCTGATCAAATTCCCAAACAGACTCAATAGGTTTCTGTTTGATTTATTTTAACTCAGTGATGCACTGTGACTCAGACTTCGGCTTCTTAAACTCTCTTATTAGAGATACTTTAATATATGCAAATGTTATAATTTTATTATTTTAATACTTCATATACCATGTCAATGCTCTATCTTGGAATTTCGTAACGAGCTACGATTTCTTTATGTTCTCATCATTGATCTTCTTCGCGGTCCATACTTCTTCACATAAAAACCATAATTGTTTTGCATCCTCTGATCCAATTCCTTTGAAAATAGGTAGCTTAATATCATCAGTCATATTTCTTCTTGGAGGGGGAGGGGGATGAGTAAGGGGAGGGGGATGGGGGATAGGAGGGGTAGAGGGACTAGGGGGAGGGGGATGGGGAGTGCAAAAAATACCCTAGCTATTACTGGATTTTGGCTTTTGCAAACTCTAAGGCTTTGAAGAAAATATTGTGAAGCTACCTGGGGCTTATCAAGGTTGCTTTCTTCTCTTTCACTTTCACATTCACTCAACATAGGACTATACTCAGTTTCTAAAAAGGTATTCAAATCTTGTCCACGAGATCTATTTTTGGTATCTATTATATATCTCTTTCCACTTCACGTTATTGCGAACTTTGGTTCAAATATATTCTCTCTGCTTCCAAACATAAGTAAACTAACAATCTGATTGCATCCGTCAAACTCCCTTTTCACACAGAAGCATCTTAATCCAGAGTTTCAAAGATTCCTCCCAAGATGTTATCAATCCATAAATCAACATCCCTTTAAATCCCGTTGTCAGTGCTCTTGAGTTGTTGTATCAGTTTAGGAGTCTAGGTCGTAGGTTCTCCACCTTTAAAATAGGTCTTTCTTTCAATCAACCTCAATATCCACTTGTACAGTTTAATGAGAAATAATGCGAAGAAAATATCGTATTGATATATAAGAATATATCTCTGTAACCAATATTTAGATGTCAAATGGGGGTTTTTTTCTCTTGATCTGCAAATTCTCGCTCTTTCAGTTCTAGCGAGCCTTGAATCTCTTTCTTCAATGAATTCCACATAAAAATATCCCTCAAATAGATCTCGGTCCCAGCAACAAAACCATTTCTTGGCTATGATTGGGCTGACCCAGGTTCAATCTATACTATGCACCAAAACAACCCTTAATGATTGGCCCTTTTGGCAATGACCTGGAAGTAGATCGCAGTCTCATCCGAAATGACTATGGGAGGATGCAGAAGCAGGTTTCTATAGCCTTGAGGGATGTGGAGATGTGGTTTTTTTATGTTCTTTTATTATTAATATTCATAAATTACTTCATCTCATTCACTCAATCACTTAAACATATCATATAAAGCCATAAATCATCATTGTGTTGAAATAAAGTGCAACTGTAATAAAATACTACACTACAACAAATAATAAGCAAATATACACATGAAGGCATCATTTTTATGTGGTTCATCCCAAAGTGGGACTACGTCCACAAGAAATATTGCTTATAATAATAATTCTTATACAACAAACAGTTATTGACCTACGCACTAAGTTGCAATTCATTTGTGCACTCAGTTGTAGACTCATGCCTCTATGTGCTCAGCTACAAAGCCTTTTTCTTCACCACAAAACTACATATCACAATCATACAACCATAACACAGATCTGGATCTCAACGATTCATTGAAGATTATTTTTTATTATTTCACCCTATATATACTATTACATCAAGGGTTACATCATTACAATACCATGGTCCAGATACCATGGACTCCTTAAAACATGTAGCTAAAACCGTTGATCCTTTACATTATCACATGATTTTACAAAAAGGAGGGGCTTCGACCCACTCTAATTCCCTTATATCATAGGGTATATTCCAACTGCTCCATTGTGCATTCCACTTCACACTCCACTGCAAGCTCCATTACTCACTCTGCTCCACAAAATGCTAAGTCTTCACCAAAAACTAGGCCAAGTTGGGTTGCGCCCAACACTGAGGGGGGATAGTGATGCCCCCGACTAATATGTTCATGTTGGGAACATTTCCCCCAAGCATCTGAGCTTGGGGGTTTGATCTTAGCAAAGGGTTCCTGTTGGGCAGGGGATCCCCCCCATAGCGGATTTTTGGGGCTTAAAGCCTAGTTTTTGGTCAATGTAATGTAAAGACCCCGCAAAATGCGAGTACAAAGCACGAGAGTCTAGGGTAGTCCACCCTAAAATATTGTAATTTAATATAGAATGTATCAGCCTACCCATGGTCTGCGGACCATGGGAATGTATAAATAGAGCGAGGCTCTAAGGGTAGAAGGAAGTTCTTAGTCTTGATATTAAGTATTATGGGTTTTGAATGAGAAAGTCGCTCTGAGTCTGTAAGTCCAAGTCATGGGTTGTAATAAGAAGATGCTATGTAGCTATGTGTGCAGAGACCTGGTAGAGTCTGCAGTTGTGTGCGTGGACCCCTGTAGCTAAGTGCACAAGGTGGAGTTGGGATTCTAAAAAAACATAAGTTTAATAAAAGATAAGTTGATCTTGAAATATTGTGCATCTGCTCGTAGATCTGTGTGTTTATGCTTCTGTTATATTTTTATGCATCTCTTTTTAGTTTATGTCTACACACTTTTTATATGATTGATAAGACTCTTGGGCCCACAAAATTAAGTCAGATATATAATAATAACACAATAAGGGTAAAGGATATAGACAACACCTCTTCACACTCTGTACCAGTGCTACGCGAAGGTTATACAACTGTGCGGAGAAGCACAAGCACACAGGATCAGGTCGCGAACCTCCCAGACCCCATCAAGACATCCCTAGGGTGCAGAAACCTGGTTCCAGCACCCTCCCATACTACCTCAACTGAGACCTCAATCCACTCTCCGTAGACTATTGCTGAAAGGGCTAGTAGTTTCAGGATTTGTTTGGATAAATCACTTTTGAACCTAGGTCAGGCCCCAACAAGCCAACAAATGGTTCTGTTGCCAGGACCAGGATCTGCCTAAGGGATGTTTGATGTTGGAACACTGGAACCCCACAAAGAAGGAAATTGAGGAGTGGTTGGATCAGAAGCTTCATGATTTTGTGACACAGGAAAACAGAACTCTACAGATATCTGAGAAAAGGTGGCTGGATCGCTAGGTATATATGGAAATCCATGAGATCTTCTTCATGTCCTTTTCTTCTGAACTATATGAGTGGATCGTGAGGCTAGCTGACAACCAGGGAAGGTATAAGCTCGATCAGCTGATAGTGTGGACTCCGGAGTTAGTGCAAAGACTAGAGGCATCAGAAGATAAGATCGCGCGGGCCCTGAACCATTGGCTCGACCGGATAATAGGGGGATTTATCACTGAGTTCGCGGTAGACACGACCGTGAAATATAGCGAAGTAGAATGACGTTTTCTCAAGGGACCACGAGGTAGGTACATTAAATCCCTGAATACCTGGATTAACATGTTGTTATGTGAAAAGTGGGTTATGTGAATACATTGATGTTTGGAACGACACGGAGTGGAAAGATCTACAAAGGTATTGAAGGATTAGGAAACAGTCCTTTAATTTCACCTTCACGAGAAAGCGAGGAGGAGAGCGCTCTGGTTTCTCCGAGAAGTGTGGTCACTTTGATAAGGAAGCACATTCCACAGTTATCACCTCCACTTATGCCATCTCTCGCTTCACCTCCTTCACCTCCATCTTCAACCACCCCACCTCCACCAACCCCACAGTTCAGCATGGCGAGCGCGATCAAGCTACCCATATTCAGAGGAGTAGGAAATGAGGATCTGGATTAGTTCTAGTTCGTAGTAAGAGCAGTGCAGGAAGAACATGGGTTCATGGATAACAACATTAAGAAGGCCACATTGGTGAGCGCATTGCAGGATCACGCATTGACACGGTATATCAAGCACTCAAATGATCACCCAAATGCAGGAATAACGGAGATCCAGAATGCGCTGAACAGAGAATTTAGCCGACTGAAATTAGAGACACAATCAATCATCGGATTTAAAGAGATCGTGATGCTTCCAAGCGAAACCCCATGGGATCTATATCAAAGATTGGAGAGTATGATCCACGAGGCTAATATGATGCTAACGGATGCGCAACACCGTGTGTGGTTTGTGGCGTCTTGAACACCACACCTAAGGATGGCACTATCATAGCAGAAGCTTTCAACCCAGGCATGTTATAGACATTTTTGGGCACTACAACCCCAAGCATAAAATGTCCATAAACCAAGGGCTCCTAAGTCCCTAAAAGTGTTGTTCCAACCCCTAAAGGAACAAGATCAACTGATTACAGGTTCTCCCAGAAGTTCTCCATGAAAAACTACTCAGAACTGGTCAAAACAGGATCATTTCACCTGCTCCATAGGCAAAGTGCGTTGCATCTCACCTAAGTACACTCAGTGGGTGTGTTGCATTTCAAAAATCCCTTCTATGGGGTGCGATGGGCAAGAAGAGACTAATGGCAGTGTCAATCTGCGAGGTGGAGAAGCATGGAATCTTCCAGAAACTTCTCCTGTGACACTTGCCTTTCTGAATTCGACCAAGGATGAGTAAGAGATCATCAATCTCCAAGTGGAAGCAAGAACTATCAGAGGGAAGACACTAATCAAATCATAAGCTGACTCATCTCCCTTACAAATATCTATATATGGATCCCTCATCCCAGAGATCCAGAGGCTAGAATTTTGCATCTTGTAAGGAATTTCTGTTGGTTTCTTGAGGCAACATCATAGTGTTGGGTGATCTAAGCTTTGCATGAGGTGAAGAAGGGCTTACTTGCTGAGAGGATGATGCTGGGTCAGAACAACTGGTTGTAACTCTCTTGGCTCTTTCTTGATTATCAATAAAGCTATTCAAGTTTTCCTCCATACTCTTGTGTAATCTATGTTTTGTGCATTTGTATGGTCAATTTACATCTGATCCTAGATTGTTTATGATAATAGATCCATGTTCTCGTATAGTGTTATGCTACTTTGATTCTACAGGTACTCTGTAAAGCTGGGTATACAAGGAAGCAAGTAGCAAAGGACTATCAAAAGAGAGAGGAATCGAGCAAGGAACCAAGCGCAAGACAGAGGTTGGTCTCCTCTATTCTTCTCTCATCTATCTTTCATAAAGGAAAACGAAAGTAGTTTTACTTTGTTTGTTTCTAAGGTAGCTACCACACCTTAGTGGGATTAGCAGTTCTGCATAGACACTTTTCCCTGTAACAAAATGGCGACTCCGCTGGGGAGTGACTAGGTTGTTTGTTTATCTACATTTGTTTACTTTATAAACTTACAGACAGAGCCTGAAGTTGAGCCAGGTAGCTTTCGAACTACATTTGCTATGCAAATGCAAAGTAGATAAATGTCGCTTCAGTCAATCTCCGGGTTTTGTTTATGAATTAAACAACTGATTTACAAACTCTCTAATTGCCCTTGTGGTGGCTCTAGTAACCTCCTTAGATCTACCCCTGTTGTTGATTTACTGATTACCACTTGCTCGGCCAAAATCCCTGAACTGAACTGCAAACTGTGACCCGGAACCCAAGCAAAGTCTCGTCCCTGGCCCAACGCACTCTCTGTTCTGTGAATCTGAAATTCAGCACACTTCCCGAGTGTAGTAGGTGCGCTGCATTTCAAATTCACTGTGTTACAGGTGCGCTGATCAAACTAGGCATTGTTCCTGAGTTTTGGTTTTTGTGTTCACTCTTTTCAGATCTATTCAAGAATTTTGCTGCCTGTAGTCAATACACCTCTGTTTGAAACCCCTTTCCTTGCTGTTATTCCGCCTCCATTGCGCAAAGAACTATAAATGTTTTTGTTTATTTTTTGAGTCATTTTCAGTTCTCCTTTGCAAAAAAGTAATGTAATTGTACTATCGTTTCTTGATTTGAAAGTGTCGCAAGTGTCGTTTTCAGTAATAGAAGAGAGTCTGATTGCTCTTGATAGTCGATTACCCTGTTACTGTTGTATTTGATCTGAATTAGTAGTTTTTCTAGTGTCGAAAACAAGTCTTCATTTCCAAATCGCAAAGTGTTGTCATTGTCTTCATTTTGATTTTGAAAAGAAACTTGTTAGTAATTGTCGCTTGAAAAGTAATTCAGATTTGCGCATTAGCTTTCTTTTTATCATTCACATATTAAGAAGGCTGAAAACAAATACATGCATGTGCATTTGCATTTAGATTGTTTGATTGGTTTGATTTAGGACAGTGCATATAGTGTGTGCTCTTTGCTCTTTGTTGAAAGAATTTTGTCTTTCTTTACTTGGAAGCTAGGATTTTCATTGCACAAAGAAGATAAAAGATTGTTTATCATCTTAGATTGCATTTTAGGAATTGTACATCTACATCACGCGGTGAACCTAAAAGGCAAATTTCTTAAGAAAGATCAACTATAAAATAAATTTAATAAATCTAACAACGCTTTGGAACCTAACGCACAACATCTAGAAGTCTAGGCTAGAGACATATTCTGGCGTCGTAAACCCTGGTAACTGTTGTTCTCACTGTTGGTTGGGTGATTCCTCCACTTTGATACGATAAGTGCTAGTACGGATTTGTGCTCCCACGTACCGTCGAGTATATTTTGGGAGACCACAATAGGCTTAATCCTTTATCCATAGGAAGCCGTGTCTGCCGCCCTATCGATCGCAATGCACTGAACACAACATTCGGGAAGATTGACTATCGTACCGTAAAAAGTATTTTGCAGTTTTGTGATTGGTTTGGTAATCCCTCTGCCTAGATTTCCAGAGCAGTCCCTTTCGTTCCTTTTCAGACTCCTTAACAGAAAAGGTCCATCTGAGCACTTGTCACTTCAGGCTCATTAAAAATCGAAGGCGACTAGAGTCATCTTTTGTTTTTTCTCAACTCTTTAAAATTGAAAAAAAAAGTTGTGTCAAAGTGTCTAAAATTTATTTTAAACGGAATAATCGTCACCTTTCCTACGTTGGTCTTAGGTTGAGAAAATGGAGTCTACCAACCAAGGAGTTCCCCTTGGAGGAAATCCTAGTCCCTTCTCCTCTTGGGGAGATGTTGGTGCACCCCACATGACCACATTGTCACTTCCAGGATTGACGATTGGCTTGCCCGTATGGCTTTTCTCAACCTCCGTCGTTCAGAACACCGCAATTCCTGAACAATCGAGTCAGCAACTAGACAATTCCAGAGTTACCCCCCAACCCTCTACTTTGTACAATTCTTCCTCTCCTCCTTCCTCTTCACTTGATGGGGCTGGTAAAGCCAAAAATCAAGTATCTGAGAAGAATAAGGAAAAGAAGAAGAAAGAGAAGAGCCAAAGGCGAAAGGGGGCAACCAAGCGTCGTCTAGCGAAAATCCACACACTGCACCGACCAGGCCTAAATCGCCATGTGTCATTTGCAAAGGAGATCACTATCATAGAGATTGTCCCTGCATCCCTCGGATCTTAAGGGACTGGTCTCCTCGTTTGCACAACCCAGTGTCGTCAACCTCTGATGATCATGTTGAAAACACACCGTTGACTAGTGAAAGTGAAGCCCCTGGACAAAAAGGAAAGTGCAAATTTCCTTGTAAATTGTGTGAAGGCGATCACTCCGTCCATGTTGTCCCTTCTTAGATGAGGCTAAAAGAGTTTTGGACGATCGTCCAGTTTCACTGTTACGACTTCCTCCTGGATATAAGAAACTCTTGTTGAATCCGTCGCTAGTTGAAAATCCGGCTGACCCGCCCAGGTGGTCGGCCGAAGCATCTATCATTGAAGATAAACCATCTGAACCCATACCAGACGAGTGTAAAAAGGTCGAGGTGGTAGTTGACCCGGTCTTGCCTTCAGAGGTTCCATCTTCAGATGATACAATCACCGAAGAGAACAAGGATGATACCGTCCAAATTCTTTTCGTAAGCACAGACTCCGATGAACATGGGGGAAATTTACCCATTCCTTTACCGCAGGAAGGAAGTTCGTCAGAGTCGTACCCGACCATCTATTCGGTCCCACCTCCAAGCAACCTAGTTGTTTCCTTCGACTAGAATCAGCTAGGCAGACCCCGTTTACCGGCTAGTGTACCATTCTGAATCATTGCTCAAGTATATAGAATGGTTATGGCTGGTACCATCATAGATGGAGGGGCTTCTGTGAGTATCCTTTCCTTGACTGCTTGGAAAGCGCTTGGTTCGCCATCACTTTTGCCTGAGATGAGAAATCTAACAGGCATTGACAAAGGAACCAGTCGACCATCAGGGATCCTCCCCAATGTGCCCATAACATTGAGAGGGAAAACTGTTCACATGAATGTAATGGTAGTCCAAGGACCCTTGGATTATAATCTACTCCTTGGACGAGACTATATTTATTGCATGGGAGCCATTGTCTCATCACTCTTTAGAGTAATGTGTTTTCCGCACGAAGGAAGAGTGGTCAAGCTCGTAGACCAGCTTTCATTTCCCGGTTCACACATAGCAAATAGTCATATACCATCCCTGAATGGTCTTTTCACACAAGTAATGTCTCATCAATCCCCAGTCCATCCACCTGATGAGCGCGAGTGATTCGGGGGACATGACTGAAACCCAGGGGGCATGCACCCTGGTCTGCTTCGGCAGGAAAACTTCAGATATAGGATAGGTTTCCGTGAGAGATATATGACTAGTCTAACACTCTCGTCTGTGATTGGAAAAGGGGGTTGGACTGGAATAAGATTCCCTTGTCAAAGTTATGTGGGTGGAGGCGTCTGCGCCACTCGCCTTTGTCTATTTCGGTAGGCATCGCTGAAGAAGTGTTTTGTTTGCGGTGCAGATAAAACAATCTTTGGTAACCTGAAAGAGGTAAACCTTTCCTGATAAAACAAATGTTTTGTCGGTAGAATAAGAGGTGACCTTGAAACTCTATTTTATACCTGGGGGCATGCAAACCTTTTGGCATGCAAGCGAAGAGCGACCATTTATTTTTTAAATTTGTAGGTCCTCTAACCCTTTAAACTCGTAGGATTGGTCGTTTCCTAACTTGCATAAAGAAAGGATGTGGGGCAAAACTTTAAAAATTGTTGTTTTCATATATGAGACATTCTTATTATACGACTGGATTAATTGAGCAGTTTTAACGCAGACTTCATGCTCGTTAAAAAATAAACATAAGCGATGAGCAAATGTTTCCCCCAACGTTTAAGCTCAATAAAAAATGAACTAATTCCCGGTAAATAATCATCGTGAATGTAGTACTTCAGCCTTTAAAGCCTTGGTCGTGTTCCCATCATCACCTCCACTTTGTATTGGCCAATTATTCACCTCCATTTGATTGTTTACCCCTTTTGAGGAACAGCTGCGAAGAGTGATCCTATTAGCCATCCTTGTAACACTGCCGTGATTGGAAAATTCCAAACCTTACCTGGAATCAGCTGCTACCCAATTTTATCACTCATTCCTCAAAGACGAGTCTCCTTTAAGCTCTTTTCAACTGACTCGTAAAATATGAAAATATTGCCGAGCCATTAGCCTCTCCAGCTCGTTAAAGGGACCAGAAGTGCTATCCCTCCTTTAGATTCTAATCTTTTTGGACCTGAGGGATTATTACACAAAAAGATCGAGCGCTTGTTTTGTTCGGCTCGTTAAAAGTATCGAAAATTCATCCCTTCTGTATTGTTTTATACTTTTTTGGACTTAAGGGATTAGATGACGAAAAAGGATTTTTGGAGTTTCCTTTACGTCCCTTTTCAGACTCTCTAAAATCGAAAAGGACAGAGTTATCTTTGTCGTTAAAGTTGTTAAAACCTAATAGCAACAAACTTGTCCATAGCCGACAAGAATGAGTTTCACTATCGCTAGGCTCGTTAAAACATAGCGATGGGTTTGCCCGAAGGGCAAATTATAGAACAATCATATGTTATCCTCCTCAAGCTTGTAAAATAAAGAGGTACTGGTCAGCAATGACTGGGGAAAAATTGGGAAGAAAACTTCAAGAAACTTTGTTGGTAGCAAGTCGCTCTTGAACATGACACTTTCACTCCGCATCCAAGTCGAGTTGGGTTGTTTCATCCACCGGTCACATCACCATGGTCACATCACACCATCCAAATTTGGGGTTAATGCTACCAATCCATCATGTTAGTGTCGTCGATATGTTCAAGAGAAGTCACTCAAAGAATTCACCTGTGTCTCACCCGCTGCAATACATTCACACTCCATTCTTTCATGACCGCCACCCTGAACCTTATATCACCAGACCGTTTTCACCTCCATTAAAATCATTTGCTCCATTCCGTGTCATTGATGTGCGATTCATTAAGGCCCTCCTATGACGGATCGCTTCTTGTCGACATCAGCTCATTATCCAAGAAGCTGATCTAGGGACACCCCTTTCAGTACTTTGAAGCTTGCATGCCTCAATGGCAAGTTTCTCACTTTCGGCGACAAGTTTACATCAATGGCCTTCGACGGAAATATTTTGTGTGGTGTTCGATGCCAAGTCCTTTATTCACACCATGTGAATTGTACTGCAGTACCTTGAGGGTCATTATCATTATCGGTGATTCCTCTCGCGCCTGTTAATAGCTTACATCATTGGCTGGTAATCAGGTAATGTCTTTCCATGTTCGACTCCAGAACATCTCTCACATGGATCGACTTGTACTTTGAGTGAAGATCAAACGAGATTGAAGACCCCGGATCTAGTTTCATCCATCCGAGCTGCGATATATATTCAGGAAAATAAAGACATCAAATGTACATCATTTCTGCACAGATAATCATCCAATCAAAGGGATGATGGCTCTACCAGAATCATCAGTCTACACTCAGACGATTGTCTATCCTATGTACATGAAAATGAATTTATAAAGCTGAGCATGGGAATGCCCACCTCAGCTAGATCATGAAAATATTATGAAGATAATGTATTGTATTGTATTTTATTACAGGTCTCCTCCCAGCTTGAAAGAACTTCGGATCGTCGTGATAAATCATTTCACCTGACATCAAAAAAGATTAACGACCTCATGCTTTAGGGGGCAACTGTTATAGACATTTTTGGGCACTACAACCCCAAGCATAAAATGTCCATAAACCAAGGGCTCCTAAGTCCCTAAAAGTGTTGTTCCAACCCCTAAAGGAACAAGATCAACTGATTACAGGTTCTCCCAGAAGTTCTCCATGAAAAACTACTCAGAACTGGTCAAAACAGGATCATTTCACCTGCTCCATAGGCAAAGTGCGTTGCATCTCACCTAAGTACACTTAGTGGGTGCGTTTCATTTCAAAAATCCCTTCTATGGGGTGCGATGGGCAAGAAGAGACAAATGGCAGTGTCAATCCGCGAGGTGGAGAAGCATGGAATCTTCCAGAAACTTCTCCTGTGACACTTGCCTTTCTGAATTCAAACAAGGATGAGTAAGAGATCATCAATATCCAAGTGGAAGCAAGAAATATTAGAGGGAAGACACTAATCAAATCATAAGTTGACCCATCTCCCTTACAGATATCTATATATGGATCCCTCATCCCAGAGATCCAGAGGCTGGAATTTTGCATCTTGTAAGGAATTGTTGTTGGTTTCTTGAAGCAACATCATAGTGTTGGGTGATCTAAGCTTTGCATGAGGTGAAGAAGGGCTTACTTGCTGAGAGGATGATGCTGGGTCAGAACAACTGGTTGTAACTCTCTTGGCTCTTTCTTGATTATCAATAGAGCTATTCAAGTTTTCCTCCATACTCTTGTGTAATCTATGTTTTGTGCATTTGTATGGTCAATTTACATCTGATCCTAGATTGTTTATGATAATAGATCCATGTTCTCGTATAGTGTTATGCTGCTTTGATTCTACAGGTACTCTGTAAAGCTGGGTATACAAGGAAGCAAGTAGCAAAGGACTATCAGAAGAGAGAGGAATCGAGCAAGGAACCAAGCGCAAGACAGAGGTTGGTCTCCTCTATTCTTCTCTCATCTATCTTTCATAAAGGAAAACGAAAGTAGTTTTACTTTGTTTGTTTCTAAGGTAGCTACCACACCTTAGTGGGATTAGCAGTTCTGCATAAACAATTTTCCCTGAAAAAAGGCAGAAGCATTGGAAATGGCAATAAGGTTGCATGAAACACCGATATAGGATCCGGGATTGGGAGTCCAACAAATCCATGTGCAACTACAAAATATATGGTTAGAGATGCAGAGTCTAAAATAGGATAGGGAGCCATGGCCAGAGGTGCGCAAAGAAGTGTGGTGCATAAAATGTAAAGGCCACGGCCACGACAAGGATCACTGTCTAGTATTCATGAACTACTTGGCAGGAGGGGGACCAATTTTGTTGAGACTAGAGGCACAGGTAGGGCCAAGTGCAGCACCCGCGCTCTAGTTCATGATCCGTTAGGTGGGAGGAAAGCACACGATGAACAACTGTCATTTGTTGCAGAAGAATACACAGACCCCCAGCAGCTCTTTTGCAATTTTTGTATATCAGTGGGCCACAATGAGCGTACTGGTGGGAGCTAAGAGTTAATGATGGTCGAACCCCAGCCTATTGGACGCAGACAGAAACACGAGCCCTCGACCCAGTAGTGGGGATGGCATGCGGTGGATCTCAAGGGTGAGGTCGAGGATGAGGGGGAATGGGACCAGGAAGGGGTCGCGAACAATTAATTTGTTACAATTGTGGAGGACTAGGGCATTGCACTCGCGATTGTACCAACCCAACGAGAATATCTTGTTCGTACTGTGAGAAATTTGATCATGAAATGGTAGATTGTCCTATGTTGATCACACAGATGCGTGAGAAAGGGGTACTACAACCTACTCCAACTCAGAATATCCAAATGATGAGGTCTGAACCACACAAAGAAGACCCCAACATGAACATGGTGCTCAGAAGCGGCGTGACCATAGGGGAAGGTAAGGGGAAGCAACTCGAGGAAGAAACATGGGTTCGTAAGGCTCCTACAAAGGAACCTGAGTTTGACTTGGAACGCGCCAAGGAGACATTTATGGAAGCTAAGAAGAGCTTCGCGGAGACCTCTACTACAAGTAGTAAGGATCAACCAGAGACAGGGATGGATCCTTCTATGCTAACTACCTTTTTAGAGACATGCATGAAATTGTTGTGTGATAATAAGGTAGTTAAAGGACTACAGGAGTTGATAACTAGGTGCACAGGGTCAGGGGAACCACGCGTAGTCTGAAAGCTGGGAAGGCATGCATTGCACACCAGGAGGGAAATGAGATTAACGAAGCAGATTGCCGAATATGAGATGGATCAAGTGATCCTAGACTTGGGTTCAGATGCAAATGTATTACCAAAGTAGACATGGGAATGCATGGGCAGGCCCGCATTGTGGTGGTCCCTGATTCAACTACGGAAAGTGAACCAACAAAAGATCTTGCCCATGGGGAGGTTATAGGGGTAACAATGGATATCGAAGGCGCGAGCACGTAGACATACTTTGAGGTGATAGAGATTGTTGATGAAAACAATCCTTATCCCATGTTGCTAGGAATATATTGGGCCACTGATATGAATGGAGTCATCAACTTGAAAAAGAGGAAGATGATATTCGAGAAAAAGTCTCTATGCGTAGTAGTTCCGCTAGATCCAGCCGAAGGAGTGGGCTACATGGAACCTATGCGTGACGATGATAGCGACAATGAGATAGATTGCATTTACCAGATAACAACACAAGACCAGGATTGGGTGAACCTGACTACATGTTATCACTGTAAAACTTCCTTAAAAAATTTGGACAACTTACATGGTTTCTCAATTCTTGTATCAGTCATGGTGAAGTCATTTTTATGTTTTAGAGTCTAAGTCATAGGGTTAGAGTCTCATGTCCATCTTCAAATAATGTTTGACAGCCTCATTCCATGTTTTAGAAGTCTTACCAGGTGTTTATAAGTCATATCTCACATCATTTTGGAGAAATTTTGAAAGTAGCTACGAAATCACTGAACTAGGAGTTTTCGTAGCGCGCTACGAAACCCCTGTAGCAGCCTGTTTTAGCAGAAAAACTGTTTTTACTAGTTATCTTCCAAAAGCTTTCCTGAGCAGCCGAGAACTTAATTTTGCAAAATGAAAGAGGATTTTCTTCCTAACATTCTACAATACATAAACCTCTTTCAGTTTCTTCAATTCCATTCTGAGGTGGGAGAAATTTATGGTTAAACTTGCGCTACGAAACTGCTGAAAGTCAGGCTTTGTCTTCTGGTTTTAGCAGTCTTTTTCAAGATCCGTTTCTGGTTACGAGAAGATGTATTTTGGAATTCTGAGGGAGGTTTTTCTTCATAAACTCTCCAGATACAATAGCCTATCTCACTTTATTCATAAGTGTTTTCAGTTGGGAGATACTAAGCTTTCATTGAGACCCTACTTTCAGAAAACGGATTTTTCCTGTTTGCCACGTGTTTTTCAAGGACAGTTTCTGGACAGTTGGAGAAATTTTTTAAAAAACAAGGAGAGGTTTTTGTTCTGGACAACATGGGCTACAAAAACCTCCTTCAGTTTCGTAAAATGTGTCATGGATGAAGAGATAAAGGCTTTGTCCCACGTGCCAATTTTCAAGGATCTAAACCTAAAAACAGGGAAACATGTTCCCTAATTTCTAGGGTTTGTCATCAGCAGTTGGGTGACCATGTGGGAGGCTTCATCAAATTAGATTTCATGAGGTTTCATCTGTCAAAGAATGCTTTAATGCTTAGATAAGGTTGTTGTAATCATAATAATGAGTTACACTCCTAGTTGTATTAGGTCACTAGCACTCCTAGTTAACAGCTAGTTCTAATTAATGGTTTGTTTTATGGTTAGAATAGGTGTCACTGATGGAAAATTCGAATTCTCTTGATGAGGGATGATGGAATCCTAATTGTAAATGATTTATATAGAGAAAGAGGTCGAATTAGCAAAGGGTTGGAAAATGTTAGAGAAAAAGACTACTTTTGTAAATGATATGCAGGGATTGATATATATAGAATCAGTTGGACTTTTCTGAAGCTGAGATTCTTAGTGTACTTCAGTTAGCTTCATCTTTTATCTTTGAAATGCTTTACTTCCATAGTCTTAATGCTTACTTCTCAGGATTCATGAAGGATTTTTTATGTTCAGAATATGTGATGTTGTCCTTTCCTTAATTCTTACAGTGGTATGGATGTATAATCACTCAGAATTCACTGAATGTGCTCTGACTTCCTGTATACATTCATAAACTGTGTGGTCCAATATGAGTTTATGTTCTGAATGTTTAAATGTTGAATGCCCTGACTTCCATGTAGGTATTAAACTCTGATCTATCAATTTAAATTCTTTCCTTTTGAATACCTTGATGTATCATTACTCAGAATTCATGCCCACATGCTCTGACTCCTATGAACTTCAAGTTATTGAGACTTTCTTGAATGTGTCACTCTTTCATTGAAGTATATACAAGCCTCAGTTTTATAAGAAGAGCTATTTGTTATCCTTATCTCTGTCACTGACTCCATAGCCCAATGGTAGCAAGTCTCCATCTTCCAATCTACAAACATATAAAATCCAAACCATAGAGTTAGCCATCTATCCATATCTTTAATCAATATCATTAACCCTTTGAGAGAGCCCTCTCAGGCTAAGGAGGCTAAGCCTTAGCTAAAAGATTGGTTTGAAATAGTTACACTAAGATAGTCTGATCAGTAGCCTATCAGGGTCCTATTTTGGTGATAACATTTTGGTGCGTCTGCCGGGAGCCTGAAGTCTATTCATTCCCGAAATTAAGAGGTTGAACTTCTGAAGGTAGCAGGAGCTCAGACATATTTTTGAGGCTGCAAAACTACCTTGGCGACTCCACACATCGAATAAGAAATTGGAAGGTGACTCCACTGCTAGAAGATCAGTAGCTTGATGAAGTTTCAAGATGAATTCCACTGCAAGAATGAATGCCAGGTATGCTCCTATGAATCGGTCTCATATCCCTGGTTTTCCAAATCCTATGCCAAAGGTTGATTGGTTAGAGGATCTTCCGATATTCAAAGATGAAAAGAAAGACAATGCTGCTCTTCATTTGGTTAGGTTTCATATGCATGTATGCAGTCTTAAGGTTCACTTTCCTGAGGATTGTCTCATGAGGATGTTTATGACCACTTTAGAAGGAAAAGCATGGTCTTGGTATAAAAGTTTGGAAAATGGTTCATTATATTCTCTTGCTGATTTCCATGATGTGTTCTATGACATGTATAAAGAGTGTCATCCCTCCTTATTGTTGCTCAAAGATTGCTGTAGACATTCTTTAAGTCTTATTCAGTACTTGGAGGATTGTTATGATGATGATGAATTTATGGATGAAGAAATTTTAGAGGCTCTTCATAACAATGCATTTCAGCACCAAGAAGAAAGTATAACATCTCATGAAACGCAGCATGAAGATCAGCAGGGGTTTATTTGTGAAAACCATGTTTCATCCTTTGACATGAATGAAACGATGCAGCAGATTTGTCAGTCTTTTGATCATAAAGAATATGAAATTGATTGCAAACAGCAAGAAGAAGTACTGGAAAATAGCTTTTATAGCCCTCAGGCAGAGGAAAAGGTTGTTCAATTTTGTAATTCCTTGCAGCAGCTTACTTCAAATAATGATCACAATAGTGAGGAAAATTACATTGTCTATGGGAATCATGCAGAAAGGCAGTTGGATAGCACATCAAAGGAATTTTGTGTGGCTAAGGATCAGTTGTCTAAAGATATAGAAAGTTGTGAGAATCATCAAACTAACCATGTGTTTTTTGACCTTATAGCTGAATACATGGAAAAGATTTACTGTTCAGGCTTCTAGTTATATTTTCATCTTGAAGAACAGTTACACCTCATGCTGCCTTGGTTATTTCAGTATCTGGTTTATTTTTGTTTCAAGCACAGTCAAAGGATTCAAGTGTTAGATCAGATTGATGACTGGCTTCATTGGAAGTTTCATGTTCCTTGAGCTACAAGTGGAGATTGCAGCTGATAGGGTAGGTAGGAATGTGCAAATAAGCTCAGAGTAGGTTGACTGAGCATCTGTTTCAGTAGGTGCAGTTTGAATTCTTCATTCAGAAATCATTAAAGGCTTGGGGAGAAAATTGGGCAGAGGTTCAGAGTTTTATTCTAGAGGATGGATAGTGGCACTGGAGCTACAGGTTCTTAATGTACCACAAGGGCACACTATTCCTAGTGGAGCCACTGTTATCACTGTAAAACTTCCTTAAAAAATTTGGACAACTTACATGGTTTCTCAATTCTTGTATCAGTCATGGTGAAGTCATTTTTATGTTTTAGAGTCTAAGTCATAGGGTTAGAGTCTCATGTCCATCTTCAAATAATGTTTGACAGCCTCATTCCATGTTTTAGAAGTCTTACCAGGTGTTTATAAGTCATATCTCACATCATTTTGGAGAAATTTTGAAAGTAGCTACGAAATCACTGAACTAGGAGTTTTCGTAGCGCGCTACGAAACCCCTGTAGCAGCCTGTTTTAGCAGAAAAACTGTTTTTACTAGTTAACTTCCAAAAGCTTTCCTGAGCAGCCGAGAACTTAATTTTACAAACTGAAAGAGGCTTTTCTTCCTAACATGATGCACTACATAAACCTCTTTCATTTTCTTCAATTCCATTCTGAGGTGGGATAAATTTATGGTTAAACTTGCGCTACGAAACTGCTGAAAGTCAGGCTTTGTCTTCTGGTTTTAGCAGTCTTTTTCAAGATCCGTTTCTGGTTACAAGAATATGTATTTTGGAATTCTGAGGGAGGTTTCTATTCATAAACTTTCCAGATACAATAACCTATCTCACTTTATTCATAAGTGTTTTCAGTTGGGAGATACTAAGCTTTCATTGAGACCCTACTTTCAGAAAACGGATTTTTCCTGTTTGCCACGTGTTTTTCAAGGACAGTTTCTGGACAGTTGGAGAAATGTTTTAAAAAACCAGGAGAGGTTTTTGTTCTGGACAACATGGGCTACAAATACCTCCTTTAGTTTCGTAAAATGTGTCATGGATGAAGAGATAAAGGCTCTGTCCCACGTGCCAATTTTCAAGGATCTAAACCTAAAAACAGGGAAACATGTTCCCTAATTTCTAGGGTTTGTCATCAGCAGTTGGGTGACCACGTGGGAGGCTTCATCAAATTAGATTTCATGAGGTTGCAGCTGTCAAAGAATGCTTCAATGCTTAGATAAGGTTGTTGTAATCATAATAATGAGTTACACTCCTAGTTGTATTAGGTCACTAGCACTCCTAGTTAACAGCTAGTTCTAATTAATGGTTTGTTTTATGGTTAGAATAGGTGTCACTGATGGAAAATTCGAATTCTCTTGATGAGGGATGATGGAATCCTAATTGTAAATGCTTTATATAGAGCAAGAGGTCGAATTAGCAAAGGGTTGGAAAATGTTAGAGAAAAAGACTACTTTTGTAAATGATATGCAGGGATTGATATATACAGAAGCAGTTGGACTTTTCTGAAGCTGAGATTCTTAGTGTACTTCAGTGAGCTTCATCTTTTATCTTTGAAATGCTTTAATTCCATAGTCTTAATGCTTACTTCTCAGGATTCATGAAGGATTTTTTATGTTCAGAATATGTGATGTTGTCCTTTCCTTAATTCTTACAGTGGTATGGATGTATAATCACTCAGAATTCACTGAATGTGCTCTGACTTCCTGTATACATTCATAAACTGTGTGGTCCCATATGAGTTTATGTTCTGAATGTTTAAATGCTGAATGCCCTGACTTCCATGTAGGTATTAAACTCTGATCTATCAATTTAAATTCTTTCCTTTTGAATACCTTGATGTATCATTACTCAGAATTCATGCCCACATGCTCTGACTCCTATGAACTTCAAGTTATTGAGACTTTCTTGAATGTGTCACTCTTTCATTGAAGTATATACAAGCCTCAGTTTTATAAGAAGAGCTATTTGTTATCCTTATCTCTGTCACTGACTCCATAGCCCAATGGTAGCAAGTCTCCATCTTCCAATCTACAAACATATAAAATCCAAACCATAGAGTTAGCCATCTATCCATATCTTTAATCAATATCATTAACCCTTTGAGAGAGCCCTCTCAGGATAAGGAGGCTAAGCCTTAGCTAAAAGATTGGTTTAAAATAGTTACACTGAGATAGTCTAATCAGCAGCCTATCAGGGTCCTATTTTGGTGATAACACTACAGATGGTATAATTTCATGGGAGCATGATAGTTCTTGTACTTCAAATTCAGATGAAGAAATAGAACGTTGGCAGAACCGGTTGCACGAAGTAACAACACTGAATTGCAACATGATGATTAGATCATTGTGCTATGTAATGACTGAAGCAAGGGAACTACCAACATATGATGGGGTAAAAAGAGTGGATGAATTCTTAGACAAACTTGAAAGTGCAGTACTGGAACAGCAGTAGTGCGGTGCACTAACATGGTGTTGGGTGTGGAGCCTGATTATCTTCTATATTCAAAGGTATCACTGTTAGGATATTCCGACACATAGGATATAGTTAAGTTCAACTTGGTCTATTGTAGAGTTAGGTATAGAGTTAGGTAAAGTGTGTTTCTTTACAATTGTACATTTTGTAACTTACAATCCGACGGTCACGATATGTAGTGATCCGACGGTTCATTCTCTCCTCGGTATTACCGACACTTGATCCGTGGCTTGACACCCGATTGGTCCATGAATTCTATTTAAAGCGCATGGAGGGTCATTTGTAGGGTAATCCGTGCATGAGAGAAGCTTATGTAAATTTTCATTCTTTGATTAATAAATTGCCTGAAGTGGCCGCGTTGGCTCAGGCCGTGGACTGTTTCCCTCTTTGAGGGTTTTAACCACGTCAAAAATACTGGTGTATTGATCTGTGATCTGGTTGTGAGCGGTGTCCTTTTGGTGTTCTTTCTGAGGAACTTACCCTGTAAATTCCTACATGGTATCAGAGCTATTTGAGGGCCGCGTCCGTTGGTGATCCAAATCTGAAGCCAGTAGAACTGCATCCGACTGCCGTTTCCTAGATCTGTTGTTTCTGACTGCTTTCGGGCCGAGAGGACTACTCTGTTGTGTTCGGAGCATCTGTTCCAGTGAGGAACCCCTTTCGTTTCACACGAAAAGGTTTCCGGTAGCCCTAGCTGCGTCATTTTTAAGATCTGGAGGTATACAGTGTTTATTTGCAGTTTACTGTTATTTTCTCTCTGCTTATTTCGGTTTCGGTTTATTTAGCTTTTTTTTTAACCGGATCTATACCTTTCATTTCTGCATATGCTCTTTGCCCTGCGACTCTATGCGATCTAGGCAAATCAGAAACAGAAAGGAAAGATTTTTCTCATGCGTATGCTCTTTTCCCTGCACCTTAGTGTGATCTCGGAAAATCAAAAACATTGAGAAAAATATTTAGTTTTTCGGCTAAAGCTAACTTTGAGCCGCAAGGTTCATTTTTGAAAATATTTAGTTTTTTGGGTAAAGCTAACTTCGAGCCGTAAGGTTCGTTTTCTTTGCATGTCCGTGTTGGGTTTTGTGTTTTGTGTTTTGTAGGGAAAAAGAGCTTTCTCAAGGCAAGCACGCAACCCAAGGCCCCCCCCCCCCTCTCTCTCTCTCTCTCTCTCTCTCTCTCAAATTTTTTGTATAGATCAATTGGTTCAAAGCTATTTTAAGAGAGTAGAGGTCTTGGGTTCAAGTCTCCATTTTGTGGGGGCGGACTTTTTCATTTCCGCACATTCCCGCACTTTGCCGGCAACTTCAACAACTTTTTTTCAAAAAGTCATAACTTCTTCATCCGGAAGCCTTTTTCAGAGCCGTTTTTTTTAAACCAGCCTAATTTTTCGAGATCTATCCATTGGAACACTTACTTTCAGCATCTTCAGCTTCAGCTTCTGTTGAAATGGAAAGTCAATACCAAGTTACCCTTGACAGCACCAACTACTTCCAATGGTTGTCCTACATGGAGGATTTACTTAGAAGTAAAGGTCTCTACCGAATAGCCACAGGCCAAGAAAAGAAACCGAAAGATGAAGACAAGGCTGCTAAATGGGAAAATAGACAAGATCAAGCACGTGGTTTGATAGGGATGTCTATTTCTCCAGATCTTAGATTTCATATTGCAGAACTTGAAACTCCTCATGAAGCAATGGAACAAATCAATAAAGTTTTTGGGATTAAAAATGAAATTAGAGCCCATCAACTTGAAAATGAGTTGCTTACATTGGACCCTAATAATTTTTCTTGCATTGAAGATTTCTTGTCTAAGTTAAAAACCCTTAGATATCTTTTGGAAGGTGTTAAGGTTAAGAAAGAAGATAGTAACCTTATTTATTCCATCCTTACTAAGTTGGGACCAGCCTACTCTGTATTTGTTTCCACCTTCCATTCTACAAGGGAAGCCTTCATTTCTCAAGGAAAAGACTATAAGCCTCCTTCCTTTGACTCTTTTTGTGATTCTTTAATAAGAGAACAAGAAAAACTCTTACACCTTGGTCTTCTTAATCTTGGAAACTCTTCCAAGAAAGCGTTAGCCGCCCAGCAGCAACCAAATTCAAAGAATCCTAAGAAGTCATATCCTAAAAAGGATGGTCCTAAACCAAACAAGGGTCCTAAGCAAACTCAGCCTCAAAATGAAAGATCATTTCAGCAAAATGATAAGACCAATAAAAACAAATGGAAGAAGACTAACAGACATTGCAACTTTTGTAATCGAGATGGCCACTTAGAATCAAAATGCTTTAAAAAGATGGAAACCTTGGAAGCAGCAATGAAGAAGCATAACATCCATTTGGGGCAATCTTCAACTTCCACTTCATCTTCAGGAATGGCACTTTCTGCATGTGGTTGTCAAGCATCTCGGTCTGGCTATGCATTAAATGTATCTTCTTCTTCTCATTCTCATGAGTGGCTCATTGATTCTGGAGCTTCTTATCACATGGCCAAAAACAAAGCCATGTTTTCTTCTTTAAATGATTGTAACACCAAAAATATATATGTTGGTGATGATAGATCTCTTAATGTTGTAGGGACTGGAACTGTTCATCTAGACAATGGTCAGTTTAATGATGTATTGTTTGTTCCAACCTTATCCTGCAACCTTCTATCTGTATATCAGATAACTCATTCAGGTGAAGGTAAAATCGTTGAATTTTCACCTCATGATGTTGTAATCAAGGACTTAAAATATCCTAAACAGATTTTGGCTACTGGCATTGTTGATGATTCTACAAGGTTGTATAAGTTTCACAACTTTGGGTCATCAAATCTTCCCTCAGTATTTGTTGCTCGTAACGATGAAGTGAGCAAACTTTGGCATGAGCGATTTGGTCACTTAAACTATCGCTCCCTTCAGCATCTATGTAAAGAAAATATGGTGACAGGTCTTCCTATGGTATCTTGCAGAGATGGTGTTTGTTCCGGATGTGTACTCGGAAAATATCATCAGGACAGTTTTGAAAAACGTGCCTCTTGGCACACCTCAGCCCCTTTACAGCTTGTGCATAGTGATTTATGTGGTCCACTTCCAGTTGTGTCATTCTCTGGTTGCAAGTACTTCTTAACTTTCATTGATGATTTCTCCAGACGCACTTGGGTATACTTCTTAAAACTCAAGAGTGAAGTATTTAACACTTTTTTGGCCTTCAAGGCCTTTGTTGAAAAACAATCTGGACATCAAATTCTTAAGTTAAGATCTGATAATGGCGGAGAATATGTTAAAAACACATTCATCAACTATTGCATTGAGAATGGAATTCAAATGCAACATACTGTTCCATATACTCCACAACAAAATGGTGTAGCTGAAAGGAAGAATCGCACCTTAAAGGAATTGTCTAATTGTATGCTGCAATCTAAAGGACTTGGTCTTAGTTTTTGGGCAGAAGCAATTAACTGTGCAAATTACATAATAAATCGCACTCCTACTAAGGCTTTAAAGAATATCACTCCAGAAGAAGCATGGAGCTCAATCAAACCATATGTAAGTCACTTTCGTGTTTTTGGAAGTGAAGCGTGGGCCCATATTCCAGATGAAAAGCATAAAGCTTTAGAACCTAAGAGTGAAAAATGCACTTTTGTTGGATACTCTGAAGATGTAAAAGGCTATAGACTTATTCCATTTAAGTCCAAAAATGTTATCATTAGAAGAGATGTAAAATTTGATGAAAATATATCGGCCTGCGAGCCTAGTTCGGCGGATGTGCCACCTCTCCCTATCTCTTCTACCTTTGAAAACATTTCTTCTTCAGATGATGAAAGTGAGGATGACAATCCTCCCCCACCATCTCAGGATCCTCCTTCAGCTCCTGAGCTTCCAAAATGGGTTCGTGCTACTCGAGATGTAGCAGGTGATCTTGCCGGTGATCCTACAGATCAGCGACGCACACGTTCTCAGTTCGAGAGAGCCTCTTCTTTACTGGCTCAAGCTCCAGTAAATTATGATCCTGACACCTTTGTAGAAGCTTCAGGCCATCCAGATTGGGAAGCAGCTATGAATGAAGAATATCATTCATTATTGGCAAATGATACATGGGATCTTGTTCCTTTACCAAAGGGACGAAAACTTGTTAGATGCAAATGGGTTTACAGAACCAAGTATGGACCAGATTGGAAAGTTGATAAACATAAAGCTCGTCTTGTTGCTAAGGGATTTTCACAAGTTGAAGGCATTGACTACACTGAAACCTTCTCCCCTGTTGCCAAAATGAACTCTATCTGCCTTGTTCTTTCCCTTGCTGCCTCTTTCAAATGGGAAGTCCATCAGATGGATGTTAAATCTGCCTTCTTGCATGGGGACTTGCATGAAGAAATCTATATGGAACAACCCATTGGCTTCATACAAACGGACTCCAGCCTTGTTTGTCGACTTAAGAAATCCCTTTATGGTCTCAAACAAGCTCCTCGGGCTTGGTATGCCAAAATGGATAGCTTTCTTTTAGAATCTGGCTTTTCTAGGTGTCATTCTGACAATACTGTCTACACCAAGAAAGTGGGCAACTCTCTTATCATCCTTGTTCTTTATGTTGATGATCTTATCCTTACTGGTAGTGATCCCAACCTTATAAACCATGTGAAGTCTAGCCTCAAAAGGAAATTTGAAATGACAGACTTAGGACACTTACACTATTTTCTCGGTCTTCAAGTCTTGCAATCCAAGGAGGGTATTTCCCTTTCCCAGTCCAAGTATGCTTGTGATATTCTACGTCATTTTCACATGGAAGACTGTAAGCCAGCCCCTTCTCCCTTTCAGTCTGGAGTCAAACTCTCAGTCACTTGTACTTCTCCTGAAGTTGATGCTACCTTATACCGTCAACTTGTAGGAAAACTTTTGTATCTAACCCATACTCGTCCTGACCTTTCCTTTGCTGTTGGCCTTGTTGCTCGGTTCATTCAAAACCCCGTGAAAGTCATTGGAAAGAAGCTAAAAGAATACTTCGTTATGTTCGAGGAACAGTTCAGTTTGGGCTTCATTACAGTGCCGAAGCATCTCCTCTATTGGTTGGTTTCACTGATTCCGATTGGGCTGGTGACCCTGATGATCGGAAGTCTACTGCCGGTTATGTCTTCACTCTTGGTTCAGGACCTATTACATGGGCTTGCAAGAAACAGGGTGCCATTTCTGTTTCATCAGCAGAAGCAGAGTATCGTGGTGCCGTAGAAGCTAGTAAGGAAGCCTTGTGGCTTCGTCAGATCCTGTCAGAGTTTGGCTTTGAGCAGCAGCATCCGACTACACTTTGGTGTGATAATCAAAGTGCCATTCAGCTATGCAAAGATCCAGTCCAACATCAGCGCAGCAAACACATTGAACTGCACATGCACTTCATCAGAAAGCTCATTCACGACCATGTTCTTGAAGTGCAATATTGTTCAACAGATGATCAAGTTGCAGACATCTTCACAAAGGCTCTCACAGAGGCGAAGTTCACTAAACTTCGATTTATGGTTGGAGTTCAGGAAGTTGTCACTAAGGGGGGATAGGTTCTAGTGCCTCCTTCCTTCTCCTATTGTGTCATATTTGTAAATCCTTCAATCCTATCCCAAGTTGTTCTTAAGGGGGGATGTTAGGATATTCCGACACATAGGATATAGTTAAGTTCAACTTGGTCTAGTGTAGAGTTAGGTATAGAGTTAGGTAAAGTGTGTTTCTTTACCGTTGTAAATTTTGTAACTTACAATCTGACGGTCACGATATGTAGTGATCCGACGGTTCATTCTCTCCTCGGTATTACCGACACTTGATCCGTGGCTTGACACCCAATTGGTCCATGAATTCTATTTAAAGTGCATGGAGGGTCATTTGTAGGGTAATCCGTGCATGAGAGAAGCTTATGTAAATTTTCATTCTTTGATTAATAAATTGCCTGAAGTGGCCGCGTTGGCTCAGGCCGTGGACTATTTCCCTCTTTGAGGGTTTTAACCACGTCAAAAATACTGGTGTATTGATCTGTGATCTGGTTGTGAGCGGTGTCCTTTTGGTGTTCTTTCTGAGGAACTTACCCTGTAAATTCCTACAATCACCACATTGGACCCCAGTTCGAAATGGGGGCGGCAACGCCGCCCGTAAAATATTCGCTACAGGTGGGGTCCAGGGGGGGGCGGCTGTGACCTTTGGGAGCCCCCCATTGGCGGGGGGTTTCGGGGGCAGTGCCCCCGAAGCTAAAAACAGCTGTAAAATTGCCTTGTAAAAGTATAGTAATTTCTAGTCAATCTGGGCCGTTCATTAGGCGGATGATCTGAAGGTAGAACTTATGTTTAGTTTAGGGTTTTTTGCCCTAGAAGGCAACCCCTCTCTTTGTATGAGGGCATTGTATTTGAGGCTGTGTGATAGATGTGTATTCTGTGTGTGCGAGAAACAGAGAGGTGAGACTGTGAGAGAAAATAGAGGATATTACAGCGGATTTGCTGTAGGTTGTGTCTCTTCATTTTGTTGGATAATAGAAAGGAAGGACTGGCTGTTCGGGGTGGACGTAGCCCAAACTGGGTGAACCACGTATATCTGTGTCTCTCTTGTTTTGTGCATTTTCTGTGTTTATATTTCTACAATATTTTATGTGTTCCATTGCTCCGTAATATATAATTTTCTAACACATGGGTATTGCGCGTGACACTCGCACGATGGGGGAATACACATCAGAAGACTATGGGGAACTAGTGTGAATGTAGAAGATGGATTCGCTTATGATTTGGAAGTCCCCAATGATGAACGTGAGCTGAGCAGCGTGGAGTGCAAGAGTCTAGGGTAGTCCGCCCTAAAATATTGTAATTTAATATAGAATGTGTCAACCTACCCATGGTCTGCGGACCATGGGAATGTATAAATAGAGCAAGGCTCTAAGGGTAGAAGGAAGTTTTTAGTCTTGATATTAAGTATTATGGGTTTTGAATGAGAAAGTCACTCTGATTCTGTAAGTCTGAGTCATGGGTTGTAGTAAGAAGAGGCTTTGCAGCTGTGTGCGCAGAGGCCTGGTAGAGTCCGCAGCTATGTGCGCGAACCCCTACAGCTAAGTGCGCAGGGCAGAGTTGGGATTGTAACAAAACAAAAGTTTAATAAAAGATAAGTTGATCCTGACATATTGTACATCTGCTCGTAGATCTGTGTGTTTATGCTTCTATTATATTTTTATGGATCTCTTTTCAGTTTATGTCTACGCGCACTTTTTATATGATTGATAAGACTCCTGTGCCCACAAAATTAAGTCAGATCTATAATAATAACACAGTAAGGGTAAATGTTGGGCCTCAAAATAGTCCCTATTTTCACTCCATTATTCACCAATATCTTCACATTTTACCTTCATGTCACCTCCATTCCACCTCCATATCATTACATTTACCTCATTATTGGGTTATAACAATGCTTTTCCAAAGTTTATTAATTCTTAACATTTTTAAGTGGATTTATGGCTAAACTTTAGAAAATAAGATGCTTATACTTATACCTAACAATTAGAATGAGTTTGTTGACATGTGTAGGCACAAAGGAAGCTTCTAGGGCATCTTTATGTGGCCTTGAATGATCAAATTCGAATTTGATAAGATAAGCCTCATGGAAAAGATCATGGACCTCATGGAGAAGATCATGGAGGATAGGGTTATGTGTCTAGATGGTTGAGAAATATGTGGGTCAAAGGAGAGATTAGTGGATCATCATTATGAGTTTGTTATCTCAACTCATTGTATAAATAGGAGTACCTCCTCCATTCCAAAAGGAGGACTCTTGGAGCATTGTATCCAACTTATGATGGAATAGAATAAAGCTTCATTTTACATATATTTTCGTTATGTAGTTTTAGATATAAGTTGTACATATATTTCCATTATGTAGTTTTAGATATAAGTTTCCTTAATGTAGTATATGGAATAACTTGTCACTTTGTTCTTAGGAGAATTGAGCTCACTCTAGAAGGATCAAAGGAACATGTTATTTCATATTAGATCTTATTTCATTTAATTGCTTAGATGTTTGAGGATTTGTTTGTGATTGATGAATGAGTTTTAAATTAGAATCTTATCAGCATATGAGAGGATAACCAAGGGTCTAAGTTAGGCTCTCTCTCTATTTGATTTGCATGATAATTGAAATTCATTCTTCTGCTTTTAAGTTTCAAGTTATTTCATTTCTTATGCTTATGGATGAATCTTAGTTTAGTTTAGATTAGTACATGAGAGGACAATCAAGAGACTAAGTTAGTCTTTCTCTCTATTTGAATCTGAACAACAATTAAAGTTCATTCTCTTGTCTTCATTTCAAGTTTCTAGTTTTATGTAATCATTGATTTCTCTATGATACTGTAGGGAAGGACAACCAGGACCTCCTTAGTTAGGAGCCTCTTCCCTTGCATATTATATTGAATCGTAAATAATTTAGCTAGACATAGATTTAGTTGCCTACTCCTGCATATATTTTGCTGGCATCATCACAAGCTTACGAGTTTCCCTGGTTGATAATTTAATGCAGCAATTTAAGCCCAATAAATTTCCCAACAGTAAAGGATCTAGACAACGCCTCTTCGTGATCTGTACCAGAGCTACAGGAAGGTCAGACAACTACGTAGAGAAGCACAAGCATGCAGGATCAGGTCGTGAACCTCCCAAACCCCATCAGGACATCCCTAGGGTGCGGAAACCTAGTTCCAACACCCTCCCATACTACCTCGGGTGAGACCTCATTCCACACTTCGTGGACTGTTGCCAAAAGGGGCAGTAGTTACGGGATTTATTTGGCTAAATTACTTCTAAACCTGGGTCAGGCCCCAACAAGCCAACAGTTTGAACCAAAAGGGTTACTGAAGGTAGTTGTAAATTCTTGGGGGTTTGAACTTAACAAAGGGCTCCAACCAAAAAGGTTATTGAAGGTAGTTGTGCTAACCACGCTACTAGGAGTGATAGCCAGAGGTCCAGGAGCATACACAAAATGGGGAAAAACTGGGATGTACTGGGTTCCACTCATAGAAAGTGTAACTAAGTTACTTAGACTAGGCATAGTCTAGGTAGCAGGGTAACCAATTAAATGTGTGTTCCTAACTATAGGTTGAGGAAGTGATGGTGGACCAAATTTGTCCACAAAATACCACGACCCATTAGTCGTCGAGGGAATGTTGGATGTGGGTAATTTTGAATACATGATAGGTACAAGTGCTACTTGAATCAACACTGGTTCAAGAGGATCAGTGAGGGGAGGATTATAAGGAGGTAAAACTCCTTTGTTAAAGAAGTACTCAGGAAATATGGTGTCTTGGGAAGTATTGTGTGATTCAGTGTTAACCACTAGAGACTAATTTCCCAAAGAGGGAGAATATGGATCACCAACGCTCAGCTGATCCTCTAGGGTAGGAGGAGGAAGACCTCATTGTCACCTATATTGATGACGAGGGTTTTATTTAGCCATAGTGACCGATATATTTTATCCATAAAAATTAAAGTGATATTTATTATAGTCTTAGTGATAACAAACCAACACATAAAAATCAAAAAATATTCTAAAAGTCAATCAACAAGAAGTCAGGGAATATGTCTTTGTCTGATAAATATCATTTGCTCAAGATGAAACCCAATATCACAATGGATAAAAGAGATATCTGGCCAAATGTACAGTTACGATTACTCCTGAGCTTCACCTGAACCTCAGATTAAGGGGCCAAGTACTCTCATGAAGATGAGCACCCTCCCAAAAACCAAAGATAGAGTAGGTTCATTTGTTTAGGTACTATGGCATCCCGCCCCAATCACCTTATGTTCTTCCCTAAAATATTCTGGCCACTATGGTTACCTCAAATCATAAACACCACTAGGGAGGTCATGGTCATAGACAGTACGCTGTGTGGGCAGGATACCTCAGTCCCCAACTCAGCTTTGATATTCTCGAGGGAATCCCCGATACACATAATGCCTAATGGATATGAAATTGAAGGTGGGATACCTTTTCTCACATTCCAATGTTGTCTCATATTTAACTCCTTTCTAAGGGGAGTGGTCCCAGATGATATGAGTGCAGTAGGATTTTACTCTCTTTAATGACACTAGTCTTAGTTTTGTGATCTTGGGCAGTTTACTCACACATCCTAGCCCAATATCCTTTCCTAGACTAATATGTGTGTATTCTCAAAAGATTTGTTGATTTATTTTATTACAATATTGATTTTAAAGGTACTTTATTAATTTCTTCGGAGGGGGTGTTGACGTATAGAGTTTCATGAGACTCTGACTCAAACTATGCAGAAAATATTCTTTTCAATTTCAATTCGATGAAGAAGTCTTTCTACAAGGAGAGACTTTTATATACATCAATTCACTACCCTGCATCCAATGCAGTAAACACATGCACAACATCTATACATTCAATGCTCTCTAACAACTAACCCAAGATATACACAGAATTAAACCAACTAAAACAGAAATTCGTTTAAGAAAAAATTGTTTTCTTTTCTTGAAAAACAAATGCACTTAACCTATTTTCCTAAAAAGAAAATGATCATAGAAGCAGGGAACCAAACATAGTGCACATTTGTGGATCCCTAAAATAGACTACAAGCAGCCTCCCAACCCAGGAATTCACAGAATAGGGTGAATATCAAGATAATGATTAGCTAACGATTCTTAGAAGAAGGTACAAAGTGTTAATAGCAAGACTAACACTCTGTCCAAAATCCTGGGGGGTGCTATAACTCACTGGACTTCACAGCTAGGGTGCATTACAGAAGAAAAGGTTGTAAAAAGGGTCATTCAGGGTCTGATCAAAGGCTATGCATAGCATAGGAGGTTGTGAAGCATTGTAAGTGATCATAATAGGAAGCAAGAAGAACAGGAAGGCCTGGAAAGAAACAGAGATCTGGGAACTTGAAATATTAAAACCGGGAACTTAGTATTAGTCCCCAATGGAGTCGCCAATTCTGCTACAGGGATTAATGAATAGGTGGTTGTGGCTGAAATATCCTCTCGGGTCTTCCTGGTACCCAAGGTAGATTTTTTAAGATTAGCTGCAATTGTCACAAATAATCACGCATACATTCATATTAATCCATGATTGACAAAGTAAAAGGAGAAGGATTACCTCAGTCCTTGGTGTAGCCCTACTGGAGAACTCAATGTGGAAAAGTGGAAGACCTCTCTGCTAGGTCCTAGATCAGATTCTGCACATAGACAAGACACAGAGTAATCCTACAACATATAAACATTGATAATCAAAACATTAATATATAAGAATACAACCTAGCATGCATATAAGCTATGTATTAATCATGGAATCAAATAAAAAATTATAGGAACACAATATCGACACCATCAAGTAGACAACACAGAAAAAAAAATCTATATTATTAGATAGAAGAAGAATGATTACAACCATCTTGGAGGGATCAAGCCTCCTCTAGTCCTTTTGCTCCACCCTCTCTCTCTCTACTCTTGTTAGCAGCATAAAAATACTAAATATCTTGCAAACATTCAACAACTATTTGACCACCATTCGACCTCTTCTACAATGACAAAGCCTCCAATATATAGATGGAGAGAGGCTCATCCTTGCCAATTCTTTCATGAGATCCATTCAGGCAAAAGCTTGGATGTTTCATCATTTTATTGCTCTTTCCCTTCCCATGAGACTCCGTTGGGAATATCAATGTCCTTATTTAGGCCATAGGTGGATGTTTCCTTCTTTTCAAGTTGACATTTGAGTGAAAAGTGGAGTGTCAGTTAGTCAACTCGTGCTTTGACCTCTGCAATCTCATAAATATTTAGTAACGCTGCCCTTTAGGAAAAACAAAGCATTAACCTAGGGACTAACACCTTTGGCTAAGAGATGGAAAGCGTTATAACACTCCTTGTATGTTTCTGGGGTGCGTTACTATGGAAATTAGGTTTGTAATTTAGGTATTTTATTCAACAAATGTGTCTTTCTCCTTTGGGCTAATGAGGAGGTCATTTTCCTGTATAACACTAGCCCAACATCAGCAGATTAGGGTTAACCTCGGTCTATTCCAAAGGTTGGATTGGAGAGAGGTAATGAGTTGATACGCAGTCAATGGGGCAACATTCACATCCGAAGTTGTAGCATAGCAGGAGACATGGAGCATTGATGCTTGGTGGCACTGGGATCGAGGGGGTTTATTGATGATAGGTTCAATCAGGGATTGGTTTGGGATCGGGGCATTGAAGGATCCTTTCTTGGTGGGGGTGGGTCGACACATAGGCGTAGCCTCACCCAACAATTTATATGGGATCCAGGCATTGGGTCTCAACTGCATTGGGCCACCAGATTTGTCCACAGGTTTGGATTGCTTGAGGGCATGAAATCTTGGGGCAAGAGGACTTGTAATGTTCCTTTTTCTGGTATTCCTCATGGCATGGTTAGGATGGACTTTCAGGGTTGGGGCAGATAGGTCACAAGTGTAGGTTTACTTCATCAATGGGCCCATGGGCTTCTGGAGGTGTTTCATGGGGTTTTGAGGAGTTTTTATGACCTCCGATGACATTCTCTTGGTATATTCCATCATTTGCATAGTTTTCTTTTCGTTCTGTGGCATTCCGACAACTTTCAAAAAATAGTTATTAATTAGCCTGACTCGAATAATTACGCTTAAGATGGCATTTCAGGAGGAAAACTTGGCAAAATGCCTTAGTGTAATAGCTCGTTGGAACCAGAACAAGAAGATCTACAAGACAAGATGGTTAGAAGAGATTTTTAGTGACCTGAGGAGATATGGTGGCCAATTTACTCTTTTCTCACATTTAAAAGAATATTTTAATTAAAATAAAAGAGGGAAATGTGCTCCATGATTATAATAATAATAATAATAATAATGGAGTTTCTAGAGGGGTCCATCAGATTTATAAAAGAGGAGGAGGAGGCCATTAGGGGACATCTTGGATTTGATATTACTTTTTGTATGAGAGGTTGAGAACTTAATTATCTACTTCCTTCTTAGCCCCAGGATGGAAACCCTCGGTCGTGCTAGTGGGTGTTGGAAGGAAACTGAATAATCTTGAGGAGATTTCACTCAGAAATATCACAGTGCTTCAGTGGAATTTGGAGATAACATTTTTGTCATGGCTAGTTTGTAGCAGTCTTCTCTTGTCGTGGCTAGTTTGCAGCAGTCTTCTCATCAAGTCATCTACATCATTGCTAGAGCCATTCATCAGTTGGGTCAGAGATATTTTTTTGGGTTTTTCTTCACTTTCTTAGAAAGCTCGGATTCCACTATTCCTTCACATTGTTGTACTCTTTTCATTGGATTAATAAAATGGATCATTGATTTTATCAACATCTGTTTGTGTATTATTTACTGGTTTTGTCCCTATTTACATTTATTTTGTTGTTCAAGTTTATTTCTAGTATCTACTATTCAAATTCCCATTTGGGACATTACAAAAAGTATAAGAGAATCGTCTTCATAATATATTTCATAGAATTCAAAAAATAGAGAAAATTAGATATATGCTCATCTATGGATATTTCACCCTCACCATCAAACCTTAATTGAGACAAGTTATGAAGAGGTTCCTCGTGGATTGAAAGTTTACCATTGGATTTATTTGAAAAGCACCCCAGAAGAATGATTTGGGAATGAGCCATTTAAGATAAGAGTTTGAAAATAGACTTAATGGGCACAACTTGTCATTTGGCCCTCCTTGTAACACCATTTGTTGACAGTGTTGGAAATCTGTTAACCATGGGGGCCTCCCTGATGTGAAGTCCCAAATAGAGCTCACAACATTTGGAGTAGGAGCCCCATCCAAAGTATTGGCCTGGCTACCATAACACTAAGGTTTTCTTGGATGCAATGAATCACATAAGAGAGTATGCACATAATATTTGGAATCAGCAAGAAAGTTGACACTGTGAAACACTAATTGTAATGTGTAAATGGAGACTCTCATGAGAAGGAAATAAAAGTGAGCCTCTAGAAGGAAAGTAATAGTACCATCCTAAGAGAGACATGCGAGATCAAGGAAATTTTTTTAGTTATCTAGTGAAAAAGTTCACACAAAAACAACAAAAAATAAAGAAAATACAACACATATTCAACATGATAAGCACTAAATCCACCGAAATAGTTCAATTTATTTAATACAGATGAGAACAACATATATCACAAACATCAAAGAATATTCTTACAACATATGCATGAAAGTGTGTTGCCTCAATGAGATTTTGGTTATAAGGTGAAAGATCCAAGTATACAATTACAATGGCAAGCCAATAGCTCCAATATTGGAACATTAAGTCACTTCTTCCTTTTCCAAATAATTATCTTCTCTCCTATGCTAAGTTGGAGAAGCTAAGGATAGCTCTCCAAAGGCTAAGCCTCCAAAAAAACCCTTTTCTTGAGTTATGAGGGTGCATTTATAACAAGAGGAATGACCTTACATATCCCCATGACTCTTGAGCTTCCCTCATAATGTTTAGACTTCTAATCTGACCTTTGAACTTCTCTATGACTTTGGAATTTTCCTAAATACTCTTTTTTCCATATATGACTATGTGACTTTTCATATTCCACATGTGACTCTTGGACTTCGACACATTACATTTTTTCCTTTCCTTTTGATAATTACATCATTATATCCACAAATAATGTGGCAATATGCATGGACACACATGAAATTGTGATGGCACTGGTACAAGTCAATACTTGACAATGATGACATGGACTCCATGATGAAATGGCAATGTCAAGCTACTTCTGTTGTTGCTTTGTCTTCAATATTCATGAGAGGTATGTTCAGTACTTCATCATCATGAAATATTTTCTTTGTTAATCATCTTCACCGTCCAAAGTACTGAATGGTATGGCGTATTCATGTGGTCATGATCTTTGGTATTTTGTCATAAATTGATTTTCCTTCATCTTCTCACTTGATGACCTCTACATGGTTTCAGCTTCACAAGTGTCTTTTAGCATAATCTTCACCTCCTCTCCGAGCATCATCCTTTCATATTAATATATAGTACTTGCAAGTGAAATCCACTCATGACGATACAACATCAGTCTAAAGTCTCCTAGTCTAGCTTGCTTCCTAAAAATAGTTAATTGAGTTGGCACTAGGCATTGGAAAAGGTGGAAGACTCAGGGATTGGGTATTGTGTAGTTCCAAGGTCTACGAGTGATGGATTGAAGCTTGAGACTATGTAATGCACAATTCTTTAGGCCTGGGAAAGGAGACTACGTAGTTAAGGAGCTCAATGAGGTAGTCTTAAGCCTTCAAGTTTCCCAATGCTTAGCACAGGAGAGAGAGAGGCCTACATATTTTGCAATTGTATAGCATAGGGATCTAAGGAGACAACCTAAGGCTTGCCACTGCGTAATGCATAGAAGAATACTGACTGGAAGGGTAAACTACACAATAGTGGATGTCAATGAGGGAGTCTTAAGCCTTGATACTACACAATGTGCGGTTTTGGAGGGAGACTGTAGATTGCACAGTTGCGTAGTTCAAGGACTTAGAGAGAAAACTTGATGATTGAGACTACAAAATGCAAAGCAAGAAACTGGGTGGAAGGTAGGATTGCATAGTTTCTTAGGGTAGGAAGGAAATCCTTGAGAACTATTACTGCACAATGCATAGTCCTTAGAGACATGAAATGTGCATTGTGTAGTTCTAGGAGGAAAGGGGGGAGCTTGAGCCTTGTTACTGTGTAATGCATCATTCAAGGAGGCTAAGTTGGGTCAAGTTAGTCGAGAAGAAAGTTTTTTAGGATTTCGCTAAGTGCAGGATCAATAAGGTAGAAGTGATATCAGGATTGAACTTATGAATGATCACACACACTATACAATTATGAAACAACATTGAACACTTAGTACACAAAAACAACATGATCCCCTCAATGTGATGACAATACAACAACCTCCTCTAAGTGTGACACTTAAGTGACACTTTGCGAAGACAGTGATGACAGTTGTATGAAAGTGCTCAATACTTGGGGAATATGTCTGATGTATTTCCTTATGATAAAGAGGACACAATAGTGTAGGAAAATGCATCAAAATATCCCTTTAAGAATGTACGATCGACTCCCTTTGCCTAGGTGGGACAGTTAAGATACAATTTTTTATGACAATGATGAAACTAGTACGAAAATGCATAAAAATTTGGGAATGGGTCTAGTACATGTCTACGTGGTAAATAAGACCCATTGGTACCAAATTTTACTCCCATTATGAACCAAAACTTTTCTTTTACAATGTGTAACACTTCCCATGCCAAAAGACGACGCTTGTGACACTAAGGTAAAAGTACAAATGACACTTGCAAAATGTGAACAACAATTGAAAGTGATACATGACAGAGTGGTGATAACATGAAAACAAAACTTTTTAAAATGAAAATAAAGAAAATAGATAGTCATAAACATGAAAGTGACACTTGCGAAAATGAAGGTGCACAAAAGTGACAACTGGCAAAACTCGCAGAAATACAAGAATAATTACAACCAAAAGTGGGAGACTTTCAATTGAAAGTGCATAGTGACTGTCGACATAGGTTGAACATTGCACGGGATCTATATTGATGGAATTTGTTATACCTTTTCAAGCTTGCATAAAGGAATGCACTCATGAAGTTATTGTGGACTGAGCATGTGTGAGTAAGTGACTTCGAATGACTGGAATGAACAATCATAAGAGCCGTAGTAGGTTCCAAAATTATAGTATAGAAAACAATTTGGGGGGTGTTTGTTGCAGTGACAATAGGTCCCACTATAATATTTGGAAACCTCATGGCAAGGAAGAATTTGATGTGTTTTCGTTATTAAGTTCTAATGTTCCTGATGTCAACTTTGATCCTTGATTTGGGAAGAAAATTTCTGAGAAATTTAAATTCCTTCACACATGAAAGAGTTCAAAATTATCATAATTTTGGAGTTGGAGTAGTATCCTTGTCACTATGGAAGAGGAGATTACTTTGGAGTGACAATATGCCTCCCAAACTCACTGGACAACTATCATTGAGTCATTAAATATCAAGATTTCCTAAATTTTTTATCAATTTCTAGATTCCTAATCCCCTAAAAAATGTATTTTTATTTGTCCTTCAGGGCCAAGAATCACTCCTCCCACTCCTCTTGCCCCTGGATTTATTTTCTATGCACCAATGAAGAATAGTGAAAATTGGTGTTGATTGGAATTCCAAATATGTAATTTTGTCACTTCTTGATAAAATGGAGGTGATATTTATTTTATTAAAATAGAGCTTGAAGTTGTGAGCTTGATTTGATGGAGATCCCACCCTAATCCAATCCATTTCGAGTGAGGAAAGTTCTTCAAGGACGGAGGATTTGAATCTTTGGGAATTGATTGTCTCAAATAATAGGAAGGTATCCTTAAGGGCCACATTGGAGGGATCTTGTTCCTCATTCTTGAAAATTATGGTCGCTGTCTTGCCAACCAAATTGACCAACAAATATATTTTGGGAGTGTTGACTAGAATCTCATGATCAGAGAAGAAGACTTACATGACCATGGATGCTTACTATTCCATGTTACGAAAATTTCCACCCAGTCATTTGGAATAGATTCTAAATGGATTAAATTCACAAAGGCCTCCCTCTAGTGAACTAAGGAGAAGGAGAAGGAATTAAACAGATGATGTATATTTTCCTCTATGATCATGCATAAAGAGCATCGAGAAGGTACCTGGATAATTCTCTTATGGATATTTTCTTTTGTGATGATTTTTTTATGTCTAATATTCCCACATAATATATTAACCTTTGTTATGTCATCCCTTTCTCTAGATTGATTTTCATAACTTATCTTCTGGAAGGTGAGGCAATTGATTTACAAAATGAGAATAGCCTTCTTGAACAAAATATAGATGATTGGGGCTTAATTTCCAGGAGCGATTGTTTTGCTCTATTTGAGATATAGGAGACATACCTTTGAGAGATCTCACATGAATTCCCAACTGTGTAAGAAGGATGGGAAATATGCTTGGGAAGGACCAACCATAACACATGGCATGATCATCCCATTTTGTTGTCTTTAATATTGGTAAGTCCTTTTTGTGCCATCCAATCTACTAGCTCCCTTACTACTTGATTCCTTAATGGACTTTGTCTGTGAAATTTGGCATTCTACATATTAACGTGATCACCATTACCTCACCTCCATCTTAGATGCTCGATCAAAAGAGGGGTTATTTTTTGCAAAATTTCCAAATATTTGATCTCGAACCAAACCAATCTATTGTTTCTTCTCTTAAAAGGTGATTTCTATGGAAATACATTTTCAAGAAGGCACACTTCGACCACTACTTCGAGTCTGAGATTATTCTCCACACAATTTTGGCTCCAAGAGACAGATTCATGAGATAAGGATCTTTAATTAATAAATCCACAAAATATTTAGGAATTCAAACGATATTCCATTGAAATAGATCGAATATTTTATCATTGTGATTTCCAACTTGCCATAAAAATTTACAAATAAGCACCCTGATATGATTTATAATTTATTTTAGGGCCAAGAGCTCGGAGCATAAGTATATTGGAAAAGACGATAATACATCTTTTATTAGTATAGTACTTGTGGTCAGATTTAACCATTGAGCACCCGAAGCCTACATTTTTTTTTGGATGACCTTGAACCAAACGTCTTAACGTGCCTTCCCTATGGAATTAGGGATTTCAAAATAATTGAAATATTCCTGCCCAATCCCGGCTTGGAATTACAACATCCTTGTTATATCATAAAGAGTGACATCAGAGAAATTACATCAGAACAAATGAATCTTCCTTCTATTTATTAATCCAGCTAATAATTTCAAGGAGTATAATACCAATAAAAAATGGTGAGCTATGATCTTGGAACCACAACGCCCCCCGCACCCCAAGAGGAGGTTGTTTTTGGTGAATTGGGAATGGGTGATTTCCTTGATGTTCTTGGTTATGCTACAACCCATTAATCACCCCTTTGTTCTTGTTAATTCGATATTTATACTTAATCTCTCGACAACCAGAATATATAATAGTGAGGAGAGAGGATAGCCTTGTCTAAGGCCTCTAGATGCAAAAAAAAAATGAGAGATATCCATTCACCAAAGGGGTTATCCATTGAGCACCAATGCGGGCTATTAATAATTCTTTGCTAAAACCAAAATTTTCCATAACCAAAAGGAGGAAAGAATGTCTTACCTAATTGAACGCATTTAACATATCTATTTTCATGTTGATACCTAGTTCTTCTCTTTCCTTACTTGTAAGAATGGTTTCCTGAACCAATATAATGTTATCCATGATTTCATGATGGTTCATAAAACCTCCCTAGTATTCTGAAATGATTGGCAGAAGAAATTTTCTTACCTATTGATGATGATCTTGGTGATAATTTTGTAGACCAAATTATGAAGAGAAATTGGATGGATGTGAGAGAAGGAGGATGACTTTGATTCCTCTGGGATTAGGGTGAGAAAGTAAGAGTTCATAATCCTTCCCAATTTTTCTTTCCACCTTAAGGAATTAATCATTCACATGAATTCCCTCTTAATAATATTCCAAAAGGAATGAAAAAATCTTATAGGGAAGCCATCTCGCCCAAGGGCTTTATCTGGGTCCATAGACCAGATGGCCTATATTACTTCTTCTTCATCAACTTCTTTAGATAACATCTAGTTTTATGAATTGGAAATAATAATTAGAATACAAAGAAAAAATTCACTAGCCTTAGCCAAGTCCAACTATGAATCTTCTGAGTACAACTTCTGGAAGTGATAAAAAATTTCCTTCTTAATTTTTTCCTTTAAGGATGAATTTATGCACCCTTCGAGGGTGTTGTATTTTACATGATTGTAGATTTTCATCACCTTTGATTGCTTATGGAAATATATTTTGTTTTGATCTCCCACTTTCAGCCATGTGCTTTGCAACTTTAAGCACTAATACTCATCTTTCCAACACACTTCTTGGATTCTTTTTATCAGTTCTTTTTCTTTCTCTATATGCCAACCATCTACTCTCTGGACTTCCTACAATGCATAATTTTTCTCTAGCTAATTATATAAATCCTTTTTTTAAATCCTTGGGGTTTGTAATTCTCCTTAACTCAGGTTTGAAGTTTCTTTTTTACTGCTTTAAGCTTTGAATCCCAAGCATAGGTGGGTGAACCAATGATAAGAACATTCGAATCTTGTTTTATAACATCTACTACTCCTTCCTTCTGAATCTAAGATGGATTTTATCTAAATGGGATAAGATATTCCAGAGGATCAATATCAATTTAAATGGGATGATGGTCTGATTCACTTTGAACTGGGATTGACTATATACATTCAATCCTTTTGATTAGCCAATTACTATGCAAAAGGAAATGATCCAATCTAGAAGCAATGTGGCCATCCCCTGTCCTTTTATTTGTCCATGTATACTTCCCTTTCTTGGGAATGATAATGATCAAAAACCATTAATCAATCAAGTCCTCCAATCGGTCCCTAAATGGATCACGAACGATGCTTCCCCTCACTTTTCTGCCGAATACATAATTCTATTGAAATCTCCCCCAATGATACTATCCTTCTGCCATTTCGCCGCCTTGAGAGAGATAAGAGAGTCCCAAAAATTCATACTTTTCTCCATATCTAATAGGACACATTTATTATTGAGAACTGCTCCTTGGTTTCAATCTATTCCAATCACACTATTATCCAAAATCTATATTTTTTTTCTAGAAATGAGAATGAAATGGACATCCAACCAAAAGGTCACAAGGCCACCCGATGCGCCTCTGGAGCTCTTAGCTACCCCACTATGATCTTGCCAAAAAAAAATTGAGAGATTCATCATCTCACCATTTTCTTTGAAGCAATAAAATCTGGGGGTTTTCCATAGCTACTAATCCTTTTACATATTGGGACTTCATGGGGTGTCCCAATCCCCTTGTGTTCCAAGATACTATCTTAATTATAATATGAGGGAGCTTGATTTCTTACCTCCTCCCACTTTACTACTTCATTTCTCTCGGTTTATCATTGAATTTAATATATCTAAGATTTGAGGACAAGTTCCTAATTTTTTTTCAACTCCACCTCTTTCTCCCTTACTAATTTGTTGGAGTATCACCTCTTTTATTTCCTTTCAATTCAAGGTTGGTATTCTCATCTCGCTTTCTCATGTTTTTCCTATTATTTCTTGTTTAAACCCTAAATCCAGGGTCTACTCCTTTTGATGACTTGGGGTACCTTTTGGATTAGCCTAGGTGGTGCCTTTTGAATCTAATTAACCTTGAGGAATACTCATGGGCTTTGACGCCAACTGATTCTGATTGTTGCTTTAGTCTTTTTCTAGAGAGGGTTATTTTTTTGGAGGGGTCACATTATTCTTAGAAGAAAATTCTAAAAGTTATCCTTCTTCTATTCCTTGATGGTCTTCATTTCCTTCTAGGATTTCTTGTGACGAGACTACTAGATCTTGTACTTCTTGGTTTTAGAGGACTCCAAAATAGTTTATGGAGGATGAAGATGCATTTTGACTTGGACCTTGAGGATTTATAGGGGGTCCTATCCTCCCTTTATTTCTCCCTTTTTTTGTGTTTTCCATTGTTCCTCTCGACCCTATTTTGAATCTTCTCCCTTCGAGCTAAGCCTTTTTATAATCTCTAGAAAAGTGGCCATAGTTTTGGAAGAAAATACACTTGAAATGGATCTATTCATAATCCAAAACTTGGCAATGGCTCCATTTTCCCTATGTCATATTGATTTCAGAGGGAATCCCTTTCTCAAGATCAACCTCCACACATATTTTTTCATTTGTAAATTGATTTCCTTTTGGATTTGCTCAGTTAATATATATTCCTACTCCATTGTTGATTTCTCTTAAGGAATCATCACTCAAGCATGACAAAGGAAGACACAGCATTTTGACCCTGACAAAGACTGCATTGGGATGTCCTCATCCAGATCAAAATAAAGAGACCAAGAGTTGATATACATACCTCTGGATCCAAAGAAGTAGGGCCCATTCTAGAAGATAATGTCTCTATCCTCCCTATATTCAAACCGAAAAGTGAAAAATATATTTTTGCAGGCGAAGAGGGAAATGTTCCCTTTAATCTTAGGCTTCAAGTTCTTGTTGATCCATTTATCAATCAACTTGGGGGAGGGAAACATGCCCATAAACTTTCCTACTAGGGCGCAAACCAAATAACTCAAAGTGGTTCTTCTAAATGTTGGCAGAAGCATGACCGAGGGGATGTTTTCAACATGCTTCATCAATTTGGATTGCTACTCTTTTGAATGGGATTTCTTGCAAAGACCAGCCACCAGAGATTGAAAAGCTACCAGAAATTCATTGGCAGGGGGGAAGCCCCCTCCAAGCCTGACACCATGTGTGTTCAGCTGAAAAATTTTCAATGTATTTAAGCTTAGGGGTTAGGGTTTGTCACATAGTTTTCTCTCCAATGGTTTTTAGATATTTATGATAAAGATATTTTTAGATATTTCTTTATTAGTTTATGATTATTCTTCATGTTGTAAATTATTATTTTTTATTAGTTTAACATAGTTTTTCAATTAAATTATTTGTACTTTTCATCACTTCATTTTCATATTATATTATATATTTTAAAGTTATTTTAAATATAAAATAATAAGAATATATAAGAAAATATTGAGAGAATAGTTCAATGAACATGAAAAGTCTCTTTATGTTATGTAATTATATTTTAATGGACTATCAAAATGAAGAAATTCTTAAAACTTAGAAGATAGAGATTTAAAAAATTTATGTGTTCAATTATGGAAATTGTTATAGTTCATAGAGATAACCCCCTAGTTGAGGAAAGGGTCAATTCCGAGGACATCTTAGAGGAGTGCTTTGAGGATTTACTGAGATTTCGTGTTTCACTCTGTATTTAATATAACTGGAATTAGATTGATTCAGAACTTGGTTAAATCACCCTTCACCAAGGTATACTTAATCATACACATATATATATGTAGGCAGATATTGCTCATCCCAAGGATAAATGTCCTTATATGGTGCCTGACACACAGTAAAATGAATCTTAATATTTTTCATTGTATTAAAAATGGAGAGGGAGAAAGTAAGGAAGGAATTCAATGCAAATGGATTGATAACACATAATCCTAAGCAGCGAATCATAACTGAACCATGGAAGAATAAGGAGATGAAAGTGTAGAAATTGTGGAGCACATTTAAGGTTTCTAGCTCTATATTTTCATGGGTACATTTTGTCACAAAATAACATTGGTAAATTTGTGATCTCACAGTACTATTGGCTACAATATAAAACTAGTAAATATGTAATTGCACAAGCATCATTGCTACCCTATAAAATAAGTAAATCCATAATTTGAGAGTGAAACCAAAAACTTCTTTACACAATTTCAGAGGAAGATAAACATACATGAAATGACAAACATAGGGGAACACATACTACACATTACTCCGCTTGGAATCACCATATTTGCTTCATTAATATTTGAAAATGGAGTCAATATCATAGATCCAACATAGTTGACATTTGTATAAGAATTAGCAACTCATGAACAAGGAATTGAACCAAGAGTTGGAACCTCTTTCTGTACATAGAACTTGGAATACCCACAAAGACAAATTTCGGACATCTAGGAACAAGATTTAGGAACCTGTCAAATGAGTTGCTTCCCCATATTTATGGGTAGAGGGGGAGCTTTGAATCAACAATTACACAATATATTCTAATATTATAGCTATCTGAACAACTAGCTATCTTGGCGTGTGCATGTTCAAATGATTACATAACAGATTGATTCCTTATTTAAAATGCAGAAATTACAAAATAACAAAACATGGGAAAAATGAATGATGGCTATAACAAAAGATCTCCATTTCAATTCCTATGATTGCCTCTAATTAGGCCATGTCACTTCCATAGTGTTCCTTCATGGTTATTGGCCAATATTCCTATCACACTTTTTCACCCTAACTGTTTAATCTCCCCTCTTGGAACTGGCCATGATTAGGTGTGGTGGTGTTGAAGATGTCCCGTGACATAGCTACCAACCCATCCACCTGCATACACTCTAGGTTATACTATCAAAATGCAATACATCTCATAACTCTTATAAAAGATAGTTACGAAAACACAGAACTCCGATCACCCTTGGCTCCTCTTCCTTAAGCTCCTCTTTCACTTATCAACCATGGGTCCACTGCCTATGACCAAATTCTTAATGCATAGGCACTGCAATATCAGAGCCTTTTATCCTCGTAAATTCATTTGAAATAACATTCCAAAAACATTAAGTTTTGATCCCTTCAAGCTCCTCTTCCATTAGCCCTCTTCCTATTTATCCCATGGTACCAGGGGACGTGACCTCAGGCTCAATGCTTGGGTGCTAAATCATTTGGGCTCTTGTCAGGGGCCTATCTCCATTTTTAATTCATGTTTCACCCTTGGTTCTTTGGATGGTCATGACCAAGCGCCACCACATATCGGAGCCCCTTCACCATTGGAGCACATGATAAAGAATTTCACCCCTCCTGGGCTACATCTCCTTGGTCCAGCTTCCAATGCCTTGGGCCTCTCTATTATTCTCAAAAGTGTAAAAATATGTGTTTACAATACTCAAATGCTTCTGAAACCTACTCCAATCAGTTCAAAATGTCCAAAATTGGCTATCTAGCCTATTTTTGCATCTAATTTGGTGTAAAATTGAAGCATTTATGACTTCCCCTTGTTTTCCCATTATTCATTCCACAAATTGCCCCATTTCTGACATGATCCTACAAATTAGCCCCAAAAACACGCTAACTGGGTGAAAATTTCACCGCGTGGCAGGCCATATTCTGTCGGCCAACTGTCTATTGCAAATCACAATCGGCAAGGGCCAATGGGCTTAAGGTTTTTGTATATGGCGGGAGATTTTGTGATTGTGATGTGGCGGACCCAATGACACTATAAACTAGAACCGATAAACATCTTGCATCCAAGAGCTTATCACAAATTGTAGTTCGGCAGTGAATCAACGGGTAATCATATTATGGGACTCTGTTTCCTGCAGTGTGTGATTGTAATATGTGATCCATCACATCACAACTTCGGGTATGCTAGGGCTGATTTTTCATAATTCCTTCCCTTCGTTGATGTGCGATTGTGATCCATTGCATCGCACCTCTTGTCGATTCTTGAAAGCCTTCCCCCCTGCCTTATCGCATCGCACCTTGGTTGTTTTGGGGCTGATTTTTAACACTGACCCACCTGCAATTGTGATTTTCGATAGGGGGGATCAATGATGGCTTTCCACTTGGTGCCTCCTCATTCACTAAAGAACCTTTCCACATCATCCATGCCTGCCATGTGTCCAAGTCAAACCTGAAGTTTGACTTGCTCTAACTTCTGCATATGAGCTCGAATTTGAGTGTCGTTTGTACCATTGGAATCAGAATGACGAGCTCTTCGATCTGAAGCTAAGTTTATCAAGATTTTGACACTTTGATTTTTGAGCCTAATTTTGAGCACCTGATCACTCCTCCCCACTGGAAGTCTTTTGGACCCCAAAATATCACTTTCAATTGACCAACAGGTGAGGGTACAATTCCCTCACCTTTCCAATATCGATCCATTGATCACTGAATTGGAACTTGTGATCTCCATGATTCTTGTCGTGCCTCTCTATGTAGTTGCCTTAACCATTTCAAGCTATTCTTGCACTATTTGATGTACCATTTGGAGTCGTTCAATGAAATCTTTAGCCTTTTCCATTTTACTATCAGTAGCAACATCCTTCTTACAAAGATGATATAATACATTATGATGCAAATGGTAAACAAATTCCTCCACTTGATTCCTTTGACTCAAGCTTGAATATACATCTTGAAAGTATGTATTTTTCTGAACATAACTTTCATGTAAAACAAAATCATGCTTGAGGAAAGTAGTTATACAAACTATAGGCCTAGAAATTACATCAACAAACTTGTCGCTTATACCTTTCTTATACCTTTTGACCAAGTGGAATTGTATAAGGAAACCCATCCAATGGAAGTGCCTTTCTCGCTGCAACTTAAACACTTTATCATTTAAAGTTTCTAAATGAAAATAAATGGGCTTACCACATTGCAAAAAGACTGTGCCCATGGCATAGTCACATACAGAAACCTGAAACTTAAATTAATGTCTCAAGTCTAGAAAAACAAGTATTGGATTTATACTAATCTTTTGTTTTAAAGCATCAAATTCCTCTCATTGTTTACCTCCCCACTGGAAGACCTTTTTCACAACTGCCAATGAATGCAAATGAACTAAAATAGAAGAAAAATTCACAAAAGTTCTCCTCCAACATTGGGCTACTCCCAAAAAAACTCTTATCCAAATGACTATCTTGAGCCTGCGTATGTAAATTGTGAGCAAAGCAAATGCATCTGCAACGTCGCGGGGATGCATGATTCTTTCACCTATGTATGCAGGAATGGAATCAATACCATCACAGACTATTACGGCTTCAATCTTGGAGAAGTATAGCTTCAAGTAATCTTCTCCACGTCCCACACAGATTTCCAAAAAGCCTTTGGGAACCTAAACATGTTTGGAAGAACCAATTTCATGGCTGAAGTACATAAAAGAAGTTTTATCCAACATATACTTTGACATTTTCAGAAACAAATGTTCTTGACATATGACATCAAGTATTTTTTTCTGACACATGACATGTTCATAATGAAATTTTTTGAAAATGAAAATGTCATCCAAATAGAATATCATGTATATAAATGGCTTCAATACATCTTTCTTCATATGCGTAAAAGTAGTAGGAGCATGGAAAAGAACGAAAGGCATAAAAAACCATTCAAACAAACCTTGCCTCATTTTGAATTTCGTCTTCCCTATATCTCCTTCAACAGCTCTACTTTGATGAAAACCACTTCTTGAATCCCATTCAAAGAAATGCTTACCATTCTTCTCAGGCACCAAAACAAGAGGTGCACCACATGGTAAAGGAGTAGGCCGAATGATCCTTTTATTCAATAATCCTTGGATTTGCGTCTTAATTTATGTGCTTCCCATCACTGACATCCTGTACATGCCAATATTAGGAAGAAGACACTTTTGTTGCAACTGTAACTTAGGTTAGATTCCCCTCTTGGGAAGTAATCCCTTTGATTCCTTGAACATTTCATCATATTGGTTAACAACGTCAACCAAATCAATTTTCAAATTTGAGTTACAGCCATCAAACTCTTCATAATCAATATCATTCTCAGGTTTTATCATGAGAAGCACAACATTCATGCTCGAATTCACTATACTTTTCATTTGCCCTACATCAACAATTGAAAGATTTGTTTTTTTCTGTGAGCTATCACAATATATTCCACTCCATTTTTGAATATGTGATATTTGTTTTCATGTCGATGGAAAATATATTTTCTATCATAAAGGTATGGGTTGCCCAAAATGATGCCATAGATATCTAACGGCACAATGTCAAGCTCCACTTCATCTATGAATTTTGCAGTGATTTTGAATTTCAGTTTACACTTTCTCATAACCTGCAATTGTGCATTGTCACATACCCATCCAAGTGGACACAGTTTATGATGTGGAGTTTCCAGATTTAAAATCTTGACAATGTTTTATATGATAAAATTGGCTTGAGAGACGCTATCAAACAACGTATCAATCTTGTTATGTTTCGATATCACCCTTATGTGAAACAGTTCTATTCTCCTCTTTTAATTTGGAGTTGCATTATGTGAGTTTGAAGAATTAGTGCTAGCAATGGATTCCTTTCCTTGAAACCCGATGGCTGCGATTTTTGTTTCACCACCCAATTCGAATCCCAAATCCTCTTCTTGAGTGATTGCAGTTGTCTTTTCTTTTCCTTTATTGTTGAATTTTTTTGGTTTCATTTCAGGATGAAGCTTCTAACAATGAGCTTCATCGTGACCCTCTCTGGAACAATTTTTACATATTGTTTTCTCTCCTTCCTTTTTAATGGATGCATTTTTCTTCCCCTTGAAACCCTTTTCTTTCTCTTTACCCTTAAATGGATTTTTACTACGTTCTTCTAGGGTGTTTTTCCCTCTTGCCTCAAGATGAGTGGCTTGCACACACACATCATCTAGATTACTGGGATTAAACATTAATATAGTATGCCTAAGGTAGCTTTGTAACCCCCTATGTACTTCAGCAATGTGTCCTGTGATTTTAAATCTACACCTAATATCAAAGACCTTTTTCTGAATTCTTAGGTGTGATCTTGCACATTTTGACCTTTTAGCTGTCTAAAGTTCTGCTAATTCATGATGGCTTTCTGCATATAAGCTAGAGGGTAGAATTGTCTTTTAATTACAAAAATGAAATCATTCCAAGAAATTGAGATCTTCTCGTGTTTTTTAATCTTCTCTTGGGTCTTTGATTCCCACCATACTAGTGTTGCACCCTACATTCTCAAGGAAGCTAACTGAATCTTTATGTCATCCTCTTGAAGGATTTGGATCTTGCACTATACCTCCATCTGACGAATCCAATTATCAATCTTCTCTGCATTCACTTCACCATTATACATGGGCAGCTCAAATTTAACATCAAGTTTTAAAAAAGTTGATTTACTAGTTCCTTTTGAAGAATGATGATGAGTATCAGTAAGGATTGTATTAGTGGAAGAGTGTGAATATGCTTGTGAAGAAGAAGATGAAGAATATGGTGGAGATGGTGGAGGTTTGTCTCCATTTCCATTACCTCCTCCTGAAGATCCTTCTCCTTTGGGAGGATTGGAACTTTCCCCTTGCAACCTGGTATTCCTCTCTTCATAGAGGACCTTCACCATCTCTGTCATATCTCTAGAGTCTCAACTACAACTTGACGTTGAACTGGTGTTGGAGAATGTGGAAACCTTGCTCTTCTTCCCCTTGACCCAACTTCAAGGCTTCCAACCATCTTTCCTTCACCTATTTTGAGTTTTAACCTTGTAATCATGACATAAACTTGCAAACAATTAAATCCTTCTTTCATAAAGAAAACCTAGTGCTCTGATACCAAATTGAACTGATTTAGAATATTAGTTTGCAATGCTAAGATCTTCCTTAGATTATTAACAAAATGATTTCATTGTGCTTAAGGATTCATGAATTTTTGTAAGTGAAATGAAGAGTTTTTATGTTAATTTTATGAGCAATTTAACATAAATCAGAAACTGAACAACAACATAAACATATACAGAACATCATCAAAAACATAGTACAACAAGCACATGATAAAGAAGTTCACCCCTCCTGGGCTACATCTCCTTGGTCCAACTTCCAATGGCTTGGGGCTCTCTATTATGCTCAAAAGTGTAAAAGTATGTGTTTACAATGCTCAAATGCTTCTGAAACCTGCTCCAATCAGTTCAAAATGTCCAAAAATGGATATCTAACCTCTTTTTGCATCCAAATTGGGGTAAAACTGAAGAATTTATGACTTCCCCTTGTTTTCCCATTATTCGCTCCACAAATTACCCCATTTCCAGCATGATCCTATGAAATAGCCACAAAATTGTGCTCACTGGGCAAAAATTTCGCCACGCGGTGGACCATATTCTGTCGACCAACTGTCTATCATAAATCACAATCAGAAAGGACCAGTAGGCTTATGTTTTGTGTACGCGGTGGGCGATTGTGAGATTTTGATGTGGAGGACCCGACGGCACTATAAACTGGAACCGATAAACATCTCACATCCGGGAACTTATCACAAATTGCAGTTTAGTGGTGAATCGATGGGTAATCATAATGCAGGACTATTTTTTCTTGCAGTGTGCAATTGCGATTTGTGATCCATCGAATCACAACTCTAGGTGTTTTGGGGCTGATTTTTTGTAATGCCTTCCCTTCTCTGATGTGTGATTGCGATCCATCGCATCGCGCCTCCAGCCGATTCTTGAAAGTCTTCCTACCTGCCTTATTACATCGCACCTTGGTTGTTCTAGGGTCGATTTTTAATGCCGACTCGCCTGCAATTGTGATTTGTGACATGTGGGGGGAAATGGCAGCTTGCCACTTGGTGCCTCCTCATTCGCTGAAGGACCTTGCCACTTCATCCAATCATGCCATGTGTCCAAGTCAAACCTGAACTTTGACTTGCTCTAACTTCTACATATGAGCTCGAATTTGAGTGTCATTTGCACCATTGTAATCAGAATGATGAGCTCTTAAGTCTATATCTAATTTTATCAAGATTCTAGCACTTTGATTTTGAGCCTAATTTTGAGCACTTGATCACCTACCATGTGTCCTTTTCCAACGACATCATGATGACATAATCTACCTTGTCAAATTCTCGGAACCAACTGTATGTTGCCATGTGTCCAATTTGAGGAGAGAGAAAGGGTCCCTATGGTCCTTGTTTTTGCGATGATTTCCTTTGTATTTTTGGGACCAAGCAGTATTCTGTATCAGAGCCCCTCTTCATTGAATTTTTTTCAAAAAGGAATTAAAATGAGTTTTGATGCCTTCAACCTATGATATTCCTTCTTGGTACTTAGATGTTCTTCCTTCTCTACACCCTTGATTCTTTTAAGTCTTCGTGACCAACTTCTGCATGATATTAGAGCTCCTTTCATTGGAGGTTCTCCCAATAAGAATTAAGATAAAGTTATGATGGCCTCTCCCTCCAAAATTCTTTATAAAACTTAGGTGCTTGGCCTTGGTCTGAGCTCTTGATTCTTTTAGGTCTTTGTGACCAAGTGCCAACATATATCAAAGCTCCTCTCATCAAAATCTTTTCAATTAAGAATTAAAGCAACGTTCTGATGCCACCATCCTCCGAAATTCCATCTTATCACCTAGGTGCTCCACCCAGTTCTATGCCCTTGGTCCCTTTGGTTTTCCATGATTGGGTGCCATATAATATCAGAGTTCCCCTTTTTGGCCACCATTTGACATCATTTGACACAATTTCAAAAAGGTGTAGTAGGTGAAAACACTAGCTCCAATTGGAGACAATGTTTGCAATTGATGCATTGAGAACCTACAGATTAGTGTCTTCTATCCATTGGGAATGGAGTCATTTTATTCAAGTATATGGAAAGGAAAAAAATAGAAACATTAAGAACTTAAAGAATTACTGGTATATAGAATGGCTCACCAACATGTACAGTGGGTGAAAATGGACCTCTTTAGTTTTGGAAGTAAAGCTTAAGAAAATTCCCATTCACATGGAGCTCAAGCACTGCACCATCCAATTTTTCCAACAAGAAAGTATTGTTCCCCTTTGCCTCAGCAACCTTGAAAGGTACAAACCATAAGGGATCAAATTTTCCATGTTTTCCTTTATGTTCTCATCTAAGATCCCACCTGAGCACCAAATACCTTGGCTATAAGGTTCTATCTTTGCCTTTTTGTCAAACAGAACCTTCATCTTTTCCTGATATTGAATCAGATTCTGAGTCACCTCCCCCTAGTTTCTTGAAGTTCTACCAGCTAATTGATCCTCCTAGTTAGAGAATTTGGCTCTTCATCAACATCCTGTAGAATTTTGGCCACTGGCATTGCTAGTTGTATAGGGAAAATTGTAGCTTTCCCATACACTAATTCAAAACGAGATTTCCTAATTGAGCTCTTGGTAGTAACTCTATTGGCCCATAAAGAAAACTTCAATTGTGAGTCCCAGTTTTTCTAATTTTCTGATATTGTCTTCTTAAGAATCCTTACCAAGGTTTTATTTGATGATTCAGCCAATCCATTTCCCTGTGGATAGTAGGTAGTGGAGTGACCCATAATGATGTTATACTACTCAAAGAATCTTAGAAACTTGGAAGATTTAAAAACTTGAGCATTATCAGTGATAATCTTCCTTGGGAAACCAAACCTAGCAAGGATATTCTCCTCCATGAATTTCATAACCACGACATCAGTTGCATTTCTAGCTGGGATTGCCTCCAAACACTTAGTGAAGTAATCAGTGGCTGTAAGAATACATTTATGTTGGTCATTGGAGGGTGGGTTTATTTCCCCAATGAAGTCTAAGCCCCACTGTCTAAAAATTTCTTCAGCAAAAACACGGATTAAAGGAAAAAGTCCTAATTTTTTCTTGTCAAAAAACATTTGGCACTTCTCACAGGCACAAACATATGCATGTACCTCACCAAATAGCTTGGGCCAATAGAAAATTTCTTTGATAATTTTATGGGTTTTATCTCTCCAACTATAAGGTCCCCCCCCACACAATTATGGAACTCATCCATCACTTTATGGATCTCTTCTTCAACCAGGCATAAAAGAAAAATCCCCACTGGGTCTTTCCAATATAGTTGGCCATTTGAAATGAAAAACTTCTAGGCTTGTAGCCTCAAATCCTTGTATTTAACTTTATCAAAATTGACTAGACAACTCAAAAAAAGTAAATAGTGGATTATATCTTTATACCAGTGAGACATGAGGTACTTCATTTGGATTTTTTGTGTTGCGGTCTTGACCTTATTCTGCTCCTCTTCTCTTCAGATTTCTCCTTCCTCTGTCAGCAAATTTATACCCAAGGCTTGGCAGTTTGATTCGGACAAGATTTTATCTAATCCCTGCCCCTTGATCAGCTTCATGGGTTTGATCTCCAAGTCATATTCTTGGATTTTAGCAATCCATTTACCTCTTTTTCCCTCACTATCCTCTTGTACCAGAATGTCTTTCACAGCAGTTGTAGGAACATAAGATGTTATGCTTGATTGCATGAAATATATTTTGAAGGTCTTCAGGTCCTTGACCAAGGCATAGGCTTGCTTCTCCAAAATTTTATACTTTAGTTCAGCATCTCGTAACACCTGGCTAAAAAATGTTATTGGTTTCTCATGTCCTTCAATATTTTTTCTGCAATAAGACAACATCCACTGTATGAGGAGAAGCAAAAGAGAAAATGAAAAATGGTTTTAGATAGTCAGGGCTGACTAATACAGGAGCTTCTACAAAGGCCCTTTTGATCCTAGAGAATGACTCCCGAGCTTCTTCATTCCATTTTACCTCCCTATCCTTCTTCAACATCTCTGTAATTTCTTTAATTATCTCAGCATAATTGGGTATGAACCTCCTTAAAAAGTTTATTATACCTAAGAAAGTCTAGATTTCTTTCTTATTTCTCAGTAATGGGATGTTTTTGATGGCTTCCATCCTCTTGGATCTATCCTCACCCCCTCTTTTTCCAAGATGTTTCCTAGAAGCTTTCCCTCACTTAGAGAAAACTGAGACTTCTTAGGATTTAAAGGTAGACCATATTTTCTACATTTCTCAAAAGTGAGTCGTAGATGTTCAATATGCTCCTCATATGTTTTTGAAAAAATAGTGATGTCATCTAGGTAAATTACCACAAACTTATCTTGTTCTCCCACAAATGCTATATCCATTTCTCTCTAAAAAGTGGATCCTGCATTAATAATGAGGTCAAAGTGCATTATGGCATACATAAACTTTCCCCAAGGCGTGGTGAAAGAAGTTTTCTTTTGATCCTCAAGATGCACATCTACTTGATTGTATCCAGAAAAACCATCCATCATAGACATACAAGCAGAGCCCACCACATTTTGCAAAATGTAGTCCATTTTAGGCAGAGGGTAATTATCCTTTAGTGAGGCCTTGTTCAGATTCCTAAAGTCAATACACAACCTTATTTCCCCATTCTTCTTCCTAACAGGAACTAGATTTTCCACCCAATCTGAATACCTTAGAGGTATGATAATTTTAGCCTGGAGCAACTTCCTCACCTCTTTCTCAATTGATGGAAGTAATAGAGGGTTAATCTGCTTAAGATTTTGTTTTTATGGTTTCGCCCCACTCTTCAAACTAATTTTATGTTGGATGATATTAGTATCAAATGTTTTTAAATGATCATAATACCAAGCAAACATGTCCATGTACTTCTTAAAAAGGTCAAAGTACCTTTTTTTGTATTCATTACAAACTCCTTTGGCCAACTTAATTATCCAAGGATATTGATCTGGACCAATATTGCAGTCTTCCACCTATTCTTAAAATTCTTTCTATGTTGGCTTGGCAGCCATATCAATTGAGTTGAACAATATTTCCAAGGAAGCCAAACCTTTGGGGATAATATTACCTTTCAATTGTAAAATTTTGTGGCCGACAATGGTTTCTTCTGACTTGCCTTGTTTTTCATCTATCACTTTCTCTTCCTCTTGATCAATCTCTGGGCTTGAGAATTATCCAACGACCTCCATGAAGAGTTTGATTTGTTACTCATCTTCAAAAACCTTCCAATAATTAACATTTTCTAGTATTGAAGGCATGTATATGACTTCAATTTCATATCTAAGTAAGGGGATTTAAGGAGACTTAAACTTACTGGCATCTACAGTTAAGGAATCAGCCATCTGATTTCCATCTCTGGGCAAAAAATAGATATTAAAAGCTAATAAAAATTTCTCAATTAGATGCCATACCTAATTTTTGTAGGCCTTCAATATTGAATGTTTGGTTTGGCAATGACTTCGTATTTTTTTCACCACCATCTCTGAATCCCCAATCACTGCCAAGTGCCCAATGTTGATATTTTTGGCAACTTGCAGACCTAGTAGCAAAGCTTCATATTCAGCAACAATATTTGTGGCTTCAAACTCCTGCTTGAAAGAGAGAGGGGTCAAGCTTCTTTCTAGGGATACCAAAAACACACATGCCCCATTTCCTTCCCCAGAATAAGCACCATGAAAGTATAGCTTCCATACTTTGTCACACTCCAGTGATTGTTGGTCTAGTAGGAAAACACATTCCACCTGTGTCTCATCCAGGATTTTATCATCTTCCTCTAAAAAAAAAAACAAGATAAATATTTCTCTCTACCATACACAGGGGAATTATTTGATCAGTCAGTCCTTGTAATTGTCTTCAGAAATCTCTATTCTCTATTTAATCAACGCTCTTATCCACTAAAAATAGGAATGGTAGCATACGTTAAATCCATTTTAATGGATCCTCCAATTTTCTATCCCCATGATCTGGACAAGATCATACCAAACCTCGCAAGGATATCATCCACTACAATATCCATTTCAACACTCTTCACAGGGATTTGAGCAAAATTGACCACCAAGTCTTTAATAACCCCTAGAAATTTTACTCTCTTGGAGTCAAAAGAATAGAGGTCTTTATATGGTCTTGTTATTTTCAGCCCCAATTGCTCCATAACATACAATGGCATCATATTGTGAGAAGCTCCTGAATCGAGCATACAGTGGTGTCAGAGAAGTTCATGAATCACCAAAGTGACATAGAAAGTGGGGTAGAAGGGTATTATTCCTCAACATGAGATCTCAATACAACCATGGGTGTTTCTTCTTGGAGGTTCAAGTTGTCTTACAGAGGAGCCATCGTGGGAGGACACATGAACTGAGATACTTGAAAATTGTAATTTTGTTGTTTCAATAATTCAGTTAAGGGAACACATATTTAGACCTTCTCCATCTCTTTTTTAAGACTAATGCAGGGGGATTCCTATCAGTTGTGACCATGTCAGCGGGTTCTTTTTCTTTGTCCCTGACTAGTTTGGATTGTAAGGGAAACTGTTCTATTTTATAAACTTTGGACTTGTGGAGAATGGAATTTGAAGAGTCTTTCTTTTTTATTGAGGCTTGGTCTAGTGGCTTCTTTCCTTTCTTTGCTAATTTGGGAGGATTGGTGGGAGAGGAATCCTCATTTTGATCCTGCATTCTAGATCTTTTCCTAGAAGATCTAAGATCATATTTCTTGTGTAGCTGGGCCTACATGAAGTCAACAAACTATCTACAATATTTTTTGATCTCACCATCATCCAATGGTGCCTCTTGTTGGAATTATGATATAGGTGTTGTCCTTGATGGAAACTCACTCACAGGTCAGTGCAGATTTGATAAAGGGCAACTCACATTGTAACAGGTCAATTCTGAGGTAATAGGGCAATGGATTAGAAGAACGGAAAGTTGGAACAAAGGACTACAGATAAAAATCAAGAAGTTGAAGAAAGAGGATGATTTATGTCAGTCTAAGTTGTATACGCAAGTTAACCTTGTCCAAGCAGCATATACACACGAGTTCACAAAACAAAAAGAGTGCATACGTATGCATGCACTTTCACAAGAAGAAAAGCGCATGTGGGTTGGAAAATCAAGGAAATTTAAGATTAAAGAATACCAAGGGTCAATAACATGGTATTAGCCCACTATATTGAGTGGAGTAATGACTATTTGATCCCATCCAAGAATACTACAGGTTCTAAGTGTTGTTTTTGGTCCAAGGTATTGAGAAAGGCCAAAAACTGTATAAGGAGGAGAAGATCAAAGGGCCAAGTGTGCAAGTGAAATGGTTTCTCGAGAATACTTCTATCTGAAGTATACCTTATGTTGTAGGGGCTATGATTATGATATGATCTAAAATATTTTGTGCACCTTGGATACAATGTTGGATCAGGATCATGAAACCTGAAATGACTTATCATTGTATGATTTGATATTGGTTGGGCTAGATCTGATTACATACGCATGTTTTATTCTTTAAATGTCATGATCTGGATATGTATGAAGTCTGGAATAGCAGTGAAGTTGTAAGTTAGTATTTGCAGATATATATGCTAGTTCACCTTGGTGAAGGCACGTATACACGCTGGTTTGACTCTTCCAAGTGGCGCATTCAAAAGAAAATCCTGTTGTTCAGAAATGACTAATTTATCTGATTAGTGTTGTTGTTTTACTGTAGTCTGTCAATGATTTCTTCTTAGATCTAAAAGTATAACTGAATGCATAAGGAGATTGAGTTTGGTTGATTGATTGATTAAGTGAGAAGGGTGATGTTTTCTGATGTCTATTTAGATCTTTGTAATTTGAGAATAGATCTTCATAATGTTATTGGTTGATACAGTTTTGATTCAGATATTTTTATGATTCAGTAATTTTGGAGGTATACATAGGTTTGATTAAAGGAAGTAGCATATACACACAGGTTGGCTTCACTGAAGTAGTATATACATTATGATATATGATTTGTGAGGTTACAGTTGGTTCTAGTTGATGATGCATGTTTCTGGGTTCAACAGAGTGTTTTGATGATAGTGATCTGACTATTCAGATTGACTAATTGTTGGTCGATGAAGTTATTGTAGTGGTGATTAATTATGAGATTATGTACCAGGAATATCCAGTCTGAAAAATTTATGAAATGTGGTCCCTAGAGGAGGAGAGAAGGTCGTAGCCTTCTATAGGTCGGCACCTACATATTGGTAAACATATCGACTAGTACAAGAGCTAAGGGGTTGTAACTCCTTTCTAGTAGAAGCTGGAGAACGAGAGAAGGTTGTAGCCTTCTACAGGTGGGTTCTTTTGTACTGGTATGAGTCTGCACTAGTAAAAGATTGTAAACAAATTCTTTTTATATTAAAAACAAAGGCAGAGATGACAACAGCAGGTGGTTTTTCTCCCGCATTGGGTTTCCACCTTAAATCTTGGTGTTCATGTGTGTTGCTTATGTGTGATGGTTTATTATGTTATTAATGCACATAGTTACTGTTTAATAAAGTACTGATGCACTGATTAAAGATCAACACATGATGAATTAACTGAATCATAAGTTCTCTGGGTATACGTTGGTTTCCTTAATAACAGTTGTGTGCACACGTGAGTTCACTTCACTAAAGTAGTGTATATAAATTTGATTATGAAATGAAAAGTTATTGAATTGTAAATATTGATTCACTTGCCCCCTGCCGCCCCCCCCCCCCCCCCCCCCCCCCCCCTCTCTATTATTTCCAACAATTGGTATTATAGTAGGTCCTTCAGAAGAAGCTTGATCAATTGGAGGGAGATCTCTCAAGATGAAAAATCACGAAGGCACGAGATCTATCAAACCACCAATCTTCAATGGAAACAACTTAGTATATTGGAAGATAAGAACCAGAGCCTATCTTCAGTTGCTTGGAGCTAATGTTTGGGAAATTGTGGAAGGAGGATACCAATTTCCAGCAGCAATACCTACAGATATAGCAGGTAAGAAGTTATATGAAACCAATGCCAAAGTAGTCAATACTTTATTGGGAAGTCTGTTAGAATCAGAATTCGTCAAAGTCATGCAGCTCAAGACAACCAAAGAAATATGGGATAAAATCATTCAGAGATACGAAGGAGACTCCTAGGTAAAACGTGCTAAGCTCCAAACTCTCAGAATTCAGTATGAAACTCTCAAAATGCATAGTGATGAAAGTATTGCTAGTTACTTTTTATGAGTAGATGAGATTGTAAATTGTATGAATAATTTGGGTGAAGAAATAAAGGAGGCTACTTTAGTAGAGAAAATATTGAGATATTTGTCTTCTAAATTTGAGTCAAAAGTATCTGCCATAGAAGAAAATCGGGATCTTCAATCTATTACCGTTTTTCAACTTCATGGAATTTTAACTTCCTTTGAAATGAGGAAAGGAGGTCCATCAGATATTAGAGAAGTCGCTTTCAAAGCTTTAGCAAAGGGAAAATAAAAGGAAGATCTCAATGAATCAGGATATATTTCAGAAGAAGATGAGGTAAACTTTGTCAAGAAGCTTCAACGAAGTTCCGGAGGATTCAGAGGTAAGCTTCCATTCAAATGATTTTCTTGTGGTAGAGTTGGCCATTATGCTACAAAATGTCCTCATAAATATAATCATGAAAAGGGAAAGGAGTTGGCAAAGGGTAATAGAAAACAATTTGTCAATAGAAAAAGCTATTATACTCATGAAGATAGTGGTGGTATGTCTAACAGTGATGAAGATGAATCTGACTAAGATTTTAAACTACTCATGGATTATGACAATGATGATTTTATGGATGCTTTATAAGAGGAAGATTTTATTAAAGAAATCACTCAACTTAAAATATGTTTGGAAGAAAAGAATATGGTTATAAACACTTTGACACATCAACTCACTGAAAAAGAAAAGCACAATGAAAATTAAAAAGTGATGTAGTGGGTCTAAGAAAAGAAGTTGATAAGACAAAGTCTCTTAATCTTAAATTTGCTAAAGGATCAGAAACTTTAGATGAAATCATCAAGGTTCAGTTTTCCCCTCTTATAAATATTGGTCTTTGATATAATGGAGAAACATCCCAATCACAAAATTCATCAGCCATCACCAAAAGTTATCTTGATGTAGAAAAGACTAGTGAATTATGTGTCAATATTTAGCAAAACCCTAAAAGCACTCCTCAGGTAAATCATGCTCATTTTACTTCAATATTTAACATCAGTAGAAGCATCGACCAAAAGTTAAACAATACCAAAAGATCTTATGATCACAGGAATTTCTTTAATGGACAATGTTTTTCATGCCATAACTTTGGTCATAAGGTTGCTCAATGTGTTGCGTACAAAACTATCATGATTAGAGAAGCACGAAAATAAAGGAGTGTGACAGGAATCAAGAAAATTTCTTATAATAACTTTTCTCCTCTTGAATATGAAATTGAATGTTCATTTTGCAATAACTTTGCTCATGAAGAATCTAAATGGAGGAGAAAATTTCGGCCAACAATTCAAAAGGAGCAAACATCATCAAATTCCAAGGTATGGAGAAAGAAGGAATTTCAATCAGAAATATGTGGCATAGCTCTATTTGCAGAAGGACAAGAAAATCAGTGGTACATTGATAGCGGATGCTCTAAACACATGACAAGTGATAAAAATAAACTCCTTTCATATAATTCTCTAGAAAAGGAAAAGAATGTCTCTTTTGGAAATGACACGCGAGCTGTCATTAAGGGTAAAGGTTTTGTTTATTTGAAATAAAATGTTAAATATGGAAATGTTATGTATGTTGATGGCTTAAAGCATAACTTGTTGAGTATCAGTCAAATGTGTGCTCAAGGAAATGAAGTTGTGTTTCGATGAAACAAATGTGTGGTCCGTGAGCTTGATACAAGAAAGATAATAATCAAAGGTATAAGAACTCCAAGAAATCTATATATACTAAAAGGAGGTCAAGAACAATTCTATCTAATAAAAACAAAAGAGAACTAGTTATGGCACAAAATATTGGGGCATTTAAGCTTTTCTCAAATAAGAAAAGCATGCAGACTCAAGGCAGTTTGTGATCTTCCAGATATCAGCATCCCAGAAAATACCATCTGCAAACCATGTCAATTCAGTAAGCAAACCAGAGTTCATGTCAATGAGAAATAAGGATCGGCAAGTAAACCTCTTGAACTCATTCATACTGATCTGTGTGGGCCAACAAGGAAAAATTCACCCCGTGGAGAAGAATACTTCATTTTATTCATTGACGATTTTTCTATAATGTGTTCGTGACGCAGCCAAACTGCATATTTTCAAATGTCCTTGTGTGGCCTGTGAGTTAGGCCGTACACTTACATCGGAAGCACTTTTACATTGGTGGATTTTACAAAAATCCGACCAATCACCAGTTGTTCAACAAACAACACAATACAACAAACCCGACCAACGGACACTGGTCCCACTCTGACACATAAGACTAGACCTCAAATAGAATTAAACCTGCGTTGATAACTTATTGGGTTCGCTCAACCATTAACTTGCGTGCACATTCCCGCACGATCACCGTCTGATCCAGCATCCAATGAATGGTCTGGATGGTCGGACTTCAATGATGGTTAAACCTTGTTATATAAAACCCCATTGGGTCCAAAATCTGAATTAACCTCCTCACTTGTTCACACCAGATATCTGTCTAATTGTTATAGACATTTTTGTGCCTAACAGCATGAAGCATGAAATGTCAACAATCTGAGGGATCCAAAGTCCCTAAACATGTTGTTCTTACCCTTAGAGGAACAAGGTCTGCAAACCACAGCACTAAGAATCAGTTCTCCACCCAAAAACACTCAAAAACAGGCTATTTCTGGATCATGTCAGCTGCTCCACTGAGCATCTGCGCTGAATGTCAACTGCTCCTCCTTGTACCTGCGCTGAAGGTCAAAACTAATGAAGGCTACCTGCGCTGGGCGAGATTGGCCAAGTGGCACAGTCATTCTGCAAGGTGTCAACTGCCCAGGAAGCTTCCAAACTGACACTTGGTTCAAGGAATTCGCCCTATGATGAGTAAGAGGGTCTTGATCTCCAAGTGGAAGCAAGATTCTCCAAGTGGACTCAAGAACTGAAGATTAACTAAAGTGGGAGAGGACACTAATCAGCTTTATGCCAGCCTCAAGCTGACTCATCCTTTCTCCAAATCTCCTATATATAGAGCTCTCTCATGAGGTCTAGGGAGGCTGGAATTTTGTGCAAGTAAGGAAGTGATGTTGGTTTGTGATTAGAGCTATTGGGTGTTTGCTTGAAGGAGGTGAAGAGGAGATTTCTTTCAGCTGGGAGGTGTTGCTGGATTGGGCCCATTGTGGTTGTAACTCTCTCAGAACTTTACTTCTATTATCAATAAAGTATTCGAGATTCTTCTATGTGCATGTGTCTTTATGATGAATAGATGTTTGTACATTTGATTTATGCTAATCCTATAATCGATTATGGATGTATGCTTCTTGTAGTTTCCTTTTCTTGTGCTTTTACAGGATCTGTGTGTAGCTGGGCCGGTGAAAGGGCAAGGAGCTAGGAGCAAGCAGCAAGGAGTGAAGACTGGATCGACTATAAGCGCAAGATAACAGTTAGTAGATCATCCTTTTCTTCCCTCTCTCATCTCATAAAGAAGAAACTTTGAATAGCTTTGCATTCAGTTGTTGCTGGAGTACTATCACCTTCAGAGTAGGGATAGAGGCATTTGGCATTAGATACTTTTCCCCCCAACAAAATGGCGACTCCGCTGGGGATCGTATCTTGTTGGTTGTTTGTGTTTTTTTCTATTCATTTCATAAACACAGGGAGTACCGAATCGAACTGCATTTGGATCTTTCAAATGCAAAGTAGAGGGCAGCTACTCTAGCTCAGTTTCTGGGAAAGTTTATGATTTGAAGAGCTGATCCACAAGGACTCTAAATAGCTCTTAGTGATAGCTTTTCATCCTCCTTCACATCCCTTAGTGTGTCCTTGACTGATAGCTTCTGATTTGAGCAAAAACTGTGAATTTTTGAGCAATCTGTGACCCGGAAACCAAGACGGACGAAAGTCTCGTTCTTCATTGCAGGCTGTACACTAGCAGTCTACATTTCAGCGCAGTTCCCGAAGGGGCTACCTAATTAGTCGGCGTATGCCACATGTGATGGCATCAGAGAGTAGTTCTATCAACGCGCTATACTCAGCGATGTTATACTACAACTCAATGGTATATATTCTGTTCGCAATCCAGCTATTTATCGCATGTTCCTAAGGGTTAAGATCTTGGAAAGACGATTTGATTCAATTCAATATCAACATATTTCAAGAAATTTAAACACATTAACCGACTCATTAGCAAACTATGTGTTAGATAGACATTTGCAACATTTATAAAAAGGACACATCATCAAAGATTGTACATATGGATCACGTAAATCAACCAGAGTAAAACCCGAAAATCAAAATATATAAGCTGTTTATATAAGTTCATACATAATGTTCTGTAACCAAGACAAAATTGGTCATATAACCTAAAAGCTCAAAAAGATGCTAGGGGGCACCCTAGCTTAGTGGTGCTCATGATAGTACGTCACGGCCTGTGCAATCATGTGCAAGAGACGAGTCCATCGTCTAGGCACACCAATGGTGTGACGTTGCATCTGTAAAGGTAACTCGTCAATCTGTACATCCGGAAGTCCACGAGTAAGGCTCTCAACCTGCTCCTGCACAGCTGTAAGAGTCTCAGTGTCATCAAGATCGCGGATAACAACTCTCCTAGCAGGCTCCCCGGCTGGGGCAGCAGCTGGCGATCTCGGACGAACTGCTGGACGAACAGGACCAATATCTGCATGCACCCGAGAGTACGATTAAAAAGTCTTGATAGAATGAAGCACAGCAACGTTATGAACAAGAACAATAAACAGTAATGTGGTCAAAGAGTTTTACCAATAACACCCCACTGCTCGCCATCCGGTAGAACCAAATCCGGATCACCTCGGAAATCCATACCCACATATGGATACTCAGAAAACGCCATCTCCTGACGCTCGAACCACCTAAAGAAGGCCTCAGTGAAAGTAATCTGAGGTTGACCTGCATGCCTAGACATGTGGTCAACCCACCTCTGCATGCGTGGCTCGGTCGGAGAAGGCAAGTCAAGTATGATATACTGAGGCTGCATCAGTGGGATTTTATCCAAGGCAAAGGCAGTCAGAATAGAACCAAATCCAAAGTTCTTCAGCTTCCCGTCCTTTATCTTGGTCAATTGACTTTTCATCTGAACAAGTACTGCATCACACTAGTTGAATACTTTCGGTTGGAGACACTCCAAGGCATGCTGCATATAAGACCTGTTGGCAACATGTAAAGCTGCGCTACCGGCCATCCTACCAATAGTAAACAGAATGGACCTGAGAGCCCGATCAGTAATCTCACGGATAACAATCTTGCCGTCTCTGCTCGGCTGAGAACCTTCCCTGCAATACTGGCGGACATAATCTCTGGTGGAATCAGTCCCTCGGGCCGTACCTGATAAGGAAACGGAGGCACCACGTCTTGACAACCCAGTCAAGAAGTACATGTCCTCTATGGTCAAGGGGATGGTCTTCCCCCTAATCTGGAACACTTGGTTAACAGGATCCCAAGCATCAAGCATATACTGCAGTAAAGAAATATGTGCTCTCATACTAGAGATCCGGAAGAACTTCAGCAGGCCACAGTTCCGCAGCGCGTTCACCGTGACCGGGTCATGGAGGTCAATCATGTCCTCCTCTTCATGTTCTCGTTCTCGCCATGTAAGGGACATTTTGCTCAAGTCATCCTGCAAAGCAAACAAGAGAGAGAATAAGTTCCTGTTTCGATGAAAAACTGGCGAAAAAATCATCAAAAATAACCTCAAAACTCAGTCCTTTTGGGCCCAGCGCAGGCAGGGAGTCTCCCACTTGCGCTGAGGGTCAGACTGCCTTAAGGCAGCTTGACCTTCAGTGCAGGTTTCGAAAGGGAAACCTGCGCTGATCCTAGGGCGCCCTGGCAAAACCCCAGGGGCTCAAGAAGACTGTAAAACAGGCAAAAAACAGGAAAAGGGAACCATGAAAAGAAAGAGCTAGGGTTTAGCTCCTACCTGGTCCAGACGGTGCCGAAAATCGTCCGTAGAATCTCCCGGAATCAACTGGTGAAAATCAAGGGGGAAGAGGCACCTCCAGAGCTCCAACAAACCAAATGCAAATGAAATGGTAAATGAAATGGTAAATGAGAGGTAAAAACTCCTTTTAATGGCTTTTACACAGTTTAAAGTAAAATATTAGGGTTATAATCTCATTTTCATGCAAATATTATCCATTTTCTAACATTGTTTGTTGCAGCAATTCGAAATACAGTACTAGATTTGAAAAGAGAAAAGCTAGTAATGGTAAAAAATCAAAAATTTGACCACAAATCGAGCAGTTTTAGCATAAAGTTCATGCTCGTTAAAAAATAAACGCAAGATCCGAGCAGTTTTAACGCGGTCTTCATGCTTGTTAAAAAATAAATATAAGCGGTGAGCAATGTTTCCCCCAGAGTTTAAGCTCATTTTTAAATAAAAAATGAACCTATTCCGGTAAATAACCATTGTGATCGTAAATTTAATTAGCCATAAAAGCCTTGGTCGTGTTTGCACCCGCCACCTCCATTTCATTTGGCCAATCGTTCACCTCCATATGATTGTATACCCCTTTTGAGGAACAGCTGCGAAGAGTGATTTCACTTAGCCATCCTTGTGACACTGTCGTGATTGGAAAGTTCCAACCTGTACCTGGAATCTGCTGCTATCCCTGTTTATCACTCGTTCCTCAAAAGACGAGTCTTCTTTGAGCTCTTTTCATCTGACTCGTAAAATATGAAAAGTTTGCCGAGTTTTGGCCTTCCAGCTCGTTAAAAGGACTGGAAGAGCTATCCCTCCTCTAGATTTTAATCTTTTTGGACTTGAGGGATTATTGCACAAAAAGGTCGAGCGCTTGTTTTATTCGGCTCGTTAAAGTAATCGAAAACTCATCCCTTCTGTATTGTTTTATACTTTTTCGGACTTAAGGGATTAGATGACGAAAAAGGAATTTTGGAGTTAACTTTCTGTACCTTTTCAGACTCTCTAAAAATGAAAAGGACCGAGTTTTCCTTGTCGTTAGACTCGTTAAAATGATTAAATAGCGACAAACTTGTCTTTAGACGAGAACGAGTTTCCCTATCGCTAGGCTCGTTAAAACATAGAGATGGGCTTGCCCGAAGGGCAGGTTATAGAACAAGCATATGTTATCCTCCTCAAGCTTGACAAAAATAAAGAGGTACTGGTCAGAAATGACTGGGGAAAAATTGGGAGAACCTCGAAGCTTTGATGGTAGCAAGTCGCTCTTGAACATGACACTTTGTCCTCCGTACCACATCGGGTTGGGTTGTTTCATTCACCGGTCTCATCGCCATGGTCCTCGCCAAACCATCCGTATTTAGGGTAATGCTACCGATCCATCACATTAGTGTCGTTATATGTTCAAGAGATGTGTTCAGAAAGAGTCAACCGTGTCCCATCCACTGCCATACATTATCCTTCATCCACCCATGATCGCCACCCTGAATCATATCTCACAGATTGTTTTCACCTCCACTAAAGTCATTAACTCCATTCCGTGTCACTGATGTGGGATTCATTAAGGCCCTCCTTTGACGGATCGCTTCTTGTCGACTTCAGCTCATTATCCAAGAAGTTGATCTAGGAACACCCCCCCCAGTACTTTGAAGCTTGCATGCCTCAATGGCAAGTTTCTCACTTCCGGCGACAGGTATACATCAATGACCTTTGACCAGAAGATTTTGCGTGGTGTTCGACGCCAAGTCCTTTATTCACACCACGTGAATTGTACTGTAGTACCTTGAGGGTCATTGTCATTATTGGTGACTCCTCTCGCGCTTGTTAACGGTTTGCATTATTGACCGGTAATCAAGCGATGTCTTTCCATGTTCGACTTCAGCGCAATTCTCACATGGATTGACTTGTACTTAGAGTGAAGATCGAACGAGATTGAAGACCTCGGATCTAGTTTCATCCATCTGGGCTGCGATATATATTCAGGAAATATAAAGACATTTGATATGTACATCATTGCAGCAGATGATCATCCTACTCAAAGGATGATAATTTCAGCAGAGAATTATCAGTCTATCATCAGACGGTCGTCTGTTATATGTACCAAAATGCATTTATAAAGCTGAGCATGGGAATGCCCGCCTCAGCTAGATCATGAAAGCAGAATGAAAAATAATGTATTGTATTGTATTTTATTGCAGGGCACCTCTCAGCCGATTGAATGAACTTCGGATCCTCCTAATAAAGCATTTCACCCGATAAACGACCTCATACTTTAGGGGGCAACTGTTATAGACATTTTTGTGCCTAACAGCATGAAGCATGAAATGTCAATAATCTGAGGGATCCAAAGTCCCTAAACATGTTGTTCTTACCCTTAGAGGAACAAGGTCTGCAAACCACAGCACTAAGAATCAGTTCTCCACCCAAAAACACTCAAAAACAGGCTATTTCTGGATCATGTCAGCTGCTCCACTGAGCATCTGCGCTGAATGTCAACTGCTCCTCCTTGTACCTGCGTTGAAGGTCAAAACTAATGAAGGCTACCTGCGCTGGGCGAGATTGGCCAAGTGGCACAGTCATTCTGCAAGGTGTCAACTGCCCAGGAAGCTTCCAAACTGACACTTGGTTCAAGGAATTCACCCTATGATGAGTAAGAGGGTCTTGATCTCCAAGTGGAAGCAAGATTCTCCAAGTGGACTCAAGAACTGAAGATTAACTAAAGTGGGAGAGGACACTAGTCAGCTTTATGCCAGCCTCAAGCTGACTCATCCTTTCTCCAAATCTCCTATATATAGAGCTCTCTCATGAGGTCTAGGGAGGCTGGAATTTTGTGCAAGTAAGGAAGTGCTGTTGGTTTGTGATTAGAGCTATTGGGTGTTTGCTTGAAGGAGGTGAAGAGGAGATTTCTTTCAGCTGGGAGGTGTTGCTGGATTGGGCCCATTGTGGTTGTAACTCTCTCAGAACTTTACTTCTATTATCAATAAAGTATTCGAGATTCTTCTATGTGCATGTGTCTTTATGATGAATAGATGTTTGTACATTTGATTTATGCTAATCCTATAATCGATTATGGATGTATGCTTCTTGTAGTTTCCTTTTCTTGTGCTTTTACAGGATCTGTGTGTAGCTGGGCCGGTGAAAGGGCAAGGAGCTAGGAGCAAGCAGCAAGGAGTGAAGACTGGATCGACTATAAGCGCAAGATAATGGTTAGTAGATCATCCTTTTCTTCCCTCTCTCATCTCATAAAGAAGAAACTTTGAATAGCTTTGCATTCAGTTGTTGTTGGAGTACTATCACCTTCAGAGTAGGGATAGAGGCATTCTGCATTAGATACTTTTCCCCCCAACACTAATCATCCATTCAACCGACGGTCCGATCACCTCTGGATTTCAACTTAATTAAATCCCAGCTCATAACCTCATCGGGTCCATTTTCTGGAAACCAATTATGGCTTTTGAGGCCGCCCAATAATCTTCTTACCACCTTTGGGAAACCGCTCTTCTAGTTAATGTGTGCGCGTCTTCACCACCCGATGACCGTATATCTCCTTTGATCAACGATCACAATACTCTCACGACTGTTGACTTGTGAAGTTTTTAAACAATATAACATGCAATCTGCACTTAAATCTAAGTCATCCATCCTCTGTTTTCAACAATGTGATCTAATCCTCACCATCCATTCACCTTCACTATTTCTTTATCATCCTTTAGGAATTTGGGAAAAGTCTACATTCTCCACTTTAGAAGATATTCTCAATCTTCTTCTGGCTACTGTAAAACCCAATTGCACTCACTTCTGGTTGATCCCTCCATTCATTCCAAAAAGGAATCCCAATTCTACATGCCTATACATAGGGTTTATTAAATAATTAAATACTAATCCCGTAAGGGAAAATTCCATCAGTCATTCAGGCTATTCAACGCAGAATTCCATAGTGTTTCTCAGATTCACAGCCAATGCACCATAAGGCTATTAAAACACATACATATACAAATTCCCACACATGGTATACACAAATTCACACTATTTGGTATTATAATATTTACAAGGAAACAGTCACATTCGACTGTTTCAGTTCTCCCTTTGCTCATCCATCCGATCTTTCCATTTGAATCTAACCTAGCTAACCTCTCCAATTATGCAAAAATATCATAATTTATACAAGAATGGATTCATGAACCAATTTTAGTTCAGATCCAGAAATCTCTCACTCTCTCCTAAAGAATATGTTCAACTCCACTCTTTTCTAAAAAAAATGCTAAATTAAGATTTCAAATCCCTCATATCCTATTCAAAACCAAATAAATCTAACTTCTTGGCCTGATCTCCACACAGGGAGGATCAATCAGCCACTATGCCCTTTTCTCATATTTGACAATAAATAAACACTCTCACACATTTAAATAAATAAAATTAACTAATCTCTTATCTTCCAACCCCTTGTTAGTCACAACATGTGATCATTCCATCACATTGCTGACTAGGTCTAAATGCTCCTGCATCAGACTCCCAAAGTTGAAAGTTTTCATGACCTCCTGGTCATGTGTTTCTTCTGTTGATCATCCAGTATCCCAAACTTTACTTTGTAACTGGTCATCACTTTCATCATGCTACTGATTCAATTCTTCTGCCACTGTCACTTATGTTCCTCTAGGTTTCCAAATCTTATTTTGTTGTTGTCCTCTTTCCTTGCTGATACAAATTCCTTTTGTTAATTTCTCTTCCTTGCTGTCCCTCTTCTTAACTATCTTCATCTTCCACAATTTCTCAAGTTCCTCTTTACAATTTGTTCTCAACTGAATTCCACTGACATTTGCCTACTGTATTTCTCCTCACCATAGAAATTATGAAATTTATGTCCAATTCTTCTTCGCCCCTGTCATTTACAAACTGTTGTTTGTACTCTACAACTTCCCTTTCACTATCATTAAAGATAATCTTTTCCTCTATGTTATTAGGTTCATCTAATAACTTTTCTAAGAAAATTCCAATTCCTTCATATTCAATAAGCATGTCATTTGCATATGACTTCTCCTCCCTGTATAAAACAAAATTTCCATCACAATTGTCAGATTCAAAATAACTATAGTTTTCAATCCTCATCGATAATTCTACCATCAAATCTTTACATTGTTCTTCTGCAAAAGTTATGAAACTATCATCAATTCTCATTCCAATACTTTCCCCTGCATTACACAGTGTTCCTTGTTATGACACAAGACTATCATTCAATAGTTCAATATCTAGGATTTCTTGGAGCATATCATTATGAAGTATCCTTTCATCTTCTATACTTATACTATTGCAAAAAAATGATGTTGTTTCATCTTCTCCTACATCAGAAACAAAATTCTAGTTTTCTAAAGCTTCTTCATGGTTTACAGATTCATAAAAATAATCCACTTTAAAATCGTAGAATTCCTGAACTTTTGTATCTATCAACATCATCTTATATTCCTTCATAATTTCCATAGTACTTTCATTTTGATTCTCGACTAAAAATACTTCATTCTGGTTATCATCACAAACTTTCATTTTCTTATCTTCAGCTTCTTTAATCATGACAATTTCCCTGTCAATACCATCATTCTCAAAATTATTAAATACATGCTCAAAATATCTTTCTGTTTCAGCCATTTCTTCCAGTAATCTCACTTCTTCATCAACATGCATAAGCACATTGTCCAATTGCTGTTCATTACCTGTCAAACCTGAAAATATACACAACATGTCAATTTCAAAAATACAAGGCTCTTCATTTGAAGCCTCAGTGATCAGATCCTCATGCTTCTCTGAACTATTCTGATAGTTCACTAAGTTATTGAGAAATTCTTCCTCAACATCTCTGATTTCTTCCTCATCAAAGAAAACTTCTAGGACTGCAACTTCTTGACTATGCTTGGCAACTTCATCATAAGTTTGTAGAATACCTTCCTGTTCTACACAATTTCTTCCAACACTCAGTTTATCCAAATAAGATAACAATGTCTCCTCCTCTTCTATGATAAGACTTTGATCTTTCAAAGATTTCCTTGACTTAACTTCTTCAATTGAGTTCTCTATGTCAGCGTTTCTTCTCTTCATTTCACAAATCTGCAATGCATTTATTTCCTTTCCTTTTTCCATTTCCCCTTGGTCTTCTATCCCTGCTAAAATTCCTTCTAACATGATCCAATAAGTTTTCACTAAGAGAAGACACAACCATTTAGCCATACCTTTTAATTTCTTCCACCAATTGAAGTCTTGAAAGTCTTTATGCATCTCCTTTTGTGGTTTTCTTGCCTCTGCCTCTTTCACCTTTTCATACATAGGTTCAAATTCATTAGGCTGCATACCTGCAATTTTACATTCACAAAAATAATTAATCCCAAAAATATGAGATTCTCTTGTCTGTGAAGATGTTACCAACACATTCCTCTCATTCTGATATGCATAGATCAGTTCTTCATCACTGTCATCACTGTCTCCTTCCCCAAGGAGAGATCCTTTCTCTGGTTCACAGATGTATTCTACTCCTTCATCCTCAACTGTTCGGAGTATTAATTTCTCAGCAAACAATTCTCTGACAGGCCATTTAACTCTTTTTCCCACATAAAATCCTTGTTTCCATTTTTCTCTAATTCCTTTCAATACTAGCTTCTTCAAACGACTGAGTTCTATCTTCATCTCAGCCAACTCTATGTTCCTTTCTTCTTTACTCATTCCTTTGAGTCCAACTACTTCAACACTCTTTTTCCTCTACTTCTGACTTTCCTCTATACCCCTATCATAACTACCAATAGTCAGTTCCATTTCTTCCTTTGGTGAACTTTCCTTGTTCACTAGTGAGCTGCAACTAACCTTTTTCATCGATAACAAGTCTCCTTCATGCCTCACCAAAATTTTCTGAGTTTAGCGTTTTGGCACCCATTGGTTCTTTCCTCAAACCTTCCACTGACTAACAATTCTACCCAACACTCCTCTTGTTGGAATTGTTATCTTTAAGACAACTCTACCCATAATCACAACTGTGGAGCTGCCTCAACAACTTCTACACAACCATAGTTGGAAGTTTTTCTCATCTCCTCTTGAACACTCCTTACTCTAGGCTCTGCATCTTCAATTGCTCACTTCCTTCTTTCATTTAGTAATTTCATTTACTGTTGGGTACTATCACCTTTACTCATCTGAGAGTTCTTCTTGCTCTATCTTCTTTAACATAGCTCATATGCTATGATGTTGGTACAACTCATTCTACCTTTCAACAATTCCATTGCTTCTGTTGACCTGCACAATCTTAGCTCAAGATACATCAAATTAACCTTCTAAACTTACAACTTTTCCTTCAAATATGTCTTAAAACTAATTCCCATTCCATCAGTTAAATCTTTGCCAAAAGATTCATCTGTTCACTATTTCATTTAGACTTTCCATTCAAAAGACTCCATACAGCCAACAACTATTTCCCATTTTACTTTTCATAATGGACTCTTCAGCTTTCAAGATCAATTAAGATTAGATCTGAATTTCAATTATTTTTACCAATTCATGACAGACACTATCAATTCCTTCTAATAACCTGTTTATAAGAAAATCTTGTTTTTCTTCTACAAATTCCAAAATTCATTCCTTGTAATGACTCTCTTTTCAGATCTATTGAATCCAACCTTCAGTCTAACTGTTCCTTTATCTATCGATATCATTGTCTTCAACAATTCTTTAAGCAATCCTCAATCATTCTCAGTTTTCACAAAATTCTTCAAATCATTTAAATGACTTCAATGCCATAGAAAACCACTCTTCTATTTAGCTTTAACTTCTAAACCTTTCATTTCAATTTACCTTTTAAATCAAACCAATCATTCAATCAACTTACATGGAAATTTCATTTTCCTGAAAGGAAAACATCTTCTCCTTTGAAATTTCAATCCCTTGTTGTTCTTTAGACATTCAAAACACATCTCTGCAAAATTATCAAAATAAACATTCTTACCAGACCTTCATCAAAAGTTCACTACTTCCCCATTCTGATCTCAGTGTCCTTTGTAGTTTAATCCCCATCTGTATCAAATTCACTTCAGTGCAATTATACATATGCTGGAATTAAAATTTAGTCTCTCAACCAATCTCTACAGAGCATTGATCTAGCTCTGATACCAAAATGATGCAGCCAAACTGTGTCTTTTCAAATGTCCACGTGTGCCCTATGAGTTAGGCCCCACACTTACATAGGAAGCACTTTTACATTGGTGGATTTTACAAAAATCTGACCAATCATCGGTCGTTCAACAAACAACGCAATACAACAAACCCGACCAACAGACGTTGGTCCCACTCCGACGCATAAGACTGGACCTCAAATAGAATTAAACTTGCGTTGATAACTTATCGGGTCCGCTCAACCATTAACTCGCGTGCACATTCCCACGCGATCACCATCCGATCCAGCATCCAACGAACGGTCTAGATGGTCGGACTTCAATGACAGTTAAACCTTGTTATATAAAACCCCATCAGGTCCAAAATCCGAATTAACCTCCTCGCTTGTTCGCACCCGATATCCGTCCGATCATCCATTCAACGGATGGTCTGATCACCTCTAGATTTCAACTCAATTAAATCTCGGCTCATAACCTCATCAGGTCCGTTTTCTAGAAACCGCTTACGCTTTTGAGGCTGCCCGATAATCTGCTTACCACCTTTGGGAAACCGCTCTTCTGGTTAATGCATGCATGTCTTCACCACCCAATGACCGTAGATATCCTTTGATCAACGATCACAACACTCTCACGATTGTTGACTTGTGAAGTGTTTAAACAATATAACATGCAATCTGCACTTAAATCTAAGCCGTCCATCCTTTGTTCTCAACAATGTTATCTAATCCTCACCATCCATTCGCCTTCACTGTTTCTTTATCATCCTTTAGGAATTTGGGAAAAATCTGCATTCTCCACTTCAGAAGATATTCTCAATCTTCTTCTAGCTACTATAAAATTCAATTGCACTCACTTCTAGTTGATCCCTCCATTCATTCCAAAAAGGAATCCCAATTCTACATACATATACATAGGGTTTATTAAACAATTAAATACTAATCTCGTAATGGAAAATTCCATCAATCATTCAGGCTATTCAACAGAGAATTCCATAGTGTTTCTCAGATTCATAGCCAATGCACCATAAGACTATTAAAACACATACATATGCAAATTCCCACACATGGTATACACAAATTCACACTATTTGGTATTACAATATTTACAAGGATATAGTCACATTCGACTGTTTTAGTTCTCCCTTCACTCATCCATCCTATCTTTCCATTTGAATCTAACCTATCTAACCTCTCGAATTATGCAAAAAGATCATAATTTATACAAGAATGGATTCATGAACCAATTCTAGTTCAAATCTAGAAATCTATCACTCTCTCCTAAAGAATCTCTTCAACTCCACTCTTTAATAAAACAAATGCTAAATTAAGCTTTCAAATCCCTCATATCCTATTCAAAACCAAATAAATCTAACTGCTTGGCCTGATCTCCACACAATGAGGATCAATCAACCACTATGCCCTTTTCTCATATTTGACAATAAATAAACACTCTCACACATTTAAATAAATAAAATTAACTAATCTCTTATCTTCCAACCCCTTGTTAGTCACAACATGTGATCATTCCATCACATTTCTTACTAGGTCTAAATTCTCCTGCATCAGTTGGATTGGTGTAATAAAGCATAAAGATGAAGCATTTGAAAATATTAAAGCATTCAAAGATTTAGTTGAAAATGAATCATATCGAAAAATCAAATGTCTTAGATCTTATCGAGGAGGAGAATTCATATCAGATGAATTCTTTGAATTTTGTGAACAACATGGAATAAAAAGGCAGTTCTTTGTTGCCAGAACTCCTAAAAAAAATGGCGTGGTGGAAAGAATGAAAATAACAGCTCAACAAATGCTTCGAGCTATGCTTGATGAATCTGGAACTCCTGCCACCTTTTGGGTTGAAGCTGCATATACTACTGTGAATATTCTCAACAAAGCTAATTGGGTAAATAGTGATCAAACTCCATATGAAATTTGGTATGGTAAGCCTCCTATTGTAAAACACTTAAGAGTTTTTGGAAGCAAATGTTTTATCAAAAAGACTGATGAAAAACTTGGTAAGTTTGAAGCCAGATCAGACCAAGGAATTCTTCTTGATTATTAATCTATAAGTAAATGATACAAATGTTATAATAAGAGACTTCGAAAAATTGTTGAATGCATTGATGTAGTAATTGATGAAGCATGCAGAAATCTGGAATAGATGAAATCAACAAAGGAAGACGGTGAATGCTTTTCCGCATCAAATCAAAATGATATAGAAGAAGAACCAATGAAGCATCAAAAGAAGATACGACTTATAGGGAAAAGACTCCATCCAGGTATGTTCAAAAGAATCATCTAGAATCTCAAATTCTTGGAGGAAAATGGTCTGGAGTACAGACAAGAAGGACTCTTGTAGGAACTTCTAGTTATCTAGCATTACTATCCTCCATAGAACCATAGAATGTTAATGAATCTAGCAAAGATGAATGTTGGGTTAAGGCCATGGATGAAGAACTTGACCAAATTGAAAAGAATGATACTTGGGAATTAGTTTATAGACTGCATGATAAAAATGTTATAGGAACAAAATGGATATTCAATAATAAGTTGAATGAAAATGGAGAGGTTATTAGAAAAAAAGCAAGAATTGTTTGTAAAGGGTATGCTCAACAAACTTTGAAGAAACTTTTGTACCTATTTCCAAACTTGAAGCCATAAGAATTTTTCTTTCTCTTTCAAGTTTTCAAAAATTCAATGTGTATCAAATGGATGTAAAATCTACATTTTTTAATGGAGATTTATGAGAAGAAGTTTATATTGAACAACCAAAAGGATTCATTCTAGGAAATGATGCAAAACTTGTATGCGAGCTCAAAAAGGCTCTATATGGATTGAAACAAGCTCCAAGGGCCTGGTATTATCGTCTTGACAAATATCTACAGCAACAAGGTTTCACAAAAGGATCTGCATACAAAAACTCATACACAAAGATTGAGAATGATAAACTGCTAATGATTGTTGTTTATGTTGATGATATCATCTTTGGTAGCAATGGAGAATCTATGAGTTAGAACTTTGCTTCAGTTATGCAAAAAGAATTTGAAATTTCCTTACTTGGTGAACTAACTTATTTTCTTGGTCTACAAGTACAACAAACAAAAGATCGTATTTTTCTTTCACAAACTAAATATCTCAAGCAAATTCTAAAGAAGTACGAAACGGAAATTCTAAACCAGTATGTACTCCACTGGTAACAGGATTTAGTCTCAGTTCTAACGATTTATCACCTACAGTAAATCAACCACCATACAAATCTAATATTGGAAGTCTACTTTATCTAACAGGTACCAAAACTGATATCATGCATGTAGTAGGAATTGTTGGAAGGTTCCAAGCAAATCCAAAGGAATCACATCTTCATGATGTAAAAAGAATATTCAAATATCTCCAAGGAACTCAAGACTTTGGTTTATGGTATCCTAAAGATACAAATCTCACTCTTCATGCATATACAGATGTGGATTGGGTAGGAAATGTTGATGATTGAAAAAGAACTAGTGGAGGTGCATTCTATATGGGATCGTGGTTAGTGTCTTGGTTTAGCAAGAAACAAAGTTTGATTTCCTTATCTACAGCTGAAGAAGAATATGTGGTTTCTACATCTTGCTGCACACAACTACGTTGGATGATGCAAACACTGCAAGACATTCAAATCGCATGTTCTCCACCCATCTCCATTCTATGTGATAATACAAGTGTCATTAGTATTTCGAAATATCCTGTCATGCACTCCAAGACCAAGCACATACCCATTAAGTACCATTTTCTATGAGAACAAGCGCTTGATCAAAAGGTTAAATTGGAGTACGTTCCCTCCAAAGAACAGGTTGTTGATATATTTACCAAACTGATTCCCAAAGAAACATTTGAATATCTCAGACAAAAGTTGGGAGTAGTTTTTGCATCATCCTACTGTTAAATCTAGTTTTTAGAAAAATAGTTCCTATACGTAGGTTTCATGAAGAACAATCGCATATATACACAATTTTTTGTGGCTGCAGGAGCATATGTGTATTTATGATAGAAAAAAAGGGGGTCAGATTCAAAATCAATTTCTGACATGGGTGTTCAGTCTAATATTGATGATTATAGTCTGTTGATATGATTTGTTCATTGTTGTTTATTTTACTAATGAAGATGTCTTGATGAATTTTTGTTGACAATGCACAGGTAGCACAGGTTCAAGGGGAGCATTAGCCTTTAAAAACATTATGCATTGTTGGCATCATGGTTGTTGAATTTAGCTATGGTTTTAGATGTTCATATCATTTGTTGTAAAGGTCATGTAAATGACTATGATGTAATAATGTCTCTTTCTATCATTGTCTATAAATGATTCCTTTTGGACATATGATGTAATTTGTACTCCCACTATGCATGGGAAGGATGACGTAATAATTGAAATTATTCAATCGTGTATGAACATTTGCTATATCCCCACTTGGTTGGTTGATTGATCTATGTATGATTCATTGGTGATAGGGCAGTGATACTCACTTATTTGAGTTATAGAGTCATGTTATTATTTTGAAAAATATCTCTGTAGACTCTACATGTACTCATGGGGGGCATGGAAATCATAGTATATCTCAAAGGGAGAGAATATCTTGGTCCGCCCTTTTCCCTTGATGTCAAAGGTGGAGAATATTTTGTGTTGCGGTGTTACTTGATATCTCTAACAGTTTCTACAACTTGAAGTAATCAACACCAATATGATTACCATCAAGTCCAAAGGGGGATATTGTTGGCATTATGATATAGGTGTTGTCCTTGATGGAAACTCATTCACAGGTCAGTGCAGAATTGATAAAGGGAAATTCACATTGTAACAGGTCAATTCCGAGGTAACAGATCAATCAATTAGAAGAACAGGAAGTTAGAACAAAGGACTACAGATCAGAATCAAGAAGTTGAAGAAAAGTGATGCTTTAAGTTAGTTTAAGTTGTATACACATGTTAACCTTTTCCAAGAAGCGTATACATGCGAGTTCACAGAACAAAAAGAGCATATACATATGCACGCACTTTCACAAGAATAAAAATGCGTATGGGTTGGAAAATCAAAAAAAAATTAAGATTAAATAATACCAACGGTCAATACCATGGTATTAGCCCACTATATTGAGCGGAATAACAGTTATTTTATCCCATCCAAGAATTCCACAAGTTGCAAGTGTTTTTTTCGGTCCGAGGTATTAAGAAAGGCCAAAAACTATATAAGGAGGAGAAGATCAAACGGCCAAGTGTGCATGTGAAAGGGTTTCTCAGGAATACTTCTATCTGAAGTATATTTTTTGTTGCAGGGGCTATGATTATGATATGATATGAAATATTTTGTGCACCTTGGATACATTGTTGGATCAGGATCATGAGACCTAAAATGACTTATCATTGTAAGATTTGATACTAGTTGTGCTAGATCTGATTTCCTACACATGTTTTAATCTTGAAATGACATGATCTGGGTATGTCTGAAGTCTGGAATAGCAGCGAAGTTGTAAGTTAGTATTTTCAGATATATACGCTGGTTCGCCTTGGTGAAGACGCGTATACACGTTGCTTCAACTCTTCCAAGTGGCGTATGCAAAAGAAAATCCTGTTGTTCAGAAATGACTAATCGATCTTATCAATGTTTTAGTTTTGTTGTTGTCTATCAATGATGTCTTCATAGATCTGAAAGTAGAACTGAATGCATAAGGAGATTGAGTTTGGTTGATTGATTGATTAAGTGAGAAGGGTGATCTTTTTTTCTGTCTATTTAGGTCTTTGTAATTTGACAGTAGATCTTTAGAATGTTACTGGTTGATACAGTTTTGATTCAGAGGTTTTTATGATTCATTAATTTTGGAGGTATACGCAGGTTTGATTAAAGGAAGTAGCATATACACGTAGGTTGGCTTCACTAAAGTAGTGTAAACATTTTGACATATGATTTGTGAGGTTATAGTTGGTTCTGGTTGATGATGTAGGTTTCTGGGTTTAGCACAACATTCTAGTTACAGTGATCTGACTGTTCAGATTGACTGATTGTTGGTAGATGCAATTATGGCAGTGGTGATTAATTGTGAGCTTATGTGCAAAGAGTATCTAGTCTGAAAATTTATGAAACATGGTCCCTAGAGGAAGAGATAAGGTCGTAGCCTTCTGCAGGTCGATGTATATGTACTGGTAAACATATCGGTTAGTACAAGAGCTAGGGGGTTGTAGCTCCCTTCCAGTAGAAGCTAGAGAACGAGAGAAGGTTGTAGCTTTTTACAGGTGGGTGCCTACGTACTGGTATGAGTCTGAACCAATACATGATTATAAACAAATTTTCTTTATATTAAAAAAAAGACAAACATGGCCATAGCATGTGGTTTTTCTCCCACATTGGGTTTCCACCTTAAATCTTGGTGTTCATGGTGTTTCTTATGTGTGATGGTTTATTACGTTATTACTGCACATAGTTACTATTTAATAAAGTACTGATACACTAATTAAATATCAAAACATGATGAATTAAATGAATCATAAGTTCTCTAGTTATACAATTTTTTCCTTAATAACAGTTGTGTGCACACACGAGTTCACTTCACTGAAGTAGCGTATATAAATCTGATTGTGAAATTAAAATTTATTAAATTGTAAATATTGATTCCCCCCCCCCCCCTCTAAGTATTATTTCCAACACCTCCCAATCATCCCCTTCTACTTCATTGGCCTTTATTTCATTTTCTCCCTCTGAAAGAGAAGAAAACTGATTTTCTTGGACTTCTATTGTTTCTTCAGCATTTTCCTCTGGATCATCTTCCAAATACAATGGAGGTTGAATGTGATCTTGTTGCTCCCTTCTCTCCCTTTGCAAGAGCTACAAAGGAGGTCTCCTATACTGAGGATTGAAACTTTGGTTAGGAGCTGGTTGGTTTTGTCGAGGAGGGTTTTTGTTTTCTAACTCTAGTTTCACAAGCTTGTTAGATATGTTTCTTATCAACTTGTTCATTTCCTCAAGTTTCTTCTCTTGAGTTTCCTTTCCTTGGTTTGAGGAACTAGCTTCCTCTTTTCCCCTTCTCTTATCTCCATGATCAGTTCTCCCTCTCCACTTCCCAGTAGAGGTGAAATTTGCTTCAACTTCTAAAGCATCTATTTGAATCTGGTCTAAGGAGCAAGACTTCCTTTCTCTAAGAGTGAAACCAAATTCTGGTTCAAAGGCCCCAACAAAAACCACTTTAGCAGCAACTTGTGGAGGTTTGATTTCAGTAGGGAGACTATTGTACAATTTGTTAAACATTTTTATGAATTTTGACGCATCTTCATTATGTTTTTCTTCATAGCATTGAATTTAGTGAGGATATACACATGGTCCCTTTTCTCTCCCCATTTTTGCATGAAATAATTCTCCATCTCCTCCCAGGTAGTGATTGAAGAATTTGGTATGGATTTAAACCATTTCCTGGCTTCCCCATCAAGGGACTGGATAAAAGGTCTTAACACCACACATAGGTGTTCGACATTGAGATTTTTTGCAAATGCACAAAAAGTTTCTACATGCCTCTATGCTAAAATGTCATCTTCCCCTGTGAATCTTAGCAAGAACTTGACATAGTCTTATGTCATACAATTCAAGGGTTGTGGAAAGTCAAATGGGGCATATTTGTTCAGGAGAAATCTTGGGACATCCATATTGAGAAAGGGAGGTAGTAGAATATGTTGGGTCCCTATAATACTAGTGATTACCCCATTACTATTGTAGTTATACCCCTTATTTATATTGATGTGCCCATGTAGTGCCCATATTGTTACTATTGTGCCACATAGAAGCCCACTATTGTTATTGTTGTGCCCTACAATATTATTGTTATGTAGGCTTTGATTGTATTGGGACCACTTAGACTCCTATATATAGAAAGGAGGTATTTTCATTTGTATCATCCAAGAATTGTTCATTTATGTAATGTAAAGGAGGTTGCCCCCTCGAAGAGGCTGAATTCTAAGGCGTTGATCTATCTTTTCTATCTTTTCTTGAGCTGGTTTCATAACATTTGGTATCAGAGCTTTGGATTCTAGGGTTTCGCTGCTCCAAACAGGTCATCGTGGCATTTTCGCTATAACGTTTTTTTTGTGACGTTTCAGAAGTCGCAAAAAAAAACCCATTTGAGAAGAAATCGCGCTGAACCTTGGTTCCGAATTTCAGATCTTTTCGCGCGATATTTTCGGAGATATGATCTCAGGAAGTTGGTCTTTTTGCAGACTCCTGAATTACACTCAAAGCAGGTGACCGGGGGAAAATCGTCATAACTTTCTTTCTGAGCATCGAATTGAAATTTCGTAAGAAGTTACAGAAAGAGGACGAACTGTAGTTTTCTTTTATATATTTTTCAGAGTCAAGGGTTGAAACAGTGACACGTGGCACTTCATACAAGTTCGCTCTACTGAACCAGTCTATAATCAGGTCACTGCGGGAGATTGTGCATAACTCTTTCTTGGAGAATCCAATTTGGTTCAGACTAGTGGCATTGGAAAGAGGACACAGAAAGCTACTACAGATCACAATTTTAGAACTGGATGATTCGAAATTACAGAGGTACATCAGATTCAATATCAGGCTTCTACAAAGTAAAAAAAAGGTGTGTAGTTTTTATTTTTTATTTTTGCATAAGCTTGGTTTGAAGGAATTCAAAGGGCCTAGTAAAGCATTATTATCGGTAACTGATGCCCCGAGGAAAGAAAATGCAAATGCCTAGTAAGGAACCTGAAAGCTCTAGCATGACTCATGAAGAAGAGGAAGAAATGCTACATGATATATCAAAATTACAAGAATAAGTGCAACAAATGTCACGCTCACAAAAGCTAACAGATGCTAAGATAAAGGGCATGGAAGCTAAGATGGACGATTTGAAGACTGATTTGAAGACAGATTTGAAGAAAGACATGGCAAGTTTGAAGACAGATTTGAAGACAGACATGGCAGATTTGAAGACAGATTTGACAAATTTTCTACAAGAGATACTTACTAATGGTGAAAAGGTTGTAAAGGAAACTCATGATGTGAACAAAAGTAATGTTAATCATGATTCCATAGATTTAATGTTGGATCGAAGACCCACCATATTCCAAAAATCGATATGAGGAAGTTTGATGGGAAGGATCCCGCCACATGGATATTACAGATGGAGCAGTTCTTTGATCTCAATAATGTGCAAAACACACAAAAGGTACGTATGGCAACTTTATATTTGGAACCAAATCAATTTGTATGGTATCAATGGCTTTGCTCTCGTAAACAATTTATCACTTGGGCAATTTTTACGGAAGAATTGATAGCACATTATGAGGATACAAAAAGCAACACTTTTTTTAGCCAATTGATAAGTCTCAAACAAAAGGGTTCAATAATGGAGCACATTGAGGAGTTCCAAAAATTGAACATAAGGGTAAAAGATATTCCAGAGCAGCATAGGATTGATGTGTTCATAGGGTCTTTAAAGGATAATATCCAACATGATGTTCGCCTTTGGGAACCTGATTCATTAGAGAAGGCATTCAGGTTAGCAAGAAAAATGAAAAGCAAAATTATGGCAACTAGGAAGCATACCATTCACAACTATAAAGATGGAAGTGTTGTTGCCCATAGTCTTCCACAACCTACAAGGTTGACACCACAACAATTGGAAGAAAAAAGAGCAAAAGGGCTTTGTTACAATTGTGATAGAAAATACACAAAGGGTCATAAGTGTGGTGAGAAGAAATTATTCTACATAGATTGTGAAGAGGAAGAAGAAAAGGAGCAAGAAAGGTCAAAAGAAGAAGATATACTCCAGGAACAAAGCCTAGAGGAAGAACAAATAAATCCAACCATATCTTGTAATGCATTGGCGGGAATTACCACTCCTCAAACCATCAAGATAGAAGGACAAATCAAGAAGAAAAAGGTGATAGTGTTGATTGATTCAAGAAGCACCCACAATTTTATTCATTGTAGGGTAGCAAAAGAATTGAATTGCTTCCTATATCCAGCACCAGAGTGTCAAGCGATGATTGCAAATGGAGGAACAATAAATTGCTCTGGAAAGTGCCATAATATCAAGCTATCCATGGGAGAATATGTATTGACTAGCCCAATGCTTTCCATTCCAATGGGAGGTGCTGATGTTGTTCTAGGAGTCCAATGGCTACAATCCTTCGGTACAATAGCTTTTAATTTTCAAGAACTTTTCATGAAATTTTCTGTGGAAGGAAAGGAAGTTGAATTAAGGGGTATTACAGGGAAACCAGGAAAGATAATCAGCTCTAATGGTATGACAAAGCTTCTAAAAAAGGAGCAAAGGGGTGTAATTGCACAATTATGTTCGCTAGATGTTTCCACATTAGAATCATCTATTTCTCCAGATCTCCAAAAAGTCCTGGACAATCATTCCAAGGTATTTGAGACTCCCAAAGGTCTCCCACCTATGCGTGATCATGATCATGCTATTCATCTGATTCCAGGAAGTGTTCCTCCAAACATCAGGCCGTACAGATATCCCTATGTCCAAAAAAGTGAAATTGAACGTATGGTTGCAGAAATGCTAGAGGCTGGTATAATTCAACCGAGTCAAAGTTCTTTCTCTGCTCCAGTAGTATTGGTGCACAAGAAGGATGGATCATGGCGCATGTGTCCGGATTATAGGGAGCTCAACAAGCTCACTATTAAAGATAAGTTCCCCATTCCTGTCATTGATGAATTACTGGATGAATTGCATGGATCAATTTACTTCACCAAGTTGGATCTTCATTCAGGATGTCATCAAATCAGAATGAAGATTGAAGACATTCCGAAAACGGCATTTAGAACTCATGAGGGTCATTATGAATTTTTGGTCATGCCTTTTGGCCTTACCAATGCACCTTCAACATTTCAAGGTTTGATGAATTCAATTTTCAAACCATTCCTTAGAAAATTTGTGTTAGTATTTTTTGATGATATACTTATCTACAGCAAGTCTTGGAAGGATCATGTTGAACATGTCGACAGGGTGCTACAACTATTGGAAGAGAAACAATTATATGCCAAAAGATCCAAATGTTTCTTTGGAGTCCAGGAGGTGGAATATTTGGGTCATATTGTATCTCATGAAGGAGTTAAGGTAGACCCTACCAAAATTAAAGCCATTAAGGAATGGAAAATCCCCACATCCATAAAGCATTTGCGTGGATTTCTTGGGTTGACAGGGTATTATCGCAAGTTTGTTAAGAATTATGGGAGAATAGCAGCACCTCTAATGACATTATTGAAGAAAGATGCATTTTCATGGACTCCGGAAGCAACAAAGGCCTTTGAAAATCTTAAAGAGGCAATGTGCCAAGCACCGGTCTTAGCTACACCGGACTTCACAAAAACCTTTACTGTGGAATGTGATGCTTCAGGAAATGGAATTGGTGTTGTTCTAATGCAAGATGAAAGACCCATTGCTTTTGAAAGTCGTCCAATCAAGGGAAAGTTTCTAAGCAAAGCTATTTATGAGAAGGAAATGTTGGCAATACTCCATGCACTTAAGAAATGGCGACCCTACCTAATGGGAAGACACTTCAAGGTAAAAACAGATCATGATAGCCTTAAATACTTTTTAGAACAAAGATTATCCTCTGAAGAGCAACAAAAGTGGGTCACAAAGATGTTGGGTTATGACTTTGAAATCATCTACAAAAAAGGGAAGCAAAATGTGGTGGCAGATGCACTCTCAAGGAAGGATGAGGATGTGGAAGCATTTTTGTGCGCTATTTCTATCATCCAACCAGATTGGATAAATGAAGCAAGGGAGGAATGGAAGAATTACAAAGAAGTGTGGGCACTTATTCGAAAGCTACAACAAGATTCCAGTACGTCTGATACATTTAGCTGGAAAAATGATTCGTTATGGTACAAAGATCGCTTATACCTCTGTAAGAATTCCCAGCTAAAACAAAAGATTCTTATGGAATTGCACACTTCTCCCTTAGGAGGGCACTCAGGATTTTTAAAAACTTACCACAGGGTTAAGAAGGAATTTTTTTGGGATGGCCTTAAATTAGATATTCAAAAGTTTGTGGCAGAATGTTTGGTTTGCCAACAAAATAAAGTTGAAACAATCAAGACACCGGGTCTATTACAACCTTTACCCATTCCAAGCCAACGTTGGGAGGAGGTATCAATGGATTTTATCACAGGTTTACCCAAGTCTGAGGGAAAGAGTGTCATCATGGTGGTAGTTGACAGAATTACCAAGTATGCACACTTTTGTGCATTATCACATCCATTTAAAGCCAGTACAGTTTCTATTGCATTTATGGAAACAATTCAAAAGCTACATGGAAACCCAAAGATTATTGTAAGTGACAGAGATCCCATTTTCACTGGAAATTTTTGGACAGAATTATTTTCTTGTCTTGGTACTCAGTTAGCTCATAGCTCATCTTATCATCCTCAATCTGATGGGCAAACTGAGATAGTAAACAAATGTTTGGAAGGATATCTTCGTTGCTTTGTATCTGATAAACAGACACAATGGGTCAAATGGTTGCCTCTGGCTGAATGGTGGTATAACACTTCCTTTCATACAGCAACAAAAATGACCCCATTTATGGCACTTTATGGGTATCAACCACCATCCATCACATCATATTTAAGAGAATTTACATTGGAGTTATGAAAACTCCCACTTTCGATGAGCTCATAACTCTTGGTGCTTGGCCCCAACTCTGCACCCTTGGTTCTATGGAGTTCCCATGTCTGAGTGCCATATAATATCGGAGCCCCCTTCATCAGAAAATTTTCAAAAGCTAATTATAAAAGAGTTATGACTTCTCTTACCTCTGAAATATAGACCTCTGAAATGATGTCATGATGGCATCATCATCTCCATGCGGTGCCTCCTGAGTGGTGACACGTGTCACCCATATTTATCCCTTTAGACCCTCCAGAATGTCGGAATCGCCTTCCAAGTTTCATTTTCTAACCACATTATATTGACGTAATCTTCTCTTTTAGCTTCTCAAAGCCAACTATCTGTTTCCATGTGTCCAGTTTTGAGGAGAGAGAAAGGGTCCCTAGGGTCCTTGGTTTTGCACTGGTTTCCTTTGTATTTTTGTGACCAAGCAGTAGTCTATGTTGGAGCCCCTCTTCATCAGAAGTTTTTCAAAAAAGGAATTAAAAAGAGTTATGATGTCTTCAACCTCTGATATTCCTTCTTGGCACTTAGGTGCTCTACCTGCTCTACGCCCTCGATTCTTTTGAGTCTTCGTGACCAACTGCCACATGATATCAGAGCTCCTTTTATTGGAGGTTCTCCGAATAAGAATTAAGTTTCAATGGCCTCTCTTGAAGGATATTCAATCAACTAATAAAACATTAATAAAATAAATATCAGAAATATACACAAATCAGACATGGCAGAAAAGGCAAGAGCCTCATTGTATTATATTCTTCACACTCTCAATGTAATTACAAATAATTTTTATGATTATAGCATAGTATGGATTAGAGTTCTTTCACCGAGGTGAAAGAGGTTTATTCCATAGGTTTTAGTTGGGGATACGTAAAGGTTAGAAAGGTTTTTGCTGTATCATATTATACCTTGAGCGTAGCGTAGCTTTATACCTTGAGCCCTATTCATTCATTCTTGATTTTATTAATGCCAAATATTTTGCGTTTGTAATAAGTAAAAAAAAATGTTGCAGTAGGATGTAAAAAAACATACAAAATAGCTGAGAGGTGGGGTTGGAGTAGCCGACACTTACCAAAGACATTTTGTCCTCTTTATTTTCTCTTCCTTAGGCCCTCGATTTGGATTTCCCTCCGGTCCTGTCACGATGGCAGAGGCTCTTATTCTTGCATCTCAGAGGTGGGTGTAGGCTCTTCCTCTTGCAACTCAGAGGTGAGCGGAGGTGGGCTCAGGCTAGGGAAATGGTAGAGGCAGGATTTCCTCTTGCATATTAGAGGTGGGCGAAGGTGATCTTGGGCTAGGGAGATGGAGAAGGATTTCTGGAAAAAAGTACTTTGGGGAAAGCCTCAGCTAAAAACCCCACACTAGATATGCATGAGTTTCATGTGTATTGGGTCTTTCTCAGAATAGACATGCATGAGTTTCTGATGAGGGAATCTTTAGTTAACTGGAGTAGCACTAGTTGAGTACATTAATGCATTAATGCATCAACTAACTATTAACTCACTATTAGTTCCTCAAACAATTTGGAACTAATCTAACTGGACTTAACTTAGTAAACTGAGTTAACTAATTACAACTCAAATATAACTCAATCTTTTCTCCTTAATTTAAGGTAACTCTTGCATGACTTCAGAAAGACTTCTTACTTGAATTTCTCCAACTAATTAATTTAAAATAAATTAATTAATTATTTCCAAGCAGTTGTTAAGACTAAATTCGATTTTAATTCACAATTTAATTCAAGGACAAGTTAAATTGGAATATTCTTGTTGCCATATTTCAACAAAATTGAGAAAATTTGAATTTCCATATCAGGAAACAACTTGGAGGTGGTTAACTGAGGTGACATGGATCCTATCACTCAGTTCGCTCAGTAAATTCGAGTTAGAGGGCTTGGAGTTCAGTTAAGCATGTGTGATTTCTAATTTGTAGCAATCAAGATCAATTTCAAGTTGTTTTCAGTTAATCTAGTTCTAATTGTTGATAGAACTAGTGGAAGGTTAGTTGTGCAGTGGGACAACAGTATAACTCAGTGATCATCTTGTTAACTGATCAGTCAGCCCAAAATAGCTAGTGCATGCAGATAATTTGAATTCCCCAGTTATGGTGGAGATTCCAAGGCAAAGTAACATCAGTTTTATACTAGTTTGAGTGTACAGGTGTTGCATGCAGTCAGATGATCAACCTTGGGAATTGTACAAATCAATTGGAGGAAAATTCCTAAATAACAGGGGCCTAATTCCTCAATATTTGCACAAGGAAATAGGAGCTCAAGCAAAGGCAGAAATTTGCTAAGTTTGGGTTAGAGCTTCTCATTGAGCATATAGATAGGTTATTCGCTTGCAGGTTGAATTGAGAGCGAGCTACCAATTATAATACATTCTCTATTCTTCTGATTAATGCAAGCAGGCTTAAGGGGTTTTTAGCAATTGTTTTCCCCTAGAAAAATAATGTGCATGTGTTTTATTTCTTATTGGATGTCTGAGATTTTTGTTCTAAATTGTGAATTGAATTCCACATAGTAGTAGAGTAAAATTTTGTCTCTTGATTTAGATTAAACTTTTCTTGAGCAGTTGTAATTCTACACCACATTTCTAAATGGTATCAGAGCTTCTCACTGAGATGAGATATAGGTTATTCACTTGTAGGTTGACCTCAGAGAGAACTAGTAATCTTAATACATTCTCTATTCATATGATTAATGCAAGTAGGTTTAAGGGGTTTTCAGCAATTTCTTTCCCCTAAAAATATTGTGCATGTGTGCTATTTCTTATTGTATGTTTGAAATTATTGTTCTAAATTGTGAATTGAATTTCGCAAAGCAGAAGAATAGAATTGCGTTTCTTGATTTAGATTAAAATTTCTTGAGAAATTGCAATTCTACGCCATATTTCTACATGGTATCAGCGCATGATTCACATTAGAATAGGGATTTTGAAGTTGTTTCTCAGGAGGTTCGAATTTACAGCTTCAATGTACCAGTATCTCTTGAAAGTTGGGAATATGACCTTCAACAGGATGAGATTAGAGTATGCATTATAAGGCAGCTTGAATTGCATTGCATGGAAGGATCACATGGAGGCGGTGCTTGATGATAATGGATTGCTAGAATATGTCAAGAAAAAAATTACAAAACCAGGATTAGTTGATACCAAAAACCTATCTCAATGGAATACAGATGCATCCAAGGGGAGGAGAATAATATTGGAGGGAGTGCAAGACAACATTGCCTCAAATATCCATGGGAAATAAACTCCTTTCACAATGTGGAAGGAACTAACAGATCTGTTCGAAAATAGCAGTGACCGTAATAAAGTGACTCCCAATGACAAAATTTGAAATATCAAGATGCAGAAGAATGACATTATCATATAGTATCTAAGCATATTTACACAATTTCATGATGATATTGGAGGGGTTGGTGTGAATGTTTCAGAATATGACCTTGTGAGCCTAATTATTCTAGGCCTTCCCAAAAGTTGTCATAGCTTCCATGACTCGGTGAAGGAGAGGGAGAAATTAACAAATTAGGAACACTTGTGATCCGATTTGGTACAAAAAGAGATTAGGCAGAATACTGGAGTTGGAACCTCATCCAAGGGCAAGGATGAAGAAAATTTTGCATTGGTTGGAAACAGAAAGAAGGGAAAAGGGAATAAATATAAAACCAAATCCAGCCATGGGGGAAAGAAGAAAGACTTGTCCAAAATAAAATGCTTCAATTGTCATGAATTCAGGCACTGTGCTATGAAGCGTCCACACAAAAATTCTAGCAATAATAAATTAGGAGGAGCGGCAGGTGAAGCTTTAACTTCACCGTTTGAGCTTGACTTCTTCCTTATCACATGTATGGCCAACATGGTGATGGGGAATGTGTGGTACTTGGACTCTAGTGCCTCGTTCCATATGACTGCCTCGTTCCATATGACAGCTTGTAGAGAGTGTTTGGTGACCTGGAGGAGAAAGATCTCCCAATGCATATTGAGTTGGGGGATGATGGAAGGTATAGTGCTACTGATATTGGTATAGTAATCTTTCAGAGGGAGTTAGGACCCCTTCTTCACCTTAAATATGTCATATTTGTTCTAGGCCTAAATAAGAATCTCATCTCTATAGCAATTTTGGAAGACCATGGTTATGATGTGATCTTCAGCAAAGGGAAATCATTCCCGAGACACATAGCCACTAGACATGTGAATCATATTGGGATTTTTGTGAAGAACATGTATAAACTTGATGTGGAATAATGTGTTGCATTAAGCAGTAAGGCGGAGAAAGTGCAAAGTTATGATATTGGTGAACTTTGGCACAGGAGATTGGGCCATTTGCATCATGGCACCTTAAAGTTTATGCAGCAAATAACCACTTTCCTCCCTAAAGGATCACTTGAGTAGAAGGATGTCTGAAAAGGTTGTACCATAGGGAAGTATGTAAAATCCACATTCCATGATCGAGACAATAAAGCACATACAGTCTTGGAAAGAGTTCACTTTGATGTTTGTGTACCTTTCTCGATATCCTCCACTACCATACATAAATATTTTGTTATTTTTAATGATAATTTCTCAAGAAAGTGTTGGATATTCTTCGTGTGGAAGAAGGATGAGACATTCTCAAAGTTTGTAGAATTCAAGGCACTAGTTGTGAAAGAGATCGGCAAGAAGGTGAAGGCTCTCAAGAGTGACAATGGAGGTGAGTATGTTTCGAATGACTTCAATAATTTATGTGTGAAAGAAGGCATGTAACATAACAACCTACCTGAAAAACCAGAGTCCTCATCAGATTCTTGGTATGATTACACCGGACGAGGTTTTCTCAGGAATAAAGTTGGATGTGTCTCACTTCAGGATTTTTGGATCCTTTGTTTACTACCATGTCTCCAAATATTCTAGGAATAAGCTTGAGTCAAAAACATATTTGGGAGGTTTTTTGGGTTACACCGAAATGCCACACAATTACCATGTGTACTTACCTTACCTTAGAATGACAATTGTGCAAAGGGATTTAAAGTTTGATGAGGAGAAAGTAATGTGGTGCTCTCGTGAGAGGGTGCTTTAGATCCCACCAGAGGAGGAGATTTTAGCTCCAAAGTAGTAGCCTCGAGAGGAGCCTCAAGAAGTTTCGAAGTAGCCACAAATTAGGGAGCAGAGAGGAGGTAGAGTGGAGACATCCACTCAAGAATAACCATCCAAAGAAGGAAGAAAAAGGACCAGGGAAGATGATAGATTAGTGCAGGATGTGAGGGAGAATGTGGGCATCTCTTCAAATTTGCACAGGAAAAAGAAGCCACCTGAGAGGCACATTGGCTATAATGACTAAGCTTGCAGAGACCAAGCCATCCTCTTTCGAGGAAGCAATTAAAAAACCTATTTGGGTTGATGCAATGGTGGAAGAATATGAATCCATTATAAAGAACAGTTTTTGGGAAGTGGTCCTAAGACCGATAGATAAATCATTTGTGGTTTCAAGATGGATATTTAAGGTTAAGCATGCAATAGGCAGAAGCATATGGAAGTATAGACCATATTGGTGGCAAAAGGATTCTCTCAAGTTGAGAGAATTGACTATGAGGAAACCTTTTCTCATGTATCAAGGTATTCATCCATTATATCTATTATTGCACTAGCTACGTAGATGGGGTAGAATATCCACTAGATGGAACTAAAAATAGAATTTCTCATTGGAGTTATTGAGGTGGAGGTGTACATCGAGAAACCGAAAGCTTTTGAGACATTTGATCAGGAGTCTCATGTGTGCATACTCAAGTGAGCAGTGTATGGTCTCAAACAAGCACACCATGCTTGGTATACCAGGATCGACATTTATCTCACTAGTTTGGGCTTCACCAAAAGTGAGGCAGATGCAAACCTCTATCATATATTGGTAGAAGGTAAATTGCTTATCATTGTTTTATATGTTGATGATTTAATATTGATTGGTGATGAGTAGTTGATCAAATATTACAAGGAGGATCTTGCAAGGGAATTTGAAATGAAGGGCATGGGTCTCATGCAATACTTCCTCGAGTTGGAAGTATGGGAAGGAAATGGGGAATTTTTTGTGTCTCAAGGAAAGTATGCCAATGAGATACTACATAGATTCTACATGGAGAGTTGTAAACTCATGGAGACACCTCTACCGACCAACTAAAGGAAGGAGGATGCCACTTTACGTGAAGAAGTGGATGCTACCATTTATCGGTAGCTAGTGGATTCCCTAATGAACCTTGTGAACACACGACCAGATATGTGTTATTTAGTGAACTAGCTGAGCCAAGCTATGGTTAGGCTGACCAAATTTTATTGGAAGGTAGCAAAGCATGTTTTACGGTACCTCAAAGACACTACCCAATTTGGATTATGGTATAGATAGACAGAGGGATGTTGGGTGTGGAGCCTAATTATCTTCTTGATTGTTTAGAGGTTTTTGTTTCAGTCCTGTTGGATCCCTATTCATATCGGGGTGGCAACGCCGCCCATTTAATCACCGCTAGGGGGGGCGATAATGACTTTATGAGCCCCCCCAGCGAGGGTTCAGGAGAAGTGCCCCCTTATAAAATATTGTAATTTCGTAGTCAATAAGGGTCGTTCATTAGGTGTATGATCTAATAGATAAGTTATCTTAATTTAAGGTTTTTTCCCTAGAAGGAAAACCTTGGTTTATATGAGGGAATTTTATTGTGGTTGTGTATGATTATTCTAAGCGAGAGAGAGTGGAGGATATGTGAGAGAGAAGAAGAAATTATAGCAGATCTGTTGTAGGTTGTATCCCTTCATTTTGCTGGATAATATAAAAGGAACGACTTGTTGTTTCTCTATGTATGTAGCCCAAATTGGGTGAACCACGTATATATGTGTCTTTATTGTTTTATGAGTTTTTGTATTTGTGTTTTCACAATATTTTTTGTATTTCATTACTCCGTTAATTAATTTCTAACAATGGGTATTAGAGCCAAAGGTCTATTTGGCTAATAAAATCGCATGAGATAAGTGTTCCTCATTCAAGTGGGAGCAATGGAAGAAGATGGTAGGTTTAGCGTAGAGAAATTTAACAACCAAAACTACCAGCTATGGAAGATGAAGATGAAATATTATATGTATCAGAAATATTTGTACCTACCATTGAGCGGAAAAACAAAGAATTTGATGAGTGTGATGGACACAGAATGATAGATTGTCGAAAGAAAGGAACTAGGAACAATACAGCTATGTCTGGCAGTGTCGGTGGTGTTATCACTCAGGTTTTTCCTAAAAGTTGTAAGAAAGGGAATACTGCCAAGGTAACCACAGAACAATCTTTTAGATGTAGAATCCAGCCAATTTGTATCCAGAGAGGGCTCTCTCTTTATGATTTAGCTTTGTTTTTTAAAGGTTTTTAGGCTAGTTATGAAGTTCAAGGGTTTTCTTTGAGTTTGGGTGGTGAGATTCAATAGAACGGAGAGGTAAGACAGAATAGTTCAGTCCATTGGGCATGATGGATTCAAAGAAGATGGCTTTCTGGATTTGGTTTGTTAACAGAGGATGGTTTTACAAAGCAAGGAAGTCAAACAGGGAACAAATTGAGACTTGAAAGTAGGTGGAATGGGCTCAAATGGGTGAAGGGAAATTAAGAATCCTTCAACATATTGAAAAAGGGAAAATGAGTGATTATTGACAAAGAGCAGTTAAGAATTATTCACCAAGTAATTAACATGAAAGAATCAGGAAACAGGAGAAATTAAGAGTTCACTGTTCATTCTAATTCTGAAGAAAACACAGAGAATAATAAATACTGAATACAGAGTGCAATCAAGCAAATTATAGAATTAACCTTTTTCTTTATCATTCAGATTATGAAACACAGATGATATAGTAAACTAGAAAAATGTAAAACACAAGATACAGGGGACTTATTGATCCGGAGGTTGATTCAAGAATTCTATGACAAGTCCTCTGCTTCAATTTTTCATCCAGTAGGCCAGACAACAGATGTTTCCAATAGCTTTGTATTCCAAAATTTTCAGTATTACAACACAGTCTAAGAAATTTACACACCACCACAGACCACCTCCCAAACTCTAATGGAGGAGGTCTTTTATACAACAAAATATGTACAACCTATATCTCATAACAGCTGTGAGATAATATCTATTTTTAACCTAAAATAGTTTACAAGTAACATAGAAGTAGCTCGAGAAAGATAACTGATGTTGTGCTGGAGGCAGGCCTTTAGGGTTCGTCTTGCAGTTGTCTTCTGTAGTAGCTCTGCGCTGACTGCCTGCCTTAACTGTGCATTAATTCTGATGTGATACACCTTAATTGCTCTGATACACTTTGACTTCTGATTTGATACTCTTCAATGCTGATCTGTTGTGTCTTTAATTTTGATCTAATATTTCTTTAATGCTGATCTGTTATGCCTTCAATTTTGATCTAATATTTCTTTAATGCTGATCTATTGTGCCTTCAATGCTGAACTGATACACTTTAACTTGTCTTCTGCTGGCAATTTTATTTCTTTCTTCTGCAAGCTCGGAAGTCCTTCTGTTTGGTTCAAACTGTGTTTGTAGAGGAAGAAACTGTAAAATGGCAGGTCGGCAGAGGCCGAGAGCTCGTTGCTGGAGTCTTTTTCTAGTCTGGAGGCGGTCGAGAATGAACTTCGAACACGGTGATTTTACTTTGCAGGAGAGCGCGGAGCGCTGTATGTAGAAAAACATAACAAAAATAACCCTTTTCCCTTCTTCTTGACAAAAATGAAGCTTGGCGGGAACTTTTTGTTTTAAAGGACGGATGATGCCAGCGGGAGTATGGGCAGATGACATGGCAGTGACATCAGCGAAGGGCAGCTGACATTAGTGGATGATGTCAGCAGAGGGCGGTGGTAAGCAGTTTTGCCCGCACCGCTTTTGGGGCTGGGCGGTATCGGGCCGGAGGCAAGGGATCACAGCTGGAGTGCGACGCATGTCCTTGGTACAGCGGCAAAACCACCAGTTCCCCACGCGTTAACATTTGGCGATGATGGCGGCCGCGAAATGATCATCGACCGTCGGATGTGAGGGCGCTGATCAGACAGTGGACGGTGCATGGAGATGGCGGGAGATTATGTTGTGGGGCCAAACAAATAAATAATTTTTTTTATGGTTTTCGGGGTTATTTTCATTGGTTGGGGCTTGGTTATTAATCGACCCAGATGGTGATTAATCCCTTTAGCGCGGCGGGGGCTATGGTTCTTAATAAACTTCAAACAAGTTTATCAATTCCATTTTTTTTTATATACAGCAGATATGGTTATAGTTAACCAGGGGCGGAAATATTAATAATGCGGGGTTTTTTTGCTATATTTACATAGTACGGGGAAGGGAAATTTTTACATGGGAGTTATATAATAAAGGTTAATTGTTAATATGAAAAGATGAAAAATGAAAGCGCCAAGTTAAAAAACAATTTGTCTTTTGCAGTTTAACTTAGGCTTTGAAGGGGAAAAAGGTTTTATGAATGAGAAATATGGCTATTTCCCTAAGTAAAAATAGGAATTTACTTAGGCAATTGATGAAATGGAATGAGTAGATTTTTCGGGATATCAAGAAGATCTTAATACCGTTAGGGAAGTCAGTAAATGATTTGGGGAAAAACATGAAGGGAAGTTAGTTATGAATCTACCTCGCTTGAGCTGCATCAAAATATCTGCCTTGCAGGAGTGAAAGTCTGTTATGAAACCAGCTCAAGAAAAGATAGAAAAGATAGATCAACGCCTTAGAATTCAGCCTCTTCGAGGGGGCAACCTCTTTTACATTACATAAATGAACAATTCTTGGATGATACAAATGACAAAACCTCCTTTCTATATATAGGAGTCTAAGGAGTCACAATATAATCCAACCGACCTAACAATAATAATATAAAGCCACAAAAATAACAATAGAGGGATTCTATGGGGCACAGAAATAACAATATGGGGGTAATAGGGGCACAACAATATAAATAAGGGGTATAACTACAATAGTAATGGGGTAATCACTAGTATTATAGGGACCCAACATGCCCCTCTCCTTCAAAAAAGTGTTGTCCTCAACGCTTGAGTAGTTCTGGATACTTCTGCATAAAATTCTCATCCTCCCATGTGGAATCTTCAGCAGATAAGTTCTTCCACTTGATAAGATACTCTGAAATTGATCGATTTCGTAGCTGTCGAGTTCTTGTTTCTGTGACTGCTTCCGGTTCCAATATAATTTTTCCTTCCTCATCAAGTTCTGGCAATATTGTTTGAATTGGGAGCTTGTCACCTATAACCTTCTTTAAACATGAAACATGGAAAACTGGGTGCAATCGAGAAGCTGCAGGAAGCTCCAATTTGTATGCCATAGTACCAATCTTTTGCAACACCTTGTATGGACCATAATACTTTGGTGATAATTTATTATCCTTCTTAGCTTGCTTTAGGGACATTTGCTTATATGGTTGTAGCCGTAGGAATACCCAATCACCTACATCAAAACTTCTTTCACTGCGATGTTGATCTGCCTGTTGTTTCATTCTATTTTGTGCCAACACGAGGTTATCCTTTAAGAGTTGGAGGACTTGTTGTTGATGTTCGATGTGATGTTCCACTGCCTGAACCTTAGAATTTTCTCTTAAATATGATGTGATGGATGGTGGTTGATACCCATAAAGTGCCATAAATGGGGTCATTTTTGTTGTTGTATGGAAGGAAGTGTTATACCACCATTCAGCCAGAGGCAACCATTTGACCCATTGTGTCTGTTTATCAGATACAAAGCAACGAAGATATCCTTCCAAACATTTTTTACTATCTCAGTTTGCCCATCAGATTGAGGATGATAAGATGAGCTATGAGCTAACTGAGTACCAAGACAAGAAAATAATTCTGTCCAAAAATTTCCAGTGAAAATGGGATCTCTGTCACTTACAATAATCTTTGGGTTTCCATGTAGCTTTTGAACTGTTTCCATAAATGCAGTAGAAACTGTACTGGCTTTAAATGGATGTGATAATGCACAAAAGTGTGCATACTTGGTAAGTCTGTCAACTACCACCATGATGACACTCTTTCCCTCAGACTTGGGTAAACCTGTGATAAAATCCATTGAAACCTCCTCCCAACGTTGGCTTGGAATGGATAAAGGTTGTAATAGACCCGGTGTCTTAATTGTTTCAACTTTATTTTGCTGGAAAACCAAACATTCCGCCACAAACTTTTGAATATCTGATTTAAGGCCATCCCAAAAAAATTCCTTCTTAACCCTGTGGTAAGTTTTTAAAAATCCTGAGTGCCCTCCTAAGGGAGAAGTGTGCAATTCCATAAGAATCTTTTGTTTTAGCTGGGAATTCTTACAGAGGTATAAGCGATCTTTGTACCATAACGAATCATTTTTCCAGCTAAATGTATCAGAAGTACTGGAATCTTGTTGTAGCTTTCGAATAAGTGCCCACACTTCTTCGTCATTCTTCCATTCCTCCCTTGCTTCGTTTATCCAATCTGGTTGGATAATAGAAATGGCACACAACAATGCTTCCACATCCTCATCCTTTCTTGAGAGTGCATCTGCCACCACATTTTGCTTCCCTTTTTTGTAGATGATTTCAAAGTCATAACCCAACATCTTTGTGACCCACTTTTGTTGCTCTTCAGAGGATAATCTTTGTTCTAAAAAGTATTTAAGGCTATCATGATCCGTTTTTACCTTGAAGTGTCTTCCCATTAGGTAGGGTCGCCATTTCTTAAGTGCATGGAGTATTGCCAACATTTCCTTCTCATAAATAGCTTTGCTTAAAAACTTTCCCTTGATTGGACGACTTTCAAAAGCAATGGGTCTTTCATCTTGCATTAGAACAGCACCAATTCCATTTCCTGAAGCATCACATTCCACAATAAAGGTTTTTGTGAAGTCCGGTGTAGCTAAGACCGGTGCTTGGCACATTGCCTCTTTAAGATGTTCAAAGGCCTTTGTTGCTTCCGGAGTCCATGAAAATGAATCTTTCTTCAATAATGTTGTTAGAGGTGCTGCTATTCTCCCATAATTCTTAACAAACTTGCGATAATACCCTGTCAACCCAAGAAATCCTCGCAGATGCTTTATGGATGTGGGGATTTTCCATTCCTTAATGGCTTTAATTTTGCTAGGGTCTACCTTAACTCCTTCATGAGATACAATATGACCCAAATATTCCACCTCCTGGACTCCAAAGAAACATTTGGATCTTTTTGCATATAATTGTTTCTCCTCCAATAGTTGTAGCACCCTGTCAACATGTTCAACATGATCCTTCCAAGACTTGCTGTAGATTAGTATATCATCAAAAAATACTAACACAAATTTTCTAAGGAATGGTTTGAAAATTGAATTCATCAAACCTTGAAATGTTGAAGGTGCATTGGTAAGGCCAAAAGGCATGACCAAAAATTCATAATGACCCTCATGAGTTCTAAATGCCGTTTTTGGAATGTCTTCAATCTTCATTCTGATTTGATGATATCCCGAACGAAGATCCAACTTGGTGAAGTAAATTGATCCATGCAATTCATCCAGTAATTCATCAATAACAGGAATGGGGAACTTATCTTTAATAGTGAGCTTGTTGAGCTCCCTATAATCCGGACACATGCGCCATGATCCATCCTTCTTGTGCACCAATACTACTGGAGCTGAGAAAGAACTTTGACTCGGTTGAATTATACCAGCCTCTAGCATTTCTGCAACCATACGTTCAATTTCACTTTTTTGGACATAGGGATATCTGTACGGCCTGATGTTTGGAGGAACACTTCCTGGAATCAGATGAATAGCATGATCATGATCACGCATAGGTGGGAGACCTTTGGGAGTCTCAAATACCTTGGAATGATTGTCCAGGACTTTTTGGAGATCTGGAGAAATAGATGATTCCAATGTGGAAACATCTAGCGAACATAATTGTGCAATTACACCTCTTTGCTCCTTTTTTAGAAGCTTTGTCATGCCATTAGAGCTGATTATCTTTCCTGGTTTCCCTGCAATACCCCTTAATTCAACTTCCTTTCCTTCCGTAGAAAATTTGATGAAAAGTTCTTGAAAATTAAAAGCTATTGTACCCAAGGATTGTAGCCATTGGACTCCTAGTACAACATCAGCACCTCCCATTGGAATGGAAAGCATTGGGCTATTCAATACATATTCTCCCATGGATAGCTTGATATTATGGCACTTTCGAGAGCAATTTATTTTTCTCCATTTGCAATCATCACTTGACACTCTGGTGCTGGATATAGGAAGCAATTCAATTTTTTTGCTACCCTACAATGAATAAAATTGTGGGTGCTTCCTGAATCAATCAACACTATTACCTTTTTCTTCTTGATTTGTCCTTCTATCTTGATGGTTTGAGGAGTGGTAATTCCCGCCAATGCATTACAAGATATGGTCGGATTTATTTGTTCTTCATCTAGGCTTTGTTCCTGGAGTATATCTTCTTCTTTTGACCTTTCTTGCTCCTTTTCTTCTTCCTCTTCACAATCTATGTAGAATAATTTCTTCTCAGCACACTTATGACCTTTAGTGTATTTGCTATCACAACTGTAACAAAGCCCTTTTGCTCTTTTTTCTTCCAATTGTTGTGGTGTCAACCTTATAGGTTGTGGAAGACTAGGGGCAACAACACTTCCGTCTTTATAGTTGTGAGTGGTATGCTTCCTGGTTGCCATAATTTTGCTTTCCATTTTTCTTGCTAACCTGAATGCCTTCTCTAATGAATCAGGTTCCCAAAGGCGAACATCATGTTGGATATTATCCTTTAAAGACCCTATGAACACATCAATCCTATGCTCCTCTGGAATATCTTTTACCCTTATGTTCAATTTTTGGAACTCCTCAATGTGCTCCATTACTGAACCCTTTTGTTTGAGACTTATCAATTGGCTAAAAAAAGTGTTGCTTTTTGTATCTTCATAATGTGCTATCAATTCTTCCGTAAAAATTGCCCAAGTGATAAATTGTTTACGAGAGCAAAGCCATTGATACCATACAAACTGATTTGGTTCCAAATATACAGTTGCCATACGTACCTTTTGTGTGTTTTGCACATTATTGAGATCGAAGAATTGCTCCATCTGTAATATCCATGTGGCGGGATCCTTGCCATCAAACTTCCTCATATCGATTTTTGGAATATGGTGATTCTTCGATCCAACATTAGCGTCTATGGAATCATGATTAACATTTCTTTTGTTCTCATCATGAGTTTCCTTTACTACCTTTTCACCATTAGTGACCCTTTCTTGTAGCAACTTCTTCAATTCTTCCATGTCTGTCTTTAAATCTATCTTCAAATCTGCCATGTCTCTCTTCAAATCTATCTTCGAATCATCCATATTAGCTTCCATTCCCTTTATCTTAGATTCCACGCCATTTATCTTAGATTCCACGCCACTTATCTTAGCTTCTGTTAGCTTTTGTGAGCGTGACATTTGTTGCACTTGTTCTTGTAATTTTGATATATCATGTAGCATTTCTTCCTCTTCTTCATGAGTCATGCTAGAGCTTTCAGGTTCCTTACTAGGTGTTTGCATTTTCTTTCCTCGGGGCATCAGTTACCTATAATAATACTTTACTATGCCCTTTGAATTTCGTTAAACCAAGCTTACACAAAAATTTAAAAAAAAACTACACACCTTTTTTTCACTTTATAGAAGTCTGATATTGAATCTGATGTATCTCTATAATTTCAGATCATCAGGTTCTGAAATTGATACCTGTAGTAGCCTTCTGCGTCCTCTTTCCAATGCCACAATTCTGAGCCAAATTGGATTCTCCAAGGAAGAGTTATGTTAAATCTCCCATAGTGACTTGCTTTTAGATTGGTTCAGTAGAGCGAACTTGTATGACGTTCCACGAGTCACTGTTTTAACCTTTGAATCTAAAACACACATACAAGAAACTATATTCCATCCTCTTTCTGTACGTTCTTATGAAATTTCAATCCGATCCCTAGAGAAAAAGTTATGACGATTTTTCCCAGGTCACCTGTTTTGAATGTAATTCAGGAGTCTGCAAAAAGACCAACTTCCTCAGATCATATCTCTTCAAATATTGCGCGAAAAGCTATGAAATTCGGACCTAAGATTTAGCGCGATTTCTTATCAAATGGGTTTTTTTTTCGACTTCTGAAACGCCACAGAAAAAAAAGTTATAGCGAAAATGCCACGATGACCTGTTTGGAGCAGCGAAACCCTAGAATCCAAAGCTCTGATACCAAATGTTATGAAACCAGCTCAAGAAAAGATAGAAAAGATAGATCAACGCCTTAGAATTCAGCCTCTTCGAGGGGGCAACCTCCTTTACATTACATAAATGAACAATTCTTGGATGATACAAATGACAAAACCTCCTTTCTATATATAGGAGTCTAAGGAGTCACAATATAATCCAGCCGACCTAACAATAATAATATAAAGCCACAAAAATAACAATAGAGGGATTCTATGGGGCACAGAAATAACAATATGGGGATAATAGGGGCACAACAATATAAATAAGGGGTATAACTACAATAGTAATAGGGTAATCACTAGTATTATAGGGACCCAACAAAGTCAACACACCTTTTGAAACATAATCCATCACAAGTATCATTCTACAACACCATTCTACCTACCCGGCCTACTTTGCCTAGCATTTTTTCTTCTCTTTCTATGGGTGCACTTGTACTAGCAAAACCTCATCAACTTTTCTTTTCTTTTGCATGGAAAACCTACCTGAGTCTGCACTTATTACATCCAAGGGCTCAGATTAAATAGTTGAGCTCCTTTGCTTCTCTATCTATCTACTTATCTGCCAAGATTAAACAGTTTGGCAGATTTTTATTCTCTATCTCTAAAACATGGAATTCAAACATGAACTAGCCAAGATTAAGCTATTTGGCCATTCATCAATTATGGCATAAAATTCAACAAGCTGCACACAATGCTTTCTTTACAGAAAAGATTAAAAAGTAGTGGCTTTTTGGACTTGCACACTTTCCTGGTCTATTTTTGTTTGGGTTTCATTTTTTTTCATTTTTTTCCTTTTGACCATTTTATTCTTTTTACCCTTTGATTTTTGTTTTAGGGCATATCCTCTTTACATTTTTTAGATTTTTTTATTTTTTGGTAATATGGAAACCTTTGCAACAAGGAAGGATGAACATATTATAAAGCTCAACCAGTCAATCATGAAATATGACACCTATTGGTATAAGAGTATAAAAGGTAGCATTTAACATTTCAAAGGAAATGACAACAGAAGGTTTAATGACAACATTGGCCAAACTATATGAAAAACCCTCAGCCTAAAATAAGGTATTTGTTACGAATAATCTATTTAACATGAATATGTCAAAAGGAGAATCCATTGTTGATCATTTAAATGAATTTAACATGGTTACCAATTAGTTAAGTTTTGTAGGTGTAAACTTCGATGATGATGTTAGGGCTCTATTATTTCTATGCTCATTGCCAGAAGGTTTTAATGGCCTAATTATGGCTATTCGTAACTTTGTCTCTGGATCTAGTACTTTAAAGTTTGATGATCTTGTTGGTGCCATCCTTAACAAGGAAATGCAATATAAAAGCTCTGGTGAGACATCAAATATTGCTTTGACTATAGAGACTAGGGGAAGAAAAATGGAAAGAAGAAGGATCCCAATAAATCACAGTAAGTCAAGAAAAGGAAGATCCAAGTCCAGATTAGGGATAGTGTGCTAGAAATGTGGGAAGAAAGGACACCTGAAGAAATACTATAAGTCATGGAAGGGAAACGAAGGAGATGGACAACAAGAGAACAATCATGCAGTGAATATGATAGGTGATGTGTTGCAATATGCTTTGATTCTTTCTTTAGAAAATATTATTGATGCATTGGTGGTATATTCAGGGACCTCATTCCATGCCACACTTGATAGGAAACATTTTCATGACTATGTTCAAGGAGATTTTGGACAGTTCCGTCTCGGTGATAATAAACCCTATAAAATTGTTGGAATGGGTAAGGTTTTTATAAAGCAAAAAATTGGAAACCATTGGCTATTGGAGGTAAGGCATGTTCTAGATCTGAATAAAAATCTAATTTCAATGGGGAAGTTGGGAGGTCAATGTTTTGTAACTACTTTTATAGAACAAACCTAGAAGGTCACTAAAGGATCCCTGGTAATAGAAAAAGGAGAAAAGGTTGGTACATTGTATTTATGTAATGGTATTTCTAATTATGTAAATGATTTAACCTCCAAAGGAGAAGATACGACTTGTGGCATCAGAGGCTTGGGCACATGAATGAGAAAGGGTTTCAAATTCTTTACTCAAGAAATTTGTTGTCGTGTTTGAAGCACGTTGATTTGGATTTCTATGAACAATGTGTTTATGGAAAATAGAAGAGAGTCAGATTTATCAAAGTTGGGAAGGAAAAGAAGAGTGAAAAATTAGAGCTTGTGCATACAGATGTATGGGGACTTGCCCACGTGTCATCTCTCAGTGGCTCTCTCTATTATGTTACTTTTATTGATGATGCTCAGGCCAAAAATCCATGTAATAAAGTTAATAAAGGAAAAATAATAACCAAGGTCGTGGGACACGTATTCCAAGCTGAATTTTGGGCAAAAACATAGTGATGGGGGTCACTTGTGATTAATTAATGGCTATGGAAATTGGCAAAGGTAATGACAAAGGCTTTGAAAAAGGCATTAGATTTTTATTGGAATTTTATTTATGAAAGTAATGGAAAATAGAGGAAAAGGAAGGTGAAAGGTCACAAGTTGGATGTGAGGAGGAAAATGAAGGAAAATAATGGAAAATTGAAGAAAATAGAGGCCTCATTAATAAAAAGGCTTATGAGGATCAGTTTGTATATTTTTGTCAGTTTAGTTTTGGAGCTCTCATTCTATTCTCTCTCTCTTTTATACTCTTGGACACTTAAGAGTTTCCTTGGAGCACTCTTGGAGGAGTGTCGAATACTTGGGATTTGGATAAAGAAGGAAAAATAAGAGAAGGAAAGTGTAAGAGGACAATGGGATTAGCAGCTACAATGAGTTTTTCTTGTAGGTACCGAGTTGCATGTATGATTTCCTTGCTAGTTTTGGCATGCATGGCACATGCATGTGGTTTTTTGGTTATGATTTTTCATTGGCATGGAGGATTTCCAAGATTGATAGTGGTCTTTCCTAGCCTTTCCATTGCCTGGATAGCCATGTTGTTATGGGTTTCTTTCCTCTTATTTTCTGGTTGGTTCTCATGTTCCTTATGGTTATGGTTTGAGTTACTAGTTCCTAGAGCCTTGGTTGGACAAATGCTTTGGAGTCCCTGTAAAATATTGGGTTGAGTTACTAGTCCTGTAAGCCTTGGTTGGAACAAACTCTCTGGAGCCTTGGATAGCTTGGGTAGAGACCGATCTGGTGATGGTTAATGACATCCAATCGTGAGGTGGAATCACTGGTTAAGGGTTGAAGTGGTTTGACCTTTGGAAGCAAGGGTTTGGTTTCATTTGATTTGTTTCATGAGATCCCACATTCATGCTTGGAATATGGCGCGAGGATGATTGGCTGAAAGGGAGATTTATTTTATCCCAATCTATGGTCTAGTGGTATGTGGAAGCCCCTGACTCGGTTGGACTTGCATATTTTAATAAGAGCTCCTTTTTCCTTTGGTATTTTATGATTAAATGTACTTTCCATTATGTGGATTCAATGGTTGTTTCTTCATTGATATATCATTGTTATTTGTTGGTTATAAGCATGTTTTATGATAGTTATGACGTATGGATCTCATCATTTTTTGTTTAGTATATGAAATGTTAATGAATGAATAACATAATAGATAATAATGCAGCTACTGTGAGAAGGTATCATTCGTCTTGATAATTCTCAGATAAGTATGAGATCCCTATGCTCAGATCCGTTGTTATTACTTGTATGTTTCATGCTTATGATATGTTTGACGAAATGTTTGTCATGGCTAGTAGGGGTCAGATCAAGTCCTTGATCAAGTGTTATAATTAGTAACCTTGTTTCAATGTTATTTATCATTTTGTTTCATGAAGTTCTGGGTAGTGGCCTGAGTCCTAGCCCTAAAAAAGTGGCACAGAATCTGGGGTCGCTGACACTGAACTATCTAAAACAGGCCACAGTTGCATGGATGCCTTATTGTGGGAGCGATTGGAGGGTCCCAATCTCATGCATGCCTTATCATGAGAGTGGTGGAGGCTCTAGTTCAATGAAAAAGAAAGTTCTCTCAAGTGTTGGACACTTGAAGCAGTTGGATGGCTCCTGAAGGTTCTTTAGCTTCAGAGGAAGGTCAGATTGGTATTTTCATGTCAATTCCACTTAACTGTACATGGGGAGTTAAATCATATCATAGTAAGTCTTTGTCACATGTTTACCCTAGTCGACTAGTTAGCTTGGGTAAATGTGGGAGAAGAGGTGTTACAGAGTGGTATCAAATCATGCTTCTATTCTCCTTGGGTGATGTCTGGTTTCTGTTCTCCTTGCAGGAATGTGTTTTCATATGTACATGATGTGTCATTATGCTTGTGTTTTATGTGCTCGTTTTGTATGCATGGTGGTGCTCATGGTGGTGATCATGGTTACCATTGTGATGTCATGCAAAAGTTGATGGTTTTGTTGTCAGAATGTGTTCATCATGAATGCATGTTAGTGTTTGTGTGTATTGTGTATAAATGTGTGTTATGTGGAATTTTGCATCTACGAATAAACTCAATTTCCCTAGGTGGGTAGCTACACCTAGAACAATAGATTTAAAGCGCCTAACCTTTTTCTATAGAAGATAAATAAGATAAGGTACCTACTTGTTATCTTTTGCTTTCCCTTTATCTCCTTTGTATGGCTCTCATCGCTCCCTCTCGAACTTAATCCGCTCGACAAGTACCTGCAATCATAAACAGAGGACAAAAACCAATCAATGCAAGAGATCTATCTACTATAAGCAAAGGGAATCGAAATAATTTACACATATAATCATCACATATAAAGACAAGAATATGAGAAAAGGTGTAAATAGATTTATTAAGTAGAAGGAAGAATTACAACCATGAAGTCCGATCCATTGTCACTCTTCCAGCTTGGGTTCCAACCAAAATCACATCAAAAGCACAACACTTTGGCTGCATAACAACACTTTCTTACAATCTCAAACCTCACACCAATAGTATCTCCTTACAAATTCTCAAGGTCGAGCCCCTGATCACTTAGATGAGTGCTCAATTTCTAGGAAAATGGAGGTTTGGTCATAAATGAGGGTATTGAATGGCCTTCCAAACTTAGAGCTATTTTCCGTGGATGAAGGGATGAGAGGATAGGAGGTTACTTAACTCATTCCCTATCCAATTTTGAGCTCATAGGAGATGATAAGCATGGGAATCTTCTAGATGGCTCCAGAAGATAAGAATATTCCCAGAACCCTATGATGATTTCCCTGAATCTTGCCCAGCACAGGTCAAAGTGGGCCTAAGTGCTCTGGAAAGCACCCTGACATGGACCTACCTGCACTGAAGCGCACTTACCCCTGACCAAGGCTATGTTGGTCCCTCAAGGAGGCGTTTCTGGAGGGCTTCAGGCCAAGAAACTCTCAGGTAAGGAGGCATTCAAAGTGATGACTTGTTTAGGGCATGTAGCAACTGAATTAGGATTTTATGATCCCTAATAGTACTAATCTGAATGATGGGGAGTGATGTTCCAAAATGGATCTGTAACAGCTGCCCCCTAAAGGATGAAGTTGAAAATGATAATGTTGAGTGATATGCTTTACGATGTGATGAGGAGGTTCCAAAGTGGACGATGACCTGCATCGATTACAATACATAATATCATGATATTTTTATTTTTTCTCATGAATTTCTGAGGGAAGGCATACCCATGTTCAACATATAAAATTTCATTACAAGTACATAGATAGTCATCTACAAATATAGACCCATAATCAAATGACCATCAATGTATAGCCAGTGTATGGATGATTTGGTACTTTCCTGAAATCGCAGCCCGGATGGATGAAACTATATCTAGGGTCTTCTATCTCATTTAATCGTTTGCTCAAGTACGAGTCTAACCATGTGAATATGTGATCTGAAGTCGAACATGGGAAGACATCGTCTGATTACCAGCCAATGATGTAAGTCGTTAACAGACGTGAGAGAAATCACTAATAATGATAATGGTCCTCAAGGTACTATAGTGCATTCTGCATGGTGTGAATGGATGTTTTGATGTTGAACACCATACAAAGTCTTTTGGTCAAAGTCCAGTGATGTCAGCTTATCGCCAGAAGCGAGAAACCTGCCATTGATGTATGCAAGCCTCAAGGTACTATAAGGGTGTTTCTAAGTCAACTTCTTGGATAATGTGCTGATGTCGACAAGAAGCGACTCGTCGCAGGAGGGTCTTGATGTATCCCACATCAACGACACGAAATGAGTATAATGATTTTTGGAGATGGAATGTGACTGACGACACAAGGTTTAGGAATGGCAGTCATGAAAATGAAGGTTTATGAGTATTGCAAAGGATGAATTTTTGACTGAGTGACTTCTCTTGAACATGTCGGTGACACTAAATGAATTGGCAGCATTACCCAAAACCAAAATAATGGATGGTATGATAGACCAAGGTATGATGACCATCAAGTAGATAACCCAACCCATGTAGTCACAATGATGAAGTGAAAGTGTCATGTTCAAGAGCGACCTGCTGCCATAAAGTGGTTTACCCCTTTTCCCATTTTCCCCAATCATTGTTGACCAGTACCTCTTTATTTTTTATCAAGATTGAGGAGGATAACATATGCTTGTTGTATAATTCCACCCTTCGGGTGAATCCATCGCTATGTGATGTTTTAACGAGTCTGGCAAAGGTGAAACTCAGTATTGTCATGATGGACAAGTTTGTCACTATTTGATGTTTTAACAAGTCTAACAATAATGATAACTTGGTCTTTTTCATGTTTAGAGAGTTTGAAAAGGGACAAAAAGAAAACTCCACAAGTTCTTTTTAGTAAATTTGTCTCTCAAGTCCGAAAAAGAGTAAAACAATACAAGAGAGAACCTATTGACCATGTTCAATCAACGTATTCCTTTTTCGTGAATAATCTATCTATGTCCGAAAAAGGGTTAAACTTATACTAAGTAGATGTCATTTCCAATCTGTTAACGAGCTTAAAAGGACAAGTTCTTGGCAATATTTTCATATTTTGAGAGTCTAAAAAGAGCTTAAAGAGGACTCCATTTAGAGGAACGAGTGGTGTCTAGGATAGCAATTGGTTCTGATAGTGTTGGAACTTCTCAAAACATGTTTATTTATGTGAAGAGGTTGGCTAATAAGACCACTCATTGCAACTGTTTCTCAAAAAGGTTAAAACAACCAAGTGAAAGCGTATGATCGGCCAAGAAGATAGTGACAATGGAAGGAGAAAAACCAAGGCTCATCTGATGGAAGAGGCTGATAGAATGGCAATCATGAGGGTTAAGATGGAGATGGGTTCATCTTTACACAAGCTTTAACCATAGGTAACTATGCTTCGATTCATCATGTTTACACAGGCTTGAAACGAAAAACTATGCTTGGATTGGTTTACATGCCCCCAGCATGATGACTCGATTCTAGATGCATGCCCCCCAAGCTTCATTGCATTCACCTAAGTAGACTACTCATGGCTATGAGGTGGATGGAATGAAGGTTCATTTACAAGATCAAGTGAAAGACTCGACTGGGATTTTACGATATCTATTCAAAGACTCGAATTGGAACTTTGCTTTAGGGGACCTTGTTTCATTTTTTAATGAACTTGACACAAGACAAGGAACTCTACTCATATTCCTTGTTTCATTTTTTAACGAGATTGACCCAAGACAAGGAACTATGCTCATATCCTTTGTTCCATTTTTTAACGAGCTTGACACAAGACAAGGAACTATGCTCTGGGACCTGTTTCATTTTTTTTTAATGAAGTTGACACAGTAAAAGAACTATCCTCATATTCCTTATTTCATTTTTTAGCTAGGCTGACACAAGACCAAGAATTATCCTCATGTGACCTGTTTCATTTTTTAATGAGGTTGATACAGTAAAAGAATTATCCTCATATTCCTTTGTTCACGACCCATAAGAGGTCATGACTTCCAAGAGGTTCTCATCAGACGAGAAAACAATGCTTTGGAAGGGATCATTAGAGAGATCTGGTTCCAATGCCCCCAGTACATAATATACAACATCACGGAATTGATCGTCCGTTGATGTAGGCACACCATTGGGACAAAAGGACCATTTAGGGAAGATGGTTGACTGGAGGCCATATTTGGACTAGGAAATGAAAGCTGGTCAATGGTGACAATTGTGCCTTCATGCGGGAAACACATCACTCGAAAGAGTGTTGAAACAATAGCTCCCATGTCATAAACATAGTCGCGCCTAAGAAGTAAATTTTAATCTAAAGGGCCTGGGACTACCATCACATTGAGATAAACAAATTTTCCTCCCAAAGTAATAGGCAACTGAGGAAGGATCCCCAATGGTTGATTGGTTCCTCTATTAAAAGCCAATAGATTCTGGGTAACAAGCACAAGTGGTGGCGAACCAAGTGCTTTCCAAGAAGTAGAGGAAAGAATACTCACATATGCACCTTCATCTATAATAGTGCCTAGTACAATCATATTACAAACCTTTACTATGATCTAGAAAGGCACATAAGAGGGAAGACGACATCCTGCCAGTCGATTCCAATCAAAGGAAGTGATCAGACTACTTGGAGGGTGTATCGTAAGAACGAGAGAATTACCCCCTTGAGTTACGAGAACAAGAGGATTTTCCTCTTGTTTTGATGGAAATGGAGGATTTCCCCCAAGCTCATTGGAATCTAAAGAAACGAAAAGAACATGAGTGGTGTCATACTCACTCTCTACAGGAAAGGTACGATTACCTAAAGGTGAAATCAAGTCAAATGTTTCCTCGACCTGTGGTTGGTTAGGTATAGACTCATGGGATTCACATTCAGAGAGAGTGGGTTTGATCGATGTTTGATTTAGGTCAGTCACTTTATTAATTAGTGAAGGATTAAGGGAGAGTCTCCTGTAACCATATGGAAGTCACTGCGGGGAAGCAGGACAGTTATCCAACACTTTTTTGGCTTCATCCAAATAGGGAAAAAGGTGAATGGGGTGATTCCCTTCACATAACCTACAGGGAAACTTAACTTTACCCTTCTTTCCATGAACTTTACTACCACTAGTTGATGGTGTGTCACCAACAGGATCTCCAGAAGTTGATGGCACAGAATGATGTGAACGAGAAGACCATTCTTCTAAGATCTGAGGAATACTAAAACAATTCCGAAGAAGGTGGTCTCTTGCACAAAGTTTGCATGGATATCGAACTTTATGGGGCTTATCAGACGGTTTCTCATCAGAAAATGCATTCAAAGCAATGGTTGCTTGGTTCCCCCCTGTTGAATTTTCTTCTTCTTCTTCTTCTTCTTCTTCCCTTTCTTCTTCTTCTTAGCCACCTGGTTACTAGTGTCAATACATTCACCAAGTGAAGAGGAAGAAGGGGAGGAAGAAAAAAATGAGGAAGAAGGCAAAGGGTCAACTTTAGGATCAACTGGAGGTTGATTTTGTCGAGTTGGAGGAGTACTCAATTGCGGAGAAATCACGACATTTTGAACCAAGGAGGTTGAAAACAACCATATTGGAAAGCTAATGGTAAATCCCGGAAGGGACAATGTAGCCATATAAGGAGCACCAATATTTCCGAAAGGAGGAAAAGGACTAGGATTCCCATCAAATGGAATTCCTTGATCAGTGGACTTCGAAGTTGTTGCCATATGTCTCAACCTAAGATCAATTAAGGAGTGAGCATGGAGGATCTTATCCGCGGTCAATTAATTTTATTTTAATCAAAATAACATAACAAAACAAAAGAGGGATAATCTAGGAAAAAGGATTACCAAGCAACTGTGAACTGCAATATATTGCCTCAATAAACCAAGGACTTAACATACGTGCAAGAAATCTCCCCAAATGTTGTGTTTGGTGTATCACAGTGTACAAGGTGGCTGACTTAGTTACCTAAGGATGGATAGCAACCTAATTTATTCCTCCCATATATACCCAAAAGTACGTGGAGGCAAAATCCATGTTAGCATTGTCTAATGCGAAATTGCACAATGAGAGCATTCCTTTATACTTTATGTACTGTAAAACTGCCCTATATACCTAAAGGTATGTGGACGAGCTATGATATACTCACATGTGTGGAATGAGGTATCACACTCAGAATGTATCGTAGACAAGTTAGTGACAGCTGCTATGTTTTACGACACCGAAACACGTCTTTAGCCTAAAACCTCTAAATGTTTTGCGTTAAGTGACAATGCTCCATTAAGTTAATTGATATAACATTTAAGTTGATATTGATTAAGAATTTTCCTTCCAAGGTTCACCAAGTGATGTCTTTGAAATTCCTAGAATGCAACTAATATGATAAGCATTCTTTCCAGTCAATTTTAACAATGAAAACCTTAGCTAGTAGGGATAGAGTAAAGAACACATCTAATGCAATTTCCCTAAACTATTCCTATGAGCACACACAAACTCTTTCAATGCACAATGCAAGTTTTTCTTTTCAATTCCCTTAATTTTGAAATGAACAAAAGGAAACTAATGCACATACAATCAATCAATCTTTTTGAAAGAACGAAGACTTTACGACAGTTCCTTTTCGAAAGAAATGAAGACTTTTATGACACTTTCTTTTGAGCAAAGATTAATCGACTATAAACTAACTTTGACAATGAATTGATAGTGATAAAGAAATAATTTAAGAAACACTAAACAATCAAGGCCAAAGTAGGGCTAGCAAAGGAAACACAAATTGATTTCAGAGACACAAGCATCATTGATCTTTTAGCAAGCAGAAACAGAAGGAAATTTGGGAAAAATCAAGTCAAAGGAGGGATTTTTTGACCTAAGGAGGATCAGTGCAGCCTTGAATGGGAGAAAATGTGCTTCAAATCACTGTCCTCAAGCCAGGGGTGCTCTGTAATGCTCTGTCTCCTTACCAAACCTGCGCTGGTGCCAAAGAGGCCATCTTAGGAGCTTTCAAGCACATTTTTTACCAAAAATCCCTTCAAAAAAGGCTGAAACAAGATCAATGGAAGCAAGTAAAGTCTACTAGGGTGTACTAGGAAGAAAGTAAACTACCCGAAATGATGATCGTTCCCCAGTGGAGTCGCCAATTTGGTATGTGGAATTTTTCATCTACAGATAAACACAATTTCCCTAGGTGGGCAACTACACCTAGAAAAACATATTTAAAGTGCTTAACCTTTTTCTATAGAAGATAAATAAGACAAGGGACCTACTTGTTATCTTTCGCTTTCCCTTTGTCTCCTTTGTATGGCTCCCATTTCTCCTTCTCGAACTTAATCCACTCGACAAGTACCTGCAATCATAAACAAAGGACAAAAACCAATCAAAGCAAGAGATCTATATACTATAAGAAAATGGAATCGAAAGCATTTACACATATAATCATCATACATAAAGACAAGAATATGGGAAAAGGTGTAAACAGATTTATTAAGTAGAAGGAAGAATTACAACCATGAAGTCTGATCCATTGTCACTCTTCCAACTTGGGTTCCAACCAACATCACATCAAAAGCACAACACTCTGGCAGCATAATAATACTTGCTTACAATCTCAAACCTCACACCAACAGTATCTCCTTACAAATTCTCAAAGTCTAGCCCCTGATCACTTAGATGAGTGCTCAATTTATAGGAAAATGGAGGAGGTTTGGTCATAAATGAGGGTATTGAATGGCCTTCCAAACTTAGAGTTAGTTTCCATGGAGGAAGGGATGAGAGGATATGAGGTTACTTAACTCATTCCCTATCCAATTTCAAGCTCATAGGAGATGATAAGTGTGGGAATCTTCTAGATGGCTCCAGAAGATAAGAATATTCCCAGAACCCTATGATGATTTCGCTCAATCTCGCCCAGCGCAGGTCAAAGTGGGCCTAAGTGCTCTGGAAAGCACCCTGACATGGGCCTACCTACACTGAAGCGCACTTACCCCTAACCAAGGCTGCGCTAGTCCCTCAAGGAGGCATTTCTGGAGGGCTTTAGGCCAAGAAACTCTCAGGGAAGGAGGCATTCAAAGTGATGACTTGTCTAGGGCATGTAGCAACTGAATTAGGGTTTGATGAGCCCTAATAGTACTGATCTAAATGATGGGAGTGATGTGCCCAAATGGATCTGTAACAATGTGTGTTTTATATATGTTGTTATGAATTCATTATGTCTAGTTGGTGTGTAGTTGTGGCATAATGCATGGTAACTAGGTTATGATTAAGATGTTGTCTATATACTGTGATGATTATGATTATACATGTATTTCACTAATCTGGTTGATCTTGTAGATGAAAAAATCTTCCCCTGAACTAAACTGAGGTACGTTGATTTGTTTATGATTTGATTTAGCTAACATGATATAACTTGTAGGAAGAAAAGATCAAATATGACTGGAAATATGGTAGACTACAACTCACGAGATTCTCCCTATATATCAGATAAGCAACATGGTGAGGGATATTCTCCTGACATAGAAGGCACTTTGATAAGTTTGAAGGAAAAAATAAGGATTTGCAAAGAGGATAATGACCGAATCATTCAATCACAAGAGATACTTGTTATGGCATAGGAGAAACAAGTAGAAGTTAATGCAGTGATTCTTCATATCTTGTCAGACTTGCAAAGATAATGACCGCTTAGAATCAGTCATGGACATGAGGATAGGACTAATGGAGCATATGGTTGTAGGTCACATGGTGGGCATGGGTTGGATAGAGATGACACAATCAGAGATGGTAGATTCTTGGATACACCTGATCAACAAGGCAGTGGAAATGGGATTTAGTCTAGTTCTAGTTTAGATAGGTATCATGGTCATCATCGTTATCATCCTTACAGGAGGAGTGATAGGGGATATTTTCCAGATGAGTTCAAGAAAGCAAAGCCACCTACATTTGATGGGTAAATGAATAAGTCACAGGATGCATAAACATGGTTGCTTGGGATGAATGAGTTCTTCATATTACATGATTACTCAGAGAACATGAAAGCCAGGATAGTGATTTTCAATCTTAAAGGTAAAGCACACATTTGGTGGGAAGATGTAAAGAATGTCAGGGGCATTCGAGAAGAGGATTTGACGTGGAATGAGTTCAAGAGACTTTTCAGGAAGAAGTATCTATCGGAGAGATACTATGATGACAAGGCAAAATAATTCTATGAGTTGAAGATGGGATCTATAACGGAGTACACTAGTAGATTTTTGGAGTTATTGAGATATGTGCCTTACCTCAAGGAGGAGAAGGCCAAGATTCAGAGATTCTTCAGTGGGTTTCTAGTAGCATTCAAGGATAGGATTGAGTTCAATGAGTCTAGATCATTGGAGGAAGCCATCAGGAAGTTAAAACATTGTTAAGATCAATCAAAGAGCAAATATGAAACTAAGAAGGATTGGAAAGGTAATGAGAATAATAAATGAAAATGGGATTAAAAGCAAACAAGACCTCAAGACATAGGTAACAAATAGAATGCAACACCTCCTAAGAAGTTCAATGCATCTGATAGAGGACATGGATTTTGTTATAAGGATCAGAACAAGAACAAGGGTGATGGTAAGAAGCCCTTACAGTGTTGTACTTGTGGAGGAGATAATCGTAGGAGAGATTGTTCACAAAATAAAGGTGGTAGGCCTCATATCTACAATGCTCAGGAGGCACAAAAAGTGGGGGATGTTGGACAGAGTATTCCTCGGATTTATGCATCATTAGATAACTGGGAGGCAGATCACCAAGCATTTATTATCGAGATGGACAATAAGCTTTATGATCAAGTTGTTTCTATTTTGATTAACACTGGATCTAATTATAGTTATGGTAATACTGACCTAGTGGATAAGTTTGGTTTGAATAAAGAAGTACATGAATACTTTTGGTTAGTGCAGTTGGCTACAGGTGAAAAGAAGAGAGTTCATCATTGGGTCAGAGCTTGTGCATTTGAGTTGAATGGTATGCCTACCTCAGCACATTTGAATGTATTGTCGTTGGGATCATATAGTTTTCTTTTGAGTATGGACTGGTTGTATCTTCATAGAACCAAAGTGTATTGTTATGACAAGGTCATTGTGTGCTTGGATGACACTGGGGAAAAAAGAGTCTTGCAGGGTACGAAGAAGGCATAGTTATGCAGGCAAAGTGCATCCATAGGAAAGGGTGTGTGTTATTCATAGTGCATATTTCCAGTGACAAAGGTAAGGAAGTTGAGGATGCAGATCTCTTGAGAAAGTACTCGGTTTTACAACAATTTCAAGATGTGTTTGCGGATGTTGGGTCCCTATAATACTAGTGATTACCCCATTACTATTGTAGTTATACCCCTTATTTATATTGTTGTGCCCTATTACCCCCATGTTTTTATTTTTGTGCCCCATAGAATCCCTCTATTGTTATTTTTGTGGCTTTATATTATTATTGTTAGGTCGGCTGGATTATATTGTGACTCCTTAGACTCCTATATATAGAAAGGAGGTTTTGTCATTTGTATCATCAAATAATTGTTCATTTATGTAATGTAAAGGAGGTTTCCCCCTCGAAGAGGCTGAATTCTAAGGCATTGATCTATCTTTTCTATCTTTTCTTGAGCTGGTTTCATAACAATTGGTATCAGAGGCTTTGGATTCTAGGGTTTCGTTGATCCAAACAAGTCATCGTGGCATTTTCGCTATAACTTTTTTTCTGTGATGTTTCAGAAGTCGCAAAAAAAACCCATTTGAGAAGAAATTGCGCTGAACCTTGGGTCCAAATTTCAGAGCTTTTAGAGCGATATTTACGGAGATATGATCTGAGGAATTTGGTCTTTTGCAGACTCCTGAATTATACTCAAAACAGGTGACCTGGGGAAAATCATCATAACTTTCTCTCTGGGGATCGGATTGAAATTTCGTAAGAAGGAACAGAAATAGGACGGACTTTAGTTTCTTGTGTGTGTGTTTCAAATTCAAAGGTTGAAACAGTGACTCGTGGCACATCGTACAAGTTCGCTCTACTGAACTAGTCTAAAAGCAAGTCACTATGGGAGATTTCACATAACTCTTCCTTGGAGAATCCAATTTGGGTCAGACTTGTGGCATTAGAAAGAGGACGCAGAAGGCTACTACAGGTCGCAATTTCAGAACTGGATGATTCGAAATTACAGAGAGACATCAGATTCAATATCAGGCTTCTATAAAGTGAAAATAGGTGTGTAGTTTTTTTTTTTTTTTTTGTCTAAGCTTGGTTTAACGGAATTCAAAGGGCATATTAAAGCATTATTATCGGTAACTGATGCCCCGATGAAAGAAAATTCAAACACCTAGTAAGGAACCTGAAATCTCTAGCATGACTCATGAAGAAGAGGAAGAAATGCTACATGATATATCAAAATTACAAGAACAAGTGCAACAAATGTCACGCTCACAAAAGCTAACAGAAGCTAAGATAAGTGGCGTGGAATCTAAGATAAATGGCGTGGAATCTAAGATAAAGGTCATGGAATCTAAGATGGATGATTCGAAGACAGATTTGAAGAGAGACATGGCAGATCTGAAGACAGATTTGAAACAGACATGGCAGATTTGAAGACAGATTTGACAAATTTTCTACAAGAAATACTTACTAATGGTGAAAAGGTTGTAAAGGAAACCCATGATGTGAACAAAAGTGATGTTAATAATGATTCCATAGAACTAATGTTGGATCGAAGACCCACCATATTCCAAAAATCGATATGAGGAAGTTTGATGGCAAGGATCCCGCCACATGGATATTACAGATGGAGCAGTTCTTCGATCTCAATAATGTGCAAAACACACAAAAGGTACGTATGGCAACTATATATTTGGAACCAAATCAGTTTGTATGGTATCAATGGCTTTGCTCTCGTAAAAAAATTATCACTTGGGCAATTTTTACGGAAGAATTGATAGCACATTATGAAGATACAAAAAGCAACACTTTTTTTAGCCAATTGATAAGTCTCAAACAAAAGGGTTCAGTAATGGAGCACATTGAGGAGTTCCAAAAATTGAACATAAGGGTAAAAGATATTCCAGAGGAGCATAGGATTGATGTGTTCATAGGGTCTTTAAAGGATAATATCCAACATGATGTTCACCTTTGGGAACCTGATTCATTAGAGAAGGCATTCAGGTTAGCAAGAAAAATGGAAAGCAAAATTATGGCAACCAGGAAGCATACCACTCACAACTATAAAGACGGAAGTGTTGTTGCCCCTAGTCTTCCACAACCTATAAGGTTGACACCACAACAATTGGAAGAAAAAAGAGCAAAAGGGCTTTGTTACAGTTGTGATAGCAAATACACTAAAGGTCATAAGTGTGCTGAGAAGAAATTATTCTACATAGATTGTGAAGAGGAAGAAGAAAAGGAGCAAGAAAGGTCAAAAGAAGAAGATATACTCCAGGAACAAAGCCTAGATGAAGAACAAATAAATCCGACCATATCTTGTAATGCATTGGCGGGAATTACCACTCCTCAAACCATCAAGATAGAAGGACAAATCAAGAAGAAAAAGGTAATAGTGTTGATTGATTCAGGAAGCACCCACAATTTTATTCATTGTAGGGTAGCAAAAGAATTGAATTGCTTCCTATATCCAGCACCAGAGTGTCAAGTGATGATTGCAAATGGAGGAACAATAAATTGCTCTGGAAAGTGCCATAATATCAAGCTATCCATGGGAGAATATGTATTGACTAGCCCAATGCTTTCCATTCCAATGGGAGGTGCTGATGTTGTACTAGGAGTCCAATGGCTACAATCCTTGGGTACAATAGCTTTTAATTTTCAAGAACTTTTCATCAAATTTTCTACGGAAGGAAAGGAAGTTGAATTAAGGGGTATTGCAGGGAAACCAGGAAAGATAATCAACTCTAATGGTATGACAAAGCTTCTAAAAAAGGAGCAAAGAGGTGTAATTGCACAATTATGTTCGCTAGATGTTTCCACATCGGAATCATCTATTTCTCCAGATCTCCAAAAAGTCCTGGACAATCATTCCAAGGTATTTGAGACTCCCAAAGGTCTCCCACCTATGTGTGATCATGATCATGCTATTCATCTGATTCCAGGAAGTGTTCCTCCAAACATCAGGCCGTACAGATATCCCTATGTCCAAAAAAGTGAAATTGAACGTATGGTTGCAGAAATGCTAGAGGCTGGTATAATTCAACCAAGTCAAAGTTCTTTCTCTACTCCAGTAGTATTGGTGCACAAGAAGGATGGATCATGGCGCATGTGTCCGGATTATAGGGAGCTCAACAAGCTCACTATTAAAGATAAGTTCCCCATTCCTGTCATTGATGAATTACTGGATGAATTGCATGGATCAATTTACTTCACCAAGTTGGATCTTCGTTCAGGATATCATCAAATCAGAATGAAGATTGAAGACATTCTGAAAACGGCATTTAGAACTCATGAGGGTCATTATGAATTTTTGGTCATGCCTTTTGGCCTTACCAATGCACCTTCAACATTTCAAGGTTTGATGAATTCAATTTTCAAACCATTCCTTAGAAAATTTGTGTTAGTATTTTTTGATGATATACTAATCTACAGCAAGTCTTGGAAGGATCATGTTGAACATGTTGACAGGGTGCTACAACTATTGGAGGAGAAACAATTATATGCAAAAAGATCCAAATGTTTCTTTGGAGTCCAGGAGGTGGAATATTTGGGTCATATTGTATCTCATGAAGGAGTTAAGGTAGACCCTAGCAAAATTAAAGCCATTAAGGAATGGAAAATCCCCACATCCATAAAGCATCTGCGAGGATTTCTTGGGTTGACAGGGTATTATCGCAAGTTTGTTAAGAATTATGGGAGAATAGCAGCACCTCTAACAACATTATTGAAGAAAGATGCATTTTCATGGACTCCAGAAGCAACAAAGGCCTTTGAACATCTTAAAGAGGCAATGTGCCAAGCACTGGTCTTAGCTACACCGGACTTCACAAAAACCTTTATTGTGGAATGTGATGCTTCAGGAAATGGAATTGGTGTTGTTCTAATGCAAGATGAAAGACCCATTGCTTTTGAAAGTCGTCCAATCAAGGGAAAGTTTTTAAGCAAAGCTATTTATGAGAAGGAAATGTTGGCAATACTCCATGCACTTAAGAAATGGCGACCCTACCTAATGGGAAGACACTTCAAGGTAAAAACGGATCATGATAGCCTTAAATACTTTTTAGAACAAAGATTATCCTCTGAAGAGCAACAAAAGTGGGTCACAAAGATGTTGGGTTATGACTTTGAAATCATCTACAAAAAAGGGAAGCAAAATGTGGTGGCAGATGCACTCTCAAGAAAGGATGAGGATGTGGAAGCATTGTTGTGCGCCATTTCTATTATCCAACCAGATTGGATAAACGAAGCAAGGGAGGAATGGAAGAATGATGAAGAAGTGTGGGCACTTATTCGAAAGCTACAACAAGATTCCAGTACGTCTGATACATTTAGCTGGCAAAATGATTCATTATGGTACAAAGATCGCTTATACCTCTGTAAGAATTCCCAGCTAAAACAAAAGATTCTTATGGAATTGCACACTTCTCCCTTAGGAGGGCACTCGGGATTTTTAAAAACTTACCACAGGGTTAAGAAGGAATTTTTTTGGGATGGCCTTAAATCAGATATTCAAAAGTTTGTGGCAGAATGTTTGGTTTGCCAACAAAATAAAGTTGAAACAATTAAGACACCGGGTCTATTACAACCTTTATCCATTCCAAGCCAACGTTGGGAGGAGGTTTCAATGGATTTTATCACAGGTTTACCCAAGTCTGAGGGAAAGAGTGTCATCATGGTGGTAGTTGATAGACTTACCAAGTATGCACATTTTTGTGCATTATCACATCCATTTAAAGCCAGTACAGTTTCTACTGCATTTATGGAAACAATTCAAAAGCTACATGGAAACCCAAAGATTATTGTAAGTGACAGAGATCCCATTTTCACTGGAAATTTTTGGACAGAATTATTTTCTTGTCTTGGTACTCAGTTAGCTCATAGCTCATCTTATCATCCTCAATCTGATGGGCAAACTGAGATAGTAAACAAATTTTTGGAAGGATATCTTCATTGCTTTGTATCTGATAAACAGACACAATGGGTCAAATGGTTGCCTCTGTCTGAATGGTGGTATAACACTTCCTTCCATACAACAAAAAAATGACCCCATTTATGGCACTTTATGGGTATCAACCACCATCCATCACATCATATTTAAGAGAAAATTCTAAGGTTCAGGCAGTGGAACATCACATCGAACATCAACAACAAGTCCTCCAACTCTTAAAGGATAACCTCGTGTTGGCACAAAATAGAATGAAACAACAGGCAGATCAACATCGCAGTGAAAGAAGTTTTGATGTAGGTGATTGGGTATTCCTACGGCTACAACCATATAAGCAAATGTCCCTAAAGCAAGCTAAGAAGGATAATAAATTATCACCAAAGTATTATGGTCCGTACAAGGTGTTGCAAAAGATTGGTACTATGGCATACAAATTGGAGCTTCCTGCAGCTTCTCGATTGCACCCAGTTTTCCATGTTTCATGTTTAAAGAAGGTTATAGGTGACAAGCTCCCAATGCAAACAATATTGCCAGAACTTGATGAGGAAGGAAAAATTATATTGGAATCGGAAGCAGTCACAGAAACAAGAACTCGACAACTACGAAATCGATCAATTTCAAAGTGTCTTATCAAGTGGAAGAACTTATCCGCTGAAGATTCCACATGGGAGGATGAGAATTTTATGCAGAAGTATCCAGAACTACTCAAGCGTTGAGGAAAACACTTTTTTGAAGGAGAGGGGCATGTTGGGTCCCTATAATACTAGTGATTACCCCATTACTATTGTAGTTATACCCCTTATTTATATTGTTGTGCCCTATTACCCCCATGTTGTTATTTCTGTGCCCCATAGAATCCCTCTATTGTTATTTTTGTGGCTTTATATTATTATTGTTAGGTCGGCTGGATTATATTGTGACTCCTTAGAGTCCTATATATAGAAAGGAGGTTTTTTCATTTGTATCATCAAAGAATTGTTCATTTATGTAATGTAAAGGAGGTTGCCCCCTCGAAGAGGCTGAATTCTAAGGCATTGATCTATCTTTTCTATATTTTCTTGAGCTGGTTTCATAACAGCGGAAGACATTTCAGAGTTGTCACCTCACAAGGAAGTGGACTTTTCTATTGATTTGTTACTAGGGGCAGCACCAGTTTCAAAGGAACCATATAGGATGAGCACACCGGAGTTGGTGGAGTTGAAGTTGCAGTTGAAGGAAATGCTTAACAAGGGATACATTAGGCCAAGTGTGTTTCCTTGGGGTGCATCAATGTTTTTTATGAAGAAGGATGGTACTCTTAGGTTCTGCATTGGTTACAGACAGTGGAACAAGGTAACCATCAATAACAGGTGTCTGTTGCTGAGGATTGATGAATTTTTTGATCAATTGAAGGGAGTAGTCATGTTCTCGAATATTGATCTGATATTAAGATACCATTAGGTACACATTAAGGAAGAGGACATCTACAAGACTGCTTTCCATACCAGTTACGGACATTATGAGTTTTTTGTAGTTCCATTTGGATTGACTAATGTTCCATCTACTTTTATCTGCTTTATGAATAGTTTATTGCAGGGTATTATTCAGACAAGTTTGTTATTGTATTCATTGATGATATATTGGTATATTATAAGAATGAGGAAGAACATGTCGAACATTTAACACCAGTATTGAGATTGTTGAGAGAGAATCAGTTATATGCTAAGCTCAATAAATACAGTTTCTTTCAGGCACAGGTACATTATTTGGAATGTGGTTTCCAAGGAAGGCATAACAGTGGATCTAGAAAAGATAAGGGATATCATGGACTGGGCAGCTCCTAGGAATGTGGATGAGGTAAGATCATTCATGGGGTTAGCAGGGTATTACAGTAGGTTCATTAGGAACTTCTCATAGATTTCTTATCCTATTACATCATTGCAAAGGAAGTGTAAGAAGTTTGAATGGACAGAGGAATGTGCAATGAGTTTTGAGCAATTGAAGTAGTTGTTGAAAAATGCTCCAATTCTAAATATTGCATATTCAGACAAAGAGTTTGTTGTATGTACAAATTCTTGCAAGAGAGGGCTTGGTGGAGTCCTTATGCAGGAAGGAAAAGTGATATGTTATGAATCAAGGAATTTGAATGAGCACAAGCAGAATTATTCGACACATGATATTGAGTTGGTAGCGATCATCCATGCATTGAAGATCTGGAGACATTATCTTCTTAGGAGGTTTGTAATGATGAGTGAACACAGTGGATTGAGGTATCTATTTGACCAACAGAATCTAAATGTCAGGCAAGGTAGATGGTTGGCCACGATCAGTGAGTTCAACTTTGAGATCAAGAACATTAAAGGTAAAGAGAACATGGTTGCAAATGATTTTAGCAAGGGGATATGGGTGAATTATATAGCATATGTGAGCTCCTATGGAACATATTTACAAGATCAAATATTGAAGGCAGGTCAGCGATGACAGGTATATGGAGCTTATGCATAGGTTACAAAAGGGTACACGTGATCAGGGTGTGGACTACCATCTCACAGCAGATGGATTGGTCATATTTAGGGACAAGATATATGTGCCAGATGATAGTGAGCTCAAGAAGATTATATTGAGGAAATTTCATGCTAAGTTATATTTAGGTCATCCAGGATATTAGAAGACATTGACAGCGGTGAGGAAATTCTACTATTATCCTAAATTGAAGAAAGAACTGGAAGATTTTGTGGCTAGGTGCTTGGATTGTCAATAGGTAAAAGCATAGTATAAGCATCCAGGTGGTCTACTACAACCAATTCCGATCCTAGAGTGGAAATGGGAGGTCATTTCCATGGAATTCATTACATTTTTACCAAGGATATCTAGACAACATGATTATATTATGGTTGTGGTTGACAGGTTGACAAAGGTAGCGCACTTCATTCAAATGAAGTCTACATATTCATCTAATGATGTATCATAGGTCTTCATCAGAGATGTAGTGAGGTTGCATGGTGTTCCAAAGAAGATAGTATCAGGTGAAGATTCAAGTTTAGTTATAGGTTCTAGAAATAGTTGCTTTTAGGTTTGGGTACAGAGTTGTCCTCCAGTATAGTTTATCATCCATAGAAGATGTATAGACATAGAGGGTCAACATGATATTGGATGACATGTTGAGGATGTATGTGATGCATCAACAATGGAGGTGGGAAGAGTATTTTCCATTGGTTGAGTTTTCTTACAACAATGGGTATTAGGACTCACTGAGGATGAGTCCATTCAAGACATTGAATGGGTGGAGTTATAATACTCCCATAAGTTGGACTGATCTAGTTAACAGGGTGTTGATAGGACCAGACATGTTGGCAGAGATGGAACAAGAAATGCAGGTAATCAAGAAGAATCTAAAGGCAGCACAGGATAGACATAAGAGTTATGCAAATCATAATAGCATGTTTAAGGAGTTTCAGATTAGGGAATATGTGTACTTGCGCATCAAACCCAAGAAGAACTCCTTATCATGTGCCAAGCTGGCACCTCGGTTTTGTGGGCCTTTCAATATTCTTGATAGGACTGGACTAGTAGCCTATCAACTTACATTGCTTTCGATAGTGCAATTCCATGATGTTTTCCATGTGTCATTGCTTAAGAAGTATGTTAAATATGTTAATCATGTGATTCATTGGTCTGTATTGCAGTTGGATCCAGAAGGAGAATTCTAGCCAGAGCCTCGGTGAATTTTGTAGAGAAATATTCTCATGCTCCAGGACCAAGCAATCGAGTAGGTTAAAGTGTAGTGGAAGCACTTTGGGCCTGATGAAGCTACATGGGATATGGTCAATTAGATGCGGGTTATGTATCCTTCCATATTTGTTGGTTGAGCAAATTTTTTCAGCATATGTTTTGGTGTGATTTTTTGGTATATGTATATATGTATAGGGATGTAAAGACTGCCATGATCTGTGTTATAAAGCTCCAATAAGTGGTATGGTTTTAATGTTGTTACGTTGTTATGTTTGTCATGTTGGTTTGCTTTACAACAAGTTGTTCATTGTAAACACTACAACGAGCTAAGTTATAAAGCTCCATGGGCAGTATGTTTTGCTTTCCAATAGTCTTGTTGGTTGTAGGTGTCATTGAACACTGAGGACGATGTTCCCCCAAGGGGGAGTGTTTTGTAACAGCCTTTCTAAAAAACCCATGTAATAAAGTTAATAAAGGAAAAATAATAACCAAGGTCATGGGACACGTATTCCGAGCTAAATGTTGGGATAAAACATAGTGATGGGAATCACTTGCGATAAATTAATGGCTATGTAAGTTGGAAAAGGAAATGGAAAAGGCTTTGAAAAAGGCATGAGACGTTTATTTGCATTTTATTTATGAAAATAATGGAAAATAGGAGAAAATGAAGGTGAAAGGTCACAGGTTGCATGTGAGGAAGAAAATGAAGGAAAATAATGGAAAATTGAATAAAATAGAGGCCTCATTAATAAAAAGGCTTCTGAGGATCAATTTGTAGCTTTTTGGCAGTTCAGTTTTGGAGCTCTCATTCTATTCTCTCTCTCTCTCATACACTTGGACACTTAGAGTTTTCTTGGAGCACTCTTGGAGGAGTGTGGCATACTTTGGATTTGGAGCAAGAAGGAAAAAGAAGAGGATAAGCACAAAAGAGTACATCGGGATCAACAACTACAGCGGGTTTTTCTTGTAGGTACTGAGTTGCATGTATTCTTTCCTTGCTAGTTTTTCCATGCATGGCACGTGCATGTGGTTTCTTGATTATGGTCCGTCGTTGGCATGGAGGATTTCCTGGATTGACAGTGGTTTTTACTAGCCTTTCCATTCCCTGGATAGCCATGGTGTTGTGGATTTTTTTCCTCTTTTTTTCTAGTTGATTCTCATGTTCCTTATGGTTGTGGGTTGAGTTACTAGTCCCTAGAGCCTTGGTTGGACAAACACTCTAGAAGCCCTATAATAGCATGGGTTGAGTTACTATGTTTGGAAGCCTTGGTTGGAAAAATTCTCTAAATCACTTGGTGGGTTGAGTTACTAGTCCTAAAATCCATGGTTTGACAAATTCTATAGAGCCTGGTAGCAGCAGTGGGTTGAGTTACTAGTTCTGGAAGCCTTGGTTTGAACAAACACTCTAGAGCCCTAATCAACTTGGGTAGAGGTCGATCTGGTGATGGTTAGTGATGTCTGACCATGAGGTAGAATCACTGGTTGAGGGTTCAAGTGGTTTGACCTCTGGAAGCCCTGTTTTGGTTTCATTTGATTAGTTTCATGAGATCCCACATTCATGCTTGGAATATGGCATGGGGGTGGTTGACTGAAAGAGAGATTTGATTCAGCCCAATCTATGTCAAGTGGTATGTGGCAGTCCCTGACTTGGGTGGATTTGCATATGTTAATAAGAGCTCCTTTTTCCTTTGGTATTTTATGAGTAAATGTTCTTACCATTATGTGGCTTCAATGGTTGTTTCCTCATTGATATATCTCTAGTTATTTGTTGGTTGTAAGCATGTTTTATGAGAGCTATGATGTATGGCTCTCATCAAGTTTTGGTTATTATATGAAATTTTAATATATGAATGACCTAATAGATAAAAATTCTTCTACAATGAGGAGGTATCTATCCTCTTGACGATTCTCAGATAAGTATGAGATCCCTATGTTCAGATATGTTGTTATGACCTGTAGATTTCATGTTTATGATATGTTTTATGAAATGTTTGTCATGGCTAGTAGGGGTCAGATCAAGTTATTGTCCAAGTGTTATCATTAGTAACCTTGTTTCAATGTTATTTATCATTTTTGGAAGTTTAATGAAGTTTTAGGTAGTGGCCTGAGTCTTGGCCCTAAAAAAGTGGCACAAAATTTGGGGTAACTGGCACTGAACTACCTCAAAAAGGCCATAGTCACATGGATGCCTTGTTGTGGGAGAAACTAGAGGGTCCCAGTCGCATGAATGCCTTGTCATGAGAGCGATGAAGACTCTAGGTTAGTGAAAAAACAATTTCTCTCTGGGGTTAGACACCTAAAGTGGTTGGATGGCTCCTGAAAGTTCTGTAGCTTTTGAGCAAGGTCAAATTGGCCTTGTCATGTTGATTCCACTTCCTTAACTATACATAGGGAGTTGAATCATATCATAGTAACTTTTTGTCACATGTTTACCTCAGTGGATCAGTTATCTTGGGTAAATGTGGGAGGAGGGGTGTTACAGATTCCTGTGAAAATTGTGTTTATGGAAAACATAAGAGAGTTAGATTTATCAGAGTTGGGAAGGAAAAGAAGAGCAAAAAATTAGAGCTTGTGCATACATATGTATGGGGACTTGCTTTGGTGTCATATCTCGGTGGTTTTCACTATAATGTTACTTTTATTGATGACACAACTAGGAAATCCTAAATCTATTTTATTCAAAATAAATATGATGTATTTTATTTTTTCAAGAACTGGAAAGCTTGGGTTGAGAATAAGACAGGAAAGAAGTTGAAGTGTCTTAGATCAAACAATGGAGGTGAATAAAGTAGCAAATATTTTCATAACTATTGTCTAGAGCATGGAATTCACAGAGAGAAGACAGTTCTAAGAACACCACAGGAAAATGGTGTATCAGAAAGGATGAACATGACAATCATGGAGCATGCAAGGTGCATGATATTTCATGTAGGATTACCCTTATAATTTTGGGCAGATGTTTTATATACTATTGTTTATCTAATAAACAGAGGGCCTTCAAGTTCCTTGGGTGGTGGTATTCTGGAGGAGGCATGGAAAAGTAAAAAGGTAAACTACTCATTTTTAAAGACTTTGGGTTGTGAAGCCTTTGTCCACATTAATAAAGAAAATAGAACAAATCTTGAGGAAAAATAAAAGAAATGTACCTTTATTGGATATGGTGTTAATGATTTTGGTTATTTCTTATATGATTATGAAAATCACAAAATCATTAGGAGAAGAGATGTCATATTCAATGAAAAGTTCTTGTATAAGGATCAGATGCAAGCAAAGGAAAACAAAGAATACATAGTGCTTGATGAGATCACAGGAAAAGTAAAGGTGCCTAAAAATTATAATTATCAGCAACCACAATAACAATAGAAACCACAACAACAACAGGCACCTCAAACACCGGAAAGTGGTGTTAGAATATCTATTAGGATAAGTAGACCTAATGAACAATACTCTCTTTCATTATATTATGTATTGTTGATTGATTCTGGCGAACCATAATGTTGTGAAGTAATGTAGGTAGAAACCAGGAAGAAGTGGGAGATATCTATGAAAGAAGATATGGACTCCTTGATACATAACTAGACTTGGGACTTAGTCAGGTTGCCTGCAGGTAAAACAACATTGCAGAATAAATGGGTTTACAGGTTGAAGGAAGAATATGGAGGTAAATAGAGGTACAAGGCTAGACTTGTTATGAAGGGGTTTACACAAAAGAAAGGTATAGTCTTTGATGAAATATTTTCTCTTGTTGTTAAAATGACTTCAATCGGAACTATTTTAAGTATTGCAAAAGCAAAAAAATTGCATCTTGAGCAATTTGATGTAAAGACAACCTTTCTCCATGGGGATTTGGAGGAAGAGCTCTATATGCAGTAGCCACAAGGGTATGAGAACAAAGGGAAGGAGAAATTAGTGTGCAGATTGAAGAAGAGCTTGTATGGCCTAAAACAAGGTCTAGGGCAGTGGTATCTAAAATTTGACAGGTTTATGTCTGAACAAGGTTATACTAGATGTCACTTTGAACATTGTGTTTATCGTAAAAATAAAAATGATGGAAGCTATATTATATTGTTATTGTATGTAGATGACATGCCTATTGCAAGGTCTAACATGCAGGAAATAAATGTGCTCAAAGAAAAATTTGCAAATTCATTTGTAATGAAGGATTTGGGTGCCGCAAAACAAATCCTTGGTATGAGAATAACTAGAGACAGTAAAAATCGTAAATTAACATTATCTCTGTGTGAGTACATAGAAAAGGTGTTGGAAATATTTAATATGCAGAATGCAAAACCGGTTAGTACACCTTTAGCTACCCATTTCAAACTAAGTAAGGAGATGTGTCACAAGACTTAGGAATAGATGGATTATATGTGTAAAGTTCCATATGCATCAGTAGTTGGAAGCTTAATGTATGCAATGTTATGCACAAGGCCTGATATTGCACATGCAGTGGGAGTTGTAAGAAAGCATATGAAAAATCCATGAAAATAGTATTGGATGGTAGTGAAGTGGATTCTCAGGGATATGAGAGGTACTACAAATCAAACATTATGCTTTGGTGGTTCAAGAATTTATCTACATGGATATGTTGATGCATATATGACAGGTGATAGAGATAACAAGAGGAGCACCATAGGGTATGTGTTTACTGTAGGTGGTGCAATTTTCAGTTTGGTTTCAAAGTTGTATAACATTATTGCACTTTCAACAACGGAAGTATAGTATGTTGCTTCTATAGAGGCTAGTAAAGAAATGATTTGGTTACAAAAGTTTATGGATGAATTGGACAAGAATCAAGATCTGGGCAAGTTATACAGTGACAGCTAGAGTGTCATTCATCTTGCAAAGAACTCATCATTTCATTCTAAGACTAAACATATATAGCTCAAGTACCATTTTATATGGTCAAGGTTGGAATATGGATAGTTGAAGCTGAAAAAGATACACAGTAGCTAGAATCATGCAGGCATGCTAACAAAAGTTTTAACCATGGAGAAATTGATATCATGCTTAGTTTCAATTGGTATTAAAGTATCATGATGAAGATGAGAAACAACTAGGTCCAAAGTGGAAACATTATCCAACAAGTGAAGCAGCAGTGGAGTTTCTATAATCAGTATCCATGTGGGAGATTGTTTGGTGTGGAGCCTGATTATATTCCTGATTGTTTAGAGGTTTTTGTTCCAGTCGCATTGGATCCCTGTTCATATCAAGGCGGCAATGCCACTCGTTTAATCACCACCAGGGGGGTCTAGGGTGTTAGTGTCAGTGTCTGCATACTTCCATCAAGGATCAAAATTTGCTCTTTGCATTTTCATTTTAGGGGTCCCATACTGAAATTTTTACATCATTTCATTAGGTCATGTCAAACTGATCCACTGATGGTTTTATTCTCTTTAGAAAATATAATTTCTCCCTCATAGAGAATACTTGTTGACCCTTCTTTAGGTTGTCTTCAGTAATCGTTTCATGGTCAATTTTCAATCATGCTTTCATTATGTCATATGGCATGTTTTCATTAGGTCTTAGGCTTTCATTACCAAGGTCAAGAGCATGATTTAAAAGTGTAAATAAAGGGCAGCAAGGGTATGAGGATGATAAATAAGTCAAGCATGATGGCTTGTAGGTCATAGTCACTATATAGTTATCTTTTAAACTAATGTAATTTTCACCTCAAAAAACATGTTTTTGAAGTGAAAACAGAGTATTTTGAGTTAATTTGTATTTATTATGTATGTCATAAATGATCCCAGCTGCACCAAAGCATCTCTCCTTGCTGCAAGACAAAGAAACACTGCAAAAATCAGTTCAAGTTGAGCATTATCCACCTAAAAAGAAACAAAGAAGAAAAGGCATTAAAAACAGAGTTTTGAAGAAGGTCAAGAAACATTAGAAAGTGGGTTTTTCAAGTGAAAAATCAAAATTTACTCCTATATAAGGTCTCACATTTCATTTTCAAGTTCATCATTCTCATTTGGCAAGCAAGGAGTCAAAAAGTGAGGAGAAGAGGAAAGGTTGAGTGAGTTTTGAGCAAAGGAGAAGTGGCGTTGCGCTTCTGGAGGGTGGCGCTGCGCGTTTGGAGCAGTGGTGAAGTAAAGTTGCATGTACGTAGACTGGTGTTGTGCATCTGGGCCCAACGTTGTGCGTCTGGCGATTTTCACAGTGTAATTTTACACTGCGCTGTGCTTCTAGAGGTGGCGTTGTGCGTTCGTGCCTTGGCGCTGCGCATTGAGAAAAAGGGCCAAAAAGGCCTCAAAACTTCAAAAAAATTCAAGATTGCCCTCTCTTCCCTTCATACAAGTAAGTGGTCCTCCCATTGTTGGTTTGCAATTCAATTTTTAAACATAATTTCCCTTGGTTATGCCTAAACCCTAAATTTTCCCTTGGTTATGCCTAAACCCTAAACCCCAATTATTCCCCCTATCACCTATCACTAAACCCTAAACCCCTTCCATACATCATTCCATAACATCCACATCCACTTGTCCCTCTCCCCAAAAAGCAATATTTCAAACAAACCAAGCCCTCCCTCTCATTTTTATGATTCCTACTCCCTCATTCATTTTCTAGCCCATAAGGTCATCTCCCATCCCCTCACTCCTAAAACACTTTCACTCATTCCCTTCATACAACCTCAAGCCTTGCAAACATGGATAGAGAGGACCGAGACTATGAGGAGGAGGAAAACACAAGCAGTGACAGTTCAACAGATAGACCTAGGCATCAGAGAAAACCACACAAGGGAGGCAGAATTATCAGGGAGGAGCCATCAAACCTTAGAGAATTGCAGGCCTCTCAATTAGTTGTCACTTGTTTCAGATATCTAGGGTACTATGAGTTCTGTGAGCAGGTAGAAAGAGTTTAACACCACCCTGAGTTCACCAGACATTTTGTAGCCCATCTTCAGGACAACAAGGTAACTCTTGCTGGGGTAACATTCACAGTCTCACCTTCCATCATTGTAGATGCAACCAGGATTCTGAATGTAGGGGAGAAGTGGTACAAGGCACAGGACCTAGATGAACATTATTATGAGCCTTATATCAAACCCTGGTATAGAAATGAGGTGAAAAGACTTTTTCCTTTCAGATTCCTTGAAGACAAGTATGTCCCCATGATGAAAATCATCATGAAATATTTCACTTGTGAGGGCAGATTTTCCAGGCTGTACACCTATCACATCAGGATCCTCATGCATTTTACCAGGGTGAAGATGCTAAACCTCCCTTATTTCTTATTCAGTAATATTAAGAAGATGGCCCATTTTGTGCATAAAAATCCATACCCTCAGTAGATGAGCAGTCTCTATCATTATTCCTTGATCAATATGATTGTGCTTCATCATCTCATCCTCCTCAACATCTCTTAGGATACATTTATTGCTCATGACATCTTCAGGGGTCCTCAAATTCCTCCACCAGTGTCTTAAGAAGCAAGGGGGCCTTCTAGCAGTGCTCACGTGAAAAGAGATGAGGAAGTCAAAGAGACTAAAGCCATTGAGGCGCCCGAGACCTACATGACATATCAGAGGGGCACAAGGAGATTGTTTGCAACTAATAGGCAAATGTTTGCTCCACGGGATGTGGAAGGGACCTTGCCTTCTTCATCAACCCATAGGCATATGCTAGCTCCACAGGATGTGGAAGGGTCTTTGCCTTCTTCATCAACACAGTAGGTACAGGTGCAGCAACTACACAAAGGGAAGGAAAAGATGCCGAAGGAGAGTTTTGATAGTGAGGAGAAATAGAGGGACTTTGATTTGACAAAGCATGATGAGCTAGAGCAGCATTATACTCATCATGGTGTGGAAATAATTGACTTAGAGGTTGAAGACGAAGAAACAATAAAGGACATCAACATACAAGAAAATGAAGCTCAAGTCCAAGTTTTAATGGACAATTTGGAGAGGGCCAAGTATGTCATCACATATTTTAAACAAGAAAACAAGAATTTGTGTGACAAGCAGGTCCTCATGGAGCTCGAACTTCTCAAGGTAAAATAGCAAGGTGACAAAGAGGCATAGGTCACTTTGACTCCTATTGAGAAGGAAATTGAAGATGATAGAGAAGCTTGGCTTGAGAGAGTCAATTTGCACCTAGATAAGTTGTTTTAGAACGCCAATAGAGACAACCAGATGATCAGACACATGGCCTACCATTACAGGACTCGAAACAAAATTTGCAACATGAGGGTCAAAAAGATGAAAGTTAGGCTAAGGCGAGCTCTAAAAGGAAAAAAGGAGGATAGGATTAGGTTTCTTGCTGAAGCTTCCTTGGCTCATCAGGATACTTGATGATGGTGCTTCTCACTAATTTTGGTCAAGTTTGGAAAAGTTTTTGTCACTTGCAAATTTTGAAATTTTACACACAGAAAATATGCCTCAGTGGTGTTGCGCTTTTACTAGGGGCGCCCAATGCACAAATGGTTTTAATTTTTGGATTCAGAGCGATGATTACATGCACCCTATGTATTTTCTAAGTATTTTAGGCAGAACTATTCCACCAAAAGGTCAAAAAACACCCTAACAATGACCTTTCTACCACTTTTGGACACATAGAAGAAGTATTGGGAGAATCAAGTGTTTAGGGGTCAAATGAGCTTCAAATGAAGAAATTCCAAGTGTTTTGGAAATTTGACTTGAATAGATTTCCAATGAGCTATCATGAGCTGAATTTGGATGCTGGGAAGGCCTCCAAAAGGGACCTGAAAGTGGCGTTGTGCGTTGGGCCAGTGGCGCTGTGCATAGGGCAGATTTTGCACAGGATGGCTATTTTTCCATTTTTTAACTGTGTTCATGGATTTTCTCTCATGGAGGATGTTTTACCATTGTAAATGATGACTTTGAATGTTAATATGATGGATAATTAGTAGTAGAGGTTAGATTCATTGCATTAAAAGTCAATTTGAGCTCAAATGAATCAGTTTTTTCACTTTTAGAGGCAAGTTGTTAAGATGCCTATATTCCTATTTCTTGTTCAGTGTTGGTTATATTAGCTCCTCATCTTAGGGATTTGACCCCTGAGGATGGGAGGAGGTTGAAACAAAGCCTATATCTTCTTCTTCTTTCTCATTGTAAAGGGTTGGACTCAGCTAGATGCTCAGACCTTGATTGTACATCATTTTGTAGCAGTTTAGCAGGAGATTAATAAGAATTGCAGCTATTTTTATGGGATCCATGTGGTATGGAGTTTTAGTACAGTTTATTCTTTTGTGATCATATGTTAATTTGTTTTGTATACTTCGTTAATCATTTCATTGCTTCTAAGTGAATGCTTTCAAGTTGATAGGCAGAATTCATTACATCAGTGCTCTGCTTTGGGAAAACATTCACCATTTCATGTTTTTTGCAGTCTAGGAAGGATCCATGGTTTTCACATGCTCTTCTTAGCTTCTCACCAGTCTTAAACATCTCACCCCATCAAGCCCTAGAGTGCTAAACCTTATGCCTACCTTGCCCCATTGAACACCTTGCAATTTTGACCTAATTCCCTAGACCTAAACTGTCCAGCTCCTCCTAATCCAGCAAAACCCCTTCAAAATCAAATCAAAAATTTGTGCTACTATACCTAGCCTAAAATTCTTTTCCTAATCCAGTCATCTTGGCTAAGATCCTTATGGAGAGAGCCCTCTCCTGGCCTAGTAGGGTTAGCTACTTGGCTAAGCGTGGTTTGTGGTTACCCTGGCATTGCCTTCCTTCAGCCTAAGGTTCAATCCAGGTGATAACATAGTGGCGACCATACTGGGGAATGAAAGACTAATCACCCTGGTAGTATCTTTCCTTTGAATTCTTAAACTTATGGATGATGAGTTTTAGAATTTATTAGGCTGAATTGGAATGTTGTAAAGCAATATATAAAACTTTGAGATTTGAGCACACTTGCTTTGAGAAAGTACACTAGGGCCAATCTAGATTTAAACCCTACCCTAGTAGTGGATAATCCTAACCTAATTTCAAGAAGACTTAAAATACAAGAAAGTTCAGTTAGTCCAACACCTTCAATAAAAGCAGATTCTTTCCCTGATGAGTGGTTGGTTTTAGAAGACCTTCCTTTGATCTGTCGTTTGACCTTTCCCTATTTAGAACCAAGTCTAAAAGTGCACTTGAAAACATAGTTCTAGATCCAGATTTTATTTCAGATCTCGAAGTCCAAAAGACGAACCAGTCAATTGATGAGTATATTCTGAGTTCCCCTCAATCATCCCTTACTACTGCTAAGATCCCTGAGCTTTCTGAACCAGTATCCACTACCCTTAGTTCACCATTATTCCCTTCAACCTCTGAAGTTCATTCCCCACCTCCATTTATACCTTCACTTCCCTATCAACCTACCATTCCCCATCAATCACCTATTACTCCCAGTTCTCCATCAACTACTGCATCAACTCCTAGTAGCCCAATCCTTGCTTTAAATCCACCTCGAGTTATGGTTGCCCGGTATGCACCCCTTGTTTTACCTCAGAATCTTGGTGCCATGCTCGCTAATTATCAAACCAAAATACCTTTCTTTGATGCCACTCAAACCATTACATCTTAGCAACATGATGATAAAATGAATGATTTCTTTGACCTCCATGAAGTAGATATTGAAGATGTGACGATGAGATTGTTTATACAAAGCTTTGGAGGTGAAGTTCGAAAATGGTTCAGATATTTACCGGAAACTTCCATCACCACCTTACCAATCCTCCATAGGCAGTTCTTGGATCGGTGAGAGGTGAAGAAGAATCCACTTCAGATTTTTTCCGAGTATGAGAACATCAAAAGAAATGTCGGTGAGAGTGTGCAAGACTATTGTGTGAGGTTTAATGCAGTATACAATGCTATTCCTGCAAACATTAAACCACTGAAGGTATTGGCTTTGCTCAAGTTTCCAAATGGTTTCAATGTTGATATGGCATATCAGTTGCAGGAACATGATCCTACCACACTAGAAGACATGCAAAAGAATGTTGTGAGTGTGGAAGCAAACTTTCTGGCCAAAAGAGAAAGAATGAGATCTGAGAAAAGATTGACCATGAAAGAAGAAACATCTACTTCAGATGTAAAGATGGATACATTGGTTTGAACAGTGGAAAGGATGATTGACTGGTTATCCATCACAATCCGGAATCCAAATTTAAGAGGACAGTGGCAACCCCAATTCCAAATCAAGCAAAGAGAAAAAAAGGCACCAGAGAAACCAACGCGACAACAGTAGATCATAACTCCCTTACAACAGAATTATGTTCAAGGAATGGAAGAAGAAGATGAGGAAGATCCGGTAATTGAAACAAATCACTTTTTCACTGCTAATGGTATTCCTGTATTTCTAGCCGAAGATGAATAATATGCAGAAGTTCCAAACATTCAAAGGGATGAGGATTACATCTTAGAAAATGATGTGGTTTTGGAGGCTGAATCTGATGATTATCAGCATGGTTATATGAATGCTTTGACTGCATAGCAGAGGCAGTACTCTTTAAGGAGCAGAGATGTACCGGTCAATGCCATTCAAAAAAGAAGGGATATGCAATCCAAGAATGATTCCTCAAACACTCAGAATAAAAGGAAAGAGCTTACTAATCTGAATACTAGCAAGGTACCTATTATCTCAAAATCAGACCCTGGAAGACTGCTGACCAGGAAGAACTTAAGTAACTATTTCAAACCAGCTTTAGGTTGAGGTTTAGCCTCCCCAACCTGAGAGGGCTCTCTCAACGGATTAATGTTTTTGATTATGATTAAGATGGCTAACTCTTTTGAAACAAAGATAAAAAAATGAGAGTGGTTGAAATACAATTAAAAGGTATCCATTGGGCTTATGGAGTCACAACTGTTCCAGTATAATAATGATATCAACCTTACATAGAAGTCAAGGCATTTAGATTTCTACCATTCAGAACACACCAGAAACATATAGGGCACACAGTTTATAAATATGTGAAGGAAATTAGAGCACAACCAGTGATTTCTAAGTAATCACACATCTATACCACTGCAAATATTGAAGAGAAGATAATACACAACATTCTGAATAGTAAACTCCTTCTGATTCCTGAGAAGTAAAGTCAAGTCTTGTATTACTAAAACAGAGTCATATACATAGCACAATAGTTCCAATTTCTCTGAAATTTTCCAACCCCAAGTACATTGTTGTTCCTACTATATATAGAATTATTTACAAGACTGAGATTCCTCCTCCAGCATGAGGGGAACTCGAAGTCTGCTTGCTATGACACCTATTCAAACTTTAACTACTTATTAAATGTAACAAACTGCTAACTAGACGTTTTAGAAACCTAAGACAATTAGGAGTCTAACTCCAGATCATGCTGGTAATAACATTAATTACAATCAAATCTCTTTCTCTGACAGGTGGTCTCCTTCAATTTAGCTGTGGTGGATGTTCGAAGCTCCTTACTGGTCCTTAATGTTTTATCCCTTTACTGCTGCTGAGAAGTAGGAAACTATCATGTTTTTATGCTTTTGGTTTCCTCAAAGATATTTGGAACCAACTAACCATGTTGATCTTCTTTTAATTACCCAACCATCTATTTGAGTGCCACGTTCCTCATGTGCTGTAAGCCTGACCCATATACATGTGTGATGACAAAGCCCTTTTTAAAGCTGATTGAAAAGTCATTTACAATACTATCATTTGTATAACAAAAGGTTTAAAATTCATATAACTTCTTTCCGCTTGTTTTCCCGTGGCTGGTTTCTTTCATATTGTAGATGATGATTGTAATGAAGTCACAGGTCTGTCATGGGTTTTTGTGATCTCCTCTGTTTCACCTGTTTCCGGCAGCATCTCCTGTATCTGTTTTAAATTCCTCGTCATGGGTCTTCTTGGCTTAAAGACAAATTGAGCAACCTGATCATCAAACTTGAGCTTTTTCGAGGCTTTGGTTCTTTTAGTCTTGTCTTTACCTGATGCTATCAAATCTGCTTGAACCAGGGGAGATTCTTCAATATCAATGGCTTGCAGTAAGTCATTCAAGTTTCCCTTTGAAACAGGGCTTTCCTCAGCAACCACCTTCTTGCCTTTTTCCTTAGCTAATTGACTCCTAGTCATTCTTCTCTGGACTACTTCTCCTGCAGATGATTCACGTCTACCTTCTTCGACCTGAGTTTTCTTTTTCAGGGACTGTTGGGGTGTGTCTTGGATAACCATTGATCTGGCAGGCTCCCTTACTTGTTTCCTAGCTTTCAATTTGGTGAATCTCTTGGATCTTTCTGTATGATGACCAGTTGTTGGTGGAGAATTTTTCACAGCTTGGGGACTGAGACCAGTTTCATTTTTAAAACCAGACATAAACATAAATGTGGGCCAGTCCCTACCTACTCTCTAGAGTTCATGCAGAACGTCAACTTAACTAAGCCATGGTGAAACAATGAGGTCTCACAGGTTTCTTTCCTCAGCTGCACCTTGTCACATATTTTGCTTAGGCTACGAAATAAGTAGAAAGGTAAATCAAGAGATATTTTTCCTGTGAAATGCAGCAGAAGCTTGAAATGATATGAATACACCTTGTTATATCTCCCTTCTCAAGTAAGGTACCTTTGTATGCAAGTAAGCAAATTAGCATATGAGTCCTTGACATAATTTCTAGGCACAAACTTGTTTAAATCTGAGTCAATGAACTCCAGCTTCAGAAATTCTTTGCAGGGAGTTATATCAAATTTAAAATTTTTAAACCAACTTTCTTGTCCCTTTGGAATCTCAGTAATTGTGGATATTACCTCTGGTGAGATTTGCAATTCAAGCATCCCAACCTTTGAATTTAGTCCTGTGAAATTCAAGGCAAATTCTTTGGTTATTTGCGCATGACCTCCCTGGAGTTTCTCGCAAAAATTCCAACATCCAACCTGCTTGAATGCATGCTCAACTTCTCTGTTCCTCAAGATAATTTCTACCCCTTTAGGTTTGTTCCTCAAACATCTACCTGACCTGTGCTCTTTTCTTTCTAGAGATCCTTCCATGAGACTTCAGCATAATGAAGGTTTGAAATACTGGCACTTGCTCAATCTTCGATCCCTGCCTCACTTGAATGGCTGCCTCGCTTGATAACTGCCTCGCTTGATGTACAATGCATTCAAATTGAACGCTTGCAGATTTGTTCCTCATGCAATGAATACAATCATAATTATGACTGTGAATGTCTGGCTCTTCTTGAAACTTGCAATCCGAGTGTACCAAGGTACCTAACGACTGTAATAATGAAGATAAGCGGTTGGACATGATATGTGAAGTGTATAAGCTGACAGTGGATGATGCAACCATAACTGAACTTGACAGATCTGACAGTTAAGAAATATTTTCTACGGATTGCACGAATCTCCGATTTCATAGCGCAGCCAGTGTAAAATCTAGATTATGCGCTACGAAATCACCTAAAGCATGTTGCACTGCGAAAACACCTAAAAAGGATTTATGCGCTACGAAAACACCTAAAAAGGATTTATGTGCTACGAAATCACCTAAAGAGATTTGTAACACATAATAACCTTTGAACAGAGGTGACACATGGAAATTGTGTGAGTTATGAGACCAGTGATGAATGAGAATGAATAGTTGACCTTTATTTAAGCATACCATCAAGACTCCTAAGATTCAGATTCTAAGGCAAACAAAAAATCAAACCTAGACAGCACCGAACCTTTACCATCAAACTGATGTGAGCAATTTGGGAATTAGAATTCTTAAGTGATAACAGTACCATCAACAAGTATCACTGCAAATGAGAAGAACAATTAGCAAAAATATAGTGCAACGAAAGAGCAAGTAGACAAGAAAGACATTGGTGTCAAAGAGGTAGAAAAAGTTCCATCCTTTAATTTAGAAAGTGAAATTGCCAAATTAAAAGTTTCCATTCCTTTGACTGAGCTTGTTAAGAATAGCAATTATAAACACCATGTATCTAGAATATTGCAAATATATCCTTTGTCAAACATGGTGAATGTCGAGGATGATCATCCTGAACTCAGTTTTGGTCCAGCCATAGAAGTTCAACCTGAAGATAGCGAAGTCCCTCCCTTTTATCTGAGTCTTAGACTACATGAGTATATTCTCCATAATGTTATGTTAGATTGTGGAGCTTCCCACAATTTGATGCCTAAAGCCATTATGGAAATTTTGGGTTTGGATATCACCCAAAAATATCATGATTTGTACTCCTTTGACTCTGGTAGAGTTCGTTGCATTGGTTTCATCAAAGATTTGGTGGTTTCTTTAGATCAAATCCTAGCCAAAAATGTCTTGATGGATGTGGTAGTTGTTGATATACCGCCTTGATTTGGTATGCTCTTATCTAGATCGTGGGGTGTTAAACTCAAATGAATTGTACAACTTGACTTCTCTTATGCTACCATCCCTGTTTTCGGTCAATTGAGGAAGTTGTACCGGGAAAAGAAAATGAAGTATATGATCACTAGTAAAGAGAAGCCTGTGAATCATCTGATAAATGTTGTACATACTGATTTAGAGTCCTTTGTTTTGTACTCTGATAGTGGATTGAATGATGTAGATATTCAGCTTGTAGAAGTAGATGATGTACCAGAAATTTCCAAGAATTTTAAAGCAGTTCTTAATCAAGAAAAGGAAAAAATAGCAATTTCTTCTGAGCAGCCTACACAGCAGCAAAAGGTCAGTGAAGAGCAGAAAAATGAAGTAATCAGCAAAGGTAAGGTTGAGAAAGAAACAGAATTCTAGCATCTAGAAGATGAAGCCAGCCTTTGGAGCATGGACTTCGATGGCGTTGTGGGTAAGGATGGTGCTGGTATTGGAATTTGGATTCAAAGCCCTGCTTTCCAGCCTGCCAAAGTCCCGAGTAATGTTAGCGTATGTTCTTACAAGTTAGCTTTTGATTGCTCTAATAATGAAGCGGAGTATGAGGCTTTGATTACAAGTCTTAAAATTTTGAAGAAACTGGATGCGAAAAGGATTTCTATTTATGGTGATTCAGAGCTAGTGATTAAACAAGTAAAAGGAGAATATCAAGCAAAACATCCACGGATGAGAGCCTACAAAAATGAAATTCTGGATATTTTGAGGATGTTTCCAGAATATACCTTGACAGCAGTGCCCCGGACTCAAAACATCATTGCAGATTCACTCACCACTGCAGCCAGCAATTTGAAGATTCCAATGAATTCTAGCAACAAATTTGAAATTCATGTCAAACATAGGCTTGTTGTTCCTGATAATTTGAGGTATTGGCAAGTTTTTTGGGATGATAATGAAATTAATGCCTTTTTGCAGAATGAAGGAAAGTTTAAGAATGCTTCCATTGATGATGTTTGTGATTTCGATGAACAAGATATTGAGGTAAATCAGATGGAGGTTTTACAGTTGAAGGACAATATTATTCCTAGAGGTCTCGTACCTTTAGAGGATCTTTTTTATCAAGATGATGTAGCAAGAAAACCGACCTTGGTTCTTACGGACAAAGGAGTTGAAGAAGTAAATCCTGGAACAACGGACCATCCCAAGCTTATAAAGTTATCAAAAGCATTGTCTCCCGAAGTAAAGGCTAAGTATGTTAGATTACTTTCTGAATTTTCTGATGTTTTTGCATGGGATTATTCAGATTTGAAAGTGTATGACAAGGATATCATTCAACATACTATTCCTATCAATTCGGATCAAAAACCTTTTAGACAAAAGTTGAGAAGAAGCAATCCAAAGCTGTTGCCATCCATCGAGAAAGAGGTAAATAGATTGTTTAAAGCTGGCATCATTGTTCCAATTAGATTTTCTGATTGGATTTCAAATTTCGTCCCGGTACGAAAGAAGACCGGAGAAATAAGGTTGTGCATATATTTCTGGAACCTCAACAAAGTGTCCTTAAAGGATAATTACCCTCTTCCTAAGATGGACCATATTCTGCAAAGAGTAGTTGGAGCATCACAGATGTCACTACTAGATGGCTACTCAGGTTATAATCAGATCTTGGTGCATGAAAAATACCAAGACAAAACTGCCTTCACAACACCATGGGGAACTTTTTAGTATGCCAAAATGCCATTTGGATTGAAGAATGTCGGAGCCACTTTTCAGCAGGTGATGGACATAGCTTTTGCTAATGAGAAGGATGTTTTCTTGGTAGTTTATTTAGATGATCTGACGGTATTTTCTAGTTCTGATGATGAGCATTTGCACCACTTAAGGATTGTCTTTTAGAAATGTAGGAAGTTCGGGATTTCTCTAAACCTGAAAAAGAGTCTTTTTTCCATGGACGAGGGTAAACTCCTTGGTCATATAATTTATAAAGATGGTATTCGCATTGATCCTTCAAGGGTGGAGGCAATCCAGCGTATAGACTTTCTACGCAAAAAAAAGGAGATTCAGGCTTTCAATCGTAGGATGAATTTCTTACGTAGATTTATAACAAATTTGGCTGAGCATTTACGTGAAATAACTAATATGTTGAAAAAGGAAAGCACTGTGAAATGGATCGAGGATGCCATGAAATTGTTCAACTTGGTAAAGTTTTCTTTGACCACAGCCCTAGTCTTGATCAGTCCTGATTATACTCATGATTTTATTATATTTTCATTTGCATCCGAGCACACCATGGTTGTGGTGTTGATGCAAAAGAGGGATCAGGTGGAGCAACCCATTGCTTTTTTTAGTAGGACTATTCGAGATGCTGCCTTGCGTTACAATATCATTGAAAAACAAGCACTAGCTCTTATAAAAGCATTGAAGGATTTCAGAGTATACATTCTGCATTCACATACTATAGCATATGTTCCTAACGCAGCAGTCAAGGATGTTCTCATGCAAACTAATCCGGAGGGGAGAAGAGGTAAGTGGATAGCAGTAATGTTGGAGTATGATCTTGAGATTAAACCTACCAAACTGATCAAAGGACAAGGCTTGGCAAAACTGATGGCTGAATCAAATTTGCATGCTCTAGACATAAATCTCATTGCAGCAATGTCAGAGGACGAAGATGGTGGCTCACTCATTCAAGTATTAGAAATGTTTCTCAAATCACCTTGGTATTCTGATATAGTTTATGTTCTTCAGCATCTTTTTCCACCTCCTGGAATGTCAAGAAGTAAAGGTATATCACTAAAACTAAAGTCTGCAAAATTCTGCATTTTAAATAGTGCTATCTATTGTAAAGATCCGAGAGGAATTCTTCTTAATTGTTTGGTTGAAGATGAAGCTTAGCAGATAATGAATGATTTTCATAGAGGTGATTGTGGCAGTCATTTGTTTTGGAAAACAAAAGCTAACAAAGTGTTGAGAGCGGGATATTATTGGCCAACTTTGTTTTAGATTTATATAAGATAGTTATGGCCTGCCATGAATGCCAAGTTTTTCAAGGAAAAAGGAAATTGCTTCCTCTTCCTTTGAAGCCAGTTGAAATAAATGCACCTTTCCAGCAGTGGGGACTTGATTTCATAGGGGAAATCCATCCCACATCATCAGCACAACACAGATGGATTTTGATAGCTACCAATTACTTCACTAAGTGGATTGAGGCCATTCCGACAAGGCAAGCCACAAACACGGTAATTATCCAATTTTTAGAATATAATATCTTGTCTCATTTTGGTTTCCCTCACAAGATTATAACAGATAATGCAACAGCATTTAAGTCCAAGAAGATGGTTGAGTTTTGCAACAAGTACAATATTACATTGGGTCATTCCACGTCATACTACCCGCAATGCAATGGATTGGCTGAGTCATCAAATAAATCCTTGGTGAACATTACCAAGAAAATGTTAGAGGTAAACAAGAAGAATTGGCATTGAAATCCTGTTAATTCCTTGTAGGCGACAGAGTGAGCAGCAGGAAATCAATAGGTATGTCACATTTTGAGTTGGTTTATGGTACTGATACAATATTTCCTACATCACTTGCAGTTCCGGTCGTGAGATTATTACAGGAAGCTAGCAGCGAAGAGGATGATATTCAGCGTAGAATTAATCAAATGATTCATCTTTAGCAAACAAGGGAAGAGGTTTCCCAAAACACTTTCTGGTTGCAAGAGAAGATAAAGAAAATTTATGACCACAAAACCAAAGCCGAAGATTTTCAGTTGGAAGATGTAGTGCTGCAGTGGAATGAACGGAGTGAGGAAAAGGGAAAGCATGGTAAGTTTGAAAATTTATGGAAAGGACCATATAAAATCTCAGCTTATCGAGGACAGAATGCATTTTTGTTAAAGGAAATGGATGGTCAGGAATGTTCAGGAGGGCCAGTGAATGGTAGGCTCCTAAAGCACTATTACTTTTGAGGTTGTTCCCTGAAGTTGCTTCACCTTCATTGTATATACCAGTTTGCTTTTCCTTGCAAGGTTTCAAGTACACTGTCATCTGAGCTTGGGGCCCAAAGTGAAGGCTATAAAGTTTGAATGATTTGTGTCAAGTTTGGTTGATTTGGTTTATAGTCAAGTTTAGAGTTGGTTGTGAGTCAGTTTTTAGTGTGTATTGAGTCATTTTTCATTTTTTTTTGTTTGACCGTATTGCCCAATGGATGAGGCACTTGGTCTACGATGTTCTTGACACCTCCAAGGAGCTGCCATCCCCAATAAGGCCAATGTTAGTGTCAGTATCTGCATACTTCCATCAGGGATCAAAATTTTCTCTTTGCATTTTCATTTTAGGGGTCCCATACTGAAATTTTTACATCATTTCATTAGGTCATGTCAAACTGATCCATTGATGGTTGTCTTCTCTTCAGAAAATCTAATTTCTCCCTCATAGAGTATACTTGTTGACCCTTCTTCAGGTTGTCTTCAGTTATGGTTTCATGGTCAATTTTCAATCATGCTTTCATTAGGTCATAGGGCATGTTTTCATTAGGTCTTAGGGTTTCATTACCAAGGTCAAGAGCATGATTTAAAAGTGTAAATAAAGGGCAGCAAGGGTATGAGGATGATAAATAAGTCAAGCATGATGGCTTGTAGGTCATAGTCACTATATAGTTATCTTTTAAACTAATGTAATTTTCACCTCAAAAAACATGTTTTTGAGGTGAAAACAGAGTATTTTGAGTTAATTTGTATTTCTTATGTAATTTTAAGTCACTTTATGTAATAAATGATCCCAGCTACACCAAAGCATCTCTCCTTGCTGCAAGACAAAGAAACACTGCAAAAATCAGTTCAAGTTGAGCATTATCCACCTAAAAAGAAACAAAGAAGAAAAGGAATTAAAAACAGAGTTTTGAAGAAGGTCAAGAAACATTAGAAAGTGGGTTTTTCAAGTGAAAAATAAAAATTTAATCCTATACAAGGTCTCACATTTCATTTTTCAAGTTCATCATTCTCATTTGGAAAGCAAGATGTCAAAAAGTGAGGAGAAGAGGAAAGGTTGAGTGAGTTTTGAGCAAAAGAGAAGTGGCGTTGCGCTTCTGGAGGGTGGCGCAGTGGTGAAGTAGCGTTGCGCGTAGGCAGACTGATGTTGCGCATCTTGGCCTGGTGCTACGCATCTGGCGATTTTCACAGTGTAATGTTACACTACGCTGCACTTCTAGAGGTGGTGTTGCGCATTTGTGCCTTGCCACTGCGCATTGAGCAGAAGGGCCAGAAAGGCCTCAAAACTTCAAAAAATTTCAAGATTGCCCTCTCTTCCCTTCATACAAGTAAGTTGTCCTCGCATTACATTGTTGGTTTGCAATTCAACTTTTAGACATAATTTCCTTTGGTTATGCCTAAACCCTAAATTCTCCCTTGGTTATGCCAAAACCCTAAACCCCAATTATTCCCCCTATCACCTATCACTAAACCATAAACCCCTTCCATACATCATTCCATAACAACCACATCCACTTAGCCCTCTTCCAAAAAAGCAATATTTCAAACAAACCAAGCCCTCCCTCTCATTTTTATGATTCCTACTCCCTCATTCATTTTCTAGCCCATAAGGTCATCTCCCATCCCCTCACCCCTAAAACACTTTCACTCATTCCCTTCATACAACCTTAAGCGTTGCAAACATGGACAGAGAGGACCAAGACTATGAGGAGGAGGAAAACACAGGTAGTGACAGTTCAGCAGATAGACCTAGGCATAAGAGAAAATCACACAAGGGAGGCAGAATTATCAGGGAGGAGCCATCAAACCTCAGAGAATTGCAGGCCTCTCAGTTAGTTGTCACTTGTTTCAGATATCTAGGGTGTTATGAGTTCTGTGAGTAGGTAGAGAGAGTTCAACACCACCCTGAGCTCACCAGACTTTTTGTAGCCCATCCTCAGGACAACAGGGTAACTCTTGCTAGGGTGACATTCACAGTCTCACCTTCCATCATTGCAGATGCAACCAGGATTCTGAATGTAGGGGAGAAGTGGTACAATGCACAAGACCTGGATGAACATTATTATGAGCCTTATATCAAACCCCAGTACAGAAATGAGGTGAAAAGACTTTTTCCTTTCAGATTCCTTGAAGACAAGTATGTCCCCATGATGAAAATCATCATGAAATATTTCACTTGTGAGGGTAGATTTTCCAAGTTGTACACCTATCACATCAGGCTCCTCATGCATTTTACCAGGGTGAAGATGCTAAACCTCCCTTATTTCTTGTTTAGGAATATTGAGAAGATGGCCCATTTTGTGCAGAAAAATCCATACCCTCAGCAGATGAGCAATCTCTATCATTATTCCCTGATCAAGATCATTGTGCTTCATCATCTCATCCTCCTCAACATCTCCTAGGAGACATTTATTGCTCATGACATCTTCAAGGGTCCTCAAATTCCTCTACCAATGTCTCAAGAAGCAGGGGGACCTTCTAGCAATGCTCAGGTGAAAACAAATGAGGAAGTCAAAGAGACTAAAGCCATTGAGGTGCCCGGGACCTACATGACATATCAGAGGGGCACAAGGAGATTGTTTGCAGCTGATAGGCAAGTGTTTGCTCCATGGGATGTGGAAGGGACCTTGTCTTCTTCATCTACCCATAGGCAAATGCTAGCTCCACAGGATGTGGAAGGGGTTTTGCCTTCTTCATCAACATAGCAGGGACAGATGCAGTAGCTGCACAAACAGAAGGAAACGATGCCGGAGGAGAGTTTTGATGATGAGGAGAAAGAGAGGTACTTTGATCTGACAGAGCATGATGAGCTGGAGCAGCGTTATACTCATCTTGGTGTGGAAATAATTGACTTAGAGGCTCAGGACGAAGAAACAATAATGGAAATCATCATACAAGAAAAGGAGGCCCAATTCCAAGCTTTGATGGACAATTTGGAGAGGGCCAAGTATGTCATCACATATTTGGAACAAGAAAACAAGCATTTGAGTGACAAGCAGGTCCTCATGGAGCTAGAACTTCTCAAGGTAAAATGGCAAGGTGACAAAGAAGCACAGGTCACTTTGACTCCTATTGAGAAGGAAATTGAATATGATAGAGAGACTTGGCTTGAGAGAGTCAATTTGCACCTACATAAGCTATTGCAGAAATCCAATAGAGACAACCAGATGATGAGACACGTGGCCTACCATTACAGGACTCAAAATAAAATTTGCAACATGAGGGTCAAAAATATGAAAGCTAGGCTAAGGCGAGCTCTAAAAGGCAAAAAGGAAGAGGATAGGGTTAGGTTTCTTGTTGAAGTTTCCTTGGCTCATCAGGATACTTGATGATGGTGCTTCTCACCAATTTTGGTCAAGTTTGGAAAAGTTTTTGTCACTTGCAAATTTTGAAATTTTACACACAAAAAATATGCCTCAACGTGCAGCACCACTAGCGTTGCGCTTTTACTAGGGGCACCCAAAGCACAAATGGTTTGCATTTTTGGATTTTTAGTTATGAGTACATGCACCCTATGGATTTTCTATGTTTTTGGGGTAGAAATGGTCCACCAAAAGGTCAAAAAACACCCTAAAAATGACCTCTCTGCCACTTGTTGGACACATAGAAGCAGTCTTGGGAGAATCAATTTTTTATGGGTCAAATGAGCATCAAATGAAGAAACTAGATTGGAAGACCTTTCCAATGAGCTATCATGAGATCAATTTGGATGTCGGGAAGGCCTCCAAAAGGGACCTGAAAGTGGCGCTGCGCGTAGGGCAGATTTTGCACAGGATGGCTATTTTTCTATTTTTTTATGGTTTTCATGGATTTTCTCTCATGGAGGATGTTTTACCATTGTAAATGATGACTTCAGATTTTAATATGATGGATAATTAGTAGTAGAGGGTAGATTCATTGCATTAAAAGTCAATTTGAGCTCAAATGAATCAGTTTTTCACTTTTAGAGGCAAGTTGTTAAGATGCCTATATTCCTGTTTCTTGTTCAATGTTGGTTAGATTAGCTCCTCATCTTAGGGATTCGACCCCTGAGGATGGAGGAGGTTGAAAAAAGCCTATATCTTCCTCTTCTTTCTCATTTTAAAGGGTTGGACTTAGCTGGATGCTCAGACCTTGATTGTACATCATTTTGTAGCAGTTTAGCAGGAGATTAATAAGAATTGCAGCTATTTTTATGGGATCCATGTGGTATGGAGTTTTAGTACAGTTTATTCTTTTGTGATCATATGTTAATGTGTTTTTTATACTTTTTTAATCATTTCATTACTTCTAAGTGAATGCTTTCAAGTTGATAGGCAGAATTCATTACATCAATGCTCTGCTTTGGGAAAACATTCACCATTTCATGTTTTCTGCAGTCTAGGAAGGATCCATGGTTTTCACATGCTCTTCTTAGCTTCTCACCAGTCTTAAACATCTCACCCCATCAAGCCATAAAGTGCTAAACCTTATGCCTACCTTGCCCCATTGAACACCCTACAATTTTGACCTAATTCCCTAGACCTAAACTGTCCAGCTCCTCCTGATCCAGCAAAACCCCTTCAAAATCAAATCAAAACTTTGTGCTACTATACCTAGCCTAAAATTATTTTCCTGATCCATTCATCTTGGCTAAGATCCTTACGGAGAGAGCCCTCTCCCGGCCTAGTAGGGCTAGCTACTTGGTTAAGCGTGGTTTGTGGTTACCCTGGCATTGCCTTCCTTCAGCCTAAGGTTCAATCCAAGTGATAACACAGGGGGGCGACAACGAATTTATGAGGCTCCCCTCCCCCCACGGAAAGGGTTCAGGGGCAATTCCCAGAAGCTAAAAATAAATGAAACAATTCCTTATAAAATATTGTAATTTCGTAGTCAATCTGGACCATTCATTAGGCAGATGATTTGACGATAGAAGTTATGTTAATTTAGGGTTTTCCCCTAGAAGGCAACCCTCTTTTTATATTATGGAATTGTATTGTAACTTTTTATGATAATTTTGAGTGAGAGAGAGTGAACACTAGTACAAAATGGTTAATTAGTCACTAAAAAAATGACTAAAATTTGCATATAAACAACTAGTTTTCGGTTGGTGACCAATAGTAGCTAATTTATAGTATCTTATAACGTGACCACTTTTAGTCATTTTTAGCTTAGTCATTAATTTGGTCATTTATTTAGTCGTTAACTGCCACAATTAATGACCAAATATACAACAAAATATATTACTAAATGATCACCCAAAAAAACTAATTCATGACCGAAGAAATATGACCAAAATGTTAGTTGTGTTATAAGATACTATAAATTAGCTATTAATAGTCATATATATGAAAATTTTAGTCATCGTTTGAAACCAATTAATGGCAAAAGAAATATGACTAAATTTTGGTCATGTTATAAGATACTATAAATTAGATACTAATAGTCGTATATATGCAAAATTTAGTCGTCATTTATAATCACAAATTTATCATTTGCAGTAGTCATTTATCTTTTTTTGGTAGTTTCATATTCATTGTATAAATGACTACTTTAGTAGTTTATATTCATTTCATTAACAATCATTATAAGTAATTAATTTAGTCGCATATTCATTTTATTTATGTTCATAATTAATCAACATAAACTACTAATTTAGTAGTTTTAGATTGATTTTCTGTGTTCATTATTAATAAACATACATTAATTAGTATGATTTTGCAACTAAAATAAAATAAAATAAAATAAATGTCACACAATGTACATGTTGTTACAGGTATATTTGGACGCATCACTCCCGATGATCAAATCAGTGTAAATAGGGTCTATCAATATCTAATTCAATTGCTACATTCCCTAGACATGCTACCTCATTGAGTTCTTTCATCCATGAGAGTTTCCTGACTTCAAACCCTGCTGAAGTGCTTCCTTGGGTCACCAACGCACCCCTGGTCAGGGGTAAGTGCTCTGCAGAGCAGGCAGCCCCATTCAAGGCTGCGTTGCAGAGCACCTATGACCACTCAAGCCTGCGTTGGTGAGAGAATCATTGAAATTTTCATTGGATCCTAAGTATATTCCTCCTTTCTAGAGCCTTCTAGAATGAACCCAACTCCTATCCTATCAAGATGAGCTCGACTTAGGATAGCCTTGGATCATATAATCCTCTATCCTCTCATCCCTTTGAACATGGAAACTAATCATCCAATTATAGAAAACCATTCAATGCCATATTAATGACAAAACCACTTGCATCTATAAATTGGCCTCCCATCATAGATCCAAAGGGCTTGGATATTATAGAGAAATATTGTTGGTTTAGAGACTTGAAATCATTGTCAAAGTAATGTTATGCTGCTGGATTGATGTTGTTATTGGTCTGATAATGGCTTGGACTAAGCTGGATGAGTGACACGAGATCAAACCACATTGGGTGTAACTTCTCCTTCTATCAATCAATAAAGTTGTCTATTCCTTTTCCAATACTTTTGTCTATATCTATGATGAATGTATGTTCAAATGTTGTCGATTCCATTTGCTTACAATAAATAGATCATATGCTTTGATTGTTTTCATCTTCTATTTATGTTGGCAGGTACCAATTGAGCGAATTTAGTTTGAGCGGGAGCGACGGGAGCAACTCAAAGGAGATCAAAGGAAGTGAAGGATCACAAGTAGGTTCTTTTATCTTATCTGTTTATTGTAGGAAAAGGTTAAACATCTTTACTTCAGTTGTTCTAAGTGTAACTACCCACTTAGGGAAGATATACTTATCCGTAGGTATAAATTCCGTATAACAAATTGGCGACCATACTGGGGAGTGACTATCGTTCCTGGTAGTTATCCCTTGTCTTAGCAGCACCAGTAGACTTTTCTTGAGTTCATTTACCTATATTCAGTCATTTTGAAGCTTGTTTGGTCAAAATGTGTGCTTATTTGTGTGTTGGTAGTGCTCTCTAGCATCAACGCACTATTTTTCTTGACACAGTGTGCTGCAGAGCAACCTTAGCCTAGAGACAGTGCTCTGCAATGCACTGTCTCCCACTCAGGGCTACGCTGGTCCCTGTCAAGCCAAAAACCCATCTTTTTGCTTGATTTTTTTCCAAACTATTTCACATCTTGTTTTTTGAATGGTCAATGTTTCTCTGTCCTTGAAGTCCAAATTAGCATTTCTTTTCCATGCCCACTTTGGCTTCGTTTGTTCAATGTTTCTTTATGTTTTATTTATCATTGTCGAATCAATCCCAAAGTTAGCTTACATTTATTAGCCTTTACTTTTCTGAAAAAGAAGTTGTCGTAAAGTCTTTTTTCTTGTGAAAAGCATTGATTGATCATTTGTGCATTTAGTTTCTTTATGTTCATCTAAACATTAAAGGAATGAAAATAAAAACATGCATAATGCATTTAGAAGTGTGTATTTACTTGTAGGAATGGTATAGGGAAAGTTTCATTAGATGTGCTCTATGTTCTTTGTTTAGAGATTATGATTGCTCTATCCCTTTTTTAGTTATGGTTTTCACTGTTTAAATCAAATGAAAAGAATGTTTCCCATCTTAGTTGCATTCTAGGAGTTTTAGAAACATCACGCGGTGAACCTGAAAGGCAAACTTTTAAACAAGATCAACTAAAATTTATCTCAATTAACCTAATGGAGCATTGTAACTTAACGCATAACATTTAGAGGTCTAGGCTAGAGACGTGTTCTAGCATCGTTAAACATAGTAGTTGTCACTAATGGTCTACGATACATTCCGAGTGTGATACCTCATTCCACGTACGTAAGTATATCGTAGCTCATCCACGTACTTTCAGGTATATCGGGCGGTGTTATAGTACGAAAAGTATAAGGGAATGCTCTCACTGTGCGGTTTCGCATTAGACAGTGCTAACACGGATTAGGCCTCCACATACTTTCGGGTATATTTGGGAGGACTACATTAGGTTGATATCCATCCATATGTAACCAAATCAGTCGCCTTGTATATTGTGATACACCGAAAATAGCATTCGGGGAGATTACCTGCACGTATGTTAAGTCCTTGGCTCCTCTGAGGTGGTATATTGCAATTCACAGTTACTTGGTAATTATTTTGCCTACATTACCCTCTTTGTGTTTATTTCTTTTTATAATAAAATCAATCAGCAATCATGGAAGAAAATCAATTCACAGTTACTTGGTAATTATTTTGCCTACATTACCCTCTTTTTATTTATTTCGTTTTATAATAAAATCAATCAGCAATCATGGAAGAAAATCAACCTTTACCCCATCGTTCGCATAGGACAGCGAGTAAACCACCTTTACCACCTAAAGCTACACCTAGTCGGTGAAAGCAGTCTCGTTTAACTGAGTCCAGTACATCACAAACTTCTGGTTCTTCATATAATTTACCAGAGTCACCTATACCAGTAAGTACTACGATTCCAGTTACTCCTACTATTACTAGTTTATCTGCTACTAAAGTGGAACCTTTACAATTACCTAAGGACATTGGAAGTGAACTTAGTGAAATGGCAACTGAAGTTGTCCAAAAATAATTTGATCCTCAACCAGAAGTTGTTCAAGAAATTCATCCTGAACCTGTTGTTCTTTTACTAGAACACTTGGATCCCACTTGGATCTCGAAGTTGAACAACCAGAAGTTGTTCCCGTACTGGAAGACGATCGATCGATTTATCCTCAGACATCTGTAACTGTTGAGACTTCTCCTTTACCGCAGAGTCAAACACCAGAAATTTATTACGGACCTGATGGTGAAATCCTTCCACCTGGTTTGATTGCTATTGAAGAGGAATTTGAAGAAGAAACTTCACCTAGAACTCCAACTCGTTTTGGACCAGGGCTTTATCTTTATCCTTCTTTTCCTCGGTTAACTTATATTGCTCCTCTTGATCCTGTTTACTTTCAAACTCCCATAGATTCATTAGGACATTTATTGGGTCATTTGACTATGGCTGAAACAACATCCCAGACTGTATCATCTATTATAGCTGTGACAGCATCTATTGTCGCTACTTCTTCGATGTTTACCACAACACCTGAGTCACATCTGTATGGTGGTCCATCTGTCCCATTGGGTTACCAATCATTATCTGGAACTCACTCCAATGTTTCTTCTAGTCCATGGTATTCACCCATGTCATCCACAGGAATTTTACCTGGTTCTTCACTTACGGATACTAAACAGTTTGATCCATCAATTCAATATCAAGATGGTCCATCTGGTTACCATCCAATGTATCCACTTAACACTGGATTACCTCCATATGGAGAACAATATGACCAATCCGGTTATTCTTCATACTCTGGGGGGGCACCATATGGCAGTATACGGTCATCTTTAGGTCCAACTTATTCTGGAATGACTATTTGTCAATGGCAGCCTACAATGCATGTTCAACCAAGGCTTGTGTATTCATCACAACCAATACAACTTGCTTCATCCATACCTACTATGCCCATCGTTACGACTTTACCACAGTTGCAATATTAGTTTATTGTATCTCAACCTTTGCAAGTTGGTCCTTCAGCCTCTTACCCTCAAGTTCCAAGTCTACAAACTCAATCTTCTCAGGCCATTTTACAACAACCATTTATGTCTGGAATCCAACAACCTCAGGCCAGTTTACCATTAACTGGGATGACTCAGACTTATACTAGTCCAATTTATCCATAACCTGGTCAAACTTATACTGGTGGGAAACAATCGTTGTATCAACAACCGTGGCAGCCACAATATCAACAACAGCAATTCCAACAGTACCAAACTTATCCTGGACTTGGTCAACAAGCCTATGTTGGGTTTGGTCAATAGCAAGCTTACCTAAGTTCTAGTCAACAAGCCTATGCTAGTTTTGGTCAAATATTTTCATTTATGGATGGCTTTTCTGGCTATAATCAGATCAATATCCTCCCAGAAGACCAATCTAAAACTGCCTTTATTTGTCCCTGCGGCACATTCGCATATAGGAAACTCCCTTTTGGTTTGAAGAACGTTGGGGAAACTTTTTAGAGGGCAATGAATTATGCTTTCCACAACATCAAACACATCGTTCAACGCTATCTAGATGACTTACTTGCTCATTCACGGAAACATGTTGATCACCAGCAACATTTGAGAGCCATCTTTTTACGATGCCGACACTACAAAATTTGACTCAATCCACATAAATGTGTGTTTTGTGTTGGTTCTAGTCATTTGCTTGGTTTCGTAGTGTCCAAAGAAGGAATTCGACTCGACCCCTTGAAGGTTAAGGCAATTCTTGATATGCCTCCACCTTCCAATTTACTTCAATTATAGAGACTCCAAGGGAAGGCTAACTTTCTAAGGAGATTCATTCCCAACTATGCCGAAATGGCTAAAGGATTCACTTGTCTTTTGAAAAAAGGAATTCCCTTCCATTGGGACCAAGTTGCGTAAGCTTCCTTTGATGCTCTCAAAGATACCCTGATCTGAGCGTCATTAATGTATTCCCCTAATTATTAGAAAGATTATTTCATGTATCTCACTGCTGCATATACAACCATTGCTATGGTTTTATTCCAAGAAGAAGATGGGATTGAACATCCGATCTATTATTTGAGTTGTAATATCAATGATACGGAAGTTAAGTATTATTACATGGAGAAGCTAGCTTTGGCTTCCATTCAAACTGTATAGAGATTTTTCCATTATAGCCTGCTCCGAAAGACCACTATCATTTCAGATTGCAACCTTGTGACATACATCTTGTCACATCAATTGCTGGGGGGGAAATATTCAAAATGGGTCATCATTTTTGCAGGAATTTGATTTGGAATTCATCAAATCCAAGTCAAAGAAATCTCTAGTTTTTTCTGAGCTTCTTTGCGACCTTCCCTTTACCGCCATCGACTCAAAAACAGAACCATCAATTCTGGATGAGTCTATGTTTATGATCTTGTCATCTAACCCTTGGTATGGAGATATATTGATCTATATCCAAACCCAAACTTTCTGGTCTGATACCTCTCGCTTGTGACAACGGCATATTCGATATCAATCCAAATATTACCTGATCATTGGTGACACCCTTCATCGTCGCAGTATCGATACGATTTTTCATAGGTGCCTCACACATGAGGAAGCCGAAAAAGTTATAAATAATTGTCATTCTGGTGCTTGTGGTGGACATTTATCTGGTTATGCTAATGCACAGAAAATTCTCTATGTATGTTACTTCTGCCTACCATATTTAATGATTTCATTACTATTGTCAGAATTTGTCATGCATGCCAGATTTTTTACCATAAAACTCAATTACCACCTGCACCACTGCATCCTGTCGTCACTGTTGAACCATTTGCAAAATGGGGCATTGATTACATGACATGTAACCCTCACTCAGTCGGGGGGCATGGGTATATTATTATCACCATTGACTATTTTACGAAATGGGCCGAGGCGATGCCTACATTAAACAACAATGGTGAGACAACTGCACTTTTTTTCTTCAACCATGTGGTTGCATGGTTTGGTGTACCACAAGCTGTAGTTACAGATCATGGTTCGCATTTTTGCAATCACATGATGATTGAATTAATTGCCAAGTTAGGACTCTCACATGATAGTTTTACTCCTTATTATCCACATGCTAATGGACAAGTTGAAGCCATGAACAAAGTCCTTAAGCGAATGCTTCAAAAAATGATAGGAGTTCACAAGCAAAACTGGAATTTGATCTTGTACTCAGCTTTGTGGGCTTACCAAACCTCGGTAAGAAACGCAACTGCATTCACACCTTTCCAATTGATGTATGGTCTTAACGCAATCTTTTCAAAACAATGTGAGATTTCATCACTAAAACTCGCAATTGACTTTTTACCTAACACTTTTGATGAGAAATCATGTTTCTTAAAACTCATCCATCTAGATGAAACACATCGTGAAGCTGCATTGGCCAACGAAGCACATAAGAAATGAATTAAGGCGCAATATGACCGCAATGTCAAGCCTCGCATATTCTCAGAAGGAGACCTGGTCTTGCTTTATGATCAGGAAGTCGATAAATTAGGAACAGGAAAATTTGAACCACTATGGATGGGCCCCTACATTGTCAAGCGTGTTTTGGAAAAAGGCGCTTACGATTTGGTTGATTATGATGGAATTCCATTATTGCAGCCCCAAAACGGGTTGTATCTTAAACATTACTATGCTTGATTATGCATAGTAAAAACATTGTATATATGCTTTGATTGCATGTGTGTGTCACAGTGTGACTTTTAGAGTTTTTATGTGGTTATTAATCTGCTTTGCATTTGTTGCAGATGTCAGAATCTTTGGAACCATTTGTTGGTTATGCCAATGGTGCTAGTCGTAGTACGCAGAACCTATCCTCTACAGCATGGGCCATATTCACTCCAAGTGGCGAGTTAGTGAGTTTTCAAGGGATTTGTATCGGTCGTTCTACAAACAATATCGCTAAGTATAGTGCATTGATTGAACTCCTCTCTGATGCCATTTCACTTGGCATTCATCGAATCATCATTAGGCTAGACTCACAACTTGTCATATTACAACTTACGAATTTTTGTACCATCTGAAATCCAACTATTCATCGTATATTCCTTAGAGTTCGTCTCTTGGAAAGATATTTTGATTACATTCAATATCAACACATTTCCAGAAACTTTAACACATTGACTGATTCTTTAGTGAATTACGTGTTAAACAGACATTTACGACATATGTAAAGAGTAAATTTTCAATTCACATCAACAGTTGAATAGGATTACACATAACCATACAAAAACACTGAAAGTAAAATAGATAGATGTTCAAAGTTTTTACAAAAATTTGTGTCCAAGACATGTTGGTCATCTGACCTCAAAACCTCAAAATGCATACTGTAAATCATCCTAAGTACATCTAAGGATGTTCATGATAACAGGTCACTGCCTAAGATATCATGCGCAATAACCTCATCCAACGGCTAGGTACACTACTAGTATGGCATCGTAGTATCATCGGTAACTCCTCGATCCGAACATCCAATATATAGAGGGTTAACCCCTCTATATGATGCTGCAACTTCGCCAGTGTCTCGATCAGATCTAAATCCTAGAGAAATTCTCTTTCGACCTTTCTCCCCGTTGGCTCACCCGCCTCCTGTTGATGACCCATTGGTCGAACATTGCCAACATCTGTATACATGAGAACATTTTAGTTTAGTCTTGGAAACATCAAAAAACACAAAAAAAATTTAAAAAATCAAAAAATCAAAAATACATGGTCAAAACTATTTACCTATAGCACCCCATTGAGCACCCACTGGTAATCTCAAATCTGGATCTCTATAGAAATCTATCCCTGCATATGGATGCTCCTGTATGACAATATGTTTTCGACATAGCCAAATAAATAATGCGGTAGAAAATGAGACTGATGGCTGACCAGCATGTCTAGCCATCAACTCTACCCATCTCTACATCCGTGGATCTCTAGGACTAGCTAACAGTGTCACATGCTAAGGTTGCATCAATGGAATTCTCTCCAAAGTAAAAGCGATCAAGATCGATCCATAGCTGAAATTTTTTGTCTTGCCACTTTTTACTTTATTCAGATGCTCTTTCATCAAAGAGAGCACTGCCTCACACCAGTTGAATATAGTTGGCTCGAGAAACTCGAGCACATACTGCATGTATGATGTATTCGCGACATGAAGTATCACGCTACCCTCCAACTTTGTGATAGTAAAGAGGATTGTTCGCAAGGGCATATCACGAACATCCCTAATGTTTACCTTTCCATCTTTTCTAGGTTGTGTACCTGGCCAGCAGAATGGTCGAATGTATTCCCTCATTGGTTCACCCCCACAGGTAGAACCTGAAAGAGAAATGGGGGCACCACGTCTCGACAATCCTGTGAGAAAGTAAATATCATCAATCAATATAGGGAGCACTTTGTCCCCTATGTGAAAAACTTGTTCCGTTGGATCCCATGAATGAACCAAGAACTGCAATAGTTCTAACTATTGCCTCATCCCGAATAACCTGAAATATTTGAGTAACCCACAATCTCTGAGGGCCTCAATAGTACCAGGATCATTTAGGGCAACCATATCTTGTTCTTCATGTTCTCTTTCACACCATGTGATAGCCATTCTAATCCGATCAAAGTCTAAAATCACACCATAGGCTTAGTTAGGATCCATTTCATGCAAAAAACTAAAGATATTTTGGGTAGAAATGATGAATCAAATTTCTAAATTGTGCCCAACGCACCCCTGATATTTAGACAGTGCAATGCAGAGCAGTTTCCCTTCTGTTTGACTACTCTACAGCGCAATTTTTGATGCATAAGGGTGCGTTGATCCTAGGGCATGATATATTTACCCTAGGGACCCCAAAACCCTAAAAATTTTGCCTGAAATTGAAAAAGAATGACCTTAAATGAAAGAGAAGAGGTAGATCTCCTACCTGGTCCTAATGACACAAAGAATGATCCACAGAATCTCTCGTAATTATCTGTTGAAGTTTGAGGTAAAAAATTGGTTCAAAGCACAAAACTGAATGGTAAATGTCAAATGGTAAAATGACTTGGTAAATTCTTGTTTTATGGTTATTTCATGTTCATTAAATGAATAAACTATAGTTTTTACCTATTTTTACCAATGAAACATGTATGTTTAATCTATTTGGTGGTTCTTTGAGTAGGTTTACAGCTGACATAGTGAATTTGATGTGCATGATCGTAAAATGTACTTTTGACCACAGAGCATACTTTTATCTCTTTTTCGAGCTTTGTTAAACATCGAAAAAGGAACCCCCTAGAGTCCTCTTTCATCTCTTTTTAGACTCTCAAAATATGAAAATATTGTCAGGCGCTTGTCCTTTTCAACTCGTAAATGGATTGGAAACGACATCTACTCAGTATAAGTTTAACCCTTTTCCAGACTGAGATAGATTACTTATGAAAAAGGAATACGTTGATCGAACATGGTCAATAGGTTCTCTCTTGTATTATTTTACGCTTTTTTGAACTTGAGAGACAAATTTACGAAAAAGAACTTGTGGAGTTTTCTTTTTGTCCCTTTTCAAACTCTCTAAACATGAAAAGGACCGAGTTCTCATTGTCGTTAAACTCGTTAAAGCATAAAATAGCGACAAACTTTTCCATCATGACAAGACCAAGTTTCACCTTCATTAGACTCGTTAAAACATCACATAATGATGGATTCACCCGAAGGGTAGAATAATACATCAAAGCATATGTTATCCTCCTCAAGATTGTTAAAAAATAAAGAGGTATTGGTCAGCAATGACTAGGGAAAATGGGAAAAGGGATAAATCACATTGTGATAGCAAGTCGCTCTTGAACATGACACTTTCACTTCAACTCTGTGCCTATTTGGGTTGGGTTGTTTGCTTGATGGTTATCATACCTATGGTCTATCACACCATCCATCACTTTGGTTTTTGGTAAATGCTGCCAATTCATTCAGTGTCGCCGACATATTCAAGAGAAGTCACTCAGTAAACTTCATCCTTTGCAATACTCATAAACCTTCATTTTCATGGCTACCATTCCTAACATTGTGTCATTAGTCACATTCTGTCTTCAAAATCATTACACTCATTTCGTGTTGTTGATGGGGGGCACATCAAGGTCCTCCTGTGATGAGTCACTTCTTGTTGACATCAGCACATTATCCAGGAAGTTGACTTATAAACACTCTTCCAGTACCTTGAGGATTGCATACATCAATGGAAAGTTTCTCGCTTCCGACGACAGGTTGACATCGTAGGCCTTCGACCGAAAGAATTTATATGGTGTTTGACATCAAAACATCTATTCACACCATGCAGAATGTATTGAAGTACCTTTATAATCATTATCATTATTGGTGATTTCTCTCGTGTCCGTTAACAGCGTACATCTTTCACTAGTAATCAGACAGTGTCTTCGCATGTTCAACTTCAGATCACATTTTCACATGGTTAGACTCGTACTTGAGCAAACGATTGGATGAGATAGAGGACCCTGTATCTGGTTTCATCCATCCGAGCTCCAACTTTAGGAGAGTACTAAATCGTCTGTACGATGGCTTTACATAGATGGTCATCTTATCATGGGTCTATATTTGTAGACAACTGTTTGATTTATGTACATGTAATGAAAATTTTATATGTTGATCATAGGTATGCCTTCCCTCAGCAATTCATGAAAATTCAAAGATATCATGATAGTATGTATTGTAATTGATGCAGGTCACCATCTGCTTTAGATCCTCCTCATCACATCATAAGGCATATTACTCAACATTATCATTTTCGACTTCATGCTTTAGGGGGCAGTTGTTACAGGTCTATTTGGTCACATCACTCCCGACGATCAAATCAGTGTATATAGGGTCTATCAAACTATAATTCAATTTCTACATGCCCTAGACATGCCACCTCATTGAGTGCTTTCAACCATGAGAGCTTCCTGACTTCAAACCCTACTGAAGTGCTTCCTTGGGTCACCAGCGCACCCCTGGTCAAGGGTAAGTGCTCTGTAGAGAAGGTAGCCCCATTCAAGGCTACATTGTAGAGAACCTAAGCCCACTCAAGCATGCACAGGGAGAGAATCCTTGAAATTTTCATTGGATCCTTAGTATATTGCATTCATCTATAAATTGGCCTCCCATCATAGAGCCAAAGGGCTTTGATATTATAGAGAATTATTGTTGGTTTAGAGACTTGAAATCATTGTCAAAGTAAGTTATGCTGCTAGATTGATGTTGGGTGATGAGGGCTTGGACTAAGCTGGATGAGTGACACGAGATCGAACCACATTGGGTGTAACTTCTCCTTCTATCAATCAATAAAGTTGTTTGTTCCTTTTCCAATACTTTTGTCTATATCTATGATGAATGTATGTTCAAATGTTATCGATTCCATTTTTTTACAATAAATAGATCATATGCTTTGATTGTTGTCGTCTTATGTTTATGTTGGCAGGTACCAATTGAGCGAATTCAGTTTGAGCGGGAGCGATGGGAGCAACTCAAAGGAGATCAAAGGAAGTGAAGGATCACAAGTAGGTTCTTTTATCTTATCTGTTTATTGTAGGAAAAGGTTAAACATATTTACTTCAGTTGTTCTAAGTGTAACTACCCACTTAGGGAAGATATACTTATCCGTAGGTATAAATTTTGTATAACACATGTTCATTTAATATGAAAACGCAAAGTTACATATGTTAATTACAATACTAAATAATATCAAGTGCAACTATAAATAATTTCAACCACATAAATTATACTATATAAAATGTCAAGTATTACAATATGAATTTCCAAATTAATATTGGTTGGAGTATAATTTACACATTAAATATTGTTTCATCACTTCAAAACATTATCATTATGTTGTCAAGGCATTGTAGGTGAATTCACCAACTCTAAAAACTTGGCCATCACTCTCTATGTGTGTGTCTTATGGGGGATATTGGATCTATGGGTACCATTAGACCAGTTTTCTTCTCTCTCTCTCTCTCTCTCTCTCTCTCCCCCTCATTTGCATTTTGTTGCTCCGGTGATATTTCTCTCCTCTTTCTTCAATTCCTGCTTCTTACCATCAATACTAAATTCCTTTTTTGAAAAAGAAAAAAGACAAAATGCAGAGTATAAGACATGAAATATGATGAACACTGGAATATAAACTAAAGTAGACTATAAAGGATTTATACGATATATACCTCAACATCAACAATATTGTCAATGCCATTTTTCCCCATAAAAGAAAGAAACTCGAACAATTTTTCTTCATTTGGGCAATAGTGGCCATTATGTGGCCAGATAACCTATATAAAGAAAGCAACTAAAATGTCACCATAGAAAATAACACCTTGGTAAACTTAGTATTCAACCTTCAAGGAAATCTTAGGAACAATCATGTCAACTAAGTTACATGCTAAAAAGTTCAAGTTGTAGATTACTTATATGATGTGGGAGTACAAAAAAAACTCCTAGAAAATGCCAAAGCTAAGTCTAGAATAAAATGAAATGAAGTAAAAAGGATACAATAATAGGATAGCCTCATATACTAGATTGTCTTAAACAAAAAAATAGATCTTAAATAGGTTACCATGCCCTAGATTCTAGAACTGAATATATTCTTTACTAAATTATGCCACATCATTTTCACAAGCTACAGATCAAGATGACATGCATATTGAAATAATGAAAAGGAAGAAAAATCCCCTATTACGTATATTTGTGGTTGCGTCTATTGTTACCTCATAGTTATATGAGACCACAATCTTATTAGTCCACAGTTCATACAATTCAAGAAAATAGTTTTTGACTTTTTGGAATAAATTGACACTAAATAATACAAGAAATTGTAAAATTGACTTCAATGTGATCATCCCTTTTGGAAGTGCATACAAATGCATGTCTACATTAATGTAACACTTAAATTTAAAATCAAAGAGAAGATGTTGCTTCCTTCACAACTACAAGATGCTTTTGAATTGAGCAATTTATTTACCTTAATGTTGCCCCATCACTTCCATTAGTTGATTTAATCATATAATTGGAGACAAACAACTTTAGGCCCAATCTGAGAATTGTAATTAGAGTTAAATAAAAGACACATTCCATGCTTGATGTCACCGAGGACAAGAAAAAATGGAGTTAAATTATTTTCTTCAGAGAGACATATCGTAATAACAATTGAACACATAACAATAGGAGCACACATTCTCATGCATTTAATGCAGTAGGATTTTAATTATCTATTAGCATTCATGTCTTATACATCAATATATGGCAGAGAACTAGTACTGCTCAGACATAGTATCTGGAAATATTTTCTATGATTTCTTAGTAAAGCTCATATCTAGTTCAATTACAATATTGCATAGACCAATAGAGCAGGTCTGGAAGTTGGTGGGAATTTTCTACATGTAGTTGCATACAAAGGAACATTAACCATAGAACTTTCTTTTCAATCAAACATGGAGAATATATATGAGAGACTGAAATTTATCCTTGTTTACAAAATGACATCTCCACAAAACTTTCCTTGCATCCTTCTTGCTTCCATCAACATCCTGAATCATATGTTTCTCCCCCTTGCAATTTAGGACCCTTGAGGCATGGGTTGTTTTCAAAACTAGAAAAAAATATCTCTATTATTAGATCATCCTTTAAAGAACAAATGGAAAGCTTAAATTGTAGAAAGCCACAAAAACATGATTAGTAAGAGTAAATATGTTGTTGACTCTCAATATCTTTTCATTGTTTAGATAAATCTATATATGTTCAACAACAAGGAATTATAACAAGACAAAATTGTATTGAAAAATAAAGTTACAATTGTATTGAAAAATAAAGTTACAATTGTATTGAAAAATAAAGTTACTTGTTAATTCCTGCAGCTCTCATCCACTCATCAACATGTCCCATATGATGACATTAAATGCACCTAAAAAAAATGCAATTCACTTCTCTGCTATTAAAGGAACATGATGCTACTTTCTAAAGAAATCAAATAGGATTTTGATTAGTAATATCTGTCATAGTCGCCCATGGGGCTTTGGATTGATGGTGAATGGGTGCATTGTTAAGGAACTCTGTGTGATAGGTCACTGGTTCAAATCCCTCATGGGTCTTACCTACCAAAAAAAAAAAAAAATATGTTATAGTCTAATATAATAAAGTAGTTGAAGTGTAGTCTTGTGTATGAATATCATATAAATGTATGTATAGCACTGACCATGTGTAATGGTAGTTAAGAATAGATTAAGAGAGGAAAAGTGACCTCTTGGTAGCTTGTTCTCTTACCATTGAAAAAGAAGATTCATTTCCATTATGTTGTATTTATACTATTTAAAGAAGCGAGGATGGCATAATCCATAAAGCACATCCATGGCACAGTGAGATGATTGAAAAGTTGCTTCTCTGACTATCCTACTTAGTTTCTTGTTTAATCCTAAAATTAATCCAATTCAAGAGATAAATATATGTACCAACAAGAGTACTTTCAAGAAGTAAGTTATGTTAGATTTTCATTCACCAATTAAATTGCATGGCATGAATCAGCATGCAGTCTACTTATCAAATAATCTGCATGCCATATGAGTTCATGTATGAAATTCATTAATATCTATAAAACATAGCATACACCTAAGAATCCCATAAAATCATACAAAAAATTATTTTCATAGCCATTAGCAGCCCAAGAAATTTGAGGCACATGCAAATTGCACACGAAAGAGTAAGGGATGAAAGCAAGAGAGAAAACAATAATTTTCCTGTGTATTCTCACTAGTCATATTAAAGTTGCCTTCCAGTGAATTATAATTTGTGTACGATGAAAAGGAAGAAGAAACAAATAAAAACAAGATGATAGTCAAGTTGTTATTAACAATAATTAGTTTCCTTGTGATGCTAATAGATTTGGAATCTGGATCATAAAAGCATGACACTAGTGAGCACATTCAAAACAAGTATTATTCATTGGCATAATGTAGTTACAATGCATGGTCCTTGTAACGCCCCCCTCCCACATCTACCCAAGTAATCTTCCAACTGGGGCAAACATGTGACGAGAAGCTACTATGATATGATTCAACCTACTTGGTGACCTTAAGGAAATGGAATCGATGAAACACATCAACCATACCTTCCACATCAGCAACAACACCCTTAGGAGACATCTCAACCACTCAGGAATCCTACCCCTGGGTCCCACTGATATTTTCCACCTCTTGGCCTTTAGACGCTCTCATGCTATGGGCATTCCAACATCCCAGAACCTTTGGACCCTCTCACAGGCCTACAAGCCCGCGTCCAGGGACTTTTCTCAGCATACTTGTGCCAGCGTCTGTGAAAGTCAAGGCACTTTGCTAGCCGAGAATTCTGGCCACTGCAAAGAACTTGTTGTAACTTCCAGATTCCATCAAAGACATGATGACAAGACTAATAAACCAAAAATCAACCTCACAACTAGGCCTGACCATCCCCAACTGGGACTTACATTTTGTCAAACACTTGGCATCAATGTAACCTACAGGTCTAGGATACAAGACAGAGCATGAATGAATAAAAACCCTTATGAAACATGACAAGAAGGATCACCACCTTCATCCTTGAATTGTTATGACATCAATTAGGTCTTGTATCCATCATTTTAATAGTTATAAGTAAATACATGAAATAACCATGAAATGAACCAGTTACTTAACCATGCTTATAACCAGCATTAAACCATGGAAATAAAAGAGATGTAATAGCCATAAATCCACATATAAACAAGTACAAAAGCAAGAGAACTTATCTTTCATTAATCATAGGTGTAATAACCCCCTCCCACATCCACCCAAGTAACCATGCCAACTGGGGTAAACATCAGATGAGAGGCTACTATGATCATATTTGACCTCCTATGTGACCTTAATGAAGTGGAATCGATGGGACATCACACATAGTCATCCAACATCATCAAAAGAACCCTTAGGAGACAAGTCATCCACTCAAACAGCCTGTCCCTGGGTTATGACTTGTCTCCGGGTCCCACTGTTGTTCTAGACCTCTTAAGACATGGTCTCTCTCATGCTATGGGTAAGGGAGCGACTAGAGACCTAAAGTTTCTCTCATAGGCCTGCTTTCTAGCGACTGTGGACTAAAGTTGCCAGTTCTGTGCCAAGGACCCTGGAATCTAAGCCACTTTTTCAATCCCAGAGCCCATGCCACTTCCCAGAATGGAATGAAAGCTCATAATCAAGTAAAGTACAAGGAAACAATGATGTAAAAGCAATAAGTTGATCAAGACCTTAACCAGAACCTTATTATCCATGACAAACATTTCATCAAACATATTGTCAACTTGTAGCCTACACGTGTAAACAACGTAATTGAGTGTAGGGATCTCATACTTATCTGAGAATCACTATAAACCATTGTTACTTCAAGTCATTTGTTGCATATTCATCTATTAGGTCATAGACACATTATCCATTCATATACAAGTAAAAACATGCTGAGAGTCATACATAGTTGTTGTCATAAAATGTGCATATAACTAGCATAATAGGAACAGAAATACAATAAACATATCAGCCATAAAAATCCATATATACACCAGTAAATTTACACATAAAAATCAATGGAATAAATTTCTCATTAATCAATGCAATGAACCAACCGGTGATGGGACTACCACGTTCCACTCAACCATAGATTGGCTAAGCCAAGTCTCTCTTTAGCCAATCACCCTCGTGCCATATTCCAAGCATGAATGTGGGACTCATAGAACACATCAAAAACACCAATCAATGTGGATTCCACCGGATTTCTCCACCTACACCGTGAGGAATTTGAGTGCCTCCTAGTCTCTCGGGCTTTACCATGCATCTGCAGTCTGATCTAGGGATCACTAGGCCCTACACCAAGACATACTCCAAGATTTATCATGCATTCCATCACAGAATCACTAGGCCCAACAGAGAGAAAGTCCACCTATTGGCTTTACGATATATCCTGCCATTCACTGGCAAGGATTCATAGACCCACCGAGGCACACAATCTGGATTTACCGCAACCCACAGTCGGGTTTAGGGGTTACTATGCAAGCGGCTTCATGCGTCCTCAGTCTGGTTCAAGGACCACTACACCATGTGTTTTTCAATTTGGAGATCCACCCCACTCATCTTAGAATCCAATCCGACCATCCCACATAAACTGAATGAGAGAACACATCTCATCAAAACTATCAGGAAATGGCAAGGCTAGGCTAAAAATAATGTCACACCTAGAAAAACCCATGCCATGGTATAAAATAAACACATGCAATCCCATGCATGCCAAATCTAGCAAGGGAAATACACATGCAAGTCAATACCTACAATGAAGCCTATTGTAGTTGCTTGATCCTGCCTTTCCCTGCTTAATCTTTGCTTCCTCTTGCCTTATTTTCCTTTCTCGCTCTAATGCCAAAATGCTCCAAGAAAACTCTAAGTGTCTAAGAGTATGAGAGAGAGAGAATAATGAAAGAGCTCCAAAGCTAAATTGACAAAAGGTTACCAATTAATCCTCAGAAGCCTTTTTATGAATGAGGCCTCTATTTTCTTCATTTTCCATTATTTTCCTTTAATTTCATCCTCACATGCAACTTGTCACCTTTCACCTCCCTTTTCTCCTAATTTCCATTATTTTCATAAATAAATGTGCCAAAAATGCCATTTTTCCTTGCCAAAGCCTTAGCCATTGCCTTTTCCAACTTCCTAAGCCATAAACAACAAAATGAACACCCCTAGGATGTCTTGCCCAAATTTCAGCTTGGAATAAGTGTCCCATTCATCTATGGTTATTGTTTTTAACTTTTATTACATGAAATTTTCACCAAGGTTGTTACAGAACCCTCCCCCTTGGGGGACACCGTCCTTGGTGTTCAATCACTCATATACCTCAGCAACCTGCTGAAAGAAGACATATTGCTCATGGAGCTTTATAACACAACTCGATGCAGTATTTACAATGAAAGATCTTCTTAAGAGCAAAAAATCATGAGATTATACTGCATAGTGGAGCTTTATATCACAGCTCATTACGGTATTTACAATGATCATCCTGCTGAGTGCCAATCCACATGACATCATAACATCATGATAACATAACCACATGATAGCATAATAACATGATAACATAACCATAATGACATGACACCCATACCGCATAGTGGATCTTTATAACACAACTCGTTACGGTATTTACATCCATACACATGGGTACATATAGCAACATCACCATAAATATAGATACCAAAACATATGCCAAAACATATGCCAAATCATATGCCAAAGCATATGTCAAAACATATACTAAACACCATGTCTAAGCATATATCAAAAGATCATATAGCATATATCAAACACCATAAAGCAAATACCAAACCGCCATATCAAGTTGCTTTGCCTCAACCGGAAAATAAGGAAGGATACATGGCCCACATCTGATCCACCATCTCCCACGTAGCTTCATCAGGCCCAAAGTGCTTCATTTGCACTTTAACTTGCTCGATTGCTCGGTTATGGAGAATGAGCACCTTTTTCTGTAATATACATTGAGGCTCCAACTAGAATTCTCCATCTGGTTCCACCTGTAATACAGACCAATCAATTACATGATCAGCATCCTTCACATACCTCTCAAGCAAAGATACATGGAAAACATTTTGGACTTTCACTATCGGAGGTAGTGCAAGTCGATAGGCTACTAACCCGGTCCTCTCAATGATATTAAAGGGTCCACAAAACCATGGTGCCATCTTGGCACATGATCCAATCCACAAGGATCTCTTCTTTAGTTTGATGCACAAGTACACATATTCCCCAACCTGGAACTCCTTAAAAAACATGTTCCTATCTAAATAACTCTTCTGCCTATCCTGTGTTCTCTTGAGATTCTTCTTGATCACCTAAATCTCTTGTTCCATGTTGGCCAACATATATGGTCCAATAAATACTCTACTAACTGGATCACTCCAACTAGTTGGAGTGTTACAACTCCACCCATAAAATGCCTCAAAATGACTCATACTCAATCGCTCCTGATAACCGTGGTTGTATGCGAACTCTACCAAAGGAATATACTCTTCCCACTTCCACTGTTGATGCATCACATACATCCTCAACATGTCCTCCAATATCCCACCCTGTTCTCTTTACCTTTGATGTACCTGATCTCAAAATCAAACTTGTTGATCGTGGCAAACCATCTAGCCTACCTGGTGTTCAAATTTGGCTGGTCAAACAAATACCTCAACCCAATGTGATCACTCATAAGCACAAACCGCCTACTAAGAAGATAGTGCCTCCACATATTCAGTGCATGTATAATTGTTGTTAACTCAAGATCATGCATCGGGTAGTTCTTCTCGTGCTTGTTTAGTTTTTGGGACTCATAACATACCACTTGCCATCCTTCATAAGGACTCCACCAAGCCCTCTCTTGCAAGCATCTGTGCATACCACAAACTCTTTGTCCAGATTTGCAATATGTAGTATTGGTGCATGTGTCAACAACTGCTTAAGTTGCTCAAAGCTAGCTTCACACTCCTTTGTCCATTCGAACTTCTTACCTTTCCTTTGCAATGATGTAATGGGATAAGAAATCTATGAGAATTTCCTAATGAACCTCCTATAATAACCTGCCAGACCCATGAAATATCTCACCTCATCCACACTCTTAGGAGCTACCCACTCCATGATGGCCCTTATCTTCTCTGGATCTACTGCAATGCCCTCCTTGGAGACCACATGCCCCAAGTAGTGTACCTCAGTCTGAAAGAAACTGCACTTGCTGAGCTTAGCATACAACTGATGCTCTCTCAACAACCTCAATATTGTTGCTAAGTTCTCGGCATGCTCTTCCTCATTTTTAGAATATACCAGTATATCATCAATGAACACAATAACAATCTTATCCAAATATGGTCGCAACACACTATTCATAAAACATATGAATGTATCTAGAGAATTAGTTAAGCCAAATGGAACAACAATAAACTCATAATGCCCATACCTGGTCCTGAGTGTAGTCTTGTAAATGTCCTCCTCTTTGATGCGTACCTGATGCTATCCATATCTCAAGTCAATATTTGAGAACATTGATTCTTCCTTTAGCTAATTGAACAAGTCATCAATCCTCGACAAAGGATATATGTTCTTGATAGTCACTTTGTTCAATTGCCTGTAATCAATGCATAATATGAGGGTACCATCTTTCTTCCTCATAAACAAGACCGGTGCACCCCAAGGTGATACACTTGGCCTAATGTATCCCTTGTCCAACATTTCCTTCAGCTGCAATTTTAACTCAACCAACTCAGGTGTTCTCATCCTGTAAGGTGCTTTCGATGTTGGAGCTACCCCTGGCACTAACTCAATCGAAAAGTCTACCTCCCTATGAGGTGGAAACTCTATAATGTCCTCAGGGAATACATCCTGAAATTGTTGCAACACTGGATATTTGTTCAACACATCTGCATCCTCAACCTCCTTACCCTTATCACTAGAAATGTGTACTGCAAATAGCTTGCACCCTTTCCTACAGCTACGTTTTGCTTGCATAGTTGTCACCATCCTAACTGATGTGGCTTTCTTCTTACCCTGCAAGACTCTTGGTTCTCCATTGTCATCAACACACTCAATAGCTTTGTCATAATAGTCAACCTTGGTTCTATGTAGATACAACCAATCCATGCCCAACAACATACTGTATGATCCCAACGGTAACACGTTCAAATGCGCTCTTGTAGGCATTCCATTTAAATCAAATGTGCAAGCTCTTACCCAATGATGAATTCGCTTCTTTGTACCTATAGCCAACTACATTAACCAAGACTCTACATGCAATCCCTTACTCAAACCACACTTATCCACCAAGTCAGGACTAACATAGCTATAATTAGATCCAGGGTTAATCAAAATAGAAATAACGTGATCACAGATCTTCCCATCCATCTCAATGATAGTGTAATGTTCCAAACTTAAACAAACAGTGATTTTCAAAAGAAAATATGATTTATACACAAGAAAATAAAATGATGAGCAAACATTCAATACACATCAGAAATGAGAACCATCTGAGCCATTTTATTATGGAATGGAGCAAGTACATTAGTATGGAAAATGCACCAGGGATTTCCTCAAAGTCAAGCTTGACAGAACCCAGGTGTCAAACAATAATCTTAATGCTGGTAAGATGATTGCTCCTCTAATGCTCTGCGATGTCTCCAATAACTATAATGTTGGCTGGAAAGGAACTACAAGAAACCACGTCTTTGGTGCTCAGAAAATGATGAAACTCTAGCCCCACTCTCCTTGGCCAAAACCTAGAATAACCCAGAAAGAGTTTTGCCTGAATCCAACCTCCCAAATTCGGCCTCCTCTATAGCCTACGCCCTCCAAACTGCTCCAAGAATATGCCCTATATGGAATGGCCACGAAATCCTCCTCCAAGCTCCAAAAGGGAAGAAAACACCACTCTAAGTATTTCCTCTAACCTCCATGGAAAATATCAACCTCAAGGACTGATACTCTACTCACCAAGTGAGCTCCCAGTGTTGTCTCTGTGTTGGCCCAAGTAGCGCAAAAGTCACACTGCAAAGAAATAAGCACAACCAGCTCCCAAACTCTCCCAACTATTGACAATCCTCCCTAGCCTCCTCTCTGGAAAATCTCACACCCAAACTCCACTACAAGACACCACCAACAAACTCGACCTCCTCTTCACTGCATCCTCCAGTAATACGCACCACCTGGAAGTGAATGCCACTGCTGGAAATCACAATGAGGTCCTCCTCCTGAAGAAATGCAGAAAACCTTCCTAGGGTGGCACTCGAAGTCCCCCGAGGAAAGGGTGAGTTCTCCGCCTGAAGAACTTATACTAAACAGCCAGTGACTTGGCTAAGCAGCTCGAGCAACCAAAGAGAAATCGATATACCAAAAAGATGAATGAGATGAGGATAGCTACCTTCCCTATATAGATTTTGTGGAGCACTTTTCCCTCTAATTCATCCTCCATTGTGGGCCCTCACTTAACCACCATCATGCAAAACTTAACCACATCCATGCAAATCGAACTAGGGAGTGTGTATTTCCCTAGTGAGGGTGACCCCCATGTGTAACTTAACCGCAACACAAATAAATTTCCATAAGTCTAATGTCCTAATAAAATCAAATGGGGTCCACTAGCTCCAAAATTGGCCCCATAATACAAAAAATAATCTTGTTCCAAAATAATTTAGGAAGGGACATGACAATCCTCCCCTCCCAAATGTTGCTTCTCCCTAGTCAACTTCAATGTTGGATGCTCAAGAATGTGCTCTCCTTCCCAAGTGGCATCCTCATCCGGTAAACTCTTCCAACGCACCAAATTCTCTCTAATGATCTTGCTTCTAAGCTTCCTCTCCTTGGTCTCTAAGATGGCATCTGACTCTATGATCAAATTCCCCTCATCATCAAGTGGAGACAACTCCGTGAGTGTTGTAACCTGCTGCCTCAACACCCTCTTAAGGCATGAAACATGAAAGATGTTATGAATCTTGCTCCATGGCGGTAGCTCCAACTCATAAGTCACCTCTCCAACCCTCTTGATCACTCTATATGGCCCAAAAAATATCGGCTGCAGCTTTTCGGCCCCCTTCTGCTTCAATGTGGATTGTCAGTATGGCTGCAATCGAAGGTAGACCAAGTCCCCCTCCTCAAAATTCCTCTCTACTCGATGTTGGTCAGCATACATCTTCTGTTGGTTCTAGGTTGTCTGTAAGTTATTCTTAAGAGCCTTGAGAATATCTTAGCTCTCTAGGATCCAATCCTTGGCCTTTGGGGCTTTATTGTCTCCAAAAACAATATCAGCAAAAGACAATGCATGATAACCATATAAGGCATGGAAAGGATTCATACCAATGGACATATGATGGGTGGTGTTGTAACAATACTCTCCCAGATGCAACCATCAAATCCAAGCCCTTTGCTACCCTGTCACATAATTCCTGAGATATCCCTCTAACCATTGGTTTACCCTCTCTATTTGACCATCGGTTTGCGAATGATAGTTGGTGCTCAGGGTGAGCTCAGTGCCGACTAGTCTAAAGATCTCCTACCAAAATCCACCATGGAATCGGTTATCCCTGTCACTGAATATGGTCTTAGGGAGTCTGTGCAGACAAAAGACCTCCCTGAAGAACAAATTTTCCACCTGTGAGGTTGAATCTCGTGTCGGTATGGGAAATAATTGTGCAAACTTGGTCAGTCGGTCGACCACCACAAAAATACAATCCTTCCCTTGCACCAAGGGAAGTTCAGTGATGAAATCCATGGATATGCTCTCCCATTTCCCCTTAGGGATGGGAAGAGGCTGCAACAATCCCGCTGGATGGGTCAACTCTCCTTTGTTCCTCTAGCAAGCTTCACACCCCTGCACATGCCTCAACGCATCTCCCTTGATGCCTTTCCAAGTGAAGCGCTCTCTCACTACCATATAGGTCTTCCTAAACCCCTCGTGCCCAGACAAAGGAGAATCATGAGCTGCTCGAAGGACGCACTCTCTTAGCTGTGATCTTGAAACCAAAAATATGTGCCCCTTATAATAAATAACCTCATCCATCACCCTGTAGCGCTCATATGCATAGCTACCCTCCAATATCTCGCACGCCCAACAATCCTTGGAGTACTCTACCAATAACTGAGCCTTCCAGTCATGAGAAATTCTCATGAGTGAAAGCTCGGTTTGTCTCTTAGATAGTGCATTCGCCACTATGTTGTGCTTCCCCCACATATACTCAATATCAAAAGTGTAGGCCTACACTTTTCTGACCCATCTCTATTGCCTATCATTGAGGCCCTACTACCCCATGAAATGGCGAAGGTTGTTGTGATCCCTCTTCATCCGAAATCAATTCACAACCAAGTATTGTCTAAATCTGTCCAATGCATGCATTATGGCCAGCATCTCTTTGTCGTAAATGGAATATGACAACTCATGAGGTAGAAGCTTTGGAATCTCAAAGGCAATGGGGTGCCCTCCTTGGGACAAGACTTCGCTGATCCGCACACCTGATGCATCGCACTCCAATGTGAAAGGATAAGTAAAATATGGCAGTGCCAATACTGGAAAACAACTCATCACCTCCTTGAGGTGATAAAATGTTGTCTGAGCTCCCTCTGTCCATGCAAAATCCCCCTTCTTAGTCAGATCAGTAAGGGGTGCTTCCAACTGTGAGAAGCCCTTCATGAACTTTCGACAGTAGGTTCAAATGCCCAAAAATCCTCTCAATGTCATCACATCTTAGGGCTCTAGCCAATCTCAAATGGCCCTAATATTCTCCTTGTGCACCTTGACCCCATCTTCACCTATTATGTGTCCCGAGTAAAGCATTTTTTTCAACCCAAACTCGCACTTGGCATCTTGGCGTAGAAATGTTGCTCCTCCAATATACGCAAGACTGTCTCTAAGTGTTGTAGGTGCTCCTCCCATGTCCTGTTGTAGATCAATATGTCATCAAAGAATACCAATACAAACCTCCTCAACTGGTCTCAGAACACATGGTTCATGCATGACTGAAAAGTAGTTGGCGCATTGATCAACCCAAAAGACATGACCAGGAACTCGAAATGCCCATAATGACACCTGAAGGTTGTCTTTGGAATGTCCTACTCTCTCACCCGGATCTGATGATACCCTAACTGCAAATTGATCTTACAGAATTACTTGGCTACTTTAAGCTCATCCATAAACTCATCAATGTGTGGAATGGGATACCTGTTCTTAAGCGTCTTATTGTTGAAGGCCTGTAGCCAATACACATGTAGAGAGTCTCGTTCTTCTTCTTCACCAGCACAACCAAAGAAGAAAATAGACTGGAACTCGATCTGATGTGACCCAACACCAATAACTCCATGATGGCTCTCTCAATATTATCCTTATAGGAATTGGATGCCTATAGGGTGTAGTGATGATTTCCTACACACCATGATCCAACTCTATAGTGTGCTTTAATCCCCTGTCAGGTGGTTGTCCCAATAGTATATCTCCAAAGACTACTGGATATCTATCCAATACTGCCTGTTTGTCCAAATGTGGTGGTATATTCTTTCCCCCAGCCTCTGAAATCCTTAGCTCTACTACCCATGCTATGTCTCCATGCCTCAAATCAGCCTCCATCTTGTGGGTCGAAAATGTCTGAGGGGGGTATGAATGCATGCCCCTACGAGCCATCGGCTTGCCATCCGGTCTAACAAACTCCATCACAAGTTGTTTCCAATTGTTGGTAACCTAGCCAAGGGATTAACACCATTAGAGACCTAGTACCACATTGGTGTCTGGTACATCCACCATGAAAAAGTGGTATGTCATCGAATAGTTTTGCATATTCATTGTTAGAGCGGGAACATATCTAGTGCACTGCATAGTCCTCTCTCCTAGTATGAGGACTGAAAACCCCTCATTTGAGAATAAAATTATCAGTGGCCCCACTGTCTACAAGGACTGAACCATGTTTCCCCTACACCATACCTCAGATCCTCATAGTCAAAAATTTGGGAATCCCACGCAAAGAAGCTAGGACTCCCCTAGTTGGTGCGAAGGATGGTCCTCCCTGAGGTGGTGCTGGTGGTGGTCCTCTCCCTACTAGATCCTCGCTATCTCCACCACCAAACTCCAACTCACCATCATCCTCTTTTTCACTGTCTGAGAATACCTCGATGTAATGGGCCTTGCTCGTTATGCATCGATAACTAGGTGCCTAAGGCTCTCGACATGTAAAACACAACTTCCTCCTCCTGAGGTCTCTCCTGGTCTCGTCATCCAACTAACCCCGCCCTTGAGTTTCTTTCTACGTTGTGGGTTCTCTAGTGTCACTTCCCTTCTGAGGGTGGGGAGTGCATGAAGGAAATGGAGCTCAGGTCTTGGGGATAGCCCCTTGCAAATCCTGAGTGCAAGATACTGCCTCCAGAAGAGTCGATGGTTTGCGAGAATTCACCAGTCCCTGCAATGGCTCTGTCAACCCCTCTACAAATTGTATACTCTCCTCGCATCTAACAAATCAGCTACCATGACTGAGACCCTCAAAAACACCAAGATATAATGCTGTGGATGCCCTGTCTATTTGAGCTAGGTCAATTCCCTGAATTTAGCCTCTAGATCCTTTCGATCGAAGCGCTCCACTACTCTCCATGTGAATTCCTCATAGGAGGTCACACTGGCATGCCCCAGAGTGGACAAACCATGAAACCACCAATCGTGTGCCTCCCCCTCCAAGTGAAATGTGACCATCTTGATGGCCTCTACCTCTATCATCTGATTCAGCTGGAAGTATGTGCCTAGCTTCTCTACCTAAGCATGTGTTGTGCACTTGGTAGTGCCATCATATGTAGGAAATAAATTTTCCCCATAGAACGATGTGGCTCATAGTTCTGTGTACCATATCCTTTCCCCTTCTCATTCTGGTTGAGCTTGCAAAAGTCTCCGAAGGTCATAGCCTTTCTGAAGTCTGCACCCATGGACTTCCACTCCCTGAAATGCGCCCCCATCAACAATGGATCCTCTCCTCCACCAGTATCACTTTGCACCAAATGTATAAAAGAGGGTAAAGTAGCTCGAGTTGGCTCACTTGAGGATGGCCGCTACGTAGTAGGTGAAAGGTGATCGAACTATTGAGAGGCCCCTGAAGTCTCTCCAACTACAAACTCCTGGTGAGTGTTCCACTCCCAATTTTGCATCCTGATCGCATCCAATATCTCCTTCTGCCTTTTTTCCAAATCACTCAAAGCCTTCAAGAGACTATCAAAGGCCATCTCCTCCTTACTCTTGGGCTCTTCCATATCTTTTTCTACCGCAGTATTCCCACGATCCTCTATGTCTGGAGTAATCTCCAACTCCCTTTCCCTGCTCCAGTACCTTTGTCTTTTGTAAATAATATTTTGTCGGTCCTCCTCACTCATAGAAAAGTTTTCGCACAGCTGAGCCAGAACCTAAGCTATAATACCACTATAATGTTCCAAACTTAAACAAAAAGTGATATGCAAAAGAAAATAAGATTTATACACAGGAAAATAAAATGATCAGCAAACACTCAATACACATCAAAAATGAGAACCAGCTAAGCCATTTTATTAATGGAATGGAGCAAGTACAATAGTATGGAAAATGCACCTGGACTTGCCTTAAGGGTAAGCTGGACAGAACCCAGGTGTCAAACAATAATCTCAATGTTGGAAAGATGACTCCTCCTCTAATGCTCTATGATGTCTCCTAGTAACTGTACTGCTGGCTGGAAAGGAACTGCAAGAAACCCCATCTCTGATGCTCAGAAAATGATGAAACTTCAACCCCACACTCCTTGTCCAAAACCTAAAAAAACCTAGAAAGGGTTTGGCCTAAATCCAACCTCCCAAATTCAGCCTCCTCTATGGTATATGCCCTCCAAACTACTCCAAGAATATGACTTGCAAGGAATGGCCATGAAATCCTCCTCCAAACTCGGAAAGGGAAGCAAACACCAATCCAAGTATTTCCTCTAACCTCCATGGCAAAGTTGAGCCTCAAGGACTAATACTCTACCCACCAAGTGAGCTCCTAGTGTTGCCTCTGTGCTGGCCCAAGTAGTGTGAAAGTCACACTACAAAGCAATAAGTACAACCAACTTCCAAACTATCCCAACTGTTGGAAATCCTCCCTACCCTCCTCTTTAGAAACTCTCACACCCAAACTCCACTACAAGACACCACCAACAAACTCAACATCCTCTTCACTGTGTCCTCTATTAATATGCACCACTTAAAAGTGAATGCCACTACTGGAAATCACAATGAGGTCCTCCTCTTGAAGAAATGCAGAAAACCTTCATATGGTGGAACTTAAACTCCCCTGAAGAAAGGGTGAGATATCAGCCTAAAGAACTCGTGCTAAACAGACAGTGACTCGACTAAGAAGCTTGAGCAACCAAAGAGAAATAGATATACCAAAAAGAAGAATGAGATGAAGAGAGCTAACTTCCTAATATAGATTTTATGGAGCACTTTTCCCTCTAATTCGTCCTCCATTTTGGGCCCTCATTTAACCACCATCATGCAAAACTTAACCACCTCCATGCAAATAGAACTAGGTAGTGTGTATTTCCCTATTGTGGGTGGCCCCCATGTGTAACTTAACTACAACACAAATAACTTTTCCTAAGTCTAATCTCCTAATAAAATTGAATGGGGTTCAGTAGCTCCAAAATTGGCCCCATAATACAAAAATTAATCTTGTTCCAAAATAATTTAGGAAGGGACATGACAGATAGATGCCTGGTGTTCTGCCCACCTGTTTTCCACTGCTACATAGATACGTGGAATACTTTGACCAACGTCCCCAATAGTCTGCGCCTCCTGTGCATTGTATATATGAGGCCTACCACCCTAGTTCTGTGGACAATCTCTCTTAAGGTGTTCCTTTCCACATGTCCAACACTCCAACCGACTAGTACCAACACCTCTATGTTGCTGCTACTGCTGTTGTGACCCATGTTCTTGTCTAGCTACATTAATCTCTTTTGCGGAGCCACATTTTCTTTCCCATCTTCATTTTGAGGCCGTTTCCTCTTAGCCTTCCATTTACCTCTACCTATGTCTGTTCCCTTCCATCCATGTTGAGATTCATTCTTACGCTTTGATTTCTCATGGAAATGCTTCATTTTCCCAATAACTTCCTCAAGTGACCAAGGTTCATCATACTTAATCCGATCTCTAAACACTAATGTAAAACCACTGACAAATCTCTGAACTTTAGCCTTCTCATCAGTAAGATATAATACATACCTCAATAGCTCTAGAACCATGGTCCTGTACTCTTCATCTATCATTGATCCCATCTTTAGCTCATAGAATTCTTTTGCCTTACTGTCATATTACCTTTCTGACAAGTACTTCTTCCTTAAAAGTCTCTTCAACTCTCGCCAACTCAAGTCATTTGTCCTGATGTCTCTGACCTTCTTCGCATCTTCCCACCAGATGTGTGCTTTACCTTTCAAGCTAAAGATAGTTATTCTAGCCTTCATGTTATTTGTGTACTCATGCAACTCAAATAATTTATTCACCCCAAGCACCCAAGCCTCTGCATCTTTCGACTTCTTCACATATCCATCAAAAGTAGGTGGTTTTTCTTTCTCGAATTCATCTGGAAAGTATCCCCTATCATTCCTCCTATAAGGATGATAGCGACGATGATCATGATTTCTATCAGAACCATAATTATAATAATACATGTACTCATCACCCCTCCTTTCTGGAGTGTCCAACAACCTGCCATCTCTCACTATGTCAGATCTATCTGACCTGTGTCTACCAGGATATCTACTACCATATGCTCCATTAGTCCCATCCTCATGTGCATGGCTGATCCGAAGTGGCCCTTGTCGCTACAGTTCTGACAAACTCTGAAGAAGTATAGCATTCACCTCTTCCTGCTTCTCTTGTGCCTATATGATCCGGTCATTATCTGCCTTACAACTCCTTATCTCTTCCTTCAAGCTTCTCAATGTATCGGCCAAATCAGAAGTATGCCCCACACCATGTTGCTCATCTGATGCATAGGGAGATTCTACATAATCTACCACCTTGCTAATCATTTGATCTTTCTCTTCCTACAATTCGTAATATGTCAGATAAACAAAATCACAATAAAACAATGTACCTTAGTATATCTTGGGGAGGATACCTTCTCTGCAAGATCACAAAATCAGCATGATACATGTATAACATAATCATAACAGCATATTGACATACGCAATTAAATGCATCAACTCATAAACATCACTCTAACTAGGATCGAATCCTCAATGCAAGGCCATATCAACAATGCATGATCTGACTCCATGCATGACAATAACCATTACACCCTTATACACATTGCCACATGCAACCGACAATGTGCATAAGAAATTCCTAGCCAACTAAAAATATGCATAAACTCATGTAGTCAAACATAATCTATTAGTTCTTGCAATCAACCTACAAGACTAATACATGTAATCAAAATATTCAAAATGTAACCTAACATACAAGGATGTAAGTAGGTGACATAAAATCAGCATGTAAGTGACAAATAACCATATATAGTTGGTCACATACTCATGTCAAATACTCTTCATGGAATCAACATCAAATTCTCCATGATAACCATACTACAACCCTAATCGAACCTCAAGCAATTGCAACAAGTATATAAGTGTAAGAGACACACATGCAACTAACATGCATGCATGACTAACACATTCAACTCATACAATCCGCGAGTTGAACCATGCTCTAATACCACTCATTAACACCCTCCTCCCACATCCACCCAATTAACCATGCCAACTGGGGTAAACATGAGACGAGAGGCTACTATGATCATATTCGACCTCCTATGTGACCTTAAGGAAGTGGAATCTATGAAACATCACACACAGCCATCCAACATCATCAACAGAACCCTCGGGAGACAAATCGGCCACTCAAACACCCTGTCCCTGGGTCCCACTATTGTTAAGGACCTATTAGGCCAAAGTCACTCTCATGTTATGGGAAAGGGAGCGACCAGATACCTAAAGTCTCTCTCATAGGCCTGCCTACTAGTGACTATGGACTAAATTTTCCAGTTTTGTGCCAGCAAACCCGAGATTTAAGCCACTTTTTCAAGCCCAGAGCTTAGGCCACTGCCCAGAATGGAATGAAAGCTCAGAATCAAGTAAAGTACAGGGAAACAATGATTCAAAATAAATAAGTTGATCAATACCTTAACCAGACCCCTACTAGCCATGACAGGCATTTCATCAAACATATTTTCAACATGTAGCCTATAGGTGTAAACAACATAATTAAGTGTAGGGATCTCATACTTATCTAAGAATCGCTATAAACCATTGTTCCCTCATGTCATTTGTTGCATATTCATCTATTATTTCATAGACACATTATCCATTCATATGAAAGTACAAACATGTTAAGAGCCATACATAGTTGTTGTCATAAAATGTACACATAACCAGCATAATAGGAACAAAAATAAAATAAACATATCAGCCATCAAAATCCACATATACACCAACAAAATTTACACATGAAAATCAATGGAATGAATTTCTCATTAATCAATGCAATGAACCAACTAGTGATGGGACTACCACATTTCACCCGACCATAGATTGGCTGAGCCAAGTCTCTCTTCAGCCAAACACCCCCGTGCCATATTCCAAGCATAAATTTGGGACTCATAGAACACATCAAAAACACCAATCAATGTGGATGCCACCGCAGTTCTCCGCCTACACCATGAGGAATTTGAGTGCCTCCTAGTCTCTCAAGCTTTACCATGCATCCGCAGTCTGATTTAAGGATCACTAGGCCCTACACCAAGACATACTCTCTAGGCTTTTTCATGCATTCCATCTCGGAATCACTAGGCCCAACAGAGATAAAATCCACCTCTTGGATTTACCGTATATCCCGTCATTCACTGGAAAGGATTCCTATATCCACTGAGGCACACAATCTGGCTTTACTGCAACCCACAGTCTAGTTCAAGGGTTACTAGGCCAATGGCTTCTTGCATCCTCAGTCCAGTTCAGGGACCACTACACCATTTGTTTTTCAATTCAGAGATCCACCCCTCTCAGCTTTGAATCCAATCCAGCCATCCCACATAAACTGAATGAGAGAACCCATCTCATCAAAGATATCAGGAAATGGAAAGGCTAGGTTGGAAACACTGTCACACCGAGAAAAACCCATGCCATGGTGGAAAAGAAACACATGCAATCCCATTCATGCCAAATCTAGCAAGGAAAATACACATGCAAGTTGATACCTACAATGAAGTTTGTTGTAGCTACTTGATCTTTGCTTCCTCTTGCCTTTCTTGCTCCAATGCCAAATGTAGCAAGAAAACTCTAAGTGTCCAAGAGTATGAGAGAGAGAAAGAGAATAATGAAAGATCTCCAAAGCTAAACTGACAAAAGGTTACCAACTGATACTTAGAATCCTTTTTTATGAATAAGGCCTCTATTTTCTTCATTTTCCATTATTTTCCTTCAATTTCCTCCTCACATGCAACCTGTGACCTTTCACCTCCCTTTTCTCCTAATTTCCATTATTTTCATAAATAAATTTGCCAAAAATGCCATTTTTCTTTTCCAAATCCTTATCCATTGCCTTTTCCAATTTCCTTAGCCATAAACAACCAATCAACACCCCCTAGGATGTCTTGCCCAACATTTAGCTTGGAATTAGTGTCCATTCATCCGTGGTTATTGTTTATACTTTTATTACATGAAATTTTCACCAGGGTTGTTACAATAGGCAAATTCGACTAGGTTCGGGACTTCCATGTAGCACTCAACCGTAGATAGGGTTGAACCAAATATTTATTTCAGCCAGTCACCCCCGTGCCATATTCCAAACATGAATGTGGGAACTCATGGATAAACCAATCCAAAAACAACCAAGGGAATCCAGAGGTTAAACCACCTCAACCCTCACCAAACCGTGATCACACCAAAACTGGTGCTCCAATCACAAAACCGAACTGAACTTGGATTTCCATCCAAAATCCATCACTATCCTTGAGGAATTTTCCATCTCCTTGCCCCTCAGGCTTTAACGTAATCTAATCCTGGATCACCAAGCCCTAAACCGAGACCATTGTCTCAGGCTTTACCGCAATCCAAACCCATATCACTAGGCCCTAAACCGAGACTCCTCCCTTGGGCTTAATTGTGTATCCCGCCAAAACCGGTCAAGGGATTCCTAGGCCTTTGCCCCAGATTCTAAACCCATCTGAAAAATCCAAAGCTCAAAACCGAGACAAACATCCCAACACACCATGGCATCCAAAAAAGGAAAAGCTAGGTTGAAAACCATTGTCATAACCTGGTATAACCATGCCACCGACATCAAGAGAACCATACACCAACATGAAAATCCATGCATGTCAAAACGAGCTAGGAAATCACACATGCAATATGCTACCTGCAAGTATTCCTGTTGAAGTTGCTTAATCCTGCTCTTCCTTACTTTATCCTTGCTTTCCTTCCTTTCCTTTTGCTTGCTTTTCCTTCCTTGATCCAAAGCTAGAGTGCTCCAAGAAAACTCTAAGTGACTAAGAGCGTGAGAGAGTGAGAGAGAATAATGATAGAGTTCCAAAACTTGAACTGACAAAAAGGTTACACTAACCAAGCCTACCCATTGATTCGCAGAAGCCTTTTTATCAACGAGGCCTCTATTGTCTTCAATTTCCATTATTTTCCTTCATTTCCCCCTCACATGCAACATGTGACCTTCCACCTTACTTTTCTCCTATTTTCTTTTATTTTCATAAACAAATGTGTTTAAATGCCTTTTTCCTTTTTAATGCCTTTGCCTTTGCCTTTTCCAATTACCTTTAGCCATAAACACATCCAATGATGCCCACTAGGATATCTTTGCCCAACATTTAGCTTGGAATACGTGTCCCTCACCCATTGTCTTATTTTTGCCTTTATTAACTTTTATTACATGGAATTTTCACTAGGGTTATTACAGAACCCTCCTCCTTGGGGAACAATGTCCTTAGTGTTAGAACACACCATGACCTCAGCAAAACCATTGAAAAGAAAACATACTTCCCATGGAGCTTTATAACTTAGCTTGTTGCAGTATTTACAATGAATGACCTGCTCAAAAGCAAAACTTCATGACAACATGACAACATACTACATACTGGAGCTTTATAACATAACTCATTATGGTATTTACAATAACCACATATTCACATCTTCTAGACTAACAAATAAATGGATACAATGTCTGTATCAATCAACAAGGGAATCCAGAGGCTCACACCTCTGCCCTAAAAGTAATACTAGGATTCACCTCCTTCCCAGGAAGTCCAGAATCCACTTCCACAGACAAAGTTGCATCCAATGTCCAGCGCTACAATCCCGCACTACATGTCCCCTCAATGAATAGTTACCGACTCATAGTTCCAAGGTGCACTCCCAATGTGCATTTGATTCCATCTAGCAATGTTAATGACCAAACCAAATATATCCCCGACCTTCCCTTCTATACTACACAGTCCCTCAGGAAATCCAGTCATCCCCTTCCGAGTAGTCACTCACCTTCCAAGTTCCCCAAATTCCCCTATCCCGGGCAATCCATCCCTTGGCAAGGTTTCCATGCATCGGAAGGTCAAACAACCAAGGCATATACCTGCCTCAAACCATCATACCAGTCATAGCATGATCAAGGCAATTAATGGACACTATTAGCTACCAGTGTCCTACAATGGCCCTGCTCCTGAAGTGCTTTACCAACATACTGTTGCATGTTCCAATTCCTTTAGTGATTGCTTCTAATTCTTGTCGTAATTTTCGACCACCCAACTAGGAATTTCATGCATTCCTATACCAAGCACATAACTTCCATTATATTAAAATAAATTGAAATAACTTAAATCATACCTCATTAGTAGCTTGTCAATAAGGTACACTTGCAATATTGTTTACTTCCTATTACAACAATTCAAACTAACATCTTTGACCAAATCATCATGTATAAATATATCACGTCAGGTTAGCTCAAAACACAACCATCATAGATCAAAATCATAAATCACATGTAACCATCATAAACCAGAATCATAATTCACACGCGTAATAAAACTGAAATAAAATACTAATACTTATCCTTTACTCAATCCTTAGCTTCTACCTTTGTATTTATTCCATACGCACTCTGGATCGGTTTCCACACCTGACAAACACCCAGTGCCTTCTCCTCAACCATGTGCACATAGTGTGCATCGCACACAGGTAACCACACATGACATACAACACCATGCAATACATGCACCTATACCTGACATACAATGCATACGCCTACACATAGTGTACAGCACAACACAATACACATGCCTACATCCGGTGTACACCATAACACAATACATACACCTACACCTGGTGTATAACACAACACAAATACATACACAGAGTACAACACAATGAATACATATGTCATGATACCATGACTACACAATGCACATATGTAGTACCATATGCCTGCAACACCACATGTATGACACACACAATACCACATGTACACCAATACTATATGTACAACACGTACGCAGTACCACTTGTACAAAGCACCACTTGCACAATGTGTGCACAACATCACATGTACATGTCACCACCTTCACAACGTGTACACAACACCACATGTACATCCTACCACCTGTACAACGCGTACACAATATCACATGTACACAATACCACATGTACACAATACCACATGTACGACATGTACATGACACCACATGCACGACATGTACATGGCACCACATGTACACATGTACATGGCACCACATGCTCACAACACCATTTGTACAATCATGCACACACCACCATGTGTACATAGCACCATATGTACAACATGAACACAACACCATATGTACATAACACTGCATATACAACATGTACATAGCACCCTATGTACACAACACTACATATCTAACATGTGCACAACACTATCTATACCACCATATACATAACATTTCATAAACAACATGTACACACACTATATATGCACAACACTGCATGCGCACAACATCACAAATGCAACATGTACAACATATACAACATATGCACAACAGTATTACCACACGTCAAAAACCACACTGTCTCTACCAAGCAACCTTGCTTCCAGTGTCTCTCTACCATCCATGCTTATCTTAGCATATCGCACAACACATTGTTTTCATTTCATTGATGTATCCTTCAACATTACATGTCATAACATAAACATAGGCATACTACAAGCATACAATACTAATTCATATCCACATGATACTAACCTTATATATTTGTGACTACTATTCCCACTTGATTCCTCATAAACCAAGAACCTCTTCATACCCTTCACCTTCACAAGAAATCATTCCTCCACAATAACGATTCTTGAGGCCCTTGTCAGACAGTGACATAGATACATACATATATACATATATATATATCTATATATATATATATATATAGATAACATTAGCACAAAATAGTCATGATCTCATCAGAAAATGACATACCTACATACATACATGTATACATATATATACATCGACACAATCATGATCACAACAAAATTACCAAATATCATAAGATCAAGGTTAAGAGAACTTCCTTTATCCATGCAATGCATGTATAACATCGATAACAATAATTTCCAACGTAGCTAAGGCATCTAACGCCTCCAATCTATTTACTTTACTTTCTCAATTACTTTTCTCATGATTGTCCTGCCATCCAATGGACCCAACCAATCCAACTAGTTGTTATACGCTTTCCTTTAGATTCCTTTATACATGCATTAAGCTTCATATATGCCTTACATCACCTATTGGGTTTCATTCATCTCTCCCTAATCTCCATTAACTTTCCTCTTTCCCAACCAATTCCCTAGACCCCAAACATAAAATGCAAGACAAGAAACAAACAAGAGGAAAACCATGGCAAACCAACAACAATACGACACTACAACCAAAGTGGCATGATCATGCACTAGATATAACAAAAATAGAAATCAAGCGCAAGAAAATAACAAAATACCAAAAGCAAAATACTAGCAACAGACATCATGACTCAATCTCCAGGGTTCCCAGTGCTTCCAAAGGAAAGCTCAACCCGAGCCCTTTTTCAAGATTTCATGGCAGACTCTTTGCCATGCAATCCCCTGCATCATACTGCCATCAACACATAATTGTCAATGCTTAAATAAACATAACAATAAACTGGTTACCTTACCTTATTTTTCCAAGCACGTTTCTTGCAACTGAACATAGCCACGCCATCTCTCAAGGAACTCCAATTCCCTTGACAGATCTGCCTATAACTAGAGACTAACTAATATACCTATCAAATACAAGTTCATGAATCTAGCACATATCTAGATAACGTCAGGCAAGATTAAGGTTAAGAAGACTTCCTATATGCAAAACACTCATTCGTTTAGAATTAGGGGTTCCAAAGATAGCCAAAGGAAGTATTGCCCAATTCATTTTCTTTTACCATTTACCTTACTACAATTGAGTCTTACTATATGTTATCACTTCACCTAGCTATTAAGCATATATAAGCACATCAACTATTACCTTGTCAAGCTAATACCAGGGATGTTTCCCTGCAACTGTTCACACATGTCAACCACATGTTCCAAATATCAAGACAATCATATCTATCAATTTGTAATCAAACTTACCAAGACTAACAATTATGTCATAATCCATAGTCAACTCATAGTCATTAGGCATAATGCTACAATTGTCACCTATTACACTCAAGTACATATCAATTGTCTCAACACATATGTATTAGTACAATCATCTTAAAACAATATCATTCCTTGATGTAATCATCTATATCCATACTCATATCATGCAATAAATAAAAAAATTCAACAAACTATAAACGTATCAAGTTAGATAAATCAACTTGATGACATAATAGACACCAAACACTCAAACACCAACTAGACGGCATAATCAAACAATTAAGCACAAAGTAGATGACATTTAGAAGCTCATACCTTAATGTATCTCAGGGGAGGTTATCTTGTCTGCACAATCAATCCATATTAGCATGATATAACTTCACAACATATTAACTCAAAAATAAATAAGGTCATGATATCCATAATAGTCACTAGCTAACATGTTCACATCATAAACTCATAAACATTTGTCATTCATACATGATAATCACATATGCACCATCAGTATAGATTAGTATAACATAATATTACAACACATTAACTCGTACCTGAATTTCATAACCCTAACCATTCGCATAGACCAATCCAACTTAGTATGATACATATAGCATCAAGATCTTAATGTAATAGCCCTAATCATTAAGTTACTAGCATATAACAACAACAAGTTATATATGTCATGCTCATCAACAACATATAACCTAATCTTCAAGCTATCTAACATAAAACAAAAATAGAAATGCATACAACCACATGTTACTACCACTCATGACTATCTAACACGTGCATATGACTACACTAATCAAATAGAATCTACCATAAATGTAACCATAACATTAATATACATGTTCATAAACCTAATGCATATAACCCTAATGCATGTAACAATCTATTAACTAACATACCTGCATACCCAACATCCAAACTTGTATGAGGACATGCTCTTGCCTCAAGGTCCAATGTTGTAACTTCACTTTGATGATCTGCATCTCTTGCTCTATCTCAACCAACACATTAGAATCATAATATAACAACTACATCATGATGACCTAATTGCATACAATGATCTCAGAATGCATGTCTAACCTACCCTACATGCATAACCATAACCATGAATATTCATGCATATAGACACTGGCATGCATAACAATGCATATACACCCATGCACTCATGATGACACATTCCACAACAACACCATCAACCTTCACATGATGACATTAATACAACCATGACTGAAACCATGCAAATGCAACTATCACATGGACTATAAGCATAAGAAACACATATGACACTGAAATGAATACATGACCAACACACCGCCCATCTAGTCTGAGGAGTGAACCATGCTCTGATACCACTTTGTAACACCCTCCTCCCACATCTACCCAAGTAACCAGCCAACCAAGGTAAACATGTGATGAGAATTTACTATGATATGATTCGACCTCCTTGGTGACCTTAAGGAAATGGAATCGACGAAAGACATCAACCATACATTCCACATCAGCAACAACACCCCTAGGAGACATCTTAGCCACTCAGGAATCCTGCCCTTGGGTCCCACTGATCTTTTAGACCTATTGACCTCTAGACTTTCTCATATTATGTGCATGTCAACGTCTAGGGACCTCTGGACGCTCTCACAGGCCTGCAAGCCAATGTCCAAGAACTTTTCCCAATAGACTTGTGCCATCATCTGTGAAATTCCAGGCACTTTTCTAGCACATAATTACGGCCACTTCCAAAAACTTGTTGTAACTTCCAGAGTCCATCAAAGACATGATGAAAATCCTAATAAACCAAAAGTCAATCTCGGGACTTGGCCTGACCATCCCCAACTGGGATTGAGATTCTGTCAAAAACTTGGCATCAATGCAACCTGCGGGTCTAGGATGCAAGAAAGAGAATGAATGACTAAAAACTCCCATGAAACATGAAAAGAAGGATCGCCACCTTCTCCCTTGAACTGTTATGACCTCAATTAGGTCTTACATCCATAATTTTAACAAGTACAAGTAAATACATGAAATAACCATGACATGAACCAGTCAATTAACCATGCTTATAACCAACATAAAACCATGGAAATAACAGAGATATAACAACCATTAAATCCACATATAAACAAGTACAAAAGTAAGAGAAATTATCTTTCATTAATCATAGGAAAATCCAACCAGGTTCGGGACTTCCACGTACCACCTGACCATAGACATGGTTGAACCAAATCTTTCTTTCAGCCAATCACCCTCGTGCCATATTCCAAGCATGAATGTGGGATCTCATGGATAAACAAATCGAAAAACAACCAAGGGAATCTAGAGGTTAAACCACCTCCACCCTCACCAAACCATGATCACACCAAAACCAGTGCTCCGATCACAAAACTAAACCGAACTTGGAATGTCATTTGGAATCCATCACTATCCTTGAGGAATTTTTCATTTCATTGTATCTCAGAATTTAGCAATCCATTCCCAGATCACTAGGACCTAAACCGAGACCAATATCTCAGGCTTTACCGCAATCCAAACCCATATCACCAGGTCCTAAACCGAGACTCCTCCCTCAGGCTTTACCGTGTATCCCGCCAAAACTGGTCAAGGGATTCCTAGGCCTTCAGGATGACTCTTTGACATGATGTTGGCAAGTATATCAAGTCCTGCACTCTTTGTGCCATTACCAAACCAACAATTAAGAATCAAGGCCTCTACACCCCTCTACCTACTCCATACCGGCCTTAGGAATCCATTGCGATGGAATATATATCTATCATTTTTTATACAATCATGGTAATGTTGTGCGTTTGTGGTCATTGATAGATTTTCCAACATGGCTATTTTAGTTTCCTACAAGAAGAGTATCACAACAAAAGCTACTACCAAGCTCTTCTTCAAACAAGTGTGGGCACATTTTGGGATCATGTAGAGCATCATATTAGATCAAGATATTAGGCTCCTAAGTGCATTACGGTCGAGCCTCTAGTCATTGTTAGACACTGAGCTCACCAAATCAACTGCCTTCATCCATAAATAGATGGCCAGATAGAGGGCGTCAACAGGATGACCGTGCACATTTTGCACATGTACAACTCCCAGCATCCATGAACATGAGATAATAGTCTCCCCTATGTTCACCAAAACTACAACAAAGCTCTCCATACCTCAATTGGCCATAGCCCCTTTCAAGTGGGCCTGGTATTTCCACCCTTGTGTCTCATTAATGTTGCATTGTCCCTTGCAACTACACATGTAGAATTTGCACATGTTCAATCTAAAGCCGAAAAAGTTACCAAGTTTGTTGAATTAATTCAATGCATATGTCAATAGGTCCATGATATTTGCAAACAGAAAATACCAAGTACAAACAATGCCATGATCAACACCAAGTGCCACACAAGTTTCATGTGGAAGACAAGGTTTGATTGCACTTGTAGAAGGAACACATTATAGGGGCCCATCGGAAGCTTTAACCACTTTTCTATGGACCTTACACCATCACCAAATTTGTGGGTGACAACGCTTTTGATCTAAGTATCTGCCCATTACTTGGCCTACACTCAATGTTCAATGTGGACCACCTTCTGCCATACCTTCCATCATTGTTGGAAACCTCAAAAATCATAGAGCAGATAACACCGATAGAGCTCAAACTAGATTGCATGGAATAGAGCAAAATTTATTAGATTACGAACACACGTATTAAGAGCACTCACCAACATAGGGTCCAGTTGTATTGGGTTGTTAAAGTAAGCCAGCTCCTGCACCAAGGCAAATGGCTCACTAGGGGCAAATTTTAGAAGAAGTTTCCCCATCTCATGGAGTAACTCAACGCAATGGATAGAATTGCTTCCTAAGGGGGCAAGACATATATAAGTGGATATTAGTGGCCACCCATCTGATGAGCCCCCAAATTGGGTAACCTATTGGGCTCATTTTGCCTAATTATCCTTGTTCAATCCTCCATTTTTCATAGATTATGCATGTTTTCCTAGTATGTTTATGTTATTTGAATGAATAAGGGTGGTCACTCTACCTAGGAGGCTAATACGTGGTTATTTCAGGATTTTTGGACAAATTTTGGAGCAAAACCAAGCAATCATGGGTCATCTGACAGCCAAGCTTGAGGTGAGGATTCGTAGGGAGGTTGTCTCTTGCATTAAATGGCCTTCCTCAAAATCTCCACCCTCAAGATTGAGCTCCACAGGCCACCAAACCGAGTTTTAAAGGCAGCCATCCACACCTGTCCACAACTCCATCCACCGAGTTCTAGAACATCTCCAACCCTCACCCTACCTCCACACTCACTCCTTCACCTTTCCCTCTCCATTCATCCACCAAAAACCTCATCTCTGAACATCCTGTAGAAAATTCTAGACATCCTGTAGAAAATCACAGACATCCTGTAGAACCCCTGCAGACTTCCTGTAGAGGCTCACGAATGAGGTTTCTTGACAGCCAAACTCGGTGAAACTCTATGGAAGGGTGTTAGGGACCCCTTAGGCCCTCTCTGAACCTTCTTGACCTTTCCCAAGCATTTCTTCTTGCATATCCACCTCTGCTGTTGTGGGGAAAAGTATTCGACCTGGATGACCTTATCCCTACTCTAAAGGTGACAGTCTTTAGCAACAACTGAAAGTAAAGCTTTGATATTTTCCTTTATGAAAGTACAGAGAGAAGGAAGAAAAGATTAACCAACCTGGTGTCTTTCGCTTAGTCGATCCTTATCCTCTCTCTTTGTCTCTTGTTCCCAGCTCCTTGCTCTCTTTGCCAGTCCAGCTACACACAGATCCTGCACAAACAAGAGAGGAAACTACAAGATACATGTACTCATAACTGATGCATGGATTAGAGTGAATCAAATATACAAGTAAATACAATACATCAATGCAATACAAGTATATAGGAGAACATGCAAAACTTTATTGATAGAAGTAATAGGGTTCTGAGAAGGTTACAACCATTGATGGCTCCAATCCAGCAGCACCTCCCCAGCAGCAAGAACTCTCCTCTTCACCTCTAGTAAAACAATCACCCAATAGCTCTAACTGTAAACCAACAGCACCTCCTTGCTTTACACAAAATTCCAGCCTCCTTAGACCTCATAGAAGAGCTCTATATATAGGAGAGAAGAAGAGAGGATGAGTCAGCTTGAGGCTGGCATAGAGCTGACTAGTGTCCTCTCCCTCTTCAGTTAATCTTCAGTTCTTGAGTCCACTTGGAGATCCTTGCTTACACATGGTGATCAAGTACCTCTTACTCATCACAGGGCGAATCTCATGAACCAAGTGTCAGTTTGGAAGCTTCCTGGGCAGTTGACACCTTGCAGAATGACTGTGCCACTTGGCCAATCTCGCCCAGCGCAGGTAGCCTTCATTAGATTTGACTTCCAGCGCAGGTACAAGGAGGAGCAGTTGCATTCCAACGCAGATGCTCAGTGGAGCAGCTGACATGATCCAAAATTAGCCTGTTTTGAAGTGTTTTCAGGTGGAGAACTGATTGGAAGTGTTGTTGTTTGATGACCTTGTTCTTTTAGGGGTAAGAACAACATGTTTAGGGACTGAGGATCCCTGTATTTATTGACATTTCATGCTCCATGCTGCGAGGCACAAAAATGTCTATAACAGTTGCCCCCTAAAGTATGAGGCCGTTTATCGGGTGAAATGCTTTATCTAGAGGGTCCGAAGTTCATTCCAGTGCTGAGGAGGCGCCCTGTAATACAATACAATACAATACATTATTTTTCATTCTGTTTTCATGATCTAGCTAAGGCGGGCATTCCCATGCTCAGCTTTATAAATACATTTTGGTACATAGAACAGACGATCGTCTGATGGTAGACTGATAATTTTCTACTGAAATTATCATCCCTTGAATAGGATGATCATCTGCTGCAATGATGTACATGACAAATGTTTTTATATTTCCTGAATATATATCGCAGCCCGGATGGATGAAACTAGATCCGGGGTCTTCAAACTCGTTCGATCTTCACTCTAAGTACAAGTCGATCCATGTGAGAATTTGGCTGAAGTCGAACATGGAAAGACATCGCTTGATTACCGGTCAATAATGAAAACCGTTAACAAGCGCGAGAGGAATCACCAATAATGACGATGACCCTCAAGGTACTGCAGTACAATTCACGTGGCGTGAATAAAGGACTTGGCGTCGAACGCCACGCAAAATCTTCTGGTCGAAGGTCATTGATGTATACCTGTCGCCGGAAGTGAGAAACTCGCCATTGAGGCATGCAAGCTTCAAAGTACTGATGGGGGTGTTCCTAGGTCGACTTCTTGGATAATGAACTGAAGTCGACAAGAAGCGATCCGTCAAAGGAGGGCCTTAATGAATCCCACATCAATGACACGGAACGGAGCTAATGATTTTAGTGGAGGTGAAAACAAACTGTGACATATGATTCAGGGTGGCGATCATGAATGGATGAAGGATAATGTATGGCAGTGGATGGGACACGGTTGACACTTTCAGAATGACCCCTCTTGAACATATAACGACACTGATGCGATGGATCGGTAGCATTACCCCAAAAGTGGATGGTTTGGCGAGGACCATGGTGATGAGACCGGTGAATGAAGCAACCCAACCCGATGTGGTATGGAGGAAAAGTGTCATGTTCAAGAGTGACTTGCTACCATTAAACTTTGATGTTCTCCCAATTTTTCCCCAGTCATTTCTGACCAGTACCTCTTTATTTTTGTCAAGCTTGAGGAGGATAACATATGCTTGTTCTATAACCTGACCTTCGGGCAAGCCCATCGCTATGATTTAACGAGCTTAGCAATAGGGAAACTCGTTCTCGTCTAAAGACAAGTTTGTCGCTATTTAATCATTTTAATGAGTCTAACGACAAGGAAAACTCGGTCCTTTTCATTTTTAGAGAGTCTGAAAAGGTACAGAAAGTTAACTCCATAATTCCTTTTTCGTCATCTAATCCCTTAAGTCCGAAAAAGTATAAAACAATACAGAAGGGATGGTTGTTCGGTACTTTTACGAGCCGAACAAGGCAAGTGCTCGATCTTTTTGTGCAATAATCCCTCAGGTCCAAAAAGATTAAAATCTAGAGGAGGGATAGCGTTCCGGTCGTTTAACGAGCTGGAAGGCCAGAACTCGGCAAACTTTTCATTTTTTACGAGTCAGTGAAAAGAGCTCAAAGAAGACTCGTCTTTTGAGGAACGAGTGATAAACAGGGATAGCAGCAGATTCCAGGTACAAATTGGAATTTTCCAATCACGGTAGTGTCGCAAGGATGGCTAGGTGAAAATCACTCTTCGCAGATGTTCCTCAAAATGGGTAAACACACATATGGGGGTGAACGATCGGCCAAATGACAGTGGAGGTGACGGATGAAAACACGACCAAGGTTTTTAAGGCTGATAACTTTACGATCGCAATGGTTGTTTACCGGGATAAGTTCATTTTTTAATGAGCTTGGACTCTGCTGGAAACTTTGCTCACACTTTTCTATTTTTTAACGAGCATAAATTCGAGGTAAAACTGCTCGATTCATGGTCAAATTTAATTTTTTACTTTTACTAGCTTTTCTCTTTTCAAATGTAGTACTTCATTTTCAATTGCTGCAACAAACTTTGTTAGAAATGGACAATATTTGCATGAAAACGAGATTATAACCCTAATATTTAACTTTAAACTGTGTAAAAAGTCATAAAAAGGGGTTTTTACCTCTCATTTACCATTTCATTTGCATTTTGCTTGTTGGAGCTCTGGAGGTGCCTCTTCTTCCTTGATTTTCACCAGCTGATTCCGGGAGATTCTGTGGACGATTTTCGGCGCTGTTTGGACCAGGTAGGAGCTAAACCTTAGCCCTTCACTTTCATGGTTTCCTTTTTTAGTTTCATGCATGTTTTTCAGGGTTTCTGGGCCCCAGGGGTTTCATCAGGGCACCCTGGCATCAGCGCAGGTTCCCCTTTCGAAACTTGCGCTGTATTTCAGGCAGCCTTATGGCAGACTGATTCTCAGCGCAAGGGGAAGGCTCTCTGCCTGCGCTGGACCTAGAAAAGCTGATTTTGCATGAGTTTTTTGATGATTTTTCGCCAGATTTTCATCAAAATCAGGAACTTACTCATTCTCTTGTTTGATTGTAGGGAACTTTGAACAAAATGTCCCTTACATGGCGAGAATGAGAACATGAAGCAGAGGACATGGTTGCACTCCATGACCCAGTCACGGTGAACGCGCTTCGGAACTGTGGCCTGCTGAAGTTCTTCCGTATCTCTAGCATGAGAGCACAGATTTCTTTACTGCAGTATATGCTTGATGCTTGGGATCCTGTTAACCAAGTATTCCAGATTAGGGGGAAAACCATCCCCTTGACCATAGAGGACATGTACTTCTTGACTGGGCTGTCAAGGCGGGGTGCCCCCATTTCTTTGTCAGGTATGGTCCGAGGGACTAATTCCACCAGGGACTACATTCGTCAGTATTGCCGGGAAGGTTCACAGCAGAGCAAAGACGGCAAGATCAATATCCGTGACATCACTGACAGGTCTCTCAGGTCCATTCTGTTTACCATTGGTAGGATGGCAGGTAGTGCAGCTTTACATGTTGCCAACAGATCTTATATGCAGCACGCCTTGGAGTGTCTCCAACCGAAAGTGTTTAACTGGTGTGATGCAGTACTTGTTCAGATGAAAAGCCAATTGACCAAGGTAAAGGACGGGGGGCTGAAGAACTTTGGATTTGGTTCTATTCTGACTGCCTTTATCTTGGAGAAAATCCCATTGATGCAACCTCAGTACATCATGCTTGATTTGCCTTCTCCGACCGAGCCACGCATGCAGAGGTGGGTTGACCATATGTCTCGGCATGCTGGTCAACCTCATATCACTTTCATTGAGTCCTTCTTTAGGTGGTTTGAGCGTCAGGAGATGGCATTTTCTGAGTATCCATATGTGGGTATGGACTACCGAGGTGATCCGGACTTGGTGCTTCCGGATGGCGAGCAATGGGGCGCTATTGGTAAAATCTCTGACCATATCACTGTTTATTGTTTTTATTCATGATGTTACTGTTCAAAACTGATCAAACTCTTGGGTGCATGCAGATGTTGGTCCTGTTCGTCCAGTAGTTCGTCCACGATCGCCAGTTGCTGCCCCAGCAGCAGAGCCTGCTAGGAGAGTTGTTATTCGCGACCTTGGTGATACTGAGATACATGCAGCTGTGCAGGAGCAGGTTGAGAGCCTTACTCGTGGTCTTCCGGATGTACAGATTGACGAGTTACCTTTACAGTTGCAGCGGCACACTATTGGCGTGCCTAGACGATGGACTCGTCTCTTGCGCATGATCGCACAGACCGTGACGTACTTTCATGAGCACCACTAGGCTAGGGTGCCCCCTAGCATCTTTTTGAGTTCTAGGTCATATGACCAATTTTGTTTTGATTACAGCACATTATGTACAAACTATAAACAGCTTTATATATTTTGATTTTCGGAGTTTATTTCAGTTTATTTGTGATCCACTTGCATAGCACCGATGCATCTCTTTCTATATATGTTGTAGATGTCTATCTAATACATAGTTTGCTAATGAATCTGTTAATGTGTTCAAGTTTCTGGAAATATGTTGGTATTGAATTAAATCAAACTCTCTTTCCAAAATCTTAACCCTTAGAAACATACGATAAATAGCTGGATTGCGAACTAAATATATACCAGTGAGTTGTAGTATCACAAGTTGTGAGTCTAGCCTAACAATTAGTCGGCGTATACCATGAGCGATGGTATCAGAGAGGAGTTCAATCAACGCGCTATATTCAGTGATATTGTTCGTTGACCGCCCAATACACACACCTCTGAAACTCACTAACTCGCCGCTTGGATCAAAAATGGCCCAGGCTGCGGAGGACAAATTCCGCGTACTACGACTCGCTCCGTCAGCATATCCCACATATGTCTCAGAATAATTCGACATCTGCAACAAATGAGAAGGGCGGATTACTTTAACCGAAACAAACATTTTAGCGAAAACAAAATACAACAAAAGCACTCAGGTTACTATTTAGGCATAGTAACGCTTGAGGTACAACCCATTACGGGGTTGCGCCAGTGGTATTCCGTCATAATCCATTAACTCGTAGGCTCCTTTTGCTAACACCCTTTTAACAATAAAAGGACCCATCCATAAGGACTTAAATTTTCCTGCTCCTAATTTGTCGGATTCTTGGTCGTAAAGCAAAACCAAGTCACCCTCAGAGAAGATACGAGGTTTGACATTTTTGTCGAACTGTGCCTTGACTCGTTTCTTATGGGCTTCGTTCGCCAAAGCGGCGTCACGACGGTTTTCATCCAACTGGATCAATTCCAAGAAACGAGCCTCTTCTTCTGAGGTTCCGGGGAGGAGGTCAATTGCGAGTTTAAGAGACGAAATTTCGCACTGGATCGGTAATACTGCCTCCAGGCCATACACCAATTGGAATGGTGTGAACCCAGTGGCGTTTTTTACCGAGGTTCGGTAAGCCCATAATGCTGAGTACAGGATTAGATGCCATCTTCTCTTGTGAACCCCGATCATCCTTTGCAACATACGCTTCAGGATCTTGTTGATTGCCTCAACTTGTCCGTTGGCTTGTGGATAATATGGGGTAGAGCTGTCGTGAGATAGCCCTAGTTTGGCAGCTAATTCAACCATCATGTGATTGCGAAAATGCGATCCATGATCTGTCACTATAGCTTGCGGAACGCCGAACCTGGCGACTACATGATTAAAAAAGAAAAGGGCAGCTGTTTCACCAGTGTTATCCAATGTAGGCATCGCCTCGACCTATTTGGTAAAATAGTCAACAGCGACTATAATATACCCATGCCCCCCGGTCGGGGTGGGGTTACATTGCATGAAATTGATGCCCCACTTGGCGAAGGGCCCAACAGCAACTATCGGCTGTAAGGGTGCGGGCGGTCTTCTGGTTTTGCTATCAAAGATCTGACATGCATGGCAACTTCTGACAGCTATTATGCAATCTTTAAACATAGTTGGCCAGAAATATCCTGCTCGTAAGATTCTTTGTGCTGTTGCATATCCAGATTGATGTCCCCCGCACGCGCCTGAATGACAATCATTCAGGGCTTTTTCGGCCTCCTCATGGGTAAGGCACCTCCTCAGAACCGTATCGACACCACGACGGTAAAGTGTATCACCGACGATCATGTAGTCTTTAGATTGGTATCGTATACGTTTCCGTTCCGAGTGTGAGGTATTAGGCCTAAATTTTTGGGTTTGGAGATAAACAATTATGTCTCCATACCACTCATCGCTTACTGATATCAGAAACAAATTTTCATCCACGATTGACTCTTCTGATGTTTCATCGTTGGACGACGATGGGAGATCGCACAATAATTCCGCAAAAACTAGAGCTTTCTTTGATTTGGATTTTACAAAATCCAGATCAAACTCTTGAAGGATCGCTATCCATTTTGAATATTTGCCCCCAAGCAACTGTCGCGACAGTATATACGTCATGGGGTTGCAATCTGACAGAACGGTAGTTTTCCTAAAGAGGACATAATGTCGAAATCTTTGAATCGCTTGAACAGCAGCAAGCGCTAGTTTTTCAACATAGGAATATTTACTTTCTGTTTCATTTAAGTTTTTACTTAAATAATAAATAGGATGTTCTATTCCATCGACTTCTTGCACTAAGACCATCGCAATGGTCGTATCTGCTGCAGCTAGATACAGGTTAAAATCTCTTTGATAGTCCGGGGCGTACATTAATGATGCTCTTACTAGAGAATCTTTTAGAGTGTCAAAGGAAGCTTGCGCAACCTGGTCCCAGACAAAAGGTACATCCTTTTTCAAAAGACGAGTATAACCTTTGGCAAGTTCTGCGTAATTTGGAATGAACCTCCTTAGAAAATTTGCTTTCCCTTGGAGTTTCTGGATCTGAAGCAAATTTGAAGGTGGAGGCAAATTAATGATTGCCTGAACCTTACAAGGGTCGAGACGAATCCCGTCCTTAGAGACCACAAAGCCAAGTAAACGACCAGAACCGACGCAAAACACACACTTGTGCGGATTGAGTCTTATCTTGTAATGTCGGCAACGTAGAAATATTGCTCTCAAATGCCGCGGATGATCAGTCCGCTTCCGCGAATGAGCCGGAAGATCGTCGAGGTAAGGTTGAACGATGTTCTTGATGTCATGGAAGGCATAATTCATTGCCCTCTGAAATGTCGCCCCTGCATTCTTTAAACCAAAGGGTAATTTTCGATAAGCGAATGTGCCCCACGGACAAATAAATGCAGTCTTAGACTGGTCCTGTGGGCGGATATTTATTTGATTATACCCGGAAAATCCATCCATAAAGGAAAAGATTTCACATCCGGCGCATTCATCAATTATCTGGTCGATGAAGGGTGTAGGGTAGTTGTCCTTTGGACAAGCTTGGTTTACATCCCTATAGTCGACGCACACTCTTATCGTCCCTTGTTTTTTCATAACAGGGACAATATTCGATACCCAATCGGTTAGAGGAACCGGGTAGATGAATCCAGCATGGAGAAGTTTTTCAACTTCTGCCTTAATGGCAGCGGCTTTCTTTGGATGAACCTGGCGAAGCCGTTGTCTTACTGGTTTGACATCAGGATACATTTTAATCTCATGTTCAACTATGCTCGAGTCAATGCCTGGCATTTCATCATATGACCATGCAAAGACATCTCTAAATTCGCGAAAGAGAGCGCTATATATTTCCAGTTCTGAAGGGGAACAACTTTTGCCGACATGAATATTCTCTACAACATCAGATTTTGTCGAGATGTTTACGGCTACGGTCTCTTCAATATTGGATAGGTTTCTCTCTGAATCCACCGTATTTACAGTATTTGTTAGGAATTCAAACACTGAAGGGTGATATAGGTCGTGATGAGTTTCTTCTTCACATTCTGGAAGAAGGGAACGATGGTGGTGATCATTCCATGGTGCCCCCCCAATCATTAATGATTGTAAGATTTCTTCGTCAGTCCCATGAACTTTTGACCAAGGGTCTAATGGGGTACCATATTCTTCGGACCTATCTACCCAAACGCTTGACGAGCGTTGATTTGGGCTCGCCTTCCATGCCTGAAACATTGATTGCTACAATATTTCAATAGGGCTAGGTGGCAAAACCACTTGATAATCCATGACGACTTTGTCTTCTGCGACCTTTGACGAAGATACCATGTTGCATGTTGCTACAAACGGGATATTCCCTTCATGGAAAGGAGGTGGCAACGTGAAAGTTCCCATCATTGTGGGATCTTTTAGCAAGCCTACTCCGATATCTTGTATTGAATGGTCGCTCCCATGGATCAGGGGAATGCTTCCAGTAACTTGTGAACCATTAGGGAGGAAATTCTGTTGGTCGACGATCGTAATTCCTCCTTCAAACGGGAATGCGATCTTCCTAAAATATGTCGACACTACAGCTGCCATGGCATATATCCATGGTCTTCCCAGTAGGATGTTATAGTCAAGATTGCCATCAATGACTTCAACATCAATTTCTACTGTTTTTCCTCCTAGTTCAATCTTAAAGTTATTTAGGATACCGTACGGAGTGTACGTCCTTCCGTCAAATGCTTTCAATGTCGTCGAAGATCGCGACAAGGTTGGAGATCCAAGAGTTTTCCAGCAACTCATCGACATGATACATGTCGATGCTCCCTCATCAATAATCGTTCTATGAACAGTTTTGTTGAGTGCTTTCACTTGAATAAGGAAAGCTAGTTGCGCTGGTAACTGAGGATCATATCCTTTGTGATCAAAGGATACAAGATTGGAATCTTTAGGATCCACTCCACCAATTGCTGATAACAATGCCTGCCTTTGGGATGGACAATTTTGCAGTACCTCAAGAGTCGACATAGCAGATGGCGATTGGGCCAAATCCTCCACTATATTATAGTGTTGCGCCGCTCTGGCGCGAGGGTTAAATGTCGACTTGTGTACTACTCCTTTAGGTGGCTTTATTGTTAATTCATGCGTGAGGGGGGGTACAACTTCTGCCGAAGTTGTTGTCGAACTACTGGGTTGATCTTTCCCTTTGTCGTTCGACACCGGCGGATTCCCATAATCTTTATTCCTTGTCGAGATCAAAGCATCATTTTGCTTAGAAACCGACAACATAAGCACTTGAGACGGGGAAGCATTTCCACTATCAACCATATTTTGACCTGGGGCGGGAAATGGATCAGTTAACACAGCTGAAGTTTGGGAACTTTTAAAGAACCTCTTTAACTCAGCTTTGAACGAACAGTTCTTTGTCAAATGATTTTCATCGCATATTTGACATGGATAAAATTGTTTCCCTTGCCCAGGAGGGTTTGAAGAAGTTTTTTGAGGGGATGACCCACCTTGTTTCTTCTTCTTCCCTTTGTTTTGTTTCTTCTTGCTTCCTGGTTGATTGGAGTTTTTGTCTTTATCCGTAGATACAGCGTTTACCTCCGAAGCAAGAATCTCTTGATTTGCTTTTTGATTCGAAGTCTTACGGGCTTTCTTATTCGAATCCCTTGTCGACTTAGCGTTTGCAGTTCCAATCACGCCATCACCGGCATGAGAGTCACTATTCGATCCGGGAGGAGGAGGGATTGAAAATTCTGGTCTGGGGGCGTCAGGTATCTTATCATAGAGCGTGCCCGACTGAGTATATACTAAGTCCAAATATTGAGCACGAGCAATAACTTGCTCCTCTGTTACGACGCCTCCCTTGGCCACATCTTCTGTTATAGCAGGCAGAAGCGACTTTATAAACCACTCAGCTAATAGCTGATCTGGAACATAGGTTTTTACCATTCTGCGCCGACGGCGCCACTCATGTATATGATCTGATATATGTGTGGCTGTTGTCTGCTTGAAATTGGTCAAGATCTCTGTTCCAGTTTCGTACCTTATAGGTAACTGAAAGTGTGTTAAGAAAGTCGTGGCTAGGGAACTAAAATTGTCGAACGAGGCTCTAGGTAATTCAATATACCATTTGGCCGCCAGACCAGTCAATGTCCTCTGGAAAAGACGAAGCCTTATCGAATCATCATTCAAGGTATTCGATGAACACCACAGATGGAATGTCATCACATGATTCGACGGGTCTTCGCCAGGATTTCCATTGAATTTAGGAATGTCCGAAGGAAGTTTGTGAGGAATCGCTGGCCACCAATGGGCATAGGCGATTGGATCGTTCGTTAATCGATGTAAATCTGGTAATTCTAGGGTCGCCACGAATGGCAACTGCTGATTCAGGTTTGGCGAGGCGTACCCAGGGTACGATGGAATTGCCTGAGCAGTAGGCCTTTGCACACCAGCATAATGCAACTGATGTTGATATGACTGATATGGTTGGTGGGCTTGGCCACTGTAAAGTGGTTGGTTTAACCCATTCTGAATATAGGGTTGCCCACTATTTGCAAAGATCTGTTGCTCAGACCCCTGGTACACCTGTTGAAACTGAGGTTGTTGGTATTGCACCATCCATGGTTGTGAAGCCATGTTTTGTTTTGCGACACTAACTGACGGACCAAGATGCGGGGTTATGGTTCCCGTTTGTATCTGTGTCGTCCCGGCAGTTGGCGATTGTGGTTGTGTTGCAGGGTCAATTGGCTGTTGCATTACAACTTGGGGTTGACATACAACAGGCATCGATTGAACTTGCGACACGGTTACAATTGCTGGCGTCGTCGGGATACTAGACATAGGTACACACTGTTGCATGGAATATACAACTCTTGGTTGTTGGGGTAACATAGGTACCCAACCACTCGTCGTTACTTCAGTCAAACCTGAATGTTGTTGAAAACTGCCGTATGGGTATCCCCCCGGAAGGGGAAGTGAAAGGGCATATTGCCCCCCATATGGTAACAATCTGGAGCTCAAGGGTATAGATGGCCTTTGAGGACTGGATGGCCCAAACTGATTCCCAAAGGGATCAATTTGTCTAGTTTCAACATAAGAATTACCGGGTATTATACCGGAAGAACAAACTGGAACAGACCAAGTTGTCATAATAGTCCCTGGGTGGACTCCTTCTAGTTGATGAGAACTAGTTGGGACAGATGGTATGCCGGCAAACATCGTTGGAGTGACAGCAGGAGCTTCTGCTATTGCTGTGTCATTTGGCACAGTCCTAGATGTCGACGGTTGTTCAGACATTTTAAGTCTATCCAATAAACTTCCTAACGATTCTTCAGGAACTTCCGGTGGCGATAGACAAACTTCTGATGCAGAAGGAAAAAGAGGGGTACTTACTCCAAAGTGAATTGGAGTATTTGCTTGCTGGTCCTCTACGATTTCCTCTATTGCAATCAGACCAGGAGGAAGAGGAAGACCGTCAGGTCCGTAAAAGATTTCTGGTGCCGAAGAAGGGGTTGCTTCGACAGCGACAGTTGTTTGACCAACAAGACTCTGTGGACCGGTTTCAGATGGAACTGGTTCAGTTACGCAAGTACTTGTTTTCAGACTAGGATCAGTACAACTGTCCTTCTGTTGCTGTTGAACTTCTTCAATAGAGGCAGGGATTCCAGAAATATCGGGAGTGACCAGAATCTCAGATGTTGTTGGAACTTCCGTTCCAATTTTAAAAGGAGATTTTGACCTGGTCCAGCGAGTTCGCTTCGTCCGTACTACTCTCGGTTCCGGAGACAAAGACGGTTGACTCGCAAGTCTCCCCGAACGACGGAGTTTTAATTGACTTTCCTCCACGGTTGCGGATTACTTGATCAACTAAAATACAAAAAGGGGAATTATGTTTCCGTATTGAATGAAATTTATTAGACGCTTTTAGACACAACTTTGCTTTTTCATGTTTTAAGAGTCGAGAAAAAGCTAAAGATGACTCTAGTCGCCTTCGATGTATTAACGAGCCCGAAGTGACAAATGCTCGGTTGGACCTTTTCAGTTATAGAGTTTGAAAAGGGCCAAAAGAAACTGCTCTGGAGATCTAGGCAGAGGGTGTGCCAAACCTTTCGCGAAACCACAGAATACGTTTTACGGTACGGGTGCTCGATCTTCGTGAATGCTGTGTTCACTGCATCGCGATCAGTAGGGCGGTCGACACGGCTTCCTAAGGATAAAGGATAATTGCCTATAGGGGTCTCCCAATATACGCGACGGTACGCGGGAGCTCAAGTCCGTATTAGTGCTATCGTCCCTCAGGAGGAATCACCCACCTTCGTAGAGATCAACAGTCACTACGTTTAACGATGCCGGAACACGTCTCTACCTAGACCTCTATTGTGAGCGTTATGTTACAATGCGTTTTTAGATTCATTCAATATATTTTAAGTTTATCTTGTTTATCAGTTTGTCTTTCAGGATCACCACGAGATGTATTGGTACAAATTCCTAAATGCAGCTAAAATGATAAGCAAGCTTTTACAATCTTTTTAGCTTTGAAAATCCTAACTACTGAGGGGAGAGAAAAACAATATCTTTCCACACAGAGCACAAAGCACAAACTAATGCACTTTCTCCTAGATCAGACACGCAAACTTATCAAAAATGCAAATGCAAGATGCATGTATTTCTTTTCTTTTCCCTTAATGTTGATGTAGACAAAAGGAAATTGTTGTATAATTTTCGAATTCAATTTGAAGCGTAAACAAACAAGTTTCGTCTAAAATGAAAAGACACCTTACAGGTACTTGTTTCAACACTAAAAATATATGAATTCAAACCATAATATGAAAAACAAACAAACTCAAACAGCCATGAACAGTAATAAAACTAGCTCTTAAGATCACAAAGACACTTTTACAGTTCAGGATCTAAGAGGTCACAGCTATACTGGTTCGCTTTTCACAATGGGAAACTGTAACTGAAACAAGAAATACTGAAAGAACAATCACAGCTTCATCACACAACTGAGGCGGAATAATGTCAAGGAGAAGTGGTTTACAGCAAGTACAATGACCAGCAAGCAATCAGCAAAAATCAGTGAAAACAGGGCCAAGACACAATGGGAAAACTGAGCAAGACAATGGCTAACTGGACCAGCGCAGGCTCTGGTCTGTCAATTTGACTCTCAGCGTAGTTCCCGAAGGGAGTACCTGCGCTGTAATGCAGACTGCCAGTGGACAGCCTGCTCTGGGACACGAGAGTTGCGTCTACAAAGTTTTCCGGGTCATAAAAAGCTCAAAAATGCACTGTTTTTGCTGAAATAAAAAGCTATAGGTCAAGTACAGGCTAAGGGATGATCAAGAGGATGAAGATCTATCACAAAGAGTAAAGAGTCTTTTGTAGATAAGCTCTTCAAATCTTGAATTTGCTCAAAAGATGAGCAAGAGTAGCAGCCCCTCTACTTCGCTTTTGATATAGTCAAAAGCTTTTCGATTCGGTACTCTTTGGTTCAGGAAATGAATAGCAAAGATACTACAAACACCAACAAGATACTAGGCTCCCCAGTGGAGTCGCCAGTTTGTTGTGGGGAAAAGTATCCGACCTGGATGACCCTATCCCTACTCTAAAGGTGACAGTCTTTAGCAACAACTGAAAGTAAAGCTTTGATATTTTCCTTTATGAAAGTACAGAGAGAAGGAAGAAAAGATTAACCAACCTGGTGTCTTTCGCTTAGTCGATCCTTATCCTCTCTCTTTGTCTCTTGTTCCCAGCTCCTTGCTCTCTTTGTCGGTCCAGCTACACACAGATCCTGCACAAACAAGAGAGGAAACTACAAGATACATGTACTCATAACTGATGCATGGATTAGAGTGAATCAAATATACAAGTAAATACAATACATCAATGCAATACAAGTATATAGGAGAACATGCAAAACTTTATTGATAGAAGTAACAGGGTTCTGAGAAGGTTACAACCATTGATGGCTCCAATCCAGCAGCACCTCCCCAGCAGCAAGAACTCTCCTCTTCACCTCTAGTAAAACAATCACCCAATAGCTCTAACTGTAAACCAACAGCACCTCCTTGCTTTACACAAAATTCCAGCCTCCTTAGACCTCATAGAAGAGCTCTATATATAGGAGAGAAGAAGAGAGGATGAGTCAGCTTGAGGCTGGCATAGAGCTGACTAGTGTCCTCTCCCTCTTCAGTTAATCTTCAGTTCTTGAGTCCACTTGGAGATCCTTGCTTACACATGGTGATCAAGTACCTCTTACTCATCACAGGGCGAATCTCATGAACCAAGTGTCAGTTTGGAAGCTTCCTGGGCAGTTGACACCTTGCAGAATGACTGTGCCACTTGGCCAATCTCGCCCAGCGCAGGTAGCCTTCATTAGATTTGACTTCCAGCGCAGGTACAAGGAGGAGCAGTTGCATTCCAGCGCAGATGCTCAGTGGAGCAGCTGACATGATCCAAAATTAGCCTGTTTTGAAGTGTTTTCAGGTGGAGAACTGATTGGAAGTGCTGTTGTTTGATGACCTTGTTCTTTTAGGGGTAAGAACAACATGTTTAGGGACTGAGGATCCCTGTATTTATTGACATTTCATGCTCCATGCTGCGAGGCACAAAAATGTCTATAACATCTGCACAGCCCAAAAACAGTCAAATCATATGCATAATAACTCTGGCAACTTATTCGAAAATACAAAAGGACGTTTCTTTCATATGTTACTGTAGAAATAGCTTAGGTACATGTATTTACCTTCCTAGAAGTAAATGGCATTTCCTTAAGTAGTTTTCATCCTCTTCTTGGCATCAGTAGAGTTAGCTGGTAGAATTAGGGTTTGCTAGGGTTTGCATTTTCTTTTAGCTTTTCACTGCCTTTCTGCAAGTAGATCAGCCTTCTTTAAAGTAGCTTTCGTCCATCGGTTAAAAAGCTTCTTCTCAGAGCCCATAAAAGTTGGCTTGAGCCCCTAGCGGACTTGTGCCAGCTGACCAAGTGACAGATGCGGCAAGAGCTAGTACTTGTGCATACAGCACTGTCGCTTCCAAGTTTGTTACGAACTACCGGGTCGATAAAAGTAAAGAAGGGAGTCCCAGGAGTTGTAGCATTATTGCTGCAATACTGGAGCTCACCACCTCTTTTTGGCGTCGTTGCCGGGGAAGCGTCAGAGTATTTGTGATTGCTGCTTTTCTTCTATTTTCCTACTCTCGCCTTCTGCTAAGTAGTTTATTTCATTTCCATTCTGCAATTTCATTTCTGCAAAAGTAAACTAGACATTTCCTACTTTCGTAGATTAACCTTTCAATTCTGCAAGCGTAGAATAGAATTTCAATTTTGCAAGTGTAGTCTAGTATTTCCTTCTCGCAATTTGATTTCAGCAAAATAGATTAGTCTTTCCCTGCTTTCATTTCAATTCCGCATTTTCATTTCTGCAAGATAGATTTTAGTTAGTTGCAATTCCATATGTTTCAGTTTTGCAGATACAAGCAGAAAATAAGCAAAAACAACCAAAAGTCCTTTCATGCCTCGTAGGAACAGAGATAATACCAGAAAATTCCTACCCAACACCCCCACCACTTCACTAAGTCACCCTTCACTCTTCTTTGGTGGCAGTGATCCAGAAGAACCTATAGGTGAACCTCCTGAGATATACGAAGATCCTATAACAGAAGAAGAGCAAGAAAATATTCCTTGTGAGACTATGGCTGACAACAGAAATGGTAGAGACGATGATGAGAGAATAGAAGGTACCTTCCCCATCCGAGAGACTAACGAGGACATGAAAATGAAGAACATAAGTCCCTCAGCCTTACCTCATTTCCATGGATTGACCACTGAAGACCCTGATACCTTCCTGTTTGAGTTTGTTGTCCTTTGTCGAACTTATGACTATACAGAATATGAGAAAAAGTTGAAACTTTTTCCCTCTACCCTCAAGGATGCAGCATTACACTGGTTCATGGGGTTACCTAGAAACAGTATCACTGCTTGGGCTCAGATGCAGCAAGCCTTTAACAACAAATACCGGGATCACTGTAGGTCAAAGGAAACCAAGGGGGAAATCTTTCGAATGACCATGGGAAATGATGAGTCTCTAGAGGACTATGAGGACAGGTTCCAACTTAGCTACAAACGGGCCAGGTGCACACTTGACCCTAAATCTCTAACGCTGGTTCTGCTCCGAGGAGTCCATGAAGACCTTCTAGATACCCTTCACATGCTAGCTGGAGGAGATATTTACCAACTACCTTATGAGGACATAAAGACTGTGTTTAGAAACCACTCTAGGGCAGCCCGGAAAAGAGGTAGGGGGAATCCACTTTCAGCTAGTACTACCTTCTCCAAGCATGAGTTTGCTAATCAGATGGAAGACCTCAAAAGTGAGATGAGACAGACCATTGCCATGCAACTTGATACTTTCCGAATCCAACAAAAGAAAGAGGAAGCTGAGAGGGCTTTGGCCATTTTCTGTCCCAGATGTACGAGGAAGCACCCTAAGAACGAGTGTCCATTGCACTCAGTGGAGGTATGTTTCGTTTGTGAGGAGAACCACCCCACAAACCAATGCCCAACCTTGCCCGGATTCAAAGCCATGTACCAAGGGACTGAGGCACCCACTGAACCTCTCTACTTCCTCAACCAAAGGAGACCGCATGGACCTAGACCTTACCAGCAGGGGATGCAAGGGACATCCCAAGCTTATTATAGCCCCAACCAATCTGCTCACATGCCTTCTTGGGGTCCCCCTGCTCATCCTTCTTGGTCTGCACCTCCTCCGTGGTCTTATCCACCTCAATACCATTCTCAACCCACTGCTCATTCGTTTCACTCACATGTCCAGCCACAGCCTCAGTGGAATGCACCTCAACCGGGGTGGAGGCCCCAATACAACTCTCCTCCCGCCATTCTGCCTCCACCACCGGCTCAACCACAACCATTACCTCCTGCTCCTCCAAGACAACCCTAGATGCCTGCCCAACCAAACCCGAACCCCAACAACCGACAGGCCCAGCAGGTATACACTAGGGAAACAACATGTCCTACCTATGTTGTGGAGATCCAGGAGATCAACCTGCAATCCGGAAAGACCCTTCCAGATCGCCAACCTCCTCCCCCAGAGGACGAGGAAGAGAAACAGGAAAGTGAACCCAAATCCATTCCACCCTTTCTTGAGCGACTAACAGTAACCACACATCCAAACCCAGAGGAGACTGAACTTCTAGGGGAACTAAAACAGTTGTGTGTGAAAATACCCCTTCTCCAGGCCATCAAAGATGTACCGATATACAACAAATTGATTAAGGAGAAGTGTTTTAGGCACCCAGGTAGGAGAAAGAGAGATGCCTTAACAATCAATGTCATAGGACAACTATCTGATCTAATGTTGGGGCAAGTAATCTGTCCAAACTATTTGGACCCTGGGAGTCCTATAGTTGATGTCCACATCGATGGCACCATTATCCCCCATACCTTGATTGATCTATGGGCTGCCATTAATGTGATGACTAGGGACACCATGCTTAAACTCAACCTTCAGTGTTCCTTAAGGAAGACTTCGACAGTCCTGCAATTGGCAGATCGCGCCACCATGACTCCCGAAGGGATTGTGGAGGATGTCTTGGTCTCGGTTGACTCTTGGGAGTATCCTGCGGACTTCTTAGTCCTTCAACCAAAGGCAAAGCTTACTGGATACTCCCTCATTTTAGGAAGGCCTTGGTTAGCCACTGTGGATGCTTACATCAGTTGCCGAGCTGGAAACATGACCATCAAAAATGGTCCTATTTCCAAGCAGCTAGTCCTATACCGTCCTGCCCAACCTCTGCTAGAACATGAATTACCGCTCTGGCTAGAAGAAGGAGATGAGGATGAGGTATACTCTGCACCCTTGTGCACCATAAAAACCACTAGGAGAGGTCCTCAAACCGAGGATGATTTGATTGAGACCTTGATTTGGAATCCACCTCCCAGTGCATTGTCCTTAGAGGAATTGGTGGAGGATACCCAAGCCAGCACCTTAGTGGACCTCTGTGTGACTGATCCAACCTCTCCCAGAATTAAGAATGTGGAGTTTGGCCCCGAAAGAACTTTGAAGATCAGCTCCTCCCTATCTCCTTCCCAGGAGAAGGAGCTGTGTAGCTTACTGAACAAACATTTAGATGCTTTCGCCTGGAGCTATAAGGAGATGAAAGGAGTCCATCCTTCGGTCTATACCCATCACATATACATTAAAGAAGATTGTAAACCAATCAGGCAACCTCAGAGGAGAATGAATCTAGCCCTTAAGGACATTGTCAAAGAAGAATTGCAAAAATTGTTGGATGCAGGATTCATCTATCCTATCTCTGATAGTGAGTGGGTCTCGCCCCTAGTGCTTGTGCCCAAGAAGAACGGGAAGTGGAGAATCTGTGTAGATTACTGGGAACTTAACAAAGCCACTAAGAAAGACCATTTCCCTTTGCCTTTCATAGATCAGGTGTTGGATGGACTAGCAGGGAAGAAGTTTTTCTCTTTCCTAGATGGGTTCAACGAGTATAACTAGATCCAAATCAGCCCGGAAGACCAAGATAAAACCACCTTCACCTGTCCTTGGGGTACCTTTTCCTATCGCATCCTTCCCTTTGGGCTATGCAATGCTCCTACCGCTTTCCAGAGAGCAGTATTGAGCATCTTTTCTGAGTTGGTCCATGATTCGGTAGAAATCTACATGGATGACTTCACTCCTTATGGGTCCAACTTCCAAGAAGCATTGACCAATCTGGGAAAAGTTCTAACCAAGTGCATTGAGATGAACCTATCCCTCAGTCCTGAAAAATGTGAATTCCTTATGATTGAAGGGACCGTGCTAGGACATACCATTTCTCGCCAAGGATTACAGGTGGATCCTAATAAAATTGCTATCATCCAAAGGGTCCCACCTCCTCAAAAGGTAAGGGATGTTCGGAGTTTCCTAGGCTTAGCAGGATATTATCGAAGATTCATTAAAGACTTCAACAAGCTAACCTTGCCTTTGTTTGGACTCTTAGGGAAAGATGTTGAGTTTAAATGGACTGACAACTGTCAAGGGGCATTGGATGAGTTGAAAGAAAAGCTAGTGTCCACCCCGATCTTGAGAGGTCCAAACTGGGCCCTACCTTTCCACATCCACACTAATGCCTCGAATAAAGCCATAGGGGCAGCCTTAGGACAAATTGAGGAGAAACTCCGATATGCCATATACTTCGTCAGCAAAAACTTGTCCAAGGTAGAAATGAACTATACTGTAACCGAGAAAGAGTTCCTGGTCGTAGTCCATTCCCTAAACAAGTTCAGACACTACATCACCGGTTATCAAACATTTGTGCACACTGATCATGCTGTGATTAGATATTTAATGAATAAGCTTGATGTCAATGCTCGTATTATTATATGGTTACTTTTGTTACAGAAATTTGATTTGATGATTGTTGACGAGCCAGGTAAGGAAAATGTTGTTGCTAACTTCTTGTCTAGAGTGGACTTGCCTGCTGGTGAAGAAGGAACAGTGGATGACCAGATGCTAGATGAACATCTATTTGCTATCTCAGTACTCTCTCCATGGTTTTCTGATATAGCAAATTACTTGGTCTCAGCACAGTTTCCTCTGCATCTGTCCTCAAAAGAGAAGAGCAGAATTGTAAGGAAGAGTGCCCCGTTCACATGGATCAGGGGCAACTTGTTTAAGCTTGGTCCAGATCAGATCTTGAGACGTTGTGTTAGGGAGGAGGAAGTCTTTGACATCCTCCTAACCTATCACAATGGACCTTGTGGAGGCCCCTTTGCAGCAAAAATGACTGCCTTCAAAATTCTACAGGCAGGCTACTATTGGCCTACTCTCCATCAGGATGTCAGAAGATACGTCAGCTAGTGTGACCAATGTCAAAGGATGGGGAAACCGACTCCAAGAGATGAAATGCCTCTCCAACCTCAAGTGACCTTTGAGCCATTTGAGAAGTGGGGCATGGATTTTGTGGGTCCTATCAACCCTCCTTCAAAGCAACGGTCTTACATCATTGTGTGCACCGACTATCTGACCAAGTGGGCAGAAACAAAGGCAATCAAAGCAGCAACAGAAGAAAAGGTGGCTGAGTTTCTGAGGGAAAATATCTTCTACAAGTTTGGCTACCCAAGAGAGTTAGTCACAGATCAAGGGAGTCAGTTCACCTCCAACCTGATTGAAGATTTGCTCGCTCATCACAAGATCAAGCACAAGACTTCCACCCCCTATCATCCTCAAGCAAATGGGCAGGTGGAAGTCACTAATCGAGCATTGGAAGGGATTTTGACCAAGGTTGTGAGCAGCAGCAGAAAGGATTGGGCAGATCGCCTGGTTGAGGCCACCTGGGCCTACAACACCACTTGGAAGACCACAACCGGTTTCACACCTTATGAGCTGGTCTACGAGAAGAAAGCTTTGTTGTCCATAGAGTTCGAGTACAATACATTGAGGGTGGCAGCTCAGCTGGACCTAGATCTCAGCCATGCTCAATGTGAGAGATTATTGCAGCTGAATGGATTAGAGGAACAAAGAATGCAGGCCCTCCTCCACTCAGAAGTATTTCAACTCTAGAGCAAGATATGGCATGACCGGCACCTAAATGAAAAACAATTCCAGCGGGGAGATTGGGCACTGCTGTATGACTCAAGATACAAGGATTTCAAAGGGAAGATGAGGACAAGATGGTTAGGACCATATACAGTGGAGAAATGTAACGACAATGGTTCAGTCCTTATCAGGACCATTGATGAAGAGGCCATCCCCATGCTTGTCAATGGACATCGACTGAAAATCTACAAGAAACCCCTCTCGAGGCAGGAATTCATTGAAACTGTGGAAAAATCAGTGCTGGTAATAGAGCAGGGTTCTGCCTCTGTTCTGGCCACACCTTGATCATCAAAAAAAAAGAAGAATAAAAAGATCCCTGGACGAAAACCTCTCTGAGGCGGCCAGGGCAGGCAGTGAGGGTGAAAACCTCATGGAGGCGCCCCTGCTGTCTCTCGAAAAATAAAGAAATGGAATAAAAAAGATCCTTGGGTGAAAACCTCTTTGAGGTGCCCAGGGCAGATAGTGGGGGTGAAAACCTCATAGAGGCACCCCTGCTGTCTCTCAAAAAAAAAAAAAAAAAAAAGGAAAAAACAAGGAGAAAAAGAAAGAAAAAAGGAAAAAACAGGTCTGATCTTTGAAATTATTGCAGGTTGCAGGGATATAATGCAGATAAAGAGGGTCGTGCAAACCAAGGACAGGGGTCCATCCCAAGCTACCAGGCATCCTCACCGACACTCCCTCCATGGCCACACACTTTTTCCAGGATTTGGACACATTCGGGTCAAGATTCAACCTCCTACAGGAAGTTTCAGGGCTTTCTACAGGAAGTTCTGCATTTCTACAGGAAACATCCTGTAGAATCTTTATACGAGCTGAAATCGATTCTGGAGGAGGATTTAAGAGTTGAAGTTTGTTGGTGAGGCCTGCAGCCACCCCTTTGTCCCATCCATCACCTGTTTCCTCTCTTTCCACTGCCATTACCACCATTTGGTCCTATACCCCTGCACAGTCATGTAAAAAGTCTTGTTTTCCTCAGATTGCCATTTTTTTTCCAGGGGACAAATCAAATACATGAAGGCCCACATACTATACCTGTCAAAAGCTCCAAGAGGACCCTTCACCCGTGACTGTAGCCATGCCCATTTCAGCATGCAGCCCAGGAGGAGAAGCAGCTACAGGATGTCCTACAAGAATCCTGTAGCAGCTGATCCACCTGGAATACACACTATGGAGTCAGGAGCAGTTGAAATCAGCACAGGAGGCATGCTACCAGCTCCGCGGAAATATGAACACCTTCTCCACAGCTGAGAGCAGACGGGGCCGTGCATGCAACGTTCACCACCATAGGACCGGTTCCTGAAAGCCTTGCATCTGGCATCAGCAAATGGACGAGGGAATTACCACGCCTGTGCATGAAGCAGCAGCGAGCAAAACCATTGCTTCACATCCAAAAACCTGCGAAACACGTCCGCGGTCACCCCCAGGTAAGTGCCTAACCTTATTTCGTCAAATTAACATGAACTATACTGTGAAACTTGCATGACTGTGAATGTGCGGATTGAACAAATGCAATGGTCAGTCAACTGGCCATCCACAGCCAGTAGAACTATCTCGTGGGATCCGAACGAGCATGGTTACGCTCAATTCTGCCAGAAAGATGTGGAGCCGACACGTGGGAAGTGTCTAGTCGGGGAAATCAGCAGATTTGTAGTGAAATCGGTGCACTGACAAGGATGACGGTGGGTAATGGCGGAGATAGATATTGGCGGTCAGAAACACACCGAGGAATGATGTTCGTGACATTGTCTAATGGCTCAACCTAGACACCTCACCCCCCGCACCATGAATTGCACCGTATTTCAAAATCATTCGGCCAGAGCATGCACCTCAACCACTGTCATTTACGCCACAACTAGTTTTTCAGCACCGTGAGCGTCCTCCTCCTCTGCAATTCGTTAGCCCGAATTTCTCGGCCCAGTTCAAACTATTCCCACGTCCCAGACTTGCTCCGTAGTGCCGTGACGTCCTCCAGAAGCAGCAGAAGCTCTCTACAGGAAGGAGCTCTACAGGAAGCAGAGTGAAAGCTACCGGAGCAGAGAAACCCGTGTCTGTGCGTCGGAATTGGAAATCTCAAGGAGAGGTAGGCTCGAACATGCCATCCCCATGCTTAATTTTCGAAAGGTGGTGAATTATATTGTTTGCAGTGGGGAAAATTGAAATCAGTTTGCCTATGGTCAAGAACGGTGGTTTGCTTATATAATACATAGAATTTCTTTTGAATGGTGCTGCGTCGTACTCACCTCCATGATTCCTGTTAACAAACTCTCCCCATTATTATGACAAACCGCTGTAAGGCTCACCTGTGCACGTATCAAATTTTTTTTGTGTGACTGTTATATGATTGGTATAAAAATTTGCTCTGCACTCTGTCTGTGAGAGCTTCATTCCTTTTGACAAGTCGAAGTCTTGGGCGGCGGCAGTATTTTAACTAGAGAATTGGTGAAAGGGGGAGATACAAACAGCGGAGAAACCCTATCCTGAGAACCAAGGGGGAAAACCACATCCGAATTTCCATTCTAACCAGAGCTCAAGCTGAAAATAGGGTATTTTCACCATGCCTGGAGGGTTTATCAGAAAGGAACCCTCGGATTCCAAGAAATTGAGAGAAACTCCTGAGGTGGTAGACCTGTTTACCCGTGCAAAGTGGATGACCTTCTGTGATAAAATCCAAGGTCATGATGATGAAATAACAGAGGAGTTCCTAAGGTCCCTGCAGCCCAAATCAAAAACATTGGCAACTGTAAATTTTAGGGGATTGACCTTGAAACTCACCCCACAACTCATTAGCCGAGTCACTGAATTGCCATTGGGGATGCCCTGGGATAAAGAGGAAAGGAAATTGGGCCAAAAAGCCAAAAATGAATTCTTCCTACCAGAAGAACAGTTTTCAGAGGATAAAAATGGGGTCCAGAGAGCTAGCTTACAGCCATTTTGGAGTGAGGTCAGCCTTCAAATTATGAAATATATTACCTGTGAGGGGTGATTTAGTATTGTGTATGGGTATCACTTCCGCTTGTTAACTGAGCTCAGGCATAAGATGGATTTGCCCTCAGAACAAGTTTTGAGCATCCCATACTTCCTCCTACAGTCATTGATTGAGTGTGGCACAAAACTGAAGGAGGGGACACCAGACCAGCTGGCTCATCATGGGCTTATCAAGCTCCTCGTAGAAGATGCCCTCCATACTTATACCGTCCCTATCTCCTAGGATATTTTCCGTAATATGACCAAGAATGATGATATCCGGACTCTGGCAGAAGAACTCACTTCATCCAGCAGTGAGGAGAAGGAACATATTGAGGCAGAGAAGAAAACTAAAGGTAAGGAAGCTAAGGGTAAGAAAACCCAGGACAAGCCATCACAGGAAAAGCCACAAGAAAAACAAAAGGAAAAGCAAGAAAAAGGACAAGTTGTTGAGGCCAAAGCTGGGAGTAAAATAAAAACACCAACGCCAAGGGAGAAACGGTTGCAAACTCGGGTAGAGAAGACTGAAAGGATGCAAACAACACCCAAGGCAACCACAGCACAAGTCAAAGAGAAGGCACCCTCAGCCAAGCAAGCCAAATCAGGGAAAACTGGTTCTACAGGAAGCCAGCAAGCTATTTCTACAAGGAGTCAGAAAATTGCTTCTACAGGAAGCCAGAAAACGGCCACTACAGGACTTTCTACAGGAAGTCCAGGGAAAGGGCAGCAGAAGGAGAAATCAGCCGAGATTTTAGCTAGGGAGGCAGCAGCTGTGCTGGCCACCCTAAGCACATCCCCCAAGCAGAAGGAAAATCAAAAGAGGGAGCCTCCCCTGTACTTTAAGGCAAGAAGAAGTGTAAGAATTAAAACCGGCAGACCCTAACCTCCATCCAAAGAACCAATCACCATTGTAGACACCCCTACCACACCAAAGGAGAGGTCCCCCTCCAAGGCAGCCATCACTTACGAGCGGGGAAGCCCGAAGACATCCACCTAGAGGGAGAGGATGAAAATGCTGGACACCAAAACCTCTCTACAGGATGTTGAAACCATTCTATAGGAAACATTGGCTAGACTGAAGGAGACCGAAGAAATGGAGGGTGAGGCAGCCAAATCACCACAGAAGGAAGAAGAGGTCGAGCACATTATGGAACCTAGCCCCCAGCCTAGCTTGGGCTCCTATTATAACTTCTTGGAGGCCGGAAAGATCATTCCTCAGAAATTCACAATGCCACTCTTCCTTGCACTAGAGGAAGAGAGGGTGAGGACCCACACTTGGATGAAAATCACTAAGTCCAAGGGAGTAGCAGATATAGGTCCTCTAGAGGAGCAGCTCAAAGAGGCCAGAAGAGAATTGGCTATGGTTCGACATGTGGAGAGCATCCAACGGGTCAGGCTACAAGAAGAAAATGAGCAGCTCAAATAACAGCTACAGTCACAGGGACAGAGGTAGGAATACAGGCCTCACATCTTGGGGGAACAAGAGCAACAGGAGGGTCCCACAACAGCCATAGATACCCCTTATGAACAGCAAAGGAAGGAAGGGACACAAACTAAAATTGAGGCACTGAACCAGCAGCTCCAGGAACAAGAACTACAGATACATTCTCTAAAACAGCAGCTGCAAGAAAAGGAGGCCCAACTGGCCTGCATGGCCAGCTGGGCAATGGAAGCTCTGCAGTGCAGGCAGCCTGCCAAATCCTATGCCCTTTACCTCAAGGACCAATGGTTACAGTTTCAAATCAATACCTTGGCTCAAAGGGGCATCACCCCTTTCCAAAATTATCATCAGTTTGCAGCTTTATGTGGCAGCAGTTCATCTGAGGATAGGGCCAAATTGGCAGAGTTCTACTTGCACAACTTTTCCCTTCCGGACATGAACGCATGGGATCCTAACACGGTGATAGGGGATGTCCAACTTATGGCCATGGCCTCTTGGATGAGCCATGAGGAGAAGAGAGCAGCAGAAGTCCGCAGTATCATAGGCAGAGAGCTCAGTGAGCCTCTCATGATCAGAGCAGAGCCAGATGACCCATCAGCAGTGATAAGCGCCCACCAGCACTTGGCCAACAGTCCTCAGGATCTGCCAGAATACATTGAGCAATAGGCTCAAGCCATTGCCCATTTTGAAGACATGGAGAGAATGTTGGGAGAAAATTGTATGCATGCCTGCACAAGGCGGTGGAACACACTGCCTCACAGCCTGAAGATAAGGGAATACCATTCTCCCACTAGGATGAGGGAGGCCTTGGCAAGGGTACCTCTCTACAAAAAGTTGATGCAAGACTTGCAAGCCAATTGGATTGGCTTGAATTCAGTCCTCCTTTACTTCTGGGATTGCTAGAAGGAGTAAAGGAAGAGGAGGAAGGTAGACAATGGGAGGAAGTGGAGAGGAAGGTAGGATTCCACGACTGGGAAGAGGATATCACAGCAGAGGCTTGGGACGTGAGGGAGGCGATCAAAGCCATAAAGGATGATGAGCTGGACTAGTTTCTTAGAGGATGAGCAACCAATTCAGCAGGGGGGTGATGATGAGCCCCCAAATTGGGTAACCTATTGGGCTCATTTTGCCTAATTATCCTTGTTCAATCCTCCATTTTTCATAGATTATGCATGTTTTCCTAGTATGTTTATGTTATTTGAACGAATAAGGGTGGTCACTCTACCTAGGAGGCTAATACGTGGTTATTTCAGGATTTTTGGACAAATTTTGGAGCAAAACCAAGCAATCATGGGTTAGCTGACAGCCAAGCTTGAGGTGAGGATTCGTAGGGAGGTTGTCTCTTGCATTAAATGGCCTTCCTCGAAATCTCCACCCTCAACACCGAGCTCCACAGGCCACCAAACCGAGTTTTAAAGGCAGCCAAGCAGATTTTGGAGGAGTGACTGTTCACTAGCAGTTGGGACAGCCGAGTCCCTTGAATCTAGGAGGGCTGCTAGCCCCCTCGTATTGTACAAATAGGAAGGCCTCAGCTTTCATTTTTTACTTTTGGAACCATTGTTATTTTTGCACTATAGTGCTATCATTTTGTTCAGCCTGTTTTATTGTAGCTACTGTTGTACAACTTTCTTATGATGGTTATTTTTGAATAATGATAAGCATCTCTACTTGGTATCAGATCTGAGTCCTTTATAGGAGCCTGCAACTCTTGGGATTGGGCCCAACTCGAGTGCTAAGGCCTCCTCTATGTATTTCTAGTTGTTCTTTATGCATTTGCAAAAACATTTCTGTTAAGTAGGTTAAAGTTTGTTGATTAAATAGGTCACTGTAAATGGTTAGATAGACTTTTGAATGCTCAGATTTTGTTGATAGGTTGTTAAGAGGAAAAAGCTTCAAGAAAAGGGCCATCAAACATCTCTGGTTTCACCTCTCCTTCAGTAGGATCTGGAGCTGGGATCAGGATAACTTTGCTGCCCACAAAAACACTAATTTTGTCGTGCCATGCAATCACTAGTGTTTGATTTTCATGTGTAGAAGTTGGTTGCAATCTCAGAATTTCATTTGCTTAGTTGCATGAGTTAAAATACATGGTTTCATTGCAGGTCACACTTCTGTTCATTCTCTTTATTGGCAGCTAGCGGATTTAGGTCATCATAATTAGGATTTTGAATTTACAGGTCTTCATTGGATTAGTTGGAAAAAACACCTTGCAAAGTACCTATACCACCCCTTCATCTGTTCATTCACCATCAGCACCATCCACTCCACCCTATGCTTAGAATCCTTGCCTCATATTCTCCATTCGCTCCCATAACCCTAGTTTTGTGTGTAACATTGCTTTAGTCTTCTTTGAACCAAATACAGCCATCCACACCTGTCCACAACTCCATCCACCGAGTTCTAGACCATCTCCAACCCTCACCCTACCTCCACACTCACTCCTTCACCTTTCCCTCTCCATTCATCCACCAAAAACCTCATCTCTGAACATCCTGTAGAAAATTCTAGACATCCTGTAGAAAATTGCAGACATCTTGTAGAACCCCTGCAGACTTCCTGTAGAGGCTCACGAATGAGGTTTCTTGACAGCCAAACTCAGTGAAACTCTATGGAAGGGTGTTAGGGACCCCTTAGGCCCTCTCTGAACCTTCTTGACCTTTCCCAAGCATTTCTTCTTGCATATCCACCTCTGCATAGCCCAAAAATAGTCAAATCATATGCATAATAACTCTGGAAACTTATTCGAAAATACAAAAAGACGTTTCTTTCAGATGTTACTGTAGAAATAGCTTAGGTACATGTATTTACCTTCCTAGAAGTCAATGGAATTTCCTTCAGTAGTTTGCATCCTCTTCTTGGCATCAGTAGAGTTAGCTGGTAGAATTAGGGTTTGCTAGGGTTTGCATTTTCTTTTAGATTTTCACTGTCTTTCTACAAGTAGATTAGCCTTCTTTAAAGTAGATTTTGTCCATCGGTTAAAAAGCTTCTTCTCAGAGCCCATATAATTTGGCTTGAGCCCCTAGCGGACTTGTGCCAGCTGACCAAGTGACAGTTGCGGCAAGAGCTACTACTTGTGCATACAGCACCATCGCTTCCAAGTTTGTTATGAACTACCGAGTCGATAAAAGTAAAGAAGGGAGTCCTAGGAGTTGTAGCATTATTTCTGCAATACTGGAGCTCGCCACCATCTATTCCACTAGCTCATAACACATTTTTCCTATTTCAACAGTTTTCTATTTTTGGCAGTTTTTAGGTCCTGAACTTCCGGAGCCATTTTGAGGCCCTAAACGACATGTTTTAGGTAAACAGGCCAATGAAAATTATTGAATGACATCAATAGTTTGAAAATGTACTCCTTGAATAGACCTTTCTAGTGTGTTATCATGCAAGGCAAATAGAGATCGTATGCCAATGTTACGACCCCAGGAAGTTGATGTTCCAATTTACCCCATCAGGGCCCAAAAACCTTTGGAGATTCATCTCCTAGGGTTAGGATTTTGGATGTTTTGGCTTTCTCATTATTTATTTATGATAAAAATGTTGCTTAGCCTCATTATAACACAATTCAGGAAGGCACGTAACCATCACATCTCTTCTCAAAGATAAGTTACAAATGTTCAAGTTAATTTGCTTTCATCATGCATGTATACAGTTTGAACATTTTACATTTGTTAATTGAATTCATGTTTCACTATATCTCTATGTTTTGACTATAAATTTGTATTTCATTTTAGTCCATTCATAAATTTGGATCATTGCAATCCCCATATAAGGAACATGCTCTAATTTTCAAGAACTGACAATAAAAAGTATAGTTTGTGTGTCCAAAGAAATGGTATATTAATGGATGAATACTCAATAAATACATTTTACTATCATATTAATATACGTTATATTGATAAAATATATACGTTATATAACTTCAAATAAAAATAAAAATAAATATCATATTCAACCATGACTGGGGGTATCTATTCTGTCAATCAATAAAAACTTGAACATGGGACCAAATATAATAAATGGATAGCTTATATAGGTAAGTCAACCTATCACAAGAAAACATTCCTCTAAGTGGATTTCAACCTTGGTTGATGGAATAATAACTTTCCTTCTTTGACAGCTAACCAGACCATTTTAACCAAACGCATGATTTCGAGATGGAAACTATAAATTTATACCTTAATCAACGACTTTATGTCCCAAACCCATGTACAATAGCCCTAAATAATAATATATGCCCTACAATTGGAATATTTTTCTTACAAGGGGACTTAGGTTCGAACTTTATTGATTGAGTTCAATGAAGATAGTTATTGTTTACTGCATCGTGGCTTAGGGCCAACAACCATGTATTTATCCCTTCATCCGCAACTTTGGGCCTCGAAGGCTATGAACTAGGTCTTGGCCCATCACATAAACTTGACATATAGATTTTTCCCTATGCGAGGAAGTGCTACCAAATTTAAAGAACTAGGTGTAATACAAATACCTCTTGTGGTAAATCCCATGGTTTGGAGTTGAAATCAATGATTTGTTCCTTAATCCTTGAATTTAAGGCTCAAAGGTCTTGCATAGGCCCCACAAATGTGATATAGACCTAAAAAGTTCAATGCTTCCCACCTAAGAGCATTTAGGACTAAATTTCAAGGATCATCCCAAAACCATTATAACCCTACTAGCCCTTACTAGCTAACCTCAAGTCCTAACAATTATAACCTCATAAATTCCTAATTATCCTTAACCATTAATGATTACAAACCAATCAACCTAACCATAAATCCTAATCTAGTAATCCCTAACCACTATATCACTAACATCTAATTTCTATCAACCCTAACCCTTAAACAATATAACCCCACAAACCCCATAACTTAGGAAACCCTCTTAATCCATAATATATATAAACCCCTTACCCTAGCTAGTCAATCTTAATCTTAAACCATTGTAACCACAAACCCATTAAAGGGCAAGCCCTAACCACTATGAAATTATTAACTACCAACCATTATATCCTTACTAACCATCAATTAACCTTAACCCCAAACCCCTATAGTTCCACATAAAATTAATCAATTTTAATTACTATCTACTCATAGTATAATCATTATAAACCCACATAGCCCTAATCAATAATATACCCCTAATATATTTCACCTTGAGAGATGAATAACATCATCATATGAATCTTATGTTCCCTTCCCCAAAATGGCATTTAGGTAATGTTAAAAAATTGTAGATGTTGAGGGATGGCAGGAGGGGGAGGGATTTAGCTCAATCCCGAAGGAAAAGTCGTGGCCAAATATGAATGGGGTCTCAGGAGAAAATCAAACAACCAAGCAGAACGATATGGAATGTACATTGACCTCATAATTTCCAAAATAGGGGCATTGCAGAGTTATCTATTCTTGGGAAATTTATGATTGTCATACAACATTTTATCTCAAACTCATCCCCAAAGGAAATTTTCTCTATCTGTTAATCCAGAGGATTCACAGCGCCCTTGATCTATTTCATTCAAAGCAATGTTTTCGTATTCACAGAGTGAACAACTCTAACACTGACTTGCAAGCTAATTGGGCATGTCAATTGGAAGAAATTTAGTCGAATTTGGATGGGAATCTTGGTTTCCATCCCCTCCCATAACCCCTATGGCCTTAATGGACAAATTATATCCATATAGTTGTGAGCATAAATCAGAATTTTATGAATCAATTGCATGTTAGGTTTATATATATATATATATTCTCCAAGGAAAGAAATCATCCTCCTTCTTAGCTCTAGGGCTAAAGTGAGGTTACTAGTACCAGGCCAACCCACAAGTTTACTCACTTAAGAGTTCACAAGGCTCGAACCCAATAAAATAATATTCATAGGCATGAATTCGTTACAACAATATTTATCTATGCATTATAGCTTAATAACAATATTTATCATTGCATTATAGCTTAACATGTCACTAACAACAACTTGAACTTGGGTGGGGAAGATAATAGCCATTCGACCCAACCACCCAAGATAACTCCAATTGACACGCATATACACACACATATATTACCCATACGTTGGATTATCAAGGATGATGATATTATGTTGTTCATAGTTAGTGTATTGGGCGACATTGTGACTTTCATATATATTGTTTGTATGTACAGGCATGCATAAAGTTGAAGTTTAATGTTTGGATGTAAGAGCAAACTTCTTTGTGAATCTACAAGGTTGATTGATATAGCAGTTTGTATGCCTATAGAAAATATCATGAGTAACAAAGTTATAGAAAATTTGAGCATCTTCCTATACCTTTGTTCATGCAATTGTGAAGTTAAAACCCTTTTCTATGTAAAAAGACCAAAAAAATGTGTTGTGGGACATAGAGGGAAAATTATTTAGATTTTCCTTCTTAAATTTCACACTATCTTAAGAGAAATGCACTCTTAGTGGTGAGTTTTTTATGATGAGACAAAGGATATATAGGATTTTGAGTAAAATGAATTCCCTAAGATAAGATAATATTCCTTAAAAAGACAATGCACACTTAAAATGGAAAATATGTGGTTTTTGCATGAAAACAGGGCATGTTATAAAATGCATGCCCTGTTAGGGAAGAATGCATCGCCTCAAGTATGCATGGAATGGTAATTATACATGTTAGGGAAGAACATGCTCCCTTGCTAATGATAAATACATGCCTGGATTATAAAAATGCATGCACTTGACATAATGTACAAATATATAATGATGTAAACTCTAATTGATTCTTCCATGTTGGCCATGTGAATGATCTCCACGGGAAGAATATTGAAAAAAAATGTAATTCATTATAAGATGATGATATCGGTATGGCATGGCTTATACAAACTACCTTGCAAATTCAAAAACATGCAAACAGGCAAGAATGCATATAAAAAATGCATGAAAATAAGGTATGATGAAAAATGCATGCCCTAGGGAAAAAAATGCATGTCCTGTGTTGGAAATTGGATGTTGACTTTATGAAATTACATGAATACAAGTATTAACTAAAATGCAAGACTCATTTTGAAATGAATGTTGAGTCCATGGGATTGCATGTTTATGTAACACCCTCCTTCCATATCTACCCAAGCAACTGGTTAGTCGGGGTAAACATGCGACGAGAGGCCGCTATGATATGATTCAACCTCCTAAGTCACGTTAAGGAAGTGGAACTGAATGAAACACACCATACAGACATTCAACATCAGCATTAGGACCATCAGGAACCAATCCAATCTTTCTGCGAACCAGCCCTTGGGTCCCACTGAGATTTTGGACCACTTGGCCTCTAGGTGCTCTCACAGGCCTACAAGCTAGCGTCTAAGAACTATTTTGCATAGTGATTTGCCAACAGCACTGGGATTTGAGCCACTTCTTCAGGCCCAGATCCCAGTTCACTACCCCTAATTGAATGACCTCTTCAGAACAGTAAATTAACAAGGAAATGATAGTACAAATGCAATCACTTGAATAAGATCTTAACTGTACCACTACTAGCCATGACAGGCATTTCGTCAAACATATCACGAATATGTAATCTATAGGTGTAAATAATAGGTATAAGCATAGGGGTCTCATACTTAGTTGAGAATCACTAAGAAGCATTGATGCCTCGGCACATAAACTACCATTTCATCCATTAGGTCATAGATACATTGTTCATTCATTTACCAGTAAAAACATGATGAGACCCATACATAGCTATTGCCATAAAACATATATATAACTAGCATAATAGTAGTAGAAATACCAATGAAATCACAGCCATATAATCCACATATAACTAGTATAATACTCATAGAATTACAAAGAGAAATAAACTCATATTGATGATGCAAATCTAAACACGGGATGGAACTTCCACATTCCACCCAACCGTAGAATGGTTGAGCCAAATCTCTCTTCATCCATTCACCCCCGTGCCATATTCCAAGCATGGATGTGGGATCTCATAGAACATAAAAATCCAAAACCATCTAGGGCTTTCGGAGGCCAACCACCTCAACCCATCAAACATTGATTCCACCTCACAGTCAGACATCACAAAGCCATCATTAGATTGGTATCTATCCAAGCCTTTTAGAGCTTCCAGAGCGTTTGTTCCAACCAAGGTTTCCAGGACTAGTAACTCAACCCATAGTTGTTGTCGGGATTCCAGAGCATTTCTCCAACCAAGGCTTCCAATACTAGTAACTCAACCCACCAAGGGCTTCTAGAGCTTTTTTCCAACCAAGGCTTCCAGGACTAGTAACTCAACTGAAGCTATTACAGAGCTTCTAGAGCGTTTGTCCAACGAGGGCTTCTAGGAACTAATAACTCAACCCAAGCTAAGGAAACATGAAAACTAACCTAAACAAACAAGGAAAATAAACCCATAATCTCCATGGCTATCCAAGAAATGACAAGGTTAGGCAATCCACTGTCAAACCAGGAAATCCTCCATGCCAGTGACAGATCATGACCAATAAACCACATGCATATGTCGTGCATGCCAAAACTAGTGAGGAAAACATACATGCAACTCGATACCTGCAAGAAAATATCGTTGTAGTTGTTGATCCTGGTGTCCTCTTGCACTTTCCTACTCTTCCTTTACCTTCTTGCTCCAAAAATCAAAGTATGCCACACCCTCAAAGAGTGCTCCAAGAAAACTCTAAGTATCCAAGAGTTTGAGAGAGAGAATAATGAGAGAGATCAAAAACTGAACTGACAAAAAAGGTTACCAATTGATCCTCAGAATCCTTTTTATGAATAATGCCTCTGTTTTCTTCATTTTTCATTATTTTCCTTCAATTTTCTCCTCTCATGCAATTGTGACCTTTCACCTCCCTTTTCTCCTAATTTCCATTATTTTCATAAATAAATGTGCCAAAATTTTCATTTTTATTTTCCAAAGCCTTAGCTATTTCCTTTTCCAATTTCCTTAGCCACTAATAACCAAATGAACACCCACACTAGGATGTCTTGCCCAACATTCAACTTGGAATAAGTGTCCCATCAACCATGGTTATTATTTTTCCTTTATTAACTTTTATTACATGGAATTTTCACCAGGGCTGTTACAAAACCCTCCCCCTTGGGGGAACACCGTCCTCGAAGTTCAACAACACCTATAACCACAAGACTTATATAAGAAAAATATATTGTCGATTGAGATTTATAACTTATCTCGTTGCGGTATTCACAATGATCATCCTACTGAGAAGAAAACCAACATGAAAACATTACAAACATAATATCACAATGACATGACACCCATACCGCTTATTAGAGCTTTATAACATAGCTCATGGAGGTATTTACATCCATATACATATGTACATATAACAGCATCACCAAAACATGTACCAAAACATATACCAAGACATATACCAAAATTGATTTGCCTCAACTGACAAACAAGGAAGGATACATAGTCTGCATCTGATCTGCCATCTCCCATGTAGCTTCATTGCACCCAAAGTGCTTCCTTTGCACCTTAACTTGCTCGATTTCTCGGTTCCAGAGCATGAGCACATTTTTCTACAATATACACTAAGGCTTTGGCTGGAATTCTCTATCTGGTTCCACCTGCAATATAGACCAGACAATCACATGATAAACATCTTTAATATACTTCTTAAGCAATGAGACATGAAAAACATCATGGAATTTAACATATTGAATGGCCCACAAAACCATGGTTCCATCTTGGCAAATGATCCAATCAGTAAGGATCTCTTCTTCGGTTTGATGTGCAAGTACAACTATTCTCCAACATGGAACTCCTTGAACAACATGTTCTAATCTACATAGCTCTTATTGTGGAGTACTGAAGAAGGTATGTTTTTATTGATTATTTTGTCATCTTTTCTTTAAAAACTCATAATCCCTTTACATCTTGAACTAGGGAAATAATAAGAAAATATGGAAAAATCTATGAGATTTATATGTAACGCAAGATAACTAATAATTGCCATTTTCTTATGCAGAAAAAGGGAAAAACGAAAGATTGTCATCCCAAGGAAAAAGACAGAGCAGAGTTAACTGTTGTCCCTGTGGCAAGAAACCATATGCAGACAAGGCGATCCAAACTGAAGCATATCAGCCAAGGAAAGGAAAAGGAGATATCGACTCGGCGCAAGAAAACAAACGAATAACTAAGATAAACGGATCGTTGCCTTAACTATTTTTGCATCCTTGTTATCTCCGCTTTAGTTGTTATAAAAAGGGGTAGCACTACTAGCCCGGGGGACGATGGACGGGTTACTGTTACTTTTATGTAATTTCTCTTTGTACTTAAAACTTTGATCATCGACTCTCGTTGAGAAGTGATCCACTGTAACTTTGTTTGAATGCTTTAATATAAATCTGGTTGTTGTTCCATCTTTGATCCTAGAATAATCTCAAGCGGTGTATCCCTGGAGGCTAAGGGCCTGGCCCTGGTGGAACACTTTCTCTTGTACCATTATCTTTAATTCGTGCGTGGTTTTCATTATCAGCTTTGATCGGTAATCTGGTGTGTTTTCTTATTTTATATTACAGCTCTGTTATATTTGCAATATCGTTTCTGTAACAGGAATGTCGTATTGTTTATTCTGACTTTATAACGCATTGTTGTTCCTTTAAATTATTGATGTAACATTACTGTTCTTTACAGAATGCTATTGTTGTTCAATTACAGAGCAACCAGGCTGTAATATTCTTAAGTTGGTATTACTGTATTCATCTATGGTTTATACTTAATTACGATTGTTGTTCAATTGACATTGCTGTTCCATTACGAATTGCGATCGTTATCCGTTATAACTGAGATTAATACTTGTGGTATCAGAGTCAGATTACTGTTTCTCTCAATATCAAGGTGTGTTGTGTGTGTTATTTATTTCGGTTTACTGTACATTCACAATTGGATTTAAGCATTGTTCTATATTTCATTGCTAATTGGTTGTCGTTCTATTTCCATTTGTTGTCTGATTTGTTCTTAGAGTAAGGATTGCTCTCTAATTTCTGTAGGATACGATTGTTGCACTTATTCCTGTAGATTAAAGTGTTGCTATTTATAAGAATCAGTTGTTGTTACATTTTCTAGTTGTTGTTCCATTTCTTAGTTGTTGTTCCATTTCCTAGTTGTTGTTCTATTTCCTGTTGTTTGCATTGCCTTTGCGTTGAACAATCTGAAACTCTAGTGAGCATTAACATTCGTTGTCTAGTTCCCAGGTTGATGATCTGTTCCTTGATTGTCTTCAGCTACATCAATTTACAGAGGGATGAGTTATTGTTACTATACCCTTGACTAATAATTTACTTAGTCTTCTGAATGCATGATTGAAGTCTTAAAGTGCTTTGCTGTAAGTAGATTTTATTTTAAGCATCCGTTTACTCTTGTATTTTCTTGAGCACTATACTACTAGCATTACTCTGACAAATGACTGCCTCAAACTGAGTACACTCTTTGAGATAGCAAATCGTTCTTGGATTGACAAGTTAATGTGAGGTAATTAGAGGTGAAAAAGACCCTTTTTACTGCTCGACATTTTGGCGTCGTTTCCAGGGAAGAGTGTAACCATTTGTTTCTTTTCCAGAGTAGTGTAAGAACCTGTTAGGAAAGAACTAGGTTTTAAAAACGAAAGGTAAGAACCTGCGTGTGGAGTATGTAATAGCCCTGCTCCCCTGCCTGCTTTCCTACAGATTTGTTGCTATTTCGTTGGGTAGAAATTAGCAGTTGATTTGAGTGCATGACTACGTAGAAAAAGCCTGAAAAGAATCCCAAACCTCTACCCAAGCCCAATAAAGCTAAGGGACCGGTGACCCTTGGCTGATCGACCTTTATAGACGAATTCCTTAAAAAAGCAGAATCTCAGCCTTCAGTAGGACCTAGAAAAATTGCTTCTAGACAGCCTACTAGTTCCCTTCAGGCCACAGGACCGCCATCGGTAGCCTTTGTTGAGTTGCACAGTCAAACCGAAAAGCAAGATTTTCAAGAAATTGAAAATTATAGCCCAAAAACATTGCAAGAAGGGAACTTTAGCAATCTTTGTGAAGGAAGAGGAGAAACAGGAGAAACTGAAGAACCAAAATCTACTCTTGGGGTAATATAGCCATTAAGCAGCCCAGATAAGGGAAGTGTTGCAAAAATCATTTATAACGAAGTTGAAGAAATTCAAGAACCTGAAACCTCCCAGACATTAGACACTCTCATCATCCCAGATAAAGGAAGTGTTGTTAAGACCATTCCCATTAGATCCATTCCCCCTCGACAACCTAGGAATACCCTCCTAGACATCCCAGAAGGTTATTGGCATATATTTGACCAAATGGCCCAGAACCAGCCAAACACCCAAACCTCTACACTGCAATACCCCATTGTGGATACTGTAGCTAATGCACCTATGAAAGCAATTCCTCTCCAGCATATCCCTACATTCCATGGCCTTACATTAGAAGATCCGGATGCATTTTTATTCGAATTTGACATGCTGTGTAGAGGATATGACTATACCACCGATCCCCAGAAACTGAAATTATTTCCCTCTACATTAAAAGGGGCTGCTCTAAGATGGTTTATGGGATTAGGTGGTGGTGTTATAAATAACTGGGACCAAATGAAAGAGTCTTTTCTAAAAAATATCAGGACTATTGCAGGTCTAGAGAGTTAAAAGATGAAATATTTCCAATGGTAGCTAGACCAAATGAAACATTAGAAGAATATGTAGAGCGTTTCCAGTACAATCCTCAAAGATCTCCTTATGCATCATTGCCCTTACCTGATAATGTATTAAAAACAGCATTAATTAGGGGAATGAAGGAACAATGGATTGAAACACTAAACATTATGGGGAAAGGAGATATTTATCGGGAAAATTTTGTTGACATTATTGATTTATGTATCAGGAGCTTGAGAGGCAGCACAAAACTAAAACCAACAGAACATGATCGGTTTACAAGAGATAACAGAACTTCGGCAAAAGGAGTAACTTGTGAAGAAATTGGAAATTTATTAGAAAATTTTAAAACTAACATATTGGGGACACTAACAACACAACTTGATATTATGCAAGCCAAACAAAAGCAAGCAGAAGCAGAACAAAATTTGGAAATCTTCTATCCCAGATGTAGAAAGAAACACAGCCATAAGGAGTGTCCATTAGATGCAGTCCAAGTTTGCGCCATTTGTACAAAAGACCACTCCACAGAGAGTTGCCCCTCACTTCCTGGATTGAAAGCAGTATACAAGGAAGTAGAAGAAGAACCAGAACCAGTGTATCTACTCAATCAGCGCCGTCAATGGCAGCCATGACAATCATGTATGTTTTCAGACCCAGCTTCTTCTTTTCAGCCTCCACAATATCATGCTCAACAATATAATACAATGTGGCAAAATCAGCCTCCCTTCCCCAATTGGTCACAGCAATCATTTCCTTCATCATCTCCATGGAAAAATCAAGCAAACCAACCCAATTGGCCAAATTTTCCCTATACCCCACCATATTAGCAAAACAATGTATATCCAGCACATTGGACCCCTCCTACCTCATAGAGTCAAGCCTGGCAGACAAACTGGCAAAGACTGATGAATCAGCTAGTAGGAACCATCCCGCTCCCTCAACCTACACTGCCAGCCTTACAACAAAACCCCCAGTCTAATTTAAGATCGCCAATCCCAGCCCAACCCAACCATAATCTGAATAACAGACCGGTCCAATCTATTCAAATAGTGGAAACACTAGAGATAGGAACCGATCTAAGGGAGTCTAATGATCTTCAATTAAGATTTGGGTGTATCATTGAAACAGAGGGAGATAAAACAGCTCAAGTTGAAAATCAATTACCTATGGAACAACCGCCACAAGAAGAGGAAGTGACCAGACAACGAATTCATAATCCAGCAACCACATCCTCTCCTCCTTTCCCAGAACACCTAATTATACCTCGACCTATACAATACTCTAATTTTGACATTCTGGGAGAACTAGAAAACTTGTACATAAAAATCCCACTCCTCCAAGCCAGTCAAGACATTCCGATATATGCAAATACTATCAAAGAATTATGTATAAAGAAACCAAGGAGGAAAATAACAAGCAACCCAAAAGTCCAAGTAGTTGGCACTCTATCCGATTTATTATCAGGGAAAGAAACACCCATTAAATACGAAGACCCAGGAAATCCAATAGTAACCATAAAAATCAATGGAAAAACCTTCTCAAATGCCTTAGTTGATCTAGGAGCTACAATTAATATCTTAACAACCACCACTTTTCAAAAATTGGGCATTACATCAGTAGAACCGACCTCCACTTTATTAGAACTGGCTGACCGATCTGTGGTTCGGCCAGAAGGCACACTACATGATGTCATGGTATCCGTTGACTCCTGGGAGTATCTGGTCAATTTTCTGATAATAAACCCCAAAAACTGACTTGATGGACATCTGTTGATTTTAGGCAGACCTTGGCTTGCAACTTCCAATGCTTATATTGGCTGCCGACAAGGCAGTATGACCATAGCTAGGGGGGAAATATCAAGAATCTAGCTTTATATCCCCCAGTGCTGCCAAGTGTCACAATAATAAAAACTAAAAAGCATCCTGTATCATACCTTACCGAAAATATTAGATCTCCATTAACCACTGAAGAGGCCCTCGATTTCAAAGACCAAACAGAAGATGATTCCATTAACAATGTTATTAGACAAACTGAAACCAGATCCCGCATACAATGTCACATGATAGAAGCAGCATTTGATAATGAATTAGAAGAAGATCCTCTTAAAGATACGCACGATCAAACAATACCTACTACCTCTATCTCAAATAGTAAAATTGTAGAAATTGACCCAGGAAAGACTTTAAACATTAATGCCAACCTGACTCCCAAACAAGAAGAAAATCTCATCCAACTACTGAGGAAATACAAAGAAGCATTTGCATGGGACTATCCTGATATGAAAGGAATTGATCCCCAGTTATGTACACACCACATTTACATAGAAAAGGATGTGAGATTTGTTCACCAACCACAAAGGAGACTTAATCCTCACCTAAAAGACATTGTAAAAGATGAACTTCAAAAACTTTTAGATGTGAACTTCATCTACCCTATCTCCGATAGTAAATGGGTCTCTTCACTTGTCGTGGTACCAAAGAAGAATGGGAAGTGGAGAATTTGTGTAGATTATAGAGAACTAAATAAAGCAACACAAAAATACCACTTTCCCCTTCCATTCATTGACCAAGTATTAGGCACTTTGGCAGGGAAGAAATTCTTTTCTTTCTTAGACGGCTTCAGTGGATACAATCAGATTCAGATTGTCCCTGAAGACCAAGACAAAACCACTTTTACTTGTCCTTGGGGAACATTTGCCTATAGAGTTCTACCTTTTGGCTTATGCAATGCTCCTGTCACATTTCAAAGGGCTATCCTCAGCATCTTTTCAGACTTAATAAATGAAGGGCTCAAAGTATACATGGATGACTTTACACCATACGGAGACGATTTTGACCCAGCATTGTGCACACTGGAAAAAGTCCTGCAGCGTTGCATCGCCACCAAGCTTTGTTTGAGCCATGAAAAATGTTATATGATGATGACTAAAGGACTTATTCTAGGCCATTATATCTCAGTAGCTGGCATACAAGTAGACCCAACCAAAATTCAAATAATTTTACTAATTCCCACTCCCACCACTCAAACAGAGGTACGCAGTTTTCTTGGATTTTCTGGTTACTATAGAAGATTTATAGAACATTTTTCGCATATTTTTGCACCTCTATATGCATTGACAGGTAATGTTGACTTTCTTTGGACAGAAAAAAGTGACCGTGCTTTTCAAGATCTAAAGAAGCTTGTGTCCACAGCCCCAATCCTTTGAGGACAAAATTGGGACCTGCCATTTCAAATTCATCAGATGCCTCAGATACAGCTATTGGAGCAGTCCTTGGGTAGGAAGAAGATAAAAAACCATATGCAATTTATTATATTAGCAAGAATTTATCTCCTACTGATTGAATTATATTGTTACTGAAAAGGAATTTCTAGCTGTAATACATGTTGTCAATAAGTTCAGGCATTACATTACTGGATATCCTATTATCTTGTATACAGATCACTCTGCCATAAAATATTTAGAAAATAAACCAATCACAAATGGTAGAATAACTAGATGGTTGATTTTATTGCAGGAATTTGATATCACAATCAAAGACCGCCCTGGAAAAGAAAACCCTGTAGCTGAATTTCTCTCACGGATGCCCAAACCGATGGATGCAGCAGCAGTTGAAGATCAATTTCCAAATGAGAATTTGTTCACTGTCACTGTTAAAACACCCTGGTATGCTAATGTTTCAAATTACTTAGTAGTAGGCAAATTACCGAAACATCTAACCCCCAATGAAAGAAAACATATTGTCCAACGAAGTGCTCGATCTTCTTGGATTGGGGGCTACCTGTTCCATATAGGAGCAGATATGCACACTAGGAGATGTGTCTGGGAGGATGAAATTTTTGAAATTTTGAAAGTTTGTCACGACAGACCATGTGGCGGACACTTTGCTGATCGGAGAACTAGACACACGGTGCTCCAAACAAGGTATTATTGGCCTACGATCTTCAAAGATGCAAAGAAGTTCGTTCAAGCTTATGACAGTTGCCAAAGAATAGGATGCCCTAGTCAGTCTGACGAAATGCCCCTAAATCCACAGCTGGTTATTAAACCATTTGAGCGATGGGCACTCGATTTTTTTGGTCCAATTAACCCATCCTCGAACCAGAAAACATATATTCTAGTGGCAACAGAATATGTCACCAAATGGGTTGAAGTAGAGGCATTGCCGAGAGCTACAGAGGATTCTGTCATACAGTTCATGTTCCATATATTTGTGTGATATGGGCTTCCAAGAGATATAATTACAGACGGTGGACCACAGTTTTCTAGTAACAAGATTGTTGCAACACTTAAAAACTATCATATCCAGCACAAAATCACCACTCCATACCATCCACAAGCAAATGGTCAAGTAGAAAGCAGCAATAAAATAATAGAAGCAATCTTAACAAAAACCATTGCGTCACATAGACGCGATTGGGTTGCAAGACTACCAGAAGCCTTCTGGGCTTACAGAACAACATGGAGAAGCACTACCAGTTATTCACCTTACCAATTGGTGTTTGGAAAGCAACCCATCTTTCCCATAGAATTCGAAATCCAAACACTGCGAACAGCACAAGAAGTCGGCTTAGATCTAAACGAGGCACAGATTAATAGATTACAGCAGATCAATGAGCTAGATGAAATTAGGCTCTCTGCCCTCCAACACACTGCATTGATCCAACAGCGGTGAGCTAAATTGCATGACACTCTCATTAAAAATAAAGTCTTCCGCGAGGGATATTGGGCGCTCTTATACGATTCCAGGTTTCAAGATTTTCCCGGGAAGCTTCAGACTCGCTGGCTAAGGCCATATGAAATCCAAAAGGTACATGATAATGGCACCCTTACTCTAGTCACTATTGACAGATCTGGACATACCTTCAAGGCAAACGGCCACCAAGTTTGACTATACCGCAAACCACTTACTCGAGAATCCTTCTACCAGCAACTCCGCGAAGATTCCGACATGCAAATCTTGGTGGAGGAAAAGAAATCTTCCTCACCTCTCGTTCATTAAAGTAATTTAACTGTTTTTACATTTTGTACATAATTCTTTTGCTTTGTTAGCATAAATTATTCTTTGTACATATTTTTTGCACTTTGTTGTTCCTTTTCAAAGAATCAGCAATTCTATTGTTTTTGTTGTTCCTTTTAGAAGGAATAGCACCTTCACTATCTTGTTGATTCCTTTCTTTCAGCTTGTATTTTTCTGTTGTTCCTTTTTCAAAAGGGACAACACTGTTGTTTTTGCTGGTCCTTTTCCAAAGGGACAGCATTTGTGTGCACTTTTGTTTTTTTGTTGTTCCTTCTCCAAATGAACAGCACTTTCGTTTTGTTGTTCCTCTTCTGAAAGAACAACACTTTTTGTATTAGCTGTTCCTTTTTCACTTTGCTGTTCCTTTTCCAAAGGAACAACACTTTTGGTTTTTGTTGTTCCTTTTCCAAAGGAACGGCATTTGCATTTTTTTTTTGTTCCTTTTCCAAAGGAACAACACTTTTGGTTTTTGTTGTTCCTTTTCCAAAGGAACGGCATTTGCGTTTTTTTGTTGTTCCTTTTCCAAATGAACAGCACTTTTGGTTTTTTTTGCTCCTTTTCCAAAGGAACAACACTTTTGGTTTTTGTTGTTCCTTTTCCAAAGGAACGGCACTTTCGTTTTTTTGTTGTTCCTTTTCCAAAGGAACAACACTTTTGGTTTTTGTTGTTCCTTTTCCAAAGGAATGGCACTTTCGTTTTTTTGCTGTTCCTTTTCCAAAGGAACAACACTTTTGGTTTTTGTTGTTCCTTTTCCAAAGGAACAGCACTGGTGTTTTTGCTGTTCCTTTTCCAAAGGAACAGCACTTGCATTTTTTTGTTGTTCCTTCTCCAAAGGAACGGCAATGGCATTTTCTGTTGTTCCTTTTCCAAAGGAACAACACTTGTACTTTTTTCTCTTCCTTCTTGAAATAACAACATTCTCGTATTCCTTTTATTGATGCTTGTTCTCCTTGTTGTTCCAATTAAAGGACAGTTGTCATTCTTCTCAATATATGATAATTTCGAGTCTTTCTGGAGCACAGCTATACACTTATGCAATGGATACAAAACTAGAGCATACTGAAATCAATAAATCATATGAAAATCACTATTTTTACAGGAAATTGCTTTGAATTGATAAGAGGAAAGAGGAAAGGACACAACTATCCATCACTTTTGCTGTCATTATCCTACTAATACTGATATGATTGCTTATCTTTATCATGGTGGTTCTTTAAAAAAAAAAATCCCATAATCTTCTTTCATCATTATTAAGGAATAAGAACAAAGGGTATATTTTTCTATTGATATGTTAAGACTTCTTCCACCATTCCTACTCTTAAGGAGTGTTGAACCATCCTTTGTATATACATAGGAAAGTACTTTATAAAAAAATAAATAAATAAATAAATAAATTATATAACTTATAGGTTGTCAAATGCAGGATAGAGGGTCTCATCAAGAGCCAGCCTACCATGATCATAAGGAAGAAAGTGAAGTGTCATTCCACTATGGCCACCACACCAGGGATATGATCCAAGAGGCACATCAGAAAAAATAAAGAGTCCTTGGAACAAGAGCTGTCATCACGAGCCGGCTTGCCCACCTTTCACTCCTTCCTAGTGAATGGCATTATGGTTTAACTGGTTACCAAGCCAGCATAATGGCCTCCATTTTGACATTGTACAACACTTCCTAAGCATACACAAATGATCATGGTTCCATGGGTGAAACAAGCAACTATGTCAAGGTTATGGACACTTGTCGGCAGCAGAGCTCTGTTAATGGTATTGAAGTCACATTCTTTATACACCAATAGTAATCATTAACACCCTTCTTTGTCTTATACCTTTGTAATATGTCACATAAGATTATGTATATCATTTCCTCGAACCATTAAACACATGAAAATCTATTATAGCCAATCATGATGGAAAAAGTTGATAATGACCGCATCGGACTTTTTGTGCACGTCAGTTGTCCTATCCTCCCAGCCTCGCATCATATCATAGCATTCTCTTATTTGTTAAGCAATCCTAATAGATACCTACATTTCGGCAATCTACTCCTTTTGTAAAACATGGAATTTCGGCATACGTTGTTCCTTTATGACTTTGTACTATGGCAGATCGGCACATCGCTCCCTCATTTGACGGCCGAGGGCGGCCTATCACATTGCAGGGGGGAGGCAGGTGACCTCATAATTTACTGGTATACGTGTCAGACTATTATTCGGAAAATGGTTTACTTGGAAATAGCAAGGCTCAACAATATATTGTTTTCAATCTACATGGCTTGTTGTTCCTAAGCCATTTCCATATTATGCTCTGTAGCAATTAGTAAGTTACCCAGGATTTGAACGAGCCCTGCTGTTTCGTTAGTTCCTCTGTATTTCTAATAGTTTGAATAGCCTGCTATTCCATTGCCGTCTCTACATTTTTACAGTGAGCTAAAGCATGGGAGGAAGATCAATTCGGAGAGAACCACAGGTATTGACAATTTTTGATGCTGCATGGGAAATCCTGGCAAGGGTAGGATGGCTAGTTTATCTTAATCGTTTACAGGAATCCAATGAGACCGTAGCAATAGAATTCTTGCAGAACTTGCAAGAATATCACTCCACAGTAAGAGGGAGACACATAGCAGTCACCGATGACGTAATTGCAGAGGTCTCGGGACTGCCAGCCATTGGACCTGTGTGGACTCTAAAGAAGGAGAGACTATGTAAGATCATGAAGATCTTCCAAGATGAAGGCCAGAACCTGACAGTCAGAGGAAAGGGAGTCCTACCAGCAGCATTGGGCGAGCCGTGGGCAGAATTGGCGAAGATCATCCAGAGCTACATCACCTGTGAAGGCAGGAAAGACGTGGTAAGACCACGACACCTTAAACTCTTAGCTGTATTAAAAGAGAAATGCTCTGTGAACTTACCTGCATTTTTAAATTCATTACTTCATGATGTCACCCGAAGTATGAGGAAATCACAACATGTAGAATCAGTAGTAAGTCACCATGGGCTGATACGGCTAATAGTTAGCCACAGTCTTGCTCAGCAACAGAGCAGCTGGGAAGAGCTAATTGCCATGATAGAAGGGGGACTGACTATGCTAGCCCCAAAATGTAAGCATGCAACCAGTACACCAGATAGACCATTGAAATGGAGGAAATCAGTCAGATTGGCACGGATTAGAGGGAGGCTAGAAAATTCCCAAGGGGATACTAGCCAACTAGTGGAGATAGATGATTCAGGGGATGAGAAACCCCCGCAATTGGAAGGAGAAGAGAATGAGAAAGGATTGGAAGGAAATGAGAGAGCATAAACGGAGGAAGAGACCGAGCAGCCTGAGCAGGCAGAGGCAGAAACAGAGCAACACGAAGATAGCCCATTGCAAAATCCATTGCAAGAGGATGAATTGGCCAAAATTCTGGCCAATATGGGTGAATATGCCCAACCTCTCAGCCCGCTAGGCCTCCATATTGAAGAGGAACCAAAAGAGCATTCTGCTCAGGACAAGAATGCACCCGAAGAATTACGCAACAGGGAAGTAGAAGAAGAGAATCATCCTGTTCATGATGAAGGTATGACAGGAGAGAAAAGTGATACAGAGGAGGAACAATCTATTCCCAGCCAGACTACACCAGAAGAATTCCAGGAAGAAGAAGGGGTGGAAAAAGAAGTCACCCAGGAAATAACAGAGCCAGCTAGGGTTTTTACTCCGGAGCAACCTGAACAAAACAACGAAGGAGCACCCCAAGAAGAAAACCAGGGAATTGGCCAAGGTGACAGCCCAGGCCCGACTAAACAGACAACTGTTCTTTCTAAGAAAACAGAAGAAATTAGAAGACTATGAAAAGAACAGCAAAGATTGTTGAATGTGATAGCACGACTTCGACAACAAATCAGGGTTTTGAAAATGAGAAAGAGAGCAAAAAGGACTTCAGGGGTAAGACATGCAACCACTTCGGTGAGACCCCCTAAGAAAAAGGTTCGGAGGACCCACGTCCAGCCTGTTGTTCAAAACCCTGACGAAGAACAGTCTGTTGTTCAAAACATTGTTGAAGAACAGTTTGTCGTTCAAAACCCTGTTGAAGTGCAGACTGTCGTTCAAAAGCAAAAGGAATAGCATTCAACTGTTGCTCATGTTGAAGTGCAAACAGATGATATATCGGCCTGTGACAACGAAGTTCAGACAGAGGCACAGTCCTCTGAAAGAATGCAGACTATAAACACGAGGCAACGTAATAAGAAGATTCAACTAAATCTTACACTTGCCACTACTACATGGGATAGTGATCCAAGGACAGTAGCCTACGAGAGGGTTTGATGCAGGCTCAGCAAGTAGTAGAAAAACTCACAGAACAAATGGCTTCTCGAGAAAAGTATGAAGAATTACAACAACAGCTAAGGAACGTCAATCTATCTGAAAGCCAGGCCTTTGAAGGATGGCGAAAGGAAGAAGAGAAAGTTGCAAAGGTAACTCATAGGTTAGATGTACTTATCAAGCAGATGGATACCTTATGCTCTTTGTACACTGACGTCCTAGCATGTAGATCCCCTACTAAGAATTATGCCTTGTTTTAGTGGAACGATATTTGCAATTGAAAATTAAGGCTGTCAAAGCAGGAGCCCCTATACAAATTAATACTATTGATGATTTCATAAATTGTTGTAAGCACTATGGAGTAAAGGTTCAAAGACTACTGTGTGAATTTTATCTGCACAACCTCGTGTTAGATCAAGAGATAGAGCAGAACCCCGACCCTTTCGTTGGGGATATCCAATTGCAGGCATTTGTTTCATTTGGGGTTAATCAAATCAAATGGCTTAAAGCCTATAATGCCTTCCAAAGACAAGAAAACGGATTAGACTTATGGGTAAGAGCTGAGCCTAGAGATCCATTACAGTTATGGAATAAACACAGGAGTCTCATGAGGACTCCGGGCATGATTGAAGCATTAGGACCCATTCATACAGCAATCAATCGGCAAGGGATAGAATACTTCTTTACCATTAAGGACCTTGCCATTGCAACTGCTAAATTTCGATACCAGACCTCTAATCTGAATATCCAACTCAGGGAACCATTTAATTATGAAAACTTTAAGTTAGTCGTTGATCACTTGAGCCTCTATGGTGAACTTATCTTGAGGGTAGGGCCATCTTGGTTAGGATATAGGTTCAGGAGTCTGATTATTTGGCACCCTGCACCTGGGTACCAAGCCCTGTATGAGATGCCTGAGGGCCAGACAGGCCATCTTTTTGAACACCTAGTTAGGCATCATGGTTGTAGACCACCACAAGAGATCCCATCTCTAGCCTACTCTTTCACTACCTTACATGTCAACTACAATGTTTTCATGAGGGCGTGAAAAAGGGTAAGCAAGGAGGTGTGTGGAGCACTGAAGAAGGTATGTTTTTATTTATTATTTGTCATCTTTTCTTTAAAAACTCATAATCCCTTTACATCATGAACTAGGGAAATAATAAGAAAATATGGCAAAATCTATGAGATTTATATGTAACGCAAGATAACTAATAATCGCCATTGAGATTTATATGTAACGCAAGATAACTAATAATCGCCATTTTCTTATGCAGAAAAACGGAAAAACGAAAGATTGCCATCCCAAGGAAAAAGACAGAGCAGAGTTAACTGTTGTCCCTGTGGCAGGAAACCATATGCAGACAAGGCGATCCAAATTGAAGCATATCAGCCAAGGAAAGGAAAAGGAGATATCGAATCAGTGCAAGAAAACAAACGGATAACTGGGAATTAACAATTTGGCGAATCCCTCAGGATCCTTTGATCCTGAGGGATCGCTGCCTTAACTATTTTTGCATCCTTGATATCTCCGCTTTAGCTGTTATAAAAAGGGGCAGCACTGCTAGCCTGGGGGACAATGGATGGGTTATTGTTACTTTTATGTAATTTCTCTTTGTACTTAAAACTTTGATCATCGACTCTCGTTCAGAAGTGATCCACTGTAACTTTGTTCGAATGCTTTAATATAAATCTGGTTACTGTTCCATCTTTGATCCTGGAATAATCTCAAGCGATGTATCCCTAGAGGCTAAGGGCCTAGCCCTGGTGGAACACTTGCTCTTGTACCATTATCTTTAATTCGTGCATGGTTTTCGTTATCAGCTTTGATTGGTAATCTGGTGTGTTTTGTTATTTTATATTACAGCTCTGTTATATTTGCAATACCGTTTCTATAACAAGAATGTCGTATTGTTTATTCTGACTTTATAACGCATTGTTGTTCCTTTAAATTATTGATGTAACATTAATGTTCTTTACAGAATGCTATTACTGTTCAATTACAGAGCAATTGGGCTATAATATTCTTAATTTGGTATTACTGTATTCATCTATGGTTTATACTTAATTACGATTGTTCTTCAATTGACATTGTTGTTCCATTACGAATTGCGATCATTATACGTTATAACTGAGATTAATACTTGTGATATTAGAGTCAGATTACTATTTCTCTCAATATCAAGGTGTGTTGTGTGTGTTATTTATTTCGGTTTACTGTACATTCACAATTGGCTTTAAGCGTTGTTCTATATTTCATTGCTAATTGGTTGTCGTTCTATTTCCATTTGTTGTCTGATTTGTTCTTAGAGTAAGGATTGCTCTCTGATTTATGTAGGATACGATTGATGCACTTATAAGTGTAGATTAAAGTGTTGTTGTTTATAAGAATCAGTTGCTGTTACATTTTCTATTTGTTGTTCCATTTCTTAGTTGTTGTTCCATTTCCTAGTTGTTGTTCCATTTCCTATTGTTTGCATTGCCATTGCGTTGAATGATCTGAAACTGTAGTGAGCATTGACATTCGTTGTCTAGTTCCCAAGTTGATGATCTGTTCCTTGATTGTCTTCAGTTACATCAGTTTACAGAGGGATGAGTTATTGTTACTATACCCTTGACTGATAATTTACTTAGTCTTCTGAATGCATGATTGAAGTCTTAAAGTGCTTTGCTGTAAGTAGATTTTCTTTTAAGCATCTGTTTACTCTTGTATTTTCTTGAGCACTATACTACTAGCATTACTCTGACAAATGACCGCCTCAAACTGAGTACACTCTTTGAGATAATAAATCGTTCCTGGATTGACAAGTTAATGTGAGGTAATTAGAGGTGAAAAAGACCCTTTTTACGGCTCGACACTTATGCCTATCATGTGTTTCCTTTAGGTTTTTCTTGATTGCCTGCATTTCCTATTCCATGTCCACCAATATGTCTAGTCCAATCAACACCCTATTAACTGGATCACTCCAACTGGTAGGAGTATTGCAACTCCATCCATACAATGCCTCAAATGAACTCATCCTCAAAGATTCCTGATACCCATTATTGTAAGCGAACTCTACCAGTGGAAGGTACTCTTCCCACTTTTGTTGATGATGCATCATGTACATCTTCAACATATCCTCGAGTATCCTATTGACCCTCTCTGTCTTTCCATCTGTCTGTGGATGATAAGTTGTATTGAAAGCCAACTCTGTGCCCAAACCTACAAATAACTCCTTCCAAAACTTGGAAGTGAACTTCGAATCCCTATCTGACACAATCTTCTTCGGAACTCCATGCAATATGACCATATCTCTGATGAATACATGTGCTACATCACTAGCTAAGAATGTAGACTTCATTGGAATAAAGAGAGCAACCCTTTTCAACCTTTCCACAATAAAAATGTAGAAAATCATGTAGATTCACAAGCTCATGCAATTTACTAAAGCACGGGACAAGAATCTAATTCTACTATCAACCAGCGGAAGCCAATAGATCGATGAAAACAATATGAATGAGAAGAAGACAAATCAATGGCACATGACACAAGATGTATCTAGGGAAAGGGAAAGCCACTACTCAAAACCCCACTATTGGTATTGCATATATCAGAAATATGAGTGAAGATACAAAGCTTGTTCTCACTAGAACAATTCCACACAAGTATGCTCACTCTCTCAACTCACAAGCTATCTCTTGGCCAACACTTAGCCAAGTTTTCAGTTCTCCAATCCCTTAATATCTTGCATAATTACTAGGATGAATAGACTATATTTAAATGGAATCCATGCTTCCAAAACTGTGCAATCCAAACATAGGATCAATCTCTGATGCATGCATGATATTTACACTCCAGTAAATAATACAATTGATAGTACATTGTCCTTGCACTCTAGTCTCAAATGGGTATTTCTCATAATTGACATGCATGAATTTCTGATGAGGGAATATTCAGTTAACTAGAGTAACACTAGTGGATGCACTAATGCACCAATTGACTGTTAACTCTCTATTACTCTCTCAAATAGTTTGGTACTACTTTAACTGAACTTAACTCAATAAACTGAGTGATCTAATTTCCAACTCAATTTAAACTCATACTGGACCCCTAAAACTTAGGGAGAACATACACATGACTACATAAATACTTCCAACTCAAAATTCCTAAGCTAATTAAGTTAATTAAACTTAATTAACTATTTACAAGTTGCGATGAGAATAGAATTCAATTTTAATTCAAGGACAAATTAAACTGGAATTTCTTATTGTCATTTCTCAACACTCCCTCTCAACAAGAAAGGGATTATCAGCTACCCCAACTTGAATTTACATCTTGACAATGCCTTTGTCAAAATCTCAACATCTTGATCCTCTGTGGGAATGTACTCTAACAATCCGCCTCAATACACAATCCCGTAGATGATGATATCAGATATCAATGTGCTTGGACCTATCATGAAAAACTGGATTTTCAGAGAGTTTGATACAACTCTGGTTATCGCAGTAAACAACAGTTGGATCTGTTTGCTGACCAAACAAACCAACCAGGATCTTCCTCATCCAGATGGCCTCACATATTGCCTAACTCGCAGCCACGTACTCTACCTCTGTCGAACTAAGTGTAACTGGTCTTTGTTTCCTGTTGTACCAAGAAATTGTCACTAACCCAATACTGAAGATCCCTCCTGATGTGCTCTTCATGTCAAATAGACTCCTTTCCCAATCTGCATCGATGAAGCCTTGAAGCTTCACTCCCTCTGTCCATCTGTACCATAATCCATACTGAGAAGTGCCCGTGAGGTATCTCAACACATGATTTTCCCCCTTCCAATACAGCTTGGTAGGCCTAACCATTGCTTGACTAAGTTGGTTAACTGCATAGCACATATTTGGTTGTGTTCACCAAGAACGTGAGTGAACCCAAAAGTTCCCTGTAAATAGTAGCTTCTACTACTTCCCCTGAAGTAGTATCCTCCTTCCTCCAATTACCTGCTAGAGGAGTCTCCATGGGTTTGTTTCTCTCCATGCAAAATCTCCTGAGTATCTCGTTGGCATACTTTCCCTGAGACACAAACAACTACCCATCTCCTTGCCATACCTCTATGCCAAGAAAGTAATGCATGAGCCCCATGTCCTTCATCTCAAACCTCTCTCGTAAGGTCCTCCTTGTAAGATTTGATCAGTTGATCATCACCTGTGAGTATGACATCATCAACATAAAGTAATTTGATCAACATCTTACCTTCCACCATTATGTGGTGCAAGTTCACATCCACTTCACTCTTCGTGAAGCCCAACTCGGTGAAGTGGCTATCTATCTTGGTGTACCAAGCATGGGTGCTTGCTTTAGCCCATACAACGCTCCCTTGAGTTGGCACACATGTGACTCACGGTCAAAGGTCTGAAAACCTTCAGGATACTCTATGTACACCTCTTCCTCAATCATGCCATTAAGGAAGGTTGTCTTCACACCCATCTGATGTATCTTCCAACCCATCTGTGGTGATAGTGCCAATATAGATCTGATTGACACGAACCTTGCAACAGGAGAAAAGGTCTCATCATAGTCAATCCCCTCTACCTGTGAAAAGCCACGGGCCACAAATCTAGCCTTATGCTTCTCCAAACTACCATCTGTAGCTTGCTTTACCTTGTAAAGCCAACAGGAGATCACCACTAAATTTTCCTCCGGTCTCGGGACCACATCCCAAACACTATTATGAACTATGGAATCATACTCCTCCACCATGGCATCAACCCAAACTGGTTGTTGCACTGCTTCCTTAAAGGAAGATGGCTCTATCACAACACATATGCCCATAAGATCCATTTTTCCATTGTACCTATTAAGTGACCTCCTCTGCTTGCACTAAGAAGTGGGTGCTCCCACATTTTCTCGTGCATCATCCAACAATTTGTTAGCCTCTCTAGTGCACTTTCTTCCCTCTCTAGAAGACTTTGCCTGAGTGGATGTCTCCACTCCTGAATCCTCTACATGTGGCTACTCCACATCAATCTGAGGCTCCTCAACTGCATGTAATTGAAACTCCCTCTCAAGGGAAACTCAGATGACCTTCTCCTCATTGAATCTGACATCCCGGTGAACCATTGTCATCCTATTGGTTGGCAAGTACACCCGATAGTTGTGAGGTGTGTCAGTGTACCCCAAAAATATCCCTAACTCTATTGTCAGCTTAAGCTTATTCCATGCATCTTTGGTCACATGGAAATATATCGAAGACCCAAAAATCCTAAAGTGACCAACATCTGGCCTCTTACCAAAATAAGCCTCCTCTGGTGTCTTCACCTCAAGTATCTGATGTGGGCTACGGTTCTGAACATAAACTGATTGGATATCTTAGACCACAAGTGTAGTGGTAGGCCCTAGTCATGCAACATTGCCCTCACTTCCCCTGCTATGCTTCTGTTATTCCTCTCAGCCACCCCATTCTCATGAGGGTTATGGGGTTCTATAAACTCCCGTTTAATCCCTTCCGTTGCACAGAAGTTCTTAAACTCATTTGAGACATACTCACCACCGTTATCACTCCATATAGCTTTAACCTTCTTGTCCAACTCTTTCTCCACCAATGCTTTAAACTCACAAAACTGTGTGAAATTTTGATCATTTTTCTGCATGAAAAATATCTAGAATTTGCAAGAATAGTCATCAACAAATATAACATAATACCTTTGTTTGGTCATGGATTTTGTCGAGAATGGTCCACACACATCTGACTAGACTTTCTCTAAAATAGCCTCTACTCGATTGTCTCTGTCGTGAAAGGAAGACTTTTTGTATTTTCACAAAGTACACCCCTTTCATGTATCAACTTGCTCAAGCATACCTTTGGGAAGACCGTTAGAGATCTGCTGTAATATTTTCAAAGCCTCATGATGCAAGTGGCCCAATCGCTTGTACCACAACTCGCCAACGTCTCAGCTCTGTACCCTTTCTACTTTTGTGTTCAAAGTAGCACACTCCTCTACCTCCAACTTATAAAGATTCTTCACCCGAATCCCTACCTTCTTTACTTGACTCGTGGCTATGTGTCGAAGAAACGCCTTTTCTTTCGAGAAGATCACATCATAGCCTCTATCCTCAAGCATGGCAATGGATACCAAGTTCTTCTTCAACCTAGGAACATACATAACATTCTTCAAGGTGAGTGGATCCCCATGCTCCCTCTCAAAACTAATCGTGCCCAATCCAGTAACATTATACTTCTTGTCGTCACCCATCTCGATATGCATCTAGAGATCTTTCTCTTCCAGGTCACTGAATAACTCTTTGTCGCCAATCATGTGGAATGAAGCTCCACTGTCTAAGTACCATACACTTCCCATCATTGATGACACCATGCATGCAATTAGGGAAAAGTCCAATTCGAATTGAGACGCCAAAGCCTCACCCGTCGCTCCTCCTGAGGACTTCTTGAGTGGAAAATTTGTAGCAAAATGGCTCAGCTCATGATAATGAAAGCACTTAACTTTCGCCATGTCTTTCTTCTTACCTCCATGATAAGAATATGATTTGGAATGGGAATCTTTCCCTTTCCCCTTCTTCTCCTTAATCACTAAGGCACAGTTCTCTTCATCACCAGTCTTTGATGAAGAGCCATCCCTGGTGTTCCTCCTGATCTCCTCCTGCATCAAATCCGACCACAGTCGTTCCCAATATGGCAACTTCTCTGGACCATTGACAAAGTCCTCATAGCTATGACAACACTTTAGGAGTTGTAGAAGAGCAAGACTCACCATATCATCCTCGGCAACCATGATTCCAACACTTCCAAGTTCATCATGACATTGAGTGAACTTGGTCAAGTATTTTGGAATAGTCTCACCTTTCTCCATTTTGATTTTTTGAAGTTTGTCCTTCAGTGCCAATTTCCTTTCGTCATTGTTGTTTTGATACAAGTTTTTCAATGCTTTCCACATAGCATACGGAGTTTCCTTGCCATGGAGACTCGAGACAATGTGGTCTCGAACTCCCTCAAGGATTATCCACCTCACCTTCACCACACACTTCTTCCATTCGACCAAATTTTGTGCATCCGATGTTGTTGGCTTAGGAATTTATTGATCAACAAATTCCTTCAAGCCATTATCCTCTAGCACAACCTCCATTTTATCCCTCCAGACTATAAAATTTGAGTTGCCTTCTAAGGCATACTCGAGCCGCAAACCATAGAACACCATTTGTCGATCCTAAAGTATGTATTGCAAATTTGAATTTCACCTGTAACCCAAAAATCAAAACTTCGAAATATCCTCTAGTATATTGTTCTCAGCTCTGATACCATGTAGAAAATCTTGTAGATTCACAAGCTCATGCAATTTAATAAAGCACAAGACAAGAATCTACTTCTACCATCAACCAGTGGAAGCCAATAGTTTGATGAAAACAATATGAACAAGAAGAAGGCAAATCAATGGCACATAACACAAGATGTATCTTGGGAAAGCCACTACTCAAAACCCCACTATCTGTATTACATATATCATAAATATGAGTGAAGATACAAAGCTTTTTCTCACTAGAAAAATTCCACACAAGTATGCTCAACTCTCTTAGCTCACAAGCTAGCTATTGGCCAAAACTTAGCTAATTATGCAGCTCTCCAAGCCCCTAATCTCTTGTGTAATTCCTAGGATGAATAGCCCATATTTAAAGGGAATTCATGATTCCAAAACTACGTAATCCAAACATAGGATCAATCTCTTATGCATGGATGATATTTACACTCCAATAAATAATACAATTGATAGTACATTGTCCCTGCACTCTAGTCTCAACTGGGTCTTTCTCAGAATCGACATGCATGAGTTTCTGATGAGGGAATCTTCAATTAACTAGAGTGAAACTTGTGGATGCACTAGTGCACCAACTAACTATTAACTCTCTATTAGTTCCTCAAATGGTTTGGAACTAATTTAACTGAACTTAACTTAGTAAACTGATTGATCTAATTTCCAACTCAATTTAAACTCATATTGGACCCTTAAACCTTAGGGAGAACATATACATGACTACAGAAGGACTTCCAACTCAAAATTCCTAAGCTAATTAAGTTAATTAAACTTAATTAACTATTTACAAGTTTCTATGAGAATAGAATTTGATTTTCATTTTCATTTTAATTCAAGGACAAATTAAACTGGAATTTCTTGTTGCCATTTCTCAACAAACCGTGATGGAATCATGTTGTCTCACTATCCTCAGAAAACCTATGATGAAGTCCATGGAAATGACCTCCCATTTCCATTATGGAATCGCAATTGGTTGTAGAAATCCACCTGAATGCTTACACTCTGCCTTCACACACTGACAAACGGAACACCTAGCCACATACTTTGCTACATCCTTCTTCAAATTCGGCCTATAATCAAATATCTTCATTGTTGTCATTGTCTTCTGATAACCTGGGTGACCTGAATAAGGTTTCGCGTGAAACTCCCTCAACATCACCTTCTTGAGCTCACTACTGTCTGGCACATATATCCTATCTCTGAATCGAATCAATCCATCTATTGTAAGGAAATAGTCCACATCTTATGCACCTGCACCTGTACCTATACCTATATTACCACCTATACATGTACTTGTACTATCAAAAGTTCTTGTACTTGTACCTATACTACCACCTATACATGTACTTGTACTATCACAAGTTCTTGTACTTGTACCTATACTACCACCTATACATGTACTTGTACTATCACAAGTTCCTATACCTGTACTCTGATGCAACATGTGCATAATATCTACATATTTGACATCCTGCTGACCTGCCTGCAAGATCCTATCCTATAAGTTTGTCCCATAGGAGCTCATAGCTGCTAAGTGATTTACATGTATCCACTTGCTAAGAGCATTTGCCACTTTGTTCTCTTTACCTTTGATATATCTAATCTCAAAATCGAACTCACTAATCATGTCCAACCACCGATCCTGCCTACCATTCAGATTTGGTTGGTCAAATAGATACTACAAACCACTTTGATCGCTCACTAGTGTAAACCTCTTGCCTAGAAGATATTGTCTCCACATCTTCAACACATGTATAATCACTTCCAACTCAAGATCATGTGTGGGGTATTTTTGCTCGTGCTCATTCAGTTTTCACAGCTCATAACATACCACATGTCTATCCTCCATAAGAACTCCACCAAGTCCCTTCTTGCAAGCATCTGTGCATACCACAAACTCTTTGTCCGGATCTGCAATCTTTAGCACTGGTGCATGTGTCAACAACTGCTTAAGCTGCTCAAAACTGACTTCACACTCCTCTTTCCATTCAAACTTCTTACTTTTCCTCTGCAATAATGTGATAGGATAAGTAATTTGTGAGAAATTCCTGATGAACCTCCTATAATAGTCTGCCAACCCCATGAAATATCTCACCTCATCTACATTCCTGGGAGCTACCCATTTGATGATGGCCCTTATTTTTTCTATATCTACTGCAATGCATTCTTTGGAGACAACATGCCCTAAGTAATGTACCCTGGTCTGAAAGAAACTACACTTGCTGAGCTTAGCATACAATTGATGCTCTCTCAATAGCCTCAACATTGTTGCTAAATGCTTAGCATGATCTTCCCCATTTTTAGAATATACCAATATGTCATCAATGAATACAATAAAAAACTTATCCAAATATGAACACAACACACTATTCATCAAGCACATAAATGTTGTTGTAGCATTAGTTAAGCCAAATGGAACTACAACAAACTCATAATGCTCATACCTCATCCAGAAAGTTGTCTTGTAAATGTCCTCATCTTTGATGCATACTTGATGATATCCAAATCTTAGATCAATCTTCAACATTGATGCTCCCTTCAACTGATCCAACAAGTCATCAATCCTTGGTAATGGATACATGTTCTTGATTGTCACTTTGTTCAATTTCTTGTAGTCAACGCATAATCTGAGAGTACCATCTTTCTTCTTCACAAACAATACTAGTGTTCCCCATGGTGATACACTTGGCCTAATGTATTCCTTGTCCAATATTACCTTCAATTGTAGCTTCAACTCAACCAACTCAAGTGTGCTCATCCCGTAAGGTGCTTTTGATGTTGGAGTTTCCCCTGGCACTAACTCAATAGAAAAGTATACCTCCCTGTGAGGTGGAAACTCTGTAATTTCCTCAGGAAATACATTCTTGAACTCTTGTAACACTTGGTACCAACTCAAAACATCTGCATCCTCAACTTCCTTACCTTTGTCACTAGAAATGTGTACTACAAATAACACACACCCTTTATTGTTGTTGCGCTTTTCTTGCATGGATTTTACCATCCTAACTGATGTGGATTTATTCTTACCCTATAAGACTCTTGGTTCCCCATTTTCATCCAAGCATTCAATACCTTTGTTATAACAATCCACCTTGGTTCTATGACGATACAACCAATCCATGCCTAACAACATAATGTACAATCCCAATGGTAATACATTTAAATGTGTTGCGGTAGGCATACCATTCAAATCAAATGCACAATCTCTTACCCAATGGTGAACTTGCTTCTTTGTACTTGTAGCCAACTGCACTAACCAAGACTATGCATGCAATTCCTTACTCAAACCACACTTATCCACCAATTCAGGACTAACATAACTATAATTAGATCCAGGGTCAATCAAAATAGAAATAACTTGATCACAAAGCTTATCGTCCATCTCAATGATAGATTCCTAATGGTCTACCTGTTTTTTATCCAATGCTTCATAAATACGAGGAACACTCTGACCAACTTATCCAGGTGGCTCTAGACACATTCAGAAGTCCAAGAGAGCTCAGAAATGGTCAAAATTAAAAGTGTTCAAATCTCAACAAACTTGGAATCGGATCAAAGTGCTCATCGCCCTGATTCCAACGATGAAAACAACACTCAATCTGAGCTCGTATGGAGGAGATACAGAAAGTCAAAGTTGAGGGTTGACTTGGACAAGTGGTAGACTAAGGAGGCAGCAATTTGGTCGAAATCTGGAATTCGGTGCCAAAATCTGGTCAGTTTCTGGGAAAATTTGTGGGAAACTTAAAATGTATATATATATATATATCAAATCCGAGCTCGTATGGAGGAGATAGAGTGAGTCAAATTTGAGGGTTGACTTGGACAAGTGGCAGACTAAGGAGGCAGCAAATTGGTCGAAATCTAGTGCCAGAAGCTGGTCAGTTTTTGGGAAAATTTGTGGGACACTTAAAATGTCTATATATATATATATATATATATATATATATATATATATCAGGGTCAGGGTCCAGTTGACCGAGAACCCTGCGCCATGGCCCACGGACTAACACAGATGTCGGAGTGCAGGGGATAAGGGTGTCGGCGGGGATCAAAACTACCCGGCCCACATGGCCAGACCCCTAGCAAGCGGCACCAGATAACAGGCATCGAATATCGATGGAACTGCCACCATATCCAAACCGGCGGAATGATGTAACGGTCTCGTTGCACACCAGAGTAAACTGTTGCATAAACCACCAAGCGCCGCAACCATTTTCCGATTAAAAAAAACATACCAATTTTGGAGGGTTGGGGATTCAAACTTGGACCACCCTGCCTCCAATGCTCCACCTTAACCACCAGGCTACAGGTGGCGACTTTGTAAAGTCCACCACCCAGCCACTATATGAACCTCAATTGCAAATGTGCCCAGGAGGGAGGAGTCAGCGTGGAAACCGAGTAATATTATTATTTTATTGTAGGAAAGTGGAACCATTATGTGTAGTGTGGAATATTGACACGGATTTTGAGGCAGAACCATGATGGCATGTTTTTCAAGACAGAGAATCTTTTGCAAAGAATATTCCTTGATGCCTAAAAGATTCCATGGGGAGGTAAATTTTCATTTTTGTCATAATAATATGAAGTTTACAGTCATTTTAACTGTAATTTTATAGGGAATCGAAATCACCATTTGAGCAGTAGATTTGTAGATTCCCATCAAAGTAGAATCTTTCAAGAATCTTGAGCGAATCTTCCATATTCCTTGGAGGCTGAAATTCGTCAGTCATAATGCAGCCAACTTTATACTCAAAAGTCTCAGAATCTCGCAAGGTTCATGATGGGGAGAGTAGATTTATGATCTGAGTTGCAGATCCCCAGTCAGCCCAGAGGACAGAATCTTTGCAGAATCACGGGGAATCTAAAAGATTCCTACATGCCCAGATTTTGACGCTGTCGGAATTCAATAAAAGGATAGTCGATTTTACAGCTCTCAACGACAAAAATTCAGGGGTGCAGTCAGTTTTTTTACAGCTGAGCCTTCCATTTTTGGGCCAACTTCATAGGTGCAGGGACATGAATCAGTCATGTCATGTTTTCCTTCATAATTGCTGAGATTATGTATTATGTTTTGAGAGCCCTGCTTGATGTTATGATGTGGGATCACTTTTGCCACATTATTGAGATGCATTTAGCTTGTCATGCTATGTATTTTTGTTGAGATCCCTTTGTAACGATGTTGAAGAGATACTCATTGCCACATTGTGTGAGATCATGTTAAGTTGTCATGCTGAGAGGAAGCCTTCTTGAGTGAGAATCCCTGTAAGCGAAATGTCTCATGGAGAGACAAGCCACTCTTGTTTGAGGGTGTATGTCCTTGCTATGAAATAGAGTCTTCCATGTACATCATCACCATTTCCAGCAATATATGAAGCAAACTCTACCATCTTGACACCGGGCTTGGAGATGTAGTCCACACTGAACGAACTTCATTATCAAATGTATTGTGTTTGACTTGTTGATCGTTGTCATGTTTCCTCTTGCTTAAGCATGCATATGTGTTCTTTATGCACTTTTAAATGCAAATCTAACAACATCACAGAAGTAAGAGATCTTGGATGATTCTGGTAGCTGAAGGAACCCCGATCAAGTTTGGTATCAGAGCAGTCTTCTTGTGGATGTGAATTGCGAGTGTGAACAATTGAACGTGCAACAATGGAGGATGGAAAAGACATGTATGAGGACATGCTTACGATGTCCAAAATGGTGGAAATGTTGTATGAAGCTTATGAGATATGGGAGAAAGAAAGAGCAGAGAATGATGCTCCATCCACACCTTCCAGTGTACATTCATCGCCTTCATCATCTTCTCATCATTTGAATGAGGAGATCAACCAGATTCTTAAAGCAGATAACATTGAATTGAAGATGATTCTATGAGAAGAGAAAGAGGAGAAGAATCAATTGCAGCTTTAGTTGCAAGCCACAGAAGTAGCCTTGGAAGAATTGAAGCGAAACGACCAAAGCCTTCAAGCAAAGGATGTTGAATTAAGGAGGCTTCTAAAAGAAGAGAAAGAGGAGAAGTAGAGACGACAGCTTTAGCTACAAGCCATGGAAAAACCTTGGAGGAGTTAAGGCGTGACAAAGGCTTAGAAAAGCCCTCATCACCTGTTTCGAAATCGACATCTGAGGTAAACAATTGTGATCATTCTTCAGTTTCATCTTCACATGATATTATTTCTATTGGAAATGTGGAGATACCCATTATAGGAACTGGCATGAGACTCCTTATGAAGATGGGGTACAAAGGAGGAGGACTTGGTGTTAATGGCCAAGGCATAACTCAGCCATTGGAGGTTGTGCAGAGACCTCGATTCGTAGGTTTGGGATACACTGAAGGAGAATTCTCAAAGGTGTCAGAAGCTTCCATGACATTGTTGAAATCATTGAGGAAAGAGAATGATGGGAACACATCATCATCATCCCATGGCAGTGCCCATTGCAGGGAAAGAGTTGAGGAAAGATCTCATCACCATAATTACACCAGAGACAACCAAGAAAGGTATAACAAGTCTCAGTATTCTACTGTTCATTTTGATTACAATCATGTTGTTAATGATGAACATAAATCATGGCATTGAAAAACATGTACTTTTTGTGGTTTACATAACCATGTATTTGTTGAGTGCTGGAAGAGAATGGAAGCATGAAAGGGGATGAGGCATGAAAGGCCTTCTCCACCATAGGGAAAGAAGAAGGTAAACAATGTCTGGAGGAGGAAGTCTTATTGCAATCATTGCAACAGAGGTGGTCATCTGATAGCCACGTGTTGGAGGCTCCATCCAAAGCAGCGCCTTAAAGACAAAACGCCCATGCAGAAACCAGTTAAAAAATTTGATCGACAAGCAAATCCACCACAAGGAGATGAATTGTTCACTTTGATAAGTGAGAAATGGTTTTTCTAGATGTTTTAGCGTGTCATGGCCTTATTTTTGTAAATCATTTGTTGCAGTTTACATTGTAAAAGTGATTATGTGTTTTCCATCACTTGTTGAAGCAACAATGATATTTTGGCCTTGTTTTGATAGCTGGGGTATTTGTTTCCATTTTTATGTAAACTTGACCACAATGTATGTGTTAAAAACTCGTGGCAAGTATGGGATGCTTGGTTCATTAGTTGGTCATGTAAATTAAGCATGTAACTTGCAAAAGATTGTACTATATTTTTGTAGAGGACGCAGGTGTCACCTCATCGCTTATGGCTCTAAAGGACAAAGGTGAAGGAGAAGGAAGGGTGACCTGTCAGGAAACTTGTGGTGAAAAAAAATTACACGATAGTTGTAGATTATGTTCATGCTTTTGGAGGACCAAAAGATCCTCAGTGGGGAGGATTGATGTAGGTGGCTCCAGACACATGCAGAGGTCCAAGAGGGCTCAGAAATGGTCAAAATTCAAATTGTTAAAATCTCAACAAGCTAAGCATAAGATCAAAGTGCTCATCGCCTTGATTCCAACAGTGTGAACGACACTCAAATCCGAGCTCGTATGGAGGAGATAGATCCAGTCAAAGTTGAGGGTTGACTTGCACAAGTGGCAGACTAAGGGGGCAGCGAATTGGTTGAAATCCAGCTCGCAAATCCGGTGAGTTTCCGGGAAAATTTGTCAGACACTTAAAATGTCTAATAACCTCCAGTTTCGACAATTTTTAAAATGGGGCCATGGTTATAACAAAATCAAAATATATATATATATATATATAGGTGGCAGGCCACCAACCCCGCCACCTCAAATCTTAACTTCTGGATATATATATATATATATATATATATATATATATATATATATATATATATATGTGTGTGTGTGTGTGTGTGTATGTGTGTGTGTGTGTGTGTGTGTGTGTGTGTGTGTGTGTAAATCAAAAAATTAAATGAGGGGCAGGTTGTCGACCCCACCACCCCCATAGCCATATAAAACAGCATACATACATACATACATACATACATACATACATACATACATATATATATATATAGATATATAGATATATATATATATATATATTATATCGGGGTCTAGTTGACCGAGTACCCCACCCCATGGCCCACAGATTAACACAGATGTCGGAGCACGGGGGATAAGGGTGCCAGCGGGGGTCGAACCCGCCCAGCCCATGTGGCCAACCCCTAAGCGGGCAGCACCAAATTTAAAAAAATTCAAATATGGCATCGAATATCAATGGAACTGCCACCATATCCAAACTGGCGGAACGATGTAACATTCTCGTTGCACACCGGAGTAAAGTGTTGCATAAACCGCCAAGCACCGCAACCATTTGTAGATTAAAAAAAAAAAACATACCAATTTTGGAGGGCAATGGATTCAAACCTTGACCACCCCACCTCCAACACTCCACCTTAACCACTAGGCTACGGGTGGCGACTTTGTAAAGTCCGCCACCCAGCCACTATATGAACGTCAGTTGCAAATGCGCCCAAGAGGGAGGAGTCGGTGTGGAAACAGAGTAATAGTATTATTTTATTGCAGGGCAATGGAACCATGATGTGAAGTGTGGAACCCTGACACAGATGCCAAGGCGGAACCATGATGGCATGTTTTTCGAGATAGAGAATCTATTGCAAAGAATATTCCTTGATGCCTGAAAGATTCCATGGGGAGGTAAATTTTCATTTTTTTCATAATGGTATGAATTTTACAGCCATTTTAACCATAATTTCGCAGGGAACATGATGGTGAAATTAGAATCACCATCTAAGAAGCAGATTTGCAGATTCCCAGCAAAGTAGAATCTTTCAAGAATCTTGAGGGAATCTTCCATATTCCTTGGAGGCTGAAATTTGCCAGAGTTAGAATGCATCCAACTTTATACTCAAAAGTCTCAGAATATCACAAGGATCATGATGGAGAGATTAGATTTGTGATCTGATTTGTAGATCTCCAGTCATCCCAGAGGACAAAATCTTTGGAGAGTCACGAGGAATCTAAAAGATTCCTAAAGGCCTAGATTTTGACAGTTTCGGAATTCGACAAATAGATAGTTGATTTTACACCTCTCGACGACAAAAATTCAATGGTGCAGTCACTTTTTTATAGCTGAGCCTTCCTTTTTTCGGCCAACTGCATAGGTGCAGGGACATGAATCAGTCATGTCATGTTTTCCTTCATAATTGCTGAGATGATGTATTCTGTTTTGAGATCCATGCTTGATGTTATGTTGTGGGATCACCTTTGCCACATTATTGAGATGCATTTAGCTTGTCATGTTATGTATTTTTGTTGAGATTCCTTTGTAACGATGTTGAAGGGATACTCATTGCCACATTGTGTGAGATCATGTTAAGTTGTCATACTGAGAGGAAGCCTTCTTGAGTGAGAATCCCTGTAAGCGGAATGTCTCATGGAGAGACAAGAAACTCTTATTTGAGGGTGTATGTCCTTGCTATGACATAGAGTCTTCCATGTACATCATCATCATGTCCAGCAATATATGATGTGACCACTACCATCTTGACACCAGGCCTGGAGATGTAGTCCACATTGGACGAACTTCGTTATCAAATGTCTTGTGTTTGACTTGTTGATCGTTGTCATGTTTCCTCTTGCTTAAGCATGCATATGTGTTCTTTTATGCTCTTTTAAATGCAATTCTAACAACATCACAGAAGTAAAAGATCTTGGATGATTCTGGTAGCTAAAGGAACCTGGATCACCAAAATCCCCAGCATTTTGTGCGATGTCTGCACTGTATATCTAAGGCCTACCACCCTCATATTGTGGACAATCTCTCTTGCAACGATCCCCTCCACAAGTCCAACACTGCATGGGCTCCTTATTTTTCTCCTCATATTGATGTCCCTGTCCTCTATCTGATGCATTGAACTTATTAGATGGTGCAACATTCTCTTTACTATCTGTACCCTGAGGTCTTGGTCATTTCTTGTCCCATTTCCCTTTGTTCCTTGCATTACCTTTCCAAACTGGCTTAGTCTCATATTTGCGCTTTGATTGCTCATAGCAATGCCTTAAATTCTGAATGGTCTCCTCCAATGATTTAGGTTGATCGAACTCAATCATATATTTAAAGGCAAACGGAAATCCACTAATGAACCTCTGAATCTTGGCCTTCTCCTCTGTGAGATAAGGCACATGCCTTAGTAACTCCAAGAACCTGGTAGTGTAATCCTTATCTTTCATAGATCCCATCTTTAACTCATAGAATTCTTTTGCCCTCTCGTCAAAGTATCTCTCTTACATATACTTCTTCTTGAATAACCACTCAAACTTACTCCAAGTCAAGTCTTCCTCATGAATACCTCTGACATTCTTCACGTCTTCCCACCAAATGTCTGATTTAACTTTGAGACTAAATGTAGCTAATCTAGATTTCATGTTCTTTGAGTAATCATGTAACCTAAAGAACTTCCTCATGCCAAGCAACTGTGCCTCTGCATCGTGTGGTTTCTTCATATCTCCATCAAAATTAGGTGGATTTTCTTTCTTAAACTCATCTGGTAAGTATCCCTTATCACTCCTCCTGTAAGGAGGATAATGATGACAATCATAGTGCCTATCTGAATCAGAACTATAATAGTACATGTTTCTATCCCCTCTCCTATCCAAAGTGTCCAACAATATTCCATCTATGACCGTGTCATCTCTATCTGACCTGTGACCACCATGCAACCTACTACCATATGCCCCATTAGTTCTACCCTCCTGCTCATAGTTGACCTGACGTGGTCTATGTCGTTGTAAGTCTGACAAACTCTGAAGTATCACTGCATTTACCTCTGCTTGTTTCTCCTATGCCTGCATGATTATGTCATTATCTACCTTACAACTCCATATTTCTTCCTTTAAGTTTCTCAATGTATCTGCCAAATTGGAATAATTCCCAACACCATATTTCTCATTTGATTCATAGGGAGAGTTTTTATAGTCTACCATCTTGCTAGCCATTTGATATTTCTTCCTATAAGGTATATCATGTCAGCTAAACCAAATAACATGAACCAACTTACCTTAGTATAAATTGGGGAGGATACCTTGTTTGTAAGATCAACAAATCAGCGTGATACATGTATAACATAATCATGACAGCATATAGAAACATAACACATAAGCATATAACCATGCAACCATCATTCTAGCTAGGGTTCAGTCATCAATATATGACCTTATCAACAACGCATACCACGACCTCATGCATGACAACAACCATTACATCATTGTACACTTGACCACATGCAAACATTAACATGTATAAGTAATGTGTAACCAACCACACACATGCATAAATACATGTAATCGAGCATAAACAGACAATACTTGTAACCAACCTACAATAATGATACATGTAACCATACATACAAAAATGTAACCAAACATACGAGAATGTAACTAAGCATATAAAATGATACATGTAAGCGACATATAACAACATGTAACCAGGAATATACTCATGACGATACATCCTACAATAACAACATCAACTTCCACATGGCGACATCACTACAACCGTGATCAACATTATGCAAATGAAACAAGCACATGGAATGCAAGCGTAAGAGACACACATACAACTGACATGCATTCATGACCAACACACATCCCATCCAATTTGAGGGGCGAACCATGCTCTAATACCACTCTATAACACCCTCCTCCCACATCTACCCAAGCAACCAGCCAGTCGAGGTAAACATGCGACGAGAGGCCACTATGATATGGTTCGACCTCCTAAGTCATGTTAAGGAATTGGTATTGACGGAAACACACCATACAGACATTCAACATCAGCATTAGGACCCTCATGAACCAATCCAACCTTTCTTCCAACCAGCCCCTGGGTCCCACTGACCTTTTGGACCACTTGACCTCTGGACGCTCTCATGCTATGGGCATGCTAGCATCCAGGGACATTTGGACACTCTCACAGGCCTACAAGTCAACGTCTAGGGACAATTTTGCACAGTGTTGTGCCAGTGTCCTTGGGATTTGAGCCACTTTTTCAGGCCCAGAGCCCAGGTAACTACCCAGAATTGAATGACCTCTTCAGAACATTAAATTAACAAGGAAATTACATTACAAATGCAATCACTTGAATAATACCTTGACTTGACCCCTGCTAGCCATGACATGCATTTTGTCATACATATCACAAATATGTAATCTACAGGTGTAAATGACATATCTGAGCATAAGGGTCTCATACTTAGCTAAGAATTGCTAAGAAACATTGATGCCTCAACACATAAACTACAATTTCATCCATTAGGTCATAGATACATTGTTCATTCATTTACCAGTAAAAACATGATGAGACCCATACATAGCTACTATCATAAAACATATATATAACCATCATAATAGCAGCAAAAATACTAATGAAATCACAGCCATATAAACCACATATAACCAGTGTAATACTCGTAGAACTACAAGGAGAAATAACCTCATATTGATGATGAAATATCCAAACCTCGGATGGGACTTCCACATTCCACCCGACCGTAGAATGGCTGAGCCAAATCTCTCTTCAGTCATTCACCCACGTGCCATATTCCAAGCATGAATGTGGGATCTCATAGAACACATCAATCCAAAACAATCTAGGGCTTCCGGAGGCCAACCAACTCAAACCTCCAAACATTTATTCCTCCTCATGGTTAGACATCACAAAACCATCATCAGATTGGTCTCTATCCTAGCCTTCTAGGGCTTCTAGAGCTTTTGTTCCAACCAAGGCTTCAAGGACTAGTAACTCAACCCACAGTTGTCGCCAAGATTCCAGAGCGTTGTTCCAACCAAGGCTTCCAGGAATAGTAACTCAACCCACCAAGCGTTTCCAGAGCGTTTGTCCAACCAAGGCTTCCAGGACTAGTAACTCAAACCAAGCTGTTACAAGGCTTCCAGATTGTTTGTCTAACTAAGGCTTCCAGATTGTTTGTCCAACTAAGGCTTCCAAGAACTAATAACTCAACCCAAGCTAAGGAAACATGAGAACCAACCAAAAAAAACAAGGAAAATAAGCCCACAATCTCCATGGCTATCTAGGAAATGGTAAGGCTAGGAAATACATTGTCAAACCAGGCAATCCTCCATGCCAGTGACATATCATGACCAATAAACCATATGCATATGACATGCATGCCAAAACTAGTGAGGTAAACATACATGAAACTTGGTACCTGCAAGCAAATCCCATTCTAGTTGTTGATCCCGATGTCCTCTTGCGCTTTCCTACTCTTCATTTTCCTTCTTGGTCCAAAAATCCAAGTATTCCACACCCTCCAAGAGTTCTCCAAGAAAACTCTAGGTATCTAAGAGTATGAGAGAGAGAATAATGAGAGAGCTCCAAACCTTAACTGACAAAAAAGGTTACCAATTGATCCTCATAAGCCTTTTTATGAATGAGGCCTCTATTTTCTTCATTTTCCATTATTTTCCTTCAATTTTCTCCTCACACGCAACATGTGACCTTCACCTCCCTTTTCTCCTAATTTCCATTATTTTCATAAATGCCATTTTTCTTTTCCAAATCCTTTTTCATTGTCTTTACCAATTTCCTTAGCAATTAATAACCAAATGAACACCCACACTAGGATGTCTTGCCCAACATTCAGCTTGGAATAAGTGTCCCATCAACCGTGGTTATTATTTTGCCTTTATTGACTTTTATTACATGGAATTTTCACCAAGGTTGTTACAAAGGAGGAATGCACACACTTTCATAATTAAAATTACATGCCTTCGATGTAAAGGTTTATAGAATTGACATTTTTTAGAGCCCTATGATGGGCTAAACCCTAAATATCTCTTCCTTTATCAACAATTTTCGTAGGAAGGTGGAGAAAATGGATGTTGACTCATCATGTATTAATGATGCTAGTATGGCATATCTTGTAACAACCCTAAACCCACGTTTGACAACATGTTTGGAAATAGACTTAGGTAGTTAACCTTGTATGTTGAGTTGTTGCAACTTTTTTGAATGTCATTCCTTGAAACTAGATTTCAAGGTATTATGGATATGTTAGATTTTTATTATGAAGCCTTAATGAAAATGATTGAATATTGTTTTACATTCTTCTATAATGATGTATACAAAGGTATTTTTTATTCCTTTGATAGTTGTAATTCATTTGTTAAAAAGTATGCTCCAAAGGTGGATCCTTTAAGTGAGCTCCAATGGTGGCTTCTATAGCTAACTCATTATAGAAATAGGTTTAAGATCAAGAGAGAGGGGTTAAAATATGTATTGTTACATTTATAACTCTGAAATGATTTAAAAGTTACTTGAAGTTGAGTTATACACATATGCACCACCATTCTCATCTTGTTTTCAAGATGTTTGAGTAAAACTTAAGTAGTGAGCCCACATGACATTTTGTGATTTTATCTTCCCTACATACCATTGGATGGTAGATCGACAATTCTTAACTAGGAAAAGTATTGAATACCTACCATTACCACAACCTTGAACATTCTTGCATGATATCTTATGAAAGATTTGGTCAGTTATTATCCAGGCCATAATGAGAAATCTACTCATGTTTTAGTTGTCATACATCCTTTTGACTCTCTTTTTTTCAAAATACTCTTATGATATTAATACTTTATTTCAAGGATGGTGAACTTATGATGATTACTAACTTACAACCTATCTTTTCCAGAAAGAGAATAATTAGTGTAGCCACCTTGAAACTTATGGGGACATCCCAAAGATATCATAACTTAGAGAGAAGTTCAAGAACATAAAACTAATGTTGAAATCACATGCACTTTATGATTTCATAATATTTTCCCCTTTCCCTAATTACAATAATGGATATAGTGTGAAAGGTTGGAGGATGCATTCCAACCATTTAAAAAACAGTTTACAAACGATGGAAGGATGCTCCCTAGTTGTTTCTTGAAATGGCAACCATAAAATTGTTCCCCTTTCCTCTTCCTCTCTCATAGGGCCATAGATTCCCTTCCTCGCTATAATGTGCACTACGTTTTTGGTCCTATATAAATGCATTTGTATGTGTGTTTGGTTGAATATTTTCATATATTTTACTTATATTACTTCATCAGATTTTGTTGTCATAGTTAATTAGAATTCCATGTAACATTATCCCAGAGGAAAATCAAAGGAGGCTTCAAAAGTTACTTGCATTGTTGAATGAAAAGAGTGATAGGAAATGTCATTTCCCTTGGATTCAATGCCAGGGCATTAATAGAAGAAGAATTTTAATCACAAAAACAAAGAGAAATTTTAGACGGTTTGATCCATAAACTATCTTGGTAATTCCAATGGACAGTTTGTCACAAAAAAATTGATAAAATTATACTTAAAAATATGAAATATACACTATGATGGTTTATTTCTCTTTATTTTTTTGGATTTGTAAATTATTGTTTATTGTGTATGCATGAAAATTATAATTATGCAAAAAATAGAGAACAACGAAATAAAAACTCACAAACTATGATTGACACAAGAATTAACCAGCAAAACCCTTTCGAGAGAAAACCCAAATGGAAGGTGAGGTCTCTCTACTCTCTTTCTCTAAATAGAAAATGACTACAAGTACCAAGAAGTAAGGCTTGTGGATTGTGGGCTACTACAGTGAAATAATTATCTTTGTGCACTCTCTACCTATCCCTCTCAGCTACTCTACTCATCTATGGAACAAATGCACTCGAAAAGAATGGAACCGCATTTCCTCCTAGTGGCCTAGTTATAACATAGACTTATAACCTACTAGTGGTTAGGTTTAACTCCCTCAACTCTTAATTAGAGTTAAGGTGGCCAAAATAGGATGGTCAACTTTTGAATGGTATAACTTTTGCATACGGACTTTGATTAAAATTCGTGCATCATTGGAAAGGTCTCTATGTGTAGAATAAATAATAATAAAATGTGACACTAAAGTAACTATGATTTACCCCCAAAAAAATGTCATATGATGCCTCAAAATGCCCTAGAAAGGTTTCAAACCCCAATTTGCCAAATTGAGTCCCACTAGAAAAAATTGTATTTTGGGTTGATTACTCCACTTTTTCCACTATGAAAGCATTGAGATGGATGGAAAACAGTATAAAATTAAATTTGGATCACACCTCCCCATTTTTGGATGCTTTTGGTCCCCGAATTCTTCTACTAAATGAGGTAAGGAAATTTTTCCTCCACCTTCTCTCCAGTGTACCATTTAGCCTTGCCCAAAGGTTGTCCTGTCACGTCCTTTCTACCCTAAAGCAACAAAGTTTTACCCCCAAAAAATGTCATTTGATGCCTCAAAATGCTCCCAAAAGGTTTTGGGCCCCATTTTACCAAACTGGGTCCCATAGGTAAAATTGGTCTTGTGATCTAGTAGTATCGAGTTGTCAAATCTAGCCAGCTCCTACACCAAAGAGGCTCAACAAAGATCAAGTTCAGCAAAAGTTTCCCCATCTCAAGGAGGCACTCAATGTAATGGGTACCATTGCTTCCTAAGGGGGGAGGATTGATCCTGATGAATATTGGTGTTGATTCTTTTAGTAGCTTGGGAGGTACTAGGGTTCAAGGTTTGGAGGGTAGAGCACCATAAGAGTCACTTGTGGGCTTGGAACACAAAGTTAGGATTTTGCACCCATTATGATTTGGTCCAAAACCATGGATCATTTTTGACATGTGATGGGATGAGATAATAGAGGGCGGAAAGGAGAATCCAATACTTCAAGAATCATCAAATTCTTAGTTTTCCTTAGTGACATATGAATTTTTGAATGAAATTGTGGTGTGGTTTAATGTGGCACCAAATGGACGTCGGTTTGACAATTTGAAGTGCAAAAAGTTGTGTTTTAACACCACATAGAATTGTATATATGAGTGACGTTGGAGTTCACTTCACATCTATCTAAGGGCATCAAATATCACCATACATCTCTGAAATAAGGTCGAGCTCAATAAGAGGACAGAACATGGGAATAAAGGATTGTTTTGGAGATAAATTGCATCCACAATAGGGTTGAGGTGCTACAACAAGACAGTCGCAAGTCTGGAGGTAATTTTTGGGGTGTTTGTGTGAGATAAGTGTTGATTTCAAGTGTGAATTGAGAGTTGAAGACATCCTCTTGGAGAGAGGGTCTTTTGGCTTGTTTGAAGGGTATTTTTGTGTGGGTGTTACCTCTATTCATGAAGTCGCAGAAGATTGAAGTAGGACGCAGGCCCTGCTATCCCTAGAATAGGGATCCATGAGGGGATTAAGGGTTCAAAAGATGTCTCAAGGAGTAGCCTAATAGAGGAGGAGGCTTAGGAAACAAAGCTGCAACATTTAGGGATATTTTGGTGGAAAAAAGGGGAGTTGTAGCAGTAAGTTATTAGCCCTAACCATAACCAAAATATATTGCAGTCAAGCAGGCCTAAGAACAAGGTATGTATTGATGAATTTTTGGTTGATTTAATGCAAGGGATGGTGTCCTAGTGTGGACGGGATTTGTAGAAGCATTTGGGATCCATTTGGAGGATTTGTCTTGATGATTGAAAGTCCCTCCTAGGTGCATATCTTACATTGATTTGATTGGGTGTCATTGGACTGGGGGAGGGCAGCATGTTGGCTACCCAAAGTAACCCTTGACAAGCCATCATAAAGTGACATTGACATTTAAAGGTTGGGTGAAGGTTGAAGCATAACATGTAGCTATTAGATGGACAAAAGGAGCTACTATATTGGCATATTGGAGCTCAGGTGTTGGCCAGCCTAGAAGAGCATATTGGATCATCTCGTGCTCATTGTAGCATAAGCGACTTGTAGCAATGATAGGTGGCAGGCTTCTTGGAGACTCTATGTGTTTTCATTTGATGGACTAAGGGGCAGCTATAGAGTAGAATGGGAGCGAAGGACCGATAGGACAAGATACGACATAGAGACTACAACATAGATTTCCATTGTATCTTGTATCCCTTGTATGGGAGCCCTAGATTGTTGTATTACTCAGTTAGTTTAATATAATGAAGATTGGGTTGTTGTACATATTTGTACAATATTTTGTAAGAATTTGTCTATACTTGTGCATGTGTGATTTATTTCTTTATATTGTTATGTTGTGCAAAGTAGTTCTGTTGATATTCTTAGTTTTGTAGCGCCAAAGATTCTAAGATTCCATCCTAGACCTAAGGTCGTGGAAATTCAACATGGGATCAGAACATGTCTAAGCTACTTTGGAAGACAATGTATCAAAGTGTGCATAGTGAAGTACAACTCATCCGAATTGGATCATTATATTACTTTTCATCCATCTCAATGCATTTGGAGTGGAAAAAGTGGAGGAATCAGGTCACAGGATCGTTTTTGTTAGCACGGCCCAATTTGGCAAAATGGGGTCTGAAACCTTCCAGGATCGTTTTGAGGCATCAAATGACGTTATTTAGGGGTAATAATTTGTCTCTAAAGAGTATCACCTTTTCATGTTATTCTACACACATAGAGCTTTCCAACGGCGCAAGAATCGTGTCAATCTGAGTCTGTATGCAAAAGTTATTCCACTCAAGTTGACCTTCCTATTTTCACACCTATAGTTCTGGAGGATGTTGCGCCAACCCCATTATTCATGGAAAAGGGGCTAGCCACGTGTTTGTGATGTAAAAGTCTCTATAAGAGATTATTTTGTAACTCTAGTTAAGAGTTGACGTAATCAAAATTAACCACTAGTAGACTATTGGGCTATGTTATAACCGGGTAACTAGGAGGTCGAGGCATTTGATTCTTTCGAGAGAATTTTGTTCCATAGTTGAGAAAAGATAGCAGGGAGAGATAGGAGGTAGAGCACACAGAGAGGATCTGTGCACTATAGTAGCCCACGGGCCACAGATACTTCTTTGTATCTGTAGCCATATTTCCAGATATAGAAAGAGAGCGAAGCGGCCTCACCTTCCAACTGGGTTTTCTCCTGAAAGGGTTTCCGAGAGAGCATATCTTGTGTATTATGTGTGTGTGAGCTTATATTCCATTCTCTACTTTTCTACATGATTTACTTTTACATGCATGCACTAATTACAGTTAGTTTTATAGATCTAGAAATTAAATAACACTGTAATAGTGTAGAATCTCATATTTTTAATATAATATTATCATATCTGTTGTGATGATCTGTCCAGTGGAATATCCACAGTATTTTACGGATAATTTGGTATCAGAGCGGGTTTCTTTGGGAATTTTGCAGAGATTGCAGGGATCTAGATCGGTGAGGTCGGAAATCATAAAACCCTAATCATGGGTGACGAATCTATAAACGAACCTCGTGATCGTGCAGAGGTGAGTTTTTTGCGGCTCGAAGAACAAGTCATGGATATAAACTATAATGTCAACCTCCTCATGGCAGCCCTAAGCAATAAGTTGGGGATATTTGGAGAAGAAAGGGGTTAGAATGCAGAGGAAAAATCAGAAGGGGGATTGGGAGATCAGAAGACGTAGATAACTAGTCGAAGAAAGAACCCGGAAAAGATCAACCCAGTTCAAGTGTCATGAGCCAATCCCTATTTAAAGTGGAATAAAAAGTCAATATCAAGCCATACCACAGCAAGATTGATGCTCTAAAGCTAAACCATTGGTTGCAGCAACTGGAATTTTATTTCAGTGTCCATCAAATCGAGGAAGGGCAAAAGATCTCATTCACGCGGCTGAAATTGGAGGGCCATGCACTGACTTGGTGGGAGAGCCACATGGAAACCCTGAGGTTGGAGGGAGAACCTCCAGTGACTAAGTGGGACGATTTCAAAACCCTCATTAAGTCGCATTTTTATCCCATTGGGTATGTTGGAGAGGTAAATCCCCTCTGCGGACAGAGGCGATCCCACTAGCCCGAAATGAGTCTAGCAACAATCAAACAATGTTATCATACAGATTCCTAATTGCAAATTAAAGGTGGATTACGAGAACCTACTTGGATTCCAACGCTAGTGTTTTAGAAGATTTGACACTCCCGTTCCTTTGCTCCGGCCGGTCACGATCCTCATGATCTCCGTGAATGGATACCTGCACATGCAAAGAACGACACGAATACAAGCATAAAATCCAATGGATGCAATTATATATCGGTCAGAAAAGATATAATTCAATCATCATCATAATGAACAGCAAGAATGGAACCATAATGATAGTCATCTATTATTGATAATCAACAAAGGAGTATACAACCGAAGTTCTGACGTCAAATCCTCCTTTGGCTGGGTAATCAGCTACATATGTCTTGCAAAGCTTGTCAGGATCAGGAACAAGCCTCTCTCTCTTTACAAATAAGACTCAACAAAAATCTCTCAGACTTCTGACAGTATCATTCTCCTTATGCTCAAAACTAGCTTTTCAAATGCACCAGGGCAAGCTTTTATAGATGGAGGAGGAGGAAGAGATACAATGAATCCAGACATTCATGGGATAAGCATTATCCTCGAAAAGCTATTGTGGATAGAGATACGATGAATCTCGACATCCATGAGATTGGCATTATCCCTGAAAAGCCACATGAGTCGAAAGGAAAAAACTCTTGGGCGTGCATTTGTTAACAAACTTTTCTAAACTTGGTTGGCGCGGGTAAGACTCTGAGACAGAGCGCCAATGGGCGCGCCCTCTTTGGAGAATTTCCCTCATTGGCGCGGGTGATACACTGTGGATCTGTGCTAAAGGAAAAAGGGGACTTTTCAGGGATATTCTGCAGGAGATGTCTTCGAGGCATATGAAGTCCATACTTAGGGGAACATAATGCAAGTGTTTTCAAGTTATGTCACTGCTCACAGGTCCCGGAATGAGTCCTCCAAAGTGCGGGAAAGGGGTAACAAGGACATTGACCAATGGTGACAAAAAGTAGGTGGATTACGATAACCTACTTGGATTCCAACGCTAGTGTTGTAGAAGAGTTGACACTCCCGTTCCTTTGCTCCGGCCGGTCACGATCCTCACGATATCCGTGAATGGATACCTGCACATGCAAAGAACGACATGAATACAAGCATAAAATCCAATGGATGCAATTATATATCGGTCAGAAAATATATAATTCAATCATCATCATAATGAATAGCAAGAATGGAACCATAATGATAGTCATCTATTATTGATAATCAACAAAGGAGTATAAAACTGAAGTTCTGACGTCAAATCATCCTTTGGCTGGGTAATCAGCTACATATGTCTTGCAAAGCTTGTCAGGATCAAGAACAAGCCTCTCTCTCTCTTTACAAATAAGACTCAACAACAATCTCTCAGACTTCTGACAGTATCATTCTCCCTATGCTCAAAACTATCTTGTCAAATGCACCAGGGCAAGCTTTTATAGATGGAGGAGGAGGAAGAGATACAATGAATCCAGACATTCATGGGATAAGCATTATCCTCGAAAAGCTATTGTGGATAGAGATATGATGAATCTCGACATCCATGAGATTGGCATTATCCCTGAAAAGCCACATGAGTCGAAAGGAAAAAACTCTCGGGCGTGCGTTTGTTAACAAACTTTTCCAAACTTGGTTGGCGTGAGTAAGACTCTGAGACAGAGCGCCAATGGGTGCGCCCTCTTTGGAGAATTTCCCTCATTGGCGCGGGTGATACACTGTGGATCCGTGCTAATGGAAAAAGGGGACTTTTTAGGGATATTCTGCAGGAGATGTCTTCGAGGCATATGAAGTCCATACTTAGGGGAACATAATGCAAGTGTTTTCAAGTTATGTCACTGCTCACAGGTCCCGGAATGAGTCCTCCAAAGTGCGGGAAAGGGGTAAAAGGGACGGTGACCAATGGTGACAAATTACTGTGTAACAGATGCCCCCTAAAGCATGAGGTCCGAGAGAGAGAGAGGGGTGAAATGCTTTACAAGAACACATGCAGCTGCCGCCGGAGAATCTGCATAGAGAGATACAACTGATAGCTCCAGTACATGATATATGTGGTATGGGCGTAGCCATCCATAACAGAGTACATGATAATCTAGATCCATGGTATGGGCGCAACCATCCGGTGAGGATCGATGAATAGACTCAGGTATGGTCGCAGCCATCCAATGAATGAGTCATGTAACAATAATCCACAAAATCACAGCCTGGATTCCAACAGACAAAATCCAGGGTCTTGCGCTCCATCTCGACCCGAACGAAAGTACAAGTTCAAGCATGTGAATATATGAGTTGAAGTCGAACATGCATGAACATCGTCTGATTACCAGTCAATAATGAAAACTGTTAACGGACGCGAGAGGTACACCAATAATGACAATGGCCCTCAAGGTACTATAGGTACAATCTACGGCGTGTGAATCAGTGAGCTGGCGTCGAACACCTGTAGAATCATTCGATCGGAGGCCAATGATGAAAACCTCACGTCAAACACGAAGAACCTGCCATTGAGGCATGCAGGCTCCAAGGCACCGGAAGGGAGTCTCTAGATCAACTTCCTGGATAATGAGCTGAAGTCGACAGGAAGTGACCTTGATCGAAGGTGGGCCATAGTGTTTCCCACATCATCGACACGAGATAGAGAAAGAATGTTGTGGTGGATCAAAATTATGTGAGCTATCAGAGGGAGGTTGTTATTCTACAGAGGTCAACTTCTCTTGAACATATCAGCGGCACGACAGTGGAATTGGAAGTATTTGACATCAATGGATCAAAGGTCATGATGACGAGACAATGAGCAGATGAGAGGTCAAACAGGATTACCCAAATCCACGGAGGCAAGTGAAAAATGAGATGAGATATCCCCACCCAGACACGAAAGCAGACAAGTGCCATGTTCAACAGCGACATACTGCCGACACGACAATAATTATGGTTCCAGTATCCTAGTTATTTTTATTAACAAGCTTGACGGGGATAGCATATGCTTGTAACGTCATCTCAATGGACTCCAATGTCATCAAATTTTAACGAGTCTGACAGAGGAAGAACTTGGCATCTTTTCATGTTTAGAGAGTTTGAAAAGACAGCAGAAAAGAAAACTCCAAGGGTGTCCTTTTTCGTAAAGTTGTGTCTCTCGAGCCCGAAAAAGTATAAAACAATGCTCGAAAGAACCGCCCGACCATTACGATCGAGGAGTACTTTTCATGAGTAGTGATTTCAACCTGAAAAAGTAAAAAACCGATTGAAACCACGTCGCTTCGTAACCGTTAACGAAGTTGAAACGACAAGGGTCTGACAACCTTTTCGTTTTTTACACAGTCGGAAAAGAGTTTAAAGACGACCGCCTCTTATTTACGTTTAACGAGTCAAGAGGGATAAGTCGGCGATCTTTTCATGTTTAGCGAGTCAGAAAAGAGCTGAAAGATGACTCCACAATGACTTTTTCATGTATTTACCGAGTCCGAAAAAGTATAAAATACAACTCATTTCACCATCGAAGTTGCGTAAAAGACCTGTCGCTGCATAAGAAGCAAGCGTAAAATCCATCTTCGACCAAAAATATATTAAAATATTCAAAAAATAACTTTTAAAACCTAAATATAAGTCAAAAAGTTTATAAATATGGTGAAAATGGTAAAAAATAGAATTACTTTTACTTTTTACCTCTTTGAATAGTAGCAGTGGTCTGTTTGGGGAGCAAAATTCAAACGGTGATTACAGCCAATCCGTGCAACCATTCGAGATTTCGTCAGTTCTAGGTAAGAGGCGCTTCCCTTAGCTCCATTTCCATACAATTTTTCCACATTTTAGCTTCCTGATTGAGCCTCTGCAAGGAGGATTTCAAAATTTAGGGCCGCACCCATTGGCGCGGGTATCCGGCACGGACCCGCGCTAATGGGGTGATTTTCCTAAAGGGGTCGCGCCATTGGCGTGACTGTTTTAGAAACAGTCACGCCAACCGCGCAACCTAATTTTTTCTTTGAAATTTCCCATTGCATTTTAAATTTGTCTGGATTGTAAGCTTACCAGTGTTCTAATAATGATTTATTCATCCTTGTGGGCGCAGGAAAACAGGCAAAATGGTGGTGGAATGGAAAGAAAGGGAACATGATGCCGTAGATGCCTTGGCTATAGAGGACGAGGGATGCATGAACGCCTTAAGAGACTGTGGTCTCAAGAAATTCTTCCTCACTTCTTACCTGCGAGCTCAGCCCGAGCTATTGCAGTTCATAGTTGACGCTTGGGATGTTGATGACCAAGTATTTCGCTTACGGGACCAAACATTAGAGCTTGACGTGTCCGATGTGTATTTCATTACTGGGTTATCACGGAGAGGGGCGAGTCCCATCTTGACCGGAAGTAGACCTTCCGGGGAGAAGATGGGTGAGGTGATGGCCCGAGTGTGTCCAGGGGCACAATTTGGGAAAAACAGTGCCAAGGTGGATATTGCCACTGTTCGGGACTTGGTTCTCAAGGTGATATTGTTCACCATCACTCGTGCATCCGGGGTACAGGCGCCCCATGAGGCAAGCAAGAATCATCTGCTACTAGCGACAGAATGCCTCAACCCCACCATTTTTTACTAGGTTACAGCGGTGACCACCAATATCAAAAGGCAGCTTACAAAGTGTAAGCGGGGAGGAGTGAAACAGTTCAGGTATGGCTCAATTGTGGTGTCGTTCTTCTTGGAACCATTACCCATCTTTCAGATTCAGGGAGCTATAGTGGTTAATCCATTGCCACGAGAGCCTAGAATGGCTCGGTGGGCAGCACTGATGCCCAGAGGAGGAGGGGGCCAGCAGATGTCCTGGCGGCCCAAGTTTTTCATATGGCTCCACCATCAGCTGATTATGGTGGAGGATTGGCCATACGCGGGGACTAATTTCACCGGGGATCCAGACCTCCCACTTCCAGAGGGAGAGGAGTGGGACGAGGGGCTGGGTATGATCTCTTTGCTTTTTGATGTTTTATGTATTATTATTTTTTATTTTTTTTCAATACATGCATGTTCTGATGACAGTTGTATGTATATGCAGATGTTGGCCCAGAGCGACCAGCTGGCTTGTCTCCTGTAGCGTGGAGGGTCCAGCCCGCAGCTGACCCTCAAGCAGAGGGTGCCGTGGGGGAAGAGCTGGTTCAGAATCTCGAGGGACTCACTCGAGGGATTCCGGGTTACGCTAGACTAGCGGATGTGCCCTTTGCATACCAGAGGCACACAGTGGGGGTGCCAAGTCGTGTCCATCGTCTGTTGAGACGATTGGTGCGCGCGGTGACGTGCTATCATGAGCACCACCGCGATTAGACTTCTAGGCTTATTTTATGCATATTTTTTGAGGGACATGTCATCTCTGGGTGTATCAGGATGAACATGCATTATTTTTTGAACTATATGCTGCACGTGGTGCAAACATTGTGATACACACACACACACACATATATATATATATATATATATATATATATATATATATATATATATATATATACATATGCCTATTTCTATGGTTTTATTATTATTGTGCTTTATATGCTTTCTTGCATGATGTTTTATCTATTACGCAAATGTCTATCTAATACATGGTTAGCCAATGCATCAGTTAATGTGTTCAATTGTCTTGGAATATGCTGATATGTGATAAAATCAAAGTTCCTTTCTAACAATCTCACACGTAAATACAACCTTAAAATGTGATGGTCTCTGACGGAATATTGCCCGTTGAGCTGGTGGACGACAAGTTGAGAGTCTAGGTTCACTACCAATGCACGAATACCGAGATTGATTGCTTCAGCAAGTAGTTCAATTACAGCACAATATTCGGCGACATTGTTAGTGGTACGGCCCAAACACACACCTTGAAGATCTATCAACTCGCCATGAGGATCATAGATCACCCACGCCGCAGAGGACAAGTTGCGAGTACTGCGGCAGGCACCATCAGCGAAACCAACATAAGGTGCATCAGACATCTGCACAAGAAGCGAAAGACACAATAAGCGGCAATCACGCCTTCAAAGCTAAAACACACACACACCACACCTGCTAAAGTACATGTATGTACAAAATAAAGTGTACAAGCATCACGCATAATACTTTTTCAAATACAGCTCGTTTCAGGGCTTCCCGAGAGGGTTCCCTTCATAGTCAATTAGCTCGTAGGCCCCTTTTTGTAAAACTTTCTTGAAAATATAAGGACCTAGCCACATAGGCTCGAGTTTTCCTGCTCCCAGCTTATCGTTTTCTTGATCGTACAGTAGGACTAAATCTCCCTCAACAAAAGAACGTGGATGGACAGTCTGATCGAAGTGAGTCTTGACTCGCTTCTTTTGTGTTTCGATGGCCCAAGAGGCTAGGTGACGGGTCTCATCTAGCCGTTCCAAGTAAAGAAGGTGTTCTTCTAACAGAGTAGTGTTGGGAAGTAGCTCGACAGCCAATTTTAATGAAGGGATTTCGCACTCGATTGGAAGGGTAGCCTCCAGTCCATAAACTAGTTGAAATGGAGTGAAACCGGTGGCATCCTTCACGGAGGTTCGGTAGGCCCACAAGGCAGGGAACAACATCAAATGCCAGTTAGACTTATGCATGCCAACGGTACGCTGAAGCATTGTAACCAAAATCTTGTTGATAGCTTCAACTTGGCCATTGGCCTGAGGGTAGTATGGAGTCGAACTATCATGCTGTAAGCCCAGCTGGGTTGTTAGTTCCATCATCATATGATTACGGAAATGCTTCCCGTGATCAGTGATGATGGCTTGAGGGACACCGAATCGTGAGATAACATGGTTGAACAAGAATTACGTCGTTGTGTGACCGTCTTCAGTTAATGTAGGCATCGCCTCAGCCCATTTAGTGAAGTAATCGACGGCAATGATAATAAACCCATGCCCCCCAGCTGAGTGAGGGTTACAGGTCGTATAATCAATGGCCCATTTTGCAAAAGGGCCGACGGTGACAACAGGGTGCAATGGAGCGGGAGGTGCTCGCATCTTCCGCTGGTATATCTGGCACTCATGACAAGAGTGGACGGCAAGAATGCAATCCTTAAAGATAGAGGGCCAAAAGTAGCCATCACGGAGGATTTTTTGGGCAGTGGCATATCCGAACATGTGACCACCACAGGCGCTAGAGTGGCAGTCATTCAAGACGCGCTCAGCTTCCTCGAGAGTTAGACATCGACGGAGAACAGAGTCGGCGCCGAGGCGATATAGTGTGTCCCCAATGATACGGTATGGTTGAGACTGATGATGAATCCTTCACCGAGCGTCTTTGGACACGCCGGGGCGAAAGGAGGACGTTTGCAGATATATGATGATATCCCCGTACCAGGGATCGAGGGTGCTAATGAGAAACAAAGTCTCATCCGGAATATAATCCTCTGAGTGAGAGGGCGGGGAAGAAGATGGCAAAGAGCAAAGTAACTCAGTGAATACAAGGGATTTCTTGGACTTGGCAGTGGTAAATTCCAAGTCGAACTCTTGGAGGATGACAATCCACTTTGAGTACTTACCCCCTAGCAACTGGCGTGATAAAATGTAGTTCATGGGGTTGCAATCAGAACCACGGTGGTAGTGCGTAGCAGAATATAGTGACGGAAGCATTGGACAGCACAAACGACGGCTAAAGCCAACTTCTCGACATAAGCATATCGAGTTTCCATGTCTAAAAGGTTGCGGCTGAGATAATATACAACATGCTCAGTGTCATCATCGTCAGTTTGAACAAGAACCATGTCGATAGTGGTGTCGGCGGCAGCCAAATACAGAATGTAGTCGCGATGATAGTTCGGAGGACGGAGCAATGGAGCGGAAACAAGGAGACCCTTGAGACGCTCAAAAGATTCCTGAGCGATGGTATCCCAGTGAAAAGGGACATCTCGCTTTAGCAACCGTGTGAAACCTTTAGCCACCTCGGCATAGTTTGGAACGAAACGTCTTAGAAAGTTTGCTTTACCCTGCAAGCTTTGCAATTGTTGTAAAGAAGCAGGGGGAGGAAGATTCACTATAGCCTCGACTTTAAGGGGATCCAAACGGATGCCCTCTCGGGAGACGACGAACCCGAGAAGTCGGCCGGATTCAACGCAGAAGACACATTTGTGAGGATTGAGTCTGATACGGTAGTGTCGACAGCGAAGAAAGATATCGCGAAGGTGAGTAGGGTGGTCCTGACGTTTAGCTGAATGAGTTGGTAGATCATCCAGGTATGGCTGTACAATGTGGTGAATGTCATGAAAAGCATAAGACATTGCACGTTGCAAGGTAGCACCGGCATTTTTGAGACCGAAAGGGAGCTTCTTATAGGAAAAATTGCCCCATGGACAGATAAAAGCGGTCTTGTGTTGGTTAGCGGGAGCAATATTGATCTAGTTATACCCAGAAAAACTGTCCATAAAAGAGTACATTTCGCTTCCGGCACACTCGTCAATAATTTGATCAATGAATGGTGTGGGGAAATTATCTTTAAGACAGGCCCAATTAATATCACGATAATCGACACAAACACGGATGGTCCCCTATTTTTTAGTCATAGGCACAATGTTGGAGGCCTAATCTGTGAGTGGGATAGGGTATATAAAACCAGCTTTAAGAAGCTTTTCCACTTCCGCCTTAATAGCGGCAGCCTTGCGGGGGTGTACAGGGCGTAAACGTTGACGAACAGGCTTAGCACCCAGGTAGGTGATTATCTCATGCACCACTATGCTAGGATCAATGCCGGTCATTTCTTCGTAGGACCATGCAAATACGTCACGAAATTCGCGAAAAATATTGGTATAGAGTCGAATCTCCTCCGGAGTACAAGTGACTCCAATGTGCAGATGTTCGACAATCCCTGGTTTCGCAGAGATGTCGATAGGCTGGGTTTGAGTGATGTTCGCCATATTTTCTTCAGAGGACACTTGATAAACTTGGATAGGTGTTTGAAGGGTTTTAAATGGGAGACAAGGAGCAAACCGCTCGAGACAAGTAAGCATATCCTGATGGGCAGGGAGAAACGAGGAACGATAGTGAGAATTAGGCCAAGGAGATTCCTTGGGAGACATAGTCTCAACAATGGTTTCGTCAGAAGAGAATATTTCTTTTAAAGGGTCCGAAGAAGTCTCATCTCCAAGCCGTGAGGATGGAGCGAACGAGTCGGGAACCTTGCTCGAAGGAGCAGGTTCAGAAGAAGGATCCGATGCAGCAATGATTTCGACGTAGTTGAGCTCGGCAGGACTCAACGGCATCTCATCACCCCAAGATTCTACTTGATCAGTGGGAGGGAGGATCCACGGGTCAGAACAAGTAGTAAGCATATTGACGGAAGTGATGTTAGGAGGTGGGAGTGGAAAAACACCCATGAGGGCGGGATCTTTGAAAAGCCCGGCTCCCAGACTCTCAGATGATTTGGAGGTATGCTCCACAAAAGGGATGTTGCCTTCAGAAGAGGAAGCGAAGAATGACAGCTGGTCTACGATAACAATCTTCCCTTGATGAGGGAAACGGATGATACGAAACAAAGATGAAGCTACAGCTTGCATCGCGTATATCCAGCTACGTCCGAGAAGGAGGTTGTAGGTAAGATTAGCATCAACAACTTCAACTTCCATCTCAACCGTCTTCCCTTCCAAAGAGATGGGCCAACGTTGGAGTATACCATAAGGACGGGACGCTCTTCCATCAAAAGCTTCCAAGGTGGTGGGAGACTGGCTCAGCGTCGGAGAACCAATGGCTTTCCAACAGGCAACAGACATGATGCAAGTTGAAGCACCTTCATCAATGACTTTACGATGAATCGTTTTGGAATTAATAATAACCTATATGAGGAATGCGATTTGGTGAGGTAGTCTCTATGTATGGCGTTCCAAGTCAAAAGTAATCAAATCCGAGTCGGCCGGGTCTATGCCACCGATAGCCGATAGCAAGGACTTCCTCTGAGAAGGGTAGCTCTGGAGAACTTCTAAAGCGGACATAGCCGACGGAGTCTAAGCTAAGTCCTCAACAATATTGTAGTGCTGTGCAGCACGAGCATTTGGGTTGTAAGAAGATTTCCGGAGTACTCCTTTTGGAGGGGGTCGAATAGGCATTTCAGTGCTAGGTCTCTCGATGTGGAGCGGGCCTGAACTGAATGGAGGAGCACTAGAGGGGACCTCAGGCTCTTTCCCGGCAGACGACGGATATTCTTTCGTTCGAGTACTGATGTGGACAGGTATCGTCCCAGCCATAAATACTTGGGAACCGAAGGAAGAGGGAGGTTGAGAAGGGTCAGCCACCATTTGAGTTTGTTGCGAGGGAAAGGGTTCTTTGCGCACCGTAGGAGTCCCGGGAGTGCCTTTCAACAAACGACTAACCTCGGATCGCCTAGGGCAGTCTTTGGTATAGTGATCTTCATCACAGATAAGACAAGGATACTTTGGTTTGCGCTTGGCACCTTCCTCGGGCGAAGGTTTAGGGGAGTCCTGTTTAGGTTGATCTGGCTTATTCTTCCCTTTTCCTTTCTTCTTTCCTTTCGAGGCTTTATCTGCCGTGGTGGACTGGACGGCATTGACCTCGGAACTGATATTCGAAGTGGGTGTAATCTGAGAAGTGTGTTCATTCGAAACATTTGATTTTTGCTTCCCAGGGTTCACGGAATTTTTCTTCGAGGATGAGTTAACAGAACCAATAATACCGTCAACAGTTGGTGTTGGCGGTGCTTTGGATGTTCCTGGTCTCGGGGCATCAGGCAAATAATCATACAATGTACCAGACTGAGAATAAACCAAGTCAAGGTACTGAGCGCACGTGATAGCTTGCTCTTCAGTGACACATGCTCCCATGGCAATGTCCCGAGCTATTGGAGGAACGAACGAAGTCGTAAACCAGTCGGTAAGAAGTTGGTCGGGAATCCAAAATTTGATCATACGTCTACGCCGTCTCCATTCATGGATATGATCAGAGATATGCGTAGCCATTGTCTGTCTTAAGGATGTCAGGAGGTGTGTACCCGTTTCATATCGAATGGGCAACTGAAAATGAGTGAGAAATGCCATAGCCAACGAGTTAAAATCTTGAAAGGATCCGTGAGTGAGCTCAATATACCACTTAGCTGCAGAGCCAGTGAGAGTCCTTTGAAAAAGGCGAAGTCGAATCGAATCATCAAGCCATGAATTGGATGAACACCACAAGTGATAGGTCATGACATGAGCTTGAGGATCTTCATTAGCTTTACCATCAAATTTGGGACAATCACCGGGAATTTTCGTCGGAACCGGAGGCCAATACGAATTATGGAGAATGGGATCGTTGGTCAGTTTGGACACATCCGGTAATTCTAAGGTTGCTAAGAAAGGTAACTGAGGATTGAAGGACATCTGGGGCTGCTGGTAGGATGGAGCACCAGGGTTCCAACCCACTGGTGGTTGCCCCCATGGGCTTTGTCCGGATGGATTTGGCCCCATAGGGTTTTGTCCGTAAGGATTTTGGTTCTGCCCCCCAGCATTCCATGGATTACCAAACTGTCCTGCAGGAGCACCATACGGTTGTGGATAATTCTGATAAGGATTTGTCTGCAGTTGTTGATAATTTTGATATGGGGCAAACGAAGGTTGCCCTTGGGGTTGCTGGTAACCATAAGGTGGCTGGACTCCAAACTGAGTTTGAGAAACAGGCTGAGTTTGATAGACTGGTTGGGATTGAATTCCAACTTGCATTTGAAGACCGGATGGGGTCTGGGGTCCAGCCTGGGGCATAAAACCGGGTTGAGCAGTGCCAGAAGGATGTCCTGTAGGTTGGGCTATCTGGCCGGAAGGATAACCTAGTTGATATTGAGGTTGGCCCACCTGCCCAGAAGGTTGCATTTGCTGGGGGTGGAGTTGTTGTTGCACAACTAAGGGTTGTCCTGACGGACCAGATGGCCGAGTGGGCTGGGCAGTTGGTTGGCCTGATTGGATCTGAGGCTGGCCGACTTGCCCAGGTGTTTGGCTATACTGGACGGTGGGTTGACCATACGGTTGACCAGCTTGTCCAGATGCTGGACCATACTGGACACTAGGTTGGTTTTGTTGAACATTCGATTGACCAATTTGTCCAGTAGGATAACCTTGCTGGATACCAGGTTGGGCTTGTTGAACGGAAGATTGACCTGAGTTACCAGAAGGTTGAGCATAAGAGGTGAAAGATGGACCACCAGAGGCCAAAGGTTGTCCCTGGAAGGGTTGTCCTTGTTGGCTCCCAGGTCGCCTTGTGTGAGACTTTTGGTCTTGATTAGGTGGTCCTTGGGATTGCGCAGACGATACTTGGCCACCATGATAATAGGTGGGGCCCCAATCAATTGACAACGGGACTGAAATCTCAACAGTAGGTTGAGACGACAAAGGCCTACCAAGATGTGATAAATACTGGTCGTATGGCCCCTCTGCTGGGACGTTTGACACAGGATCAAAGACTCTGAATATAGAGGCCGAAGGACCACTAAGAACGGGAGTCGAAGAAGCTACACATACCATTGGAATGGTTGGGATTGAGGTAACAGATGTACTGCGACTTTGTGGAGTAAAAGGCTCCATGGTGGGAGTGGCGAGTTGTGACCAAATAGAACTCGTGGAGGGAGTTCTAGAAGACATAGCATCCTGTAATGATTTATAGCCTGGAGGTAGTCTCCCAGTGGTAGGGGTACTACTAACAAGTATAGGTTCCGTTGCGGTGGGAATTTCACCGCTCGTCGCAACGGATTCTTCAGTTGAAGTAGGAGATACTTCCTCCATATCGGAAGAAAATAGTGGGGCCAAAATACGAGGGGAAGTGTATTCCCAAAAAGGGATACCGTCTTCAGAAGGTTCCCAAACGGGGTTCCAATGAAACTCGTAAGTCTCGTCGCCTGGAGCACGAGAATTAATCGGTTGTATACTCGGAATAACAGGAAGAGTTTCACTCACAACCGGTATCTCGGCAAAGGATGAAGACGAAATTGGTAATTCCGCCAGGATGAAAACTTCACAAAATCCTAGGGAAGCTAACGAGACAGGACCCTACTCAAACTAACGCAAAGAAGATCTAACCGGGGAAATGTAAATCGTGGCTGAATAAATTTTAATACAAAGGAACTGAACTTGACCTTTTCATGTTTTAATAGTCGAGAAAACGACAAAAAGATGACTCTAGTCTCCTTCGAATATTTAGTGAGCCCGAAGTGACAAATGCTCAGGTGAACCTTTTCTTTTAGGGAGTCCGAAAAGGGTCAAAAGTGACTACTCTGGAGAACTAGGCAAAAGGTTTACCAAACAATCCGTAAAACTGCATATACACCTTGGCAATTAGATGAAAACCAAGTACTTCCCGTACGGCAGTCAATCTTCCCGAATGCTGTGTTCAGTGCATTACGGCTTGTAAGGCGGCAGACACGGCTTCCTATGGATAAAGGATGATAACCTAGTGGGGTCTCCACATATACTCGACGATACGTGGGAGCACAAATCCGTGCTAGACCACTATCCAGTCACAAAAGGAGGAATCACCCAACCATAATGTGAAACAACAGTGACTAGGTTTAACGACGCCGGAACACGTCTCTACCCTAGACCTCTAAATGTATGCGTTAATTTCCATTGCATTTTTAGATTCATTCAGTTCATTTTACAGTTGATCTTTGATTAGGTTTCAGTTTCCAGGTCCTACCGTATGTAATCTCTCACAATTTCCTAAATGCAAGCTATATGCCAAAATATATCATTCCATTCGATGAATGCTAACTATAGAAGAGTTGAGATCTTTCAATCAAACAAAATGACCATCAAACAATCAATAATGACTCTAATGCAGCTAATGGCAATAAATGAAACTTTTTTCCTTTTCTTTTTTAAAAGTGACTAATTGCTAATAACAATGAAGAATGCTAATTTCCATTAACTAATGCAATGCAAAAAGATTGTTTGTTTTTTTTTTAATGGCAAAATGCACTTAAACAAATTTTGAGAGATAATAACAAAGAGTAAAAACACAAATTTCACTCAATGAAAATAAAATCAAGTCTGAAACACCAAGACAATCTTTCAAACCAAGAAAAATCACAAAAACCTCAATGAGCTATGTGATCTAAGCCCAAACGAAGCCAAGCGAAATCCAAACGAAAAAGAGGTAGATTGCTCGAAGCACACAATAAAAAGTTTTGACAACCACTAGACAAGTGCAAAAAATAGCCAAGAAGTCGACTGGACAATCAAAGAACCAAAAACTCCCACGGAAGGCTCGATGTACAAAGCCACTAGATGCTCTAGGGCTGAGATATGAAATCGATAGAAAGAGGCAAACACCCGAAGGATGAAGGTCAAAAACCAGTCAAACAAAGCTCTGACACACTCCAGTAGTTGAAAAAGATGTAAAAAGACAGAAATCCAAGCTCAGAAGGCTTCCAAACAGGCAAACTGGAAAAGTTCACAGGCCTGGCGCGACTGTCAGGCTGTAACTCACGCTATTAAGGGATTAGCGCGAGTTGCTTTTGTGCAACATGCGCCCACTGGCGCGACTGTCAGGGAAAAGACCGCGCTAATAAAGTTTGCTAGCTTAAAAATAAAAACAAGCAGTCCGGGGTCTGATCAACAGTATCCAGACAGACCAGGCAGTAAAAAACAACTCAAAAATCCAACCCAGAAAGCTTATCTAAGCAAGCAAACAAGAGAAAACCAAAGTGCAAGACAAACTCCAAGCTGTTCGGTTTGTAAACCAAACCGGAGATTGACTGAAGTGGCGTTGATCTACTTTGCTAATGCAGAGCAATAGCGTTTCGAAGGCTACCTGGCCGTGCTTCAGGCTCCATCCAAAGTTTATGAATCAAACAACAAACGGCTTCCCCAGCAGAGTCGCCAAATTGTTGGAGAGGTAAATCCCCTCTACGGACAGAGGCGATCCCACTAGCCCGAAATGGGTCTAGCAACAATCAAACAATGCTATCATACAGATTCCTAATTGCAAATTAAAGGTGGATTACGAGAACCTACTTGGATTCCAACGCTAGTGTTGTAGAAGAGTTGACACTCTCGTTCCTTTGCTCCGGCCGGTCACGATCCTCACGATCTCCGTGAATGGATACCTGCACATGCAAAGAACGACACGAATACAAGCATAAAATCCAATGGATGCAATTATATATCGGTCAGAAAAGATATAATTCAATCATCATCATAATGAACAGCAAGAATGGAACCATAATGATAGTCATCTATTATTGATAATCAACAAAGGAGTATACAACCGAAGTTCTGACGTCAAATCCTCCTTTGGCTGGGTAATCAGCTACATATGTCTTGCAAATCTTGTCAGGATCAGGAACAAGCCTCTCTCTCTCTTTACAAATAAGACTCAACAAAAATCTCTTAGACTTCTGACAGTATCATTCTCCCTATGCTCAAAACTAGCTTGTCAAATGCACCAGGGCAAGCTTTTATAGATGGAGGAGGAGGAAGAGATACAATGAATCCAGACATTCATGGGATAAGCATTATCCTCGAAAAGCTATTGTGGATAGAGATACGATGAATCTCGACATCCATGAGATTGGTATTATCCCTGAAAAGCCACATGAGTCGAAAGGAAAAAACTCTCAGGCGTGCGTTTGTTAACAAACTTTTCCAAACTTGGTTGGCGCGGGTAAGACTCTGAGACAGAGCGCCAATGGGCACGCCCTCTTTGGAGAATTTCCCTCATTGGCGCGGGTGATACACTGTGGATCTGCGCTAATGGAAAAAGGGGACTTTTTAGGGATATTCTGCAGGAGATGTCTTCAAGGCATATGAAGTCCATACTTAGGGGAACATAATGCAAGTGTTTTCAAGTTATGTCACTGCTCACAGGTCCCGGAATGAGTCCTCCAAAGTGCGGGAAAGGGGTAACAGGGATGGTGACCAATGGTGACAAATTACTATGTAACAGGGTACGTGGAAGACTAGTGGATCTAGTGGCATTACTTTAGGCAAAAGTTAGGCCAAAGTGTGTAGGAGTACACCACAGAATTCAGAAAGATGTCTATAATGTTGGGTATATCGCCAAAGAACCCAGATGTACTCCTCAAGTATTTGGGGGGTCTGCACCGCCATCTACATGAGCAAGTGATGTTGTTCAAGCTCAAAATGGTGGATGAGGCTTGTGTACAGGCACAGTGTCTAGAGAATAGAGGCCTGAAAAGAGCACAATCAAGTGGATCGAAGCAAAAGGAGCAATAAGACGCTTCTAAGGATGGGAAGAAGAAGCAAAAATGGGGAAAAGATAAAAAGACGACAGCCACAGCACACCAGTTCAAGGATCCTAGCAACCACTACAGCCACTACAACATTAATGGCCATACAGAGGAGAAGTGATGGAAATTGCATCCAGAGCTAAACCCAAAGAACAAGAATAAAGATAATAAGAAGAAGAATCCCATGGCCATTGATTCGAACAACCAAGTTGAAAGTAGCTCGAACGTGGTTGAGAAGATCATTTTTAAAATTTTACGTCAGTGCATAAGGAGGTGAATCTGAGTATCCTTCAGCAATAGGAAGAGAAAGAAATGACCAAACTCTTCCATGTAAAGATATAGGTTAAGAAGACGAAGATTGATGCTCTGTTTGACTCAGGATCACAAGAAAATCTCATTGCAGCAGATCTGGTCAAGAAGTTGGTGTTGGAAGTTCGTGATCCTCCAAACCCATATATGTTGGGATGGGTACATAAGGATATAGAGCTAAAGGTAACAAAGCAGTGTAAAATTAGATTTTCTATCAATGTTGATTTTATCGATGAAGTAGATCTGGATGTGGTTCCCCTTGATGTATGTGGAGTCATGTCTGGGAGTCCTTAAATGTACATGTGTGATGCAATATTCATGAGGAGAGCTAACCAATACAATCTAATCAAGGATGGAAAATCATTCATCATCAACGTGCACAAAGGCAAGTCGAAAGTTTCATTGGTAAGCACCAACCAATCCAAGAAATTGATTAGTTCCAGCAACAAGTATGTTTTATTGTTTTTAAGGGAAAATCGGTCTGTAGAGGAGTCAATAAGAGGCAAGGCATCCCTAGAGGGGTGTACTAAGAAAAAGAAACAGTAATTGGAGGATTTGTTATAGGCATACAAGGACGTGTTCCGAGAGCCTAAAGGGCTTCCCCCTAAGAGAGAAGTGGAGCATGAGATCGAGCTATTGCCAGACTCCCCATTTCCAAATATTGGGTTGTACATACAGTGTGTTATAGAAGCAAGTGAGGTGAAGAAACAATTGCAGCAATTTTTGAAACAGGGTGTCATTCGACCGAGTACATCACCACGTGGGTCACCATCATCATTATGCCAAAGAAGGATGGGACTTGGCAGATCTGTATAGATTACAGGGCGTTGAATAAAATCACACTCAAGAACAGATACCCCCTGCCCAGGATAGACAATCTGATAGATTAGTCTCAGCAAGCAAAGTATTTCACCAAGCTGGACTTGAAGTCTGAATATCACCAAGTTCAAGTCAAAGAAGAAGATACATGGAATATTGCCTTAAAAAACTGGCAAGGTTTGTATGAGTGGTTAGTTATGCCATTTAGCCTATGTAATGCACCAGCTACATTTATGAAATTAATGAATGATGTAGTGTGCACTTTTATAGATTCATTTGTTATTGTTTATTTGGATGATATAGTGGTATATAGTGCTACGCTGGGTTGCATTGTTGCTAAGTGTTTGACAGAATTTCAGTCCCGGTTTGGGATGCTCCGGCCTAGTCCTAAGGTTGATTTTGATTTATCAAAATTGTTATCATGCCTTTGATTGATTCTAGAGGTTGTAGAAAGTTCTGGGAAAAGGTTGGGATTCTGGACTAGAAAAGTGGCTCAAATCCCGAGGTCGTTGGCACATAGGCCTATGAGAGTGACTTTGGGTTGTTGGTCGTTGTCTTGCCTATTATAGCATGAAAGTGACTTTGTTTTAAAAGGCTTAAAACATCAGTGGGACCCAAGAGAAGGATGTTTGAGTCGCAAACATGTCTCCTGGGGGTGTTGTTGCTGATGTGGATGGGTTTTTTTTATGTGTTCCATCGATTCCATTTTCTTGAAGTTACCAAGGAGATTCAATCCCTTATATTAACCTCTCTCATCACATGTTTGCCTCAGCTGATAGGTTGCTTGGGTGGACCTAGAGGAGGGGGTGTTACAGGTTGGTATGAGAGCGTGGTTGCACTCTCCTTGGGTGAAGGTGCTTAGTCATGCATGCATGTCAGTTGTAGGTGTGTCCCTTACACTTTCATTCCATGTGCTTGTTGCATTGAATCATATTGATCATGATTGTAGTAAGGTTGTCATGAGGAACTTGATGTGATTTTCTTGGATTCATCGTCGGAAGTATATGACTAGTTTCATATGTTTATATGTCGCTTACATGTTGATTATATGTTGCTTGAATACATCCTTGTACGTTAGATGCATTCTTGAATGTTTTGATTACATGTATCCGTCTTGTATTTTGGTTACAATAATTGATCGCTTATGCTTGAATACATGCATTCATACGTATGTGTAGTTGATTAGGTATTGCTTATGCATGTCGATAGTTGCATGTGGCAATGTGTGCAATGGAGTAATGGTTTTTGTCATGCATGAGGTCATAGCATGCATTGTTGACATGGCCTTGCATTGATTACTGGACCCTAGCTAGAATGATGTTTATGCATTGATACACTTATTCGATATATGTCTATATCATGTTATAGTTATGTTATACATGTATCACCGTGATTTGATGATCTTGCAGACAATGTATCCTCCCCGGATTATGCTAAGGTATGTTTGTTTATTGTGATTTGGTTTAGTTGACATAGTATGCCTTGTAGGAAAGAGATCAGATGGCTAGCAAGGTGGTAGACTACATTGAATATCCTTATGCATCAGATGGGCAGCGTGGTGTGGGGCACTCTTCTGACTTGGTAGACACATTGAGAAGCCTAACAGAAGAGATAAGGAGTTGCAAAGTAGACAATGACAAAATCGTGTAGGCACAAAAGAAACAAGTAGAGGTGAATATGATACTACTTCAGAGTTTGTTAGATTTGCAGTGACAGGGACCACTTCGGATCAACCATGGACATGAGGACATAACTAATGGGGCATATGGCAGTAGGTCTCCTAGTAGACACAGGTCAGATAAATCTAACACAATTAGAGATGGCAGGTTGTTGGACACTCCGGATAGGAGAGGTGATCAATACATGTACTATTCCATCTCTGGTTCTGACAGGCATCATGATCATCATTGTCATCATCCTTACAACAGGAATGATAGGGGATACTTTCCAAATGAGTTTAAGAAGGAAAATCCACCTACCTTTGATGGAGAGATGAAGAAATCACAAGATGCAGAAGCATGGTTGTTGGGTATGAAGAAATTCTTCCGATTGCATGATTATTCAGAAAACATGAAAGAAAAGATAGCCACTTTCAGTCTCAAAGGTAAAGCAGATATTTGGTGGGAAGATGTGAATAATGTCAAAGGTATGCATGAGGAATATTTGACTTGGAATGCATTTGAAAGGCTCTTCAAGAAGAAGTACTTGTTTGAGAGGTACTATGATGACAGAGCTAAGGAATTTTATGAGTTGCAGATGGGTTCTATGACAGATGATGAGTATACTAGCATATTTTTGGAGTTGTTGAGATATGTGCCTTACCTTGAGTAGGAGAAGGCCAAGGTTCAAAGATTCATCAGAGGATTTCTAGTTGCATACAGAGACCGAATTGATTTCGATGAGCCTAGATTGTTGGAGGAGGCCATCCGAAAGTTGAAACATTGTTATGATCAATCAAAGCACAAAGTTGAGCCTAATCATGACTTGAAAATAAACGAGAAAGCTAAAGTAAAATGGCCACCAAAGAGAGGAAGACCTCAAGATGCAAGTGAGAAAGAAAATGTAGTTCCGTACAATATATTCAATACAACTGAGAAGGGACATGGAGAGAAGCAGGCTAGAGGCAGTGGTAGGGAACCATTGTAGTGTTGGATATGTGGTAAGGATCATTGTAAGAGGGATTGTCTGTAGTATCAGAGTGGTGGTAGACCCCATATCTATAGTGCTCAAGAGGTGCATACAGTTGGTGATGTTGGTCATAACATTCCTCAAATCTATGCAATTGTGGACAACAGGTAGGCGAATCATCAGGCATTGATCATTGAGATGGACGGTAAGCTTTGTGATCAAGTTGTTTCTATTTTGATTGATCCTAGATCTAACTATAGTTATATTAATCCTGACCTGGTGGATAAGTGTGGTTTGAGAAAAGAAGTGCATGCAGAATCTTGGTTGGTATAGTTGGCTACAGGTACGAAGAAGAGAGTTCACCATTGGGTAAGAGCTTTTGCATTTGAGTTAAATGGCATGCCTACAATAGCACATTTGAATGTATTTCCATTGGGATCATATAGTATGCTTTTGGGTATGGATTGGCTATACCTTCACAGAACCAAAGTGGATTGCTTCGACAAGGCCATTAAGTGTGTGGATGATAGTGGGGAAAGAGGACTCTGCAAAGGAAGAAGAAGCATGCATCAGTGAGAATGATTACCGCTATGCAGGCTAAGCGTAGTTGTAGAAAATGTTGTGTGATGTTTGCAGTACAAATTTCTAGTGACAAGGGTAAGGAGGTTGAGGATGCCTATGTGTTGAGCAGATATGTATTTTTGTAGCAGTTTTAGGATGTATTTCCTGAGGACATTACAGAGTTTCCACCTCACAGGGAGGTAGACTTCTCTATTGGGTTGGTGCGAGGGGCAGCCCTAGCATCAAAAACACCTTACAGGATGAGCACACCTGAGTTGGTTGAGTTAAAGTTCCAGCTGAAGGAAATGTTAGACAAGGGGTAAATTAGGCTGAGTGTATCGCCTTGGGGTGTGCAAGTGTTGTTCGTGAAGAAGAAAGATTGTACTCTTATATTGTGAATTGATTACAGGTAGCTGAACAAAGTAATGATCAAGAACAGGTACGTACTGTCGAGGATTGATGAATTGTTTGATCGGTTGAAGGGAGAAACAATGTTCTCTAAGATCAACTTGAGATCAGGATACCATCAGGTACGCATCAAGGAAGAGGATATCTTCAAGACTACGTTCAGGACCAGGTATGGGAATTATGAGTTTGTTGTTGTTCCATTCATTTTGACTAATTCGCTAGCTACATTTATGTGTTTGATGAATAGTGTGTTCCATCCTTATCTGGAAAATTTTGTTATTGTATTCATTGATGACATACTGGTATATTCTGAGAATGAGGAAGAGCATGTCAAGCGCTTAGCAACAGTGTTGAGATTTCTAAGAGAGCATCAATTGTATGCTAAACTTAGCAAGTGCAGCTTATTTCAGAGTGAGGTACATTACTTAGGGCATGTGGTCTCCAAGGATGGCATAGTAGTGGATCTAGAAAAGATAAGGGCCATCTTGGAGTAGGCAGCTCCTAAGAATGTGGATGAGGTGAGATCATTTATGGGATTTCCAGGTTACTACAAGAGGTTCATTAGGAACTTCTCACGCATTGCATATCCTATTACATCATTGCAAAGGAAAGGTAAGAAGTTTGAATGGACAGAAGAATGTGAGGCTAGTTTTGAGCAGCTTAAGCAGTTGTTGACACATGCACCAGTAATAAAGATTGTGGATCCAGACAAGGATTTTGTAGTGTGGACAGATTCTTGTAAGAGAGGACTTGGTGGAGTTCTCATGCAAGAAAGGCAGGCAGTCTGCTATGAGTCACGAAAACTAAATGAGCACCCTGAGCTAGCAGTGATTGTACATGCATTGAATATGTGGAGGCACTATCTTCTTGGCAGGAAGTTTACATTGATGAGCAATCATAGTGGGTTGAGGTATTTGTTTGATCAATGAATCTAAATGCTAGGCAAGCTAGATGTTTGGCTACCCTTAGTGAGTTCAACTTCGAGATCAGATACATCAAAAGGAAGGAGAACTGGGTTGCAGATGCTCTTAGCAAGAAGGTACAAGTAAATCATATAGTAGATATGAGCTCTTGTGGGACATAGTCACAAGATAGGATCTTGCAGGTAGTACAGCAGGATGACAACTACATGGAGATCATGCACAATCTACAACAGAGCATAGGTACAGGTACAGGTGCAGGTGAAGGTATAGGTGATCGAGATGTTGACTATTGTCTCACGACATATGGTTTGGTGAATTATAGTGAGCTCAAGAAGCTTATCTTGAGGGAGTTTTACGCCAAGCCATACTCGAGTCATCCAGGATATCAGAAGATGTTGACGGCAGTGAAGAAGTTCTACTATTGGCTGAATCTGAAGAAGGAAGTGGCAAAGTTCGTGGCTAGATGTTTATATTGTCAGTCGATCAAGGCGGAATGTAAGCATCCAGGCGGTTTACTACAACCTATAGTGATTCCAGAATGGAAATGGGAGATCCTTTCCATGGATTTCATTACAGATATTCTAAGGAAAGTGAGGCAGCACGATTCTATTATGGTCATGGTCAACATGTTGAGCAAGGTAGCTCACTTCATTCTAGTAAAGACTACATATTCAGCCAGTTAGGTAGCATAAGTGTTCATTAGAGAGATAGTGAGACTTCATGGTATTCCAAAAAAAATTGTGTCGGATAGGGATGTAAATTTCAATTCCAACTTTTGGAAGGAGCTATTTGCAGGTTTGGGTATAGAGTTGGCCTTCAGTACAGCTTATCATTCACAGACAGATGGACAGATAGAGAGGGTCAATAGGATCTTGGAGGATATGTTGAGGATGTATGTGATGCACGAGTAGAAGAAATGGGACGAGTATCTTCCATTGGTTGAGTTCGCATACAATAGTGGTTAGCAGGAGTCATTGAGGATGAGTCCTTTCAAGGCATTGTATGGGCGAAGTTGTAACACTCCCATCAGCTGGAGTGATCCAGTGAACAAGGTACTTATTGGACCAGATATGTTGGCGGACATGGAGCAGGAAATGCAGGTTATAAAGAAGAATCTAAAGGCAGCACAGGATAGACAGAAGAGTTATGCAAATCAGCACAGGGTGTTCAAGGAGTTTCAGGTTGGGGAGCATGTGTATTTGCACATCAAGCCCAAGAAAATCTCTTTGAGGATTGGTTCATGTGTCAAGTTGGCACCACGGTATTACGGGCCTTTTGAGATCCTTGAGAGGATTGGACCAATGGCATATCGACTTGCACTGCCTCCAACAGTTAAATTCCATGAGGTTTTCCATATTTCATTGCCTAAGAAGTATATAAAGGATGTTTATCATGTTATTGATTGGTCTATATTGCACTTGGATCAAGAAGGAGAGTTCCAGACGGAGCCTTAATGCATATTGTAGTGAAAACATCTCATACTCAGGAACAGAGCCATAGAGCAAGTTAAAGTGCAGTGGAAGCACTTTGGGCCTAAAGAAGCTACATGGGAAATGGCGGATCAGATGCGAGCCTTGTATCCTTCATTATTTGATAGTTGAGGCAAAGCAGTTTTGGTTTGATGTTGGCATATGTTTTATTGATGTTATGGTATATGTATGTATATGTATACGGATGTAAATACTACCATGAGCTAAGTAATAAAGCTCCAACAAGTGGTATGGGTGTCATATTATTATGGTTGTTATATTGTCATGTTGTCCTTATGTTTTCTTTTGAGCAGGTATTTCATTATAAATACTGCAACGAGCTAAGATATAAAGCTCCATGGGAAGTATGTTTTCTTTTTAGTGGTTTTGAAGAGGTCATGGGGTGATTTGACACCGAGGATGGTGTTCCCCAATGGGGAGGGTTCTGTAACAGCCCTGGTGAATATTTCATGTAATAAAAGTTAATAAAGGCAAATAAGACCATGGTTAAGGGACACTTATTCCAAGTTGAATGTTGGGAAAAGTTATCCTAGTGAGCATCAATAGATGTGTGTTTTGGCTAAGGAAAATTGGCAAAGGCTAAGGCAAAGGAATTAAAAGGAAAATGGAATTTTTGGCACATTTATTTATGAAAATAAAGGAAAATAGGAGAAAAGTAAGGTGAAAGGTCACAGGTTGCATGTGAGGAGGAAAATGAAGGAAAATAATGGAAAATGAAGAAATTAGAGGCCTCATTAATAAAAAGGATTTTGAGGATTAGTGGGCAAGATTTTGCTAACATTTTGTCAGTTCAAGTTTGGAGCTCTCTCATTCTTCTCTCTCTCTCTCACTCTCGATAACTTAGAGTTTTCTTGGAGCACTATAGCTTTGGGGTCAAGGAAGTAAAAGCAAGCGAAGGATCAAGGAAAGGAAAGCAGGATCAGGCAGGTTCAGTAGGAATACTTGTAGGTAACCTTTTGCATGTGTGATTTCCTAGCTAGTTTTGACATGCATGGTTTTGCATGTTGGTCTATTGTTCTCTTGCTGTCAGTGGCATGGTTTTACCAGGTTATGACAGTGGTTTTCAGCCTAGCCTTACCTTTTTCTGGATGCCATGGTATGTTGGGATGTTTATCTTGGTTTTGAGCTTTGGTTTGCTGGATGGATTTCGAAATCCGGGGTTGAGGTGGTCTCAAGGTTCATTCCCTAAAGGCTTAGAAATCCCTTGACTAGTTTTGTCAGGGTACATGATAAAGTCAGAGGGAGAAGTATCAGTTTAAGGCCTAGCGATCCAGGTTTGGATTGTGGTAAATCCTGAGAGACTAGTCTCAGTTTAGGGCCTAGTGATCCGGTATTGGATTGCGGTTAAGCTTGAGAGACAAGGAGACGAAAAATTACTCAAGGATAGTGATGGATTCTGGATGGCATTCCGAGTTCGGTTCAGTTGTGATCGGAGCATTAGTTTTGGTGTGATCATGTTTTGATGAGGGTGGAGGTGGTTTAGCCTCTGGATTCCCTTAGTTGTTCTTGGATTGGTTGTTCTATGAGATCCCACATTCATGCTTGGAATATGGCACGAGGGTGATTGGCTGAAAGAGAGATTTGGTTCAGCCATGTCTATGGTCGGGTGGTACGTGGAAGTCCCGAACCTAGTTGGATTTTCCTATGATTAATAAAAGCTAAGTTCTCTTACTTTTGCACTGGTTTATATGTGGATTTAATGGTTGTCATATCTCTAATATTTATATGGTTTTATGCTAGTTATAAGCATGGTTAAATGACTGGTTCATGTCATGGTTATTTCATGTATTTACTTGTAATTGTTTAATGGATGGATGCAAGACCTAATTGATGATATAATAGTTCAATGGAGAAGGAGGTGATCCTTTTGGTTATGTTTCATAAGTTCTTTCAGTCATTTTTTCTCTATCTTGTATCCTAGACCTGTAGGTTGCATTGATGCCAAGTGTTTGATAAAATGTCAGTCCCGGTTGGGGATGCTCAGGCCTAGTCCTGAGGTTGATTTTGATTTATCAACATTTTTATCATGTCTTTGATTGATTCTGGAGGTTGTAGCAAGTTTTGGGCAGAGGTCAAGATTTTGGGCTAGAAAAGTGGTTCAAATCTCAGGGTCGCTGGCACAGGTCTGCTGGGAAAAGTCCACAGTTGTTGGCACATAGGCATATGAGAGCACCTTTGGGTTGCTCGTCATTGTCTTGCCTATAGCATGAGAGAAAATTTGGGTTAAAAGGCTTAAAACATCAGTGGGACCCAGGGGCAATATGTCTGAGTGGCTGACATGTGTCCTAGGGGTGTTGTTGTTGATGTGGATGGGTATGTTTGATGTGTTCCGTCGATTCCATTTACTTAAATTTACCAAGGAGATTGAATCCCTTATAGTGACCTCTCTCATCACATGTTTTCCCTAGCTGGATGGTTGCTTGGGTGGACCTAGGAGGAGGGGGTGTTACAAAAATGACCTTGACAGATAGAGTTGTTGCAAGGGAACCATAGGGAGGTCCTCAAATCATAAATCTAAATTTTAGAAGACAACATATCCAAATCAAATAAAGAGACCAAAGAAATCCAGCTGACCAACAACAAATCAAACCTCCTTTCCAACAGAATTATGCAGAAGAAGAACAAGAAGCAACAAAAGAGCAAGAATAGGATCAGATTAATCTTTTTAGTGAGGGAGAAGTAAAGAATATTTTCTTGACAAAAGAGGAACAAGATTTTTTCTTACAATCACAGCAAGATGTCATGCCTCCATAATCATAAGACTACAAAAAGGGTTATCAAAATTCTATTATGGAAGTCCATAAGCAGTGTCTTTTAAGGAACAAGAAAGTCCCAACAAATTCTCCCAAAAAGAGCCAAGCTGATATACCTTCCACCAGTCAGATAAAGGTTGATTCTTCCAAAGAAATTCCTCAAAAACAAGATGCAACAATTAAGGAGGTGGAGTAAACTTCATCATCTTTTAATCTTGAGAGTGAAATATCAAAGATTAAAGTCTTTGTTCCATTAGTTGAATTGATGAGGAAGGATGCATACAAAGGTCAAATTTTGAAGGCATTGAAGGTAGGAGAAGGATCAGACATAGTGAATTTAAATGATGATCACCCAGAGTTACTTTTTGGGCTAGAAGTTGAGGGAGAAAGTTCTCAGGAAGGTAATGTGCCACCATTCTATATTAGCCTTAATATTCATGATTTGATATTTCATAATGCCATGTTAGATTTGGGTGCTTCACACAACTTAATGCCTAAAGTGATCATGGACAAGCTAGGGTTGGATATAACTAGACCATACAAAGATTTGTTTTCTTTTGATTCCAGTAAAGTAAAGTGTATTGGTTTGATAAAGGATTTATGTGTTACCCTACCACAAATTCCAGCTAAGAGTGTGGTCATGGATGTGGTTATTTTTTACATCCCACCAAAGTATGGTATGTTGGTATTTAGGCCTTGTGGTGCGAAATTGAAGGGCTTGCTGCAAATGGACATGTTATATGCCACTATCCCGGTATTTGGACAACCAAGAAAGTTGTATAGGGAAACTCTCATGATGTATAGGGTAAGTAGTCAAGACAAGCCGAATAATTATTTTGTTTATTCTATACATTTAGACATGGATTCATTTATATTGTATAATGATATATGCTTGGAGGATGAGGCTCAAAACAAGGACAACAAAACATAAATGAAAGAGAATGTATTGTTCAAAAATAAATCGGAAAAAAGAAGAAGGTGTGATGTTGGAGACTAAAACAGAAAATGATAATGATGAAGAAGGCTTATGGAATATGGATTTTGATGGGGCAGTTAACAAGGAAGGAGTTGGGGCTGGTGTATGGATCTTAGACTCAAAATCAGGCAGGTCAAAAACTTATTCCTATAAACTTGCCTTTGAATGTACCAACAATGTTGTTGAATACAAGGCTTTGATTTTGGGGCTGCAACTTTTGAAAAGGTCAGGAGCCAAAAGGATCTCAGTGCATGGAGATTTATAATTAATCATTAAGCAGATTAAAGGTGAGTATTTAGCCAAACACCCTATATTGAGGGCATATAGAAATGTTGTCCTAGATTTTCTGCAATGTTTTCCAGAATACCATTTGTCTGTGATTCCTAGAGATCAAAATGTGTTTGCTGATGATTTGGCCACCTTGGCTAGTACATGTAAGATACATTTTCATCCAAATAAGAAGTATGAAATTGAGGTAAAACATAGGCATGTTGTCTCAGACAATGTGAGATATTGGCAAGTTTTTGACAATGACAAGCAACTAGATAATTTTCTGCAATTGAAGGAAGAATTTGTCAATTTGCATATTGATGGGGGTAGTAGTGTTGACAGTGATAGAGATAAAATTGACTTGAATCAAATTAGAGAAAACAATGATGAGCATGAATCAGATCTTGAAGTTTTGTAGCTGAAAGACAATGTGATTCCGAGAAGTTTAGTTCCATTGGAGGAATTGTTTGATTTTAATGATGTGTCACATAAGCCTAAGATTCAACCCACTGGGTCTGATGTGGAAGACTGTAATATTGGGACTGAAGATAAGCCAAAAATTGTAAATATTTCTAAGTCTTTACCTGTGGGAGAGAAGCAGAAAGACATTAATCTGTTGAAGGATTATTCTAACGTTTTTGCATAGGGGTGTGAAGAATTGAAGGCTTATGACAAAAGTATTCTTCAACACACCATTCCTGTCAAAGAAGATCATAAGTCTTTCAAGAAGAAGCTAAGGAGAGTGAACCCTTTTTTGTTGCCCTTAATTAAGAAAGAGGTAAGAAAGCTTTTGGGTGCAGAGATTATTGTCCCTTTAAGGTTTTCTACATGGTTGTCAAATCTACTACCAATGGGGAAGAAAACTGAAGAGATAAAGTTATGTGTGAACTTTTGGAACCTCAATAAGGTTTCTCTCAAAGATAATTACCCCTTGCCAAATATGGATCACATATTGCAGTGAGTAGTTGGTTCTAGCAGAATTTCATTGCTTGATGGCTTCTCTGGTTACAACCAGATTTTAGTGCATCCGGATGATCAAGACAAAACAACCTTCACAACATCATGAGGGACATTTATGTATGTGAAAATGTCATTCAGACTTATGAAAGCAGGGGCAACTTTTCAGAGGGAAATGGATATTTCTTTTGCAGATGAAAAGTACAGGTTTATTGTTATATATCTTGATGACATTACTATGTTTTCTAAATTTGATGAAGATCATTTGTATCATTTGAAGATTGTCTTTGAGAAGTGCAAGAAATTTGGTATCTCTTTGAATCCAAAAAAGTCTCTTTTTGGAATGGAAGAAGGTAAGCTGCTAGGTCACATAATTTCAAAGGATGGCATCAGAATTGACCCAAGCAGAATTGAGGCAATCATGAAGATTGATCCCCCAAGGAACAAAAAGGAAGTACATTCTTTCATTGGTAGGATAAATTTTTTGAGGCGGTTTATTCCAAACCTTGCTGAAATCATAAGAGCCATGACAAACATGTTGAGAAAGGACAGTGAGATTAAATGGAATGTTGAAGAAAAAAGGTCATTTAGTGAGGTAAAGTCAGCCTTAACTCATGCTCCTATTTTGGCTAGTCCTGATTACACAAGGGATTTCATTATTTTTTCCTTTGCCTTGGAGCATACTATTGCAGTAGTATTGATGCAGAAAAATAAGGAGGGTCATGAGCATTTTCTCAGTAGAGGATTAAGGGATGCTTCTTTGAAATATAACATCATGGAATCATACGTTTTCCTTGGTGAACGCTTTAAAATATTTCAGAGTATATATTTTACATTCTCACATCATTGCTTTTGTTCCTAGTGTTATGGTAAAGGACATCATCACTAAGGCTGACCCAAAAGGAAAGAGAGATGAGTGGGTATCTATTATTTTGGAGTATGATATTGAGATCGAGCCAACTAACTTATAAAGGGGCAAGGGTTAGCCAAATTGATGGTTGAATCAAATTTTCATGCACTAGACATCAATTTCATTACTGATCAAGACAATGAAGAAGAAGAAGTTCAATAGGTATCCAAAAGGTTCATTTCTTCTCCCTGGTATTCAGATATTATTTGTTATGTTCTTGACCAGCGAGAAATTCCATAATACTATAAATCCGAAGAAATATAGCTCAGAACATAGAATAAAATGAGAAAAACAGCAAGTATTTTATTATTCAGAAATAGATTCAATGTTCAATTGCCTCTTCAAGGGGGCAACCTCTAGCAGAGCAGAGCTCGATTACAATAAGACTCGATGATCTTTCCTTTACTAACTAAGAATATTTATAGCTAAATGATGTCCAAAACCCTAACTACTAGTGGTCGCTTGCATAACACGGGTTAACCACTTACAATTATTAATGTGGTTTTTATTTACTCTCTAATTAAATATTAATATGACTCTGCCCATTGGGCTTATTACATAAATAAAGGGGTTAAGGTTGGACCCTAACATGCCCTCTCCCATCAAAAGCAGCCTTGTCCTCAAGGCTGAAGCTGCGAAAACTGTTGAAGAATAGTGGTCGATTCCCAAGTTGCATCCTCTAGAGAGGTGTCTTTCCACTTGATGAGGACTTCCTTGATCGTGCAGCCATGGAGATGTCTTTCATGGGTATTGAGGACCTGTTCTGGTTGGAGCCAGAGTGAGCCTTCCTCATCCAATTCGGGTAGACTGGTTTGAATTCTGCAATTGTTCCCCACCACTTTCTTGAGGCATGATACATGGAATATCGGATGTATTTTTGAAGTTGGTGGCAAGGCCAGTTTGTAGGCAACTACTCCAATGCACTAAAGTATCTGATAAGGTCCATAGAATTTTGGTGTTAGTTTCTGGCAGCCCTTTTCTTTGAGAGATGTTTGTTTATATGGTTGCAGTCTCATGAATACCTTATCCCCTTCTTGAAATGTGTGCTTGGAATGATGGTGGTTTGCTTGTTGCTTCATTCAATTATGAGCTTGATGCAGATTATCTTTGAGATGAGTTATCATGGTGGCACAGTTCTATAGGAGTTTCTCAATTGCATGCACCTTACATCATCCAAGGATATAAGAAATAAGTGTAGGTGCGAGTTGGCCATACACTGCCTCACATGGAGTCATCTTGGTGGTTTCATGATAGTTAGTATTATACCACCATTAAGCTAAAGGTAGTCATTGTACCCATTGATGTTGCTTTGCTGAAGTGAAGCACCTTAGATATGTCTCCAAACATTTATTGACTGCTTCAGTTTGACCATCGATTTGGGGATGATAGGCGAAACTTAGTTGGAGTTGCATACCTTGTAGCTTGAAAAGTTCTTACCAAAATTTTTTGGTGAAGGTCTAGGTGAAATAAAATTATAAGTGCGGACACGAATGAATTCCTCTAGCCCAATAATGGGTCTAGCCACAACAAGTAAATTCTATGGAAGATTTCCTTAGATTAGAATCAATCAAGAGGACCTACCTCTTGGTCGCTTATCCTGCTTGATGATGTCCTCGCTTGCTCACTCCAACAATCTCTTGCTTCCTTTTTCAAGTTCCTGAAACAAGTAAATAACAACAGCACACAAACAAAATAATAGATAAATTGCAATTCAACCTACTTAATGAGTCAAGAAGCATCAAGACATGAATATGTAATATTACAAACCATGTAGGAAATCAATCTATAGTTGCATATATTAATATCAAAGAGATATTACAACCATTCTTCTTGACGTCGCAATCTTCCTCTGACAAGACCAGGTTCCCACACACTTCTGCTAACAGTTCATGATGGCTTTAAACAACAATAGTTTAAAGACTCTGATCTAGGTGGATGTTGGTGGCCACCCACCTATCCCATTTGGACCCCCACAACTGTCTCTTTCAGTCTTTTCAGTTTCCTAAATTGTAGCACAGTTTACTATTTTTAGCAGTTTTTCGGGTCCTAAACTTCCGGAGCCGTTTTGAGGCCCTAAACGACGTTTTTTGGGAAATCTACTGCCAGTGATTTTTCTATCTAAAAATCATCTTTTTTGTCGTATTCCTCGGAGAGATCTTTCCAACGGGCTATCATGCGCGTCAAACGGAGATAATATGACCAATTCACGACCCCGGGAAGTTGATGTACCAACTTACCCAGAAACGGGGCCCACAATTTGGCGTTTCATCTTCTAGGGTTAGGTTTTGGAATGTGAAGGGTTTTCCATTGTTTCTCAACAATAAATAGGCCTTCGAGCCTCATTGTAACACAGTTGAAATACATGTAGCCATCACATCTCTTCTCAGAGACAAGCTACCATCGCCCTAGTTGGTTTATTTCCATTTCTGTTTGCAAGCATATTTCAGTATTTTACAGTAATGAAATGAAGTATTATTTCCGCTGCATATCTATCTTTATGATTATCTCTGTATTTTATTGCATTCCTTTTTAAATCTGGATCATTGGTATCAGAGCGGTCTGCTTTTTCTTTGATTTTTTCTTTGCATGTCCCCAACGAGGTAGGGATATAAGGAGTTAGGGCTTGAACTGGTCGAACCTTTGCAAGACCAGCCTCGCAAATCTCGACGACCTCCCATGGTGGATGAGAAGAAAAATGAGGGGGTAGGAGATCCTATCAAAATCTTGCTCGAAGAAGCCCTCGAGCGACAAAGGAATGCAATGATGGACAGCTTTGCCCAGATCCTTCAGCGGCTACCTAGAGGCGACGCATCGGCTTCCAACAGCTACTCTAGAAATGCCACGCCCTTTAAGGTACAAGTTAATTTTGAAATCCCCATCTTCAAGGGTCAAATAGACGCAGATGTCGTAGATAAATGGTTAAATCTGCTAGATGGGTATTTTTCTGTTCATGAATTTTCAAGTCAGGAAAAGATTGTTTTCGCTCTTCTCAAAGCAACCTCCCACCTCAAGGACTGGTGGGAAACCTACTGCGAGCAGAAGGATGAAAGTACAGGCTCACTGTTTTCAGCCGCACCCACTTGGAATGACTTCTGGGATGCCATCAAGGAGCAGTAATACCCTGTCAAAAGCTATGAGGACAAATACATCAAATGGACCACACTGCGGTAGGGACGAGACCAAGATGTGCCGGAGTTCACAAAAAATTTTCATACCCTTCGCACACAATTGGGTATCAAAGATTCTGAGCTGCATCTGGTACTCAAATACCGCGGCTGCCTACGCAGATACATCTAGGAAGAGATGGAGTTCTTAAACATCTCCTCACTCGGCACAGCATACCGATACGCTGTCAAAATAGAGCAAAAGTTCAAGCAGAAGAAGCGAGACTTTGGATCTGCAAATCCGAAGCCCAAAGGACAAAGCCAAGGCGGGGTGACCCAAGACAACCCCTCGAAGCCGCAAGAAAAGAACAACACCACAAAGCCAAAGAACGACACAGGAAAGTGGTGTGAGTTACACAAGAGTCCCACTCATAACACAAGTGAGTGTCGAACCAAGCAGTCGCTGGTGGCCGAGTTGAAGGCTTCCGAGTCAGATGCATGTTCCGACCCTAAGCCAGAACCTAACAAGGGGAATGGAAAAGGGAAGCAGATCATTGATGTGGAGCCCAGCGCCACTATTGCCACCACCAAGATCTAGAAAAATGAGCCCGAAGATCCAGAGGAAGGGGAGCGTCTTTTCCACTCACAGATGTGGGTGAAGGGTTCGCCGCTGCAATTCATTGTCGACAGTGGCAGCCAAAAGAACCTCATTTTAGGAGAGGTCGTGAAGCAGTTGGGCCTACCGACTACACCACACCCGCAGCCATACAGTATCGAGTGGCTTCACGAAGGGCGAGATCTCAAGTTCGCCAACAGTGTCGCCTTCCCTACAGCATCAAGCCCTTCACAGATGAGGTATTGTGTGATGTTACACCTCTGGATGTTTGCAATGTACCATTAGGCCAACCATACTTGTGGAGGCGACATGCTATGTATGAGTCAAGGCCTCGCGCTGTCATTATTTCTTTGGATAATTCATTATACAGGATACCGGAGGTAGCCCCACCTACCGCCACCTCTTTGATCACTGCCAAGAAAGGCAGCAAGCTCATCTCCCAGACTAGGAAATTCATTTTCTGTCTGATTCACTCCCAAAGTAAGGGGAAGATCGTTGCTACATCCATGACCCCTGCGAAGGGTTCCTCCACGCAGCAGCAGCAAAGGGATACGGTCATGACAAAACATAGGAACAAATTCTCCTCACCCACAGGGGTACCGCACAAGTCTCAAGTGGTCAACAATGTTTGGTTGGATCGATAGAAATAACGCCTTACTAGAACCCATCAGAAGCTCAAACCACTCCGACATGGTCCTTACACCAGTACCAAGGCAATGGGAAACAATGCTTTGAAGCACAGCATTCCTCCATCCCTTCACTTGCACCAAGTGATCAATGTGGACCGTCGTCGACCATGCTTCCCACCATTTCTGGACACATCAGAGATTGCAGAACAGCGCACTAGAGATCCAGCTCAGCAGAAGCTTCCTCATCTCAGGGAGGAACTCAACGCAATGGGGACCATTGCTTCCTAAGGGGGGATGAATGATCTAGCGGATGTTGGTGGCCACCCACCTATCCCATTTGGACCCCCACAACTGTCTCTTTCAGTCTTTCCAGTTTCCTAAATTGTAGCACAATTTACTATTTTTAGCAGTTTTTCGGGTCCTAAACTTCCGGAGCCGTTTTGAGGCCCTAAACGACGTTTTTTGGGAAATCTACCACCAGCAATTTTCGGTCAAAAAATCATCTTTTTTGTCGTAGTCCTTGGAGAGATCTTTCCAACGGGCTATCATGTGCATCAAACGGAGATAATATGACCAATTCGCGACCCCGGGAAGTTGATGTACCAAGTTACCCAAAAACGGGGCCCACAATTTGGCGCTTCATCTTCTAGGGTTAGGTTTTGGAATGTGAAGGGTTTTCCATTGTTTCTCAACAATAAATAGGCCTTCGAGCCTCATTGTAACACAGTTGAAAGGCATGTAGCCACCACATCTCTTCTCAGAGATAAGCTACCATCTCCCTAGCTAGTTTATTTCCATTTCTGTTTGTAAGCATATTTCAGTATTTTACAGTAATGAAATGAAGTATTATTTCCGCTGCATATCTATATTTATGATTATCTCTGTATTTTATTGTGTTCCTGTTTAAATCCGGATCAGACTCTTCCCTTTGGGCTTCACTCCAAACTAAACACACTTCTCACTCACACAATTAGACAGCTACAACTAATAATAGCTTGCTTGTCAAATCAAAATAGTATACTCACACTCAGCCAACACTCTAACTAGCTTGTGCTTGGGAAGAAGGGAGGTTTATATAGGAAAGATGGATGGGATATGGATCCTCTTCTCATTGGAGAAGGACTTATCCCTTGAGGTAGTTCCATCATTATAGGGGAAAAGAGCCCCAACTATCATCCTCGACCCCATCCGGCCAAACCTTTTACCAGACTTCTGTTACGAAGCTTCTAGAGATGGAAGCTTCAACTTTAATTTTAAAAAAATTCCATAACAGGACCGGCGCAACTAGAACACAGCTCATTCGCACCGATTGGCGTAGGGAATAGTGCTAATCTCTGCACATCGGCGCAGGGGAGACAAAGGCCATTAGCATCGGTCTTGTAAATTGGGTAAAATAGAAGTTTCAGGGGAAATGGTGCAAAAGGGAAATGATCTATTCATGAAGAGAGACATAATGGGAGTTTCTTCATGAGGGAAAAGCATGCGGGGTTCACTATAGATGTCCTCTAGGATCAAGGAACGAGGAGTACAGGGACAATGACAAAATTTTATGTAACAGACGCCCCCTAAAGTGACCGAACCAGAGTGAGGGATGAAATGCTTTATAAATTAGTGCAGGGAACTGTCTGTCGTAGAAAAAACTCAAGCAAGTATAGATACATATACATAGACTGATATGTCTGTCAAATGATACATGAATCGCGGCATGGACATAGCCATCCAGAGAATGATCATGTAAATAGATCCAAGTATGGGTGCAGCCATCCGTCAAAGAGGATCATAATGAAACCAAGGTATGGTCGCAGCCATCCATCTAATAGAGACATGCATATCATCATAACCATGTCACACCACTTCGCAACCTAGAATTTTTGTAATCTGAGTCCAGGGTCTTGCCCTCCAACACGACCTGATCAAAGTACAAATTCTAACATGTGAATAGATGTATTGACGTCGAACATGCTAGAAAGTCGCTTGATTACCAGTCAATGATGTAAACTGTTAACAAGCGTGAGAGAAACCACTAATAATGGCAATGGCCCTCAAGGTACTATCAGCACAATTCACGTAATGTGAATACAGGAACTGAAGTTGAACACCCGTGAAATCACTCGATCGAAAGCCAATGATGTGAACTTGTCATCAAGTGTGAAGAACTTGCCATTAAGGCATGCAAGCTCTAAGGTACTGGAAGGGAGTCTCTCAGTCAACTTCCTGGATAATGAGTTGAAGTCGATGGAAAGCGACCGTGTTGAAGGAGGGCCATAACGAATCCCACACCATCGACGCGAGATGAGAGGATGGAAAATTATTTTGGATGATACAGAGAATCAGAGGTAAGTGTAACTGCAGAAGGGTTAACTCTTAAACATATCAACGACGCAACTTGGAATTTTGGCAACTTTTGGATCGATGGTCATGAAGACATAGTAGAGATCGGATGGAAAGCAAAAATGAACGGCCCAAACCCAGGTGTTGGGTGTGGAGCCTGATTATCTTCCATATTCAAAGGTTTCAATTGAATGTATACCCCAGGAAGACTTACACCCCTCCACATGGGGGGGTGCGGGGGGGGGGGGCTTGTCCCCCTCGCGGGAGTCCGGGGCCAGCGGTCCCCCAGCGAGGGTTCTGGGGCAGCGCCTCTGAAGCTAAAAATAGATGTAAAATTTTCTTGTAAAAGTCTAGTAATTTATAATCAATATGGGTCGTTCATTAGGCGGATGATCTGACGGTAGAAGTTATGTTTAATTTAGGGTTTTTTGCCCTAGAAGGCAACCCCTCACTATATATGAGGGAATTGTATTACGTCTATGCATATTTTTATTCTGAGTGAGGAAAAGAGAGGAGATTGAGAGAAAACAGGGTGTTACAGCGGATCCGTTGTAGGTTGTATCTCTTCAGTTTGTTGGATAATATAAAAGGAAGAACTGGTTCTTTCTCCGTGGACGTAGCCCAAACTGGGTGAACCACGTATATCTGTGTCTCTCTTGTTTTATGTGTTTTCTGTGTTTATATTTCTGCAATATTTTATGTGTTCCATTGCTCCGTAATATATAATTTACTAACAACTGGTATTAGAGCCGAAGGTCTATTAGGCTGATAAACTCGCAAGAGAGAAGGGTTCCTGGTTTTAGTGGGAGCAATGGCGGAAGATGGTAGATTTAAGGTCTAAAAATTCAATGGCCAAAACTACCAGCTGTGGAAGATGCAGATGGAAGATTATCTTTATCAGAGAGGTCTGTACCTACCATTGAGCGAAAAGACAAAGAAGCCGATGAGTATGACAGACACTGAATGGGACATTCTGGATAAAAAGGCACTTGGAACAATACGGTTGTGCCTAGCGGCATCGGTAGTGTTTAATATTTCAAAGGAAACGACAATGCAGGGTTTAATGTCGGCATTGGCCAAACTATATGAAAAAACCTCGGTCTTAAATAAGGTATTTCTTATGAAGCGTTTATTTAATATGAAGATTTCAGAAGGTGGATCTATTGCAGATCATTTAAATGATTTTAATACAATTACAAGTCAATAAAGTTCTGTAGGGGTAAAATTTGATGATGAAGTTAGGGCTCTGTTATTTCTGTGCTCATTGCCAGAAAGTTGGAATGGTTTAGTTATGGCCGTTAGTTACTCTGTCTCTGGATCTAGTACTTCAAAGTTTGATGATGTTGTTGGTGCAATCCTTAGCGAGGAAATGCGACGGAAAATCTCCGGTGAGACATCAGGTAATGTTTTGACTATAGAGACTAGGGGAAGAAAAATGGAAAGAGGAAAGAGCCCAGGATATCGCAGTAAGTCAAGAAAAGGCAGATCCAAATCCAGATCAGGGATAGTGTGCTGGAAATGCAGGAAGAAAGGACACCTGAAGAAATATTACAAGTCTCAGAAGGGAAAAGAAGGAGATGCGCAGCAAGAAACTAATCATGAAGCGAATGTAACAGGTGATGTGTTGCAAGATGCTTTGATTCTTTCATTAGAAAATATTATTGATGCCTGGGTGATAGATTTAGGGGCCTCATTTCATGCCACACCTGATAAGAAAAATGTTCATGATTATGTTCAAGGAGATTTTGGACAAGTTCGATTGGGTGATGATAAACCCTGTAAAATCGTTGGAATGGGTACAGTTTTCATAAAACAACAAAATGGAAATCAGTGGCTATTGAAGAAGGTAAGGCATGTTCCAGATCTGAAGAAAAATCTAATTTCAACAGGGCAGTTGGGAGGTGAAGGTTGCGTAACTACTTTCACAGATAAAACCTGGAAGGTCACTAAAGGATCCCTGGTAATAGCGAAAGGAGAAAAGGTTGGTACATTGTATTTATGCAATGGTATTTCTAATTATGTTAATGCTTTAACCTCTATAGGAGAAGATATGGCATTGTGGCATCATAGGCTCGGGCACATGAGTGAGAAGGGGATGCAGATTCTTCACTCGAGAAATTTGTTACCAGGTTTGAAGCATGTTGATTTAAAATTTTGTGGGAATTGTGTTTATGGAAAACAAAAGAGAGTCAGATTCCTTAGAGTTGGGAAAGAAAAGAAGAGCGAAAAATTAGAGCTTGTGCATACAGATGTATGGGGACTTGCTCAAGTATCATCTCTTGGTGGCTCTCGTTATTATGTTACTTTTATTGATGATGCAACCAGAAAAACCTAGATTTATTGTATTCGAAATAAATCTGATGTATTTGATACTTTCAAGAAATGGAAAGCTTTGGTTGAAAATGAGATAGGGAAAAGGTTGAAGTGTCTCAAATCAGATAATGGAGGTGAATATTGCAGCAAAGAGTTTGATAGGTACTGTTCAGAGTATGGAATTCGCAGAGAGAAGACAGTTCCAAGAACACCACAAGAAAATTGTGCGTCAGAAAGAATGAACAGGACAATCATGGAGCGTGCAAGGTGCATGAGATTGCATGCAGGATTGCCTTTACAATTTTGGGCAGATGTTGTAGATACTGTTGTTTATCTAATAAATAGAGGGCCTTCAAGTTCCTTGGATGGTGGTATTCTATAGGAGGCATGGACAGGAAAAAAGGTAAACTACTCATTTTTAAAGACTTTTGGTTGTGAAGCCTGTGTCCACATTAACAAAGAAAATAGAACAAAGCTTGAGGAAAAATCAAAGAACTGTACCTTTATTGGATATGATGTTAATGATTTTGGTTATCACTTATATGATTATGAAAATCACAAAATAATTAAGAGCAGAGATGTAATATTCAATGAAAAGGTCTTGTATAAGAATCAGTTGCAGGAAAAGAAACAAGAAAAAGAAAATAGAGAATACACAGTGCTTGACGATATCATAGGAAAAGTGGTGGTGCCTGAAAATCATAATGATCAACAGCTAGAACAACAACCACAATAGCAACAAGCACTTCAAACACCTGAAAGTGGTGTTAGAAAATCTACCAGGATAAGTAGACCCCCTGAACGATACTCTCCTTCATTATAGTATGTATTGTTAACTGATTCTGGTGAACCAGAATGTTATGAAGAAGTAGTGCAGGTAGAAACCAGGAAGAAGTGGGAGCAAGCCATGAAAGAAGAGATGGACTCCTTAGCACATAACCAGACTTGGGACTTAGTCAGGTTGCCTGCAGGTAAAACAGCATTGCAGAATAAATGGGTTTGCAGGCTAAAGGAAGAAGATGGAGAAAAACAGAGGTACAAAGCTAGACTTGTGGTGAATGGGTTTGCATAGAAGAAAGGTATTGATTTTGATGAAATATTTTCTCCTGTTGTTAAAATGACTTCAATCAGAACTATTTTAAATCTAGTAGCAGCTGAAGATTTTCATCTTGAGCAGTTAGATGTAAAGACAGCCTTTCTCCAAGGGGATTTGGAGGAAGAGATATATATGCAGCAGCCACAAGGATATGAGGTAAAAGGGAAGGAGAAACTAGTGTGCAGGTTGAAGAAGAGCTTGTATGGCTTAAAACAGGCTCCAAGGCAGTGGTATCTAAAATTTGACAAGTTTATCTCTGAACAAGGTTATACTAGATGTCACGCTGATCATTGTGTTTATCTCAAAAGGAAAAATGATGGCAGCTATATTATATTGTTATTGTATGTAGATGACATTCTTGTTGCATGTTCTAACATGCAGGAAATAAATGTGCTCAAAAGGAAATTGGAAAACTCATTTGCAATGAAGGATTTGGGTGCTACAAAACAAATCCTTGGTATGAGAATAATTAGAGACAGGAAGAATCGCAAATTAACATTGTCTCAAAGTGAGTACATAGAAAAGGTGTTGAAAAGGTTTAATATGCAGAATGAAAAACCAGTTAGTATACCTTTGGCTAGCCATTTCAAATTAAGTAAGGAGGCGTGTCCCAAGGCTCAGGAAGAAATGGCTCATATGTCTAAAGTTCCATATGCATCAGCAGTTGGAAGCTTAATGTATGCAATGGTCTGCACAAGGCCTGCTATTACACATGCAGTGGGAGTTGTAAGCAGGTACATGAACAATCCAGGAAAAGAACATTGGATGGAAGTGAAGTGGATTCTCAGGTATTTGAGAGGTACCACAAATCAAGCATTATGCTTTGGAGATTCAAACATTGCTCTACAGGGATATTTTGATGCAGATATGGCAGGGATAGAGATAACAGGAGGAGCACAACAGGGTATGTGTTTACTGTAGGTGGAACAACTGTCAGTTGGGTTTCAAAAATCCAAAGTGTTGTTGCACTTTCAACAACAGAAGCAGAGTATGTTGTTGCTACAGAGGCTAGTAAAGAAATGATTTGGTTACAAAGGTTTCTGGATGAATTGGGCAAGAAGCAGGAGTTGGGCAAGTTATACAGTGACAGCCAGAGTGCCATACATCTTGCAAATAACTCTACATTTCATTCCAAGACTAAACATATACAGCTCAAGTACCATTTCATACGGTCAGCATTGGAATATGGACAATTGAAGTTGGAAAAGATACACACTAGCCAGAATCCTGCAGATATGTTAACAAAAGTTGTAACCGGGGAGAAACTGAGAATCTGCTCAGTTTCAATTGGTCTTCAAGTATGATGAAGAAGATGAGAAATGGCTAGGTCCAAAGTGGAGTTATTGTCTAGCAAATGAAGCAATGGTGGAGTTGTTATAATCAGTCTCCAAGTGGGAGATTGTTGGGTGTGGACCCTGATTATCTTCTGTATTCAAAGGTTTTAGCCAGATGTATACCCCAGGAAGACTGTACACCCCTCCACGCGGGGGGGTGCGGGGGGGACTTGTCCCCCCCGCGAGGGTTCGGGGGCCAGCGATCCCCCGGCGGGGGTTCGGGGGCAGCGCCCCTGAAGCTAAAAATAGATGTAAAATTGTCTTGTAAAAGTCTAGTAATTTCTAGTCAATCTGGGTCGTTCATTAGGCGGATGATCTGACGGTAGAAGTTATGTTTAATTTAGGGTTTTTTGCCCTAGAAGGCAACCCCTCACTATATATGAGGGAATTGTATTGCGTCTATGCATATCTATATTCTGAGTGAGGAAGAGAGAGGAGATTGAGAGCAAAGAGGGTGTTACAGCGGATCTGCTATAGGTTGTATCTCTTCAGTTTGTTGGATAATATAAAAGGAAGGACTGGTTGTTTCTCCATGGATGTAGCCCAAACTGGGTGAACCACGTATATTTGTGTCTCTCTTGTTTTATGCGTTTTCTGTGTTTATATTTATGCAATATTTTATGTGTTCCATTGCTCCATAATATATAATTTACTAACACCAGGAAGGTCAGGGATGTAAAGGAGGATGTCCCAACCCGACACGAAGTAAAGAGTGTCATGTTCAAGAGTGAGCTACCGACACGACTCGATAGATTTCCAAATTTTCCCCCACCATTTCTAGTGAGTACCCCAATTATTTTTTATCGCAAGCTTGAAGGGGATAGCATGTGCTTGCACTGTAAGTTCATCCTTCGGAAGAATCCGACCTAGTAAGTTTAACGAGCCATAGGAAGGAGAAGCTCATGTCCGTCATGGTGACGAATCCGGCGTTGTTTAATAGTTTAACGAGTCTGACAAAGGTGTAACTCGGTATCCTTTTCATGTTTAGAGAGTTTTAAAAAGACACAAAAGAAAACTCCACATGGTCCCTTTTCGTATATTTGTGTCGCTCAAGCCCGAAAAGGTAGAAAACAATACTTGAGAGAACCGCTTGACCATTTAGTCAAGGAGTACCTTTTTCGTAAATAGTGCCTCCCAGCTCGAAAAAGGGGTAAACATGACATTTCGCATCCATTAACGAGTTCGAAACGACAAGGGCTCGGCCATCTTTTCGTTTTTAAAGGGTCGAAAAAGAGTTGAAAGCGGACCCCCCATTTTTATTCTCTTTAATGAGTCAAAAAGGGAAAAATACTCGGCGATCTTTTCATATGAGTTTAATAAGCTGAGAAAAGAGTTGAAATATGACTCATCGCCATCGTCGAACGTCCATCACCTATCACTGCACAAGCAAGGTAAAGTGCATTATCGAGTCCACGAGGCAAAATAAGTCAACAATATTTACAAAACTTGATATTTTCATTAACAAATGAATAAATAGGGGAAAATTAAATATATTTTTACCATTTACCTTTTTACCTTTGCAGCGAAGACTTTTACCCACTTTTGCCCTAGTTTTTTCCGGAGCGGATTGCGAGAGATCGAGGAGGCCAATCGACGAGCCATCAATCCCAGGTAACAGTCGAAGCACTAAGCTCCATTTTCATGTTAATTATCTATGCTTTTAACCATTTTTTTGGATTTTTAGGAAGGTTTTTGAGAAATTATTTCGCCCTTGGTCACGCGATTTCTGGGCACGGGATCGCGTCGGCGCCGTGGATAGGGCAAAAACAAGTTTTCTCAAGGATTGATCGTTGAAATTTGGTTTTTATGTACCAAAATTGATGATTGACTCAAATAAATGGCTTTTGCAGGAGAGAAATCGTCAAAAATGGTGGATTGGAAGGAAAGAGAACACGAAGATGTGGACACCTAGGCAATGAATGATCCAAATTGCCTGGAGGCTTTGAGGGCTTGTGGGCTCCTCAATTTTTTCCTTACACCAGGGATGCGGGCCCAACCCGAATTGCTTCGGTATTTGATAAGCCTTTGGGACATCAATCATGAGATTTTTGTCATTGGGGACCAGGAGCTGGAGTTGACAACTTCAGACATTTACTTCATCACTAGGCTATCTCGTAGAGGTGAGCCAGTGAATTTGTATGGATCACGTCCGGTCGGGGCAAGCATATCTTCCCTGCTTTCCGCACATTGTCCTGAGGCCTTGAAATCCAAAAGCGGGAAGATTGAGATTTCTAGTGTACGAGATTTGACACTGAGGGTGCTTCTGTTGACCATCAACAGAGTGGCGGGGTCCCAGGTGGAACATGAGACTAATAAGTCGAAGTTCCTTTACGCTATAGACTGCACAGCTCCCACGATCTTCAACTAGGTAGAGGCCATGAAGATGAATATCAAGCGCCAGTTGTCCAAGGCGAAGGCGGGAAATCTAAAGCAATTTGGCTTTGGATCAATACTTGTGACCTTCTTCCTGGAACGAGTGCCACTATTCTAGTATTAGTTGACTGAGGTTGATCCTCCTGCACCACGCAATCCGCGAATGGCCTGCTAGAGTCGTTTGATGCCCAGGATCACTGGGGGTCAGCAGATGTCCTACCGACCAGCATTATTTTCATGGTTACGATGACAGAAAATCGTTGTGGAGGATTGGCCGTACAATGGCACTGATTTCTGTGGAGACCTGGATATGCCCTTGCCAAATGGGGAGGACTTTGATGATGAAGGTAAAAAACCAAACCAAAATTTTGATTTTGATGTTTTTTAATTGTTTTTAGTATATGCATGCTTATAAAATTTCTCTTGTGTATGCAGATGTTGGACCAGAGTGGCCAGCCGGGATGTCCCCAATAGCCAGGCACTATCCCCGTCCTATTGATGTTGTCGCCCCTTATCAGGAAGGGAGCAATAATGAGGAGGAGATTGCGAGGAACCTCGAGGGGTTGACTCATGGTATCCCTGAGTATGCTCGGATAGGAGACATGCCTCGGCGGTACCAGAGGCACACAGTGGGAGTCTCAGATCGGATCTGCCGATTGCTGAGTCACGTAGTACGAGCTGTCTCGTGCTATCATGACCACCATGCTGAGTAGTTCCTAGGTCCAGTACTTACATATTTTTTGAGGCTTGCGTGCCACGGATGTTATTGTGGACATACATATTATTTTTTGGGGTTTTGATGTATCAAACATTCTCACATATGTATATATGTTATATTTTCTTGTCTATTATGGTACAAATGGTTTGTCTTATCTTTTACATGTTTCGCAAATGTCTATCCAACACGTAATTAGCTAATGCATCTATTAATGTATTCATGCATCTAGGAATATGATGATATGTAATATAATCAAAATGCCTTTCCAACAGACGAATACGGAGATACATTCGTAATATTTGAGGGTTCCTAACGGAATATTGCCTGTTGAGTTGAAGGATGACAAGCTGTGAATCCAGGTTGACAACCAATTCTCTGAAGCCCAGAGTTGTGACTTCTAATAACAGTTCGATGACCGCATTGTATTCAACAATGTTGTTGGTTGTACGACCTACGCAGATACCTTGAAGATAAATCAACTCACCATTAGGGTTGTATATATCCCATGCCGTAGATGATAGGTATTGGGTAATAAGGCAAGTACCATCAGCGAAACCGATGTGAGGAGCTGTAGGCATCTGCAAAGCACGAAAAGCATAGTAAACAGGAAAGTTGTTTGAAAACTTCCACACAAAACCACACTGTACAGAAATGAATCACACACTAATGTACATAAGTAACCATGCAAGATGACCTAAGCATAGTACTTTTTGAGGTAAAGCCTGTTTCGGGGCTTATCGAGAGGATTTCCTTCATAATCAATAAGTTCATAGGCTCCTTTTTGCAAAACACGTTTTACAATATAGGGCTCGTGCCACATAGGTTTGAACTTGCCTGCCCCCAGCTTATCATTAGCTTGGTCATATAGCAGGACCAAATCACCCTCAGAGAAAGTGCGAGGGGAGACCGACTGGTCGAAATGGGATTTGACCCATTTCTTTTGTGCTTCAATGACCAAGGCAGCGAGACGGTGAGTCTCGTCCAGTCGTTCCAAATATAAGAGGTGTTCCTCTTGAGGTGATGTTTCAGGGAGGAGTTCAATAGCTAACTTAAGTGAAGGAATCTCACATTCGATCAGCAATGTTGCTTCCAGACCATAGACCAGTTGGAATGGTGTGAAACCAGTGGCGTCTTTGGTTGAAGTTTGGTAGGCCCACAGAGCTGAAAAAAGCATGAGATGCCAATTTGACTTGTGCATCCCAATAGTACATTGAAGCATGGTGACCAAAACTTTGTTCACGGCTTCAACTTGGCCGTTGGCTTGAGGGTAATATGGGGTCGAGCCATCATGGCGCAAGCCCAATGCAGATGTCAGTTCTACCATCATGTAATCTCTGAAGTGGGAACCATGATCTGTGACAATGGCTTGGGGTACGCCGAACCTGGAAATAACATGGTTAAAAAGGAATTGAGTTGTCGTCTTACCATCTGTTGAATATGTAGGCATCGCTTCAGCCCATTTGGTGAAGTAATCCATAGCAACGATAATGTAGCCATGCCCCCCAGCCGAACGAGGGTTACATGTCATATAATCAATGCCCCATTTGGAAAAGGGACCAACGGTAATGACAGGGTGTAGGTGAGCGGGTGGGGCATGCATCTTGCGTTGGTAGATTTGGCATTTGTGACACTTGCGGACAGCAAGAATGTAGTCTTTGAAGATGGACAGCTAGAAATAACCAGCGCGAAGGATTTTCTAAGTTGTAGCATAACCAGGCATATGACCACCACATGCCCCAGAGTGGCAATCACTAAGAACTCTTTTAGCTTCCTCAATTGTGAGGCATTGGCGAAGAACAGAATCGACACTGACACGGTATAAAGTATCACCAATAATGCGGTAGGGTTGAGAATGATGTTGAATCCTTCAACGATCATCTTTGGTCAACGTGGACTGAAACGTGGAGGTTTGGAGATACACGATGATATCACTGTACCATGGATCAAGGGTGCTAATTAGGAAAAGGGTCTCATCTGGGAGTTGTTCATCTGCACTAGCAGGGAGAGCTTTGGAGGGGAGGGAACAGATCAATTCTGCGAAAACAAGTGACTTCTTGGATTTGGGCATAGTGAAGACCAAATTGAATTCTTGCAGGACAACGATCCATTTAGAATACTTTCCCCCCAGCAACTGATGAGTCGGGATGTAGGTCATAGGGTTGCATTCATAAATCACAGTAGTCGTTCGTAAGAGAATATAATGCTAAAAATGTTGAACCACCTGGACGGCGGCCAAAGCTAACTTCTCAACATGTGCATAATGAGTTTCAGTGTCGAGGAGATTCCAACTCAGGTAGTAGATCACATCTTCAGCACCTTCGTCATCGTCTTGGACCAACACCATAGTTATGGTGCTAGGGGCTGCGGCTAGGTAAAGGAAGTAATCGCGATAATAATCTGGCAGTGCAACAGAGGAGCATTTATGAGGATAGCCTTAAGATCATCAAAATATTTTTGGGATATCTCGCCCCATGCAAAGGGTGTTCCTTGTTTGAGCAACCGGGTAAATCCCGTAACTAGCCCGACGTAGTTGGGTATAAAACAAAAAAGAAAGTTGGCCTTTCCTTGAAGGCTCTGGAGTTGGTGCAGTGAAGATGGAGGGGTTAAGTTTACAATGGCCTCGACTTTTAGTGGATCCAGGCGAATCCCATCCTTGGAAATGATGAGGCCGAGGAGTAATTCTGATTCTACGGCGAAAACACATTTGTGTGGGTTTAATCAAATGTTGTAGTGCCTGCAGCGTAGAAAAATCTGCCGAAAGTGGTTTGGGTGATCTTATCGCTTACGAGAACAGGCAGGAAGGTCATCCAAGTAAGGCTAGAATATGTTGTGAATGTCATGAAACGCATAGGACATTGCCTGCTAAAATGTGGCCCCATCATTTTTTAGGCTGAAAGGGAGCTTCTTGTATGTGAACGTACCCCATGGGCAGATAAAGGTTGTCTTCTCTTGGTCATATGGTGTGATATTCATCTGGTTGTAAAAAGAAAAACCATCCATGAAGGAAAAGATCTAGCTCCTGGCACATTCATCAACGATTTGATTAATGAAGGGAGTAAGATAGTTGTCTTTAGGACAGGCACGATTAAGATCTCGATAATCCACACAAACGCGGATCATGCCTTGTTTCTTATTCATCGGGACAATATTGGACACCCAGTCTATAAGGGGAATGGGATAAATGAATCGAGCTTTTAGAAGCTTTTTGACTTCGCCCTTAATAGCAGCGGCCTTTCTAGGGTGCACCGGACGAAGCCGTTGGCGAACGGGTTTCGCATCCGAATATGTTGGTATTTCATGCACCACGATGCTGGGATCAATGCCAGGCATTTCTTCATAAGAACATGCAAACACATCACGGAATTCCTGAAAAAGACGAGTATATGTCTTGATCTCATCTGGAGAACAAGATACCCCGATATGAACGTGTTCAATGATACCGGGTTTGATAATGTCAATCGGCATCGTTGGGGTAATATTACCCCAATTTCCTTCCGACGATACTTCATGAGTAACCGTCAGTGGTGGAAATGGAGAAGAGGACTCTTCTAAAGAGGTAGACATGATTGCCAGGCGAGGCAGGAACGAGGAGTGATGGTGGGTATCGATCCATGGCAATTCCTCGAGAGACATGATTTCCATGATACCTTCATCGGCGAGGAAGGTCTCGGCTAAGGGATCGGATGATTCCAAAGTGCCAAGGCAGGGGGATTGAGAATACATATTGAGAGAGGTCTTCAAGATATGAGAATCAAAGGATGCAGAGTTCATAGCTGAAACAATTTCCACGTACTTGACTTCGGCGGGACTAAGCGGCATGACGTCGCTCCAAGCATCAACCATATTTGGCACAGGTATGACTCAAGGATCAGATTTAACCGAGATCATGTTGACAGAGGCAACATGAGGAGGTAGGAGAGGAAAAATCCCATTAAGGCAGAGTCTTTGAAGAGACCTACCCCCACACTCTCAAATGGAGCACCAGAGTGCTTGACATATGGAACATTGCCATCAGATGAGGAAGAGGCAAAGAAAGACAATTGATCAATGGTGACAATCCTCCCTTGATGGGGAAAACGGATCACACGAAACAAAGAGGAGGCCACGGCATGCATGGCATGAGTCCAACTTCGGCCAAGTAGAAGATTATAATTGAGATTAGCGTCAAAAATCTCTACTTCGACTTGCACTATCTTACCTTCTAGGGTGATGGCAAGGTTGGGTAAAACACCGAAGGGTTGCAAATTGTGCCCATCGAAAGCTTCCAAAGTGTTCAGAGACTGGTTCAGTGTAGGGGAACCAATAGCCTTCCAACACACAGTTGACATGATGTAGGTAGAAGCACCTTCATCAATGACAGTGCGGTGGATGGTCTTTTCATTAATGATTACCTGAATAAGAAAGGAAATCTGATGAGGGAGTCTCGGAACATGGTTCTCTAGATTGAAACAGATCAAATTAGAATCGGTGGGATCGATGCCCCTAATAGTTGACGGTAAAGATTTCCACTGTGATGGGCAGCTTTGGAGTACCTTGATAGCCGACATGGCTAACGGCGCCTGAGCCAAATCTTCAACAATATTGTAATGCTGAGTGGCTTGGGCGTTGGGATTGTACAAGGATTTCCTTAGCACACCTCGAGAGGGTGGTCATGGAGCGGAATCAGGGTTAGGGCGATCGATTTGCAGAGGGATAGAACTCGGGGTAGAAGAAGAAGGTGGAAACTCTTTTTCTTTCCCTATTGTGGGAGCTAGAATTTGATAATCCTTCGATCGAGTAGCCACATCAATGGTTGTGCTCAGCATGAACACTTGAGATCCAGAGGAAGCATATCGAGGTTGGTATACCATTTGCATCTCCTGAGACGGAAAAGGTTTTTTGAGGACAGCAGGAGTCCCTTTGAGCAATCGACTAACTTTGGATCGTCGTGGACAATCCTTAGTATAGTGATCCTCCTCGCAAATGAGGCAAGGATATTTAGGCTTCCATTGCGATGATTCGCCAACAGACAATTTGGGAGGACCTTGTTTTTGGGCATCGGCTTTAGCCTTGCCTTTGCCTTTCTTTTTTCCTTTCGAGGATTTTTCCGCTACGGTAGACTGGATAGTGTGGACCTCTGAGGTTTTACCAGGACCTGGAGGGTTTTGCGATGAACAGTTGGGAGCAGTATTCGAGACCGACTTCGATTTGGAAGAAGTTTTGATAGGAGCTTGGGATATTGAACCAATAACTCCATCAATGGGAGGGACAGCGGTGACTTTGATGTCACAGGATCGGATGATGGCCACGGAGCATTGGGTAATAATTCGTATAAGGTGTCAGACTGAGAGTAGACCAGGTCCAAGTACTGGGCACGAGCGATGGCTTGCTCTTCAGTGACGCATCCACCCATGGCTATATCGTGAGCAATTGGGGCTATGAACGATTTGGTAAACCATTCAGTGAGCAACTGATCAGCTATCTCGAACTTGATCAGTTGACGTCTACGTCTCCATTCATGGATATGATCAGAGATGTGTGTCGTAGTGTCTTGCTTAAGTGATGTGAGAAGATAGGTGCCCATTTCATAATGAACTGGCAACTGAAAATGCGTGAGAAAGGCCATGGCTAACAAATTGAAGTCATGAAAAGTACTTCGAGGTAGCTCGATGTACCATTTTGTTGCAACACCCATAAGTGTTCATTGGAAAAGACGAAGACAAATGGAATCATCCACGTATGAGTTCAGCAAGCACCAAAGGTGATATGTCATCACATGGGCCTAAGGATATTCTTTAGCTTTCCCATCGAACTTGGGGCAATCACTTGGTATCTTGGACGGCACCAGAGGCCAGTACGACGAATAAAGAATCAGATCATTCGTCAGATGTGATAGATCCAACAACTCAAGTGTAGCTAAGAAAGCTAATTGAGTGTTAAAAGGCATGAGAGGTCGATAGGTGCACCCGTAAGGAGGCTCCCATCCCTGCTGGAAAGGATTTTGACCCCACAGTGGGGGATTTTGGCCATATGGCATCTGAGGTTGCCCCCATTGTGGGTTACCTTGACCAAAGGGAGGATTCGGACTAGGAATACCTTGAAACTGTCCATGCACAGGTTGTTGATAGGCAACATATGGGTTAAAAGGCTGCTGAGCCTGTTGACCTTGGACATGTGGGTATGGGACCTGTTGTCCTGGAACATAGGGTTGTTGGGCCTGTTGTCCCTGAATAAGAGGGTTCTGGACCTGCAGTCCTTGGGCATAAGGTTGATACGCTTGTTGCCCTTGGACGTAGGGGTTCTGTACCTGGTGCCCTTGACCGGTAGGATTCTGAACCTGTTGGCCTTGGACAAGAGGATTCTGCACCTGCTGCTGCAGGACTTGACCTTGAACCTATCCCTACAAGGGTTGCCCTTGTTGATAGGTATACAAGGGTTATTTGTTGCCCAGGATGGTTTTTCTAACCTTGCAGTTGCAAAATTTGTCCCTGGTTTTGTAGAGGTTGGCCCTGCGAGGGTATGGGTTGAGAGGTATGCAGAGCATATTGCATCTACTACTACGCGGTTTGCTGCAACTGTTGGAAGGACTGACCTTGCAGTTGTTGTAGGTGACCTTGTTGTGGGATAATCTACCCTTGCTGTTGCGCGGAAAGCCCTTGCTACAACAAAGGTTGCCCTTGTGGTAACAAAGGTTGCCCTAGTTGTTGCAAAATTTGCCCTTGTTGTTGCAAGGGTACTTGAACAGTGCCCAGGAAATTACTGAACTGAATCTGGTCGTAGCCAGGCTGGATGTACTGCCCAAACGGGATGGTGTAAGGTTGATTAACCAATCCTTGAGAACCATATGGAATGTAAGGATTTTGGTATTGGACCTAAGCCCCATAAGGCTGTTGATACTAAACATTGTTCGATCCAAATGGACCACCAGGATTCTGAACCTATTGGTACTGGACATTGCTTGATCTAGTAGGGTCAGCAGGGTTGTAAATAATACCAGAAGAGGGTTGGTTTATACCAAGCATGTGAGATTATGAGCCACTCACATTAGTGGCACTTGACACCATAGAGACATTCAAATTCTTCCCCCCAAATGGTGGCACAATCTGGCCACTGACTAAAGGGACAAAAGAACTGGTAAAGAAAATGTTTGAAACCACCAATTGCGACTGATGCATAATTGGGATTGATGGTACAAGAGTGTTCAGAACAGTGGCTTACACCGGAACTGAAGTAACAACTGGTTGGGAGGTCGTGTTCGTGACGAACAGACCTGACGTAGGTCTGATACCTGATGCCAAAACAGAGTTATGGTAGAGTGATGAGGCACTCGGTGTGCCCGAAACTAAGTGCCCTAAGGACACATAGCCGCATGGCAAGCTAGCAGGAATACCTTTTGAATAAGGGAAACCCTAGGGAGGGAACTGTAGCTGCAATTCTTCTCCCTCAACAGTGTGTGGAGTTTAGACTTCGCACTCATCCGGAGAAGTGATTGGAACATCGACCTCAAGTTCCATGTCTGGAAACAAACGACGACGGACAGTCAAACGTGTACTAGGGGATAGTTCCAAAGGAACACCCAGTTGATCATACGGACTGTAAGGGCGCTGTGGTGATATCTCAACAACGTCAAATAGAGGGTTCAGAGGATAGATAACCAGTCCAAGCTAACCGTCAATGGTCAGTGATTTCTCTGGAGTTCGAATGGGATTATCCGAAGATTCCGGGTCAAGACCAGCAAATGACCCTGAATCGAAAGTAGGTGGAGGACGAGATGATAATGGTTGAACACTCAAAACAATTGTGAGTTCAACATTTTGGTCATCAAAAGGCTCTGATAACTCAAGAAGTGGCTCCTCGAACAATCTTTCAGACTGAGGAGAGGAAGAGGAAATGGGCGAACCAGATGGTTCAACCACAATGACCTTGTCTTAGCCAACAGAAAAAATAACTTCAAGGCTTTAAAATGTCCTTTTAAGGGAACTCATGATTTGGTCAAAAAATCTAACAGGATGTTTTGGATCGTGGGCAATCAATTATTTAAGACGCATAAAAGATTGATTTTCTTTCATTTTTAAAGAGTCGAGAAAGAAACAAAGATGACTCTATCACTTTCGATTAGAAACGAGCTCGAAAAGACAAGTGCTCGGATGATCTTTTAAGTTTAATGAGTCAAAAAGATCAAATGACTACTCTGGATGATCTAGGTAAACAGGATTACCAGGCAACCGTGAACTGCAGAATACCTCCTGGCGAACCAAGAAGTACGAGCAGGCAATCTCCCCGAATGTTGTGTTCGGTGTATCACGTTCGCAAGGCAGCTGACTCGACTTCCTAAGGATAAAAGGATTGCAGCCTAGTGGGGTCTCTAGTGTGGGGAGCACAAATCCGTGCTAGCACTATCTAATGTCGAAGCTAACGACAGCTACTAGGTTTACAGATGCCAAAACACGTCTCTAGCCTAAACCTTCTAGATGTGATCGTTAATGTCAAATGCGCCTTAGGTAAATTGAATTCATTTTAGAGTTGATCTTGAGTTAAGTTTCAGTTTTCAGGTCTTAGCGATGCTACTCGAAAAACCTAAAATGCAACTAAATGGGACAAGACCCTTTCAATTCGATGAAATGCCTACACTAGAGAGTGTAGAAACTAATCAATTAAATGCAAACAATCAAAGAACTGAAAATGAAATGATTTTTTCCAGTTCACTTTTTTGAAAAAATAAATTAAATGAAAAATGCATTCCAATTCCTAATTTCTTGACAAGCACTTATCTATTATTCCTTTCGAAATGAAAAAATTTCTCTTCCTTTTCAAAGGCTGATGCAATTCTAGTTTCTAAGAGATGTGAATCATACTGAAACGACAAGCTAGAATTCCATATTTTCTCATGAAACAACGAGACAAACTTTCGCATATAATCTTTTAATGAGAAAAGTTTCGAGACTATGAGCTCTTCAAGCAAATGAAAACATGAAAAGAGAAGTTCATTCAGATTGACGGAGCACCGACTTTGCCAAACACAAGACTAAAAATGTAATCTATGCCGGAAAAATATGTTCAAACTAGTAAACAAAACTTTTTCAAACTTGTGCGAAAAGAGGTCAAAGTCATAAGAGGAACCAAAAAAAAAATGCAAGGAGAAAAAACACCCACAACCAAACTCAATGAGTCCACAAGTTGCTGAATGGACGACTAGCTAGATGTCTTAGTGTCTCTGACCATTCAATGACTCGTTCAATCATACAGCAAGAAGACAAGCCTACAAGCAAGAAAAACCAAACGAAAAGTAGCTTTCTAATAAGGGAGAAAAACAGTGAAAAGGCTCACAGTGTCAAAAACACAAGAGCATAACACACTGGCTAAGATTAGGGTCTAGCCCTAATCTTCACTTACAGGAACTAGCGCGACTACCTAACTGACAACAAGCGCCAGAGGCGGGTCAGCGTGACTGTTCCTCTACAATTCGCATTGATCAGCATGACTGTCAGCTGATTAAATGCGATGTCCAAGGAAAATAAGAAAAAATAAAAATAAAAAATTCAAAACAGGGTCCATATCGGCTACTATGATTTTTATACTTAAGCGAGTAAGCAGGAGAAAAGCAACAAAACAAAAGGGAAAACGTGAAACTAGCAAAGTTCTCACGAAATCATGAAATCCAAAACAAACAAAAAGATGGGATCTCCCTAGTGGAGTCACTAATTTGTGGTGAAGTAAAATTATAAGTGTGGACACGAACGAATTCCTCTAGCCTGATAATGGGTCTAGCCACAACAAGTACATTCTATGGAATATTTCCTTAGATTAGAATCAATCAAGAGGGCCTACCTCTTGGTCGCTTATCCTACTTGATGATTTCCTCACTTGCTCACTCCAACAATCTCTCGCTTCCTTCTTCAAGTTCCTGAAACAAGTAAACAACAACAACACACAAACATAATAATAGACAAATTGCAATTCAACCTACTTAATGAGTCAAGAAGCATCAAGACACGAATATGTAATATTACAAAACATGTAGGAAATCAATCAATAGTTGCATATGTTAATATCAAAGAGAGATTACAACCATTCGTCTTGACGTCGCAATCTTCCTCTGACAAGACCAAGTTCCCACACACTTCTGCTATCACTTCATGATGGCTTCAAACAAAAATAGTTTAAAGACTCTTCCATTTAGGCTTCACTCCAAACCAAACACACTTCTCCCTCACACAACTAGATGGCTACAACTAGTAATAGGTTGCTTGTCAAATAAAAGTAGTATACTCACACTAAGCCAACACTCTAATTAGCTTGTGCTTGAGAAGAACGGAGGTTTATATAGGAAAGATGGATGAGAGATGGATCCTCTTCTCATGGGAGAAGGAATTATCCCTTGAGGTAGTTCCATCATTATAGGGGAAAAGATCCCCAACTGTCATCCTCGACCCCATCCGGCCAAACCATTTACCAGACTTCTGTTATGGAGCTTCTAGAGATGGAAGCTTTAGCTCTAATTTAAAAAACTTTCCATAATAGGACCGGCGTGACTAGAACACATCTCAGTTGCACCAATCAGCACAGGGAATAGTGCTAATCTCTGCACATCGGCGCGGGCGAGACAAAGGCCATTAGCGCCAGTCTTGTAAATTGGGCAAAACAAAAGTTTCAAGGGAAATGATATGCTCATGAAGAGAGACATAATGGGAGTTTCTTCATGAGGGAAAGCATGCGGGGTTCATTGTAGAGGTCCTCCAAGATCAAGGAACGGGGAGTATAGGGACAGTGACAAAATGTTGTGTAACACCATCAGTTTGGGGATGATAGGCAAAACTTAGTTGGAGTTGCATACCTTGTAGCTTGAAAAGTTCTTGCCAAAATTTGTTGGTGAAGGTGGGGTCACGATTAGACACAATGAAAGTTGACATGTCATGCAGTTTGAAAATATGGTCCATGAAAGCTTGAGCCACCAAAGTGGGGGTAAATGGGTGGGGTAGAGTGCAAAAATGAGCATATTTAGAAAGTCTGTCCACAACCACCATGATGACGGATTTGTTGCTCGACTTTGGGAGACCAGTGATGAAATCCATGGAAACATCCATCCAGACAGAGGCAAGGAGTGGAAATGGTTGTAAGGTTCCCAATAACTTGATTGTTTCTCCTTTGTTGCATTGACACACATCACATTCAGCTACAAAAGTAAGAATATTATTTTTCATGCTAGTCCAAACAAAAGAACGACGAGCGCAAGCATAAGTATTTAGAAAGCCCCACCTATTCTACATCATTTGTAAGCCCCACCTGGTATGACAAATACTAAGGCAAGATTCCTAAAATTGAAAATTGTTAGATTTTGTGTTATAAACCAGTCTTTGTATTGGAAGGATGCAGGAGGCATACTGCTGAATTGTTTATTTGAAATGAAACAAATCAAGTAATGGAAGAACTTCATAAGGGTGACTGTGGAGGCCATGTTTTCTAGAAGACTACAGCAAATAAGATTCTAAGAGCTGGCCTTGATTGCTTAGTGATGTTAATTAAAGAGTGTCTACTTGTCATGAATTCCAGATTTTTGAAGGTAAGAAATGTTGGAAAAAGTAATTATGTTCGGCCTTCAATAATGTAGTTATCAAAAGAATAAAGAAAAGAATTATTATTATTATTATTATTATTATTATTATTATTATTATTGTGACTTATTAAAGCATGGGTTTCATGCTTGGGTCACCATGTTTTAGGTCAAAGTCCCCATTAAGGACTTCTAAGATTTATTCTGAGTCTATAGAATTATTATACATTTAAAGAGACCCTTATTGGGCTTTTGAATCATGTAAAATGGTTAAGTATTAAGTCAAATATGAATTATGTAAGCTCCACACCATGTCATCCTAAGAGAAGATCAAGTCAGCCTAAGGACCCATTTGACCCCACAAGAAGGCTATAAAAGGAAGCACATCGAATTCATTTGGAGCATCTCTCTCTCATCAAGTTCGAACTCTCTTATTGCTGGGTAGAAGTGTAAAGTTCTCTTGTATCTGGGAAAAGGTGAGAAGTTTGTTTTCAGGAAGCCGAAGTGAATGTGAGTTTAGGGGAATCTAAGGAGACAAGGAAAATCAAAATGTTAGTGGTGGTCTCACTATGTTTCGTGCTTTGGGTTGGGATATCAAAGTCTTCCAAGTTGGACTATTGCCAGAAGCTGTCAATTGTCATAAGTTGTTGCATAGTCAAAGTTGTTGGGAAGAGGTCTAACTTCTGGGCGCTGACTTGGTGTGGAGGGAATCTTTGGTCTTTGTCTAGGGTAAGAGTCTCAAAGAATACTATTGAAAGGAAGATACTTTTACTGGGTTTTCCCCTCGAGGGGGGTTTTTCCCAGGCATGTGCCTACATCCTGTGTCCATTGTTTTATGTGTTGCTTCTTTTGGTAATTACTTGATGAACTAAATAAAGAAGATATAATAATAAGGAACATCACAAGTAATTATCAAGGTAAAGAAAATCTTTACTTCCTTTCTGATTTTCCAACGTGGTATCAGAGCTTTGGTGAAGAAAGAAGAAAAAGGCAGATCCATTCATAAGAACTATCTCAGGGAAAGAGTCTATTATATTCAAGGAAGATGTCTAACTCAATCAAGGGTGAGAACAAACTTGAAGTAGCATCTAACTTCAGATCCTAAAAGAAGAGGACTAACCTAATCCTCTAGAAGAACAAGGTGTTGGACGAGGTAAAAGGAAATATAAAGAAGCCTACAGAAGAAGCCAATGATGTCGACAAAGAAAAATTCAGGGATTTAGGATTAGTGGCTATGACTTTGTTGACAATCTTGTCCCATTCATATCTAACCTCAATCATGCTCAAGAGATTGAAGGGACCAAGGAAGAAAGTTGACAAGTCTAACATAGAGTGTTATCAATGTCATAAGAAGGGTCACTACAAAAGTGATTGTACCAGGAATCCAAAGAATAAGAAGAGAAGAAGAGATCAAACCAGCTTTGTTGAAGAAGGAGACCCAAATAAATTCAATCCAAAAGAACCCGACAAAAGAGACTTACACTACTAAGTCCTTTGCTTATAGATTTACATATCTTGTTTTATATGTCTTATAATCTATAGGGTTTTAACATATTTTGGAAAAAACATTTTTGTATTGTTTTAAGTTTGTAGGTTTCCCTCAAGCTTTGGAGGGAGCTCCCAACAACTCCCCAAGATAAGTATCTCATGTCTTTTTAGTTTTGGGTTCTGTTGACGGGCCGAAATGTATCGCCAACAACTAAGGGGGTCTCCCGGGTGTAAAATCCCAATTAGATCACACACCGTTTGGGATAGGAGCCCCCGGCTACCACCATGAATGTTTCCGCTCTTGGTTATCAAATTAGAAAGTGTTAGAGTGGGGACAAGAATGAAATACTCAGGTAGTGAAAGAAAATCAAGCCAAGATTGAAAAATTGTAGAAATAGTTACAAACAAGTTTCATCAACAATAAGAAGAAATATGCCACGAGGGGGATCAGTGAGCTAAAACCCAATCAGACATACACTAAGCAGGAAAATGACAGAAGTTAATTGCAAAGTAGTTCACAATAGGTCACCAACATGGTGAGGAACAAATAAACACATATTCCAAAGCATAACATACATGCAACCACTATGTAATAATGCATAACATATTGCGTGTATGAAAGAGCACATATGAACATAGTGAAGTATCAGACAGCTAATACAACCACCATGAGTAAGCATGGGAATCGATGCCAAAGATAAAGAACATCTTATTAATGCCTCTGCAACTTCAAATACATATCACGCAATTGGTCAAAACCCAATAGTGGAACATGGGTTGTTCATAGTGTCGCCCAATGCCAAAACCCTAGCCCCACTGCAAATCCACTCTACTAGCTACTAAGAGCTTAGTGTCTCTAGCTCTCAAGCATAAATAAGCTATCTATCCTAGCTTCAACTAAAGTGCTAAAGTCTCCCTCAGTGAGGCATGGTGGTACATTTATAGAGATGAGGTGATTGTTCACCTAACGTGACCCTTAACCTCCCCTCGTGACTCTTGAACTTCCTTACTACTCTCTCATGCCAATTGCCTAGTACATGCTCCATTGATCTCGACATGATCATTGGCACCATGATGAGAACCTTTACATATTGATAGAAGAGAGGATGTAAGGAGAGAGGAAATTTTTGAGAAACCCTAGTGTTGGATCTCATTGTTGGAATTGTTGTGACACCATGAAGGCATGAATTGTTTGACTACCTGTCATCGCACCTTGCATACATCAAATCACCTCTTATTGTTATGTTCTTCATTGAAACCTTAGTTTTGTGACTTCCGCGAAAACCCTCGCTTCCTTTTTTAGGTCAACAATCTTGCTTTTCCATGCTATCTACCATTGACATTGACACAATGTCTAAGCAGTCTTGACTTCTTCGCACAGACCAGCATTCTTATCCCCTTTCTCTATCTGCAAGAAGATAACATTGGTTAAGCATATTTATAACAAAGAATGATATCGGAAATACAACCAACTATTTGAAAGAATGACATTAAAAAATATTTAATTAAGACCCCTGTGTGGTCAATTGTTGCACCACAGTATTATTAATGCATGTTTCCTTTGGAGGGTCCTCTTGGATTCTTCAATCGTGTTTTGTAAACCTATTATGACCCATGGGACAAGCGTTGAATATAGCCACATGGTTCTGCATTTCCAATAGTCCTATTGTCTTGCCAAGTTTTGGGGACTAAAAATATCTATGCAAGGTTAATTTCTCTAAACTTGAGTAGACTCGTGGGGCGTCTATGTTGTTTGGTCCCTTTCATGTTTTTCATCTAGCCCCTTCAATGGATTCTTCTATGCTCTTACTAAGACCTTCTCCTACCTATTTTCTTTTTAAAATAGGGATGTGCACATGTTCTTATTACAACATCAAATTCATCCAGTAGCATCCGATAAGCATCCTTAGGACATTTGTCGACAAAGTTGATTTTGTTTATGCTGACAACACGGCCTCATGTGATTTGTTTGTTCCTTGGTGTTATACAAACCTCCTGTGCTCTTAATATGATGTGTTGTTCCATATCGTTCGAAGAAGGGGAAATTGTGTGTATTCAAGCGGATGCAACTTAAATTTTATCGTGCTTCCAGGCTAACATGTTGACAATTGCACTCGATGATGGCTCAATACATCATATGAATAAAGGTTACAGACAGCAAGTCACATAGTCGCATGAGAGATATAGGGAGGATAGGTCGTTGTCTATTTTCCATTGTTACACAGGGACATGCTCCTGAGCTCCCACACCCCAAGATTGCGATGTGCCCTACAAAACATGTCCTGATATCCCCCAATTCTCGAAGCCCAAAGCAAAATGTTTGCTAAGAATGAAGGATGTTTAACATATAGGGGCACGCCCAGGGGTCCGCACATGAAAATCGTAAGGCCTAAACCTGTTATTGTAATGGCCTTCAAAAATAATCAATGTCACTTACCATGACATCCAAGGCTTAAGCGGTAGGGCATCCTTGTCTAATAGACTTAAATAGATAATTTCAATCTTAAACATGTCTTGCGGGCCATGCAAAATCCTAGAGTATAGTATTCAAATAATTGGAATTGCTCGGTGAAAAAAACCCTTAAAAATGTGTCGAGATCTTGATGGAATCCCAATCAAAGAATACTCTTTTGCAAGCGCCTTGGCTCTTGAAGCATTAAACACTACTCTTTTCAAGCACGTTCCTATGACCTGGCGACTTGGAGAGAGATCGCAAATTCATGTAGTCGCATGTGAGAGAGCGATCATAGGTCGCAGTGTCTTTCAAGCATAATCTTGTGGCTTGGCGACTTGGAGGAAGATCGCAAAGTCCCGACATAGATAGGTCACATCTCCGAACCACTTTTCCAGGTTCTTAACTGCGACTTTGCGACCTGAAGGAGGCCACGACTCATGGAGGTCGCACAGTCGCACCGCAGTCTATGTCACACCTCTTAACCACCCGTCTGAGGTCTTGGAATGCGACTTAGCGACCATTAGTCACACGGTCGCATTTTGAGCACAGGTCACACTTCTAGTTGCTTCCCTAAGGGCGCAGAATGCGACTTAGCGACTAGTGAGAGAGAAAAAAAATCACTTTTGAGCCAAGTCTAAACAATCCTGATCTAGGAAGACAACCTCAGATGAAGTGCATGATTTCATTATTGTGCAACCAGGATCCTTCTAGCAACTTTGGAAACGCTGAAAGAGTTTTGAAATGTTTCTTCTTACTCCCTTAGGGATCTCAAGCGCAGTGCTTTCTTTTTGGTGAGTGGATCCACGTGGTTGAAGTCTTGACATCCCTTGATCTTGACATAATGTGAATTCACTAATGGCATGTGTTGTATGGACAGGGGCAATCATTTATGCGAGTGATTCTGCCATCGGAGTTTTGAGAACTCTTACCAAACATTTCCCTTGTTTTATCCAAATCTGGAAGAGTTATCAATGTTCAGTCCCTCTCATCCCTTCTACATATCCGTGGCTCAGAATACTTCGATGAGAACATGATTTCAACCTCTATGTGCGCATATCTAAAATTCTCATCTGCCATGAGAATCGTGGTGTGTGATTCTCAATTCGTTGTTACATAATTGCAAGTTTTGAATTTGTTCCCATTTTGTGTGTAGTGACATGGCATGCGTTCTGTTGACCTTTCTCATGACCGGTGATGGTGCCATCGCATTAGCTTCCCACACTGATATTCCATGTATATCGACCGACACAATATTTATTCCTTTTGTTCTGGTGGTCCCCTCTTAATGGTTGAGAGAAAACCGGTGGGGAGTGTGCCATCATTCATGCGTGTTTTAAAATGAATTGCAGCCACTTTCAACGTGAACTGGATATTTGTGGCATAACGTTGTCTCTTTAGTGTTAGTTACGCTACCTCTTCTTGTTTCCTTTTGCTTTAGTAGGCCATCATATTGAAAGTGTTTGACTCATGAACGATATCTCAAAGAGTGGCAACATGACAACATCATGATCTACGATGGTGCGATATCCGGGTTTATGAAGATTGGCGTGAGTGAACTCCAATATCATATTCACCACACGTATAATTTTAATAATATGGTAAATGGATCACGACTGAATATGGCCCATTTCTGGCTACCTAGGTTCCTTACATCAGATCACATGTTTCAAGCAAGCACTATGTTAATCCTTTCTTTAGTTCCAAACAATGTTTCTTTTGTTCCATGAGAGAGTACTCAATGCCATAATCCCCACTATCATCTTTCTCATTAAGCCATTGCCTGGTTCATATGGTATATTAAATCCATCCTCTTTATATAATCTTAGTGGTGCCGTGTTAAGGGGCACGTTCAACTAAGTCCCTGAAAAAGAGGATGTAATGAAAACAATTTAGCTTACACTATTGACACTTTCATCTAAGAGCATGAAAACGAACTATTTTCATATGAGAGAATGAAAGCAAACAAACAATATTAAAAATAATTTATTCAAGGAGCATGAACCATAAATAATCCAAATTAAGGTGTTATGGGTTGCATGGGTTGAGTGAGTCGGGCTTTACTTGGGAGATCAATCTAAACATGGACGCAAAATCTTAGAAGCATGTGTGGGTATGCATTTTGTAATGTGAGGGTTGATCGACGGTGAGATTGGGTCCTTGGTCATGATGACATAGGGATCTAAATATGCATGAGGGGGGGGGGAGTAGTTTCATAAACCCTAGTGCGATCAAAAGATGCTCTTACAATAACGCAATATGTCTTTGTTCTATCACGATGCACATGGTCAAGAAACAAAGTTGGGATCGCCTGAGACTTTGAGTGCATTTCCAAAACAAGGAGTCCCTTCCCACCCTGGTGCAGTCATAGAAATGAGGCCCAACGATGCCAAGATGGCATTATGATGCTTGGTCAGTGCCAACACATGTTTATGTAAATGTAGCTAGAGGATAAGATGATGTTAGACAAGGTCGTGGGTTTATTCGATCATCAGGGTTTCAGGTGCACAAGATGGGGATCACAATACACAAACCCAAATACATTTGGAAGGGACGAGGATGATGGTGAGGCAGTGCCATCGACAAAATGTATTCCCATAAACCCTAGAGGGTGAGGATTATTTCAAAGCAGGGTTGGACCTTCAATCACATGCACCTAGGGTTACAAAGATGCTAAGGGAAAGTCATGACCCTCACAAACCCTAATGCACATGTTGAGGTGAAGGATCCACCAAGAACCTGGGGAAAATGTTCTGAAATGAATATCACCATGATGCCAATGAGAATGCACCCCTAGAGGCATGCGAATTTGGTAACAACAGGGAGGGGATCACTCTTTTGACAATCTAGGGTTTCTCCCAAACCCTAATATTGTCAATTGTAAGGGAAGCCAACTTGAATGCATGCTTGTTCAAATATGGGACATCTACTAATCACGATGCATATCATGCGAAGATGAGTTTCAAAATCATGAGAGACTCTTAATGCATCAATGAAGCCATTAACCTTCAAAACCCTAATGCGATCCTAAGGCTTATGTCTAAGATAAAGCATGGTGTGCAGATCCAATGTATGAAGCATGAGTGGGCGCATCAAAGGGGTTGGATAGGTAAGATCATGGGGAGAGTAATCGGTTGAAGGCATTATCGCAACCCTAGTAGCCTAGGGAAAGTGGTGGGGTACACACAATTTTGTATATGCCCAAAAAATTTGGGTGGTGTTGTAGCGGCTACAACAGTTGGCAAACCACTGGTAAAATCCAGTACCTCTGTCAACACCCCTGTAGTAGTCCGAGTGTGGATAATGATGCAAGTAAATATTGAACAGTTATTATGGGTGCCTCTTGTGTTTCCTTGACCTTTGCACATATGTCTTCCCCTTGTGTCATAGCTAGGTCATGTTGGTCAATAAACACCCAGTTAGAAGTTCACGCATGTTGGTAGTTGATGATGATGATGCAAAGAATGAGGCAGCAGGCTTATTGTATTTATAATTTTAAAGTAAGTTTTTGGTGTTTCTCCACTGCCAGAGGGCCTCGACAGTACCCTAGTGGAGTCACTCCAAGAAATCACAAAAAGTTGCTCCGCTGCCAGCGGACCTAGTCAGTACCCCAGCAGATTCGTTGCATTACCTCTCTGCGTAGGAAACATTTCTCGATCCTTTACCCTTTATTTAACTTCATTTTCTTTTATGTGTGAATTTTCACTTATTACTATGCGTTCATTACACCAGGGCGGATGAGGGATCTCGGCTTATTTTATGAGCAAGAGAGGTTTTTTCTTGTTTGACAGAAACTAAGAGATATCCTGATTTAGTTTTTCCTTCATGCCAAGCTTACACATCTCATATCCAGTTAACAAGTGAACAAAGAAAACAAGTCGTTGAAATAATCAAGACCATGCTGAGCACAAGGTTCAAGTTATGGGTATAGGTCATTCAAACTAATTAGGGTTCCCCATGAGCAACCTGTTCTTATCTTCCTTGTTAATAAATTACACTCGTAGTAGAGATAGCCAGGATGCAACTTTGATGATGGGTTCTAAGAGAAACTACCTATTCGAGTAACCATCACAGCCACCCATAATCATTGCACTAGGGTTTTAATCCTAGGGTTAGGTGACCATGGAAACTCTCCTAGGGTTTCAACATGCGAAGAGGTCGAAGCAATCACTTTAGGGTTTGAGCATGCACAAAAAGGTGTGAGAAAGCTATTCATAGTACCAAAGGTTCAAAAGCTTCAGGTTTATGAAGGCTCATGCAGTGGGATGCACATAGAGGGAATTTCCAGGATAGGTCAAAGGTGAGTGTATGTCGAGCAAGAAGAAAGATGCATGATGTAATGCAGCAAACAAGGTTTCCAATGTAGTGTAATGTTATGTGCAGAAGAGATCAGCTAATTATAGATAAAATAACCATGCAAATATGTTATGCACGTTATGCAACAATGAGCAATGCAAGAATGTGAATGCAAGCCAATGGAAAATTGAAATGCAAGAAACTAAAACACCTATCGTAAGGAAAACAAAACATAACAGATTTAAACCATAAAGCAAATGCTAATTAGCAAATTAATAAGCAAAACTAAAATCTAACTATTTTAAACCCTAAACCCTAATTTAACCAGAGAGGAGGTCGGGTCATGTGAAATCAAACTTCCAATGCAGCCACTAAAGTGAATCCCGACCTGCAAAACCAAAGATGACAAAAAATAGAATTTGCAAAAAAAGTTGTGCAAAAACTAAAATGCTTACCTATGAAACATGCACAACAGCAAGAAAATCATGTCTACTTACAGGGAAACGTGCCAAAAAAGATCATTCAAGGCAAACTATGACCCAATCATGGTAAATTGAATCACAAGCGTGAAATTTATAATCATCCAACCAAAACATACATCCATTCATGCTTAACCCTAAATGCAATGTAAGTGAGGAAAGATGCACCCTGCTAGCAAAGAAATCCTCCAGATAAGACCCTTCAATCCAATCGGCAACCCTATCATGATATACAGGATAATTAATTATGACTCCAAGAAGAGGGGCTTCTACTGGGTGTAACAACGATACCTGAGGATTGAAGCGTAGAAACCCTAATTTCATAAACACTAGTTTGAAGTTGTCCATAGGTTTTGTTAGGGGTGTGAGGACTTGACCTAACCATCAGTGGAAGTCAAAGTGCCTCATCGTCCTGACAAATCTCTAAACCTTCAAACAACAAGCCATCAAATATTGGTAGTTTCACAAGATTTATAGGTGAATGCATATGGTTATCATTAGCCGTGACAGGACAACTATCATCGAAAACATTGTGGATTGGATCAGATGTCTGAATATTGATAGATTGGCAGCTCAATAGATCAGATTCTTTAGATTCCCAAGAATGAACCGAATCAACCGGAAGAGTCTCAAGTAGGGAGAGGTCAGGCGATTGGCACCTTCCCATATAGGAGATTGTAAGACATCATTTGATTGCATACATTGACAAACTGTACTGGCTGGGAAACAGTCAAAAAAAATTGAGACAATGGCTAGAGTACTTCCTTCAGCAAACAAATTAGGGTATAGAGGTTGATGCACATCAGCTGAAAGGTGATGGAAAGATTTTCTCAAAGAGACATCGCTCGAATCACAGGATTTCCAATATGAGCTCGCATTTGGAAATATGCTGTTGAGAGGAGTGTGATGTGCAGAAACCCTAATTCGACTTGGTTCAGGGGTCTCATCAAGAATGTGAGAACCTGACATAACCATTAGTGAAAGCTAAAGTGCCTCAACTTCCTGATGAGTCCCCAAACATTCAAAAGGTGAATCATCAAATTTTGGTGGCTTCGTAGGATCAATAGATGGATACGAATGATAATCACCAGAGGCATGAGTGAATATATTTTCAGTATAATGAGAATCACCAAAACCACCAGTTTGATTAGGTTGGGTATCTGACACATAAGGCTCTTCTTGGATTGAGAGTGAAGAGGGATTAATGAGAGAACCATCTTGAACTGGGCGAGATGTAAGGCCCTCTTCTTCACCTGTTAAAGACTGCGAGTGGAAAAGATCAGGCATAATAGATTCAAGATCTGCATCCCTTAACCATGAAACATCACCCCCATGTACATGATTGCAATCAACATGAGAAAGATAAAGATGTGAATGATTTGTAGGAATCATCAGTGTAGTAGACCCATGAACTAAATCAGGATACAATGGATGCAAAGGGTCAGATGAAGTGGCACCAATCAGACCGGGACTCTCATCTTGCCCATTCATGTTCGTCAAAGGGGGAGATGGATTTGCATGCTTGATGTGGTTTGTAGATTTGATGGGACAATGAACTTTATCTGAGACAAGACCAAAGCCATTGCGAACAAGTGAATGACATCTAGGAATATAGTCAGACATATGTTCAATGGACTCAATCTGGGTTCCATCGATAGGAGGAGATGTTATATCAACATAATTTTTAGATTCAAGATCAAGAGGATATACGAGGGCTTTAGAGTCGAGACCATCTGATTCATTTCCCAAAAAGTGTTTTTCACCATCTGAACCATTTACAGCCAAAATCTTATTATGTAACAATTCAGGAGGATGATGAGAAATCCCACAAGCAGTAATCTCCTCCTCGAAAGCTTGAGGTTGTTCCATATTTAGAGAGAGGCGAAACAAGATTAGGGGTAGAATCTGGACGTTTTGTAATCTGAAAATTATCATGATACTCATGAGAAACATGATTTGTTTCTAATTGAAAATATTGCAAAAAAACGATAACCAACCATTGAAAATTTTCATTCAAATACACCCAATTGACATCTCTTTCAGGAAATTCAAAACAAAGATGTATAAATCTAAAAGCAAAACCCTCCAAAGATTCTTCAGGTTTCATCCTAAGCTCATTTATCCTCATTAACACATCTTGAAAATCATACCTGTGAAACGCTTGTCGGAGCTTACCGATGAGTTGCTCGAACGAATGAATGGAAGCTACTGCAATGTAAGGCACCATTACTTGATGCGACCTTCAAGGGTGAGGGAGAAAAGCACACAAGCAAACTGCTCATCATCGATCTCATAAGATTCACAAAATTAAAGGAAATCAAAAATGTGCTCGGTTATGGATGTTCCATCCTCACCATCAGAATTTAACTGAGACAAGTGATAGAATTGTTCCTTGGGGATTGAAAATTAATAAATGGACAAACTAGATAAACACCTCAGGAGAAAAATTCTGGTCGTAACCATTTATAGATATGAGACTAAACTGCAAGCTCCAAGGGCTCAGCTTTTCATCTGGCCCTCCTTTTAGCACCAATTTGTTGACGGGATGAAAAGTACCGCCAACAACTAAGGGGGTCTTCTCGGTGTGAATTCCCAATTAGATCTCACACCGTTTAGGGTAGGAGCTCCATCTGGTATGTGTGCCCAGCTGCCATCATGAATGTTTCTGCTCTTGATTATCAAATGAGAAAGTGTTAGAGTGGGGATAAGAATGAAATGCTCAGGCAGTGAAACAAAATCAGCCCTAGGTTCACAAATCACAGAAAGAGGTACAAAAAAGTTTCATCAACAATAAGAAAAATATGCCACGAGAGGGATCAGTGAGCTAAAACCCAATCAGACATAAACTAAACAAGAAAATGTTAGAATTTAATTGCAAATTAGTTCACAATAGTTCACCAACATGGCGAGGAACAAGTAAACACAAATTCGAAAGTCGAACATACATGCAACCACTATGTACCAGTCCATAACATATTGTGTGTATGAAAGCACACATATGAATATAATGAAGTATCAAACAGCTAATACAACCACCATGAGTAAGCATGGGAATCAGTGCCAAAGATAAATAACATCTTATTAATGTCACTGCAACTTCAAATACATATCATGCAATTGGTCAAAACCCAATAGTGGAGCATGGGTTGTTTATACCGTTTCCCAATGCCAAAACCCTAGCCCCGCTGCAAATCCACTCTACTAACTTCCAAGAGCTGAGTGGCTCTAGCTCTCAAGCATAAATGAGTTATCTATCCTAGCTTCAACTGAAGTGTTAAAGTCCCCCTCAATGAGGCATGAGGGTACATTTATATAGATGAGGTGATTGTTCACCTACCATGACCCTTGACCTCCCCTCATGACTCTTGAACTTCCTTACTACTCTCTCATGCCAACTGCCTAGTACATGCTCCATTGATCTCGACATGATCATTGGCACCATGATGAGAACCTTTACATATTGATATAAGAGAGGATGTAAGGAGAAAGGAAAGTTTTGAGAAACCCTAGTGTTGGATCTCATTGTCGACATTGTTGTGAAACCATGAAGGCATGAATTGTTGGACCGCCTATCATTTCACCTTGCAGGCATCCAATCACCTCTTGCTGTTATGTTCTTCATTGAAGCCTTAGTTGTATGACTTATGCGGAAAACCTAGCTTCCCTTTTTAGGTCAGCAATCTTGCTTTTCCTTGTTATCTGCCATTGACATTGACACAATGTCTAAGCAGTATTGACTTCTTCGCACATACCAGCATTCTTGTCCCCTTTCTCTGCATGCAAGAAGATAACATTGGTCAGACATATTTATAACAAAGAATGATATTGGAAATACAACCAACTAATTGAAAGAATAGCATTAATAAATAATTAATTAAGACCCATGTGTGGTCAATTGTTGTGCCACAGTATTATCAATGCATGTTTCCTTTGGAGGGTCCTCTTGGATTCTTCAATCATGTTTTGTAAACCTACTATGACCCATGGGACAAGTGTTGAATATAGCCACATGGTTCTACAATGCCAATATTCCTATAGTCTTTCCAAGTTTTGGGGACTAAAACTCTCTATGCGAGGTTAATTTCTCTGAACTTGAGTAGACTCGTGGAGGTCTATGTTGTTTGGTCCCTTTCATGGTTTTCATCTGGCCCCTTCAATGGATTCTTCTGTGCTCTTGTTGAGACCTTCTCCTAACCTTTTTTCTTTTAAAAAAAAGGATGTGCACATGTTCTTATTACAACATCACATTCATCCAATAACAACTTATAAGCATCCTTAGGACATTTTTCAAAAAACTTGATTTTGTTTATGCTGACAACACGACCTCATGCGATTTGTTTGTTCCTTGGCACTATACAAACCCCATGTTCTCTTCATATGATGTGCTGGTGCATATCGTTCGAAGAAGGGGAAACTGTGTGTATTCAAGCAGATGCAACTTGAATTTTCTCATGCTTCTAAGCTAACATGTTGACCATTCCACTCGATGATGGCTCAATACATCATATGAATAAAGGTTGCAGGCAGTAGGTTGCATAGTCGCATGAGAGATAGAGGGAAGATTGGTCGTTGTATGTTTTCCATTGTTACACAAGAACACGCTCCTGAGCTCCCCGCACCCCAGGACTGCGGTGTGCCCTACAAAACATTTCCTGATATCCCCAAATTCATGAAGCCCAAAGCAAAACGTTTGCCAAGAATGAGGGATTTTTCACATATGGTGGCACTCCCAGGTGCCCGCACAAGTAAAACATAAGGCCTAAACCTGCTATTATAATGGCCTTCACAAATAATCATTGTCACTTACCATGACATCCAAGGCTTAAGTGATAGGGCATCCTTTTCTAATAGAAGTAAATAGATAATTTCAATCTTAAACATGTCTAGCGAGCCATACAAAAGCCTGATTGGTCCGTGAAAATAATGTCAGACCCTTAAAAATGTGTCAAGATCTTGAGGGAATCCCAATCAAAGAAGACCCTTTTTCAGGTGCCTTGGATCTTCAAGCATTAAACACTACTCTTTTCAAGCATGTTTGTGTGACCTGGCAACTTGGAGAAAGATCGCAGAGTCGTTTAGTCGCATGGCAGAGAGGGAGCATAGGTCGCGATCTCTTTCAAGCATGATCCTGCAACCTGACAACTTGGAGGAAGATCATAAAGTCGTGACACAAATAAGTCACATCTTCGGGACACTCTTCCAGGTTCTTAACTACGACTTTGTGACCTGAAGGAGGTTGCGACTCATGGAGGTCGCACAGTTGCACTGCAGTCTAGGTCGCACCTCTTGGAAGCCCGCTTGAGGTCTTGGAGTGCAACTTAGTGACCATTAGTCGCACAATCGCATTTTGAGCAAAGGTCGCACTTCTGGTTGCTTCCCTGAGGGTGCAGAGTGCGACTTAGCGACTGGTGAGAGAAAAACATTTTATTTATGAGCCTGGTCTAAACCATCGTGATCCAGGAAGATGACCTGAGATGAAGTGCATGATTCCATTCTTATCCAGCCAGGATCTTTCCAACAACTTTGGAAATGTTGAAAGAATGTTGAAACGTTTCTTCTTGCTCCCTTAGGAATCTCAGGCATAGTGTTTTCTTTTTGTTGAGTGGTTCCACATGGTTGAAGTCTTGACATCCCTTTATCTTGACATGATGCAACTTCACTGATGTCCTGTGTTGTATGGACAGGGGCAATCATTTATGCAAGCGATTCTGCGATCAAAGTTCTGAGAACTCTTATTAAACATTACCCTTGTTTTATGATCTGGGAGCGTTATTATTCCCTGCCACAGCGGGGTAATAACGTATTCAAAAAATATTGATGTTGACATTAATTTTAAATTTACTAAAAATTAAATGATCTTATCTAATGTTTACTTTTGAAAAAAAATAAAAAAATTAAATCTAATTTTTCTACATTTTAATTGGTTAGAGTCTTATTCTATAATTATAATATGTACTTTATTTTAAACTTGGGGGAACTTGCTGAGACGTGAGGTGAAATCCAGAGAAACCCTCCTCCATGGACGCTATTTCGGCTGCGCTACAAGAGGTCCAGGATTCCCAAGACGCAGGGACCCTCGTGACCATAAACCAGGGTAGAATCTTTTCAAACGGCCTCGACCCTCAATGGATCTCTCAGAATCCAAATATCCCCTCGAGCACACTCCGGATCAAGTTTGAAACCCTGCTTGCCTCCTTGGTGAGGCTCAGGTTTCCCACCATCGTTGCATCCTGTGGGCACGCTGCGGCCGGAGGTTTCATGCTGGCCCTGGCGCAAGACTACAGGTTCATAAAAGAACACCGATCTGTGCTCTTCATGCGCGAGCTCGACATCGATTTGAAGTTTACCAAGGGTTTCATGGCTGTCATTCGGAGCAAGCTCATGCCCGGTCCCCTAAAGGATGTGGTGTTGGGCGCCCGCAAGTGTAATGCTCAGATGGCTCTAGAAGGCGGCATCGTGGATTCTGTTTACGCGGACTCGCCTCAGACGTTGGAGGCCGCCATTAAAAAAGCTCAGAAATTGGAAGGAAGGAGTTGGAAGAAGGAGATTTACAGTGAACTCAGGGAGAGGGTTACTGTTGCTAATGGAGACAAGGAAGGCCTTCTGAGCCTGGGGGATGCTAATTGTGAGGAGGAAGGAAATGGACTTCTCATGTATCTGCCTCATTCCTCCCCTGTATCAGGAATTGCGACAGCACCCTTTTCTGTGGAGAAGATCTGCAAAGAAAAGCAAATGTCTGATCACTCTGCCTCGTTCCAGATCCAGATCGTGCTCCTTTCTGGCAAAACTCTGCTACAATGGGTATGCTCTTCGGATCTTGTGCAGGAACTCAAGAAAATCTTGGAATTTAGGCTGGGGATCCCCTGTGCATCTCAACGACTCCTCCACGAAGGTAAACAACTTGAGGATCTTTATCCCCTTTCTTTTTACAGCATTAATAGAAATGCCTCCATCATTTTTACCCTGCGTTTGAGAGGGGGAGCTGTTGGACAGTCATCTTCTGCTGAGGCTTTTTCATACAAAGATGTTTTCATGCTCAGAGACCCAAGCAAACAGCTCCACCAACTCAGGCTCCCAAACCTTTTTTGGTGGACAAACTGGAGGAAACCCCCTCCATTGAAATAATGCATCCTACGTTGGATGAGCAATTCCAATTGTATGCAGAGCATGCCATCATTTGCAGGTTCAATGGGCTATGGCCGCGCACAGCCGATCTCTACCAATGGATTCACTCTAACTGGACCAACAACTGCAAGGTTCTTCTCTGCTCAAAGGGTTTCTTCATTGTAGTATTTGTTCTCAGTGAAGACTACCAAAAAGCATTAACTGAAGGCCCATGGTTTTGGGGCTCAGCAGGTTTATTCCTCACCCCTTGGTTCCCAGATTTTGATCCCTCTTCAGCCATCATCACCAAGCTCCCCATCTGGGTCAGACTTCCTAATCTCCCGGCGCATCTATGGCACTTTGCTGTATTCCAAGGAATCGGCGATTCTCTAGGCCGCTTTCTAGCCACAGACACCTCTAGAGGGGAAAAGGGCATATTCACCTTCGCCAGAATCTGTGCAGAAATAGACATGAGCAAAGGTCTACCTGATCAGATTAATCTCAAAATTGGAGACTTCCATTGGACTCAGTCCCTGGATTACGAGAACACAGCCTTCCGCTGCCGAAATTGCCATCACACAGGGCACCTTCAGAGCTCTTGTCCCACGATGCCCGCCCAAAAGAAGAAAGCAAATCCTAAGCCGAAATCCAAAAGCTGGAAACCTCATGATCCTCCTCCCATGGATGATTTTGATTCCAGCTCAGATGAAGAGGAAGGGGATGCGGAAGATATGGAAGCAAATATGGCACAGGATCCGTCCTCGACTGGTCCTAAGGATTCTGTTGTTCCATCAAACTCACAGAAAAGAACTCATGAGTCCTCTCCCTCGGATTCAGACAAGGAAACCCCTCAGTCAGCCCAACTCAGCTTGCAGATCATACCAGCACAGCAGAGTCATCTTGATTGGGTCAAAGTTGGTAAAAAGAAAGGGAAAAAATGCCGAATAGTTGATTCTACCCACGCTGGGTAGAATCCTTTGTTCTGTTCTTGTTACTATGTTCTTCTTGTTACTTCTTGCTCAGTACTGCCCTCTTCTTGTTTTCTCTTAGGGGCCGAGGTAGATAGTCTATCCTTTCCGGTTGCCCGTTTTCTTGCCTCTCTTGGTTGTAACTTCATATTGTACCATACTTCCTCTTAATAGAATTAGTTTTTACCAAGAAAAAAAAATTATAATATGTACTTTGACAAATTAATAGCAGTGTACAACAGCGAAATTAATAGCAGTGTACACCAACCAGATTAAATTAGCGTGTGGTTCTAAAAAGTGCCCCATTGAAAGTGGCTAAAACATTTATTTCACATCCTCACAAAACAATCCGAATTACAATGTGGATATGGGCTTGGCAAAGTTTCGAAATAGTGCTCGATTATTATACCAATCAAAAGTATTGCATGGATGCATTTTAGGAATCTAGACCAAGGCTACCCGGAAAGCGGCGGGTGTTACAGCTCTAAGTGTTCAATGTGATGACAAATTGAATGAAGCGATATAAAAAAGATTTTTTAGAAATTCGATGGTACAATGGAATAAAAGGGTTGTACATATTGTCATAATTAGATTGTTATAATTAAATCACATACATTTATTTAATATTTTTTATTTAAATTAATGTTTTATATATTATTTTTTATATTTTACAAATAAAAAATCAACTCCATAAAATTGGTTTTTTATTTAAATTAATGTTTTATATATTATTTTTTATATTTTACAAATAAAAATTAAACTCCATAAGATTGGTCAATAAAAAAAATAAAGTTTCTGAATTTCAAAATATTTATAAATAATTTTAATTTTGATAATAAAAAAAAATTAAATATGGTATTTTTTATAAATTGTTTCATAAACAGATCACAATATAACATAACTTTTAAGTAGATATAATAATTCAAATAAAGATAAACCATTTATATACAATAGCTAATAATTTTCTTTTATTTTTCTAAAAACATTAATTTCCATTTGATATTTGAAGATATTTTAAATATTCAAAAATACGATAGCTAATAATTTGTTGATATGGAGTATTTGCATAAAACATTGGTATTCGAAATTTAATTTTACTAAAAATTAAATTATTTTAGTCAAACTAAAATAACAAATTACATTAATTTCCATTTGATATTTGAAGATATTTTAAATATTCAAAAATATGATAGCTAATAATTTGTTGATATGGAGTATTTGCATAAAACATTGGTATTCGAAATTTAATTTTACTAAAAATTAAATTATTTTAGTCAAACTAAAATAACAAATTATATTAATTTCCATTTGATATTTGAAGATATCTTAAATATTCAAAATTACGATAGCTAATAATGTGTTGATATGAAGTATTTGCATAAAACATTGGTATTCTAAATTTAATTTTAGTAAAAATTAAATTATTTTAGTCAAACTAAAATAACAAATTACATCATATAAAAACTAAATGATCAAATAATAAATAATACATTTTATTTTGAGAAATATAGAAATTATTAAAAAATGTAATAGTTAGCTAAATTATTATTTTACAGTACTTAGATTACATAACTTTTAATCTATTGGTTCTTGAAATACACGTTGAAATACCCATTTTTCACTGAGAAAGATTTTATTCATATTTATTTTCAAATTCTTTGATATAATGGTTAGTTAAATTATAATTTTATATTGCTAAAATAATATTTTTAATATTACCAAATACTTTATTCATTTTGAAATGTCATAAGGTAATTAATGCAAATGTAATTTTTTAATATTTTTTACAATACATTAGAATCTAGTTATGTAAGTCATGGTCAAATTGTCACTAGTGAATTTTGCCTAAAATCAAATAAAAATTAATTGAAATATCTTTAAATTATTATGCATTCAAAAACACATTATTAAAAAAATATATATCATAATTTTGTTAAAAATTATATCACCTAAAATTAATAAGGTAATTGTGCCTTTATTACATAAAACATTACAACGTCAAAATTTTCTTAATTTACTAGTTGGTTTATTGTGTTTGATAAAAATCTCTGGCTGAGAGTCCGTTTCACTTCTGTAGAACATATATTTTTTGTTCATATTTAGTATATTCATATATATTTGTGATGTTTATCTTGAGCATATTCATATGTATTCGAACAAATGTAATATTGTGTAAAAATAGAATTTGATGAGAGGTTATATATATGTATATGTTAGCAGTTTTAGTTAGCAGATTTCCAATGCAAGATAACAATATTTTTTTTACTACTTTTGGTAGAAACATTTTTTGGTTTGGAAGTATGGTTCTAGAATTTTGGTTTCAACGTTCATATCAATATTTCTTTTACCACTTTTGGTAGAAACATTTTTTTTTTGGAAATATGGTTCTAGACTTTTTTTTACCACTTTTACTATAAACATTTTTTTGTTTGGAAGTACGGTTCTAGAATTTTGGTTTCAACATTCAAGTACTAAGTCTCACGTCATTAGCAGTATTCTATGGTTACTAAAAACACTTTATTCATTCATTCATGTATGTCTTATTTGTTTCTTACTATAATTTAAGGATACTTAAAATACACAAGAATATCTACAAAGTAGCCCTTGTTCAAATACAATAGTTAGTTCATACATTTCAAAATTCAATAATTGAACTAAGTGGCAGGGAAACGTTATCTATCCAGCCTTGTTAATATTTAGTTCCTCTCATCCCTTCTACATATCCGCGACTCAGTATCCTTTGATGAGAACATGATTTCAGCCTCTGCGTGGGCATATCTATAACGTTGAGGTGCCATGAGAATCGTGGCGTGTGATGCTCAATTCGTTGTCACGTAGCCGCAGGTTTTGAATTTGCTAGCGTTTTGTGTGTAGTGACATGGCATGCATTCTGTTGACCCTTCTTATGAACGGTGATGGTGTCATCGCATTAGTTTCCCACACTAATATGCCATGTATATCGACCGACATAGTATTTATTTCTTTTGTTCTGGTGGTCCCCTCTTAATGGTTGAGAGAAAATTGGTGGGGAGTGTGCCATCATTCATGTGTGTTTTAAAACGAATTACAACCACTTTCAATGTGAACTGGATATTCGTGGCATAACGTTGTCTCTTTAGTGTTAGTTACGCTACCTCTTCTTATTTCCTTTTTCTTTAGTAGGCCATCATATCGAAAGCATTCGACTCATGAATGATATCTCAAAGAGTGGTAGCATGACAACATCATGATCTACGATGGTGCGATATCTGAGTTTATGAAGATTGGCGTGAGTGAACTCCAATAACATATTCACCACACATAATTTTAATAATATGGCAAATGGATCACGACTGAATATGGCCCATTTCTGGCTACCTAGGTTCCTTACATCAGATCACATGTTTCGAGCAAGCACTTTGTTAATCCTTTCTTTGGTTCCAAACAATGTTTTTTTTGTTCCATGAGAGAGTACTCAATGTCATAATCCCTACTATCATCTTCCTTATTAAGTCATTTCCTAGTTCATATGGTATATTAAAATCATCCTCTTTATATAATATTAGTGGTGTCGCGTTAAGGGTCATCATCACCTAATTTCATAAAAAGAGGATGTAATGAAAACAAGTTAGCTTACACTATTGACACTTTCATCTAAGAGCATGAAAACAAACTATTTTCATATGAGAGAATGAAAGCAAACAAACAATACTAAAAATAAGTTATTCAAGGAGCATGAACCATAAATAATCCAAATTAAGGTGTTATGGGTTGCATGGGTTGAGCGAGTCAAGCTTTAATTGGGAGATCAACCTAAACATGGACACAAAATCTTAAAAGCATTTGTGAGTATGCATATGTCTTTGTTCTATCACAATGCACATGGTTAAGAAACAAAGTTGGGATCGACTGAGACTTCGAGTGCATTACTAAAATAATGAGTCCCTTCCTACCCTGGTGCAGTCATAGAAATGAGGCCCAGCAATTCCAAGATGGTGTTATGATGCTCGGTTAGTGCCAACACATGTTTGTGGAAATGCATGAAAAGATGATGTTAGATAAGGTTGTGGGTTTATTCTATCATCAGGGTTTCAGGTGCGCAAGATGGGGATCACAATACACAAACCCAAATACATTTGGAAGGGACGAGGTTGATGGTGAGGCAGTGCCATCGACAAAATGTATTCCCATAAACCCTAGAGGGTGAGGATTATTTCAAAGCAGGGTTGTACATTTAATCACATGCACCTAGAGTTACAAAGATGCTAAGGGAAAGTCATGACCCTCACAAACCCTAATGCACATGTTGAGCTGAAGGATATGCCAAGAACCTATGGAAAATGTTCTGAAATGACTCTTACCATGATGCCAATGAGAATTCACCCCTAGAGGCATGTGAATTTGGTAACAATAGGGAGGGGATCACTCTTTTGACAATCTAGCCAACTTGAATGCATGCTTGTTCAAATATGGGACTACTTATTGCGATGTGTATCATGCGAAGATCAGTTTCAAAATCATGAGAGACCCTTAATGCATCAATGAAGCCATTAACCTTCAAAACCCAAATGTGATCCTAATGCCTATGTCTGTGATAAAGCATGATGTATGAATGCAATGTATGAAGCATGAGTGGGCGCATCAAAGGGGTTGGACAGTTAATGCCACAGGGATAGTATCCGGTTGAAGGCCTTATCACAACCCTAGTATCCTTGGGCGAGTGGTGGGTTACTCAAAATTTTGGATATGCCCAAACAATTTGGGTGGTGTTGTAGTGGCTACAATAGGTTCATGTACTCATTTAGTTTTGATTATATTAAATACTAAACACCTTTCTCCCTTTGTTGTCTTGGTTAGGGAAAACATCAGCAAGAAGGAGGATCTCTCAAGACAGGGTTAGTCAACAAACAAAGGTATGCTTTGAATACATTGATTGAAAGGATTATTCATTTGATGATCTATTATTAACTCTATTATTACTAGTTGTATTGAATCTTAGTGGTTCTTGTTTGGGTAATTCATCTTTTGACAAATCTACCCACCCCACTCATATACTTGATAGACTATGGAGAACCCTAGACAGGTTCTGGAAAACCATAATTGAAGAATTTTCTACTATGAATGAATGAATCCCTAAATTGATTAGGGATATTGTGAAATGCTAGTTGAAGTTTTTATTGATGATGTCATGTTTGGGATTTTGGAATGATAGAGAAATCCTAACTTATTAGGGTTGAGTAATAAGGTCTAAAATCCGTAACCTTTTAAGTTTCTACATTGGAACCCTAGCTCATTAGGGTTTGGTGGAATGTGTGAGCATGACCCTTACATTGTCTTGGAAATGTTTTATTTGGTATGTGTGTGTTTATCTGATCAAACCCTAGTGTGATCAAAATGATTGTTTGTATAACTCTTATTGACCATTGTGATATTGGGTTTGACTAACTCATGATATGAAATATATTTACATGAAATATAGGCATATATAGATGTGTCCTCTTTGTTGAATCCCTAGCTTGGTCTAGGTAAAGATGTAATAATGTTGTTGGACATATGATATGATTATGTATGGTTGTGAATTCCTAGATATGTGTGTTGAGCTAGTCATTGATGGTCATGAGTGTTAGGATTTAATGAAAGTCCTTGTCTGAGATTCTAGGATGATGATGTCTGGAAATATAGGGTGTTGTAGCTAATCCCTAGTGAAGTTAAAATTGTCTAGGATGTGTGATATAACAATCTAAAATCTATTAGAAGATTGTTGAAAATGAAAATCTAGGGTTTTGCAGTTAAATCCTAGTAGTGACATTGCCTAGTGTGAAATGTAACAATATGAGATCTAAGCATGTAATGATTTGTTGAGATTGAGGAAATAGAACTCTAGGTTTTTGGAAGTGAACCTTAGTCGAAGTAGAAATATCTGATGAATGTTGACTATATGATTTGAGATTGTTGAAATTTGAATTTTTTATGATTGCTTGGAAATATAGGTTTTTCAAACTAATCCTAGTAGTAGTTGGTCATGTTAGTGACATATTGATGGTTGGTTGAAAATCTAGGGGTTTGGAACAAACCCTAGTGAAAGATGGTCAATTTAAAGACTATGTTGTGATTAACCTTGATTGATTCTATATGAAATCTAGATTTGTATGAATTCCTAGTGAGAAGTCTAACATATGTATTTTGAAAGTTTGTTAGATACTTTGTAGATCTATATTTGTAAATTGTTTCTAGGGGTTGTTATCTGTTGTAGTAATGTATGTCATACCTCTGGAAGACACATTTAAACCCCATATGGAATGAAATGTTGTTATGAAGTAGTCTAGGGTGTATAAAAAAGTCCCTAGCAAGATGTTAAAGAGTATATGTCTCTTGTTTAAAAGTCTGAGTATCTGATTTGTATAAAGATGAAATGATTCCGTGATTTTGATATGGCTAACTTCATGCTTCTATAGATTTGGTTGTACTTGTTATCTATGTTGTGCAGGTACACAATCTTCAACTTCGTGAATGGGCTCGATGTAACAAGCATGATGAGGATGATAATAACTATGATTAAATGGTTGGAAGCCACTATAGATTCTCCGATGATGAAAAAAAGAAGTAGAACTCCCTAGGTTAAGAGGGAGCTCGAATGAAAGGAGTATCCCTAGGATAAGAGGATGGTGTCGAATATTCCTTGTATAGGAATGATTAGATCCTCTCTGCTTAAGAGGGAGTGACGTATATGATTCTCTACTTCATGTGTCATGCACTAAACCAGGATCCAATTAAAGAATATGTTGTTGCATATGAAGTAGGAAGAATATTATATGATTGAGGAATATTCTGTCAAAGATTCAGTTGATAGTCTTAATATGGAAAGTTGAGAAGCAACATCTGTTGCCTGAAATACCCTGGAGGTTTGTATTTGATTATGTACATGTGAAAGTATATTATTGATTAGGGTTGTGTTTGTATAGGTGAATCTCTCGAAGGATTTGATAACATGTTGGATACCAATCAGTTTTATTGGGAGAGATTGGTTATTATTGATATGTTGGATTAAGGGGTGTTGAGGCTCTACGAGTGAAGCATTGCCTAGGCAGACATATGGTTGACACTTTGTGTTGATGTCTGGATCTCGAAGTTGGGAAGGTGGTGTTGGTCATTGAGCTCTAACACACACCTAGATTTTGGGTTGGTGGTTAGAAAGTAAGCTTGATGTTACCTAGAGGGCCTGAAAGCTTGAGTCCACCTTAGTCCCACTTGGATAGATTGCCTTGGTCAAGAATCTAGTCCCTGACATTGTGGTGCCTAAACTATTTAATGATTGTTTGGATAGATTGCCCTAGTTAGGAATCTAGTCCATGGCATTATGATGCCTAAAGTTCTTCATAGTTCATATAGTTTGAGATCTTCCATTGTATATGTACATTATTTGTGATTGATCTTGATTGATTCTATATGAAATCTAGGATTTGTATGAATTCCTAGTGACAAGTCTAACATATGTATTTTGAAAGATTTTTAGATACTTTGTAGATCTATATTTGTAAATTGTTTCTAGGGTTTTCTATCTGTTGTAGTAAGGTATGTCATACCTTTGGAAGACACATTTAAACCCTAGATGGAATTAATGATGTTATGAAGTAGTCTAGGGTGTATAACAAAGTCCCTAGAAATATGTTAAAGAGTATATGTCACTTGTTTAAAAGTCTGAGTATCTGATTTGTATAAAGATGAAATGATTCTGTGATTCTGATATAGCTAACTTCATGCTTCTATAGATTTGGTTGTACTTGTTATCTAAGTTGTGCAGGTACCCAATCTTCAACTTGGTGAATATGATTGATGTGACAAGCATGATGAGGATGATAATAACTCTGATTAAATGGTTGGAAGCCATGAAAGATTCTCCGATGATGAAAAGAAGAAGTAGAACTCCCTAGGTTAAGAGGGAGCTTGAATGAAAGCAATATCCCTAGGATAAGAGGATGGTTGAGAATATTCCTTGTATAGGAATGATTAGATCCTCTCTTCTTAAGAGGGAGTGACAGATATGATTCTCTGCTTTATGTCTCATGCACTAAACTAGGACTAATAGTTGTAAGTTTTAGTGAGGGCCATGAGTAGGAGAAGGAAATTGGAGAATGCATTTTGAGGTGACACTGATAGAAGGAAAGCAGGATCCAATTAAAGAATATGTTGTTGCATATGAAGTAGGAATAATATTATATGATTGAGGAATATTCTATCAAAGATTCAGTTGATAGTCCTACTATGGAAAGTTGAGAAGTAACAAATGTTGCCTGAAAGACCTTGGAGGTTTGTATTTGATTATGTACATGTGAAAGTATATTATTGATTGGGGTTGTGTTTGTAAAGGTGAATGTCTTGAAGGATTTGATAACATGTTGGATACCAATCAGTTTGATTGGGAGAGATTGTTTATTCTTGATATGTTGGACCAAGGGGTGTTGAGCCTCTACAAGTGAAGCATTGCCTAGGCAGACATATGGTTGACACTTTGTGTTGATGACTGTGTCTCGAAGTTAGGAATGTGGCGTTGGTCATTGAGCTCTAACACGCACCTGGATTTTGGGTTGATGGTTAGCAATTAAGCCTAATGGTACCTAGAGGGGCTGAAAACTTGAGTCCAACTTAGTCCCACTTGGATAGATTTCCCTGGTCAGGAATCTAGTCCATGGCATTGTGCCGCCTAAACTATTGAATGACTGTTTGGATAGATTGCCCTAGTCAGGAATCTAGTCCATGGCAATATGGTGCCTAAAGTTCTTCATAGTTCATAGAGATTGAGATCTTCCATTGTATGTGTACATTATGAATACCTCCCTAGTTAAGAGGGAGTGTTGGAAAAAGTAACTATGTTTGGTCTTCAATAATGTACTTGTTAAAAGAATAAATAAAAGAATTATTATTATTATTATTGTGACTTATTAAAGCATGGATTTCATGCTTGGGTCACCATGTTTTACATCAAAGTCCCCAGTAAGGACTTCTATGATTTATTTCGAGTCTATAGAATTATTGTACATTTAAAGATACCCTTCTTGGGCTTTTGAATTATGTAAAAAGGTTAAGTATTGATTAAAATATGAATTATGTAACCTCCACACCATGTTGGCCTAAGAGAAGATCAAGTCGGCCTAAGGACCCATTCGACCCCATAAGAAGCCTATAAAAGGAAGCACATCGAATTCATTTGGAGCATCTCTCTCTCATCAAGTTCAAATTCTCTTGTTGTTGGGCAGAAGTGTGAAGTTCTCTTGTAGTTGGGAAAAGGTGCAAAGTTTGTTGTCGATAAGCCGAAGTGAATGCAAGTTTGGGGGAATCTAAGGAGACAAGGAAAATCGAAATTTTGGTGGTGGTCTCACTCTTTTCGTGCTCTGGATTGGGAGATGTAAGTATTCCAAGTTGGACTACTGCCAAATGTCGTAAGTTGTTACATAGTCGAAGTTTCTAGGAAGAGGTCGAACTTCTGGAGGTTGACTTGGTGTGGAGGGAAGGTCTGGTCTTGGTCTAGGGTGAAGAGTTTCAAAGAATACTATTGAAAGGAAAAATTACTTTGACTGGGTTTTCCCCTCGAGGGGGGTTTTTCCCTGGCATGTGCCTACATCTTGTGTCCATTGTTTTGTGTGTTTTTGCTTTTGGTAATTACTTGATGGCCTAAAGAAGGAATATATAAATAATCGTAATAATAAGGAACATCACAAGTAATTATCAAGATAAAGAAAATCTTTACTGCCTTTCTGATTTTCCAACAAGAAAAAGCTGCTACCTTTACCCCTGAAACCTATTTTGGTGGAGGTTCCTTTTCAGCACAGGGGATTAGATTTTGTCGGGGAAATTCATCCAAGTTCACCAGCTCAGTACAAATGGATTTTAATAGCTACAAACTATTTCACCAAATGGATAGAAGCAGTTCCAACTAGGCAGGCCACAGATTCAGTCATTATCCAATTTTTAGAAGGTAACATTCTTTCTAGGTTTGGTTGTCCTCATAAGATCATTATTGATAATGTTGTTGCATTTAAATCCAAAAAGCTCATTGATTTCTACAATAAATATCATATAGTGCTTGGACATTCTACTTCTTATTATCCACAAGGAAATGGCTTGGTAGAGTCTTCTAACAAGAGTCTAGTCAATATTATAAAGAAGTTCTTGCAAGAGAATAAAAAGTATTGGCATAAGAAGTTGATAAATGCTTTATGGGCTGATAGGGTAAGTACCAAGAAGTCAATTGGGATGTCTCCTTTTCAGTTGGTTTATGGGGTTGATGTTGTTTTTCCTACTTCCTTAGGGCTTCTAGTGTTGAAATTGTTGCAAGAAGCAGAGGTAGAAACAAATGATATGCAGAGGAGAATCAATTAAATGGTACAATTGTAGCATACTAGAGAGGAGGTTTATAATAATACTCAACTGATCCAAGACAAGATCAAGAAGATTCATGACAGAAGGGTGAAAGCTGATGATTTTCATATTGATGACCTTGTACTGAAATGGGATGCAAAAAATGAAGAAAAGGGCAAACATGGGAAATTTGACAGTTTATGGAAAGGGCCTTATAAAATTGCAACCTTTCATGGAAACAATGCATATTTTTTGAAGGATCTGACAAGGGAATTGCTCGCTGGAGGGCCTGTTAATGGCAGGCTAATCAAGCATTACTTCAACTAAGTCCAACTAGTATTAAACACATCATTGTATATATAATTTTCTGTTTTCAGGATTGCTAGTGTGGGTGGTTGCCATCAGAGATTGAAGCCTGAAGTGAAGGCCCTGAGTCTCTTATGAGTTGCTATTGTTTTAAATAAAGTTTTAGTCAGTCAAGGTCATGGTTATTCAAGTTAGTCTCAGTTGGTTAAAGGTTAAATAAAGCACCCAATGGATAAGGCTACTAGTCTACGGTGTTCTTAGCACCTCATAAGGAGGATTCCATCCCAATAAGAGTCATTGTTAGGGTCCAATAATATAGGAATCAAAGTGTGTTTGTCTAACTACTCATTTTAGGGGTCTGTTTGTAAGATTTAGCCTATGAATTCACCAAGTATCATAGTCTAAATGGTCTTTGTACAAAAGTCTCAAATTGGTCAAGTCATTGTAAATATGTGTGGCAAAAGTGGTGTTTAGTATTGATTTGAATTGTAAGGTCCATAAGGGGTCATCATTTGAAATTTGAAGTCATGGAGGTAAAGAGTCATTATGGAAGTTAAAGGGGTCATGTCATGAGGGATTTTCTCATCATGAGTCAATTGTGGGGTCATTTTCATAAGAGTCAGTTCAGAGTCATGTCAATTAGTTACAAAGGAGAGTTAATGGTGGGTGACATCAACAGATGTACGACAGTCATTATCAAACCTAGCATAATCCTATTTTTATTGCGCTCAACCATTTGTTCTTCTTAAAGCACCATCATTTCCGAAGGAGGAGTGGATTTCTTTTCAAATCTATCAAATTGTATGCAATTTCATCCTTCAACCTTCATAGTTTGCAGACATTTCATCTCCAAGGGCTTGAAAAATATCAGTTTTGTCGCTACGAAAAGCTACAGAGGAACACTGCACACAGCTCAAAAGATCAGTTCTCCTCATCAAATGTGGTTTCAAGGTGTGTGTGATGTTTTAGGGGTTTTAATTTGTCAAAATTTGAAGTAATTTACCAATTTCTAGTTTAAATATCGAGTTAGAAACCCCAGATTTCTTGCTTACACAGTGCTTCGCACACTGGTGTTGCGCATGCACACAATCCCTCCATTTTCATTCTTTTGATCGAATAGGTAGCCTCTAAACCCCAGTTTTTCTACATAAGAGAGTTTGTGTGAAATTATGATAATTTCTCATGTTTATTAGAAGGTGAGTTGATCAGTATTCCATACCCTTTTCCTCTCATTTCCTCAACGTTGCGCACAAAAGCAACACCCTTTTCCACCTATCCACCAGCCTTGAAATCGTGAAATTGTCAGTGTGTCAGCATTTCCTAAATTAAGTTGAAATTTGCAGAGGTCTTGTGAAGTTTGGAGGCATCTTGAGCCTATCATTTGGTCAATTAAAGTGTTTTCCTCTCTATTGTTGCGTTTAGGGTGCTACGCACAGGCCAAAACAGAGCATCTTCATCTCTTTCATTACCAGTCAGAAGTTGTGGTCTCTCTGCATTGTTTTAGTCATTCAAGGTTTGAGAAGCATTTTTAACCCTGTCCTGAAGTCCCAACCTTGATAAACCATCAAACCCTAGCCCAAGTTTTGCATCTTCATAATCTTGTTTTTAGCAATGGGGAAGACAAAGGGAGGAGAGATTGTGAGGTTTGAACCATAAGATCCCTCACTTATCAACTCAAACCCTACCATTAGGGTAGCCTTTGAGCAAGCAGGTTGTGTTAGATTCTGTGAAAAGATACAGGGGTATAATGTGGAGGTAACCAAAGAATTTGCCCTAAATTTTGATGGAGATGAAGTGAAAGTTGGTAAATTGAAGTTCATAGTGTCAGAAGCCACCATAGCATCAACCACAAAAATACTTTTGGAGGGGGGGGAATGGTTCAAAGGAATGCCTCTGGAATTGGAGCATTATAAGGATTTCATGAAACCAGAGTATAAAGACCAGGAGTTTGGTGCTATAGTGCCTAGTGACTATTTATTGGAACATTACAGCAGGATCCTCAAGGTAATTCAGAGGTACTTCATGTGTGAAGGAAGATTCACCAGGGTCTATCAATATCACATCAGGCTCCTCATGCATTTCTCAGGAAAGAAGACCCTAAATTTACCCTTTTTCCTTTTTAGGAGTTTAGGCAAGATGGCTGAGAGAGTAAGAATGAAGAAGGGCATGGTTGACACATGATTATTTCATTTTTCATTGATAAAATTATTCGTATTAGAAGAGTTGCAGAAAAAGAGATAGGTATGGCAGGATTTTCTAACCTCATCCAAGTTTACAATGCAATCTGCTAGAAGTCCATCAAGCCATAGGGATACTCCTTCATCCACCACTAAGACTACTTCTTCACCCCTAAAGAGTTATATGAAGAAAATACATCCATCAGTAGCTGAGCAATCACCAAAGAAAAATGGGAAAAAACGTTATAGTTTTCATTAGAGGTAGTGGAGATTCCAGTGCCAAGAAAACCACTCACAAAGGCAACTACCAAAAGGTTACCATTGGAGAATCCAACTAAAGAACTTGTTGAGCCTAAGGAAATTCAAGCACAAACAAGTTATATGGATGAGAAAGACAAGCAAGTCAAGAGAAAAAGTTAAGAGAATCTCATTTAGTTATAGCCTAGCTGCAACAAGAAAATAGGAAACTAAAGAAAACCATCTTAGGGAAAAAAACTCAACCTAATGAAGACCTGCCTATGGTTGAAACCACACCAGTTGTTGTCAAATCCAAGGGCAAAGGAAAGGAAATCATGGAAGAGGTTAAGAAGGCAAAGGATGCAGGAGCATTCAGCTCAGAAATATCATTGTATTTTAGTAGACATAGGGGGTCTTGTGTTTTAAGGAAGTTGGTTTCCTAAGTGTTAAATTAATGTAATTATTTAGGCTTTTGAGTGATTTTAATGAGAATAGGAATTAATTACGTATTGTGAGGCATATTTGTAAATGTTCTTGAATGTTTGGGAACATGAGAGATTTAGGATAGTTGAAAGATTTGGGAATCAATTGTAAAATCTTAGATTAGGAGTTGGTTTCATGATTTGAGGAACTAGGGATGAGCCTTAGGGATAAAGAAGAGATTTTAGGATTTCGTTGAGAAACTTATGGATCTAAACCAAGAATTGATTTTAGAATCCTTTTGTATAAATGTAAGCCTAAAAGGCATAGAAAGGGGTTAGCTAGTTAGGGGTTAGCTAACTAGGAATTAGTTCGAGAGTTAGATAGGTTTGACTGTAAGACTACGGGCAGGTAGGAAAACAGAGGCCACTAATTAGAAAATCAGGCCAGAGAGAGAGAGACTCTTTATGTAAATATTTATTTATCAATACAAAGAATTCGATTCCTGAATTGTGTAAGTGTGGATTGAGTAATCGAATGATAAATTGTGTGTGAATTAGAGTTTTTGCATAGTATATGTATGCAGGTGGAGTTCGAGCAGAACATAGAGAAGAAGTGAGGATGAAGGATCATGTCGGATCGTTGAATCCGATTGAAGGATCAATGTGAAGTTCAAGAGTGACAATGTTTAAGAGTACACGGAGTAAGTCCAAGAGGGAGTTGTGTTGCAGAACAACCAAAGACCAGAAACCCTGGAGGAACCGAAACCACAGAAGAACCTTGAGAAACCACGTAAAGGTGAAGAAAGTAAAGGCACGAAGGAATGAAGTAAACGTGCACAGGAACTGTTGGATCAACTAGATCAACGGACGAGATTGTTTGTGATAAGCGGCCAAGATTAAGTCGCGTAGAATGGAGTCAAGAAGATGAGCGGCAGAGATTAAGCCACGTGTTGGCAGAAGGATGGAGCGGTTTTCGTAGGCGGAAGTGGTTTTCGCACGGCCTCAAAACCGTAAGCGGTAATTGAAAAATGGACCCGATGAAGTTATGAACGATAACTTAATCCAGTTGAAGTCCGGAGGTGATCAGACCGTCCGTTGAAAGGGTGATTAGACACATATCGCGTGCAAACAAGCACGAGGTTTAATTTGGAAATTGGACCCGATGAGAGTTTATATTGTGGGGTTAAATCTTCATTGAGTTCCAATGATTAGGACCATCCATGGGTTGACAGATCGGACGGTAATCGCGCAGAACAGTGCGCACAGGTTAATATTCTGAGCGAACTCAATGTGTTTATCAACGCAAGTTAATTTTGTTTGAGTTCCTGAGGATGAATGGAGATCGTGCGATATCCACTGATCTGGTGGAGTGAAATCAATGGTGGAGGTTGAACGCAATAAGGTGAGCACCAGTAAATGTGCAAAGGTCATGGAAAGGCAAAAAAGTAAGGTTAAATGGTTTATGGTATATTTCTATTACGGGAGAGTTATAATAGAAATAAAGCTGGATTAATGAATTAAAAGGTTAAGTCGAGTTTAATCAAGTCTAAGACCATGGTGTGGTTAACGTTGAGTTAAGCCGAGACCAGAGTTAAGAGGCTATGGTTAATACGTGTGCGATTAAAGAGTTATTAAAGATTTAGGAAGGGTGTATAAGGTTCCGCTGGAAAGGTTAATTAAAGTTTAGACTTTGGGTTAATCACATGAAACATTTCCGCATGAAGTTTAATTAAGAAGCCTAAAGCCTTAATTTGTGAAGGTTTGACTAGACAAGGAAATTGAAATTCTTGGGACATAATAGATTATGCAATTTATATGCATATTGTGGGTAAAGTCAGCTTAGGTTAGCATCATTTGGTATCAGAGCTAAATAAGGAAATTATGTGTTATGTTTTAAAGATGTGTATGCAAGCAAGAGGAGATCAAGTTATTTGAAGCCGATAAGTAGAAGGCATGACATAAGATGAGAGTAAATGATACTCTTAAGAAGAGATTGCAAAAGCATAAAGAAAACACAATGATGTTTGTTTTCTTGAGGAAAATGGAGATTCACTCAAATGTGAAGAGCGGATAGAGACTGCTTGTGAAGTCATACAGGTACTGTTTTATTTAACTCTGGTTTGAGTTTTGCAGGTTAAAGACAGAGTAAAGATTGATAGAAGCAGACAGACAAAGAAAGATGTATATGTTCTAAAGAACAAAGTGAATGAAAGACTGGAAAAACAAGTGGCAGTGAACCTGAAGAATCCAACTGAAGGTTGGACAGAGTAGACAAAAGTGTTCTCAGAAGGAAGCTGAACAGCAAGCTTTTGAAAGCTTGGAATGATCTTTGGTTTAAATATCATTGATATGCAGGTAACAGTAATTAGTGAAGCATCTCAGCAAGAAGATCACAACCTGAAGAGCAGTGATGAAGGAAGCCAGTAAAGGTTTCTGAGAGAGAGTGGCAGAACCTAGTATTTCATTTGTGTTTGAAATACAAGAGGACAGTTGTGTTCTCAAAAGTGCAGATGAGTTGAAGTCTAGAGCATGGAGTGCTCATATGGTTCCAGAGGAGAGAACCAAAGAGATGCCAAAAGACTGAGCTCAGAGGAGAGAAGCTTAGTGAGGTATCATGCAGCAGGGAGGACTTGTTGTTGTAGAGACTTGTGCAGTTCATAGTGAGTGAGTGAGGAACTCATAGAGGTTTAGAGAAAAGCCACAAAGTGAAGAAGGAGGATGCCAAGGAAAATGGAAAGAGGATGAGTCAAGAGGAACTTGACAAGGAGATTGCAGAGATAAGAGAACAACTCAATGTATTAAAGATGATACTAGAGGAAAATCAAAGACTAGGTTGGGTCTTGAAGAAAAAGCCAGTGAAGTGGTCTAAGTTACAGAGAAGGCTATAACAGAGGCAAGTGAAGTGGCTGGTGGAAAAACTCAGATAAGCAGAGTTGGAAATGGACGTTTCCATTTGTGAACCAGAACAGGGTGAGGTTCTGGTTGAAGATGAAGATTGGAGATCTGTGAAATATCTTGAGGATTCAAGACAACAAGAAGTTTACTTTGCTAAGGAAGGAATTATTGATGATTTTCTAAATTGTTGGGCAAATTCAGATCAGCGGGAGGATGTAAAACCTTGTATATTTGAATCTAATAATTTTGATGTGACTACAGGTTTTGCAGAGAATGAGAAATATTTTGAAGTTGTCAAAAGTATGGAACAGTATCTTTCAGAAGATAAAAACTCTGAAGTAAAGAATGATGGAGAATGTCTCTTGAATGAGAAAAGCAGTGAATTATTGCAGCAGAAAGAATTTAGTAATACAATGATGTTTCAAGTTGTTACAACACAACAACAATTTATTATGAAAGAAGGAGATGAAATTCAGTCTGAAGAGCTGATATGCGAAGCAACAGTTGAGACTGTTGAACCTTGTAATTTTCAAAATGATAATTTGTGTATAAATGCAGGAATCATTAGTAATGACGAAGTGTAACAGAGAAATTGAATTGCTAGAGTATTTTCTGGTAAATTCAGAGTATGACAGTGTGATTGCAGAGGAAGGAGTTCACTAAAGTGAACAAGAGAAACAAGAAATAATCGAAGTAGATGGTGAGGAGGAGAGACTAGCTGATAGTCTCATGAATTCTTTTGAGAATTTAAATCAGCATACTGATGTGTTGATAGAGGAGGAGAAATTAGAGTAGCATACTAATGTGTTTCCAAAGGGAGAAGAGGCACAAAAGCCTTATGATTTTAATTTTAACAATTGTTTTGTGAGTGCAGGTTTTGTTGCAAATGCCAGAGGAAATTTAGCACAGATGAGCATCCAAGTAAAAATTATGGAAGAAAAGGATTTTGTGGAAGTATTTAATCCATGGAACAGAGATGTTCAATTGCTAGAAAGAATGCTAGAAAGTCAGGATTCAATGCAGAAAGAGATAATCATGAAAGAGGATAAGGATAAAAGGGCAGTAAGAGTAAGAATCTGACAACTTCAAAGAGGGGATAATGAACAACAGTTTGAAGAGTTAGTGAATAGCAGCAACAACCTAAGACAAAGAGAAAGAGGTAGCAGTAAGTGGCAGAGTATGGACCAGCCCAAGGATGTGCTGGAGATGGAGATTGAAGAATTATGGCAATTAATGATGAAGCAGTCCAGAATGAGGAGATTGACAACAGCAGGAAGTGTGATCAATCAGAACTTGAAACTGATTGACAAGGAGAGGAAGATGAAACAGAAGACAATTGACATACAACAACAGCAAAGGTGCAGAGCTTTCAGACAACTACAAACTAAAGTTTGGGACCCTGGAGGTTTCTTATCAACATATGAAGACACATGATCAGGAGATCAGAAATGTTTTCTACCTTGGGAGTTTGATGCAAGAGCATTCAACTTAGAAAGATCATTGTATTTTAGTAGACATAGGGGGTCTTTTGTTTCAAGGAAGTTGGTTTCCTAAGTGTTAAATTAATGTAATTATTTAGGCTTTTAAGTCATTTTAATGAGAATAGGAATTAATTAAGTATTTTGAGGCATATTTGTAAATGTTCTCGAATGTTGGGGAACATGAGAGATTTAGGATAGTTGAAAGATTTGGGAATCAGTTGTAAATCTTAGATTAGGAGTTGGTTTCATGATTTGAGGAACTAGGGAGAAGCTTTAGGGATAAAGAAGAGATTTTAGGATTTTGTTGAGAAACTTATGGATCTAAACCAGGAATTGGTTATAAAATCCTTTTGTATAAATGTAAGCATAAGGCATAGAAAGGGGTTAGCTAGTTAGGGGTTAGCTAACTAGGAATTAGTTCGAGAGTTAGATAGGTTTGACTGTAAGCTTATGCGCAGGTAGGAAAATAGAGGCCACTGATTAGAAAATTAGGCCAGAGAAAGAGACTCTTTATGTAAATATTTATTTATCAATACAGAGAATTCGATTCCTGAATTGTGTAAGTGTGGATTGAGTAATCGAATGATAAATTGTGTGTGAATTAGAGTTTTTGCATAGTATATGTATGCAGGTGGAGTTCAAGAAAAACAAAGAGAAGAAGTGAGGATGAAGGATCGTGTCGGATCGTTGAATCCGATTGAAGGATCAATGTGAAATTCAGGAGTAACAATGTTTAAGAGTACGAGAAGTAAGTCCAAGAGGGATTTGTGTTGCAGAACAACCAAAGACCAAAAACCCTGGAGGAACTCAAACCATAGAAGAACCTTGACGAACCATGTAAATGTAAAGAAAGTAAAGGCACAAAGGAATGAAGTAAACGTGCACAGGAACCATTGGATCAACTAGATTAACGGACGAGATTGTTTGCAATAAGTGGCCAGGATTAAGTTGCGTAGAATGGAGTCAAGAAGATGAGCAGCAGAGATTAAGCCACGTGTTGGCAAAAGGACAGAGCAGTTTTCGTAGGCAAAATTAGTTTTCGCACGGCCTCAAAACCGTAAGCGGTAATTGAAAAATGGACCCGATGAAGTTATGAATGATAACTTAATCTAGTTGAAGTCTGGAGGTGATCAGACTGTCCGTTGAAAGGGTGATCGGACACATATCACGTGCAAACAAGCATGGGGTTTAATTTGGAAATCAGACCCGATGAGAGTTTATATAGTGGGGTTAAATCTTCGTTGAGTTCCAATGATCAGGACTGTCCATGGGTTGACGGATCGAACGATAATCGCATGGAAATGTGCGTGTAGGTTAATATTTTGAGTGGACCCGATGTGTTTATCAATGCAAGTTAATTTTGTTTGAGTTCTGGAGGATGAATGGAGATCGCGCGATAGCCATTGATTTGGTGGAGTGAAATCAATGGTGGAGGTTGAACGCGATAAGGTGAGCATCGGTAAATGTGCAAAGGTCATGGAAAGGCAGAAAAGTAAGGTTAAATGGTTTATGGTATATTTCTATTATAGGAGAGTTATAATAGAAACAAAGCTGGATTAATTAATTAAAAGGTTAAGTCAAGTTTAACCAAGTCTGAGACCATGGTGTGGTTAACGTGGAGTTAAGTCGAGACCAGAGTTAAGAGGTTATGGTTAATACATGCGCGATTAAATAGTTATTAAATATTTAGGAAGGGTGTATAAGGTTCTACTGGAAAGGTTAATTAAAGTTTAGACTTTGGGTTAATCACATGAAACATTTCTACATGAAGTTTAACTAAGAAGCCTAAAGCCTTAATTTGTGAAGGTTTGACTAGACAGGGAAATTAAAATTCCTAGGACATAATAGATTATGCAATTTATATGAATACTGTGGGTAAAGTCAGCTTAGGTTGGCATCAACAAACATACCAACAACCAGGGTTATAGGATCCTCATCCATAAAGCTACAAATCCAAGAAGAGAAAACAGTGCAAGAAGAGAAGGAAGATGAAGGGAAGTCGAAGATGAAATTGTTGAGCTCAAGCAGCAAGTTGAAAAATACCAGCAAAGTAAGGAATTAAAAGATCGGTTAGACAAGGCACAAGTGACTATAGCTTATTTGCAGCAGGAAAACATGGAGCTTAGAACTAAAGTGTCTCAAGAAATAGTGACATCTGATGCCAAAGGAAAGGGTAAAGTAGTGCTTGATGTTGAGAAGATGAAAGAGCAAATTCAGTTTTCATGGAGACCTAAGACTAGATATATTGCCAAGGTACAGAAGCAAGAATAGTAAATTGTGCAGCCTGTGGTTTTTTATGAACAAAAGGAATATGAGAAACTACTAGAGTAGCCTGAAGGTATGCAACATCAAGTGGATCAACTTAAAGAAAAAGACCATAGGGATAAGATGGCCTTGTTTAAAGATGTGGAAGTTGCTTTGCTTTCTCTTCAAAGGGAAAAAAAGAAGCTAAAATGGACTTTGCCTCTGCATAGGCAAGTGAAGAACCTATATGTGCAAAACCTAAGTCAATGATGTATTAAATTAGGATTCGTTGTAAGAAAAACAATTCCCATATTTCAGTATATGCACTAGTTTTTGAATGTATCTAGGTAAAAGTTAGTTTTGGTCAATGAATTTGACCAGCTAGAGTAGGGGATCGAATAATTAAGGATATATACAGATATCAAATGTATTTTAAAGGATATGGTATCAAACAAAAACCTGAAGGAAGCGCGCGCGGAGCTGGAGCGGGATTGAAGACTCGGGAGCAGTTGCAGCTTCGCCTCGGCCTGGGCCGCGAGGCCTGTCTTGGGGCCTGGCCTCCGCCATGGCCCATTCTGATCCATCTCTGGGGGATGCAGAGAAAGCTTTCTCTGATTTGGTAAAATCTCTGCCCCCCGTCCGTCCGAAACCAACAACATCAAAATTTGTCAAGAAACTTGATACACTCCAAGAAGTTCAGTTACCTCCTTCTCTCCCTCGAATGGCAGCGTTATCCTTAGCAGAAAAAGGGCTCATAGGGCAGTTCACAGGCTTATGGCCTTCACCAAAGACAGTCCAGAGATGGGTGGAAAGGAACTGGTCTGATAAAACACAAGGAAAGATCTCGATTCGATTTTGTGGCAAAGGTTACTATACTTTTCACTTTGAAACCAAGGCAGACAAGGATCTGATATTCAGGAACGGGCCCTATTTCATGGATTCTCGAGGGTTATATCTGAACAAATGGACTCCTGACTTTGACCCTGAACTCGATATTCCTAATGCGGTACCGGTTTGGGTCCGTCTTCCCCACCTCCCTCTGCATTGCTGGGGAGACGATTCGGTAAAGGCAATAGGGAATGCTGTAGGCAAGTACATTGACAGAAGCGAGCCTAAAGATAACATGCAAGCCTGTGCAAGGATTTGCGTAGAAGTGGACCTTGGAAAAGGCCTGCCAGAAGCCATCAAGCTGAAGGTGGATGACTGGAGCTACATACAGCAGCTGGACTACGAGCAAATACCCTTCAAATGTAAGGTATGTCATGAATACGGCCACTTTGCTAATAGATGCTCTAAAATTACTAATCTTGAAGCTGAGGACCAAGCAGAACAGTGGGAAACTGTGAAAAAAAAGAAAGCAGCACCTCAACCAAAGCAAGATCCACCTTCTGAACATCCGGGCTCTTCCTCCCCCCGCCCCACCTCTCCCTCTCCAAATCCTCCTGGACCCTCCCTTGAATCTTCTTTCCCCTCCTCCTCCAACCCTTTCTTTATTTTATCCTCTGATGACCCTCAGTCTGACCAGCCTTCTCTGATCGAACCTCCCTTGATTTCTTCGACCCCCTCTCAGCCCTCCATAGATCCTCCCCCCCCCAGAACCACCAGAAGCTCTTCCAAAGACTTTGGCGCCTCCAGCGATATTCATAAGAAACCGGGACCAGGAAGAAAGTCAGCCAAGCAACATCGGGAAGAAAGCACACAAAAGGACATAGCCCTAGGGATTCAAACCCCTATGGAATCCTTCATTACAGGTTCACAAGAAAAAGAAACAGTAGGTAAAGATTATGAGAGGCGAGCACCTCCTCGCTCAAATGCCTCATGATGAAGCTTTTATCATGGAACAGCAGGGGTATGGGGCACCCCTCCAAATCAGCTGCCCTACGAGATCTTCTTCAAACAGAAAGACCAGAAATTGTCCTGATACAGGAAACCAAGCAAAGTCAGAGCGAAATGCAAATAATTATAGATGCCCACAAAAACTTCTCAGGGGCCAGTAGCAACTCCAGAGGAGCTTCTGGAGGAATTACAACTATGTGGAACAAGCAGTTCTGGGACTGCAATTCCTTCGTCCTCAATCAAAATTGGGTTAGAACCAACCTTAGTAACAAGGAAGAGAGCTGTGATCTTATCATTTATAATGTCTATATCCCCAATCATTACAGGGAAAAGGAACAATGTTGGAAGGAACTGAAGGAAGAAATAGACAATGAGCAGAACTCAAATGTAATTCTTGCTGGAGACTTCAATTTAATCCTCCATGCGAATGAGAAAAGAGGGGGCATCTTCACCACCGATCCCTTCAGAAGGCAAATGGAAATGATAATGTCCGACCATGAGCTGATGGATATCATTCCAAAAAACAGGAAATACACTTGGAACAACAGAAGGTTGGGGCCAGGCAACATTATGGAAAGATTGGACAGGATTTTGGTTAATGTCTCCCTCCTCTCTTCCTTTGCTGCAGGCCACACCAAAATTCTCAGTACCACAGCCTCAGATCACTTCCCCATTATTTTAACGCTGGACTCCCATTCTCATTTGGGTCCAATACCATTCAGATACAATCCTCTGTGGAAAGACAACGCTGAGGCCGAGGCTATCATAGACGCAACCTGGAAGCAACACGTTGAGGGCTCCCCAAGCTATATTTGGGAAACAAAACTTCGAAACATAAGGAGAGCTCTAAAGGATTGGGCAAAAATCAGCTATCAAGAGCCAGAAAAAATAAGGGAAAAAATACAGCAGAACTTGGAAGAGATTCATAAGCAAATAGAGGACCACGGATTCACCCATCAACTGAAAAACCAAGAAAGGGAAGTTCAGGGCCAGCTAATTCAAATCAAGAGAGCGGAAGAGATCAAGTGGAGAATCAAATCAAGAGAAGTATGGCTGAAGGAGGGCGATAAAAATACGGCCTACTTCCATAAGCAGGCCACAGTCAAAAAAACAAGGAATAATGTAAACACGATAACTGATAGCCAAGGCAGCCAGCATAATGATCAAGAATCCATCAAACGAGCTGCCTTCCTCCATTACAAATGTCTCCTCACGGAAAACCAAGGAGATGCTGATTATTCAAAGCTCCTTAAGCATCTACCGGGGAAAATATCTCTTGAGGAGAATGACAGCTTAAACAGTGAAATAACAGAGGAGGAAATCAGAAAAGCCATCTGGACTTTACAACCAGATAAGTCTCCAGGTCCAGATGGATTCCCAATAAATTTTTACAGGGACCATTGGCATTTGATAAAAAAAGACCTTGTTAAAATGATGAATGGAATCCAAAGGAAAAAGAAGATGGGGGGCTTCACAAACTCAACTTTCCTTGCCCTCATCCCTAAAGAAAATCGCCCCACTTCTTTCTCCAGATTTCGACCTATTTCATTGTGTAATACTTCATATAAGATCTTTGCAAAAATCATAGCAGCCAGACTCCAACCCCTTCTCCCTTCCCTTATATCCGAAAATCAAGGAGGCTTTATGTCCAACAGGCAAATTCATGACACCATCACCTTGGTCCAAGAAGCTATTCACTCCAGCACTTCAAGGCAGGAGAAAGGTTTCGTTCTTAAGCTTGACTTAGCCAATGCATTTGACCGAGTACGACACTCCTTCTTGTTTGCTGTATTGAGAAAAATGGGATTCAACTCTGACTTCATCAGCACCATTGCAGCTTGCATCTCTGGCCCTTGGATTTCGCCTCTCATAAATGGACGCCCTTGTGAAGCATTTCAATCCTCAAGAGGGTTAAGGCAAGGTTGCCCCCTTTCTCCCTATCTTTTCATCTTGATGGCGGAATCCTTTAGCAGCGCCCTGGATCACAACAGAAGAGTCGGCCTCATCTCTGGTATCAAGTTTGGAAATGGAGTGAAGAATATCAACCACTCTCAATTTGCTGATGACACTCTGCTCATTGGAGGGGCATCCACTACTATAGCAAGGCGTTTCAAAATCCTTCTGGACCAATTCATGGAGTGCTCAGGAGGAGAGGTCAACTTCCATAAAAGTTGCATCTATGGATGGAATATCTCCAATCAAACAGCTCACAGCATAGCCAATATTTTTGGAGTAGCCTACAAAGCAACCTGGGACCACTTCACCTACCTTGGGATGCCGGTCACCATGGGCTCTCTAAAAGCCACTACCTGGAATGAAATAATAGACAAAGTCAAAAGGAAGGTACAGCAATGGGGAACTCAATGGCTTAACCCAGCAGGCAGATTAATTTTGCTCAAATCAGGTATCTCCTCCTTACCACTATACCGCTTCACTCTTTATCAAGCTCCTGTCTCTTTTCACTATAAGCTGGAAACTGCCCTCCGCAACTTTTTATGGCAAGGAGGGAAAAAAGAAAAAAATAGATTCAATTTGGTAAATTGGAAAAGCGTAATTCAATCCCAAGATAGAGGTGGACTGGGAATTAGAGCCCCTAAAATTCTTAACCTTGCTTTCGGGATCAAAATGGCTTGGAGATTAATCAATGATCCAAAAGCTTGGTGGAAACAGGTCATTGAATGCAAATATCTCTCTGACAACAGGCAAAGACTCCTTGATTCTGATATTCCCAGTAGAAATTCTACTAAAATCTGGCACCTTTGTAAGAAAGCACTTCCCATTCTCAAACAAAACATCTCAAAGATCCCGGGGGGAGGGACCAGCATTAATTATGCCACCGACAAGATAATGGGTTTCCAACCTCTAAACACAGTTGAAGAAGCCATTCCCTTCATCCTCCATCTTAATAGCAAAGGCATTCAGAGGCTTGATCAAATTTCAAAATGGGATGTTGACACAGGAGCCTGGACTAGCTGGGATTTTCCAGTTATCCCCCCAAACTTAGAATTAAGTTTCCAAGCTTTTCAAAAAAACCTTCAGAACAGAGCCCCCATTAAAAAAGGCACAGCAGATGGATTTAGATGGGACCCCACGGGCTCAAGCTACACCATCAAGTCCGGCTATCAATTCATCTGCAACAGCACTTATCAAATTCCTATCTGGAATCATTGGAGAACAATATGGAAATCAGAGGCCATCCCCAAGGTCAAATTCTTCATATGGTTGCTGTTAAAAGGCAAAATCCTCACTTCTGAAAATTTAAGAAAGCGAGGGATATATGGACCTTCTATTTGTCCTAACTGCTGCTCAGCAGAAGAAACCATCCGCCATCTTTTCCTTGATTGTCCCTTCGCGAAGAATTGCTGGATCAATATGTCCAATTTGGGAAATATAACATGGCAATCTCACCAGAACATTGCAGAGGCAATTCAAGATTGGAGAAGGAGCTGTCCATGGAAGGATAAAAGGAGCAAGATTGTCAAAAGAACTTGGGATATCATTCCTCACAATCTCTTATGGAAAATCTGGCTTACAAGAAATAAAAAAATCTTCCAAAACAAAGAGGGTAATGTATGGAAGACATGCAACAAGGCCCATCTTTTGGCACAGGAGACAATTGCAGCAAAACACTCAGGGACAGTCAAAGCAGCAGATTACTCAGTTGAGGAGAGGTCTTTTATTAGGCATATTCTTGGCCGGCCAGGACATCAACAGAGTATTCAGAGAACTAACAGACAGCATCATGACCAGACCAAGAAGTGGGATATCAGACTTCCAACCCAGGAATTCAAGAAATGGATTCAGAGTAACAACTGCCCGATTTTATTCTTTGATGGCGCCTCCAAGTCCAACCCAGGACCAGCAGGCGCGGGAGGAATTATTATAGATGAAATAGGAGAAGAAATCAGCAATTACGAATGGAGTCTGGGAAAAAAATCTAATAATAACGCAGAGGCCTTAGCTCTCTATCAAGGGTTGTTGCAATTGAAAAATCTGGGGATTAAAAAAGCTTTAGTCATTGGAGACTCCTCTATCATTATTGGCCTCATGAACCACAACCAAAGATCACCAAACAGCAACCTTCAGCAACATCTCCAACGAATCAATCTACTTCTCAAGCACTTTGAAAAAATCAGCTTCTACCATATCCTTCGCACGCTCAATGGGGAAGCTGACAAACATGCGAATAACGCAGTCGGAAAACCGGAAGGTGTGATGAGGCACAATAACAGAGACACCTTCCAGCCTCTGCCATGATTCAGGCAAATCCTGACTTTGCCCAGGCTCGCAGATCCACCAAGCGTGCGACGGGCTTAGCTTCATCAGCACCAGGACACTTGACAGAGAGCTTGGAATGCATCAGTAGTCTCATCCAAGCATCGACTCAAAGAATAACTTGCATCCCAAGGAAAACCAATCAATTCAGTGAAGGCCGGAAGATCGATTACGCTGCTCCAGCAGATCGCCATCGGGATTTAGGAGAATATCTAACTGCCACAAAGGATCCGCCTACAGTAATACACTCAGGCTACAGCAGGTTTCAATCCATAAATACGGGCAGAGGAAAGAAAAGCATTGTCATTCACTGCTTTGCGCAAGAGCAGATTCATTGGTTTGATGAAGGCGCTCTCGTCCAGGGGAGAAGAAAAGATCAGTCATCGGTATTGCTATTTTCTATCTTGTTTATTTCTCTTCTAATCTCAGTCGTGGTGTTTTACAGGAGTAGAATCTGTGGGGAGGCCAGTATTGCTGCTCTAACCCTTCTTCACTCTCTGCCCTCTTTCCATTACCTCCGCTGGTCGCTTTTAAATCGTCAATCTTGCACCTACAGCAAGCTCCCCTCTGTTTCTTTCTCCCCCTTCTTCAGTACTCCCCCTTCTTGCTTGTGCGCCATCATCAGGGTCCACTTATATTTCTCCTTTGGCGCTCAGAAAGTGGGATCTCCTGTATCCTTTGATAGTGCCCCTCAAACCCGTCCGCATTATATTTACAAAATCTTCAAATCCTTAACTGCCTTCTGGGGCCTCTTCCTTTTTTGCATCCTCCATTTAATGGCACGCAATGAGGACTGTCTGCACTGCGCAGACCTTCAATTCGAGCTGGAAGAAATAAGGACCCAACAGTCTCTGATTGAGGAAAAACAGGGTATTCTTGCAGCAAGGCTAGAAGAGCATGACCGGCGTCTAGATGAGCACAGTAGAAGACTATTTGAACAAGACCGCATCAACACGGAGAAATACAAAGCAGAAATTCAGCTCTTCATGCACAGGGTCTCATCTCTCCGAGATCAATTCGAGCAGCTTTCAAATCGATGTGGCCATGTTGAAGAATCGCTCGCCACTCTGAAATCTTGGATGGATAAGCACCCCAACGCCACTAGCTCATCCAGCGCAAATCAAGGAACCAAAGATGAGAATCCAGAAGAATCAACAGCGAGACACATTCAACACATAATGATCGATTGAATGAAAACCAAATGCATCTTTTTGTTATCTTCTTTCATCAGAATCTATACCAGCAACATCTCTAGTAGTAGTAAGGAGAAAAGTAGCCTAAGGATCAAGGGGGCAGCCTCATTTTGTAAACCCCTTGTTTCCTCTCAATCTGCGAACTTTATGTACAAAGAGGGATTCAGACCCTCGTTTTTTTCAGAATGCAATACATAGCAACCGACTCTTTCAAAAAAAAAAAAAAATGTATTTTAAAGGATATGTTGGTTTTGTTTCGAGAAAAGACCTTTTGTACACTGTAATTTTGAAGACTTTTGCCAGTGAATGAATGGAATAACATGTGATTTGCAGGGATTCTTGTGTCAAAATTTTGGTGGCTTGTGCTCCTTTGAATTGTGAGTTATCTTATGTGTTTTTCATCCCTTTTATGTACATATTTATTTCTTGGAAAAAACTAGATGATTGATTTAGAATTCACCCTTAATGATGCTCTGGTCAGTTTGCCAAGTTATAAATGTTTTCATCTTTAGAACAAAATTTTAGAATTCATCTATTGTTTGATTCTCTAATGTGATTGTCCTTCACTTTTTATCCTTCACCTTCCTCAAAAATTTAATCTAAAATCACTACCAAAGCTACCTACCTCACCCCTATTGAGAAACCCTCTATTTTTCCATCATCTCACTAGACAAAAAACAAATTTTGATCATGACTCCATGCCCAATGGTTTTCCTCCTTTTCTCATCAACAAATCTCTAAAAAAAAACCTTTGAGCTTACTACCTAGCCTAATATCCCATTTGTTGAGTAAACTAAGAGAGAGAGAGAGACCTCTCCAGGCTAGAAGGGCTAGATTCTAGCCTTAAGTGGTTTGTGGTTACCTCTGCAATTTTTCTCCTCGGCCTAGGAAAACTACAGAGTGTTAACACGTTGAACAAACCACAAATGATCAAATCATGGACACATAGATTAAGAACACTCACCAACAAAATATTTAGTTGTACTAGGTTGTCAAATCCAACCAACACTTGCACCAAGGCAAGTGGCTCACCAGGCACCAAGATTAACAAAAGTTTCCCCATCTCATGGAGGCACTCAACGCAATGGGGATCATTGCTTCTTAAGGGGGGAGGATTGATCTAGGTCGATATTGGTGGCCACCCACCTATTCCACTTGGACCCCCAACACTATTCCCTGTAAGTTTCCTATTTTTCAGCACAGTTTTCTATTTTTGGTAGTTTTTTGGGTCCTAAACTTTTCGAGACATTTTGAGGCCCTAAAAGATGATTTTTTGGGGAAATAGGAAAATGTCCATCATTTGTAGCTGAAATTTGTTGTCCACGGATAGACCTTTCTAACGGGATATTGTGCATGCCAAATATAGATAATGTCCCAAATTTACGACCACGTGAAGTTGGCATTCCAACTAACCCCATCGAGGCCAATAAGCTTTTGGCACTTCATCTCCTAGGGTTAGGTTTTTGGATGTCTAGGGTTGATCATTATTTCTTCATGATAAAAATGCCTCAGAGCCTCATTGTAATATAGTTTATTATGCATGTAGCCATCACATCTCTTCTTACAGATAAGCTACTATTGTTCGAGCTAGTTTGTTTTGATTATGCATGTAAACAATTTTCAATATTTTTTATCTATTCATTGAATTTCAATTTCACTATATCTCTGTGTTTATGGTTTAAAGTTGTGTTTCATTTCGTTCCTTCATAAAGTTGGCTCATGATTCCTCCACTTTTTCCACTTTGAAAGCACTGAAATGGATGATAAACAAGATACTGATCTCATTTGGATAATGGTTTTAGCACACTAAAGGGGGAAATGAATATCATACCCTAGTAGTTAATAATTATATGTTTTTGTATTGATTGTATTAATAAAGCTTTCTATCATTTGATTTTTTTTACATACACTAATTTCATTTCATTGTTTGTAAATTTAAAGACAATGTATCCTAGGTGTATGCTTGGGAATGTGCCAAGTAATATTAGAAATCATGTTGTACACATTGAAAAAGGTGAAGTGAATATTGGAAATCAAGTGAGCTTTATGGAAGAAGATTATAGCGATAACATAGTGGAGAATTATGGTATAAATAGATTTGTGGAAGACACTTTTGCTCCAAGGATGACAATTTTGATGATATTTATGATGTACCTCTAATTGAGAAGTCGCAACAAGCCCTTTATAAAGTGTTGATGGTGCTAGAAATCCATCAAAGAAGGGGTTTTCATCAATATGAAGTGCCAACTAGACCTCACACCGTTTGGAGTAGGATCCCCAAACGGAAATACGGTCGGTTATCATTGTTCTTAGGAATTTGCCTTAGCTGCAATCATCAACATAAGAGATTATACAAACAATCTTTGAAACAAGCAAGTAGTTGACAATTATGAGGCATGCAATTGCAATGCATATTTTGTACTTTCACAGAAGGGAAACGAGAGAGTGAGCCTCTAGAAGAAAAGTAATAGTACTATCCTAAAGATACACACAAGAGGATGGAAAAAATCATTGGTTAACCTGCAAAGTAGTTCACAAGAGAGTTATGAGGGTGTATTTATAACAAATGAGGTGACTATCTGATTCCAGCCTAAGCTGACAATACCCACATTATGCAATAATTCAATTGCATGTCATATACTTGTCCTAGGAATTCTATAATTCCATACTTACACAAAATTATCTTACATCAAGGTTTAAGGCCCCTTAATTAAATGCTTAAGCAAGATAGTTTCATCATACTAAAACACACTTTATCAAAGTTTAGGTCTTAAGCGGAAATATTTCATAAACACACCCAAGGTTAGATTTTAATAAACCTTTGAGTGCAACCCTTCACAACCTTTCATAAGCTTTGGTTAAGTCTATTTACTCGCACATATTCACCATACCATGTCTTAGACTTTGGTTAACTCAACTTAACCCCTAATACATTAAACCCGCTCATTTCTATTATAATTCTCATATAATAGAAATATACCATAAACCTCACTTAACCTTACCTTTCCGCCATTTCATGACCTTTGCACACATATCGAGGCTCTCCTTATCGCGTTCAACTCCACCGTCGATTTCATTCCTTCAGATCAACAACTATCACGCGATCTCTAACTTTAATCCTTTTCCTGTCAGAACTCAAATAAAATTAACTCGTCTTAACAACATATCGGGTCTTCTCGAAAAACTAAACCACGCACGTATTCACACGCGATTATCATCTGATCAGTCAACCAACGAACGGTCCTGATGGTCAGATTTAAACGTGGTTTTAATCCCATTTCACAAATCCTCATCGCGTCTGATTTTAAATTTAAACCCCATGCACTTTAACCACGCGATATCCGTCCGATCACCATTAAACGGACGACTGTGATCTATACAAACTTCAACTGAATTAGATCACAATCTATAATTTTCTCAGGTCCGTTTTTTTATTACCTCTTATGACTTTGAGGCCGCGTGAGAAACCACTTCCATCTTTTCAAGATTGCTCCATCCTTCTGCTAACAGGTGGCTTAATCTCCGCTGCTCAATTCTTAACTTTATTCTACATGATTTAATCCTGGTCATCTATCTCCTTCACTTTCATTCGTTGATCTGATTTATCCAACGAATATGCTCCACTGCAATGTTCTTTTGTTCTTTACTGTGTAATAGTCCATTTGTTCGGGTTTCTGCCTATGTATGTGATTTCACCTTCCGGTTTTGAACTATTTTGATCTGATCTTCAGCTTCATTTTTTATTCCTTCGCTCTTCTACGCTTCCGCTGCGTAACTTCTTAGGCTTAAAGAACCTTACAATATGCCTTCACTGTAACGTTAAAGTTTTCCTCCAACACTGTCTGCGTGTAAACCCGATACACTCTTTCCTGCACTTGATCTCTGGTTCTGCACACCAGCAACCATATGTTATGCAAAATTACTTTTAATTCACACACAATATATAATTCCATCAATCAACACACATCACACACTCAGGAATCGAAATATCTGTGTATATATAAACAAATAATTACATCATGAGTCTTTATCTCTCTCTGGCTTGATTTTCTTATCAGTGGCCTTTTTCTTTCCTAACTGCCCATAGGCTTACAATCAAACCTATCTGACTCTCGAACTAATTCCTATCTAGCTAACCCTTTTCTATGCCTTTTAGGCTTACATTTATACAAAATAATTCTATAACCAATTCCTACTTTAGATCCATAACCTTCTCAACAAAATCCTAAAATCTCTTCTTTATCTCTAAGGATCCTATCTAATCCACAAAATCATCAACTAATTCCTAATCTAAGCTTTACAATTAATTCTCAAATCTCTCAACTATCCTAATTCTCTCACGTTCTCCAACATTCTAGAACATTTACAAATATGCCTCACAATACTTAATTAATCCTATTCTTAATATCTCTCATTAAAATTACTCAAAACCTTACTAATTACATAAATTTGATACATAGGAAACCAACTTCCTTTAAAACACAAGTCTATTAAACTCAAATGACATTACTGAGCTGAATGCTCCTGCATCAGTCTCTCAAGGTTGAAAATATTCATGATCTCCTAATCACGTGTTCCCATTTTATAGAAAACCTCCAGGGTCGCAAACTTTGTTCTGTAGTTTGCCTTTGGTTGTTGTTGTTATTTGTTGTTGTTCTCCAGGTCTCCACACTTTATGCTGCATTACCCCACTAGCTATGCTCTCACAATCTGCTGCTATTTTTTTATTGTTGCTACCTTGCTTTGTTGTTGTTGTCTTCTCCATTTGAGACACTTTTCTCATCAATTCAATTTCTATGTCCATTCCTCTCTTACATATCCTTTGCAATCTTCCTCGGGTTCTTGGTTCCCTACTAGTGCTTTCAGCGATTTCTCTAGTAGCTCCAATTCTTTCTCCCACTCACTGATCCTTTAATGAGAGTTTACTCCTTCTTCTTTATTGACTGCCTCAACAGGTTCCCTAGCTATCTCCATTGTGCCTATCATCATGATGGAATGATGATGCTTTACTATGTTTTCAACTAACATAGTGTCTTCTTCAAGTTTGCCTTTAATCTTCTGCTAGTTACCTTCACTTTGTAGTTGTTGGATCCTTACTACCACCCTTACATCCTTGTTGCTTCTGAACTTCCATTTCATCTCTAAATAACCTTTGTTCAATTTCTTCGATCACAACATCACACTCATTCATTCTATTCATTGTTCCTGCAAACAAACTATTGGTTTGTGAATTAAAACACTCTTATATCTCCATGTCTTTTAGAGACTCTCTGCTACTGTCAAGTACTGTTGTAACCATTTCTTTTCTATTGCCATTTCCTCCTACTAACTTCTCTAGCAATTCAATTTCCTCTTTAAATTTAGCAAGTGTTTTATCACCATGCTCTTCATTTCCAGCTTCATCCTTTACATGGTCACTATTGCCCAATGATTCAATTGGATTGTCTTCCATAGACAATTTTGTCTCATTCATCTTTACAGAAATAAGTTCCTGTTCAACACTTATAATCCTTGTGTTTACACAATAATTGTCAGTTTGAAAAATATAAGGCTCAACAGCCTCAACTAATGTTTCACATATCAGCTCTTCAGGCTGACCTCCATCTCCTTCTTCCACAAGGAATTGTCCTTGTTTTGTAATAGCTCCAAATAACAATTCATCAATAATTTTCTTCTGTTGAAACAATTCAATATTTTCCTCATTCAAGAGGCATTCTCCATCATACTCTGCTCTAGAATACTTATCTTCTGAAAAGTACTCTTCATCCTCTATCAGCACATCAATATGCTGATCCAAGTTCTCCTCTAAACTCTAGTGACTTTTATCAATTTTTTATGACAGCTTCATAAGACTGTCAATCCTCTGTAAAACCTGCAAACACACCAAAACTATTAGATTCAAAAGTATAAGGCTTTATAGCTTCTTTTGCTACCTTTGTCCACATTTCCTCATGTTGTTTTGAACTACCCCAATAGTTCACTGATATCCATTCTTCATCTTCACCCAGAACTTCCCCGTGTTCTGCTTCACAAATAGAAACTTCCATTCCAAGTCAGATCCTCTAAGTTCTTCAGATCTTAATTGAACACTCATTATCTGTTCAAGCTTCTTCAGCTCTTCTGCTAACTACATATTCACCTGCTGATTTCTCTTTTCTTGTAGCCTTCTCTGTAACTTATGCCACTTCACTGCCTTTTTCCTCAAGACCCAACCTTGTCTTTGGCTTTCCTCTAGTAGCATCCTTAATGCATTGAGTTGTTCTTTTAACTTTGCAATCTCCTTATCAAGCTCCTCTTGACTCATTCTCTTTCCATTTGCCTTGGCATCCTCCTTCTTCACTTTTCTTCTGTTGTGGTCTTCCTCAGAACCTCTGTTACCTCTGTTATGACTATTAGTAGTCATCTCTATCTTCATGAGTTCCTCACTCACTTACTATGAGCTGCATTAAAGCCTCTGCAACAGCAAGTCCTCCCTATTGCCACTTACCTCACCAAGCTTTCCTTTGTACTTGGTTCTCTATCTCTGGAACCTCTTTGAGCACTTCTCTCTGCTCCTTCTAGGCTTCAACTCATCTGCACCTTTTAAGAACACAAATGTCCTCTTTATCCAACCTCTGTAAGAATTATTCAAGGTTCTGCCACATTCTTCTTTCATTCGGAAACTCATATCAGCTTCCTTCATCCCTTAGCAGTTCTACTCACATCCTTTGTGGAATTTCCTTTATGATCTTCCTGTGAGTTGCAATAATACCTCTGCAGTAACAAGTCTCCTTCTTGCTACATATGCCTCACTAAGCTTCTCTCCTCTGGGCTCACTCTTTTGGCATCTCTCTTGTTCTTTCCTCTGAAACCAATTGAGCACTCCTTGCTCTAGGTTGATGCAATCTTCTCAACTTCTATCTTCAAGACCTCTGCATGATCTTGTTCTACCATTATCCTGCACTTTTAATGGATTGTTCTCTATTTCTTTTGAATATGCAATTTTGCTACACTTTATCTCTGTGTGCCTACTGCTTGTCAGATTTAAAATCTAATCTCCTCTTGCCTGCTTTCATCACCATTCACCTGTATACACATCTTCAAAACATAATTCTGTTCTAAATTTTTCTCAAAGAAATTTTCACGCAGAATTTCTTTTTTCTGTTTTGATACCAAATGATGCCAGCCTAAGCTGACAATACCCACATTATGCAATAATTCAATTGCATGTCATATGCATGTCGCAGGAATTCTAAAATTCCATACTTAGAGAAAATTCTCTTACATCAAGGTTTAAGGCCCCTTAATTAAATGCTTAAGCGGGATCGTTTCATCATACGAAAACACACTTTATCAAAGTTTAAGTCTTAAGCATAAATATTTCATAAACACACTCAAGGTTAGATTTTAATAAACCTTCGAGCACAACCCTTCATAACCTTCCATAAGCTTTGGTTAAGTCTATTTACCGGCACATATTCACCATACCACGTCTTAGACTTTGGTTAACTCAACTTAACCCCTATACATTGAACTCGCTCATTTCTATTATAATTCTCATATAATAGAAATATACCATAAACCTCACTTAACCTTACCTTTCCGCCATTTCACGACCTTTGCACACATATTGAGGCTCTCCTGATCGCATTCAACCTCCACCGTCGATTTCATTCCTTCAAATCAACGGCTATCGCACGATCTCCAACTTTAATCCTTTTCCTGTCGGAACTCAAATAAAATTAACCCGTCTTAATAACATATCGGGTCCGCTTGAAAAACTAAACCACGCACTTATTCGCGCGCGATTACTGTCCGATCAGTCAACCAACGAACGGTCCTGATGGTCGAATTTCAACATGGTTTTAATCTCGTTGCACATATCCTCATCATGTCCAGTTTTCAATTTAAACCCCGTGCACTTTAACCATGCGATATTCGTCCGATCGCCATTAAACGAACGACTGTGATCTATTCAGACTTCAATTGGATTAGATCATAGTCTATAATTTTCTCAGATCCATTTTATTATTACCGCTTACGGATTTGAGGCCGCGCGAGAAAACACTTCCGTCTTTTCAAGACCGCTTCGTCCTTCTGCTGACACGTGGCTTAATCTCCGCCACTCAATTCTTAACTTTATTCTACGCGATTTAATCCTGGCCGTCTATCTCCTTCGCTTTCATTCATTGATCTGATTGATCCAATGACTATGCTCCGCTGCTACGTTCTTTTGTTCTTTACTGTGTAATAGTCCATTTGTTCGGGTTTCTGCCTGTGTATGTGATTTCGCCTTCCAGTCTTCAACTATTCTGATCTGATCTTCAACTTCGTTCTTTATTCCTTCGCTCTTTTATGCTTCCGCTACATAACTTCTTAGGTTTAAAGAACCTTACAGTATACCTTCACTGTAACGTTAAAGTTTTCCTCCAACACTGTCTGCGTGTAAACCCGATACACTCTTTCCTGCACTTGATCTCTGGTTCTGCACACCTGCAACCCTATGTTATGCAAAATTACTTCTAATTCACACACAATCTATAATTCCATCAATCAACACACATCACACACTCAGGAATCGAAATCTTTGTGTATATATAAACAAATAATTACATCATGAGTCTCTGTCTCTCTCTGGCCTGATTTTCTTATCAGTGGCCTTTTCCTTTCCTATATGCCTGTAGGCTTACAATCAAACCTATCTAACTCTCGAACTAATTCCTAGCTAGCTAACCCTTTTCTATGCCTTTTAGGCTTACATTTATACAAAAGGATTCTATAACCAATTCCTGGTTTAGATCCATAACCTTCTCAACAAAATCCTAAAATCTCTTCTTTATCTCTAAGGATCCTCTCTAATCCACAAAATCATCAACTAATTCCTAATCTAAGCTTTACAATTAATTCTCAAATCTCTCAATCTCTCAACTATCCTAATTCTCTCATGTTCTCCAACATTCGAGAACATTTACAAATATGCCTCACAATACTTAATTAATCCTATTCTTAATATCTCTCATTAAAATTACTCAAAACCTTAATAATTACATTAATTTGATACATAGGAAACCAACTTCCTTGAAAACAGAAGACCCCCTATGTCTACTAAAATACAATGATATTGCTGAGTTGAATGCTTCTGCATCACTATCCACATCCCATGTGAATCTTGACCTTCCTCATGATTCTTGATCTTCTACTATGAATTTTAAAATTCTTATGTGACCTTTAGGCTTCTACATGACTTTAAAACCTTCTAGTGACACTTCATATTCCATGTGGGATCCTTGGTCCTCCACACACTTTACATTTCCTCATTATTGAAAAATACAATAATTAAATTCCATAAATTATGTGGCAAGATATATTGACACATATGACTCTATGATGACACTTGGACAAGCCATGAATTGGCATTGATGACATGGAAATTCACTATGTTATATCTAGGCCAAACCTTTCTCCTTTCTGCTATGAATTTGACTTCTTGATGATGGATCTTTGCTTGTCCTTCATATTCACCCTCCAAATGTTCTAGATGAGTGTCGTAACCTTCCAAGTCAACATGAGTTTCCATGTCTCTCATGGTCCTGGATTTCTTCATGTTTTCATGACGGTTATTCTGATACTTCTTCTCTACAAGTGCTCTCTTGCAGACTCTTCTTGATGACCTACCTTGTATCTTCATGATAAGTCTTGCATGCATTCCATATTCACCCCTGCCCCGAAACTTGGATGATATGGAGTCTTCCTTGGGATTTTGATACTCAATCTTCCATCATGATCTTGTGTCCCTTCATTTTATTACTTTATAGTCTCTTTATTCTTTAGCCTCACAAGTATGTATTTGCATGATCTCCTTGGCATCCTCCTCGAGCATCATCCTATAATATCAAGATACCAGTACCTGCAAATAGGATTCACACATTGCAAGATGACATTAGTCCAAAAATCTCCTAGTCCGTTACATTTCATGTTGCATGCTAATTGAGTAAGGACAAAGTGCAGGATTGAGGAGAAGGCACATGGATTGTGCAGTGTGCAGCTTCAGGAGGCAGTGGTGAGGGTTTGGTCACTATTACAGCATAGAGTGCAGTAATTGAGGGACAAGGAAGCAAAATTTCACAATTGAGGCTATTAGTGAGGTAAGGGAGAAGGATTGCTCATTGTGATTACGCATTTCGCAGTTATGGAAGGCAAGAGATAAAGGACTACGCAATTGAGAAACTCAGTGAGATGGTAGGAAAGTCTTGCTCATTGTGATTGCACAATGTGTAGTTCAAGGAAGACCAAGCAAGGTGATTGAATAGCTTCATAGGTTAGGGAGACAGTGAGGCCTGACTGTTGACTGAGACTGCGCAGTGTACAGTGGAAGAATCACTCGGAGAGAGGATTGCACAGTTTTGAGAGACAGGAGGCAGAGACTGGGCACTGTGATTGGGCAATGTGTAGTCCATGGAGGTAGTGACTACATAGTGCACAATTCTAGGAGGCAAAGGTGCCTTACAGTGAGATGAGATTGTGCAATGTGCAATTCGAAGGGGCAAAAAGGTTGGTTGAAGATTGAGCAAGTTGCAAAGACAATGAAAGCTCCAAAAATGGCTATGTGTGGGATCAATGAGACAAGAGAGAACAAACAAGCTCTAAACTGGTGATCTCACACCCAAATAACATCAACACATGCCACAAAACTCAAAATCCATGTGCATACCTTGAAGCGACAACAAAGAGACACTTATTTCTAAGTGCGACAGTTGAAATGTCGCTTTGTGATACTTAGAATACAAGTTATGAAACGAGAGCTAACTGTGACCAGAAAGTGCACTAAGGTTTGGGTGAGTGTCTAGTGCATATTTTTATGATACATGTGATCATCTCATACAGAAGAATGCACTAGGGCTACCTCTAGTAGTGTGCACATGCAAGAGTAAAAACAATCAAAAGTGACACTTGTGACGGTAAGAAAAGGTGAAAATGACACTTCTAAAAGCTAAAGAAAGTTAAAGAAACACATGTTATAATGAAGAGGAAGCAAAACTGTCACTTATAAAAGTGAAATCAAGCAAAAACAACAGTCACAAAAGTGAAAACAACACTTATGGAAGCAAAAGCATGCAAAATCGACAATTGAGAAAACTCATTGGGATGATGGTATAGTTGCAACTAATAGTGAGAGGGTTGTCAAGTTAGAATTGTGCACTAGAATGTACACGGGAACTGTGTAGTCTTTGTCTCCAAGAACTCTGCAATCATTATCACCAGAGACTGCACAAGCACTGTCTTTTAGGATTGTGCAATCGTCATCCGTGAAAAACTACGCAGTCACTGACCTTAAGCACTGTGTAGTCATTGTTATCATGATTTTCCCAATGACTTTCATCTAGGATTACATAGTGTTTTCCTATCTAGGGTGTAGATTGAATACTAATCTTGCTTGAAAGAAGATCACTTGTAAATGCATCCATGAGTTTCCATGTCTCTCATGGTCCTGGATTTCTTCATGTTTTCATGACGGTTCTTCCGGTACTTCTTCTCTGCAAGTGCTCTCTTGCAAACTCTTCTTGATGACCTCCCTTGTATCTTCATGATAAGTCTTGCATGCATTCCATATTCACCCTTGCCCTGGAGCTTGGTTGATGTGGAGTCTTCCTTGTGATTTTGATACTCAATCTTCCATCATGATCTTGTGTCCCTTCATTTTCTTACTTTATAGTCTCTTTATCTCTTTAGCCTCACAAGTATGTTTTTGCATGATCTCCTTAGCATCCTCCCCAAGCATCATCCTGTCATGTCAAGATACCAGTACCTGCAAATAGGATTCACACATTACAAGATGACATTAGTCCAAAAATCTCCTAGCCCATTACATTTCATGCTGCATGTTAATTGAGTAAGGACAAAGTGCACGATTGAGGAGAAGGCACATGGATTGTGCAATGTGCAGTTTAAGGAGGTAGTGGTGAGGGTCTAGTCACTATGACTGCACAGTGTGTAGTAATTGAGGGACAAGGAAGAAAAATTTCACAATTGAGGGTATCAGTGAGGTAAGGGAGAAGGCTTGCTCATTGTGATTACACATTTCGCAGTTCTGGAATGCAAGAGATAAAGGACTACGCAATTGAGCAACTCAGTGAGACGGTAAGAAAGGCATGCTCATTGTGATTGCACAATGTGTAGTTTAGGGAAGACCAAGAAAGCTGATTGTATAGCTGCATAGGTCAAGGAGACAATGAGGCCTGACTGTTGACTGAGACTGTGTAGTGTACAGTGGAAGACTCACTGGGAGAGAGGATTGCACAGTTTTGAGAGACAGGAGGCAGAGACTGGGCACTTTGATTGTGCAATGTGTAGTCCATGGAGGTAGTGACTACACAGTGCACAGTTCTAGGAGGCAAGGGTGCTTCACTGTGAGATAAGATTGTGCAATGTGCAGTTCCAAGGGGCAGAAAGATTGGTTGAATATTGAGCAAGTTGCAAAGACAATGAAAGCTCCAAAAATGGCTAAGTGTGGGATCAGTGAGACAAGAGAGAACAAACAAGCCCTAAAATGATGATCTCACACCCAGATAACATCAACACATGCCACAAAACTCAAAATCCACATGCATACCTTGAAGTGACAACAAAGCGACACTTATTTCTAAGTGCGACAGTTGAAATGTCACTTTGTGACACTTAGAATACAAGTTACGACAGGAGTGTCAACTGCGACCAGAAAGTGCACTAAGCTTTAGGTGAGTGTCTAGTGCATATTTTTATGATACATGTGATCATCTCATACATAAGAATGCACTAGGGCTACCTGTAGTAGTGTGACACATGCAAGACTGAAAACAATCAAAAGTGACACTTGTGACAATAAGAAAAGGTGAAAACGACACTTCTAAAATCTAAAGAAAGTTAAAGCAACACATTCTATAATGAAGAGGAAGCAAAAGCAACACTTATAAAAGTGAAATCAAGCAAAAACGATAGTCACAAAAGTGAAAACAACACTTATGGAAGCAAAAGCAACAATTAAGAAAACTCATTGGGATGATGGTACAGTTGCAACTAATAGTGAGGGGGTTGTCAAGTTAGAATTGTGCACTGAATGTCAATGGGAACTGTGTAGTCTTTGTCTTCGAGAACTGTCCAATCATTATTACTAGAGACTGCACAAGCACTCTCTTTTAGGATTGTGCAGTCATCATCCATGAAAAACTACACAGTCACTGACCTTAGGCACTGCGCAGTCATTGTTATCATGATTTTCCCAATGACTTTCATCTAGGATTACACAATGTTTTCCTATCTAGGGTGTAGATTAACTACTAAGCTTGCTTGAAAGAAGATCAATTGTAAATTCATCCATGAATTTCCATGTCTCTCATGGTCCTGTATTTCTTCATGTTTTCATGACGATTCTTCCGGTACTTCTTCTCTGCAAGTGCTCTCTTGCAGACTCTTCTTGATGACCTCCCTTTTATCTTCATGATGAGTCTTACATGCATTCCATATTCACCCCTACCCCGGATCTTGGATGATATGGGGTCTTCCTTGTGATTTTGATACTCAATCTTCCATCATGATCTTGTGTCCCTTCATTTTCTTACTTTATAGTCTCTTTATATCTTTAGCCTCACAAGTATGTTTTTGCATGATCTCCTTGGTATCCTCCTCAAGCATCATCTTGTCATGTCAAGATACCAGTACCTTCAAATAGGATTCACGCATTGCAAGACGACAGTAGTCCAAAAATATCCTAGTCCATTACTTTTCATGTTGCATGCTAATTGAGTAAGGACAAAGTGCAGGATTGAGGAGAAGGCACATGGATTGTGTAGTGTGCAGTTTCAGGAGGCAGTGGTGAGGATCTAGTCACTATGACTGCACAGTGTGCAGTAATTGAGGGACACGGAAGCAAAATTGCACAATTGAGGGTATCAGTGAGCTAAGGGAGAAGGATTGCTCACTGTGATTACGCATTTTGCAGTTCTGGAAGGCAAGAGATAAAGGACTATGCAATTGAGCAACTTAGTGAGATGGTAAGAAAGGCTTGCTCATTGTGATTGCACAATGTGTAATTCATGGAAGACCAAGCAAGGTGATTGAATATATGCATTGGTCAGGGAGACAGTGAGGCCTGACTATTGACTGAGACTATGCAGTGTAAATGGAAGACTCACTCGGAGAGAGGATTGCACAGTTTTGAGAGAGAGGGGGCAGAGACTGGGCACTGTCATTGTACAATGTGTAGTCCATGGAGATAGTGATTTCACAATGCACAATTATAGGAGGCAAGGGTGCTTTACTGTGAGATGAGATTGCGCAATGCGCAATTCCAAGGGGCAAAAAGGTTGGTTGAAGATTGAGCAAGTCGCAAAGACAATGAAAGCTCCAAAAATGGCTAAGTGTGGGATGACTGAGACAAAGGAGAATAAACAAGGTCTAAAATGATGATCTCACACCCAGATAACATCAAGACATGCCACAAAACTCAAAATCCATGTGCATACCTTGAAGCAACAACAAAGAGACACTTATTTCTAAGTGCGACAGTTGAAATGTCCCTTTGTGATACCTAGAATACAAGTTACGACATGAGTGCCAACTGTGACCAGAAAGTGCACTAAGCTTTGGGTGAGTGTCTAGTGCATATTTTTATGATACATGTGATCATCTCATACATAATAATGCACTAGGGCTACCTCTAGTAGTGTGACACATGCAAGAGTGAAAACAATCAAAAGTGACACTTGTGACAGTAAGAAAAGGTGAAAATGACACTTCTAAAAGCCAAAGAAAGTTAAAGAAACACATGCTATAATAAAGAGGAAGCAAAAGCGTCACTTATAAAAGTGAAATAAAGAAAAAACGACAGTCACAAAAGTGAAAACATCACTTATGGAAGCAAAAGCGACAATTGAGAAAACTCACTGGGATGATGGTACAATTGCAACTAATAGTGAGAGGGTTGTCAAGTTAGAATTGTGCACTGAATGTCCATGGGAACTGTGTAGTCTTTGTCTCCAAGAACTGTGCAATCATTATCACCAGAGACTACACAAGCACTGTCTTTTAGGATTGTGCAGTCGTCATCCATGAAAAATTGCACAGTCACTGATCTTAGGCACTGTGTAATCATTGTTATCATGATTTTCCCAATTACTTTCATCTAGGATTACATAATGTTTTCCTATCTAGGGTGTAGATTGACTACTAATCTTGCTTGAAAGATGATCACTTGTAAATGCATCCATGAGTTTCCATGTCTCTCATGGTCCTGGATTTCTTCATGTTTTCATGACGGTTCTGGTGGGCTCCAGTATTGTAGCAATAATGCTACAACTGCTGGAGCTTCCTTCTTTAATTTTATCAACTCGATAGTTCGTAACAAACTTGGAAGCGATGGTGATGTATGCACAAGTACTAGCTCTTGCCACAGTTGTCACTTGCTCAGCTGGCACAAGTCCACTAGGGGCTCAAGCCAACTTCTATGAGCTCTTAGAAGAAACTTTTTAACTGATGGACGAAAGCTAACTCAAAGGAAGCTAATCTACTTGCAGAAAGGAATTGAAAGCCAACAAGAAACGCAAACCCTAATTCTACCAGCTAGTCTTACTAATGCAAATATGGGAATGCAAACTACTGAAAGAGATGCCATTACTTCTATGAAGGTGAGATGCATGTGTCTAGATTACTTCTACCCGAAGAGAACATATTTTCGTATTTTTGAATAAGTTATTTAGAATTATCATGCATGTGCTTATAACTGGCTTTTTACTGTGCAGAGGCGGATCACGGAGGAGAAATGCTTGGAAGAGGTCGGGAAGGTTCAGAGAGGGTCTAAGGAGTCCCTAACATCCTTCCAGAGAGTTTCACAAAGTTTGGCTGCCAAGAAACCGTGTTTATGAGCTTCTACAGGAAGTCTGCAGGGGTTCTACAGGATGTTTCAGAATTTCTACAGGATGTTCAGTAATTCCTACAGGATGTTCTACGATTGGATTTTGGATGATGGGTGAGTGGAAGAGGCTGCATGGATGGATAGGGAGGTAGGAGAGGGGTTTGTAAGAACTTAGTGACAGAGAGATGAGGTGATGAGAGGGTGTGTAAAGCTAGTTTGTCTCAAAGAGGGCAGAGGGAATGGAAGGCCAAAAAGGTAGGATGACATGGGCAGTAGAGTAGTTGTGAGACGAGGGGTCTAATTTGGAGATGAGCAGTTGGCCTGGACGAAGCTTAGAAGGACGAGAGAATGATGGAGATGCACTGCACAGTGTAAACTGAACCAAATCATCCACGTCCTGCACATAATCAAAATATTACTAATCTATCCTAACTGTTAATGAAACCAATGAACAGCAACGTTATTTCTAAAGAGAACCATGTATGGTACTGAAGCAAAGAAACATTCCAAGAGGTCTGAGCGCATGTATAACTTCTACAAATGAAAATATTGCACCAAAGATTGCATGAGTTCGTAAACTAATGTTTTTGGTGGGTAGCACTGTCCGCAATTTCAGCCCCTAGAAAGAGGTGAAAATGAGAGTGCAGGTAACCCTTCTCTGGAACTTTTATCAATTCTAATCTCTTTACTCTATTCTAAACATCTGAAGCAACTCTATCTTCTAACAATGACCTACTTAACCACACCACGAAATCTAACTCAACAAACTGCGTTTCAAATGCATGTAAAGAAAACCATATTGCTGAAAGGAAAGATATCAATACAAAAGAAGGAGGCCCTAGGCTCTCAGGTTGGGCCCAACCCCGAGAGCTATGGCTCCTTTAGAAACTTAGAGCTGGGATCAAATCTGACTGCTTCTCATTAAAAAATAATAATCATAAGTCAAAAGGTCTGCCAATGATGGCTACAAAAGAACAAAAGCAGAGCTGGCAGCTCGTAGTGCAGAATGTGCAACAGTTTTCCAAAAGTCCTTTTCGAAGGCTAAAGCCTTATCATTTATACATCACGAGGCCCCAAGCTGGCCTCCTAAATCTATGGGACTTGGCTGACCAAACTGGGAGTGAATAGCTGCTTCCTCAAAATCCGTTTGGCTGCCTTCTAGATCTGGTTGTGGTGGCTGTTGGAGCTCGGAGTTGGGGGTGAAGATCCCGAAGAAGGCCATTTAATGCCGTGGACAACCCTCCTACGAATCCTCAACCCCGTCTTGGCTGTCTCCTAGCCCTTATCTGCTCGGTTTTGCTCCAACATGTGTCAAAAAACCTGAAATGAGCACGTGTTAGCCACCTAGGAATAGTGACTGCCCTTATTCGTACAAATGACATAAACATACTAAAAAATGATGCATAAGTTATGAAAAATGAAGGATTGAGCAAGGGTAGTTAGGCCAAATGAGCCCAAAATGTTACCAAATTTGGGGTTCATCATCACCCCCCAGCTAAAATGATTGCTCATCCCTGAGCAACTAATCCAGTTCCTCGTCCTTCATTGCTTTCACCGCCACTCTCACATCCCAGGTTTCTGAAGTAGTATCCTCCTCACTGGCATGGAACCCAGCCTTCCTTTCCACCTCTTCCCACTGCTTATGCTCTTCTTTTTCTATGCTGCCTTCCATCAATCCTAAAAGCAAAGGTGGGTTTAGCTTAAGGCCAATCCAGCTGGCTTGGAGGTTCTGTATGGACTTCTTGTAGAGGGGCAACCGTGCTAGAGCTTCCCTCATTCGAGTTGGAGTGTGATATTCTCTAATTTTTAGGCTATGGGACAATGTGTTCCATCGGCGGGTGCAAGCATGAACACAGTTGTCCCCTAATAGTCGCTCCATATCCTCGAAATGTGCTATAGCCTGAGCCTGCTGATCCATGTATTTCAATAATGTTTGAGGGTTGGTGGCTAAGTGTTGGTGGGCCGATATCAATGCAGTGGGATCCCCTGGCTCTGCTCTAATCAGCAGTGGCTCATGTAACTCTCGGTTCATGACCTCTTTGACCTCTGCTGCTCTCTTTTCTTCATGGTTCAACCATGAGGCAAATGCCATCAACTGTATATCTCATACGACTGTGTTGGGATCCCATGAAGTCACATTAGGAAGGGCCAAATTATGGAGATAGAACTCTGATAGTTTGGCCTTGTCCTCTGATGAACTGCTATTGCATAACTCTGTGAACTGCCGGGGGTCTTGGATTTGGGAGATACCCCTCTGTGCCAATGCATTAATTTGAAATTGCAGCCACTGGTCCCGTAGGTATAGGCCATAAGATTTGGCCGGTTGTCTACATTGTAGAGCATCCATGGCCCAACTGGCCATGCAGGCCAGTTGTGCCTCTTTTTGTTGCAACTGTTGTTTGAGAGCTTGTATCTCGATTTGTGCTTGTAGTTCCCTTTCCTGTAGATGCGAGGTTAGCTCCCTAAGACCAACTCGCAGTCCTTCTTTGCCTTGATGTTCTGCTGTAGTGTCCCCTGATGATGTGCCCCTTTCTTTCCTCAGTTCCTGTAGCTACAGTTTGAGTTTCTCATTCTCTTCCTGTAGGAACACCCGCTGGCAGTTTGCCACGTGTTTGGCCATAGCTAATTCTCTTCGTGCCTCCTTGAGTTGTTCCTCCAAGGGGCCTATATCTGCCACTCCTTTTGATTTAGCTATCTTCATCCACGTGTGGGTTCTCACTCTTTCTTCCTCCAACGCAAAGAAAAGCGGCACTGTGAATTTCTATGGAATAATTTTTCCAGCCTCCAAAAAGTTATAATACGAGCTCAAGCTTGGCTAGGGACTAGGTTCCGGAATATGCTCTTCCTCTTCTTCCCTCGGTGGCTCTACTCCGTCTTCCCTAAGTGGTGATGTGGCTGCCTCTCCCTCCATTCTCTCGGTCTCCTTGAGCCGGGCCAATGTTTCCTGTAGAACGGCCTCAGCATCTTGTAGCGGGGTTTTTGAAGCCAACCTATCCATTCTCTCCTTCCAAGCAGTTGTCTTTGGGCTCCCCCGCTCATAAGTGACTGATATTTTTGAGGGGGACCTCTCCCTTGGCGAGGTAGGGGTGTCTTCTATGGTAATTGGGCTGTTGGATGGAGGTTGGGGCCTGCCTGTTTTGATCCTCACACTTCTCCTTGCTTTGAAATATAGAGGGATCTCCCTCTTTCGTTTTTCCCTCAGCTTGGGAGGGGTACTAAGGGTGGCCAGCATGGCTGCTGCCTCCCTTGCAAGGATTTCGGCTGTCTTCTCCTTTGGTTTTCCTTTCTCAGAACTTCCTATAGAAAGCCCTGTAGCAGTTGATTTCTAGCTTCCTGTAGAAGCCGTTTTTTATTTTCCTGTAGAAACAGGTGGCACCGTTTTAGCCTGTTTGACTGAGGGTGCTTTGTCTTTTGACTTTGCTGAGGCTACTTTCGAGGTGCCTTGACTGACATGGACTTGTTCAGTCCTTTCCACCCTACTCTGTAACCTTTTCTCCCTGGGTGTCAATGTGGGTTCGTCATCCTCTGCTTCGGCAACTTGGTGTTTCTCTTGTTTCCCCTTTTGTTCTTTCTTTGGTGCTTTGGCCATGGTTTCTTGGCCTTTTCCTTTCTTCTCTGTTTGTATTGGTTCCTTCTCCTCGCTGCTGGAGGAGGTGAGCTCCTCGGCCAACATTTTAATGTCGCCATCCTTAGTCAAATTTCGGAAGGCTTCCCACGAGAGAGGGACGGTGTATGTGTGGAGTGCATCCTCCACGAGGAGCTTAATGAGCCCATGATGGGCTACCTGGTCTGGCATGCCCTCTCGTAATTTGGTGGCAAATTCAGTCATGGACTGCAGGAGGAAGTAGGGAATACTTAGCTTGTTTTCTGAAGGTAGGTCCATCTGGTGCCTAAGTTCTGTGAGCAGCCGGAAATGGTACCCATATACAATGCTGAATCGTCCTTCGCACGTGATATATTTCATAATTTGGAGGCTGACCTCACTCCAGAGCGGCTGTAGGCTAGCTCTGCGAATCCCGTTCTTATCCTCTGAGAATTGTTCCTCCGGCAGAAAGAACTCCTTTTTAGCCTTCTGGCCTAGTTTTCTCTCCTCCTTATCCCACGGTACCCCCATTGGGATATCAGTGACTCTGCTGATGAACTGTGGGGTGAGTCTGAGATTCAAACCCCTGAAATTGACAACGGCCAGCGTTTTTGATTTTGGCTTCAAAGCTCGCAGGAATTCCTCCGCCACCTCGTCATCGTAACCTTGCAACTTGACATCCATCGTGCACGAGAAAACAGGTCTACCACCTCAGGGTTTTCCCGTAGCTTCTTTGAGTCTGTCAGTTCCTTCCTAATGAACCCACCTGGCATGGTGAAAGTTTGTTGTGTTAGCCAGAGGTGGCTGGCGCGTATCAAAAGATGAGCCTTTGGGATTTACTTAGACAGAGCGCAGAATTACGCCTCTGTCAAGCACACAGTTCATGAATTCTCGACTTTCTACAGGTGAGCCTTGACAGGGGCTCAATTACAAATCAAACCCTGTAGAAAACCCCGCATATACTACGACGACAATTCTCATGCAAAAGGAAGACGACGCTCGCAAATTTATGCGCAGACTGTAGTTCTCCTTTTTTAGGACGTCGACTTCGCCACCCTTCAAACCAATTGCATGGGAGGAACAGGTTCAGGCTTACCTTTTCCAATTCGCCACCTTTGACGTGAATAGATTGATTTCCTCCGTAGCGGCGAGCTTCCTGTAGCGCAGCTTCCTGTAGAAGTCGCGCACAGGTTCTGGAGAGCGCGTCAGTGGTTCTGGGCCTTCTGTGCAACCACCAGACGTTTGAACAAGCCGAGGACTCGGAGTAACAAGCTTCAGGGAATTTCGGACGCTTACTCGACTGCAAAGCGGTTGATGATAAATGAGTGGAGTGACGATCTAGCCGGTGGATTTGAATCCCTGCGGAACTCGTGGCGCGGGGGTGAGCTGTCCCTGCCGGACCGTTGGACGACGTCACCTATTCATTTCACTGCAAGTCTGCCTGACCGCCGCATCATTCCCTGCATATCTACCGCCGCCATTTCTGTTAGATCGTCGCTTCTCCCCGACTGGACGCTTCCCACGTGTCCATTTCCTGTTTTGCTTGACACGACCAACACTTTCTGAATCTGACGAGACCATCGGACTGGTCATGGTGGCCAGTTGAATGGCTACCCGACTGGCTCAACCCATTCATTTTCATACTCGCAAACATTTTAGAGCATTGTTCATGTAATTTGACGAAAAAGGGTGAGGCACTTACCTGTGCGGCCGCGACGTTATTTCCAGGCTTCAGGACGAGGGTGACGGATCCGCTTGCTGCTGCTTCATGCACAGGCACGGGGGTTCCTCCTTGCCGACTGCTGCTAGTTATGAAACTTATTACCTGGCTGCGGATGGTGCATGTGCCCGCTCTATGTGTTGCAGGTGCCTTGATGGTGTACGCTCTAGCTGGATGAACTGCTACGGGATTCCTGTAGGATATCCTGTAGCAGTTTCTCCTCCTCGGGTGCATGCCGAAACGGTGGAGACGGTGGCATCACGGTCACGGTCGCAGGGTCCTCGGATGGCTTTGATAAGTAGCGCATGGGGCCTCTGCATCCTTTATTCCATTTGAGAATTGCTTCCTCTGAGAATTCAACGTTCTGATTTGACTGTGCAGGTATTTCCATTGCATGGCAACAGGGGTGGTAGAAGGAGGCGACAGCAGTGGGTGATGGAGAAAAACATTGGCTTGCATGCCTCCGTATTGGACCTCGGCTTCGAATCCTCCCACACAGTCGGTCCTGGGCCGTCCAAAGATTCTACAGGAAGTTTCCTGTAGAAATACAGAACTTCGTGTAGAAAGTCCTGTAGCTTCCTGTAGAAGGCTAAACTGTGATCAAATCATGCCCAGACCTTGGAAGAGATGAGTGTTTCTGGAGGGAGTGTTGGTGAGGTCACCTGGCAGCATAGTAGGGACCCTTGTCCTTGAGTTGAGGGACCTCTTTTCCTGCATGGAATACCTGCAACCTGCATGAATTGTCAAATCTTGAACCTGCTTTCCCTGTTTCTTTGTTTGTTTTTTCTTTTTCTTTTTTTTCTTGTTTTTTTTTTTTGAAAGACAGCAGGGGCGCCTCCGTGAGGTTTTCACCCTTACCATCTGCCTTGAGCGCCTCACAGAGGTTTTCACCCAAGGGTCTTTTTTCAAACATTTTCAGAAGACAGCAGGGACGCCTCAATGAGGTTTTCACCCCTACCGTCTGCCTTGGGAGCCTCAGAAAGGTTTTCACCCAAGGATCTTTATTTTTTCCTCTTTTTTTTTTTTTTTTTTTTTTGAGATGTTCAGGGTATGCCCAAAACAGAGGCAGAACCCTTCTCTATGACCAGCACTGATTTTTCCACAGTTTTGATGAATTCTTGCCTTGAAAGAGGTTTTCTGCAGATCTTTAGTCGATGCCCATTGACAAGCATGGGGATGGCCTCCTCATCAATGGTCCGAATAAGAACAGAGGCATTGTCATTACATTTTTCCACTGCATATGGTCCCAGCCATCTGGTTCTCAGCTTCCCCTTGAAATCCTTATGCCTGGAATCGTACAACAACGCCCAATCACCCGGCTGAAATTGCTTGTCATAGAGGTGTTGGTCATGCCATACCTTCCTCTGAAGTTGAACCACTTCTGAGTGAAGAAGGGCCTGCATTCGGTGCTCATCCAATCCATTCAGCTGCAATAACCTTTCTTGTTGGGCATGGCTGAGATCCAGGTCCAGCTGAGCTGCCATCCTCAAGGTGTTGTACTCGAACTCAATTGACAGCAAAGCTCTCTTCCCATAGACCAGCTCATAAGGTCTGAAGCCGGTTGTGGTCTTCCAAGTGGTGTTGTAAGCCCACGTGGCCTCAACCAGGCGATCTGCCCAATCTTTTCTACTGCTGCTCATCACCTTAGTCAAGATCCCTTCCAATGCTCTGTTGGTGACTTCCACCTGCCCATTTGCTTGAGGATGATAGGGGGTGGAAGCCCTATGCTTGATTTTGTGATGAGCGAGTAGGTCTTCAATTAATTTGGAGGTGAACTGGCTTCCTTGATCGGTGACTAGCTCTCTTGGGTAGCCAAATTTGTAGAAGATGTTTTCTCTTAAGAACTCGGCCACCTTTTCTTCTGTCGCTGCTTTGATTGCCTTGGTTTCTGCCCACTTTGTCAGGTAGTCTGTGCACACAATGATGTAAGACCTTTGCCATGAAGGAGGATTGATTGGACCCACAAAATCCATACCCCACTTCTCAAATGGCTCAAGAGTCACTTGAGGTTGGAGAGGCATTTTGTCCCTTGGAGTCGGTTTCCCCATCCTTTGGCATCGGTCACATTGGCTGATATACCTTCTGACATCTTGATGAAGCGTGGGCCAATAGTAGCCTGCCTGTAGGATTTTGAAGGCAGTCCTTTTGGCTGCAAAATGTCCTCCACAAGGCCCGTCATGACAGGTTAGGAGGATATCAAAGACTTCCTCCTCCCTTACACAACGCCTTAAGATCTGATCGGGGCCAAGCTTGAACAGGTTGCCCCCGATCCAAGTGAATGAGGCACTCTTCCTCACGATCCTGCTCTTCTCCCTTGAGGATAGGTGCGGAGGGAACTGTGCTGAGACAAGGTAGTTTGCTATATCAGCAAACCATGGAGAGAGTACTGAGATAGCAAACAGATGTTCATCTGGCATCTGGTCATCCACTGTTCCATCCTCACCTGCAGGTAAATCCAATCTAGACAAAAAGTCAGCAACAACATTTTCTTTACCTGGTTTGTCAACGATAGTCAAATCAAACTGCTGCAACAAAAGTAACCATCTAATAATACGAGCATTCACATCTGGTTTATTCATTAAATATCTAATTGCAGCATGATCAGTATGTACAAATGTTTGATAGCCAGTGATATAATGTCGGAACTTGTTCAGTGCATGGACCACGGCCAAGAATTCTTTCTCAGTTACAGTGTAATTCAGTTCTGCCTTGGATAAGTTTTTGCTGACAAAGTATATGGCGTATGGAAGTTTTTGTTCAACTTGTCCTAAGGCTGCCCCTATGGCTTTTTTCGAGGCATCAGTGTGGATGTGGAAAGGTAGGGCCCAATTTGGACCTCTCAAGATTGGGGCAGACACCAACTTATCCTTTAGTTCATTCAGAGCCTTCTGACAATCGTCAGTCCAATTAAACTCAACATCTTTTGCCAAGAGGCCAAACAATGGCGAGGCTAGCTTGCTGAAGTCTTTAATGAATCTCCTATAATACCCTGCTAAACCTAAGAATCTTCGAACATCTCTTACCTTCTGAGGAGGTGGAACCTTCTTGATGAGAGCAATTTTGTTAGGATCCACCTGTAACCCCTGGCGAGAAATGGTATGGCCTAGCACGGTCCCTTCAGTCATCAAGAATTCACACTTTTCAGGACTAAGGGACAGGTTCATCTCAATGCACTTGGTTAGGACTTTTCCCAGATTGGACAATGCTTCCTGGAAGTTGGACCCATAAGGAGTGAAGTCATCCATATAAATTTCCACCGAATCATGGACCAGCTCAGAAAAGATGCTCAAGACTGCTCTCTGGAAGGTGGCAGGAGCATTGCATAGCCCAAAGGGAAGAACTCAGTAAGCAAAGTTACCCCAAGGACAAGTGAAGGTGGTCTTATCTTGGTCTTCCGGGCTGATTTGGATCTGGTTATACCCGCTAAACCCATCTAGGAAAGAGAAAAACTTCTTTCCTGCCAGTCCATCCAACACTTGATCTATGAAGGGTAGAGGAAAGTGGTCTTTCTTGGTGGCTTTGTTCAGTTCTCGGTAGTCCACACAGATTCTCCACTTCTCGTTTTTCTTGGGAACCAACACCAGAGGGGACACCCATTCGCTATCCGAGATGGGGTAAATGAATCCGGCATCCAACAGTTTTTGCAATTCTTCCTTGACGATGTCCTTAAGGGCTGGATTCATTCTCCTTTGGGGTTGCCTAACCGGTTTACAATCTTCTTTGATGTAGATGTGATGGGTACAGACCAAAGGATGGACTCCTTTCATCTCCTTATAGCTCCAAGCAAAAGCATCTAGATGACTGGCCAACAGACTACACAGCTCCTTTTCCTGGGAAGGAGATAAGGAGGAGCTGATCTTTAACATTCTCTCGGGGCCGAACTCCACATTTCTGACTCTGGGAGTGACTGGGTTGGTCACACAAAGGTCCACTAAGGTGCTGGCTTGGGCATCCTCCACCAATTCCTCTAAGGACAATGCACTGGGAGGTGGATTCTGAATCAAGGTCTCAATCAAATCATCCTCGGTTGGGGGGCCTCCCCTAGTGGTGTCTAGGGTGCACAAGGGCGCTGAGTACACCTCATCCTCTTCTCCTTCCTCCAACCAAAGTGGTAAGTCATGCTCTAATAAGGGTTGGGCAGGAGGGTACAGGACTAGCTGCTTGGACATAGGACCATTTTTGATGGTCATGTTTCCTGCACGGCAGCTTATGTAAGAATTTGCAGTGGCTAACCAAGGCCTTCCCAAAATAAGGGGGTATCTAGTAAGCTTTGCCTTTGGTTGCAGAACCAAGAAGTCTGTAGGGTACTCCCAAGAGTCAACAGAGACCAGTACATCCTCTAGAATCCCTTCGGGAATCACGGTGGAGCGATCTGCTAGTTGCAGGACTGTCGAGGTCTTTCTCAGGGAACCCTGAAAGTTGAGTTTGAGCATGGTATCTCTGGTCATCACATTAATGGCAGCCCCCAGATCAATCAATGTGTGTGGTATGATGGTGCCATTGATGTGTACATCAACTACAGGACTCCCAGGATCCAAATACTTTGGGCAGATTACTTGCCCCAACATAAGATCAGACAGTTGTCCTATGACATTGATGGTTGAAGCGTCTCTTTTTCGCCTGCCTGGGTGTCTGAAACACTTTTCCTTAACCAGTTTGTTGTATATTGGTACATCTTTGATGGCTTGGAGAAGTGGTATTCTCACACACAACTGTTTAAGTTCTCCCAGAAGCTCATCCTCCTCTAGGTTGGGTGGTGGCCGTTAGTCTCTCAGGAAAGGGTGGAATGGCTTTTGGTTCACTTTTGGTTCACTTTTGGTTCACTTTCTTGTTTATCTTCCTCGTCCTCTGGGGGAGGAGGTTGGCGATCCGGAAGAGTCTTTCCAGATCGCAGGTTGATCTCCTGGATCTCCACAGCATAGGTAGGGCATGATGTTTCCCCAGTATATACCTGCTGGGCCTGTCGGTTGTTGGGGTTCGAGTTCGGTTGAGCAGGCATTTGGGGTTGCCTTGGAGGAGCATGAGGTAATGGTTGTGGTTGAGCTGGTGGTGGAGGCAAAATGGTGGGAGGAGTATTGTACTGGGGCCTCCACCCCGGTTGAGGTGCATTCCACTGAGGCTATGGCTGGGCATGTGAGTGAAACGAATGAGTAGTGGGCTGAGTATGGTACTGAGGTGGGTAAGACCATGGAGGAGGCACAGACCAGGAAGGATGAGCAGGGGGACCCCAGGAAGGCATAGGAGCCGATTGGTTGGGGCTATAATAAGCTTGGGGTGCCCCTTGCATCCCCTGTTGGTAAGGTCTAGGTCCATGTGGCCTCCTTTGGTTGAGGAAATAGAGAGGTTCAGTGGGCGCTTTTGTCCCTTGATACATGGCTTTAAGCCCAGGTAAGGTTGGACATTGGTTTGTGGGGTGGTCCTCCTCACAAACAAAACATACCTCAACCGAATGTAATGGGCACTCGTTCTTAGGGTGCTTCCTTGTACACCTAAGGCAGAAGATAGCCAAAGCCCTCTCAGCTTCCTCTTTCTTCTGCTGGATTCGGAATGTATCAAGTTGCATGGCAATGGTCTGTCTCACCTCACTCTTGAGGTCCTCTAATTGATTTGCAAACTCATGTTTGGAGAAAGGAATACTAGCTGAGAGGAGGTTTCCTCTACCTCTTTTCCGGGCTGCCCTAGAGTGGTTTCTAAACACAGTCTTTATATCCTCATAAGGTAGTTGGTAAATATCTCCTCCAGCTAGCATGTGAAGGGTATCTAAGAGGTCTTCAGGGACTCCTCGGAGCAGGACCAACTTGAGAGATTCAGGGTCAAGTGTGCACCTGGCCCGTTTATAGCTAAGTTGGAACCTTTCCTCATAATCTTCTAAGGACTCATCATTCCCCATGGTCATCCGAAAGATTTCTCCCTTGGCTTCCTTGGACCTACAGTAGTCCCGGTATTTGGTATTGAAAGCTTGCTGCATCTGGGCCCAAGTGGTGATACTGTTCCCAGGTAAGCCCATGAACCAGCGTAATGCTGCATCCTTAAGGGTAGAGGGGAAGAGTTTCAGTTTTTGCTCATCTTCGGTATAGTCATAGGTTCGACAAAGGACGAAAAACTCAAACAGGAAGGTATTCGGGTCTTCAGTAGTCACTCCATGGAAGTGAGGTAAAGCGGAGGGGCTTATGTTCTTCATTTTCATGTCTCCATTGGTCTCTCGGATGGGGAAGGCACCTTCAATTCTCTCATCTTCTCCCCTATTGTCAGCCATAGCTTCAGATGGAGTGTTCTCTAACTCTTCTTCTGTTATAGGATCTTCGTATATCTCAGGAGGCTCGCCTATAGGTTCTTCTGGATCACTGTCACCAAAGAAGAGAGAAGGGTGACTCAGTGACGTGGTGGGGGTGTTGGGTAAGAATTTGCCTGTTTTATCTCGGTTTCTACGAGGCATGAAATGGAAAGACTTTTGATTGCTTTTATTCTTTTTCTGGTACCTGCAAAACTAAAACAGATTGAACTGCAACTAACTATCTTGCTGAAATGGAAATGCGAAATTGAAATGAAAGCATAAAAGAACTAATCTATTTTGCTCAAATGAAATTGCAGGAATGAAATGCTAGGCTACGCTTGCGGAATTGAAATGCTAATCTACGCTTGCAGAAATGAAATTGCGGAATTGAAATGTTAATCTATGAAAGCAGGAAATGTCTATGCTACTTTTGTAGAATGGAAATGAAATAAACTACTTAGCAGAAGGCGAGAGTAGGAAAATAGAAGAAAAGCAACAATCACCAATACTCTGACGCTTCCCCGGCAACGGCGCCAAAAAGATGGTGGGCTCCAGTATTGTAGCAATAATGCTACAACTCCTGGAGCTTCCTTCTTTAATTTTATCAACCTGGTAGTTCGTAACAAACTTGGAAGCGACGGTGCTGTATGCACAAGTACTAGCTCTTGCCGCAGCTGTCACTTGCTCAGCTGGCACAAGTCCGCTAGGGGCTCAAGCCAACTTCTATGAGCTCTTAGAAGAAACTTTTTAACTGATGGACGAAAGCTAACTCAAAGGAAGCTAATCTACTTGCAGAAAGGAACTGAAAGCCAACAAGAAACACAAACCCTAGCAAACCCTAATTCTACCAGCTAGTCTTACTAATGCAAAGATGGGAATGCAAACTACTGAAAGAGACGCCATTACTTCTATGAAGGTGAGATGCATGTGTCTAGATTACTTCTACCTGAAGAGAACATCTTTTTGTATTTTTGAATAAGTTATTTAGAATTATCATGCATGTGCTTGTAACTAGCTTTTTCCTGTGCAGAGGCGGATCACGGAGGAGAAATGCTTGGAAGAGGTCAGGAAGGTTCAGAGAGGGTCTAAGGAGTCCCTAACATCCTTCCAGAGAGTTTCACAAAGTTTGGCTGCCAAGAAACCGCGTTTATGAGCTTCTACAGGAAGTCTGCAGGGGTTCTACAGGATGTTTCAGAATTTCTACAGGATGTTCTACGATTGGATTTTGGATGATGGGTGAGTGGAAGAGGCTGCATGGATGGATAGGGAGGTAGGAGAGGGGTTTGTAAGAACTTAGTGACAGAGAGATGAGGTGATGAGAGGGTGTGTAAAGCTAGTTTGTCTCAAAGAGGGCAGAGGGAATGGAAGGCCAAAAAGGTAGGATGACGTGGGCAGTAGAGTAGTTGTGAGACGAGGGGTCTAATTTGGAGATGAGCAGTTGGCCTGGACGAAGCTTAGAAGGACGAGAGAATGATGGAGATGCACTGCACAGTGTAAACTGAACCAAATCATCCATGTCCTGCACATAATCAAAATATTACTAATCTATCCTAACTGTTAATGAAACCAATGAACAGCAACGTTATTTCTAAAGAGAACCATGTATGGTACTGAAGCAAAGAAACATTCCAAGAGGTCTGAGCGCATGTATAACTTCTACAAATGAAAATATTGCACCAAAGATTGCATGAGTTCGTAAACTAATGTTTTTGGTGGGTAGCACTGTCCGCAATTCCAGCCCCTAGAAAGAGGTGAAAATGAGAGTGCAGGTAACCCTTCTCTGGAACTTTTATCAATTCTAATCTCTTTACTCTATTCTAAACATTTGAAGCAACTCTACCTTCTAACAATGACCTACTTAACCACACCACGAAATCTAACTCAACAAACTGCGTTTCAAATGCATGTAAAGAAAACCATATTGCTGAAAGGAAAGATATCAATACAAAAGAAGGAGACCCTAGGCTCTCAGGTTGGGCCCAACCCCGAGAGCTATGGCTCCTTTAGAAACTCAGAGCTGGGATCAAATTTGACTGCTTCTCATTAAAAAATAATAATCATAAGTCAAAAGGTCTGCCAATGATGGCTACAAAAGAATGAAAACAGAGCTGGCAGCTCGTAGTGCAGAATGTGCAACAGTTTTCCAAAAGTCCTTTTCGAAGGCCAAAGCGTTATCATTTATACATCACGAGGCCCCAAGCTGGCCTCCTAAATCTATGGGACTTGGCTGACCAAACTGGGAGTGAACAACTGCTTCCTCAAAATCCGTTTGGCTGCCTTCTAGATCCGGTTGTGGTGGCTGTTGGAGCTCGGAGTTGGGGGTGAAGATCCCGAGGAAGGCCATTTAATGTCGTGGACAACCCTCCTACGAATCCTCAACCCCATCTTGGCTGTCTCCTAGCCCTTATCTGCTCGGTTTTGCTCCAACATGTGTCAAAAAACCTGAAATGAGCACGTGTTAGCCACCTAGGAATAGTGATTGCCCTTATTCGTACAAATTACATAAACATACTAAAAAATGATGCATAAGTTATGAAAAATGAAGGATTGAGCAAGGGTAGTTAGGCCAAATGAGCCCAAAATGTTACCAAATTTGGGGCTCATCAGGTTCTTTCGGTACTTCTTCTCTGCAAGTGCTCTCTTGCAGTCTCTTCTTGATGACCTCCCTTGTATCTTCATGATAAGTCATGCATGCATTCCATATTCACCCCTACCCAGAGCTTGGATGATATGGAATATTCCTTGTGATTTTGATACTCAATCTTCCACCATGATCTTGTGTCCCTTCATTTTCTTACTTTATAGTATCTTTATCTCTTTAGCCTCAAAAGTATGTTTTTGCATGATCTCCTTGGCATCCTCCTCGAGCATCATCCTGTCATGTCAAGATACCAGTACCTGCAAATAGGATTCACACATTGCAAGACGACATTAGTCCAAAAATCTCCTAGTCCATCACATTTCATGCTGCATGCTAATTGAGTAAGGACAAAGTGCAGGATTGAGGAAAAGGCACATGGATTGTACAGTGTGAAATTTTAGGAGGTAGTGGTGAGGGTCTAGTCACTATGATTGCATAGTGTGCAGTAATTGAGGGACAAAGAAGCAAAATTGCACAATTGAGGGTACCAGTGAGGTAAGGGAGAAGGCTTTCTCACTATGATGATGCATTTCGATGTTCCTAAATGCAAGAGATAAAGGACTATGCAATTGAGCAACTCAATGAGTTGCTAAGAAAGGCGTGCTCATTGTGATTACACAATGTGTAGTTCATGGAAGACCGAGCAAGGTTATTGAATAACTGCATAGGTCAGGGAGACAATGAGGCCTGACTGTTGACTAAGACTGCGTAGTGTATAGTGGAAGACTCACTAGGAAAGAGGATTGCACAGTTTTGAGAGATATGAGGCAGAGACTGGGCACTATGATTGTGACTACACAGTGCACAATTCTAGGAGGCAAGGGTGCTTTACTGTGAGATAAGATTGTACAATGCGCAATTCCAAGGGGCAAAAAGGTTGGTTGAAGATTGAGCAAGTTGCAAAGACAATGAAAGCTCCAAAAATGGCTAAGTGTGGGATCAATGAGACAAGAGAGAACAAACAAGCTCTAAAATGATGATCTCACACCCATATAACATCAACACATGCCAGAAAACTCAAAATCGTTGTGCATACCTTGAAGCGACAACGAAGCGACACTTATTTCTAAGTGCGACAGTTGAAATGTCGCTTTGTGATACTTAGAATACAATCTATGACAGGAGTGTCAACTGCGACCAGAAAGTGCACTAAGCTTTGGGTGAGTGTCTAGTGCATATTTTTATGATACATGTGATCATATCATACAAAAGAATGCACTAGGGCTACCTCTAGTAGTGTGACACATGCAAGAGTGAAAACAATCAAAAGTGACACTAGTGACAGTACGAAAAGGTGAAAATGACACTTCTAAAATCTAAAGAAAGTTAAAGCAACACATGCTATAATGAAGAGGAAGCAAAATCGTCACTTATAAAAGTGAAATCAAGCAAAAACGACAGTCACAAAAGTGAAAACAACACTTATGGAAGCAAAAGCACGCAAAATCGACAATTGAGAAAACTCATTGGGATGATGGTATAGTTGCAACTAATAGTGAGGGGGTTGTCAAGTTAGAATTGTGCATTGAATGTCCACGGGAACTATGTAGTCTTTGTCTCCAAGAACTGTGCAATCATTATCACCAGAGACTGCACAAGCACTGTCTTTTAGGATTGTGTAATTGTCATCCATGAAAAACTGCGTAGTCACTGACCTTAGGTACTGTGCAGTCATTGTTATCATGATTTTCCCAATGACTTTCATCTAGGATTACATAGTGTTTTCCTATCTAGGGTGTAGATTGACTACTAAGCTTGCTTGAAAGAAGATCACTTGTAAATGCATCAAAGGTTAAGCATGTGTAAGAAAGTAGTTTCAACGGTTAAAATCTTAGAATAAGACTTAAACACTTATAAAATCATCAAACAATCAGGAAGTGACTAAGAGTAATCAAGGAACGACAAATCATAGGATCATAGGTAGGCTCCAAAATTCAATTGTAAGCAAAATTTTGAGGGTGTTTGTTATAATGACAACGCTTGGCGACACATTGGTAGAACTCTAACTTCTCTGCTTAGGTCTACCCTTATGCACAGAGTCTATTCTTTCAAGAAATATTGATTCATCGTGTGGGTTACCTTGGATTCCTTGTTGTGAAGATAAATACCCTCTGCGGACAAAGGCAATCTCTCTAGCCCAATGAGTGGTTCTAGCAACAAAATTAACAAACTAATGCAGACTTTCCTGGCTTATGTTTAAAAATACAGAGAGAGAGAAACCTACCTCACTCTTATGCTAATTGCTCAATCCTTTGGTGATGGCTTTGATCCCTTAGCTCCCAGACTCACTCCTCGCTATTCCTTGCATCCGAATACTGCAAGAGAGATCAAAAGACAACAACAAGAGAGATCATAACATATGCATTCCAATGTAAGTTATACAACAGATCAAGGAGTATTGTATTAAGCAAACTATCATAGACAAGCTTATGGGAAGTAAAACATGCTTTCTATTAATGATTAAATCAAAGAGGGAAGCATACAACCGGTGCCTTGATGTTGAAGGCCTCCTTTAGGATGGTTCCAAGTCCAAGCCAAACTTAACAAGTTCTCCTTCCTCTCTCACCAAAATGGAAGCATCTAAGGACAATTGAGCAGAAGAATGGCAACCAGCAATGACCAACCTATTGAGGAAAGTGAAGAATGAATTTATAGTGAGGGATAGGGAGTTAGAGATCCACCAAAGGGGGGAGAAGGTCCTTATCCCAAAGGTAAGATCCATAAAGGTAGGATCAAGGGCTCTAAATGGGAGTACTCGACCATATCTTCATCCAACAACTACCATCTTGCCATTCTCGAGGCTTCTAGTAAGAGAAGCTTCTGCTCCATTTTTGGAGAAACTGCCTGAAGAGGACCAACGCAGATTTTCTTATCAAAAGTCGTGCTGCCAACGCTAGTCACTAGTTAGACAAAAGGTTACCAGCACGGATTTTCCTACTAAAAGTAGCGTTGGTCTTGCAAATTAGGGTTTTTCACAAGTTTTTCCATAATTGCTTCAAGACATTAGTTATCCATCTCTTCAGGGATGTATTGAGCATATAATTCATGGTGAATGAGTTTACACAGATTTTGTCACTTTACGACATTTGTGACGACAGTGGCACAAAGGATGACACTTCAGGTATAGATTTGGGAATGTGACAAAATAATGTGTAACAGATGCCCCATAAAGCATGAAAGCAGAACATGAAGTGATGATTGAAGTGCTTTATCAGTTAAGGCAAGGAACCTAGAAGACCACCATCAAGAGACCTGCAAATCAAACACAATACAATATATGACATCTCTAATATATACATATGCATGATAATACATCTGAATAGGCATCAAAATATAATACATGAATACATGATATGAACACAACCATTCGTCTAAAAAGGATCATGTTTATGGATCCACGGCATGGACGCAATCATATGTATGAAAAGGATCATGTATACAATCATGAATACTCAATAACTCCTCGCAACTTGGATTTTGACAGATGAGATCCAAGTTCTTCATCTTTATCCTGATCGAAGTACGAATCTAACCATGTGAATAGATGTGTTGACATTGAACATGGTAGAAACCACCTGATTACCGGTTAATAATGTAAACTGTTAACAGGCGCGAGAGAAACCACCAATAATGACAATGGCCCTCAAGGTACACTAGTACAATCTACAAGTGTGAATATGTGAGCTGAAGTTGCACACTTCTCCAATCATTCGATCAAAGTCCAATGATGTAAGCTTGTCGTTAAACACGAAGAACTTTCCATTGAGGCATGCAAGCTGCAAGGTACTGAAAGGGAATTTCTAAATCCTCTTCCTGGATAATGAGTTGAAGTCGACTTAAGGTGATCCATCGAAGGAGGGCCATAAAGTTTCCCACACCATCGACATGAAACATAGGATATCTCAAAATGATAGGAGTGATTCAGGATTGGTGCAGAGAGGGTCAAATAAGCATAGGAAGTTTCGCTTTGCAAATAGGACTTCTCTTGAACATATCAGTGACACGACTCCAGATTTTAGTAGCATTTGAATCAAAATGGGATCAGAGGTCATGATGTTGTTAGGATATTCCGACACATAGGATATAGTTAAGTTCAACTTGGTCTAGTATAGAGTTAGGTTAGAGTTAGGTAAAGTGTGTTTCTTTACCGTTGTACATTTTGTAACTTACAATCCGACGGTCACGATATGTAGTGATCCGACGGTTCACTCTCACCTCGGTATTACCGACACTTGATCCGTGGCTTGACACCCGATTGGTCCATGAGTTCTATTTAAAGCGCATGGAGGGTCATTGTTCGGGTAATCCGTGCATGAGAGAAGCTTATGTAAATTTTCATTCTTTGATTAATAAATTGTCTGTACCCACGTTGGGACAGGCCGTGGACTGTTTCCCTCCTTGCACTCTGAGGGTTTTAACCACGTCAAAAATACTGGTGTATTGATTTGAGATCTGGTTGTGAGCGGTGTCCTCTTGGTATTCTTTCTGAGGAACTTACCCTGTAAATTCCTACATGGTATCAGAGCTATTTGAGGGCCGCGTCCGTTGGTGATCCAAATCTGAAGCCGGTAGAACTGCATGCGGCTGTCGTTTCCTAGATCTGCTGTTTCTGACTGCTTTCGGGCCGAGAGGACTGCTCTGTTGCGTTCAGAGCATCTGTTTCAGTGAGGAACCCCTTTCGTTTCACGCGAAAAGGTTTCCGGTAGCCCTAGCTGCGTCATTTTTCAGATCGGGAGGTATACAGTGTTTTTTTTTGCAGTTTACTGTCATTTTCTCTCTGCTTATTTCGGTTTCGGTTTATTTAGCCTTTTTTTTTTCCGGATCTATACCTTTCATTTCTGCGTATGCTCTTTGCCCTGCGACTCTGTGCGATCTGGGCAAATCAGAAACAGAAAGAAAGGATTTTTCTCATGCGTATGCTCTTTTCCCTGCACCTTATGTGATCTCGGAAAATCAGAAACATTGAGAAAAATATTTAGTTTTTCGGCTAAAAGCTAACTTTGAGATTTTTTTTAAAATTTCTAGTTTTTTGGCTAAAGCTAACTTCGAGCCGTAAGGTTCGTTTTTCTTTGGATATTCGTGTTGGGTTTTGTGTTTTGTGTTTTGTAGGGGAAAAGAGTCTTCCCAAGGCAAGCACGCAAATCGAGGCCCCCCCCCCCCCCCCTCTCTCTCTCTCTCTCTCTCTCTCTCTCTCTCAAATATTTTGTATAGATCAATTGGTTCAAAGACCTTTTAAGAGAGTAGAGGTCTTGGGTTCAAGTCTCCATTTTGTGGGGGCGGATTTTTTCATTCCCGCACATTCGCGCACTTTGCCGGCAACGTCAACAATTTTTTTTTCAAAAAGCCATAACTTCTTCATCCGGAAGCCTTTTTCAGAGCCGTTTTTTTTAAAACCGCCTATTTTTTCGAGATCTATCCATTGGACCACTTACTTTCAGCATCTTCAGCTTCAGTTGTTTTTCAAAAAATGGAAAGTCCATGCCAAGTCATTCTTGACAGCACTAACTACTTCCAATGGGTAGCCTACATGGGAGATTTACTTAGAAGTAAAGGTCTCTTCAGAATAGCCACAGACCAAGAGAAGAAACCCAAAGATGAAGACAAGGCCGAAAAATGGGAAAATCGACAAGATCAAGCACGTGGTTTGATAGGAATGTCTGTTTCTCCTGATCTTAGATTCCACATTGCAGAAATTGAAACTCCTCATGAAGCATTAGAAAAACTTGCTAAAGTTTTTGGGATTAAAAATGAAATTAGAGCCCATCAACTTGAGAATGAGTTGCTTACTTTGGATCCTAATAATTTTTCTTGCATTGAAGATTTCTTGTCCAAATTCAAGACCCTTAGATATCTCTTGGAAGGTGTTAAAGTTAAGAAAGAAGATGGTAACCTTATTTATTCCATCCTTACTAAGTTGGGACCAGCCTACTCTGTATTTGTTTCCACTTTCCATTCTACCAGGGAAGCTTTCATTTGTCAAGGCAAAGACTACAAGCCCCCTTCCTTTGACTCCTTTTGTGATTCCTTAATAAGAGAACAAGAAAAACTCTTACACCTTGGTCTTCTTAATCTTGGAAACTCTTCCTCGAAAGCGTTAGCCGCCCAGCAGCAACCAAATTCAAAGAATCCTAAGAAGTCTTATCCTCAAAGGAATGGTCCTAAACCAACTCAGCCTCAAGATGAAAGATCATTTCAGCAATATGACAAGACCAATAAAAACAAATGGAAGAAGACTGACAGACATTGTAACTTTTGTAATCGAGATGGCCACTTAGAATCTAAATGCTTTAAGAAGATGGAAGCCTTGGAAGCCGCAATGAAGAAACATAACATCCATCTGGAGCCTACTTCAACTTCAACTTCCGGAACGGCATTTTCTGCATGTCATCGTCAATCATCTCAGTCTGGTTATGCATTAAATGTATCTTCTTCTTCTTCTCATTCTCATGAGTGGCTCATTGATTCTGGAGCCTCTTGTCACATGGCCAAAAACCAAGCCATGTTTTCTTCTTTAAATGATTGTAACACCAAAAATATATATGTTGGTGATGATAGATCTCTTAATGTTGTAGGGACTGGAACTGTTCATCTAGACAATGGTCAGTTCAATGATGTATTATGTGTTCCAAACTTATCCTGCAACCTTCTATCTGTCTATCAGATAACTCATTCAGGTGAAGGTAAAATTGTTGAATTTTCACCTCATGATGTTGTAATCAAGGATCTAAAAGATCCTAAACAGATTCTAGCTACTGGTCTTGCTGATGATTCCAAAAGGTTGTATAAGTTTCACAACTTTGGGTCATCCCATCTTCCCTCAGTATTTGTTGCTCATAATGATGAAGTGAGCAAACTTTGGCATGAGCGGTATGGTCACTTAAACTATCGCTCCCTTCAGCATCTATGTAAAGAAAACATGGTGACAGGTCTTCCTATGGTATCTTGCAAAGATGGTGTTTGTTCCGGATGTGTACTCGGAAAACATCATCGGGACAGTTTTGACAAACGTGCCTCTTGGCACGCCTCAGCCCCTTTACAGCTTGTGCACAGTGATTTATGTGGTCCTCTTCCTGTTGCTTCATTCTCTGGCTGCAAGTACTTCTTAACTTTCATTGATGATTTCTCCAGACGCACTTGGGTATACTTCTTAAAACTCAAGAGCGAAGTATTTACCACCTTTTTGGCCTTCAAAGCATTCGTTGAAAAACAATCTGGACATCAAATTCTTAAGCTAAGAACTGATAATGGTGGAGAATATGTTAAAAATGCATTCATCAACTTTTGCACCGAAAATGGAATTCAAATGCAACATACTGTTCCATACACTCCACAACAAAATGGTGTAGCTGAAAGGAAAAATCGCACCTTAAAGGAAATGGCTAATTGTATGCTGCAATCTAAAGGACTCAGTCTTAGTTTTTGGGCCGAAGCAATTAATTGTGCAAATTATATAATCAATCGCACTCCTACTAAGGTTCTAGAGAATATCACTCCAGAAGAAGCTTGGAGTTCCATTAAACCAGATGTAAGTCACTTTCGTGTGTTTGGAAGTGAAGCATGGGCCCATATTCCAGATGAAAAGCATAAAGCCTTAGAACCTAAGAGTGAGAAATGTACTTTTGTTGGATATTCTGAAGATGTAAAAGGCTATAGACTTATTCCATTTAAGTCCAAAAATGTTATCATTAGAAGAGATGTAAAATTTGATGAAAATAAATCGGCCTGCGAGCCTAGTCCGGCGGATGTGCCACCTCTTCCTATCTCTTCTATCTTTGAAAACATTTCTTCTTCTGATGATGAAAGCGAGGATGATAATCCTTCCCCACCTTCTCAGGATCCTCAACTTCCAAGATGGGTCCGTGCTACTCGGGATGCAGCAGGTGATCTTGCCGGTGATCCTACAGATCAGCGACGTACACGTTCTCAGTTTGAAAGAGCCTCTTCTTTACTGGCTCAAGCTCCAGTAAATCATGATCCTGACACTTTTGCAGAAGCTTCAGGCCATCCACATTGGGAAACAGCTATGAATGAAGAATATCATTCATTGATGACAAATGATACATGGGATCTTGTTCCTCTACCAAAGGGACGCAAACTTGTTAGATGCAAATGGGTTTACAGAACCAAGTATGGACCAGATGGGAAAGTTGATAAACATAAAGCTCGTCTAGTTGCTAAGGGCTTTTCACAGGTTGAAGGCATTGACTACACTGAAACCTTCTCTCCAGTTGCCAAAATGAACTCTATCCGCCTTGTTCTTTCCCTTGCTGCCTCTTTAAAATGGGAAGTCCATCAAATGGATGTTAAATCTGCCTTCTTGCATGGTGACTTGCAGGAAGAAATCTATATGGAACAACCCATTGGCTTCATACAAACAGACTCCAGCCTCGTTTGTCGACTTAAGAAATCCCTTTATGGCCTCAAGCAAGCTCCTCGAGCTTGGTATGCCAAAATGGATAGCTTTCTTTTAGAATCTGGCTTTTCTAGGTGTCATTCTGACAATACTGTCTACACCAAGAAAGTGGGCAACTCTCTCATCATCCTTGTTCTTTATGTTGATGATCTTATTCTTACTGGTAGTGATCCCAACCTTATAAACCATGTGAAGTCCAGCCTTAAAAAGAAATTTGAAATGACAGACTTAGGACACTTACACTATTTTCTCGGTCTTCAAGTCTTGCAATCCCAAGAGGGTATTTTCCTTTCCCAGTCCAAGTATGCTTGTGATATTCTTCGTCATTTTCACATGGAAGACTGTAAGCCAGCCACTTCTCCCTTTCAGTCTGGAGTCAAACTTTCAGTCTCTTGTACTTCTCCTGAAGTTGATGCTACCTTATACCGTCAACTTGTCGGAAAACTCTTGTATTTAACCCATACTCGTCCTGATCTTTCCTTTGCTGTTGGCCTTGTTGCTCGTTTTATGCAAAACCCCCGTGAAAGTCATTGGAAAGCAGCTAAAAGAATACTTCGTTATGTTCGAGGTACAGTACAGTTTGGGATTCATTACAGTGCCAAAGCAGCTCCTCTGTTAGTTGGTTTCACTGATTCTGATTGGGCTGGTGACCTTGATGATCGGAAGTCTACTGCCGGTTATGTCTTCACTCTTGGTTCAGGACCTATTACATGGGCTTGTAAGAAACAGGCTGCCATTTCTCTTTCATCAGCAGAAGCAGAGTATCGTGGTGCCGTGGAAGCTAGTAAGGAAGCCTTGTGGCTTCGTCAGATCCTATCAGAGTTTGGCTTTGAGCAGCAGCATCCAACCACACTTTGGTGTGATAATCAAAGTGCCATTCAGCTATGCAAAGATCCAGTCCAGCATCAGCGCAGCAAACACATTGAACTACACATGCACTTCATCAGAAAGCTCATTCATGACCATGTTCTTGAAGTGCAATATTGTCCAACAGATGATCAGGTTGCAGACATCTTCACAAAGGCTCTCACAGAGGCGAAGTTCACTAAACTTCGATATATGCTTGGAGTTCAGGAAGTTGTCACTAAGGGGGGATAGGCTCTAGTGCCTCCTTCCTTCTCCTATTGTGTCATATTTGTAAATCCTTCAATCCTATCCCAAGTTGTTCTTAAGGGGGGATGTTAGGATATTCCGACACATAGGATATAGTTAAGTTCAACTTGGTCTAGTATAGAGTTAGGTTAGAGTTAGGTAAAGTGTGTTTCTTTACCGTTGTACATTTTGTAACTTACAATCCGACGGTCACGATATGTAGTGATCCGACGGTTCACTCTCACCTCGGTATTACCGACACTTGATCCGTGGCTTGACACCCGATTGGTCCATGAGTTCTATTTAAAGCGCATGGAGGGTCATTGTTCGGGTAATCCGTGCATGAGAGAAGCTTATGTAAATTTTCATTCTTTGATTAATAAATTGTCTGTACCCACGTTGGGACAGGCCGTGGACTGTTTCCCTCCTTGCACTCTGAGGGTTTTAACCACGTCAAAAATACTGGTGTATTGATTTGAGATCTGGTTGTGAGCGGTGTCCTCTTGGTATTCTTTCTGAGGAACTTACCCTGTAAATTCCTACAACAACAAGGGTGAACGAATCAGAGGCAAATGGATTTCCCAAACCCAAGAAAGCAAGTGGCAAAGAGAGGATATCTCAAACCTGACATGAGATGTAGATCAGTGTCATGTTCAAGAGCGACATGTCGCCTTTACATAAAATACAAGACATGTTTACTTCCATTTTTCCCCACTATCTCTAGCGAGTACCTCTTTATTTTTAATCACAAGCTTGAAGAGGATACCATATGCTTGTTGTATAAGTTCATCCTTCAGATGAATCCATCCTAGTAAGTTTAATGAGCCTTAGGAAGGAGTAACTCGATCTCGTCATGGTGACAAGTTTTGTGTCATTTAGCCCCAAGGGTTAGCTCAACTGGTCGAGTCCCCATTGCTAAGTGCCTCGCTAATCGGGTGGTCACAGGGTCAATTCTCCTCGACGCCCTTGGGGTTAGGCACTACTAGTTTGGCCAATGGGCTTTCCCTTCGGGGTTGATCTACCTAGATTTTCCGGTGGATGTAACGGCCACCCAATGTCTGTCAACCACAGCGTAAAAAAAAAAAAAGCAGTAAAAAAATTTATGCATCGTTTAAGTTTTACAAGTCCGATGGAGGGGTAACTCGACGTCTTTTTCATGTTTAGAGAGTTTGAAAAAGAGGCAAAAAATAAAACTCCAAATGTCCCTTTTCTTAGATAGTCTCTTGAATTCGAAAAAGGTAGAAAACAATATTCAATAGAACCTCTTAGTCATGTTCGACCAAGGTATTCATTTTTTGTATCTAGTCTATCTCAGTCCGAAAAAGGGTTAAACTTATATTAAGTAGAAATTTTTTCATTTCCTTTTACCAATTTGAAAAGACAAGTTCTCGACAATATTTTCATATTTTGAGAGTCAGAAAAGAGCTGAAAGATGACTCTGCCTAGAATAACAAGTGGTATAAAAGGATAACAACTAGTTACGGTGATGATGGAACTACTCAAAACTGTAGGAATTTACAAGGGTAAGTTCCTCAAATAGAACATCAAAGGACACCGCTATCAAACAGATCACAGATCAATACACCAGTATTATTGACGTGGTTAAAACTCTCAAAGAGGGAAACAATCCATGGCCTGAGCCAACAAGGGAATTTCAGGCAATTTATTAATACAAGAAAGAAAATTTACATAAGCTTCTCTCATGAACATCACCCTACAAATGACCCTCCATGCTCTTTAAATAGAGATCATGGACCAATCGGGTGTTAAGCCATGGATCAAGTGTTGGTAATATCGAGGAGAGAATGAACCGTCGGATCACCTCATGTCTAGAACATATCGTGACCGTCGGATTGTAAGTTACAAAAGTACATAGTAAAGAAACACACTTTACCTAACCCTACACTAGACCAAGTTATACTCAACTATTCCTATGTGTCGGAATATCCTAACATCCCCACTTAAGAACAACTTGGGATAGGATTGAAGGATGTACAAATATGACACAATAGGAGAAGGAAGGAGGCATTAGAGCCTATTCCCCCCTTAGTGACAACTTCCTGAACTCCAACCATAAATCAAAGTTTAGTAAACTTCACCTCTGTGAGAGCCTTTGTAAAGATGTCTGCAACTTGATCATCGGTTGAACAATATTACACTTCAAGAACATGGTCATGAATGAACTTTCTGATGAAGTGCATGTGTAGTTCAATGTGTTTGTTGCGCTGATGTTGGACTGGATCTTTGCATAGTTGAATGACACTTTGATTATCACACCAAAGTGTAGTCGGATGCTGCTGCTGAAAGCCAAACTTTGACAGGATCTAACGAAGCCATAGGGCTTCCTTACTAGCTTCTACGGTGCCATGATACTCTGCTTCTGCTGAAGAAAGAGAAATGACACTTTGTTTCTTGCAAGCCCATGTAATAGGTCTAGAACCAAGAGTGAAGACATAACCTGTAGTAGACTTTCGATCATCAGGGTCACCAGCTCAATCGGAATCAGTGAAACCAACCAACAGAGGAGATGCTTTCGCACTGTAATGAATCCCAAACTGAACTGTACCTCGAACATAACGAAGTATTCTTTTAGCTGCTTTCCAATGAATTTCATGTGGGTTTTGCATAAACTGAGCAATAAGGCCAACAACAAATGAAAGGTCAGGACGGGTATGGGTCAAATACAAAATTTTTCCTACAAGCTGACAGTATAAGGTAGCATCAACTTCAGGGGAACTACAAGTGACTAAAAGTTTGGCTCCAGATTGAAAGGGGGAGGGGGCTGACTTACAGTCTTCCATGTGAAAGTGGCGTAGAATATCACAAGAATATTTGGACTGGGAAAGGGAAATACCTTCCTTGGATTGCAAGACTTGAAGACCAAGAAAATAATGCAAGGGTCTTAAGTCTATCATTTCAAACTGCTTTTTAAGGCTGGACTTCACATGGTTTATAAGGTTGGGATCACTACCAGTAAGGATAAGATCATCAACATAAAGAACAAGAATGATAAAAGACATACCCACTTTCTTGGTGTAGACAATATTGTCAGAATGACACCTAGAAAAGCCAGTATCTAAAAGAAAGCTATCCATTTTGGCATACCAAGGCCAATGGGATTGCTTGATACCATAAAGGGATTTCTTAAGCCGACATACAAGGTTGGAGTTTGTTTGTATAAAGCCAGGAGGTTGTTCCATATAGATTTATTCATGCAAGTCCCCATGCAAGAAGGCAGATTTAACATCCATCTCATGGACTTCCCATTTGAAAGAGGCAGCAAGGGAAAGAACAAGGTGGATAGAGTTCATTTTGGCAACAGGGGAGAAGGTTTCAGTATAGTCAATGCCTTCAACTTGTGAAAAACCCTTAGCGACAAAATGAGATTTATGTTTATCAACTTTTCCATCTATTCCATACTTGGTTCTGTAAACCCATTCGCATCTAACAAGTTTTCGTCCCTTTGGAAGAGGAACAAGATCCCATGTATCATTTGCCAATAATGAACGATATTCTTCATTCATAGTTGCATCCCAATCTGTATGGCCTGAAGCTTATGCAAAGGTGTCAAGATCATGATTCGATGAAGCTTGAGCCAGTAGAGAAGAGGTTCTATCGAAATGAGAATGTGTACATCGTTGATCTATAGGATCACCTACAAGAGCACCTACTGCATCCCGAGTAGCACGAACCCATTTTGGAAGCTGAGGAGTTGAAGGAGGATCCTGAGAAGGTGGGGGAGGATTGTCATCCTTGTTGTCATCATCTGAAGAAGAAATATTTTCAGAAGTAGAAATGATAGAGAGAGGTGGCACATCCGCGAACTAGGCTTGTAAGCCGATATATTTTCAGCAAACTTTACATCTCTTCTAATGATAACATTTTTGGACTTAAGTGGAATAAGTCTATATCCTTTGACATCTTCATAATATACACCAAAAACACATTTTTTACTCTTAGGTTCTAAAGCTTTATGTTTCTCATCTGGAATATGGGCCCATGCTTCACTTCCAAAAACACAAAAGTGACTTAGATCTGGTTTAATTGAGCTCCATGCTTCTTCTGGAGTGATATTCTTTAAAACCTTAGCAAGAGTGCGGTTTACAATGTAATTTGCACAGTTAATTTATTCTGCCCAAAAATTAAGACTAAGTCCTTTAGATTGAAACAAACAATTAGCCATTTCCTTTAAGGTGTGATTCTTCCTTTGAGCTACACCATTTTATTGTGGAGTATATGGAACAATATCTTGCATTTGAATTCCATGCTCAGTGCAAAAGTTGATGAATATTTTGTTAACATATTCTCTGGAATTATGAGATCTTAGCTTAATAATTTGATGTCCAGATTGTTTCTCAAAAAAGGCTATAAAGGCCAAGAACATGTTAAATACCTCACTCTTGAGTTTTAAGAAGTATGCCCAAGTGCGTCTAGAGAAATCATCAATGAAAGTTAAGAAATACTTGTAGCCAGAGAATGAAACAATTAGAAGTGGACCACATAAATCACTATGCACAAGCTGTAAAGGGGCTGAGGCGTGCCAAGAGGCACGTTTTTCAAAACTATCACGATGATGTTTTTCGAGTACACATCCAAACAAACACCATCTCTGCAAGATACCATAGGAAGACCTGTCACCATATTTTCTTTACATAGATTTTGAAGGGAGTGATAGTTCAAGTGACCAAATCACTCATGCCAAAGTTTGCTCACTTCATCATTATGAGCAACAAATACCGAGGGAAGAGTTGATGACCCAAAGTTGTTAAACTTATACAACCTTATAGAATCATCGGCAATGCCAGTAGCTAAAATCTATCTAGGATCTCTTAGATCCTTCATTACAACATCGTGAGGTGAAAATTCAACGGTTTTACCTTCACCTAGATGAGTTATCTGATATACAGATAGAAGGTTGCACGATAAGGTTGGAACACATAATACATCATTAAATTGACCGTTGTCTAGATGAATAGTTCCAGTCCCTGCAACACTAAGAGATCTATCATCACAAACATATATATTTTTGGTGTTACAATCATTTAAAAAAGAAAGCATGGCTTTGCTTTTTTCCATGTGTTAAGAAGCTCCAGAATCAATGAGCCACTCATGAGAATGAGAAGAAGAAGATACATTTAGTGCATAACTAGACCAAGATGCTTGACAACCGCATGCAGAAAGTGTTATTCCTGAAGATGAAGTTGAAGTTGAAGAATGCTCCAAATGGATGTTATGATTCTTCATTGATGCTTCCAAGGCTTCCATCTTCTTAAAGCATTTGGATTCTAAGTGGCCATCTCGATTACAAAAGTTGCAATGTCTATCAGTCTTCTTCCCTTTGTTTTTATTTGCCTTGTCATTTTATTGAATTGATTTTTCATTTTGAGACTGAAATTTCTTAGGACCATTCTTTTTAGGATACTACTTCTTAGGGTTCTTTGAATTTGGTTGTTGTTGGGCAGCTAAGGCTTTCTTAGAAGAGTTTCCAAGATTAAGAAGACTAAGATGTAAGAGTTTTTCTTGTCCTCTTATTAAAGAATCACAAAAGGCATCAAAAGAGGGAACTTGTAGTCTTGTCCTTGAGAAATGAAGGCTTCTCTAGTAGAATGGAAGGTGGAAACAAACATAGAGTAGGTTGGTCCCAACTTAGTAAGAATGGAATAGATAAGACTACCATCTTCTTTATTAACCTTAACACCTTCCAAAAGAATTCTAAGGGTCTTGAACTTGGACAAAAACCTTCAATGGAAGAAAAATTATTGGGGTCCAATGTAAGCAACTCATTTTCAAGTTGATGGGCTCTAATTTCATTTTTAATTCCAAAAACTTTAGTGAGTTGTTTCATTGCTTCATTAGGGGTATCAAGTTCTACGATATGGAATCTAAGGTCTAGAGAAATGGACATCCCTATTAACCCACATGTTTAATCTTGCCTATTTTCTCATTTGGCCACCTTATCTTCATCTTTAGGTTTAGCTTCTTGGCTTGAGGCTATTCTGTAAAGACCTTTACTTCCAAGTAAATCTATAATGTAGGGCCACCATTGGAAGTAGTTGGTGTTGTCAATAATAACTTGGCATGGACTTTTCATTTTAACAGAAACTGAAGCTGTAGACGCTGAAACTAAGTGTTCCAATGGAAATATCTTGAAAAAAACGGCTTATTAAAAAAAACGGCTTCCGGAAGAAGAAGTTATGGCTTTTTGAAGAAAAGTTGTTGAAGATGCCGACGAAGTGCGTGAATGTGCGGAAGTGAATGATAAAAAATCCCCCCCCCCCCCCTCCTTCCAAACTTAATCTAATTAGCTCACTTTAAAAAAAATTATTTTATGTGACCCACTTTTATAAATAAGTGAAAGTCACTTTTACAATGGTACTTTATGAGTTACCCACTAAATTGTAACTTAAATAAAAGATAAAGAGACTTTATAATTATAAGTGACTCACTTTTTATAATGGGTGATAACACTTTTACATAAAGTAACTTTAAAACATAAGTTACATGTGCTTTTTGAAAAAATAATTCAACAAAAAGAAAGACTTGACCTTAAGGCCTCTATTCTCATAAAGTAACTTTGGACCAAGTGGGCTAGTTTAACAGGTTAGTAATTTTTGGAAAAGATGATGGGGTTTTCCTATTTTTTTTTTAAGTCACTGAAGTTTTTTTTTTGTGCGTGCTTACTTGAAAAATCTCTTTTTGCCTACAAAACAAAAAACCACACAACCCAACACAGACATACAAAAAAAACCAAACCTTATGGCTTGAAGTTAGCTTTCTCTAGAAACTAAATATTTTTTTCAATGTTTCTAATTTTCTAAGATCACATTAAGGCACAGAGGAAAAGAGCATAAGTATGAGAAAAACCATTCTTTTCTGTTTTTTATTTTCCCAGATCGCACAGAGTCGCAGGGAAAAGAGCATACACAGAAATGAAAGGTATAGATCCGGTAATTAAAAAAAACAGAGAGCTAAATAAACTGAAATAAACAGAGAGATGAATAACTAAAACTGCAAATAAAGGTTGTATACCTCAAGATCTTAAAAATGACGTAGCTAGGGCTACCAGAAACCTTTTTGCGTGAAACGAAAGGGGTTCCTCACTGGAACAGATGCTCCTAACACAATAGAGCAGTCCTCTTGGCCCGAAAGCAGTAAGAAACAGTAGATCTAGGAAACGACAGTCGCATGCACTTGTACCGGTTTCGAATTTGGATCACTAACGGATGCGGCCCTCAAATAACTCTGATACCATCTAGGAATTTACAAGGGTAAGTTCCTCAGATAGAACACCAAAGGACACCGCTTACAAATAAATCACAGATCAATACACCAGTATTCTTGACATGGTTAAAACCCTTAAAGAGGGAAATAGTACATGACGTGAGCCAACGCGGCCACTTCAGGCAATTTAATAATAAAAGAAAGAATTTTACATAAGCTTCTCTCATGAACGGTCACTCTAAAAATGACCCTCCATGCTCTTTGAATAGAGATCTTGGACCAATCAGGTGTTAAGCCATGGATCAAATGTCAGTAATACCGAGGAGAGAATGAACCGTCAGATCACTTCATGTCTAGAACATATTGTGACCGTCAAATTGTAAGTTACAAAAGTACATAGTAAAGAAACACACTTTACCTAACTCTACACTAGACCAAGTTATACTTAATTATTTCCTATGTGTCGGAATATCCTAACAAAAACATGTAAAGGTGAAGAGGCTGGCTAATAAGACCACTCATCGCAGATGTTCCTTTGGCAAGGTAAAACAACCAAGTGAAAGCGTATGATTGGCCAAAGAGATGGTGATGATGGAATGAAAAAACCAAGCTCATATAGCAAAAATGGGTTGATAAAGACTGAAATCACGAGAGGTAGGGTGGGAATGGTTTCATTTTTACACAAGCTTGAAACATGGGAAACTATGCTTGAGTATACTTGAAGATGGTTTCATTTTTTCACAAGCTTGAAACGTGAGAAAAAACTATGCTTGGATTTGGTTTCATTTTTACACAAGTTTGAAACAAAGATAAACTATGGTTGAGATAAGTTTGCATGCCCCCAGCATAATGACTCAATTCGAGGTACATGCCCCCCAAGATTCATTTCATTCACTTAAATAGACTATTGGTTACTAACAAGTGGATGGAATGAAGGTTCATTTACGAGATTAAGTGAAAGACTCGAATGGAATTTACGAGATCTTATCAAAGGCCCGAATTGGAAGGGGATTTGTTTAATTTTTTAACGAGCTTGAAACATGAAAAGAACCATGCTGATGACACCTTGTTTCATTTGTTAACAAGCTTGACACAATTAAAGGAACTCTGCTCATAGGGACATTTTTATTTTTTAACGAGGTTGACATGGTAAAATAACTATCCCAATGGGAAACTATTTCATTTTTTAACGACGTTGACATAGTAAAACAACTATCCTCATGGGGACCTATTTCATTTTTTAATGAGGTTGACATAGTAAAATAACTATCCTTATGGGTCCCTATTTCATTTTTTAACGAGGTTGATATAGTGAAAGAAATATCCTCATGGGGACCTATTTCATTTTTAATGAGGTTGACATAATAAAAGAACTATCCTCATGACACCTATTTCATTTTTTAACAAGGTTGACATAGTAAAATAACTATCCTCATGGGAACCTATTTCATTTTTTAACAAGGTTTCTCTCTCTCTCTCTCTATTCTTAAACATAAGCTAAGAAAGCCTGCATTAGTTTGTTCAGTTTGTTGCTAGACTCACTCATTGGGCTAGAGAGATTACCTCTGTCCACAGAGGAGATTTATCTTCACAACAAAATGGCGACTCCACTAGGGAAAGTGAAGAACGGATTTATAGTGAGGGAGAGGGAGTTAGAGATCCACCAAAGGGGGAAGAAGGTCCTTATCCCAAAGGTAAGATCCCCAAAGGTAGGATCGAGGGCTCTAAATGGGAGTACATGACCATATTTTCATCCAACACTCCCAACTCGTCGTTCTCGAGGCTTCTAGTAAGAGAAGCTTCTGCTCCATTTTTTGAGAAACTACCTGAAGAGGACCAGCGTGGATTTTCCTATCAAAAGTCGCGCTGCCAGCGCTAGTCACTATTTAGACAAAAGGTTACCAACACGGATTTACCTACTATTAGTAGTGTTGGTCTTGCAAATTAGGGGTTTTCACAAGTTTTTCCATAATTGCTTCAAAACATTAGTTCTCCATCTCTTCAGGGATGTATTGAGCATATAATTCATGGTGAATGAGTTTACACAGATTTTGTCGCTTTATGACATTTGTGATGATAGTGGCACAAAGGATGACACTTCAAGTATAGAGTTGGGAATGTGACAAAATATTGTGTAACATTCCCCATTTGAATCGGTTATAGATGTAGTGTCCTTTATTCCTCTTCACAATTAAACACATTTACAAAGATTTCCATGTCCAATTATTCCGATGTAGTAACAAGTTTAAGAATATCAGAGTCTTAGTTTTCGTCTCTGGTGTTGCTTCGTTACCAGCAAGCCTGTTCAGTACCTTAGTGCAGTCACTACAGGAACACAAGCATTACTTCACTACCAGAGAGCCTATTTAGTTGCTTGTTTCACCTCTCTAGTAGAAAACCTTTCTCTTCTTTCACCCTTTATTTTATTTTATAAGTTTATGCTTAATGACATTTATATTTACTAGGAGGAAGAGGGATCCCGACTTATGGAGAGAAAGAGAGGTTGTTCCTTTAGAGATAGTTATATATACCTTTAAACTTGATATGCTCTCTATTGATTTTCTCCTTTCCCTTCTCTACTTGATTGGATCAACATGAAAAACACCATTCAGGTACTATACTGAGACAAGGAACGAAGATCCTAAAGTAGATATTGACCTCATGGTTCTGCTTATGGCTTTCCATTTGAATGTATCGTGTTTTTTCCATTCAGACATAATTGACTTTAAAATATGTGTAGGCCCAACAAAGAAGAGGAAGAAAATTATCCAAGAGTTATCCATCATCACAATTACCTTTTCAAACTTTGCCACATTGTTCTTTCAAGCCAAACATGAGAAATTTTCATGCAGGGTCTTATTGAACAAAACACAAAAGAAAAGACATGACAAAACAAGAAGTGCAAAAGCAAAACAAAAAAGCAAATGCAAGACTCCAAAGAAAATCAACATGCAAGACAAGAAGCAAATGAAAAAACTAGGTGTAGGGAAACATATAAGGTGAATTCAATGCAAAATAAAAACAATGCAACTATACCTACTCCTAATCTAACTGGTTAGAAGGTCAAGGTTAAGTGTAGTGAAATTTCCAATGTAGCCCCCAAAGTTTCTCCCAACCCACAAATAGAAAGATAAGAGTGATTAAAAACAATATAAAACAATGTGTACAAATAAAAATATGATCATGAATAATTTACACAAGAGATAGAAGGTCTTTGCTAAACGCAGAAAGATGTGCCATAACGACTAACATTACCGAGTTTGTAACTTTACCATGTCAGTTCGAACAACAATAATACAAAACTTGAGAACTTCTTATTAATGTACCTTTGCCCATGTTTCCATCCTCAGCAAACATTAGAAATCATCAAAACTCATTATTAACGACAAAGCTTGTTAAATAAGATTGTTCTAGCCAATTATAGATTCGATGATGAAATCTGAAGAAATCCTTTTGAAAACCTTGAAATTCATGAGAAAATGAACTTTCAATTAGTGCATTGGATTCATGGAGATAATCCCTTAAAGAAAAGATAGCTTGATCTCGTTCAGAAAGAGGACTTGACATAACTATTGACAAAGGCTGAAGTGCCTCAACTACTTGACAAGTGTCTGAATAGTGAAATGATAAATCATAAAGTTCAATAGGTTCAACAATATTAATCGATGTAAAACAACTATCATTATATATACTAGTAGGAAAATGGTTGATTGATTGATAGTTGGTAGACCCAATATTATGATTAGATTGGATTAGCATATAAGTTTCTTGATTCTCCATTGTTTCCCTTTATATTTGATTGCGTACCAAACTAGTAATACGAAAACTTCGGAAATTGAAAACAATCGTTGGCCTTGTAAATCTGGGAAACCAATTAGAATAACATGCAGACACGAGATTAGAACTATATGTCAAATCAAATCTAGCATCCACATCAGCATGGGGGTTTTGGTCCAATGATTAAAGAAATGAATGCTACTCAAAAGGATTAATTGGCCAAAACATGAATGATTAGTTTCATGACATTCACAATAAAGATTAAGAGTTGATTGCCCATGGAAAAGTTTCACAGGGAGAGATATTTTAGGGAATGATGATCTTTGTTTTGATAACCAGAATGATAGGCTTCATAATTTTGTGCATCCATGAAAGATATATATTCCAATCCTGGTTTTAATATAAGGGATTGGCATGAAGAATAATTATCCAAATAGGAATCTTTTATCTGATCAGAGATTCCTTCTCGAGGATTAAGAGAATTAACTTGAAAATGCTAAAAATCCTTCAAGAAAGAGCTTACATCCAATGAAACAATATTGAGAAAAGAGTTATGCGAGAGAATTCTAATCTGACCTAGTTCAGAGACCTCATTAGGATTGCAAGATCTTGACATAACCATCAACTAAAGTTGAAGTGCCTCGACTTCCTGACAAGTCCCTGAACTTTCAAATGTTGAATTATTGAATTTTGAAAGCATGGTTAGGTCAACATTTGTGTGAAGACAACTATCATCAATTGTTTCAACAGGAACATTATTAATCAGATGACAGTTATTGGAATCAGTTTCATTGGATATCCCATCACTAAATAAATTACCCAAATTGTAAGAGAGATGTTCAACAATTACCACATCATATTCTTCATCATGGGAAACATTATCACCTTGTGTGGACTTCAAATTTAATTCATCAGAATGTGTATTAGAAGAACATGATATATCAATTGATTCATTACACACATCTCCACATAAGGGCTGGTGAGTTGAGGACAAAATTCTTGTGAGAAATTCTTCTATGATTAAATCAAATTCCATATCAAAGCTTTGCAAATCCAAGTTTTCTTATGAAAACAAGAGATCAAACAATGTACTTGGAGACTCACCACCATGTACATTAGCGAGATCATTGTTATCCATATGATGGTTTCCCTTGGATTTATATTGATTAAACATCTTGATTTCATTCAGTTGACTGTCGAGATCACTAGATTCTAAATCACCAAAGATTGAAGGAACATCATCTTGCCATGGAGGATTTCGAAAGAGAGAAGAGATAAAAAATATATTCACCCTTATGCTCCTCCAACTGTGGAATGTGACTACCTTGTACCTGATCACAATTTGGACCAAAAAATTGAAAATCAAAACTATCTAAAGAACTAGTTGGTGGAGTAGATTGATCAAGTAGATAAAGGTATAAACGGTCATGACATGTAAATGATAGAGGATTAAAGGTTTCCCTTGAAGAAACAACACTTCTAATAATGTTAGATACAAGATTTTGGTTATTTACATTAATATGATCTGGCAAAATAAAGAGGCCAGTCTTCACCTTAGGTTGTTTATGCATAGAGTATTGACCAAGAAGATAAAATGAGGATGGCATGAATGGATCAACATATTGATTTTCAAATTTCACAAATTCAACCATAGTACTGGAGACAACCTTGTCGGGCAATGAAAACGGAGGAGGACAAGGAACATAAAGGAGGGTAGGTTCCTCCTCTGAGATTGGAGGTGTCCCATGATTAATAGAAGTTCGGAGAGCATAATTAACTAAGGATTCAAATTCAGATTGTTTCAATGAGATTTGAACCAAGCGTTGAAACTTTTCTTTGAAGAAATACCAATCCACATCTTCTTCAGGAAACTCATAGCATAGGTGAATGAATCTATTAGAAAAATCCTTTATTGATTCACGAGGGTCCACTATAAGTTGATTAATTCTTTTATAAACATATTGGTAATCACACCTATCAAAGGATTGATGAAGTTCCTTGAAGATTTATTCAAATGAATGAATATAAGCAAATGGTAAGGCATGAAACCATAGTTTAACTCAACCTTCAGGGGCGAGGGTGAATAGTATACAAAGAACATCTTCACAATTGATTTCATGAGATTCACACAACTTAAGAAATTGGGATGTATGCTCAGATATAGACATTTCTCACTTACCATCAAACCTTAATTGAGACAAGTTATCAAAGACTTTCATGGGGATTGAAAGCCTAAGATTCGATCCATTAGAAAAACATCTTGGGAGTATGATTTGGGAATGATCCATTCAAGATAAGAGATTCAAAACAGATTCAATAGGCTCAACTTTTCACTTGGTCCTCCTTTTAGTGTCAATTATTGATGCTACTGGAAATTTGTCAACCAAGGGGTTCTCCCTGGTATGAAGTCCCAACTAGCCCTCACAATTTTTGGAGTAGGATCCCCAACCGAAATTACAGTTGATTACCATTATCTTAGGGTTTTTTCTTGGCTGCGATCATCAACATAAGAGATTATACAAACAATAGTGAAACAAGCAAGTAAGTTGACACTGTGAGGCATACAATTGCATTGCACATATGGTGCTTTCACGAAAGGGAGAATAGAGAGTGAGCCTCTAGAAGAAAAGTAATAGTATTATCCTAAAAGAGACACACAAGAGCATGGAAAGAATCATTAGTTGAACTGCAAAGTAATTCACAAGATAACAACGATGATAAAAGAAAATAACAATGCACATTCAATAAGATGCATACCAAAGCCAATGAATAGTTCATTTTCATTAGTATGTGCTAACATAAACATACACTGCAAACAATGAAAGAATAATATTACAATCATTCACGAGATATGCATGAAAGTGCACCAACTCAAAGAGCTTCATATATTAAGTGAAATTCCCAAGATATACAATTACAATGTTGTCACACTAGTCCCAATAGTGGAACATTAAGTCACCACTTGCTCCTCTAAAGAAAGATCTTCTCTCCTATGCCAAACTAGAGAAGCCAAGGTGAAAAGTTCAAAGTCCCAAAAGTCCATTGCTTGAGTTATGAGGGTGTATTTATAACAAATGAGGTGACTCTCCACCTCCCATGTGACTCTTGACCTTCCTCATGACTCTTGAGCTTCTATTATGACTTTTCAAATTCTTATGTGACCTTTAGGCTTCTACATGACTTTAGAACTTTCTAGTGACTCTTCATATTCCATGTGGGACCCTTGGTCTTCCACACATTTTACATTTCCTCATTTTTGAAAATACAATAATTACATTCCACAAATGATGTGGCAAGATACATTGACACATATGAATTTGTGATGACACTTGGACAAGCCATGACTTGGCATTGATGACATGGAACTTCATTATGATGTGTCTAGGCCAAGCCTTTCTCCTTGTTGCTATGAATTTGACTTCTTGATGATGGATCTTTGCTTGTCCTTCATATTCACCCTCCAAAGGGGCTAGATAAGTGTTAGAACCTTCTAAGTCGACATGAGTTGCCATGTCTATCATGGTCCTATATTTCTTCATGTCTTCGTGATGGTTCTTCTCTTGCTTCTTCTCCACAAGTGCTCTCTTGTAGCCTCTTCTTGATGACCTCCCTTATATCTTCATGATAAGTCTTGCATGTGTTTCATATTCATCCTCCCAAAGCTTGGATGATATGGAGTCTCCCTTGTGATTTTGATCTTCAATCTTCCATCATGATCTTGTGTCCCTTCATCTTCTTACTTGATAGTCTCTTTATCTCTTCAGCTTCACAAGTATGTTTTTGCATGATCTCCTTGGCATCCTCCTCGAGCATCATCTTTTCATATCAAGATACTAGTACTTGCAAATAGGGTTCACTCATGACAAGAATAAATCAATCCCAAAATGTCCTAGTTTATTTTGTTTCATGTTGCATGTTGATTAAGTTGGGACAAAGTGCAGGATTGAGAAGGAAGCATAGGGATTGCGCAGTCCACAGTTTCAGGAGGTAATGGTGAGGGCCTAGTCACTGTGACTATGCAGTGTGCAGTAACTGATAGGCAGGGAAGCATAATTGCGCAGTTGAGGGAATTAGTGAGGCAAGGAAGAAGGCTTTCTCACTAAGATTACATAGTGTGAAATTATTGAAAGCAAGAAATAGAGGACTGCACAATTGAGCAACTCAACAAGATAATAAGAAAGGGTTTCTCACTGTGATTGTGCAATGCGCAATGGTTGAGGGACTGGAAGACAGAACTGTGCAATTGATGGAGATGGTGAAGCATTGAGGCTAGCTTTCTCAATGTGATTGTGCAATGCGTAGTTCAGGGAAGACTAGGCCAAATGATTGCGCAGTTTCATAGGTCAGGGAGACAGTGAGGCTTGATTGTTGATAGAGATTGCGCAGTGGAAGACTCACTAGGAGAGAGGATTGCATAGTTTTGAGGGACAAGCGGTAGAGACTGTGCACTATGGTTACACAATGCATAATCCTTGCAGGTAGTGACTGCGTAGTGCGCGGTTCTAGGAGGCAAGGGTGCTTCATTGTGAGATAAGATTGCACGATGCACAATTCCAAGGGGAAAAAGATTGAGCAAGTCGCAAAGACATTAAAAGATCCAAAATGTTCTAAGTGTGGGATCAGTGAGACAAGAGAGAACAAACAAGCTTTGAAATGATGATATCACACCCATATAACATCAACACATGCCACAAAACTAAAAATCCACGTGCATACCTTGAAGCGACAACAAAGCAACACTTATTTCTAAGTGCAACAATTGAAACATCGCTTTGCGACACTTAGAATACAAGTTACGACATGAGTGTCGACTACGACTAGAAAATGGGTTAAGTTGTGGGAGAGTGTCTAGCACATATTCTTATGATATATGTGATCAACTAATACAAAATAATGCACTAAGGCTACCTCTAGTAGTGCGCTACAGTGTGACACATGCAAGAGTGAAAACAATCAAAAGTGACACTTGCGAAGTAAGAAAAGGTGATAATGACACTTGCAAAAGCTAAAGAAAGTTAAAGTGACACATGCTATAGTGAAGAGGAAGCAAAAGCGCCACTTGTAAAAGTGAAAGCAAGCAAAAATGACAGTCAAAAAAGTGAAAATGACACTTACAAAAGCAAAAGCATGCAAAATCAACAGTTGAGAAAACTCATTAGGATGATGGTACACTTGCAACTAATAGTGAGAGAGTTGTCAACTTATGATTGCGCACTAAATGTCCACAAGAATTGCGTAGTCCTTGTCTCTAGGACTTCTGCAATCATTATCACCAGATATTGTGCAAACATTGTATTTTAGGAATGCACAATCATCATCCACAAATAACTGCACAGTCACTGTCCTTGGGCGTTGTGTAGTCATTGTTATTGGGATTTGTGCAATGACTATCATCCAGGATTGCGCAGTGTTGGCCTATCTAGGGTGTAGATTGACTACTAAGCTTGCTTGAAAGAAGAGAAATTGTAAATGCATCAAAGGTTAAGCATGTGTAAGCTAGTGGTTTTGACAGTTAGAATCTTAGAAGAAGACTTAAACACTTAGCAAATCATCAACCAATCAGGAAACAACTAAGAGTAATGAAGGAACAACATATCAAAGGATCATAAGTAAGCTACAAAATTCAAGTGTAAGAAAAAATTTGGAGGACGTTTGTCACAACGACAACATGGAGGTTTGAGAACAAGTTTTCTCTCTATTATACTATTGTTGGTGAACTTGAAGGCATTGAATGGTTTGTCAAAAGATTGTCTTATCTAGACCTTAAGGTATGTAATATAATTCATCACACATACATATGTTAAAATTTGAATGCATGATAGAATTTATGAACATGATAATTACTTGTGATTGTTTATATGTGTTTTTCATTTAACATTCACTTCATTCATTAGGTCATCAAGCAATTATACAAGTATATTGCACAGAAAAAAACAAGAGACACCAGAGATTAGGCCAAAGGCCAGGGCAAAACCCACAAGGGGAAAACCCATAAATCCTTTCCTTATATAATCTTTAGTCAATAAGAGAAATCCAAGTCATAAACAAATTGACCAGTAGCCCAAGTGCCAAGTCAACCCTCTGCATGTATGTCCATAATATTGTATATAATATTATCGATGAATCTGTCTTTAGGATGTCTCTGAAGCTCGCGTCATCACAAGAGAATGTACCTCTAAAACTCACATCATCATGGGAGAATTTACCTGTAAAATTCACAACGTCATTGGAGAATGTACCTCTAAAACTCAAATCAACATAGGAGAATGTACCTTTGAAACTTACATACTACAAAAGTACAATGCCATATAAAATTTGTATACCATAGTGCCATAGGAAATTTGCATAAGACTTAGAGAATATCAAGAGCAGACTTCGACCTTCTTGTCTACTGGAGTGAGGTCTAGAAGATATCAATAATAGATTATGTTTTCGTCCTCCAATTCTTCTTCTTCTTCTTCTTCATTCTGGATCAGATGTAAGTGTGTGATGATGTCTAATTGAGAGATTCAAATGGGCTATAAATAGTCTTCTCCACAAGCGAATGGGTGCCACATGTAGCTGAGTCGACTTAAGGGGTAGGAGGGTCGACTTGGCATCTTGGCGAGACAATGACACCTGACAAATTTAATATATATTTCTTTTGCAAGGGACATGAAGAACAAGCCCTTCTAAATTTTCTTTTAACTCATAATAAATTATTTTTGGACTCTTTTTGACTCTAAGCATGAAGAACATGCTTTGAAAAAAATATAATAGATACATCAATGACATTATGAAGACCGAACCTAGTTACAAATTCAACAACATAAAGGTATACTTTTTCTTTTTTCCATCTATTTTTAGTGTTAATTCATAATATTTACAATTAATATTTTATACATCAACTAGTTACTTTACATGTTGTAGATTGTTAGGTAAATTTATCTTACACTCGTTAAATAATTTGCTTCACATATATCTAGATTTATCTACCATTACCAAAGATATTGGAATTAAGTATTAAGTTATTGATGCATGTCTTGATGAACATAATATATATTATGGACTATATGCATCATAAATGAAATGTTTCCAATGTCAAATCAATAGATATTGAATTGATCAAATAACAAAATAGGTGTCTTGCAAGGTTTTTATGATATTCTCACAATTCCATGTTTGTAGTGACTATTTAGGAGCCAAAGCATAAGATAATTTATGGATTACCATGCACAGAACAAATTGGAGATAATGTTCTTTGAATGCCTATAGATGGTTTTGCATTTAGGATCATCAAAGAAAGATAATCAATTTTTAAATAAGAATATCATAATGTTAGGTTTTTATTGGCAATTGATGGTGTTAATCCATTTGGTGAGGTCAATTCTATTTACTCAATGTGGCCTATTTTTTAAATAAACAATAACCTTCCTCCTTGGATGTCAATAAAGAGAGAGCACACAATGTTGACAATGATTGTTCCAAGTTTTTTAACAATAAACGTAACATGCCATTTATCTTGTTTGTTGTATAGTTTCTCTCTCTTTCTCTCTCTCTCACACACACACACAAACACAAAGTAGGCATTGTGTATTTTCATTCAATTAGGTAAGTACCAAGTTATAGATTTAAATACATATATTGAGCCTTTTATCGATGGGCTACTAAGTTATGGGCTAGCATCACTATGTATGACATCTCTAGACCAGTAGATGGAAAGCAATTTCATTTCCATGGAATACTTATATGGACAAAATTCATATTTGAATATCCATGTTAATTAATATATTTCAATATTGAAGTTATATATATTTGTATAGAGAAAAACAAAAAAGGAAAACATATAAATATATCAATTATAAATAAAATATTTCAATGTCCATGTTAAATAAAACATTTCAATGTCAACTATGTATATATTATATAAAACAATTAAAAATATCTTATTATTAAAATATTTTATTGGTGTGTTGTTCAAATTGAAGTAGATGTGTAATTATTTCAAAATTCAAGCGGAGAGAGAGAGAGAGAGAGAGAAAACCAATGTAAATCCATCTTAACCCCATATCTATTAAGTGCCAAGAGGGATCAACTATCTCTAGATGCAGATGTTTCTTCAAGTTTTGCACTTTAAAATAGGTTTGCACATCAAGAGATTGATCCCTCCCAACGCTTGATAAATATAGAGTTAAGATGGATTTATCTAGTAATTTAATAAAATCATAAACAAATATGTTTAAAGACATATTGTGTTGATATCTTGTTTCTAATAAGCTCAATTGTTTCTCTTCTACTAAGAAAAACTTTTACACAAATTAAGAGTATGAAGGAGCAAAAGTTTGATTAGTTTTTTTTTTGTTTCCTAATCACGGGAATTGGTAGACTCGCCGCTTGTCATTGAGGAGGTTTGGGGTTGAGTTGAAGGCACTACCTCTATAATCCCGAGCATAATGCAATTGCTCACAAGCATGCTAGGTAGGTAAATCAAGTTTCAAACCTAGGTGGGGCCCCAATACTGGTTAGCAGACACTTTTTGATGCAGAAAGTCCACCATTCGCCCTAGCCTTCAAGGAATTTAAAGGTAAATTGAAGAACATGGGGTAAACTTTGATCCATTTATGTGTGCACAAGTCACAAGATTATCTAATATATTCTTTCTGGGTGCAACCACACTTTCGCCCACGACCTCAAGGCACCTCATGACTTTATGTGTAGGTGTAATATAAGTATGTAAACAATTTTAAATGTTGGCTCAATGAAAAAATAATTAAAAGTTAAAAAATTATATGGGGATGAGTGTAAACATTTAAATATTGGCTTAATTAATAAAAAGTTAAAAGTAATAAACAAAATGTTAAAAGTAATATGGACCGCAATATCCTATCCTCGATGGGTGTAAACATTTAAATGTTGGCTCAATTAATATTAAAAATTTAAAGAAATAAAAATAACAAAATTCAATTTGTTATATTTTAATTTTGTTATTAACTAGTGATTAGGCTTTGTTATGATACTATGGGTCAATACCATGGCTTATTAATATCACATGCCCAAAAAATGATAACTTATTTCACAATCAAATTATTTCATAACAATATGACAAGATTCTTAACCATGGATATTCACCCCACTTTGCCAATAATATTATGAACTTGTGAATAGGCTTTGTTACAATACCATGACTTATCAAAACAACATTCCCAAAAATCGTAACTTATTTCACAATCAAATTTTTTTATAACAATAAACAAGATTTTTTAACATGGGTATTAACCCCACTTTACCATGGATATTCCTAACTTGTATATAGACTTTGTTACAATACCATGGCCCAATACCATGACTTATCCATACCACATGCCAAAAAACCATAACTTATTTCACAATCAAAATATTTTATTTTAATTTAAATTTATAACATTTTTTTAATTAAATCAAAAAGGTTATAATTACTTTTGAGATATATCTAAACCCTCTATTCACATAGAAATTAATTCAAAGTTTCAATAAAATAAAAAATTAGAATACTTTTGTCATAAGGAAACTCAATTGGTAATCCGAGATATGTGAAATCGTTGAAACTCGAGAGACCCAGGTTCAAATCCCCCTGTTTGCGATCTGGTTTACCGAGAGGAGGATAGGTCGTAGACCCAAAGGTTTACTGGTAGTTACGTGTCAAGTGGGCTGCTAGGTTCCTCTAGGTCATAAAAAAAAAATGAGAATGCTTTTATATATAAAGATGTGAAATTTATATAATATAAATAATATTATTAAGAACCAGCATAGATCCATCTTAACTAAGGATCCAAGAAATTAGAGCAAGCAAAGTGACTAACAATAATAGAGGAAAGATAATGCATGATTCTTTTAAGTTTTTCATTATTGTATTTTCTTTGACATGATTCATAAAAAATATAGGTTTAATATTTTACAACTAATGGAGTTTTTTTTTTTTTTAGATACTTTCTTAAACACAATATAATGGGATCAAATTTAAGAGAGAGAGAGAGGGAAAGAGAGGAAGTAAGAGAGAGAGAAGGGGAGATAGAGAATGAGAGAGGGACGGGAGAGAGATATAGAGTTAGAGGGGGAGAGAGTGGGAGGAAAGAACAAAGATCTAGAGATGGAGAGAGGAGAGGAGGGAAGAGAGAGGAGAGGAGAGAGATAGGGAGAGAAGGGGAAGAGTAAGAGAGAGGGAGACACATAAATGGAGGGGAGAGAGAATGAGAGAGGGAGGGAGATAGTGACAAAGTTGGAGAGAAGATAGAGGGAGAAGGTGAGGTGGGGGATGGGGAGGACTCAAGAGAAAAGGGGAGAGAGAGAGAGATTTGAAGGGGGAGAGAGGGCGGAAAGCAGAAAGACATAGAGGGAGAAAGGTGGAGAGAGTGAGGGAGTGACAAGGGGAAGATGGAGAGAGGAGAGCGGGAGGGAAGAGAGAGAGAGAAGGGGAAGAGGGAGAGGAACTGGGAGGGAGAGAGAGATAGATAGATATAGAGAGAGAGTGTGTATGTTGGGGGGTGAGATAGAGAGAGGGAATAAGAAACAGACACATAAATAAAAAATATAGATATTATATAACCAACCTATATCCATCTTAACCTCGATTTATCAAGCGCTAAGGAGGAGTAAATATCTCGAGGTGCAAACCTTTCCTCAAATTTTACACTCAAAAAAAAGTTTGCACACGAGAGATTTAATCCCTCTTATACTTGATAGATCCGAGATTAAAATAGATCTAAACTAATGTATTACGAGATTCTAAATTTAAATCTCTTAAATTTATTCGTGAGCCGTGTGACATGTAATTAGGGAATGTGGTTCACCTAAGTATTATAGTTTTCAAAATAAACATAGAGTTTGACACCAAACCAGTTTTCAATTCCTCAAGTATAAAAAGAAAGAAAGTAATAACTAAGAAACTTAGCACAAAGTGGAATGACGTAAGAACGCCGGTCACAAAATCTCGAAAATAATACTGTTGATAAATCAACGAGTCTTTTAGCAAGAGCTCCATAAACCTTCCATCCATAAAACCCACAAAACCTGCGGCTATTACCTGGTTTTGATTGGACCCACACCACACACAAAATCTGAGTCTCATGCAATGGAATGGAATGCATGTCGGCACTGATCTTCATTATTATCAGATTAACCTACATGGATGGGTGTTTTAGCAAGTGCTTCATAAACCTTAAACCTTACATCCATAGAACCACCCAAATCCTGCGTCTTTTACTTCGTTTTGATTGATCCACGGCACAAATCCAATCTCAATCTCTTGCAATGGATTGGAACGGAATAGGTAGGCCGCCACCCACATTAATATCAGATTAGCCCCCAATCTCTTATTCCCGAGCTTTTGCTGTTTAGGTCATTCACTCAAAAAATTTATACTCACACTAGAGTTTTGGCTTCATGGAAGAAGAAGACGAGTTTGGCGATCTGTACGCAGAAGCTGCAGGGGTGATTTTGAAGGACGATGATGCCTCCTCATCGTCTTCGCCATACTCCAAGAAGGGGGAGGAGGAGGAGGGGGCTGTAGGGCCGTCTGACGAATTGGAACTCTTTTATGGACAGATGATGATCACGTCTCATAACAAGGACTGTTATTCCGATGGCCACGATGCTCAGACTGACAAGGGGGAAAGCCCTAGAAAAAATAATGAAAACCATCAGGAATTGGTTGATGGTGCTCATGCTCAGCTTGCCCAAATGGATGCCAATTCCAATGGGAATGGGCACAATTGGGGGGATAACAACACCGACAGCGACAATGACAGCGATGATTTGGATATTCTGGTGAATGATGATCAGCACCAGCATCAACATCATCATCACCGTGCAGAGCAGCAGCAGGAAATAAGTGAGGATGGCAGTGGCTGTGGCGGCGGCAGGGATGATGAAGATGACGACGACGATGATGATCTGGTGATTGTAACTGGGGACGAACAGCAGCCCATTACCGTAGTGGACACTGAGTGGGGTGAAGAAGGGCTGCAATTGCCGTTAGAAGGGGAAATGTCTCTCACAGCTCCTCCTCTCCCCCCACCTCCTATCAGAGACGACCGTGGTACTGGAGTTTCAGCACTCAATTCACATTATTCACAATATAAGGTTGGCTTATTCTGCTTGTCTCTCTGTTTCTCTTGTCATATTTTCACTCAATGTCCGGAAAACCTTCACTCCTTTCTGAAAGAAATTTGAATTCAAATGGTTATAGTCGCAGAGACAACATATTTCATGTGATACTTTGTTGTTCTGGTGAGACATCGTTGTCATAGATATGGACTTCGAAATGCATGACAATCAATGGATGATGATGATGCATATATTGATGTTTGTAAGTTTGGAAGGCGAATGCTCTGATGAAGATGGTGCTGGACCGCCTTTAGTTGTTCCCCCCCCCCCCTAGTAATTTTTGTTTGAATATTGCCTTCTGGCCGTTTGCCTTTCTTTTTACTATCTTCAATTCAGAAATTCAGGCTTTCTGTCGGTACCAAGGATCAGACATAACAAGGGTTGATTTTTTTCTGGTCAACTAAGCGTACTTTGTTTTTTTGATAGACCCTCATTTTTCTGAGCAGGAGATGTGATTTCACATAGTGAATTTACGCTTTGTTGTCATGCTACTATATTTTTTTGTAAATACTTGTGATTTTCCACTTTTGAGTTTTACATATTATCTGCCTAGATAATGACTACAGTTGTAATAATCAAGGATTCAGCTGGTAAATTCAACATGTTAATATAATAACAACCTCATATGGTTTAGAGTTTGGGTTGTCTAAAAGGAATATTGTGCCAGATATTGTTTTTACTTTACACATGCACCCAATGATCAGGCAGGTTCTACTTAGCAGTTAGTTTTTGATAAGCTTTCTATCGAGGCAAAATAATAGGCAAATCTGTAGTATAAAAACCACGGGCCTTTGTCTCTTACTCACCCCACCCAATATGCTCGGTTTCTTTGGAGCACAATGCCCACCTCGGAAAAATGATGCATCCAATATTTAAAAATATCTCTTTCTCAACGAAGTCATATATTTCAATATTTATAAAGATCTTTTTCCCAATGGAGTCATCTATTTGCAATGTTCAATTCTGAGAAGCAACTGCTTGACCAAGCATACATTCGCCTTTTGTACAGTATGTGAGGCGAGGTGCTGCAGCAGTTTCTGGGACTGTACCAAGTAACAGTGGAGTTGTGCAGAATCAATCCAAGCCTTCTGTCTTCAATGGAGGTGCTAGGGGACCTGGAAGAAATGATTGGTGTTGTAGTGGAGGCAGAGGCCACATGCAGAGGAGTTTTCATTCTGGGGTTGGAATGCCACCTTGGAGTGGTGGTTCTATGTCAAGGATGCAGAATGGTTTTGAGTTCACTCTTCCACCCAAAAAGTATGCAATATGTTGATCCATTACTGCTTTTTTGCTTTTTTTTTTTTCATTCTTTGGAATTGTGTCAAGAAAAGAGTAGCACACTTTAAAACCCTGATTTTAAACATTCAGTATCTAAAGGAAAAACATCTTTGCTATGACAGTATACTAGTGGCCTTTCCAAATTAGATGTAACTTCATTTGAGTATCTATCATGTAATTCTTACTGACTTTTCGGCATGTCTTCAATTGTTCAACTAATGTATGCCACATCTGTGATGGGAAATGTGTTGGAGAGATCATATATCTCAGAGATCTTATGATTCATACAAGGTGTTGATTATTTAGTTTTTGTTTTCGTTTTTGTTATGTTTACTTTGCAGAACCATATTTGACATCAATGTTGATAAGTTTGAGGAGAAACGCTGGCATCACCCTGGGGTAGATGTCTCAGATTTTTTCAACTTTGACCTGGATGAAGATAGTTGGAAGCATTATTGCAGGCAACTGGTATGTATTTATGTATACATGTTTTAGTGCAAAATCCTCTTGATTAGATGGAAAAAAATTGCATACAGCAAAAATAAAAGATTGTATTATGGATCCAAACTGTTACAAATTGGCTATAAATGCACTGTTACGGACTTGAAATAAGAACCTGCTAACTGGAGTAGGACTGGAATTGGAAAAAGGATGGCCAAAAGCATCTGTATGAAATTCTAGATTAAAACCGGAAATCTGAAAATTATAAGTGCTTGAAACAGACACCCTTTTATTCTTGGCTCAGACAATACATAAGATGAATTTTCCCGAGTAGGTGTGGATGCCAACATGGGCCTAAGTCTTCAAGGCAGCATGGGTGCTTGTTAAAATTGGCAACTAGGGCCAAATTCCACTTTAGACAGCTCATTTGATGGAGATGATTATTGCATTGAATTCCTTTTTTCAAGAGGACCAAAATTGACTTAAAGATCATCAAATTTGGACAACAGAAACATGTTTTGAATTTATGCCCTCACATGTGCAATTTGTCAAGGTCAGCTTCATCATCATGTAGGCTCATGAAGCCCAATGGAGATGTCACTTCAGCTCCATCGACTTGTATAAATATAAGAGTCCTCAAACCTCATTTGGCATCATCTCATCACACACAATTTTCTCTCTCCTTCTCTGATTGGTTTGTACAACTTATTGGGCATATCTTTTCTCTCACATGCGTGGCAAGAAGGACAAATTTCAGGAAAATTACAGGGCCGAATTTTAGACCTCTGTTGCAGGTTTAACCAGCGTTGACTTGGCACTTTGACCAACAATGTGACTGCGTTTTTATGGTCATTTCAGTTTTGGAGAGATGCTTCTGCTGGCACAGAAAACGAGATATTCTGGGCATATTGACCGAGGCTGACTGCAGAGTTGATCACAGACTTGAAGTGCAGAATTTGACCAAGTTTGACTGCTGAATTCAAGACTGTTTTGTGCTGACTTTGACCACTCTAGAAGGCCGAGTTTTACTGGGTTTGACCGAGCTGCTTTGTGGATAATTTGTTGTTGATTTGACCACCGTTGACTTTTTGGTTGGGGCAAAATTTTGACTACTGTTGACTGCAGATTTGACAGGGCTGTTTTGACTCTGATTTGGCAGGTCAATTTTGAATTTTGTACTCTCTCTCTCTCTACTGAACATTTGATATAATAATAAGAAGAATTGATCAAAGGGTTTTTCCCATCTTGGAGTTTTTTCCTGGCATCCGCCAAATCTAGTGTCCTCTTGTTTTGGCTTGTTTTTTGCATTTTATTATTCTTGTTCTATCTACAGTTAATATCAATATGATTTATGGTTAATGTGATTGCTATTGGAAATCTAAATTGGAAATTGTCATTGGGTTGCTTATAGGACATTGAAGTAATTGTGCTAAGCATAAAACATACCATTGTTAACTAAAATTAACATGGTTTCAGAGCGGACTATGTGCAGGGAAAAGTGGTGGAGCCTCTTTCAAATGCACCAGATGCTGCTAAGACGAAGTATAGAAAAACCGAGGTCAAAGCAAAGAAAATTTTGGTTGACTCTATTAAAAAACATTTGGTTGCCTATATTTCTGATTGGGAACTTTTAAGAAGATATATGATAAGCTGGTTGGGATGTTCAAAGTGAACAATGCAAATCAAATTCTCTTTCTCAAAAACAAGTTGAAAGATATCAAGATGGATAAAGGGGAGTCTATTCAATCCTACTTCATGAGAATAACTCAAATCAAGAATGACTTGCTATCTATTGTAGAAGTTATTTCTGACAGGGAGCTCTATCTCATTGCTCTTGGAGGTCTTCCAAGACCATGGGATGTGTTTGTCACCAACATTCTCAACAATGATAGGATACCTGGTTTCGATGAGTTATTGACAAGAAGCACTCAAGAGGAGACTAAGATGATGGAGAGAAACAAGCCTTCAAACGGAAATGAACCTACTACTTTCTACATTCATGCAAAAATGAAGAATAATGCTGGTCCGAGGAGACAGGGTCAAGGATCCAAGAAGGGATCCAAAGAAGGAAGAAAAGGAAGGTGCTACAACTGCAACAAGTTTGGCCACTATGCTAGAGAATGCCCTCACAAGAAGAATACTCCAAGGGATGATGACAACAACAACAACAACAATTCCAAAGGCAATGGCAATCAAAGGAACAATAGGTTCAACAACAAAGGAAAGAGGAGTGCTCCTGCTACTCGAAATGGAAATGGTTGTTCTCCTAAAAGGACGAGAAATACTAGGTATGATGAAAGTAATGCTGTAGAAAAACAAGATGAATTCTATCTTATTTCCGCTCTATCCACTGACTCTCCTTTGGATACTTTGGATCATTGGTTGATTGATAGTGGAGCCTCAAGGCACCTCACTAGGTACAAGGAGGCCCTTTCAAATTTGGTTGAAAAGAAGACTAATTTGAAGATCATACTTGGAGATAATGCCACCTACCACGTGAAAGGGATATGTACCATCACTCTTCACTTGAATCAAGGTCAAACCATTCATCTACAAGAAGTGTTGTATGTCCTTGATTTGAAGAAGAACCTGGTGTCTATTTTTGCGATGGAAGATAAAGGCTTCAAGTTAGCATTCATTGTTGGAAAGGTACGTATTTGGCAAAGAAACCCTAAAGCTGCATTTACTCTTTAGATTTAGAGTTGATGGTGTCTATCAAGTTGGAGGAAGCCCTTTGGGAGCTTTGGCGTGTGATACTTCCCTTCAATCCAAGCTATGGTACTGGAGGTTTTCCCATTTGCATTACAAAGCCTTACACTAGGTAAGGAAGATGGTCATAGGTATGCCCGAGTTTAATATGAATCATGAAGGCGTTTGTCAGGGTTGCTCTATGGGAAAACTTACAAAGGGAAAACAAGACTATCGATATTCTTCAATTGATCCATTATGATCTGTTGGTATGCTGCCGGTAACATTGTTGGGAGGATACTTATATTATGCAATCTTTGTGGATGACTACCCTCATAAAACATGGATCTATTTCTTGAAGAGGAAGGATGAAGTGTTCAGATGGTCCCGTTTCTTCAAAGCATTGGTGGAAAATCAAACAGGGAAGAAGATCAAGATATTGAGGACCGATGATGGAACCGAATACACTTTTGCAGACAGGTTGGTATTAAGAGGGAGACAACTGTTCCATACACTCCTAAGCAAAATGGAGTTGTTGAAAGGAAGAATCGAACAATCATGGAAGCCACCCGTGCCATGCTTCATGATCAAGGCCTACGAAAGTTCTTATGGGGAGAAGCTACCAACATCGTCGTGTATATTCAAAATAGGGGGCCGCATCAAGCATTGCATTTCAAGACACCCGAGGAGATCTTCATTGGTAAGAAACCTGATGTTTCTCATTTTAGAATATTTGGTTGTCTTGTGTATTTTCATGTGCCTAAAGAGAAAAGGAACAAGTTGGAAGCATCTGGGAAGAAGGGTATATTTGTTGGCTACAATGAAAATTCGAAAGCATATAGAATCTATGTGCTTGGTCAAAGAGATGTGGAAGTAAGTCGTGATGTCACCTTTGATGAAGATATTACCCTTGGGAAAGCCAAAGATCTCCCCATCCCAAGGAAGGACAATGATGATGCTACCGAAAAACAGGATGAACCTCCGACAGATGAACTTATGCCCGATGTTGATGGTCCAATGGATCCTATTGATCCACCTCCTGGTGATTCCTCTACCTCAAGGAAACAACCTCTATGGCTCAAAGATACTCTCGAAGATGCTGAAAGACATACTGCTCCAAGAGGGACATTTCGTGAAAGTAAAAATCCAAACAGGTACCAAGGATATTTGGCTGCTATGAGTACTATTATTCAAGTTGAACCATGCACGTTCGAAGAAGTCATAAAGCACCAAGTATGGAAGGATGCGATGAGTGAGGAATACGAATCGATCATGAAGAATGATGTCTAGGACGTGGTGCCTAAACCCAAGGACAAGTCTGTGGTCACTTCTAAATGGCTTTACAAAATTAAACATGGAGCTGATGAGAGTGTTGAAAAATATAAGGCCAGGTTCGTTGCTCGAGGCTTCTCTCAAAAGAAAGGAGTGGACTATGATGAGATATTTGCACCGGTTGCCCAATATACCACTATTTGATCTATTATTGCTCTAGCTGCCAATCAAGGATGGTGGCTACATCAAAAGGACGTCAAGCCTACTTTTTTGCATGGCTCGCTTAAGGAGGAAGTCTACTTGGAACAACCTCAGGGGTTCAAAGTTCAAGATCGAAGGACACATGTATGCAAGTTGCAGAAATCCCTCAATGGGTTGAAGCAAGCCCCTAGGGCTTGGTACGAGAGGATTGACAATCATCTTATGAAGCTGGGATTTATGTGGAGCTATGCTGATCCAAACCTATACTTCAAGGTTGAAAAGGACATGCCTCTCATTTTGGTTCTTTATGTTGATGATCTCTTTTTGACTGGTGCAGAATTTCTCATTTATTAATGCAAGAGGGAGTTGACTTCCGAGTTCTAGATGAAGGACCTAGAACTGATGCACTACTTCCTAGGCCCGGAGGTTTGGCAAAAGCCAGGCGAGATTTTCCTTTCTCAAGGAAAATACATTATGAAATTGCTAGAGAGATGCAGGATGGTGGATTGCAAATCTTGTCTACTCCAATGGAACTCAACTTCAGGAAGCTATGTGGAAGTGCTGCTGGGCTTGAATTGGCAAACCCTTTCGAGTATCGACAACTTGTGGGGGCCCTGATGTTCTTGGTAAGCTCCCGTCTGCACATATGCTCCGCTGTGAATACTATGAGTCAGTTTATGGTTGAGCCTCATCATATACATTGGATTGCTACTAAGAATCTCTTGAGATATCTCCGAGGCACAATCAACTATGGGCTGAGATACACTATTGGGAATTTGAGGCTTCATGGATATTCTGATGCTGACTGGGCAAGTAGTGTGGTGGATAGAAAGAGCATGGTAGGATGTTGCTTCTCATTGGGATTTGCTTCGAATTCTTGGATGAGTAGGAAGCAAAAATCGATTGTTGTAAGCATCACCGAGGCTGAATACATTGCAGCTAGTATGGCCTGTTGTGAAGCTATATGGTTGAGGAAGCTCTTCAGTGAGCTATTTGAGCAATTTGAGCACGTGCTAGATACCATTGTGATCTATTGCAATAACCAGAGTGGGGTTCGCCTTTCAAATAATCCCATGTTCCATGACCGCTCCAGCACATTGATATTAGGTACCACTTTATCCGGGATATGGTACAACGAGGAGCAATAGGGCTCCAACACATCAGGATTGATGAGTAAATTGCTGACATTCTCATGAAGCTCTTAGGGAAGGTCAAATTCTTAGCCTTCTGAGAGAGACTTGGAGTCGTGGAAGGACCCTCCCATGAGGGTCCCACTTGAGTTGGACATTGAGCTCTTGGAGCGCCTGGGGGCTTGGGGTACTTCTGGGAGCTATGAGCGACCATAGGGTGAGTGGTTCACCTTCCCCTATAGGTGCGCTGTGTACAGGGTGAGTGGTTCACCTTCCCCTGTGATACCCATGATGGTTGGCATGTGTGTAGGGTGAGTGGTTCACCTTCCCCTACGATTGATGATATATGCATAGGATGAGTGGTTCACCTTCTCCTACGGATGCCCTAGCATGCATCCTACCCATGTAGTCCGGGATTCATGGGAAGTACCTCTCATTTGGCAAATGAGTTGGGAAAAGTGGATAGGGACCATAACACTACAGATGGGCGCATCGTGTACTGATGTACTCCCTATGTCTAGGATGCATGTTGTTCAACAACTTGATTTGGGATCAAGTCTGATTGGGGTTCTACCCCTGGAATGACTTTTGTTAGTGGAGAGTGGTAAGGTCTTCTGACTCACTCTCGATCGATTCTTCTTCATTATCTATATCAGTGTTCAGCAGAGTTGAGACGAGATGCAGAGATGGTACATGATGATAGGATGGCATGGTGATGGATGGATTGGCAGGTGGAATTCTCCCTAGTTGAGAGGGAGTGTTAAATTTGCAACTAGTGCCAAATTCCACTTTAGACAACATATTTGATGGAGATGATTATTACATTGAATTTCTCTTTTTGAGAGGACCAAAATTGACCTAAATATCATCAAATTTGGACAAGCAAAAACGTGTTTTTTTGAATTTATGCCCTCACATGTGCAAATTGTCAAGGTCGGCTTCATCATCATGTAGGCTCATGAAGCCCAATAGACATGTCACTTCAGCACCATCGAATTTTATAAATATAAGAGACCTCAAACTTCATTTGGCATCATCTCATCACACACAATCTTCTCTCTCCTCTGATTGGTTCGTACAACTTATTGGGCATATCTTTTCTCTCACACAGGTTGTTTTGTCTCTGATTTGGCAAGTCAATTTTGAATTTTGTACTCTCTCTCTCGCTTCTGAACATTTGATATAATAATAAGAAGAATTGATCAAAGGGTTTTCCCCATCTTGGGGTTTTTCCCTAGCATCCGCCAAATCTAGTGTCCTCTTGTCTTCTGCATTTTATTATTCTTGTTCTATCTATAGTTACTGTCAATGTGATTTATGGTTAATGTGATTGATATTGGAAATCTAAATTGGAAATTGTCATTGGGCTACTTAAAGGACATTGAAGTAATTGTGCTAAGCATAGAACATACCATTGTTAACTAAAATTAACAGTGCTGCACTTGGCCAGGGATTTAATCTCTCATAGACTACTTGTAGAACAAATTTGACCCAAAGCCTCCTCTAAACTGACTGAGGCTAAGCACATGTTTCCTTCAAAAACCATTTGGGAGGATGCTCTTCACTTTGATCCCCGCACCATACAAGAACTTCCCCATATTCCACAGTTGGTCTCTCCCCATTGAATCCATGGCACGATGAAGAGTGATACTACAGGTGCCTTCTTTGTGGCAAGAAGTGTGATTTTCTTACCATAGTGAGACATGAGTTTCTTGAAGTCTGCTGCCATTCACTAAAGGACTTTTGGTGCACCCTTTTTCCTAGACGCACTGCTCTCCCACTTGACATAGATCACCATTCTATGTTCACACATACCACTTCCCTCTCTATGATTTACCCAGGCAGCTTTTGGTCCACATTGCCTCTTGCCCCCTCTTTCTATACATTTTCTCTTAGTGACATTAAGAGATCTGTCACGATCATGAGCTCTAACAAGGCCATTGATAAGGAGAGCCTTTATGTTGAGTTCCATAAACATGGTATTCACTCTCTTGAGTCTTACATTGCCAATTTGTTTAATCTTTTTGTGCATGTGAGCTTTTTTCTCTTGTGTTCCCATTATAGCGTCTATTTCTTTTTCAACTAGAGGGTTACTTTCGACACTAAAAATTATAGGGTCATCATGATTAGACACACCTTTGCTAACCTCTATACTATAATACTTCATATGTGGCTATTTGATGAGCTAGAGAGGAGGAACCTTAGGGCCAAATGACGGGCAATGTTCTATGAGGGATAATAGACCATTGGCCACATCTTCACTTTTTTTGCCATTATCGAGAAGGCTTATCATCACTCTTTGAAAGTCTTTGCTTGCTTTGCAGATTTTTGAAATATGTTCGACTCTATTCTAGAGGTTACATAGCACTAATCTTTTGAAGATGCTTTTGGGTGCTATCATGAGACTATATGAGTTGTTGCTTGGTTGACTTAGCATCTTCCACATCCTCTTGGACTTCATTAGGAGCATCACAGGGGTCAAGCAGGGTTTCCCTCTTGTCAACTCTCTTTGGGATCTATATTAACAAGTTGGAGTCCCTTCTTAGGGGGCACATGCTTGATGGTGACTATTGTCTTTTACACCATGCCTTGATTTGCTTTCTTTTATTTGCAGACGACTTGATCCTTTCAACTTCCTCATTCAAAGTGATTTTGAGACAAATTGATGTCCTATCTAGCTTTTTTGATCTTACGCAATGGACAATTAACCTTAAGAAGTATAATATTATGATCTTCCATGTGTCTAAGCCTAAGAAATAGGACATGTCTTCCATGGTTCCCAAGTTCATATCATGTGTGTTGGTAACATGACATACTAGGACACATGTTGGACACATCTTTGACACATGTCAAACCTGTGTCTTGACTTGTTAGACACCATGGTTTGAATATAATGGAGGGCAAGAAATGTACTATGGAGTTTGGCAATCATTTCTTTTGGTTCTAATCACCAATTTTTTTTAGATGGGAATGTTAATCTACATTTTATAGGTTGACAAAGTTTTCTCTCCTTAAAGATGATGATTGGGAACCTACCCTTGATGTCATTCCTTGAAGGATAATTTCAAGAGTTTAAATTTAGTCACTGACTAATGAACTTTTACATTAGCATTACATAATTATTTTTTGATGTTTTTTGTTACTCCTCCTTTGATTTGTTAATTATCATCTTTTTCCCCTTTTAGGTAGAATTACTGACTCTTAACAACCCTATTATATTGTATTGTTTACTTCCTTTAATCTGCACCAAACTTATTGTGTACAAGTTCCTTGGTAGCTATAGTCTTCTAATTCTTGTTTTTGAATACTAGCTGCAACATTTTGTCTCTAATAATACTTGTAGTGGCCCTTTTAGGAAACAACCATAATAACAACACAATATCCCAACAAATGCAACAAAAGATACAAAGTAAAAAAATATAAATAATTCAAGGTGATCAAAATGCTTCTATGCAAATGGACATGCCTTCTCTCAAAGATGAGATTCTAATTCCAAATTCCAAAGTGACACCCATACACAATAAGAGTCCTATGAGAGGGCCCAAAGCCAAAACCCCACTAGTGAATGTGTTGTTGAAACTATGCTGTAACAATCACTTATTACGAAACTTTTTTATGCTGTAATATTAGATAAACAATTGTAGATAGAACATAAATCAAATGCACAATAGAAGACAACAAAGAACAAAATGAGACACAGAGAATTGAGTTCCAATGATCAGGGCAATACCCACAAGGGGAAAATGCAATCAGATTCTTCTTCTATTAGAAATCAATTGTTCAACAGAGATACAAAGTACAATGAAAGATCAAGAAAATGAGTAAGTTCACCCAAATCTGAACAAGCTGTAGCATGAAGATCACTGGTAGCAACAACAGATGCACACTCTAAATCAACCTTCCCTTCAACTAAATCAACATTGAAACACTGAATCAACATGGGCTCACAAGTTCTGCTTTTACTCTCCAAGTCTCTCTCACAATCTTCTTCAACACTCTCCAACTCTCTCTCAAGTTTGAATTTTTCTTTCACAATACACAAGTAGTGAGGGGAGAAAGAATGAGACAATATATATAGGAGGAGCAACGTATCCATGCCATAAAGGAGGAGTAACTTGCATGCCAAGATGAAGAGTAACATATGCCCATTTAGGAAATTTAACTCATGCCATTAAGAAGGTACGCATGCCTTTGTAACTTATGACATTAAGAAAGAGAGTGTAACATATGCATTAAAAGTGTGTAAGAGGAATCTTTCATGACATGCTATAATGAGAGCGTAAAAGAGTGTAAGAGGAATCTTTTATCACGAACTTTTATTGAGTGTAAGAGAGAGTAAGAGCATGGATGAGAGTGTAAGAGGAATATGCCATGCCCATAATGAGAGTGCAAGAGAACATTATTGAGAGCTATGATTGACTGACTTGAATTTCTTTTTAATAATAATAATAATAATAATATTGATGATTAAGTCGAAATTGAACTATTAGGATTGATTGATGATCAAAAGGGATTTTCCATCAACAATACTTGATTACCAATTAATGCAAGGTGATTTACTATTTTTGGAAAGTCATACTTGAGACTTTTGATTTTTAGAAATTCATTTTTGAGTGGCCAAATTTTTCAACACTCCCTCTCAGCTTGGGAGTAATTTCTTTCTGCAACAAAAGATCTCTACTTTATGTGTTTATCTCTGTTCATCTCTGCTCTGTACTGTGACAAGTCCCAGACTAGATGGTAGGGGGGATTACCACTTGTCAACACATGACAGGGATCTCAGACAACCAAGTCACATCTCTGCTTGGGGGGATAACCCACTTGATGAGGATCTCGCACAACCAAGTCACATCTCTGCTTGGGGGGATAACCCACTCGATGAGGATCTCGCACAACCAAGTCACATCTTTGCTTGGGGGGGATAACCCGCTTGTCAAGGATCTCACACAACCAAGTGACATCTCTGTTTGGGAGGATTACCCACTTTTGACCAGGATCTCACACAACTAAGTCACATCTCTGCTTGGGGGGATAACCCACTTGTCAAGGATCTCGCACAACCAAGTCACATCTTTACTTAGGGGGATAGCCCACTTGACAAGGATCTCGCACAACCAAGTCTCATTTCTGCTTGGGGGGATCCACTTGTCAACACATGACAAGGATCTTGCACAACCAAGGCTCATCATCCATGACCACCCTCTCTAGGAAGGGTCACATCCGTCAGTCCAAGCTGCTCTTTGAAAACCAAGAACTTCCCTTTCGGCAAAGACTTGGTAAAAATGTCGACAATCTGGTCATCAATCACTATATGATGGATTTTTACTGCTCCTCTCTGCACCATATCCCGAATATAGTGATATTTGATCTCAATATGCTTGGACTTGTCATGGAGCACATGATTTTCTGCAAGTTGAATCCCACTCTTATTGTCACAGTAAATCACTGTTGTGTCCAGAACAGATTGATGGTCCCATGCAGGTATCTCAATCCAAGATTGATGGTCCCATGCAGGTATCTCAACACATGCTTTGCAACAATCCAATGTGCATGTGATGGCTTAATCGTATATTGGCTTAGAGTATTGACTCAGTTCGGTCTAGTGTTCACTAAGAACACAAGTGCCCCAATCAGTTGTCGATGCTTAGAAGGATTTGCCAAATCAGGACCTGTAGCGTCACCACACAACTTCTTGAAGTTCATTTCTATTGAAGTATTCATGGATTTACATTCTATCATACCAAATATTTCTAGCAGTTTGACAACATATTTTCCTTGAGAAAGGAAAATCTCACCGGGTTTCATTTCAAATTCAGAAGCTAACTTCCTCTTACACTGGAGGATAAGAGGTTCACTACCTGTCAGAAATAAATCATCAACATATAATACCAAAATCAAAGGCATACCTTGGATTATCTTGAAGTAAAGATTTGGATCAACATTATTTCTAGTAAAACCAAGCTTCATCAAGAAGCTATCAATGTAGGCATACCAAGCTCTTAGAGCTTGCTTCAAACCATAAAGGGCTTTCTTCAGTCTACACACATGAGTTTTCCAGTCATGTACTTCAAAGCCTTGTGGTTGCTCCACAAATACTTCTTCCTTGAGGAAGCCATGCAGAAAAGTAGTCTTCACATCCATTTGGTGAAGGGACCATCCTTGGCTAGCAACTAGAGCCACAATAGATCGGATGGTTGTATAACGGGCAACAGGTGCAAAGATTTCATCATAGTCTATTCCCTCTTTCTGAGAGAACCCTCTAGCCACAAATCTAGCTTTATATTTTTCAATACTGCCATCAACACCATGTTTAATTTTATACAACCATTTAGAAGACACAACAAATTTACCTTGAGGCCTTGGAACCATAGTTTTAAAAACCGGAACTGGTGAATGGACCGGTCCACCTAATTGTTGGAAATACTGAGAGGGGGGGTGAATCAGTATTTATTATTTTTTGTTCTAGTGATTGTCAAAAGCATATATAGATATGTATATGTATACATAGAACACAGAAATCGACAGCTGGAATAAATGCTTTTATTAAGACTCAAGACATTGCAATGAAATAAATACAATATAAGTATATCTGACTGTGAATAGTTGCCAAGCTCCAACTTGGACTTCAGTGAAGCTCCAACCTCCAGAGCACCAATTCTGTTTAGCCAAGACACCAATCTTGGACTTTAGGAGCACCAACTCCCAAGGACTTCAATCCTGTTCAGTTCTGAGGCTCCAACCTCTTGGGCTCCAACCCAACCTTGATATAAACTGGTTCTACTGCTTCTGCCTCTGCTGCTTCTGCTGCCTCTACAGTCTTTGTTGCTTCTGTTGCCTCTGCACCCTTCGCTGGTTCTGTTGCCTCTTCTCTGGTTTTTTTTTTCACCACAACAACAACAACCAATCCTCAGTTCTTGCTGTTTTTATGCATTCCATGCCTCTGTCCATTCGTTTCCTCTTTCTCGATGGCTCTTTGGCTTCCTCCTCGCTTGCTTCTTCAACTTCCCATCTTTTGGTTTCATCTGTCTATTCGTGTTCTCAGGACACGTTGATTCAATGGAGTGCGCCAAATAATCCATGGAGAACACATCTTACTGATTAAAAGATTGTGTTGGAATATTAATTCCAACTGCAATGCAGGGACAACGACGACAGCGCAGACATTCGCCGAATCCGCCATCGTGTAGCAGCAAACCATTCTGGAAAACCGCCTGACCTTATCGGACCGCTTTTGCTCAGCAAGTGGTTTTTCGTACAAACGAGTCCGATGCAATAAAACTCTGCCACGCGTCCTCTGTACGTTTTCAAAACAGCCTTTCCATTGGGACATAACGTTCAGCAAATAAAGGCCTTCCGATATTCACCTCAACTGTTCGATTTCTTGAGGGCAGATCAACGGTTGACGGACAACAACCAACCTCTATCGCAATCGGCGCTTCTGGTTGGGCAACCTTCTATGTAGCATTGCGATGGGCGGATGCGATAATAGATTCAACCATAACACAATCCTGCGTCGGGTCCGTACATTATCGCAATCGGAGGTTTCATGTGGCAAGGCTTCAGGGCTTGCGATATAGCGACGGATGCGATATGGTATTACACCATGGTTTATATTCCCTTCGGGTCCGCAGCCTTATCGCAATCGGCGACCGCAAAGGGCCGATGGCCGATGGGCCAATCCACTTGTGGATGCGATATTGCATTGAACCCTGTTTTATATGCCTGTTGGGTCCGTTCCTTTCATCGCTATCGGCGATCGCAACATAACTGCAGTCACCAATGGCCGATGGCCGATGCGATGGACCGGATGCGATGTATTATTCAATCAAACTTTGGTAATGCCATCGGGTCCGCGTATATTGTCGCAATCGGAGGCAGGGCCTTTACCACTCTCGATACCCGCTCCGAAATGCCGGATGCGGTATATTATAGACTGTTTTTAATAAGTCCATTGGGTCCATGCCTCTATCGCAATCGGCAGATTATAGCGCCATCCCTTATGACTTGCGATCACTGCGGATGCGATATGATATTAAGGCAGTTTACAATGGAGCCGCGGGTCCGTGTTATTATATCGCATCTATATATCTATATATATATATATATATATATATATATACTCCTCAGTACTCCCGATGTTTCTTTCTTTGGCATTGTTGCGCTGATAGTGTATATAGCCCTGTCTATATATGAGTTTTATGAGTTTTGGCCTCCGATATATGAGTTTATGGCATATATGGCTCCCGATAGTGTTATCTGTGGCATATATGGCTCTGTTTGCTGCATTTGCTCCTCCGATGGCTCCTCTTGTTCCGATAGCTCCTCTTCTTTGGGTTTCCTCCTCCGATGGCTCCCGATATGCTGTGTATGCTCCCGATAGGCTCCTCTGGCTCGTTGAAGTATTAATTTCACCTGCGCATTTATTTTTACAAGTCAAGGCTGGGTACGGTCAGAAAAATTCCCAACATGGCTTGGTCTGCTCCTATGTGGCTCTGTCTCCTACTCTTGAATATTGCCATATTGACATCAATGACAATCTGTGTCCAACAATCTCCCCCTTTGTTATTGATGGCAATATTCTTCTGCTCTCTCCCCCTTTGACATCAATGCCAAAGGAATGCATACGAACTCCCCCTGTCAAACTGCTCCCCCTGTCCTGCTGCGTCTTTATGAATGAACTTGAGTGATGATAATAAAATAACCCCCATCTTTTGACGCAGATGTTCGAATGCTTCCCGAGGAAGAGGTTTTGTGAAAATATCAACTATCTGCTCCTTAGTACTGATATATTCCAGAGCGATGTTTTGTTCAGCTACTTGCTCACGGAGGAAATGATACTTGATTGGTATGTGTTTGGTTCTTGAGTGCATCACTGGATTTTTGCTGAGACTGATAGCACTTGTGTTGTCACAATAGACGGTAATCGGTTGATATGTACATATGTCGAGATCTTTTAGAGCTTCCTTCATCCATAGTATCTGAGAACAACAGTCTGCTGCAGCAATATACTCGGCTTCGGCTGTGGATAATGATATGGATGACTGTTTTTTGCTGAGCCAGGATACTAAACAGTCTCCTAGGAAGAATGCATTTCCACTAGTACTTTTCCGATCATCTATGCTTCCAGCCCAATCAGCATCGGTGTATGCAGTTACCGTCAGTGTTGAGTCCTTTGGGTACCAAAGACCAAAATCAGAAGTTCCCTTCAAATATCTGAGAATTCTTTTTACAGCTAATAAATGAGATTGTTTGGGAGCAGATTGAAATCTTCCCACCATTCCTACTGCTTGCATTATGTCTGGTCGTGTAGCTGTTAAGTATAGAAGGGCTCCAATCATTGCCCTGTAATGAGTTGCATTTACTAGAGGGGAGTCATCATCTTTGCTCAGTTTGCAGTTTGTGGTCATAGGTGTACTCACGGGTGCACAGTCCTCCATTCCATATTTTTTGAGCATGTCTTTTAGATATTTGGCTTGAGATATACACAATCCTGTTCTGGTTTGAGATACTTGAAGTCCAAGGAAGTGGGACAACTCTCCTATCATTGACATCTCAAACTCTTTTGCCATGCTTTGAGAAAATTCATGGCTCATTTCATCATTATTACTAGCAAAAATCAGATCATCGACATAAACAAGAGCAACTAGTAACTTACCTTGATCTGTCTTTATGTATAGATTGCTTCCAGCCACTCCCTTTTTGAAGCCTTGTTGTTGGAGATAGTTATCCAGTCTTGCATACCAAGCTCTAGGAGCTTGTGTCAACCCATATAAAGCCTTTTTCAATTTACAGACTAAGTCCTTTCTTGCTGTTAGATCAAAACCTTCTAGTTGCTCCATGTAGACTTCCTCCTTGAGTTCCCCATTTAGAAATGCTGATTTCACGTCCATTTGATAGATTTTGATTCCTTTTGAGCAAGCAAATGCTAAGAACATCTTGATAGCTTCCATACGGGCCACTGGTGCAAATGTCTCTTCAAAGTCAACTCCTTCAATTTGTGAATAACCTTTGCAGACTAGTCTTGCCTTGTTTATGATAACCTGTCCTTCCTCGTTCATTTTATTTTTGAACACCCATTTGGTTCCTATTATGTTTTTGTCCTTTGGATGAGGTACCAACTCCCATGTCTTGTTCTTCTCAATTTGGTACATTTCTTCTTCCATTGCTTTTACCCAATGAGGATCCTTACTTGCTTCTGCAAATGTTTCTGGTTCTATCATAGATAGGAGGGCAATGAATTTTCTCTTGGGTGTGACTGATATTCTTCTTCGGGTTTGCACACCTTCATCTTTATCGCCAATGATCTGCTCTTCTGGATGATGTTTTTGGACATATTTCAACTTTGAAGGGGTATTAGGCAGTTCTCTTTCCTCTTCTTCTTCTTCTTCTTCTTTCTCATCTATTTCTTCTTTTGTAGGTTCTTCTTCTTCAATGAGAAAGTCATCTTCATGTTCTTCAATTTCCTTTTCTGGAAGATCTTCATCAACCTTTACATCAATGCTTTCCACTATTTTCTTCAGTCGATAATTGTAGCACTTGTAAGCCTTGCTCCGTGTAGAGTATCCAAGAAATATCCCTTCATCAACCCGAGAATCAAACTTTCCGGGTGAGCCATCATTTATTTTTATGAAGCACTTGCTTCCAAAGATCTTGAAGTACTTCACTGAAGCAGGTCTTCCTTTCCATAGCTCATAAGGAGTTTTATCACAATTTGGTCTCAATTGAGTCCGATTCAGTGTATAGACAGCTGTCCCTACTGCTTCTCTCCAGAATCTAGGTTGTAAGTCTGCTGCTAATAGCATGGTTCTTGCCATCTCTTGGACTGTTCGGTTTCGTCTTTCAACTACCCCATTTTGCTGAGGTGTTCTGGCAGCCGAGAATTCCCTTTTAATTCCATGAATATTACAGAACTTACTGAACTCGTTTGATGTGAATTCTCCTCCTCTGTCTGTTCTGAGGCACTTAATTTTTGAGTCTTTTTCATTTTCTACAAGGGCTTTGAAATTCTTAAAACACTCAAAAGTTTCAGATTTATACTTTATGAAATATATCCACATCATTCTAGTATAATCATCAACAAATAACACAAAGTACCTTTCTCCTTGGAGTGCTTGATTTCTAGTTGGCCCACATACATCAGCATGGATGATCTCCAAGGGCTTCGATGTACAGTGTTCCTTTGTCTTGTGGCTGGTTCTGGTCTGCTTTCCATGTTGACATGGACCACACACTGCTTGATTTGGTTTGAACAACCTTGGGATATCTTGTACAGCTTTGATCTTGCTGATATTGATCAGATTTTCGAAGCTTGTATGTCCAAGTCGCTTGTGCCACAGCCAACTCTCATCTGTCTTACTCAAGTAGCATTTATTTTCCTAAATCTTGTTCAGAATGTAAATATTGTCTGGTGTTCTCACCCCTTTTGCCACAAGTTTCCCTGAGGCAGAGTTCCTTATTTTACAGTCTTTGGTGCTAAAAACAACCTTATGTCCTTGATCACAGATTTGGCTGACACTTGGAAGGTTGTGTTTGAGTCCGTCAACTAGCAGAGCATCCTGAGCTTTTCCTTTTCCATTTATCAGAGTAATTGTTCCTTTTCCTGCAATTCTGCCAGATCCGCTTCCAAAAGACACATTCCCTTCCTTTTTGCTCAGTGAGACAAACTTCCCTCTGTCCCCTGTCATGTGTCTGGAGCACCCACTGTCTACAAACCATTGGTTTCCATTATTTTGAGCACATAGAGCCAGGCCGCATTTGTCCATGCTGGAGTTCTTGCTACTCGTCTTTCTTCCTTTGAGTGGGCAGTCTTGTTCATAGTGTCCATTATTGTAGCAAAAAGAGCAAATCAGATCAAATTTGGTCAAGGGATCAAATGAATTGAAGGTTTTGATTTGTCCCTGTCTTTTGGGGGCATATGAGTTGACTACTCGGTCCTTTTGCGTTGTCTTTTCACTTCTGCGAGCCATACAGTGTCTAGCTTGGTGACCGAAGTTTTTACAGTGAAAGCAGTGTCCAAGAAAGATGGTTTTGAAGCAACCACAGTTTGAGTCGATTTCCTTCTTGGGAATTACTCCTCCCTCGTTCTTTGGATCTTTGAAGGGCCCTTGGTGGAGTACAGGTTTGTATTTGCTGTAGTGTCCATGATTCGACTCCACATTCTTCTTTGGAGTAATTCTTTCTTCATTCTTGGAATCTGGGATGCACTTTTGATAACATACTTTTTCATCTTTTGGATTGCAGGAAAGTGCATCGGCATAGCTTTTCGCACTATTCTTAGTGCTTGAGGATTCTCCTTTGAAACCTATTCCAGACTTGTCATGTTGAGGTTTTTGATTTTTCAGAATAGTCTCAAGTATTTGAGAGCTTTTACAGCCCTTTTTAATTTGCTCCATCTCCTTTCTTAGAGACACTATTTCGGCCTCACGTTCCTCACAAGTCTCTTCTTTTTCTTTAAGCTTTGCTACCAAGAGATCTTCTCTCCTTCTTATTTCCTCGTTTTCCACTTTGATAGAAATGATTTTGTTCCGTAGTTTCTCATTTTCTTCAATGGCGCTTATTAACAGTTCATCTACATTTCCTTCCAGTCCTGAGTCATCATCATCTGTGAGTGCCATGAATAATGCTTCTTGGCTTTCATCATGATCACTTTCCTCATCTGATTTCTTTTTGATGACCATAAACTCATCCTCATCAGACTCATCTTGCTTGGAGAAGAAGTTTTTCTTATTGAACCCTTTCTTTTTATGTGCCATTCTTTTAGAATTGCCTTCATCATCACTGTCATGTTTATGAGGACATTTTGCTGCATTATGACCTATTTTACCACATTTAAAACAGATAAGAGGATACTTGCCTTTAAGCTTAGATCCTCTCTTCAGCTTTTGTACATATTGAGCCAATTCGGATTCCACATCTGACTCATCACTACAGTCATTCCTTTCTTTCACTTCCTTTGACTTTGAGGCCTTGAATGCTGCATCTTTGGAACTAGGGCCACCTTTCCTCATTTCATAGGTAGTGAGAATAACATGGAGTTCATCCATTTTGAGGGTATCTAGATCCTTTGCTTCTTCTATAACACTTATTTTGGAGTCAAATCTGTCTGGAAGAGACCTTAATACCTTTTGAACAATGGTACTTTCTTCCACCTTTTCATCCAATCCTTTCAGGGAATTTACTACTTCAGCTACTCGAAGGAGGTATGCTGCAATATCTTCTTCATCTTCCATCTTCAAACTTTCAAATTGTCTTCTGTGAGTTTGAAGCTTTGCCTTTTTTACTTTTGAGTCTCCATCGTACAAACCAACTAGCTTCTCCCACATTTCTTTGGCAGAGGTACAGTGCATGATTTTTGTAAACTCGGAATCAGTGATTCCACTAGTGATAGAGTTCATGGCCTTTGCATTTGCAATGTAGGCTTTCCTCTCGTCTTGGTTTGTTGGAAGAGTGGAAGTCGCTTGGTATTCAGTTTGACAAAAATGCCAGACTTCAGGTCCAAGGGACATTAAGTAGTAAGTCATCCTTTTCTTCCAGAAACCAAAGTTAGTGCCATCGAACAGAGGAGGTTTTCCTGATGCTTCATGATTTCTCATCATGGCTGTGGATCCTTCTTCAAGCTGTCAGGCTAGTATGAAGAAGTTGGCTTTGATACCAATTGTTGGAAATACTGAGAGGGGGAGGGTGAATCAGTATTTATTATTTTTTGTTCTAGTGATTGTCAAAAGCATATATAGATATGTATATATATACACAGAACACATAAATCGACAGTTGGAATAAATGCTTTTATTAAGACTCAAGACAGTGCAATGAAATAAATACAAGTATATCTGACTGTGAATAGTTGCCAAGATCCAACTTGGACTTCAGTGAGGCTCCAACCTCCAGAGCACCAACTCTGTTTTGCCAAGACACCAATCTTGGACTTTAGGAGCACCAACTCCCAAGGACTTCAATCCTGTTCAGTTCTGAGGCTCCAACCTCTTGGGCTCCAACCCAACCTTGATATAAACTGGTTTTGCTGCTTTTGCCTCTGCTGCTTCTGCTGCCCCTACAGTCTCTGCTGCTTCTGTTGCCTCTGCACCCTCCGCTGGTTCTGTTGCCTCTTCTCTGGTTTTTTTTTTCACCACAACAACAACAACCAATCCTCAGTTCTTGCTGTTTTTATGCATTCCATGCCTCTGTCCATTCGTTTCCTCTTTCTCGATGGCTCTTTGGCTTCCTCCTCGCTTGCTTCTTCAACTTCCCATCTTTCGGTTTCATCTGTCTATTCGTGTTCTCAGGACACATTGATTCAATGGAGTGCGCCAAATAATCCACGGAGAACACATCTTACTGATTAAAAGACTGTGTTGGAATATTAATTCCAACTGCAGTGCAGGGACAGCGACGGCAGTGCAGACATTTGCTGAATCCGCCATCGTGTAGCAGCAAACCATTCTGGAAAACCACCTGACCTTATCGGACCGCTTTTGCTCAGCAAGTGGTTTTTCGTACAAACGAGTCCGATGTAATAAAACTCTGCCACGCGTCCTCTGTACGTTTTCAAAGCAGCCTTTCCATCCGGACATAACGTTCAACAAATAAAGGCCTTTCGATATTCACCTCAACCGTTCGATTTCTTGAGGGCAGATCAACGGTTGACGGACAACAACCAACCTCTATCGCAATCGGCGCTTCTGGTCGGGCAACCTTCTATGTAGCATTGTGATGGGCGGATGCGATAATAGATTCAACCAGAACACAATCCCGCGTCGGGTCTACGTACATTATCGCAATCGGAGGTTTCATGTGGCAAGGCTTCACGGCTTGCGATATAGCGACGGATGCGATATGGTATTACACCATGGTTTATATTCCCTTCGGGTCCGCAGCCTTATCGCAATCGGCGACTGCAAAGGGCCGATGGCCGATGGGCCAATCCACTTGTGGATGCGATATTGCATTGAACCCTGTTTTATATGCCCGTTGGGTCCGTTCCTTTCATCGCTATCGGCGATCGCAACATAATTGCAGTCACCAATGGCCGATGGTCGATGTGATGGACCAGATGCGATATATTATTCAATCAAACTTTGATATGCCATCGGGTCCGCGTATATTGTCGCAATCGGAGGCAGGGCCTTTACCACTCCCGATACCCGCTCCGAAATGCCGGATGCGATATATTATAGACTGTTTTTAATAAGTCCATCGGGTCCATGCCTCTATCGCAATCGACAGATTATAGCGCCATCCCTTATGACTTGCGATCACTGCGGATGCGATATGATATTAAGGCAGTTTACAATGGAGCTGCGGGTCCGTGTTATTATATCGCATCTATCTATATATATATACTCAGTACTCCCGATAGTTCTTTCTTTGGCATTGTTGCGCCGATAGTGTATATAGCCCTGTCTATATATGAGTTTTGGCCTCCGATATATGAGTTTATGGCATATATGGCTCCCGATAGTGTTATCTGTGGCATATATGGCTCTGTTTGCTGCATTTGCTCCTCCAATGGCTCCTCTTGCTCCAATAGCTCCTCTTCTTTGGGTTTTCTCCTCCGATGGCTCCCGATATGCTGTGTATGCTCCCGATAGGCTCCTCTGGCTTGTTGAAATATTAATTTCACCTGCGCATTTATTTTTACAAGTCAAAGCTGGGTACGGTCAGAAAAATTCCCAACATGGCTTGGTCTGCTCCTATGTGGCTCTGTCTCCTCCTCTTGAATATTGCCATATTGACATCAATGACAATCTGTGTCCAACAATCTCCCCCTTTGTTATTGATGGCAATATTCTTCTGCTCTCTCCCCCTTTGACATCAATGCCAAAGGAATGCATACGAACTCCCTCTGTCAAACTGCTCCCCCTGTCCTGCTGCGTCTTTATGAATGAACTTGAGTGATGATAACGAAATAACCCCATCTTTTGACGCAGATGTTCGAATGCTTCCCGAGGAAGAGGTTTTGTGGAAATATCAGCTATCTGCTCCTTAGTACTGATATATTCCAGAGCGATGTTTTGTTCAGCTACTTGCTCACGGAGGAAATGATACTTGATTGGTATGTGTTTGGTTCTTGAGTGCATCACTGGATTTTTGCTGAGACTGATAGCGCTTGTGTTGTCACAATAGACGGTAATCGGTTGATATGTACATATGTCGAGATCTTTCAGAGCTTCCTTCATCCATAGTATCTGAGAACAATAGTTTGCTGCAGCAATATACTCGGCTTCGGCTGTGGATATTGATATGGATGACTGCTTTTTGCTGAGCCAGGATACTAAACAGTCTCCTAGGAAGAATGCATTTCCACTAGTACTTTTCCGATCATCTATGCTTCCAGCCCAATCAGCATCGGTGTATGCAGTTACCGTCAGTGTTGAGTCCTTTGGGTACCAAAGACCAAAATCAGAAGTTCCCTTCAAATATCTGAGAATTCTTTTTACAGCTAATAAATGAGATTGTTTGGGAGCATATTGAAATCTTCCCACCATTCCTACTGCTTGCATTATGTCTGGTCGTGTAGCTGTTAAGTATAGAAGGGCTCCAATCATTGACCTGTAATGAGTTGCATCTACTAGAGGGGAGTCATCATCTTTGCTCAGTTTACAGTTTGTGGTCATAGGTGTACTCACGGGTGCACAGTCCTCCATTCCATATTTTTTGAGCATGTCTTTTAGATATTTGGCTTGAGATATACACAATCCTGTTCTGGTTTGAGATACTTGAAGTCCAAGGAAGTGGGACAGCTCTCCTATCATTGACATCTCAAACTCTTTTGCCATGCTTTGAGAAAATTCATGGCTCATTTCATCATTATTACCAACAAAATTCAGATCATCGACATAAACAAGAGCAACTAGTAACTTACCTTGATCTGTCTTTATGTATAGATTGCTTCCAGCCACTCCCTTTTTGAAGCCTTGTTGTTGGAGATAGTTATCCAGTCTTGCATACCAAGCTCTAGGAGCTTGTTTCAACCCATATAAAGCCTTTTTCAATTTATAGACTAAGTCCTTTCCTGCTGTTAGATCAAAACCTTCTGGCTGCTCAATGTAGACTTTCTCCTTGAGTTCCCCATTTAGAAATGCTGATTTCACGTCCATTTGATAGATTTTGAATCCTTTTGAGCAAGCAAATGCTAAGAACATCCTGATAGCTTCCATACGGGCCATTGGTGCAAATGTCTCTTCAAAGTCAACTCCTTCAGTTTGTGAATAGCCTTTGCAGATTAGTATTGCCTTGTTTATGATAACCTGTCCTTCCTCGTTCATTTTATTTTTGAACACCCATTTGGTTCCTATTATGTTTTTGTCCTTTGGACGAGGTACCAACTCCCATGTCTTGTTCTTCTCAATTTGGGACATTTCTTCTTCCATTGCTTTTACCCAATGAGGATCCTTACTTGCTTCTGCAAATGTTTCTGGTTCTATCATAGATAGGAGGGCAATGACTTTTCTCTTGGGTGTGACTGATATTCTTCTTCGGGTCTGCACACCTTCATCTTTATCGCCAATGATCTGCTCTTCTGGATGATGTTTTTGGACATATTTCAACTTTGAAGGGGTATTATGCGGTTCTCTTTCCTCTTCTTCTTCTTCTTCTTCTTCTTTCTCATCTATTTCTTCTTTTGTAGGTTCTTCTTCTTCAATGAGAAATTCATCTTCATGTTCTTCAATTTCCTTTTCTGGAAGATCTTCATCAACCTTTACATCAATGCTTTCCACTATTTTCTTCAGTCGATAATTGTAGCACTTGTAAGCCTTGCTCCGTGTAGAGTATCCAAGAAATATCCCTTCATCAACCCGAGAATCAAACTTTCCGGGTGAGCCATCATTTATTTTTATGAAGCACTTGCTTCCAAAGATCTTGAAGTACTTCACCGAAGCAGGTCTTCCTTTCCATAGCTCATAAGGAGTTTTATCACAATTTGGTCTCAATTGAGTCCGATTCAGTGTATAGACAGCTGTCCCTACTGCTTCTCTCCAGAATCTAGGCTGTAAGTCTGCTGCTAATAGCATGGTTCTTGCCATCTCTTGGACTGTTCGGTTTCGTCTTTCAACTACCCCATTTTGCTGAGGTGTTCTGGCAGCCGAGAATTCCCTTTTAATTCCATGAATATTACAGAACTTACTAAACTCATTTGATGTGAATTCTCCTCCTCTGTCTGTTCTGAGGCACTTAATTTTTGAGTCTTTTTCATTTTCTACAAGGGCTTTGAAATTCTTAAAACACTCAAAAGTTTCAGATTTATACTTTATGAAATATATCCACATCATTCTAGTATAATCATCAACAAATAACACAAAGTACCTTTCTCCTTGGAGTGCTTGATTTCTAGTTGGTCCACATACATTAGCATGGATGATCTCCAAGGGCTTCGATTTAGAGTGTTCCTTTGTCTTGTGGCTGGTTCTGGTCTGCTTTCCATGTTGACATGCACCACACACTGCTTGGTTTGGTTTGAACAACCTTGGGATATCTTGTACAACTTTGATCTTGCTGATATTGATCAGATTTTCGAAGCGTGTATGTCCAAGTCGCTTGTGCCACAGCCAACTCTCATCTGTCTTGTAGCATTTATTTTCCTAAATCTTGTTCAGAATGTAAATATTGTCTGGTGTTCTCACCCCTTTTGCCACAAGTTTCCCTGAGGCAGAGTTCCTTATTTCACAGTCTTTGGTGCTGAAAACAACCTTATGTCCTTGATCACAGATTTGGCTGACACTCAGAAGGTTGTGTTTGAGTCCGTCAACCAGCAGAGCATCCTGAGCTTTTCCTTTTCCATTTATCAGAGTAACTGTTCCTTTTCCTGCAATTCTGCCAGATCCGCTTCCAAAAGACACATTCCCTTCCTTTTTGCTCAGTGAGACAAACTTCCCTCTGTCCCCTGTCATGTGTCTGGAGCACCCACTGTCTACAAACCACTGGTTTCCATTATTTTGAGCACATAGAGCCAGGCCGCATTTGTCCATGCTGGAGTTCTTGCTACTCGTCTTTCTTCCTTTGAGTGGGCAGTCTTGTTCATAGTGTCCATTATTGTAGCAAAAAGAGCAAATCAGATCAAATTTGGTCAAGGGATAAAATGAATTGAAGGTTTTGATTTGTCTCTGTCTTTTGGGGGCATATGAGTTGACTACTCGGTCCTTTTGCGTTGTCTTTTCACTTCTGCGAGCCATACAGTGTCTAGCTTGGTGACCGAAGTTTTTACAGTGAAAGCAGTGTCCAAGAAAGATGGTTTTGAAGCAACCACGGTTTGAGTCGATTTCCTTCCTGGGAATTACTCCTCCCTCGTTCTTTGGATTTTCTAAGGGCCCTTGGTGGAGTACAGGTTTTTATTTGCTGTAGTGTCCATGATTCGACTCCACATTCTTCTTTGGAGTAATTCTTTCTTCATTCTTGGAATCTGTGATGCACTTTTGATAACATACTTTTTCATCTTTTGGATTGTAGGAAAGTGCATCGGCATAGCTTTTCGCACTATTCTTAGTGCTTGAGGATTCTCCTTTGAAACCTATTCCAGACTTGTCATGTTGAGGTTTTTGATTTTTCAGAATAGTCTCAAGTATTTGAGAGCTTTTACAGCCCTTTTTAATTTGCTCCAACTCCTTTCTTAGAGACACTATTTCGGCCTCGCGTTCCTCACAAGTCTCTTCTTTTTCTTTAAGCTTTGCTACCAAGAGATCCTCTCCTTCTTATTTCCTCGTTTTCCACTTTGATAGAAATGATTTTGTTCCGTAGTTTCTCATTTTCTTCAATGGCGCTTATTAACAATTCATCTACATTTCCTTCCAGTCCTGAGTCATCATCATCTGTGAGTGCCATGAATAATGCTTCTTGGCTTTCATCATGATCACTTTCCTCATCTGATTTCTTTTTGATGACCATAAACTCATCCTCATCAGACTCATCTTGCTTGGAGAAGAAGTTTTTCTTATTGAACCCTTTCTTTTTATGTGCCATTCTTTTAGAATTTTCTTCATCATCACTGTCATGTTTATGAGGACATTTTGCTGCATAATGACCTATTTTACCACATTTAAAACAGATAAGAGGATATTTGCCTTTAAGCTTAGATCCTCTCTTCAGCTTTCGTACATATTGAGCCAATTCATATTCCACATCTGACTCATCACTATAGTCATTCCTTTCTTTCACTTCCTTTGACTTTGAGGCCTTGAATGCTGCATCTTTGGAGCTAGGGCCACCTTTCCTCATTTCATAGGCAGTGAGAATTCCATGGAGTTCATCCATTTTGAGGGTATCTAGATCCTTTGCTTCTTCTATAGCACTTATTTTGGAGTCAAATCTGTATGGAAGAGACCTTAATACCTTTTGAACAATGGTACTTTCTTCCACCTTTTCGTCCAATCCTTTCAGGGAATTTACTACTTTAGCTACTCGAAGGAGGTATGCTGCAATATCTTCTTCATCTTCCATCTTCAAACTTTCAAATTGTCTTCTGTGAGTTTGAAGCTTTGCCTTTTTTACTTTTGAGTCTCCATCGTACAAACCAACTAGCTTCTCCCACATTTCTTTGGCAGAGGTACAGTGCATGATTTTTGTAAACTCGGAATCAGTGATTCCACTAGTGATAGAGTTCATGGCCTTTGCATTTGCAATGTAGGCTTTCCTCTCGTCTTGGTCTGTTGGAAGAGTGGAAGTCGCTTGGTATTCAGTTTGACAAAAATGCCAGACTTCAGGTCCAAGGGACATTAAGTAGTAAGTCATCCTTTTCTTCCAGAAACCAAAGTTAGTGCCATCGAACAGAGGAGGTTTTCTTGATGCTTCATGATTTCTCATCATGGCTGCGGATCCTTCTTCAAGCTGTTAGGCTAGTATGAAGAAGCTGGCTCTGATACCAATTGTTGGAAATACTGAGGGGGGGGTGAATCAGTATTTATTATTTTTTGTTCTAGTGATTGTCAAAAGCATATATAGATATGTATATGTATACACAGAACACAGAAATCGACAGCTGGAATAAATGCTTTTATTAAGACTCAAGACAGTGCAATGAAATAAATACAATATAAGTATATCTGACTGTGAATAGTTGCCAAGCTCCAACTTGGACTTCAGTGAGGCTCCAACCTCCAGAGCACCAACTCTGTTTTGCCAAGACACCAATCTTGGACTTTAGGAGCACCAACTCCCAAGGACTTCAATCCTGTTCAGTTCTGAGGCTCCAACCTCTTGGGCTCCAACCCAACCTTGATATAAACTGGTTCTGCTGCTTCTGCCTCTGCTGCTTCTGCTGCCTCTACAGTCTCTGCTGCTTCTGTTGCCTCTGCACCCTCCGCTGGTTCTGTTGCCTCTTCTCTGTTTTTTTTTTTCACCACAACAACAACCAATCCTCAGTTCTTGCTGTTTTTATGCATTCCATACCTTTGTCCATTGGTTTCCTCTTTCTCGATGGCTCTTTGGCTTCCTCCTCGCTTGCTTCTTCAACTTCCCATTTTTCGGTTTCATCTGTCTATTCGTGTTCTCAGGACACGTTGATTCAATGGAGTGCGCCAAATAATCCACGGAGAACACATCTTACTGATTAAAAGACTGTGTTGGAATATTAATTCCAACTGCAGTGCAGGGACAACGACGGCAGCGCAGACATTTGCCGAATCCGCCATCGTGTAGCAGCAAACCATTCTGGAAAACCGCCTGACCTTATCGGACCGCTTTTGCTCAGCAAGTGGTTTTCGTACAAACGAGTCCGATGCAATAAAACTCTGCCACGCGTCCTCTGTACGTTTTCAAAACAACCTTTCCATCGGGACATAACGTTCAACAAATAAAGGCCTTCCGATATTCACCTCAACCGTTCGATTTCTTGAGGGCAGATCAACGGTTGACGGACAACAACCAACCTCTATCGCAATCGGCGCTTCTGGTCGGGCAACCTTCTATGTAGCATTGCGATGGGCGGATGCGATAATAGATTCAACCATAACACAATCCCGCGTCGGGTCCGCGTACATTATCGCAATCGGAGGTTTCATGTGGCAAGGCTTCACGGCTTGCGATATAGCGACGGATGCGATATGGTATTACACCATGGTTTATATTCCCGTCGGGTCCGCAGCCTTATCGCAATCGGCGATCGCAAAGGGCCGATGGCCGATGGGCCAATCCACTTGTGGATGCGATATTGCATTGAACCCTGTTTTATATGCCCGTCGGGTCCGTTCCTTTCATCGCTATCGGCGATCGCAACATAACTGCAGTCACCAATGGCCGATGGCCGATGCGATGGACCGGATGCGATATATTATTCAATCAAACTTTGATATGCCATCGGGTCCGCGTATATTGTCGCAATCGGAGGCAGGGCCTTTACCACTCCCGATACCCGCTCCGAAATGCCAGATGCGATATATTATAGACTGTTTTTAATAAGTCCATCGCGTCCATGCCTCTATCGCAATCGGCAGATTATAGAGCCGTCCCTTATGACTTGCGATCACTTGCGGATGCGATATGATATTAAGGCAGTTTTCAATGGAGCCGCGGGTCCGTGTTATTATATCGCATCTATATATATATATATATATATACTCCTCAGTACTCCCGATAGTTCTTTCTTTGGCATTGTTGCGCCGATAGTGTATATAGCCCTGTCTATATATGAGTTTTATGAGTTTTGGCCTCCGATATATGAGTTTATGGCATATATGGCTCCCGATAGTGTTATCTGTGGCATATATGGCTCTGTTTGCTGCATTTGCTCCTCCGATGGCTCCTCTTGCTCTGATAGCTCCTCTTCTTTCCGTTTCCTCCTCCGATGGCTCCCGATATGCTGTGTATGCTCCCGATAGGGTCCTCTGGCTTGTTGAAATATTAATTTCACCTGCGCATTTATTTTTACAAGTCAAGGTTGGGTACGGTCAGAAAAATTCCCAACATGGCTTGGTCTGCTCCTATGTGGCTCTGTCTACTCCTCTTGAATATTGCCATATTGACATCAATGACAATCTGTGTCCAACACTAATAAACCAGGTTTCAAACCGGAACCGGTCAAATCAGGACTGGTCAGGTCTAAATGAATTGGTCTTTAAAAAAATACATTAAATAATTAATTTTTAATGAAAAAAACTATTTTTAAGATTTAAAACCATGATTCCAAACCAATAGACACAAAATATGCAAAGTTTGCTCATATATATACCATGTAAAGGTGAATATATCAAAATGGAACCAAGTGCAATACATATGAGCAACAAAATATATAATCAATGAGGCTCTAAATGGCCTCTAGAGTGCAAAAACAAAGCCTACAAACTATGGGGCCACTGGCCTACTACATGTCTACATATATGATAATAGTGATCAACACTATCACTTGAAACTTCTCATGAGTCATCATGACCAAACTCAGATGGTTGTGTCTCGAATCCCAGACTTTGCAATTGCTCGAGTCACAAACTTCTCTATTGGTTCAATGACTTGAGTCTCAAACTTCTGAAGGTATTATGCCTTAATATGCCCTATTACTTCATTTGGTGCTCCACATGGCTTTACATGGCTTCCTATCCCAGCCAAGTGTTGCTTGAACCTGTTAATACCCCCTCCATTAGATTTTTGGCAATATTTGCAGATCATTTTGCCATCAATCATATCACAATGAGCCCATTCAGTATCCTTGGCTTTTGGAGGCATGATGACTACTACTTAGCTCAAACCCTTTGTTGTTCCACTATTTTAGCGAAAACTCAACACTCTCCAAGCTCCCAATCAAACTCACAAAAACTCCAAATGAGATGTGTGAGGCAAATGAGGGAGGTGAGCTCCTTTTAAAGGCTTGGAGAGGGTGCTTTTGGAGGGAAACAACCCTTATTTTCCCTCCAAAACACCATGGAACCTTCCTAAACTGCGTTGTGTGGGTCCTCTGTGTCCTTGGCAGTGAACTGACCGGTTTAGGACATAACTGGTCGGTTTGACCATATACCGGCCGGTTAGCACCGGTTTATGTGATTTTTTGGCCAAGAGGTGGGTTGAACCCGATTTTGCTACCAATGCCCTGGTCAGCTAATGAACCGGACAGCTTGTCCGATTACCGGTTCAAACCGACCGGTTTTTAAAAACTACTACTATCTGATTGTTTTCATAATGCTTGAGGTTGGGATTGTGGAAGAGCTGAACTTGAATGACTCCTGGAAACCCATGTACATTAAAAGCTACGATGACCCCCAAAATGAGAAGAACAAGAGCAATAACCACGAGGATCAACCCTTTGAAATGTTGCATGTCTGTTTTTTTTTGACATGGAGGCTTTGCTTGCTGTAATGCCGTTGGTAAAAAGACAACAGTTAAACCACAAATTGAAACCTATCATACAAAACCTATGTTTTGAGCTGCAACTTGTACAATAGATTTAGATTTAGTGTAATAGAAAAAAAACTAGATGGGAAAAATGATCATATTGTTCAATCATCAAGGACCATTTTCGAAATTGAAGATACATGCTTGAAATATCCTTGAAATTCATTGAGAACATCCTTGAAATCTACTCGAAATGTCTTAGGGAGGACTAGCGAATCCTCTTTTCCCCAATGAAATCCCTGACAATCTAGGGACGTTTCGTAGGGTTCCCCAAGTCCCTGAAATGCCAAAACAACAGGTATGATTTTTTTTTTTGGGGACAAGGCCCCTGCAGCATAGGGTTTTTAGTCAATGAGCACCATTGAGTAACCTATTTCCATTCTAGTTTTTAATCTTAGAATCTCGCATTTCTTAGATCAAGGGTTGTAAGGAGTATAGGGAATTGTTTTGCATATATACGGAAATGCTTCAAAAAGTGTTGTGTATTAAAAGCTCAAATACTCCCTAATCCTATCTTCTCTTGTGAGCTCCAATGGGTTTGTTTCCATGACCAAACATCTTGAAATGGGGGTCATTCTTTAACTTTTAGTATTAAAAGTAAGTTAGTGTTGACATTTACCCCATTTACCTTTACTAACACCAACTTCAATTCAAGTTTAGGTACTTGTGGGTATGGGTCCTTAACCACGGTGTCAAAGTTAAATAATTTAAACTTTAAATGACTATCTTTTAAGAATTAACATTAAGAGCTATATAAAATTCCGAAAAGGAGGTTGCCCAGTTGACATGACTAGGTCAAAGGTGGGCAATTGGATGACAAAGAAGGTTAGGTTTCTTTGATGGATGGAAAATGATGATCTTATTTTTTTCTTTGTTCTTTTTTGTATATTTTTTTCGGTCCTTGAATTGGCTAATTGGGCTAGTATGTGCATGAACTAGTCCAACATTGAGTTGGACAGGTTTTGGAGGGGGGGGGGGAGGGAATTGGTTGGAATTGACTAGTTCGATTTGAACTGATTGATTCTAGTAATATTGGTCTTAATGTAAAAAGATGTGATCTTTAATGATGGATGGTTAACATGGGTTAAAACCTATGTTGCACGAGTTTCTGGTACTGGGGAACGTTGGGAACTTGGGTACGGGTGTCGGGAATGGCTAGAAGTTTCCCCAAAATTTACAGGAAACGACTGATTGAGAGCGTCAATATTATATAATAAAAAATTAAAAAATATTAAAAAAATAGTAACATAATTTAAAATCCTTATATTTTTAAAATTAATTTTTAATTTAACAATATTAAAGCTAACCAAATATGTTACAATTTGGAAGTGTTAAAATATTTAATTAAATCTGGATATATAATTTTATCATCGCTAGATTAATATAGCATCGATGATATATATTAATATCAAGATATAGGAATAAATTGCTATATTAAATCGCTATATTAAATCTTGATAAATATATTTATCATAAAACTAATTCTTTGGGCTGGATAATGTTTGACTTAACATATACATGATTCTCGCTGACATGCTATGCAAGCGAGCTAATGACACCTTTTTATTATTATTATTCTACGGAAGAAAAAACAAAGAAAGGAAAACAAAAACGACAACCTCCAGGGAACTCGGTCGGCTAAGAAAGCAAACAGTGGGCAGGTGGCTAATTTGGGCACCAAGAAGAGCACCGCCAGGGTCTCAATGCGACTTTCCTTACCCACCCTTTATAATCCACCACGACACCAACAAAAGCGGAGGGTCTGCACAATTCACAAAACAACATTCCATCTTTTGTTGAATTGGGTGGCAATGGAGATCAAACTGGGATGGGTGAGGGGTGCCAATATTGGGGCCGGAGCTCATGGCATGGTTAGCCTTGCCATGAAAAGTTCTAATGGCCAACTCTTTGTAGTCAAATCCGCAACCAGTTATAGTTGGGCAGTGGAGAATGAGTACAGGATTTTGTAGTGTATGGACTCCCCATACATTGTTCACTGCCTTGGGCGCAATTACAACATTGAGAACGATGTGGGGACGCACAATTTATTCATGGAGTACATGCCGGATGACAACTTGGGGGATATATATCATCGCTATATATTAATATAATTTTATCATTGGAACCAAATTGAGGGGCACTGTGTACATGTGTTTTTGGACAAGATTAAGGCGCGCTGTGTTCCTGAAAGGAAGGTCGTCTCAGTTGACTGACCAGGTTGTCATATACAGACAAAGAACTGAGATGTCTTACGCGCTTGAAATTCACTGTGCTGCCAAGGAATTGATCAATATGAATATGGAAACAACACATAATATTGAGAGTGAGTGTGTGATCGGAGTCCAAAACATAATAAGTTGGGAACACTGGAATCGATCCCACGTTCCCAGATCAAACTCTTCTGCATGCTAGAAACGTGGCATCGCTCTAGTTGCCGTTCCCTAAGAAAAGGGAATGTTTTGGTCTCGTTCCAAAGCTCCAGGGAATGTGGGAACCACTAGCACGAGTTCCCTACATGTCGGGAGCGGTTCTCGTGTAACAAAGGTAAAAAAAAGGTTATGATTTTTAATGCATGGAAGCATGCTCTATTTGATTGCCATTTCGTATTTTAGGGGGGAGAGATTGAGATTACTACAATGTACACATACTTGGTGGTTTAATTCACGAGGTCGCTTTTCCACTTGCAACATGCCCTCTAACCTTGATTCAACGAGGCATATGACTTCCATGCCTTCTTTAGAGACAATGCTTCTAAAACGATTTCTAGGATATCTTGCCCAAGATGCACCTCTTAGATAGGATCATTATGGCCATGGTCCTCTATGGGTATGATGTTTCGAGATCTAGCTTGCTTTAGATCGATTGGGATAAGACAAAGAGATTCCATACATCCTCCTTAGGTACATCATCCAATGCAAGCGCGGATTGTCTGCCAACCCATTATTCAAGTGGAGTTTGGGGCCTAGCCTTTTCATCTTCGGGCCATTTTTTGACTAGTCTCATTCCTTCACAAGGTATAGTTTTTTGGAGACTTAGCCTTTGGGAGGGATTGATATCCGTATTTAACACTTCAACATTTGTTCTTTAGAGGCCATTACCTTAGCCAACCTCCTTGGGCGTGCTTGATGTTGGTTCCGAAAGGTCCCTTGATTACTTTGGTCTATGGCCATTTCTCCATAATGTCTTCACCTTTTCAAGTACTCTCCATATGTGTTGGATCACTTCCTGTTCTCTAAGTCAGCATTGGATTGGGAAATTAGAGACGAAATTTATAGACAATGCATGTAAGTCACTTGGATTGCACTTTTGTAGGGTCTTGGCTTGAAGATATCCTTTTATTTTGAGCACTTTTTGGAGTTGATGAATGTCGACATTGTTTTGGTGGCTGGCCTTTGTACATGAAAAGACATCGAATTTATGCCCTTAGGATCCCCACTGGTTAGTTTCTTGTTGGCTCTTGCAAACCCTAGATTGAGAATAATCACCACATCTTGGGATCTCATATGGTTTACCAATTATGCTACTTATAAAAGCTAGAGATAGGGGAGCACTACCTTATTTTGATGCTTTATCTATTACGAGATCTTGCCCCAAAGGGAGGCCTTTAGGTGGATCACTTCATACTTCTTGGTTTTCTTGTTTGATTGAGGAAACAAGCAACAAGCAAAGATCCATGATAGATCCGTATTTAACACTTCAACATTTGTTCTTTAGAGGCCATTACCTTAGCCAACCTCCTTGGGCATGCTTGATGTTTCGTAGAGGTCCCTCAATTACTTTCGTCTATGGCCATCTCTCCATAATGTCTTCACCTTTTCAAGTACTCCCTATATGTGTCAGATCACTTCCTGTTCTCTAAGTCAGAATTGGATTGGGAAATTAGAGAGGAAACTACGTTAAATTCGAGATCTACGTTAACTCGGGTTTCCTTTGAGTTCCACTCTGCAAAGGTTGACCAACCTTCTTGAGACCTTTGAGGAGATGGCATTCCAAGACGTAAGAGTGTACAACACTAGAGTAACAAATATATCAACTCTAGGTGGCCCTATAGTTGGGCTTCTGACATTCGACACACTACTTAGGTTCAGGTTTGTTTTAGTAGCTAGGCTTCCATTTAGAGTTTCTTCCCCATGGTCTTGGATGTTAGGAGAGTTAGGCTTCCTCACTCTTGTACCATCCCTGGGAGCTTGTAGCCAAGTCCTCTCAGCATTGGCCAGTTCTCAATGGATATCATTCACTAGTTCATTGGTCCTTCCACAGTTATTGATGACTCCAATGAGGACCCTGCATTGCAGTCCCCTCACTCTTCATTGACAGCAACTCTAGCACCAACAGGGCTTGACATCCTCTCTTTTGTTCAACATTGAGACTCATTGGTTTCTAGCATCTTTCTTGTTCTTGTACTTACGCCTTATTTTACATTTTTTCTTAGCAAGGCACTCTGTTCTCCATCTTTTTCTGCTTCTAGTGTTGATCATAGGATTTGCTTTTGCACTCCCACTTTGTACCTACACTGGATTTTTTTTTAGTCCCATTGACCTACTTTTGTGGTCATCTGTTGGAATATGTGTATTTGTGGCTGTGAATGTTATTGGTGTTTAATTACTTTTACATGTTTCTGGTCAAATTTTGTGTTATTTCCATTGCATAGATAAATCAGTGTTCATACGATGTTCTAATGCTGATTTCGATATTATTGATGGTAGAGCATGTTGATGCTCATTGTTGTATTATTAGTTGGTATTTAATCTAAGTTCTCTGGTGTAACAATTTTTGAAGGAGTCACTTGAAAACCAAAAGAGAACCCAAGGAATTTGAAGTGATCTCCAGGTTGATTCCAGCCTTCTGCTTGAGATAGTGACTTGAGTTTCCCATTGAACCTCTAGGGTTGCCTTCCTTACAAGGGAACATTCATTTCCCTTCATATAGCACATAAAGCATTCAAGATATTAATATATGCTATGTGCCACGTTGTGCATGTTTACCTTGCCTTGAACTCTAATATCTAATGAGTCTATGAGATCTAAGATGGGTTGATGGTAAGGCAGAACAACCTATTGGGGCAAGGATTGAACAGTCAATTGGCCTTGTTACACAAAATTGCCCTAAAGTTTCTGTTGTGTGTCATAGACTGATTCAAACAAAAGGTTAATTGTTATTAGGCTGTGAACAGCCACAACTAACTAGAGTATAGGAGTATGTCCAAGGAAGTAGCCAATCCATAGGTCATTGGGAGTATCAAAAAAGTCTTCATTATAAAGCTTAATATCAATCAGATTCAATCTGTTCACATGGTCTTACCTTATGATAGGTGTTTGAGATGAACTTGCTATCTTTGGTGCCATGGCCACTGGCTGTACTTTGCAGTATGCAAACAACAATGTAAAACATTGTTAGTCTCCATAATGAAAACTAAGTAGGTATGAGATTCGTCATCTTTCAGGAGGTTGCGAGTAAAGATGCCACTTGACCTATACTAGTATGATTATGGCACTTATTCAGACGGGAAATAGATCAAATCTGCAAAACTGAATCTTGAACTTTGCCCATCGTATCAGTATCAAAGGCCAATAACCCTATCAGATAAACATTAAAATATAACTTTTCGACTGTTTAGTAGTATGTTTGCCGATTTAGTCTTATTGCATGTGAAGAAGAGTCCAAAACTACTAAAATTATTAATTTACAGGAACAACATCGATTGGAGTCAACTATGCAAAGCAAGATCTGTGTTTATGAAAGTGGGCGATCGGAGCAGGTATTGAACAGAAGACAATGACACAAACTATTTGTTTTAGATCTTTCGAGGCTACCAATGTTATACTTATGATTCTTATTAAAATTTCTTCCTGGACTAGGATTATGATCCGGACCTACCTCCAGAGTTGGCAGCTGCTGCAGGTCTGATTGAAGTATTGGGAGAAAATATAGAACATAGGAAAGATACTGGATCATTGGCTGGAACAGTTTTAGCACGAGGACGGCCACAATTTGTATGTTTTGTTTATGCATTTATAAATTGTTTCATGCTCACATTATGTTGAATTCTTACATGATAGTTTCCTGATCCTTTACAGTTTGATGAGATTTACTTGATCATAGTATGCAATGCATCAATATGGAGCACATATTCAGGTTGTAATATCTCTCTTCTCACTCCTCATACTTGCTCATACTTATGCAGCCAACTGGCAGAGCTATACAGGTTGAAGGTGGCGTTGGTGATCGGCTTCCTTCAGTAGATGTTAGGCGGTCACGCCTTCGTGACTCTGACGCAGTTATACAGGTTCTTAAGATTTTGGCAAATTATGCTGTTGAGCATCCTAGGACCTAAATAGATGTGATCACATTTCTTACATCTTGGCACTACTGATAGAAGCTTATAAATCTATCTCTCTCTTTTAGGGATCTAAAGTTTGCTGATGCTCCTTATCTTCTTGTGCATGTATGAATTTTGAATTTTTCTCTGTGGCTGGGAACAGATTGTCTTGCATGATGCTACAGAAGATGGTTCTGCTGCTCCTATAAATGCACCTGAAACTGTTGATAACAGAAGCCTTGAAACTGTTGATGGCACAAGTCGAAGAGATGAGCCCGGAAAGGTGAGCCATGAAAGTGAAGGGGATCAGAAAGAATTTGATGTACGTTATTCTTTGCAGGAGATACAAGCTGCAGGTAAATGGGAAAGAGGAACTCCGCATGTTAGAACCCGCACTGGTGGAAAATTTGTTCCACAAAATGTCGATGATGGAGATGGAATTTTACCTTTACCTCCAGGACCTCCAGTTCCGTATCAAGTTTCTACTGCTGACCCTGGCGTGTATCCAACTAAACCTCTTGGCCTGCCACCTGCTTTCAGGTGAAGTTTGATCTATTAAATAGTCATATCTCATAAGAGTTTTTTCATTTTATCTATTATTTTCTAATAAGCTGTGTGCAGTAAATGGAATGTTATCTTCTAATTAAAGTAAAAACACTGTGTCTTTTGCTTCTTAGTTTACATTTGTGGACACATTTTTGTTAAAATCGCTTGCATATGCTGGCACTTTTCTCTCATGTGTTATTTTCTATTTAATTTAATGCATTAAAATTGCATTAAGCGTTCAGTTCTATGAGAACAGATAAAGGTAATTGAATACATTATACTTTTCAATTCTTGTTTAGTATCCATTTTTGTTTTCTCTTTGGACAACATAAGGCTTTGAATTGATGAAATTTACACATACAATAAAAACATCGTGAGACAATGGATGGAACTAGGTTTGGGACATTCATATCAATTTATGGTTGTCGACGACCATATGTTTATTTTCATGGAGAAGGCGGTGAAAATTTCAGGATAAAGAAACAACTGTAGACCAATTATATGGACAGTGGTACTTGTTTTTGTTCATAAAGCATGGAAAAATGTTCAAATATATTGAAGGAAATTTTTAATAGGTATGCATTAATAAAAGAAAGGACTTGAATACAAGTTTTAGAGATGTTCATCAAACTATCTAGAATACTGGCAGGTAATGCATCTGGTGCGAAAAGTGAAAACTTACATTTCAGCTGTTATCTGTTTCTCATATCTGGAATGGGACTTCCGTGACAGAGTTTTGAAGGTCACTGCGAGCTTGTGGTCAAGGAATATTTTTTCCCATAGTTAATTATATATGAGTTCATACTGTTACAACAAAATCTAGCACCACCAGATGATGTTAGCTCTCAAACATCAACGGCCTAGTCTTGTGCAACTCGGGAAGGCTACCCAGTGTCACCACAATAGTTCTTAACTTCTTCCTCTCACTTTTGGTTGTCTTTTGTCCAATTCAAGGGTGGATTCCCTAAGGATAGGATTGTTAAGGCTGTAGAGTGGAGGTAGAAGGTGATTTTTTAAAGAGTAAGCCCGAGCAAAACAAATGGTTGTAGCATCTGTTACCCACCACTTCGTGGGTGATATCCCCAGGAGAAATTTTTCTCCATGATGAACCTCAGCCGGCAGCCAGCAGCCCCTTGTAGCCTCCTACTAGCTTGTTGTGCCATTTCTTTGCCACCTAAGCCAGCCATGTGGTCCCTCACCCACCTATATTGATTGTATGTTTGAAGGTGGGCCTCTCGAATCTAAAGGTATGTCTTGTCATTTGGTAATTGAGTATTGGGTTTACTTATCATGGATACTTCTGGGTATGGATTGATGGGGGGATTTGGCGGAAAGGGTGGGCTTAGTTTGTGCTCTTGTCCCCTTGATCTCTTTTGGATGTTACCCTTGGATCTTAGTCCCGTGGGATCTCCTTTATTGACCATTTGGTTCTAGGGTGGTACTACTTGGGAAAACCCGACTTTGGGTGCGTGGTCCCACTCCTTTATCTGCATATATTACTCCCTTTCCACTCACTATACCCCCATTCATCATTTCTCCCACCTAGGTCCACATTTCCATTCTGGGTCCGCAGAGGGCCAACTTCCCTATCCCCTTGCCCCCACCTTGGGTCAGGCTTGGAATGATGCCCCGGAGGTTGAAGCAGCTAAAAGAAAAAGAAAAAAAAGCATAATTGGCCACATTTAACAAAAAATTGTACCACAAAATGCAAAAGATGGTCAGGACAAAAATAATTAGCACGTGGGCAAAAGCCGATGCATGAGCTCTACCCCAATCCATGGTCATCACCTTGGTTCCATAGGCTCTAGATGAGCCTCCTTTATCATTCAAGAACCCATCATTGTCCCAACCCTTGGAGGGCAATGAACCGCCCTACCTAAAGGGGGGTAATCATTGCTATACCTTACACATCATGCTCTTATCCTTTGAGCCCTGAGTAGTTAATTAAAGAAAATTCATAAAAAGCAAAAGGCATATAAAAATGGTGTGAAAATCAAGGTCGGGGCACCTCATGTACCACGATTTCTTCCTCTTACGCATTACATACCCAGGTGTGGGTTTCCCTTTATCTAGCTACCCCTATGCCTCAATATGTGGCCTAGGGTTTCCCCTCTCATTCCCTACTCCATTCCACCTATTTATCACTTGCCACTCCCATTAGAGGGATGTACTTTGGACATACTATCCCCTTTAAAGGTTGAAACCACCTAATAGGGTACTTGGTTAACCCCTTATGGAGCTTGGAGACACTAGCACATGCCAAAGCCCAGTACTGAAGGGCATGCTATTATGAAGTGCCCACTTTGTTATCCATGGTTTTTAAACTCTTTTACCCGATTATTTTAATGACTGGTTGTACTAGAAGCCTAGGAGATGCATTGGATCTTATACAGGATTACAAGTGGTTTCCATTTGGGTTTGGTCTCCCTATACGGGATCGTAACCCCCATAGCTCTACATTGGCACATGTAGGGTGTGCATAGAAAGCTATTGGCCTCCATAGTAGTAGACAATACTCCACGGATCTTCATGGATGCTTAGAGACTACTAGAGATCCACTTTTGGGATGATGGTGATATGCTTGGTACATTATGCCCAACGGGCCCTCGTAGGAACCCCACACTCTTGGCAGGTGTCCCAAGACTTGTACGTGTTGATTTCTAGTAGCATCAGATGTGCTCTAAGTCTCAAAATTTGCAGGGAGGTTTAGACACATGCATTCTCCAATACCCAGAAATCATCTAGGAAAATTCCACCCGGAGGTAGTTTTATTAAAATAATTAATTATTTTTAATGGGTCCATAAGTCTAAACTTGGGAAATTAAAATAATTAAACGGTATTAATCTAACTGTGGGTGAAACTTCTAAAAGAAGATGAGGATCAAGCCAAAATGATCTAAGCCATTGATTAGAAGTTAATCTGGGTCGTTGGTTGTCCAACAAAAAGATATAAGAAGAGGCTTGAGTGGCACTTGGAAAACACATCGAATAGAGTTCAAAAGATTGAATTTCTGAAGCAGAGCAGCTATCGGTGAGAAATTCGAAGTGAGCTTTTACAGTGAGGGGCAGGGATAGTTCTGGTTGGAGATTTCTCCTGATACGAGAATACTTAGTAGAGGAGGCAGAGAGAGATAAAGGGGAGGCAGCGCAGAGCCAAAAGAGGTTGACGCAAGGCCACGTAGAGGTAGTGTAGGCTGACGCAGGGCCTTGAGGTGGTCCGAAACTTTGTTAGAGGAATTGATTTTAGAGGCTAGGAGCCAGGGTGTGAGATCGGGAGGTGAAAATTGAAGTTCTTGGGAAACAAATCGATCAACAGAAGGGGTGACGCAGTCCCTAGAGGCTATGACGTTGGGTTGACACAGTGATTGCGCAGAGGCAGCCAGGGGCCGTTCATTTTGTGGCTGCATTAGACGGGATCGCCTGTGAAAGTGTGAGGTTCTTCTCACTATTCTTCTGTCAATGATATTCTTTGTACTGGATAGCCAACAAGGCATCTAGATATTGTATTAAAAAACTACTGCATAATAATAAAACCCTTAGCTGCAACACCGGTTTTCTCGCATTGGGTTTTTCCGGGGACATTTGTCTAAAATTAACTATGTAGATGTGTTGTGTATTTCTTTCTTGTTCAGTTTCTTGTTTCCGCATTTTATTTAAACGGTGAAGGCTACGATGTATTAGTTTCGGTGTTTACTGTAGGAAACAATAAATAATTTTGTTCAGTAATTAACAAATAGAAGAAACATAATCAGTTGCTGCAGTAGAAATTTGGGGCTTCCAAATTTTCACAGTATGATGACATGACAACATTCATTCCACCACTTGGACCCTTGCAGAGGATCTACACGCATCTCCGATTCGTATGGAGACCCATGGGGTCATTTATGTGCCCTCAGACTCACTGGGAGCACCACGGGTCTACTACTTGGAGAACAAGGGGCCAACCCCTTGTCCATCATATTCCGATGAATTTATTCCTCAATATGGCACTTCGGGATATTATTGGGCCTTTGGAGGGCTCCACGACATGTACACATTATTGTTTGGCCCCTTGTGAGGCTTATTTTTACACTTGTGAGCTAGTTTGGTGGGTTTGTCACCAATAGGGGTTTTATTTGCACATTATTTTATCATTAGGGGCTAATGTAGGCCCATAGGCTAATTCGAATTCCTTAGGAGGCTATATATTGATGTTAGATACATATATTTGGATCATCACTTGACTTGGGACCTCTCTAATATAGAGAACTTCACATTTTTGCGTGGAGGATATTTTTTGGAGATGGATGAATTTTGACGTATGGATTTGGGCTATTTATCTTGTCTTGGATCTTTGTCTTGTAAATGAAATGCTGGTTGGATATACTCTATAACATTGTGAGTAAATTTTGATGTTATTATTCTTGTTGCTGCATACTGCTAAAATTAGGGCTAGTTGCTGCATGATTGAAATGTGGAATTGAGCATGTTTTAGCTAATTTAATGTATGGGGCAATGTTATATGAATGAAATGTTGTAGAGATTATTTGTCTCTATAAGCTTGCATCATTTGCGTTGAAGTATAAATGCTTGAAGGTCACTTTTCTTTTCTTTCTCTCAACATTGGGATGAAGTCGACTTTCTGGGCCTCCTTGCTCAAGAAACCAAGTTCTTACTCATCATCATCCTTGACTCCATATCCCCAAGTGAATTAGGCACTTATCCCTAAAAAGGGTGGTCATCCCCTTCACCTTTTTCACCTTTTATCATTTTTTCCCAGGTCTAGCCCTCAAAGGTCACCTAAGGCATCAATTTTCCAGTAATTGACCCAAAGAAACTTCGATCTCCTACAGGCTACTACGTTGGTGGGTCCCCTCTCTCCCCTCCAAATTTGAGGCAATTCTAACGGTGGAATCTCCGGGAATCCCAAGCCCTAGCTCTAGGATCGAATTTTGCCTAGGCATCCCCAAGGCTAGACCTCAACAGGATCAATTCAACTTTTTGAAGTAAATATTCTTGTTTGGTCCTTTCCTTTCACCTTGTCCAGGATAGGAACATCATTGGTTGCTACATTTCATCCTTGAACCTAGACTGGGTCCACTTGGCCCCGTGTGGTCCCACTTCTAAATAAAGATTATTTGTCAAAGACCATTTGGGAATCCAAGTTTCCCAAGGATTATAGGGATTGAGAACCTCGTCTATAAGCCTATTCCTTCTCCCTCAACCCTCTAATCCTCACCCTTACCCCTGGAGGACCAAGTCCCTTGCTTGAATAGCAGGCAAGTTCCATTCTTCACTCCATCCTTGGGAAAGGGTTTCTAGGGTCACTTTCCACCTATCCATTGACATATACTTTACAAGTGATCCCTACACCGCCGGGACTCCTCCCATCAGTGAAAGTCTGTAAAGAGCAGGGAGACTTAGCTGTGGTGACAGTGGGCTAAACCTCCACCGGCTCCCTTAACCTAACAGTTGCCCTCTTAGGAACCCCTTTTAGGTTCCCTGCTGGTTTGAGTGGTAACAACATCGACAGTGAGTAAATGGTGTGAAAACAAAAATAAAGGTTAAAAACCGCAAGACCAAGTGCCTGATTCAGCCCTGGGCAAAATGGAGTCGAGGAATTATGGATCAAAGAGGGAAAATGCACTATAATGTAAGGTAATAAGGGCTGCTATGCATGCCACAAATTAGCCTCAACTTGCTGAAATTTATTGTAGTGAATTATGAACATGTTAAGAACATGCGTTTCCTTCTAAGATGTAACAAGTTCAAATCTAGAGGGTGGTAGAGTATGTACACCTCCATTGATTTTAGCAGTCAAATCGTTACGCGGAGGCAGGCTCTTTGTCCCACAAACAAGGGGATCTCATACACCAATTTGGTGTCTAGCTTGGCCACGACCTTACAAATAGATTATTATTATTTTTTTATTATGAAGGTGAGGTCATGTTGTGCTAGCAACAATTAGGTTTAGTAGATGCAAGGCTAACATAACAACAATAATTAGATGAGGGTTCAAATACTCACATTGCTTTATTCAAATAACACACGGTTCATTATAAGGCATTCATAACATGCTACAAGGGTTTCCAATAATAAAAATCAACACATGAAAACATTACAATCATAGAGGCTCACATAAAGAGATACTATACTTCCAATCTTCCATAAGTCTACAAGCATAAAATGTGCAAATTTAGTTCAATGAGAGCTCGTCAATCCCTAAAGTCTCAACCACCATTACAATGGAGAGCAAACTCCCCTTTTATAGAGGGAGTCCCTTCGCTCATATAATAAACAAATATCATTTGGTTACGAACTATGACAAGTAAGAAATAATATAAAAATGTAGTAGCATTCATAACATGCTACAAGGCTTCCTACAATAAAAATCAACATATGGAAACATTACAATCATAAAGTCTCACATACGGAGATACTATACCTCCAATCTTCCATAAGTCTCCAAGCATAAAATGTACATATTTAGTCCAAGGAGAGCTCCTCAATCCCCAAAGTTGCAACTACCATTATAATAAACAAGCTCCCCTTTATAGAGGGAGTCTCTTCTCTCATACAATAAACAAATAATATCTGGTTATGAACTCCATGAAATGTCAAAGAAATAATATAAAAATGGAGTAGTTACATCCTTACTCAACATAGGTTGACCATGTCAAGCTATGCGGACATTAGCCTTTCTAAGAGAGCTCACCCTCTTCTAAAAATAAGAAGAATAATACAATGGATATCTCCAAGAGAGGGTGTACTACAAAAAATAGGTATGATGATCAAGTCAACATGCAAAAGGTTGACAAAGAATGCATCTTTCAAGATGAATACATGCAAAATATAATAAAATAATCTTCAACCTACGAAGATGTGCTCAAGGGTCCACCAAGAAAAGCTCATAGAGTGTGCTCTCCAAGATGCATAAGAGATAAAGTAATAAAATAATCCTCCTAGGAGAATGTTCTACAACAACTACCTAAAAATAATGAGTGGTCCCCAAGATTCCTGCGTCCATTGACACGTGAATCCCAAGAATGTGCAAAGTACCAACTAGATGGAGCTACTTAGTCTTCCACCCTCTTCATTCAAGTCCTTTTATCACTGAGCTTGCCCTCTTTGACCCCATTGCCCAATTGAATAGAGGCACTAGTCTAGTTGTGTTAATCATTTAAAATCTCTCTTTCTTGGTAACTAGGGTTAGAGTTTGGTCTAAATTTTCATTTTATGGTAAGTTTGCATCTATATATTATTGTTCCATTGCTAGGAAATGCATTTAATAAATTTGAAAAGGCAAAATCTAGCATCAATTGAGATTTTCACCCCTAAGAATAGAGATAATGTCTAGACATTTATTGTTGTTTTATGCATTTTAACCATTAAAAACCTAAAAGCTGACCTATCCCTAGCTTACCCCTTTGATAACGTTTGATGCTTTGTTGATAAGGATCATTGTGCAGTTTGGAGGACTTTAGTTCCTAGTTGGCCTGTGGCAACTTGGATTCATGTTCAAAGGATTGGAGATGGCTTAGTGGCGTGTGGGGCATTTTGACAATATTCTTGGAGGGGTAGCATATCGAGTGAAGTAAATATCTTAGGAGGATCAATGGAGTCTGTGAAGGCTCGTGATCGAGTGATGTGGACTTGCATTATATAGCTACATCAGCTTGGAGCCATTATTGTGCACGACATCACCTTGGAGCATGATATGTGTACTTTAGAGTGTAGCGTCTCACCCATGTTGGCCTACAAGTGCTCATTGTAAGTTGCTTGTAAGGGCTAAGGCCCACATTATATTGTAGGTGTCCCTTACCTCTCATATAAAGACGAAGAAGAAACTATTTCCATTCATATATGTTCATTCATTCATTTGTATTTGCTCTTGTGGTGTGATGTGACCTAGAGAAGAATGGGTACTAGCCTTTCTCTCCCTAGAGTCTTCACATGTGCTATCTCTCTCTTTAGAGTTGTGACATGTGGTATCTCTCTCTCTCTAGAGTTGTCACATGTGCTATCACTCTCTCTCTCTATAGAGTTGTGACATTTGCTTGATCTCTCTCTCTCTCTATAGAGTTGTGGCATGTGCTTGATCTCTCCCGCTCTCTCTCTCTAGTCGCTAGGATTTCTTGGTCTTGTTGCAGTAGCTCGGAGCATCTTGTCACTCTAGGGTTAGGGTTTATCCTTTGGAGATTGGATATTAGTGATTTGTGGTAAAACCCTAGGGTGAAATTTTGAAGATGAAGAGGAGAGGTTGCCTTGCCTTGGAGGATGTGTTGGAGTGTTTTTTGCATATTTGATATTTTTGATTGCTTGGGTTTTGTTTGATATTCTTAGTTACTAGCCGTGAAAGAAGGATATGGTATGTACATTCACTCCATCTAGAACATATTAATTAAGCTTTCTAATACTCGTGCAATTTTCAGATTTGATTTCAGGTATATATGTTCTTTATAGCCATATATGTCTTCCTGATTTGGCATTACTAAAATGACAATTGTTAAGTGATTTAACATCTTAGTGAAGAATATAAGAGGCTGATTTTATTGTTGTCATGCTGCTATTGTTCTGCTGTTATTACTGTTGCAAAAGAGTATTTTCAGATCTGGTTATTGGCTGGTAAGTTGCCCTAAAAGTGCTACAACTTATCCCTCTAGTTTGGTATCTTTTCTACATGAATTGCTGGGAAGTTTGAAATGTTTGGAGGTGAAACATTGTACTCTTTCTGCTGCTGTTTTGTACCTTGTTTTACAGCAGCCCGTAGGCTGAAAATTCATTGGGCGGAGATTTTAGAAACCATCTAGGTTGAAGGATTTCTATTTTGCTTTGAATTTGCATTCCATGAAATTTTCACACTAATATCTCTCCCCCCCCCTTTGGGAGATTATTTGTTCCTAATGAGGAAAGGTTTGTTGCAAGGTTATTGGATGTTGTTTATTCCTTGGGTTTTTCTCGTCTTTTGTTTTGTTTTATGAGTGATTGTTGTTAGGTTTCGTGGCTTCTATTGGTGAATTTGTTTTCTTTTTAAAATTGGCCCCTTTCTTGGGAGTTAGATTTACCTTTACTTGACATATTTTCTCTATAACCAAATTAATTTTGGCCCAGATGTTGCAATTAAGGATTATCTTGTCTACCAAAATCACCTAGGACTTGTGCCTAGCCTCATTTGCTTCCAACCACTATATGTCGGAGAGCATGCTTGCTAGTGTAATGAAAAGGGTTTTACACTCGGGAATATTCAAAATATTTGGAATATGTAAATATCCATTTATAGGACAAGTAATATATTTATAAGAATGTTGAATGTACAAGAGATATGATATATGATATGTTGTGGTTATAGATGACGGCCTTGCTTATATAGTAGGCAAGGTACCCCCCTTCACGAATAGTCATGTCCCTTCAATATGCTAATTATTTATTAATTATTACTTATCTGTTATGTTGATAACATTGCCTTCCCCTTTAAAAAAGCTTTGTCCTCAATGCTTACTGATGGCAATGGTTAATATCTTTTTTGGTCTCATAATGTCTTCTCGTCTTTCTCAATTCTTGGAACTGACATCTTCGATAATACAAGATGATATGAACTTCTGAGTGTGGTGCATAATTGTCGTACTGTGAAATGATCTAACCATCCAAAATTAATCTTGTGTGTAATCTTGCAATTACTGGAAACTGTAATGTTCCCTATTGATTAATTGCCCAAGGGAGGACGAAGTAGCGTATCCAAGCCTGTAGGCTATAGTTAATGGTAAAGGGGGAACCCATTATCCAATGGTTTGGGGCAACATTAGGTAAATTGGATGTAATTGGGGTAAAACCTGTGAAGAAAGCCAAAATTGGGGCTAAAGTTGTAACCCCTCTCGAAAATAACGATAAAAGCCCCCACAAGGAATCTATAAACGAGAGAGAGATGGAATCATTTTTCTCATCATTGTGGATTGGTATTTTTGTTTTTGTGAGTTGAGGCCCTAAGGGTTTGAAGACCCCTATCCCTTTCGATTGGTTTCAATGGTGATAATCCCGCCCTAGCCAGTGCCTTCCTTTCTCTCAATTGTTTGGCACAATTATTCTGAGGCATTCTCATATGTTTTTTGGCATTCAAGGAGAGAATTTAGTGGGTTTTTGGCTTGGAGAGTATCCTGTGACCTTTGTGGCATAGGACAACGAGTATTGGAGGAGCACCGAGTCAATTTCAAGCATTTAATTAAGGCAACATCCCTTCTCCAACTTTGTGCATGACAAATCAAGAGATATCTCTATGGCTGAGTGAAGTCTGGGCCATTTTGAGGCAATCAAGCGTGGGTTTGGTCAGAGAAACCCAACCTGGGAAATGCAAAGGTTGGGTTATGGCTCCATCTATGGTTCGTATACCATAGGTTAGTAATATGATTAAACGTTCGCTTTGTTTCCAAATAGAGATTCAGGAGTGTGAGGCAACACTGGACATCGAGGCCTTTCTAGTGGTAGAGCAGGATCTAGTCTTTGTAGCCGCGGAAGAGTTCTTATAGCTGTGGAAGAGATAAATCAAGTATTCTCGTGACATATCGTAGTTGCAAGAAGATTAGGTGAGGATCTCTGTGATTGTAAATGCGGAAGAGATAAATCAAGTATTCTAGTGACATATTGTAGTTGCAAGAAGATTAGGTGAGGATCTCTATGATTGTAAATGCGGAAGAGTAGGGAGACTGTAGATTACCCTTCTAAACTCGTGTTGAGTGACAGAGGACCACTGAGGCAGTAGCAAACAAGTTAGAATGCAACATTGAACAAGGATCAAGGGTTTTATTTGGCACTAGAGTCAAGGTTTTTTGGAGTAGTATGAAATCACAATGAAAGGCAACGATAAGTCGACAAGCTCGAAAGGGCATCACTCGAGTAATCGAAGTAACAAGTCTTGTTTGAGTATTCTTAAACTACAATTAGTCTTGTAAGTTGATTATTGGACAAATTGGTTGATTAGGGTTTGACTACTATTGCAATCATATTTAAACTACCATTGCTTATATTGGAAAGATTGCCACTGTGGTACACTTGGAAGGGGAAGCACATGAATGGTGGTATCGTGGATTGGTCACCTTAGGGCACTTCGACATAACCTCATATGTGGACTTCAATCAAAGATTGGTAAATCGTTTCGATTGGAAGGATATTGACATACACTTTAGAGAGCTAGCGCAACTCGAGCAAACCAGGACACCAAAATCCTATATTTCAGAATACTAGTAGTTAATAGTTCGGGCGATGGATATTTTTGAGTAGAGGTTGGTTATGCTCTTCATAGAGGGGTTAGTCGAACCACTACGTGGGTGGGTCAAGGCTTTCAAACCCACCACATTGCATGATGCCATCATCAAGACACTAGATATGGGAGATGCAACACCAAAGGTGAAGTCTCCACCCAAACCACTATTTCCTTTGAAGCACAAGGACAAGAAGTCATTTCAGAAAGATGGAACTAGGAAGGATCGACTGGATGAAGAGACTCGAAACGAGTTGAGGAGAAGGAAACTCTATTTCACTTGCAAGTAAGCACAGGAACCTAATCATAGATGTTTGGGAAAGGGAAAGATTCAGTACATTGAAGTGATGTTCGTCGATGAAAATGAAGATGATACAACACCAACACCAAGTAAGGAGCCGAACAGTTTCGAAGAAGAACCATCCCTTGAGGAGGTTAAAGGGAGACAAGAAGCCACATCGAAAAATTGAAGGAGGTACTTTCGCCTCTCTCTCAAGAGTTCCTAAATATTACACCTTCAAAATCAAGGATGTCATACAAGGACAACAAATCATAGCATTAATTGATGGTGGAGCAACATACTACTTCATTGATGCAGCTGTGGTGGTAAGGAGGGGCATCTCTACAAAGGAATTTGAAGGCTTCGAAGTTAAGGCAATTGATGGGTATAACATGACATGCACATAGGTGGTTCCACGTTTGAGCGTAACATTGGTAATTATACATCACTAATGATTTTTATGTAATAGAATTGGCAGATACCAATGTGGTGCCGGGAGTACAATGGTAGTACTCAATAGGAGGATTCGTAATGAACTACCAAGTGATAGAAATGGAGTTTCGAGATTCAAATGACAGAGAGGTAGTATTAAGAGGCATGACCAATGGTGGCCCTTGAGTTGTAACAACTAAGCAAATGGAGGTTGTTCATAAGCATGACAAGATAACTTGCATAACACCCTACATGGGTGCAAGCCCCAGGTCATCAAGCAACAACCTATAAGCTTATAAGTTGGGTACAAAATGCAAGAACATTGGATTTGACATATGCACGCTCACGAAAGATTTGAGAGACCACCTCTTAGTAGAGTACTCTAAAAATAAGTTTCCCTGGGAATTGATGGATGGTCTCATCCAAGATGACAAGTACAGGGTAGAAGATGAGATCATTTTCTATAAAGACCAGATATATTTTGTCTCTGAATCTACACTAAGGGAAAGGTTCTTAGGGACCGCATATGATAGATAAACTGAAGTCACATTGAAGTCATACCTTCAATCCAAGGAATGTACAATCTGAATATGGAACAACATTTTGTGGATGTAGGTTGAAGACTGATAAGAAGAACCATAAAGAAAATCAAATTGCAGAAGCAGATTTTCCTGAAGATCATGGCAGTCCTATAAAAGGAGGAAGTACAAGACATAATGGATGTAAGAAACATCTTGAAGAGTGTGGGAAAAGGTATGTTAAACAACACATCAATGAGCAACTTCCTGGACCCTTGATCAATTTGTCAACAAAATGGAATTCTGTAGTAAATATTATGAATTTAAAAATGTTAAGTCCATAAGGATGCTTATGGATGATTGTGCGGGGAACGAATTACTAGCTTCAGTCAGACCTCATGATACAATGTCGACGCTGAGCCATGTGCATCATATTCATGACAAAAGTCACTTGCCAAAAATGGAAGTAGCCAGCCACACATTACTTAAGTTTCTTGACTTTTGCTAGGCAGAAAAACAAGAGAAGGCTTTGACGAAATTGCATATAAGGTAGGCAGGCTAGGGGACCAAAATTATGGCTAGAATAAGGAAAACTAAAGTGATTAGACAAGAACAACTTCTAAAACATGTACTTTCATATACTCCTTGGGGTGTCCTAACAACTATGGGGTTATTTGGCAAACAGAGGTCAATAATTGTTAATATAGCATCTTTTGACAAAAATTTGATCGACATTAATGTTGGTAATCTGAAGTGCTTGTCTACAAAAGGCTTAGTAGGGTTGTTGCCTAAGGGTGGTCACTGTTAGCAAGTGAAAAACACAATTTGCTCCAATAGTAGCTATCATTTAGTCCTAAAGGAAGGAGATTCTATAAAGGCTGGTAAAAAACATGAACCCCAGGAGATTATTTTTTCAAAGGAACGTGTAGTGATTGCTATTAATAAAAAACCTGGTTTCTAGGCTAGAACCCTTGCATAGATCCTCGTGTTCCACACTGATACTATATTCAAACACCTAAAAATTTCAAGCCTATGCTTATGGCACTTCTTGCTAGATATTCTAAACAGGTGCTTGCTGGACCTTGCACAAAATGCCTAACAAAAAAATATACCTACATAACATCAAAGGATTTTAAAACGTAATAAAAGGTCTAGCAACTAACAGTCTTGCCTATTCAACTATCCCTTGGAGTTCTGGTTGTCAGCCTTGGTCTGCGGTTCTTGCCTTGTGGGCTCTCTTGATCTTTTACTTCACTGGTTACATCCTCCTCTAGGACGAATTCAGCTCCGTTGGTGAAATTCTCTTCATCCTTTGCCAGTCTGATACCCATTGCAGCGAATCATGTTCTCACGTCATCTTGGAACCTTTCCATTTTGCTCTGCAACAACGCAAATTTCGTGTCCATTAACAATTGGCAAATTTTCCTTTCTCTCTCCTCAACTGCATTCCTCTATTGCAGAACATTCAACATCCCCTCCACTGCTTCTAGAGGCTTGTCCAAGAGCTGATTCGATTTCTCTTTTTCATTCTAGTGATTGGATGGCCTAGGGTTTGCCATGGTAGGTTTGGTCTGCCTTGCTCTTATGAAGCCAATTCGCGGCCCATGGACATGAGCACTTCGAACTACTGCAACACGTGCTCAAAAAGAAAGGCACCAAGTAATATGACTCTCCCACTATCAATCATTCACCACGACTCTCTAATTAGAGCTCTCAGCAACAAAATATTACAAATGCAGATATTGGCATCACCATCCTTGTTATAACTGAATTTGACTTTGATCCGACATCTTGACACCATTAACCGCAAGATTACGGAATCCATATTTGGATTGCGTCGAGCGTGGGATGAACTGCGATTGATACGAAGGGGGAGTGCAAGTAATTCAATTCTGAGAAAAAATGAATGCAGTAGCAAGGCCGAGACCCTTTCCACCTTTGATATTCTAGATCCCAACTTGGAGTATTAAATTTTGTTGCCACTTGTGTGAGCCTCGGGATCTAGTTTACTGTCAAATGTTATAACTATTTTGACATGAGTGCCACCTTGTTAATCTTTGTGATTGTGGTATTAATTTGAGTTGCCAATCCTTCTTTGCAAGCTCCAGTGTGCACGCCTGATTCCTTTGGGATCACATTTGTTCATACAAATAATTTCCTTTAGCTAGAGTTTGGCCTTGTGTTCGGCTTGAACCACCTATATGGTTTGAATTATGCTTGGGGGAATTGCCTGTTATTTTCATGGTAAGGAAAAATTAATAATTTGCCTATTATCCAATTCTAAGGACCCTTGCTCCAACATAGTTCCTTTGATAATTTGTTAGTGATTGGGTTCAATTGTCTTAACTCATGAAAAATTCAATTTGCTCAAATTGCTTGTCTTGAAGCAAAATCCTTTGCGATATAGGAGGGAGGGCAGAGTTTTGCAATCCTTTTGCTTTGGACACCTGTTTAATAACAATCAATGAGTCTTGAATCACTATGATTTTAGTGATTTTTCTTGAGATTGCTAGTTCTAGTCCCTGCGATAGAGCTAGGTATTCAATTTGATTGTAGGTTGCATAGCCCAACCCGCGAGCATATTGAGTCTCTGTTTTTCATCGGGCGAAGGATAACCCCTCCTGCTCTTGCCACCCTTGGAACCTAGGAGATTGTTGAAGGATATGATAATGATAAAACTATTGGGATAGGTAAAATAGAGGTTGAAAATGCATGGGCCAATGCAAAATTTGCTTCAGTGATAGCACATAATTGTACTCTCAACCCAAAATTGATCTATAAATCGGTGAATGAAAGTAGTGACTATTGCATGTTGGCATCTCCAACTAGCATGATGGTTATTGGGTTGCAAGATCTAAAGAAGGGTGTTGGTATTCTTGCTATGGCAGTTGCAAAGGAAGTTGTAAGGATTGAAGGGAGTTTCTCATTCTTGAAAATAGATGGACAAATTGTGCAGCACCAGAATGTGCAATTGCTTGAGGACAAGTAATGTCGGGAAGGGGGGTTGTAATGTTCCCTGTTGATTAATTGCCCGAGGGAGGATGAAGTAGCCTATCCAATCCCGTAGGCTATAGTTAATGATAAAGGGGGAAACCCATTATCCAATGTTTTTGGGGCAACATTAGGTTGCTGGGGCAAAACTTGTGAAGGAAGCCAAAATTGGGGCTAAACTTATAACCCCTCTCACTAAATAAGGAGAAAATCCCCCTTTAGGAATCTATAAAGAAGAGAGAGATGGAATCATTTTTCTCATCATTGTGGATTGGTATTTTTCTTTTTGTGAGCTAAGGGTCTCAGGGTTTTAATAACCCTATCTCTTTTGATTGGTTTCGATGGTGATGTTCCCACCTTAGCCATGTTGAATTTTGTAACTATGATTAGTCTTTATAATGTGTATTTGGCCCTTGATGTATTTATATTGATTATTGTAAATCATATTTTAAATACTAGTGACAAAAGAAAATTATATTTTGAGTCAAGTCCCATTTGGACTTTTAAAACATAAAAATTTGAATTTTTGAAATTGAAACTTTATGGCTCCAAGTTTGTCAAGTCGACCTCCCTCCAAGTCAAGTCGGTGCAGGCAGTGCCACATTCATTCAACCCAGGTAGATCACTATCTAAAGGTATCTCGACCTCCTCCTCATGGCACCAATTTGCGCTCTCTAAAGAAGACCGTTTCTGGGCATCCTAGTGAACATCAAGAAGGAAAAGGAGGACGAAAATTGTATCTCTTTTTCTCTCTCTCTTAAGCTCACATGTGTGGATAGAGTCTTTCTCTCTGCAGTTCGCATATTTCTGGGCAGTTTTTGTTGCAGGGGCCGAAATTTTGGGGCAATTGCAGGGGGTCGAAATTATGGGATGCTGCAGTTATAGCAGGGTCAAAATCTGGGGTAAGATCAAGCAGAGCGAAGTGCTGGATCAGGTTGGGAGGCTTGACTTGGAGGGTTTGACCAGGTGTGACCTAGTTAATAACTAGAAGGTCTAGGTGTGTCTCTTGTTGAACAAAAGAATTTCTCTATTGAAAAGGTTGCGGGTTTTACCCCTTAGTGGGTTTTACTAAGGGAAATCTTGTGTTCTTTTTTTGCGTTGTGATCTTTACTGTTCTACTGTTCATGTGTGGTTGAATTTCTAAAGTATAATTGCTTAGTGATATATTGGAACGATTAAAAGAAGATCAACATCAAAAGTGATTATAAGTTTTTCAGAAATATTATGCTAGTCTCTATTGCAGTAAGAAAATCAACATGGTTTTAGAGTTTTGGTGAAGGAAGGGACACTGAGATCACCTTTGAAGAAATCCTACTTTGAGATCACTATTATTGAAGTCCTTGTTGATTTACATCCATAACTTCTATGAAATTAGAGAATAAGTTAGAAGGAGCCTCAAACTTCAGAGCTTGGAAAACTAGAATTGATCTTATTCTTGCAAAGACCAAAGTTTTCGATATTGTAACAAGGAAGGTCGTAGAACTGGCAGATACCGCAGGGAAACGAGAAGTTCAAGGAGGATGACATTACTACCATGAGTCTCATTGTGGATTCCATTAGAGATAATCTAATTCCCTATGTTGCAAAGCTTGATACTTCCAAGAAGATGTATGCTACTTTAACTAATCTATTTACTGTCAAGAACGTTGGTTAAGCCATGAGCTTGAAGAATGGGCTTCGTGGTATAATGATGACAAATGATGACATTGTAGCTTCATATTTTGTAAGAATATCTCAATTAAGAGACCAATTACAAGCAATTGATGAAATTATTTCTGAGAACGAACTTGTGACTTCAACACCCAATGGTCTACCTAGATCATGGGATGCATTTGCATCCTGTATAAATAGCTGGAAGGAAGCTCCTTCATTTGAACAACTATAGACCTCTTGTGCTCAAGAAGAATCAAGGCTTATATCAAGAGATAAAAAAGAAGAAGCTTCTCAAGCATTTGCAACTCATTTCAAGAACAAAGGAAAGAAGAAGTTTGGCTTTCAAAACAATAAGTCAGGAAGAAGATCACCTCCTCCCTAAAGGAAGAAGGATATTTTGAAAATTCAATGTTATGGTTGTAAAAAATTTGGATATTATAAAAGAGATTGTCCTGAGAAGGCTAATAATAAAAAGAAAAAGGGAAAAGAACATGCTTCCACAGTTGACATTGAAGATGAACATTCAAAGAAGCCTAAAGGTGACAAAGATTTCTTTTACTTTCTGCTCTAATAGGTTCTATCGCAGATGATGATTATATGGGGCTGGTAGATAGTGGTACATCAATACACATGACCGAAAATTTTGGAAATCTTACTAACATGATGGAAAGGAGGATATCCCAAAGAGCTTGGAGATAACCACAACTATGTAGTCAAAGGAGTTGGAAAGACATCCATTGAGCTGTAATCTGGTAAGAATGTTCATCTTAGTAATGTTCTATATGTACTAGGTTTGAAAAAGAATTTAGTCTCTATTTCATGTTTAGAAGATAAAGGAGATACAACAGATTTTGTGGATGGAAAATTACATGCATGGCCCAAGGGCTCTAGTATAGATGATGCTAGAGTCATTGGAATTTGTGAAGGAAGATTGTATAGGTTAGTGAGTCAACCAACTCAAGCCCTAGTACATGATGAAATCAATCCAAGTGAATTATGGCATAGGAGATATGGCCACCTTCATTATAGAGCATTACCAGAATTAAATCAAATAGTTTCAGGCATCCCTGAATTGCAAATATATCATGAAGGTGTATGTAAAGGTTGTGCTCTTGGAAAGAATTTGAAGAAACTGTTTCCAAGTAGTGACAATAGATCTAAAGAATTCTTGAATTTGGTTCATTGTGACGTATGTGGTCCTATGCCTATGAGATTGCTTGGAGGTTCATTATACTATGTGACATTTATTGATGACTTCTCTCATAAGACATGGATCTATCTCATGAAGACCAAGGATGAAGTCTTCACTAAGTTCGAAGAATTCAAAGTTGAAGTGGAAAACTTGACAAGTAAGAAGATCAAAATTCTGAGATCTGACAATGGAGGAGAGTGTTAGAGTCCTATGTTATAGTAGTCAATGTCAAGCTTGGTCATTTAATTTGGTCAATTTGTAGCTACGTCAAACCTTGTGACATCATTCACAAATACAAAGGTGTAAAAATTTGCTGCGTTTCTTCCTTGCGCTATGCTTTCTTGCTGCGCTTTCACAGTTGCTATGGTTTCTTGCACCTTGACGACCTCCAGGTTCTAGAATTTTGTTTTTCTTGTTCATTTTGTGTTTAATAACTTAAAATTCATCTCAAAATGTTCAAGAGGGCGCTCAACTAGTCAATTTCATATCTATTCCTTCACCACTGCGCTATTGTCAAAGAATATAATATATGAAGAAAATCAATGATTTTGCACTTCTTTTCATAAGTGGAGTTTCAAAGAGGGTTCATGAGGTTGTAAACATTATCTACCAACTATTTTTCTCGGTCAAAAATTTCAACACTTGGTCAAACCCATGCAAATGAAATTCGTTGCGCTTTGTTGCTGTGCTTTTGCTATAGGTGGTGATTTTCAAGAAGGGAGGTTTGAAATTTGGAAAAATGTTTTCTAATAGGTATTTGATGATTCAGGGGTTGTCTTCCACCTGTTTGACACATTCAAAAGTACAGGAGATGGTTAGAAGTATGCAAAGGATGAACTTGCTGCTTTTTGGCTACAGGGGATTTGCTGCGTTTTTGACTGTTTTAGCAGTTAACTTCAAAATCGGTTTGTGACCAAATGTAGACGACTCTTGAAAAACCAAAATAGGTTTTTGTCAAACACGAGCTAAATAACAAAAACCTCCTTCAGTTTTGTAACAGGTGTCATAGATTGGAAGATTCAAATGAATCTTTACAACCAATTTTTTTTAGATTTCGTCATTTCCTGTTTTAGTCATGATTTTTGGGCGTGGATTCCGAGGAGATGGAGAAGAATTTTTGAAAAATGAGAGAGGTTTCTCTCAAGAACAATCTCGTCTACAAAAACCTCGCTCGGTTTTTACACGTGTTATAGTTTGGGAATTACAGGTGTCACTTTGAGACACATTTTTCACAATTTCACCAAGCCAGATTTATTGACAGATTTCTAGAAGTTTTTGAAATTCGACTTGGTGGACCTCCAACTTGTTGTAATTGACTCCAAATTAATTTGGATGATGAATTTTGAAGATTTTTCTACCAAATCCCATGATTTGCTCTTCAATTAGCATATTTTTGGCTAGTAAAAAACCAAACCTTAGATAGTAGGATATGGGAAAATTTTCCAAATATTTTATTCCTAAAGCATTGTAACCTCATGCTATTCTTGGGAAAAGGATGGATTTTGACTTCCTTACTCCAAGGAGGAGTTAATTTTATATATTTCATGAATTTTAGTGTGGAAAGGGTTGATTGGGGAATAGTAAGAGGGATCTTTTCTTTGATATTGTAAACTGTGGAGTTTTAATACAAGTAATCAATACAGAAGTACAAAGATTTTCCCCTCAAGTATTCTTGTGTCAATAGCTTCTGGTGATGTGCTTTCTTCTGCGTTTATGTGTTCTTTTCTAGTTATCCATGAACATGTTCTTCTTTTCATTATTTGAATGAAGACTATATGTTACAGAATTCATCCTAGATAGATGCTTTGTTTCATTCCATTTCAAATAATACCAGTGTTTTTCATCTAAAGTTAAGCATAAAATTCATCCTTGATAGATGCTTTATGTTTAATGGGTTGTGATTCTTAATTCCTCTACCATATGCTACAATGAATTTAAAGATCCAAAAGTTTTGGCTACCTTGCCCTTGTCATAGATCTGCTCCATAACTAGTTATTGATCACTTTAATCAATTAGACTCCATTGCCCAATGGATATCTCTATTGCTCTGCCATCAAACTTTTAGAAACTTATTCCTCTTTGATCTCAATACCTAGCCTAAAACCTAAGACAACCAGTCATCTAAGTGACTGAAGATTCATATAGAGAGAGCCCTCTCTGAAGCTGGAAGGGCTAGATTCCAGTTTTAAAGTGGTTTCTGTTTACCTTTGGGTTCCTGTCCTTAGCCTGGAGGAATTACGAAGAGCTAACAGAGAGTATGCCTCAAAAGAAGTTGTTGCTTGCTGTAAGAAAGTTAGGATTAAGAGGGAGCTAATTGTTTCGTATAATTCACAATAAAATGGTGTGGCAAAACAAAAGAACAAGTCCATTGAAGAATCTGTCAAGGTTATGATGTGTGATCAGAATTTGCCGATTCTCTTATGGGGTGAAGCATCATTGACAACTATACATTCATAATAGAAGTCCTAATTGAATTCTGGCAGATATGACACCTGAAGAAACATTCACTAGACAAAGACATATGAGAATCTTTGGTTGCCCTGTTTACATGCATGTTCTTAAGGACAAAAGGAACAAGCTTGAACCTTCAGGAAAGAAAGGAATATTTGTTGGTTACAGTGACTCATCAAAGGCATATAGAATCTACATTCTAGCACAATGATGAGTTGAGGTCAGTCAAGATGTCACCTTTAATGAGAAGGTTGCGTATTGGAAGTCTAAGTAAGATTCCTTGGACTCCCTCGAAGAAGTCGAGCATGAGGCTTCTAATGAAGAATGTTAAAGTTTTATAGAATATCCAAGAGAGCCAAAAGGGCCTTGTGAACTGCTAGAACCAGTTGTTGTTCCAGAAATCAGGAAGAGACCAACATGGCTTAGATCTACATTGGAATAAGCAGAAGGACATGCAACCCTTGATGGCACATCTAGAGAGATTAAGAAACCTAAAAGGTTTTCTAGGTATGCAACGCTTATGACTAACCTTATTGATGCAGAACCTTCCACATATGAAGAAGCTGCTAGCCAACAAGTATGGAAGGAGGTCATGAATGAAGAATACCAATCCATCATGAAGAATGATGTTTGGGAGGTTGTGCCGATACCGAAAGGGAAGTTTGCGGTGACTTCCAAGTGGATATACAAGATCAAGCATGCTATAGATGGAAGTATCGACAAATACAAGGCATGATTTGTGGCTAGAGGGTTCACCCAAAAAGAGAGAGAAGATTATGATGAGACCTTTGCTCCAGTTGCCAGATACACCTCCATTAGATCTATTATTTCTCTTGCTGCTTTGTTGGGATGGAATTTACATCAAATGGATGTGAACACTGCTTTCCTAAATGGCTTGATTGAAGAAGAGGTGTACATAGAGCAACTTCAAGGTTTTGAGGTGCATGGAATGGAATCTCATTTTTTAGGTTAAAGAAGGCCTTGTATAGACTCAAGCAATCTCCAAGAGCTTGGCATGCTCGAATTGATAGCTATTCGTTGACACTGGGATTTACCAAGCCCAAACCTCTATTTTAAGGTTGTGAAGAATGCATCTGTGATCCTGTTGCTATATGTTGATGATTTGTTTCTGATAGGTGCTGAGCCTCTCATCGTTTAGTGTAAAAAGCAGATGACCTCTGAGTTCGATATGAAGGATCTTGGTTTGATGCATTATTACTTGGGACTGGAAGTATGGCAAAGACCTGGTGAAGTCTTCCTTGGTCAAGGAAAGTATGTTATTGACATCTTTTAGAGATTTGGCATGATGAACTGTAAATCGATGGCTACTCCCATGGTGACTAACTTAAGGAAGAACCTCCGTATCTAGATTGGTAGATCCATCTATGTACCGATGATTAATTGGCTCATTGATGCATTTGGTTAACACCGGGCTGAGCATTTGCTTTGCAGTAAACACATTGAGCGAGTTCCAGCTTGAACCAAAAGATGAGCATTGGATTGTAGCAAAGCACATTTTGAGATATCTATGTGGCACTGTGAATTATGGTTTGAGATATATTGCAAACAAGGATGTACAATTTCAGGGATATACAGACGCTGAATGGGCAGGAAGTGCTGATGACATAAGGAGTACTTTAGGGGTATACTTCAATTTGTGCTACGCTATGATATCTTAGATGAGTAGGAAGTAGAGATCTGTCGCACTCAGCACTGCAAAAGCATAATATATTGCAACCAATGAAGCATGTACTGAAGCAGTATGGCTTTGAAAGTTGTTTGCAAGATTGTTCGACCAAGAGCTGGAACCGATTGTGATATACTGTGATAATTAAAGCTATGTGAAGCTTTCAGAGAATCCCGTGTTCCATGATGGGTCGAAGCATATTGAGATCAAGTACCATTACATCCGTGACATGGTACAAAGGAGAGCAATAAGGCTCAAGTACATCTCCACTAATGAGTAGACAATTGATATTCTGACCAAGCCATTACCTAGAGAGAAGTTCATGTACTTCAGAGACAAGTTGGGGTCTGTGGAGGTAACCCCTCTCGTTGAGAGGGAGTGCTTATTTGATAACAGCATGGATGGACCGGGAGAATGATCCAAGAGGCCCAAAGTGCTCCCCATACAGGGTTGAGTGAGTGCCTCTCAATGAGGATACTCGATTACTCAACATGAAGGGTTGAGTAAGGTCTAGACCCGATCACTCACCAAGGAAGGGTTGAGTGAGGTCTCTCAGCATCAAAGACCCGATCACTCACTAAGGAGGGGTTGAGTGACGTCTCTCAGCATCAAGATCCGATCACTCACCAAGAAAGGGTTGAGTGAGGTCTTTCAACATCTAGGCCCAGAGTGCTCCCCAGGAGGGTTGAGTGAGTGCCTGCTAGAACTCCCCAAGAGGGTTGAGTTAGTATCTCAACATTTTGGCCTAGTGAGAGGCCTTGAGATTTGAGGATCGATCACTCTGGAAGAGTGAGTCCTGATATGTTGATGATGAGCCATGATGGTAGATGATGATGCTAGTAATGATGATGTTGTTGATGATTTTGTATAACCTTTTCTTAGAGAATTTTTTCAACTTGAGAACATCTATGACAGTTTGTAATATCCCAAATGGGATATTTTGCTAATTTTTCAGAAATCTAGCTCAAACAAAATTTCTCCATAAAATAACCATTCAATTAATAGAAGATTGCCATGTAAAATAGAACAAATAGAGTGCATGAAATTCAATAACACGATAAGTAGAAATAATCTGAACGTTTATTATAATAGAAACTGGAGTTTACATGCTGATACAATAAAATAATTGAGATGGAAAATTGGCCTCAAGAATTTGCTCCAATGTTGTGCTGACCCTCCAAAATTGAACTGAATCCACCAAGGGGAGATGGGTACTCGCCCAATCTCACTGAATCACCCGTGTGTTTCCATCCTGGGGCTACCAATGGAGTAGAGAACCAGGTTCTCAATCTCTCATACAAGAAGAAATATAAAATCAAAGATGTCCTCCAATGACCTCCTCCTCTTTTATAAATCTGATGGACCCCTCTAGAACCTCCTATTTTATTATTATTTTAATCATGGAGCACTTTTCCCTCTTTTATTTCAATTAAAATATTCTTTTTAATGTGGGAAAAGGGTAAATTGGCCACCATGACTCCTCAGGTCATTGAAAATCACTTCTAACCATCCCATCTTATAGATATTCTCGTTCTGGTTCCAACGAGCTATTACACTAAGGTGTTCTGCCAAGTATTCCTCCTAAATGGCACCTTAAGTGTAATTAATTGAGTTAGGCCCATTAATAACTCTGTTTTTTGAAAGTTACGAAAGGCAAACTATGCGGTCCAAAAGTCATGGATCAACCCAGAGTTAATCTTAGCCATTGATTAGGGACTTAATCTCCGCCGTTGAATTGTCAACGAGAAAAGTATAAGAGGAGGCTTGAGGGTCACTTAGAGAACACACCAAGTTGATTAAGAATTCGATTTTCTGGGGGCAGGGCTTGCTGAGGAAATCAAATGAGTGATCAGAGTTGCAACTGAGGGGCAGTGAATACATAAGCAGAGAGGCAGAGAGGGTACCGGGATCATCAGCGCAGAAGCCGGGAGAGAGGGATGCAGAGCCAGCTAGAGGCCACGCAGAGGCAGCCAGAAGCCACGCAGAGGCAGCCAGGAGCTGCGTAGTGCCTGAGGAGAGCCAACATGGGTGACATAGAGGCTCCACATGCTAATGCAGAGCCTCCAGAGGCTGACGTAGGGCTAGTTGGGCTGACGCTGGGCCAGAGAGGTTGACACAATCCCTAGAGGCAGACTCTGGGAGATTTCGTGGGGCAGATTGGAGCTGAGAGTTGTGGGTTGTTCATCCGGGGTTTCTAGCCGGAATATTTGTCTCCGACTGAGAGGTACTACTATCGAGATCATTCTTTGTTGGGTGAGCCGGTTTGGCACCCAGATTGTATTCTGAAACTGCTTAATAATAAAACCCTCAGATAGCTGCACCGGTTTTCCCGCATTGGGTTTTTTCGGGGACATTGGTCCAAAAATAACGATGTCACTTGTGTGTTTGTTTTTCCTTCAGTTGATGATCTGTAATGTGTTGAGCATGTACTTGTATTTATTTGCAGTATTTACATGGTAAATAACTTGTTAATTAAATTGAACAAGTAGGCATAACTAAATCAAAAAGTACACGAAGGATTTCTAACAGTTTGACTTAGAAATTCCAACAACTCCTTGCTCCCCGGATGACCCTTGGTCCGGATGACGGCTCTCCTAGCACCACAAGTTTGTTGCTACAGTGGCCTCTGTGCAACACCGCTGCCCAAGACTTCAATTGATTGCTGCGCTGTTCTAGCTAGCTGCTACTCCAACAAAACTGCCTTGTGTATGCTACCTCCCCAACTCTCGGCTCTCCCAGCAAGCTGTGAATCCCTTTGTTGATCTATTCTCGACTCTCCCAGCAAGATGTGAATCCCCCTTGCTGATTTCTAGCCCCTCTTGCGTGTTCTTTGGATGCTTTACGCATACGCAGTTCCTCCCCGCGTTGATGGCTGAAGTGTGTGACTGTATCGAACTCCCTGGAAACTTTTGTGTAACAGCCTCCCTAGGGCAGGCACAGATGGTCCCCCGAAGAAGAGGTTGAATCTCTCGCGTGAGACATTCGTGGCTAAACAGTTGGTAGACTCGCTAAACAACAGAGCGTACAAAGTGAGTTTGTTTGTCAAATAATCAAAATGCCCCCCAAAATGAGAGATGATCTCTCTTTATAACTCCTTGGGCCCTCTTAGCCTCACGTGGGCCCCTCCATCCACTAGCTCGAATTCCCTCCAACGTATTCCTTGGCCAAGTTCGAATTTTGCATGTGGTGGCCCCCACATTCCACTAGCTGCTAGAAATAAATCGAATTGCCTATAATTCCTAAGTTTCTGCGTGTGGGGTCCTCCTCCTAAACCAAAAATGCTGCCAAAATTGTGTTGCTGCATCCTGTGACTAATTCATTTGAGAAGGGACATGACAGTCCTCCCCTCCCAAATGTTGCTTGCCCTCAAGCAACCTCAAAGTCGGGTGCTCTAGTATGTGCTCACCCTCCCAGGTGGCATCCTCATCCGGTAAGTTCTTCCAGCGTACCAAGAACTCCCTGATGGTTCTGCTCCTCAGTCTTCTCTCCCTGCTTTCTAGTATGGCCTTAGTTCCAACACCAAATAGCCCTCATCATCCAATGGGGGTAGATCAGTTGCTGCGGTCACCTGTTGTCCCAGCGCCTTCTTCCGGCATGAGACATGAAACATGTTGTGGATCCTACTCCCTGGAGGTAGGGCTAGCTCATAGGCCACCTCCCCAACCTGCCTAGTCACCTGTTAGGGCCCATAGAAGCGTGGCTGTAGCTTCTCGGCCCCGTTCTGTTTCAGCGTAGACTGTCTGTATGGCTGCAACGGAGGTACACTAGGTCCCCCTCCTCAAAGTGCCTCTCTATCCTGTGCCGATATGCATACATTTTTTGCTGATTCTGGGCTGTCGCTAGATTATCCTTGAGAGCTTTGAGGATATCTTGGCTCTCTTGGACCTAGTCTTTGGCCTTTGGGGCCCAGCTGTCTCCAAAAATAACATCAACAAAAGTTAGAGCATCATAACCATAGAGGGCACGGAAAGGAGTCATACCAATAGACATGTGGTGCATGGTTTTGTAGCATAACTTGCCCAAGTGCAACCACTGAATCCACGTCCTCTGCTGACCCGTCACATAGTTCCTCAGGTACCCCTCCAATCACTGGTTGACCCTCTCTGTCTAGCCGTCCTTCTGGGTGTGTTAATTGGGGCTAGGAGTAAGCTCCGTCCCAACCAACCCGAAAAGCTCCTGCCAAAAGCCGCCCATAAATCTGCTGTCTTTGTCGCTAATAATGTTCTTGGGGAGTCCATGTACTCTGAAAACCTCCCAGAAGAACAACTCGACAACCTAGGCAGTCGTAAATCTAGTGGGGATGGCAAAGAAGTGGGAAAATTTGGTTAGCCTGTCGACCAACACATATATGCAATCCTTCCCTTGTACTGTGGGGAGCCCTGTGATGAAATCCATCGAGATACTTTCCCATTTCCCCTCTAGAATGGGAAGTGGCTGTAATAGCCCTGCAGGGTGAGTCAGCTCCCCCTTGTTCCGCTGGCAGGCCTCACACTCCCTTACGTGCTGCAGCACGTCCTCCTTGAGGCCTTTCCACGTGAACCTCTCCCGAACAACCATGTAAGTCTTCTGGAACCCCTGGTGTCCAGACAGTGGTGAATCGTGAGCTGCCTAGAGTACCCTCTCCCTCAACTGTGAGTTGGGCACTAAGTAAATGTGCCCCTTGTAATAGATGACCTCATCCATCACACGGTAACGCTCATCTGCATGTGTCCCCTCTAGCACCTCGCAGGCCTTCCTGTCCTTGGAGTACTCAACCAACAATTGAGCCTTCCAATCCTGGCAGATGCTCATAAGAGATAACCCAACCGGTCTCTTGGATAGAGCATCAGCCACCACATTGTGCTTGCCCCGCACATACTCAATATCAAAGTCGTAGGCCTACACCTTGCTGACCCATCTCTATTGCCTGTCATTGAGGCCCTATTGCCCCATGAAATGTCGAAGACTGTTGTGATCAGTCTTCACTCTGAATCGGTTGCCCACCAAGTACTGGCGAAACTTGGCCAATGCATGCATGATGGCCAACATCTCCTTGTCATATATGGAATATGACAGCTCATGCGGTAGGAGCTTTCGACTCTTGAAAGCTATGGGGTGCCCCTCCTATGATAAAACGGCTCCAACTCCCACCCCTGATGCATCACACTCCACCGTGAATGGCTGGGAAAAATCTAGGAGTGCCAAAACAGGGCAACTACTCATCACCTCCTTGAGGCGATCGAAAGCGGCCTGTGCTCCCTCAGTCCATGCGAAGGCCCCTTTCTTGGTCAAGTCGGTCAAGGGTGCTGCCAGCTGTGAGAACCCTTTGACAAACTTCCTGTAGTAAGTGCAAATGCCCAAGAAGCCTCTCAGCATAGTCACGTCTCGGGAACTGGCCAATCCTGGATGGCCCTGATCTTCTCCTCATGAACCTTCACCCTGTTTGCTCCAATGATATGCCCGAGATAAAGCATCTCTGTCAATCCAAACTCGCATTTGGAGAGCTTGGCATAGAACTGTTGCTCCTCTAGAATGTGCAGTACCTCCTCCAAGTGTTGGAGGTGCTCCTCCCATGTCTGGCTATAGATCAGAATGTCATAAAAAAATACTAGCATGAACCTCCTCAACTGCCCCCAAAAGATGTGGTTCATGCAAGACTGAAATGTGGCAGGAGCGTTGGTCAGCCCAAATGGCATGACCAGAAACTCAAAGTGCCCATAGTGGCACCAGAATGCTGTCTTTGGGATGTCCTGATCCCGAACTCTGATCTGGTGGTACCCCGAACGCAGATCGATCTTAGAGAAGTACTTGGCTCCTCTAAGCTCATCCATCAGCTCATCAATGCGGGGAATGGGGTACCGGTTCTTGAGGGTCTTCCTGTTAAGGGCTCTATAGTCTATGCACATCCTGAGGGTCCCATCCTTCTTCTTCACCAGCACTACGGAAGAAGCAAAAGGACTGGAACTAGGCTTGATGTGACCCAAAGCAAGCAACTCCTGAATAGCTTTCTCTATCTCGTCCTTATAGGCTTTGGGGTGCTTGTAAGGAGTAGTGATGACTGCTTGTATATCTGGCTCTAGCTCAATGGTGTGCTCAAACCCTCTATCTAGTGGCTGCCCTGGTGGAATGTCCCCGAACACCACTGTGTACCTGTCCAGAAGAGCTTGTATGTCTGCTGGTGGTGACTGTGCCTGTCACCCAGCTGCTGAGATCCTCAACTCGTTTGCCCATGTGATGTCCCCATGTCGAAGATCTGCCTCCATCCTGTGGGCCTCTCAAAACCACCAATTTGCCATCTGGCCCCATGAACTCCATCTCAGGTTTCCTCCAATCTGTCGTAACTCTCCCAAGGGAATACAACCACTGGACACCCATCACCACGTTGGTGTTTGGCACATCGACCACAAAGAAGTGGTCCGTCATCGAGTAGTTTCCCATAACTACTGTCAAGGAGGGCATGTATCTGGTACACTGGATGGTACGGTCACCTGGCACTAGGACAGAGAATCCCTCAAACTCTATCGTGGTGAGGCCCCTCCTCTGGACCAGCTGTGCATCTATGAAGTTGTGGGTAGCCCCACTGTCCACTAGTACTGACACCCTCTATCCCTGTACCATACCTCTGATCCGGAGTGTCAAAAACTTAGGAATCCTGCATAGAGAAGCAAGGACTCCCCCTAATGAGGCAAGAGATGCCCCTCCCTGTGGAGGTGGTGGTGGTGGTGGCCCTCTGTCCCCCAAACTCTCTCCATCTATCCCACCACAATCCTGCTCCACCTCGTCCTCCTGGTCACTGTCAGAAAATACCTCAATGTAATGTGCTCTACCCGCTGTGCACCTATGGCCTGGTGCCCAGGGCTCTCTGCATGTGAAGCATAGCTTCCTCCTCCAGAGGTCCTTCCGTGTCTCCTCATCTAGCAACCCCCTCCTCTATGTAGTCCTCGATGGCGGGGGTCTAGTCTCAGGCCCCTTTTGTGGGAAATGGGTCCGTGCAGGGAATGGCTCTCTGGTCTTGGGGATGGCCCCTTGTAAATATCTGGCGCACACCAGTCCACGCAGAGGCTCAAGCAAACCCTCGATGAAGGTGTATACCCTCTTGGCCTCGGACAGATCCGGGACCATCACTGACACACGCAGAAAATTAGAAAAATACTACTTCGGGATGCTCCCGGATCCCTCTGATCAAATCGCTTCACCACCCTCCTGGTGAAGTCCTCATACGAAACTATCTGGGCATGCCCCAGAGTGGTTAAGCTGTGGAACCACCAGTCATGGGCTCCCCCCTCCAAGTGCAGCGTTGCCATCTTAATGGCCTCATGTTTCGTCATCCGGTTGAGTTGAAAGTATGTGTCCATCTTTTCAACCTAGGCCCTGGCTGTGCACTTGGCAGTGCCATCAAATGTAGGGAAGTACATTCTCCCTACGGTTCTCTGCAACTCATAGTTTTGGGTCCCCTGTCCTCTGTATCCCTTGTTCCTCTCACTCTGCTTGAGCTTGCAGTAATCTCTGAAGGAGAGGGCTTCTTTGAAATCTTCGTCCATCATCTGCCACTCTCTAAAGTAGTCCCCCATTTGGGGAGTGTCTTCCTCTCTTACTGGTTCGATTTGTGCTATTTGCACGAAAGAGGGTAGTGTAGCCCTAGTGGGCACACTCATTGAAGGGCGCTGCGCTGCTGGTGAGGGGTGATTAAAGGGTTGAGAAGCCCCCGAAGTTTCTCCACACAAAAACCCTCTAGGTGTGGCTCTATCTCGGTTCTGTGATTTGATCTCCTCCAACATGTCTTTCTGCCCCTTGGTCAAGTCACTCAAGGCCCTCAAGAGGTTATTGAAAGCCATCTCCTCTTTGCTCTTGGGCTCTGTCATTTCCTCCCCTTCGGCCACTGCTTTTCCTTTTTCCTCCGTGTTTGGTGTAATTTCCAGCTCCCTTTCTCTGCTACTGTACCTTTGCCTTCAATAAGTGATGTTCTCCCGGTCTTACCCTCTCATAGGAAACCAACCCCACAGCTGAGCCAAGAATTAGGCTTTGATACCACTTTAATGTTCCTAAGTAGGAATATGAGTGATATTTAAACAAATAAACAGTGTAACAACATAAAATTAAAACATGTATCACACACCCATAAAACACTGTAAAACTGGAACTGTTGAGCCATATATTATGAAATATGAGAGCATGAGTACAATATATGAATGAAGTGGTGCACCTGGGCTTGTCTCAAGGACAAGCTGGACCAAACCTAGGTGATGGAATAGCTGGAAAGATGGTTGTTCAGTTGCTGCACCACTATGCACTGCGTTGTCCCAGAAAACTGTTGTTCTGTTGATTTCGACTTGCTGGAATGTGCCCAAAAACCGCCCAGAAAATTCTGTCCTTTCAGCCTTAGACTCCTTGGACAAAACCCAAAAAAACCCAGAAGGGAATTTCTCTGATTTTGACTTGGGATTTTCGGCCTCCTTGGAGCCTCTCCCCAGCTGCTACAACCAAATTCGACTTGCAGGAAACAACTTGCAAACCCCTCTGAAAATACCCCTAGAACGATGGGTTCACCTGTATTGACTAACTCCTTGCTCCTTGGATGACCCTTGGTCCAGATGACGACTCTCCCAACACCATGAGTTTGCTGCTATAGTGGCCTCTGTGCAACACGTTTGTCCAGGACTTCGACTGACTGTTGCATTGGTCTAGCTGGCTGCTACTCTAGCAAAACTGCCTTGTCTATGTTGCCTCCTCAACTCTCGGCTCTCCCAGCAAGCTGTGAATCCCTTTGCTAGTCTATTCCTGGCTCTCCAGCAAGCTGTGAATCCCTTTGCTAGTCTATTCCTGGCTCTCCAGCAAGCTGTGAATCCCCTTGCTGATTTCTAACCCCTCCTGCGTGTTCTCGGACTGCCCCAGAATTATGCAGTTCCTCCTTGCGCTGATGGTTGAAGTGTGTTACTGTACCAGACTCCCTGGAAACTCCTGTGTAACATCCTCCCTAGGGCAGGCACGAATGGTCCCCCGAAGAAGAGGTTGAATCTCCCGCGTAAGAGATTCATGGCTAAATAGCCGGTAGACTCGCTAAACAACAGAGCGTACAAAGTGAGTTTGTTTGTCAAATAATTAGAATACCCCCCAAAATGAGAGCTGATCTCTCTTTATAACTCCTTGGCCCCCCTTAGCCTCATGTGGGCCCCTCCATCCACTAGCTCGAATTCCTTCCAACGTATTCCTTGGCCAAGTTCAAATTATGCATGTGGTGGCCCCCACATTCCACTAGCTACCAGAAATAAATCGAATTGCCTATAGTTCTTAAGTTTCTGCGTGTGGGGTTCTCCTCCTAAACCAAAAATGCTGCCAAAATTGTGTTGCTGCATCCTGTGATGTTGATTTGGGGTAGCATCGGATGTGCTCTAGCCATGAAATTTGGTGGAGAGGTTGGGGCACATGAGATCTCCAATACCCAGAAAGGATTTGGGTAGATTCTAAACAGATAAAGAAATATTAAAATAATTAATATTTTTAATGGAATCCCTAAGTCTAAACTTAGGGAAAATAAAATATTAATTTGTATTAATATGAATCTGTGTTAGAATGGTCCAAAAGACATGGATCAAGTCAGATCTGATCTTAGCCATTGATTAGGGACTTAATCTCGGCCGTTGAGATGTCAACAGGAAAAGTATAAGAGGAGGCTTGAGGGTCATTTGGAGGAGCACACCAGATGATCAATCATTCTATTCTCTAGAGCGGGGTTTGCTAAGAGAGATAGAATCAGTGATCGGGAGAGCAGTTGAGGGGCATTGAGTACAGAGAAACAGAGAAGGCAGAGATTGTGCCGGGAGAGTAGCGTAGCAGCCAAGGAGGGTGACGCAGAGCCAGCAAGGGTTCACGCAGGGCCACGCAGAGGCAGCCAAGTGCTGCGCAGAGCACCAGAGGGGCCAGCGCAGCTGACGCAGAGGCTCCTAGAGCTGATGCAGGGCCAGCGTGAGATAGAGAGGGGCTGACGCAGTGCAGATTGGGCAGACGCTGGGGTTGCAGGAGCAGTTTTATGTTGAAGAGCTGCCGGAAGGAAATTTTGAGGTTTCAGCTAGGAGATTTCTCTCAAACTGTGAGGTATAGCTGCTTTGGAAATTCTCTATTGGGTAGGCCAGTTTCGGCACCCAGATTGTACTCTGACATTGCTTAATAAGAAAATTATTAGATAGCTGCACCAGTTTTCCCGCATTGGGTTTTTCCGGGGACACTGGTCCAAAAATAATGGTGTCATGTGGTGTGTTTGTTCTTGTTTCTTTTAGTTGCTGATCTGTAATACGTTGAGCATGCACTGGTGTTTATTTTCAGTATTTACATTGTAAATAACTTGTTTAGTAACATAACAAGTAGGTAGGAATAAATCAGATAAAGTGCATGGAGGGTTTCTAACTAAGTAGACTTAGAAACTTCAACACGCGACTAATTCATTTGAGAAGGGAAATGACATGTTCCCTCATTGTAAAGAATTACTGTCAGAGAGCAGTGGTCCTTCTTTCTTTTCTTTTTGTCACCGTTATCAACAATACAATTCATAAAATGACAAGCTTTGTCTCTGTAGCTACTTAATCCATCAATCCTGTTATATCTTAAAATTAATATTTTATTTACTTTCTAGGAACCCAAATTGTTAATTTTAGCTACATTTTCTGTTTACTGGCATATTTTATGTTCTATTCATGAGCCACAGAAGGTGATATCTGATTATTTCATTGGTATTACTTATCAAAATTATCCATTCTGGTCATATTCCCGTTGAATTCATATCCATTCAGAGGATGGAGATGTTGGATTCTACAAGAAGCTACAGTTTACAAAAACCTTTCCTTCCAAGGTCTATCCCATAAAGCCGGAGGTTGTATAAATGGTGGGAATTTATTTGCAAGTTGAAGCTGATTTGTTTAAATTGGACTGAGCTTTGTTGTCATTGCTTTTAGTTTATATTCAAAGTCTACTAACTCATTTCATATCCCGTTCACTGATTTTTTCCCTATTCTTGTGTCCCTAGACTCTAATGAATACTGTTGAAATGCAATTGTTCTATGCTTATTTTTCTCTGTACGGAAGGGTTGCATATCATGATCACCTGTGAATTGCGATGGCTTGTCTGAATTTTTCTATCTCTCATCCCTGCAAGCTTACCTTTCTGATATCTTAATTTATTTTAACTATTATTGAGATAATCATATCTTCCTTTTCCCTTCTACAGGGGACCTCAGCTATTGGTGCCATACAAAAGTCATCTGCCTGTTGAAGATGAGTGCAGCAATGGCAGTATTATAAATCGGGGAAAATTGACTTTATTGGACAGTTTTCAAAAGGGACATGCATTGAAAGATGTAAGAAGAAAGAGGCATCCTGTAATATGCTCAATGAGAGAACAAGATCATAAAAAAATGCAGTTCCATAAGAAATCAAAATTCTATAGAGGGCAAACATCAGAACTTGATTTCCAAGTTAGCAAAGAGGATGACAATGGCTTTGTTTATTATAGTAAAAGGCAAAAGTTGAACTCCCAAAAAGAGTTACGTGAATCAGTTGCAGATGATAGCCATCTATTCAATATGTCAAAAAGTGACAACTGTAAATCTGAGTCTGGAGACAGCAGGGACTCTTCTGAATACAGAGGGGATGAGCAAGAGGGGTCTATTGACAGGCAACAGAAAAAGCTTCATAACTTGGCAGAGAGAAAGGGGCCACAGCTTGAAGAAGAGATTCATCCAAGCAATGGATACTGTTGGAATGGAAGAGATGATGCTGACAAAGATATAATATCTTTGAATGTCAGGGATTTTTTATATTGCCATAGGGGTAGAGATGAAGTATGCTCATATAGAGATCCAGAGAGAATGTATTACAGGAAACCTAAAGAAGAATGTATTGATAAGCACAGGGAAAGGAATGGTCATACCAAATCTTGGCAAGGCAGAGATGGAGGTGTACAGATTGAAAGAGAAAAAATTGAAGAAGTCAGAAGAAGAGATGGGCTCAAGAAAGTAGATGTCTCAAAACATAAGATAAGAGGTCAGGATAGTGGAAGATGTGAAAGGGAGGATCATCTGCATCCGAGAAAGAGAAAAGATGCTAATGATAGGAATTATCAGTATGATAAAGAAGATTTTGGAGAATCCAGAGAAATGGAGAGGCTGAGGCATATTGTGGAGCAACAGGAAAATGTAGATGATTGCAATGTGAGAAAAAAGGGAGAAGATTTTAGAGAAAGAGACAAAGTAGATAAGGATGCACGAATTAGAGATCAGACAGATCGAGGTGACATCAGTAGAGACGAACTTGACAGGGATGAGCTGCTGTTTAGATGGAAAGAGGAAGAATCTAGGAGAATGGAAAAATTTGATGATAGCTGTAGAAGAAAGCTAAACGATGATGCTATAAGAAGGGACAGAGAAGATGAGCATTGGAGAAAATCAGGACATGAGGAGATGTATTGTAGGAGAGGTAGAGAGGAGGAGAGATGCTTGCTTTCAGAGAGAAGCAATCATCGAGAAGATAAATTGTGGTGTGCTAACGACGAAGATGAAAAGAATGCCAGAGAAGAAGCTAGGGTCATGAATTTTGACAAGTATAAAGTCTATGATAAAAGAAGGCACAAAGAGCATAGCAGGGTTAGAGATCTGATAGATGAGGATGGCAGATCAAAGCATCATGAACATGATGGCATCTATTCTTGGGAGGATCGCTTGGAATATGAACAAAGGGGTTCAAGACATGACCATATATACCTCCGACATCAAATGTCATGCACTGTTCATGGCGTGGAGGAGAGAAGGTTGTACAGAGGGAAACACATATTTTATACAATGACGACTAAAGAATTTCATAATAATGATCGACATGGCTACAGTTCTGGCTTAGCAGATCATAAGCTGCGGAATGATCTGACAATTAGCAGGGGAAGGAGAAAACATGAGGACTACCCTTCTGTACATCAAGATGAAAAGGTAAAGTTGGGGCGTTCAGTTCACTGTTGTGGCTTTTAAATGTCGCCTGCTCAACTGATACATCGCTTTTGTATTTAGCTGCTGTATAGTAAATGCTAAAGCCATTGTAATTCATATTTATTCTAAAGTGGTTGTGAAATATAATTCTGTTTGCACAAAGTGCAGATTATTCATTTCAATGCAAGCAGACACTCAATGGAGTTTCTGTACCTTCTCAAAGGTCTTTTGATCTTAATGATTTGTTTTCATGCAATCTGAACAACTATGAGGATATTTATAAAATCTCTCTTTCCTCTGTAGAAATTCAACTAGGAAACTAATTAGATAAGTTTAGACTATCTCCAGAAGTAAGATTTCATCTTATATTTTTCAGATTGATATTTCTATTATTTTTTACAATTCTTATAGAAGTTATAAGAAAAGCTCGCCAAACATTCCTGCCTAGTGCTGTACACACCAATGAAAGGAAAAGAGGGAATTATCACACACGAAGGAGACAAGGGAATTTAAAGTCAATGATATTACCTAGTTATCTATCTATTCCAAATAAGGGTGTCATCTGATAACGATGATTTTCTAAAGTGGTTGTGGGCCCCTGTCAATACTGTCTTCAAAGGCACTGTTATACATGTGTTCTCAGTTCAGTGCGGAGATGATGGCATTGTCTAGTTTCATGGTTTCTCTTCTGAAAGAGCCAATAGATGATCTGAAACTAGTAGCCCTAGTCATCACATTAAATTAGGTAATTTTAGTGGTATCAAACAATTTACTTACCTCTTGCAAGGACTGATTGGAGCTTGTTGTCTTTTCTGGAGCATTGTATTGTAAATTCTTGATCGATATTTCTGACCAAATCTTTGCTCTTCAATCCTTACAATCTATATAAATTTTATACACTCTGGATGTCTTTTTTTGAGTGTGTGGTGGTGGGGTGGGGGCTGGTGTGGTGGGTGGTGAGGTTTAAGCTTATATGTAACTGCTTTCTCCTCGTTTGGGTTCCTTCTAAAAGGTGATTGTTTAATAAGAACTATTTTCAGTAGAGAGAATACATCTTATGTAATAAAAATGCGAACAATGTCAAGCCTATGGAATTCATCATTTGGTGATGTATTTCAAGGTGCATATATTAAACAAAACAGCCAATAGTTCTTGGCACATCTGGCCCAAGAATTACATATTAAATTTTAAACATGTAGTGACAATCACTCAAATTAGATATCTGTATAGGTTCTTAACCTGTGAGAGCATCTTCTCTTTCAATATAGATCTTCTGTCCATATAAACAAGCTGACACTGTAGGTACTACCAGTTGAGTTTTTGTGCAAGGATTGTGATTTTTCACAGATTGGTCTGGTATTATATTACATCAATGGATAAAAAATGAACAAGGACTCTATCTTCTTTGACACTGATTGATAATAATTAGGGAATGATTTGAGGTGAATGTTCTCAAGGTTTGCTTACAAGTACTGCAACTGATGTTGATGCTTAGGTTCTGATGTGGATAATTTGTTATTTACACAAGCAGAGATTTTCATGACTAGTTATTATGTTTCTAGATCCTACATGTGGAAAAAAACAAGTAGTGATGTAAAGGAGAAAAAGGTGAGACTCCTCCCAAACACGGAATGGGGATATCCTGATTTGTTGTCAATGATCTTACATGCCTAAATACTGACAGGCAGCAAGATAAAAGTTGTCAATTGTGGGAATAGTCATATATATTTATGAGGCTTTAAACCCTTCCCATTCCATTATAAGAGACAAAGCTTATGTAAATGTACTTGATTAAGTTGTTATATCGATTGGCAAGTTTAATCAACTTTGAAAAGGTTTAATAATGCTCTAGTGATTTATGGGTAAGCTTGGATGGTCCTTGGCTAGTGTTAACCCTCTCAAGTTACCCTAATACCCCATAATAGTTAACACTCTTCATTACTTTTCTTAGAAATAACTCTCTGGGAAATCCCTGGGCACTTCCCCACATTTTGAGGATGGTACCCAACATAAAGTAGGTAGCATAGACTTAGTGCACCCATCCCCATGGGAATCGAACTGGGGACTTCCATAGCAAGAGTTAACACTTTTTATGTAGATGTAATAGCTCTATTTAGCCTTCATACATGGAAGTGACTCTAGATGTTAAGTGACCTCTTATGGGCTATATATGGCTCATTCTTACTGTTTGAGGGCATTGTTATCTCCATTTATCGTCTCTACTCTTGATATATGATATACCTGTTGGAAGAGTGTCATCAAGGAAGGTATTGTGAGCAATCTCATTCTAATCGATGTCCCTCTAAAGATATAAATTACTCAACATCCACAACTCCTTGGTTATATTATGACATACCTCTGCTGTAATAAATGGAAAAGAATTTTTGTTGCGATGACTTGTTTCATCATTTAATGAATTAATAAATTTCTCATGGTTTCTTCATTGCACTTATAAATATTCTTTTTAATTGTAGAACACATTGTCAGAAACCTCTCGACATATTCCCACGAAGTAGTTGATGAGAGTACATTAATGATATATTCAAAATTTACTCCCATAATAATGTGCTGGATAATATTGTGTTATTTACTGTCATCCCATTTATGTTTTGATGTTCGAGACTTATTTACTTGTCCTCTCATCTTAGTCATTAGATGACACCACTTAACATATCCCCACGAAGTAATTGACGAGTATGTAAATGATATATTCATATTTTACTCCCATAACAGTGTGTTAGATTAGTATTGTGTTATTTACTATCATACCCTTTATGTTTTGATGTTTGAGACTTATTTACTTGTCCTCTGATCTTAGGTATTAGATGTACAAAATTTTGCTTTCGTACATGTTTGTATATGAACTTTTATAGTCTTTTATGTCTAGCAATCCTCTTTTGTTATTTTCTTGGTGAATTAGTAGGGGGTATTCGGGGGATACATATTTTAGAAGGTCCCATGCATCCTTTGAAGGTACCTCCTTTAAAAGTTGAGATATTATGAGTTTTCTAGTGTTCGATATTTATTTCCATTATGGTGGAATGGAATCTATGCATCACCATAAGATAATATAATATAAGATGAAGTAATTATATTAATGTCCAATATATGATTGTGTTGAAAATAATACTGAGAGGGGGGGGTGAATCAGTATTATTAAGTCAAATTCTTTTTCAATTTATACAAAGATTTGTATACGCTACTTCAGTTAATTAAAACAACGTGTATGCACAACTTTGACTAATTAAACTCGCGTATAACTTCTAGACTTAGAACTGAATTTATTCTTCAGATGTTGATCATTAATCTGTGTGTCAGAACCATATAACATTAAGCAGGAACAGAAAAGTAGAGCAGACAGTCACACAAAAGAACACAAGATATAAGGTGGAAACCCAATGTGGGTGAAAACCACCTGCTGCAATATGTCTCTATCTTCTTTCAATTAGAAACCTCTTTTTTACAATGATTCTGTACTGGTGCAGTCTTATACCAGCACGCAGGCTTCAACCTGCAGAAGGCTACAACCTTCTCTTGTTCTCTAGCTTCTCCTGGAAGGGAGCTACAACCCCCTTAGCTCTTGTACTAGCTGAGGTACTAGTACATAGGTGCTGACCTATAGAAGGCTTCAACCTTCTCTATTCTTCCAGGGACCACGTTTCATAAATTTTCAGACTGGATCCATGAATATCAATCAAACATCAAGTAGATCTGCAACAACCAATCTCCTTTGTACAAATACTGAATCAACCAATAACTTCTCAGAATGCTATAACCAGAAAACAGTACCAGTAACCAGACACCAATTATGAACCCAGAACACTGCAGCAATAAACAGAAGCAGCTAAAACATATTTCAAGAGACGTACGCTACTTCACCAATAGAAACCTGCGTACGTACGCAGCTATGCCAAAGCCAACTAGCGTATACGCAGTCTTCACTTGCTTAACCTGTGTGTATACACGCTTTTGCTTTGTCGAACCTGCGTACAGATTTATAAAAGATAATTTATCCTTTTACTTAATCAGACATTAGTTATACCTAGATTATCAGATTTATAGATCTAATCATGCGCCAAATATAATAGATCAAAATCACACAATGATACTACTATTCAAGCCTTGAGATCTCGACCCATCAATAGATCTTAACCATCATGTAATGCTCAGGTTCCTCCTTGATTCAGATCCAGCTGTAACTCACCAACCAATCACTAGTATTCCAGATCTTGCTCTTCTCAAGATATTCAACACATAAGTCAATACCCTTGCCAAATGATCTCCTTCCCTTTTTATAGTCTTAGGCCTTACTCAAACCATGGTCCAAAACCATTGAGAACTAATACTAGGGACCCAATACTTGGGTTCAACACTTTAAATGCAATACCAAGGACCAAAACCATAGGTTCAAATATGTCAGACTAAATACCATGGACCAACCATAAGTTTTCCCACATGTACGCGCTTTTCTTTGCATGAAAGTGCGTGCATACGTATACGCGCCTTCTGATCGGTACACCCGTGTGTATACGCGACTTTGTTACGAGGAACCTGCGTATACCTCATTTTCTTTCATTCTGAGAGCTTGAACTGTGATCTGCCATTTGAGTGAGTTGCCATCAAGGACAACACTTATGTCATAGAGCCAAACCTGTTCCAAACCTGTGTCATAATGCCAACAATCTCCCCCTTTGGACTTGATGGCAACCCAAAGTCACTCAAAGTCATTCTCCCCCTTTGACATCAAGGGCAAAGGGTTATGCTCCCCCTGAGTCCATGCTGAAATTTCTGCTCTGCTGTGCTGTCCAAGCTCCCCCTGACTTGTAGGCAAGGTCTGCAAGAAGATGTTCTATAAAAGAAACATGACTTTATAATGACCTTCCTATCACCAAAGACTCATACATACATCCATCTCCCATACAAATGGGAATATACCAGTATTGACTCATCCATCCAACCAAGTGGGGATCCATGATAAAATAAGAACATTACATCATTCATCCCAGGCATAGTGGGGAAACCAAAATAGGCCGTTACATGACCTTGATAAAAGAAATATAAGACATAGAGACAAAATATCTACAGCAAGACTCTGACAGTTATCAACAACAAACATCAACAACATTTGTCAATCATTATTCAGACCAGCACCCATGTTCTCCTTCTGCACCTGTTCCACTTGAAATCAAACCAACTGTGAATTTGAACCAAGATCTTCTAAGATAATGCCAACAATGCATTATTAGAAGAATATATGCTCCCCCTGAACCTGTGCCAGATGGTCTCTGTCAGACCCATATCAGACTCTTTTCATCTTGAGCCTGGCCCCACTGCTTTTCTTCAAACCAACATATACGCGACTGTACCTTAATAAACCAGCGTATGTACGTGGATCCTCCTCATTCAACTCACGTACCACCACTTTTCTCTGAAACAGACAAGATTCAATAGCAAGATGATGCATCAACTACCCCCAGCTTCTGTCTGAGGTATTCAAATGTCTCCCTGGGCAGTGGTTTGGTGAGGATATCAGCAACTTGTTCCTTAGAGGGAACATACTCCAATTTTACCTTTTGTTCAAGCACTTGTTCCCGGAGAAAATGATACTTGATCGGTATGTGCTTAGTCTTTGAATGCATGACAGGATTCTTTGAAATATTGATTGCACTTGTATTATCACAAAAAATGGAGATAGGTGGAGTACAAGTGATTTGAAGGTCTTGCAATGTTTTCATCATCCAAAGGAGTTTTGTGCAGCAAGATGCAGCAGCTACATATTCTGCTTCAACTATAGATAATGCAATAGAACTTTGTTTCTTGCTGAACCAAGATACTAATTTAGGACCCATGAAGAATGCACCACCACTAGTGCTTTTTCTGTCATCCACGCTTCCTGCCCAATCCGCATCTGTATATGCATGAAGTGTGAGATCTGTACCTCTAGGATACCATAAGCCATAGTTTTGAGTTCCTTGAAGATACTTGAAAATTCTCTTAATTGCCTAAAGATGAGTTTCCTTTGGATTTGCCTGAAACCTTCCAACTATTCCCACTGCATGCATAATGTCTGGTCGGGTACCTGTTAGATAGAGAAGACTACCAATCATGGATCTATAGGTTGGTTGATGTACTGCTGTCGATTCATCATTTGCGCTGAGGCTGCATCCTGTCACCATAGGGGTACATACTGGTTTCGAATCCTCCATCCCATATTTTTTCAAGATCTGCTCGAGATACTTGGTTTGTGATAGAAAAATGTCGTCTTTGTTTTGTTGGACTTGTAAACCAAGAAAATATGTGAGCTCACCAAGCATGGACATTTCAAACTCTTTCTGCATCACCAAGGCAAAATTTTGACTCATGTCTTCTTCATTGCTACCAAAGATGATATCATCAACATACACAACAAGTATTAGCAACTTATCATTGTCAATTTTTATATATAGATTGCTATCAGTTGATCCTTTTATAAAACCTTGTTGATGGAGGTACTTATCCAACCGATAATACCAAGCCCTTGGAGCCTGTTTAAGGCCATAGAGAGCCTTTTTGAGTCTGCATACAAGTTTTGGATCATTTCCAAGAATAAACCCATTTGGTTGTTCAATATATACTTCTTCATCCAAGTCTCCATTCAGGAAGGCAGACTTCACGTCCATTTGAAATACTTTGAACTTCTGAAAGCTAGAAAGAGTAAGGAACATTCTTATGGCCTCAAGTCTAGCAATTGGTGCAAAAGTTTCTTCAAAGTCTATCCCTTCTTGTTGAGCATACCCTTTGCAAACAAGTCTGGCCTTGTTTCTAATCACATCTCCATTTTCATTCAGCTTATTTTTGAATATCCATTTTGTTCCTATGACATTCTTATCTTTTGGTCTAGGAACCAACTCCCAAGTGTTATTCTTTTCAATCTGCTCAAGTTCTTCCTCCATGGCCTTGACCCAGCATTCATCTTTGCATGCCTCTCTTACATTTTGTGGTTCAGTGGAGGAGAGCAATGCTAGATAGCTTGAAGCTTCTGAAATGGTTCTTCTTGTCTGTACACCTGCCTCTTTCTGCCCCAAAATTTGAGATTCTGGATGATTCTTCTGAACGTACTTGGATGGAGTCTTTTCTTCTATCCTTATCTGTTCTTCTGGTGCCTCATGGGTTTCTTTTTCATCGTGAATCTGATTTGATGTTGATGGATAGTCCTCATCATCTTCGAAATCTTCAGATTTTACCTGCCTAGGAGCGTTTCCTTCTTCATCAACCACTACATCAATACTTTCAATAATTTTTCCAAGTCTTTTAATGTAACACTTGTATGCTTTGCTGTGGGGAGAGTAACCAAGGAGAACGCCTTCATCTGCTCTAGGTTCAAACTTGCCAAGATTTTCATCAGTCTTCTTGATGTAGCATTTGCTTCCAAAAATTTTGAAGTATTTTACCGTGGGAGTCTTACCATACCAAAGTTCATGAGGAGTCCGAGTGCTGTTTACCCGGATATTTGTCTTGTTGAGAATAGTAACTGCAGCAAATGTGGCTTCACCCCAGAAGGTTGCGGGAGTTCCAGACTCATCAAGCATAGCACGAGCCATTTGTTGAACCGTTCTGTTCATCCTTTCCACTACTCCATTTTGCTGAGGAGTCCTTGCAGTAGAGAATTCCCTTCTTATTCCATTTTCTTCACAAAAATCGAAAAATTCATCTGAGGTAAATTCCTCTCCTCGATCAGACCTGAGGCATTTGATTCGGCGATTTGATTCGTTCTCCACCAAGGCTTTAAATGATTTGAATTTTTCGAAAGCTTCATCTTTATGCTTCATAAGTCCTATCCAACACATCCTGGAAATGAACAATATAAAGTATTCTTCTCCTCGAGGTGACCTTTTCCTAGATGGTCCACATACATCAGTATGGACAAGTTCAAGTGGCCTGCTAGCTGATCCTTCCTTCTAAGGGAAATTAGTTCTGGTTTGCTTACCAAATTGACATGATTTGCATATTGTATTGTCTGGAATTCTGATGTCAGGTAGATCACGAACCGCCTGATATTTGCATGCTTTCCTTATCTGTGAGAAGCTTAGATGTCTCAATCTTCTGTGCCATAGCCAGTGTTCATCATTCTTGCTTAGATAGCATTGTTGTTGTCCTCCCTTGAGTATATATAAATTATTTGGAGTTCTTATGCCTTTGATTACTGTTTCTCCTGTATCAAGCTCACGAACAATGCATCCATTTGATCGAAATATTACTTCATTTCCTTGATCACACATTTGACTGAAACTTAATAAATTATGCTTTAAGCCATCAACATACATAACATTTCCAGCCTTGAACTTTTCTTTCAAAAGAACAAAACCTTTACCTTTTATGAGTGCAGGGGTGTCATTTCCAAATGAGACATTCTTTTCCTTTTCTAAGGCACTATATGATTGAAGTTTATCTTTATCACCTGTCATATGTTTTGAGCATCCACTATCAATGTACCACTGATTTTCCTGTCCTTTTGCATATAAGGCTATCCCACATCTTTCTGGTTGCGATTCTTTCTTTTTCCATGTTTTGGGACTCAATGAAACTTGCTCCTTCTGAGTTGTTTGCCGAAACCTGCTCCTGCATTCAGAATCTTCATGACCGAAGTTGTTACAAATAGAACATTCTACTTCATTCTCAAGAGCAGAAAAATTATTGTAGGTCCTTTTCATGATCCCAGTCATACTCCTTTGTTTTTCAGCTTCTCTAGTCATGATTGTCTTGTAGGCAACGTATTGAGTTGCTTTGTGACCAAAGTTATGACAAGAGAAACATTGGCCATTGAAGAAGCTCCTGCGATTATCAAATCTACCAACCAAATGATTGTAGTTTCTATTGACATCCATTCTTGAGGCAAATTGAGAATGATTTACCTGTGGTTGGTTGTAGCTTTTGTTCATCCTTGAAGTAGATTGCCCCCGATTTACCTGGTAGTCTTTGTTCATTCTTGAGGTAAATTGTCCCTGACTTACGTGGTGATCTGCATTATGCTTTTGCTGTGGATTGTCAACCTGTTCACTTCTCCTTGCTGCATCAAGATAACTTTTGGAGGTGGATGGCTTTTGTGCTTGCTTTTGTGCTTGAGATGCTTCTTCAGTATATCCAAGACCTGTCTTGATTAGAGGAGAACGCTGTACTTTGATAATATCATCTAAAGTTTCAGATCCTTCAGCAAATTTAAGATTAAGAACTTTTGTTTTCTCAATATCTTTTCCAAGTCCCACAACTTCACATTCTAACTTTTCATTGTGTTTTTCTCTTTCAGCAAGTTGGAATGTCAGAGTATCTATAATCATATTCTTTTCCTCTAAACAAATTTTGAGTTTAGAAATTTCTTCATAGAGACCTTCTTCATCTATAGCATCCAAGAAATCATCATATTCAAAAGCCATCAGAAGTCTATAATCATTACGTTGTTCAGCTTCATCACTAATTGAATATCCATCACTGTCTTCATGTGTATAATAGCTCTTCTTACTTACATTCTGTTTTCTGTTCCATCTAACTGGTTCCTTACCTTTGTCAAGTTTATCTTTATGAGGACATTTGGCAGCATAATGACCGACTCTCCCACAAGCAAAGCATTTGAAAGACAACTTACCTCTGAATCTTCCAGTTCCCCGTTGAAGGTTCTTGACAAAATTAGATTCTTCCTCTTCTTCTAACATATGTTCTAACTCATTGTAATCTCCTTTTCCTGAGGCTTTGAATGTAGCTTCTCTCCTGTCTGATGGTCCACCTTTTCTCATTTCGTAAGCAGTTAGGATTCCGTGCAGTTGTGACATGGTAAGGCTCTGTAGATTCTGCTTTTCTTCTATGGCAGAAACTTTTGAATCAAACTTAGGAGACAAAGATCTTAGAACCTTTTCAACCAAAACAACTTCTTTTATTTCTTCACCCAAGTTTTTCATACAATTAACAATCTCATCTATACGAAGGAAATAGTTAGCCACGCTTTCATCATTGTACATTCTGAGATTTTCATACTGAATTCTGAGAGTTTGAAGTTTTGCTCGTTTTACCTGATCATCTCCTTCATAGCTCAGAACGATCTTGTCCCATATTTCTTTTGCAGTTTTGAGCTGCATAACCTTGACGAATTCTGATTGAGATAGACTCCCTAAAAGGGTATTGATAGCCTTTGCATTTGTTTCATACTGCTTCTTACCAGCCGTATCTGCAAGTGTTGCTGAAGGAAATGTGTATCCTGTTTCCACAATATCCCAAACTTCTGTACCAAGAGATTGAAGATAAGCAGTGATTCTTACCTTCCAATAGACGAAGTTGCTCCCATCAAAAATTGGTGGCCTGATTGATGCTTCCTTTTTGTAGTTGCTCATGATGATAGATCTTCCTTCAAGCGATCAAGCTTCTCCTGAAGGACCTGCTCTAATACCAATTGTTGAAAATAATACTGAGAGGGGGGGGGGGGGGTGAATCAGTATTATTAAGTCAAATTCTTTTTCAATTTATACAAAGATTTGTATACGCTACTTCAGTTAATTAAAATAGCGTGTATACGCAACTCTGACTAATTAAACTCGCGTATAACTTCCAGACTTAGAATTGAATTTATTTTTTAGATGTTGATCATTAATCTGTGTGTCAGAACCATATAACATTAAGCAGGAACATAAAAGTAGAGCAGACAGTCACACAAAAGAAAACAAGATATAAGGTGGAAACCCAATGTGGGTGAAAACCACCTGCTGCAATATGTCTCTATCTTCTTTCAATTAGAAACTTCTTTTTTACAATGATTCTGTATTGGTGCAGTCTTATACTAGCACGCAGGCTTCAACCTGTAGAAGGCTACAACCTTCTCTCGTTCTCCAGCTTCTCCTGGAAGGGAGCTACAACCCCCTTAGCTCTTGTACTAGCTGAGGTACTAGTACGTAGGTGCTGACCTATAGAAGGCTTCAACCTTCTCTATTCTTCCAGGGACCACGTTTCATAAATTTTCAAACTGGATCCATGAATATCAATCAAACATCAAGTAGATCTGCAACAACCAATCTCTTTTGTACAAATACTGAATCAACCAATAACTTCTCAGAATGCTATAACCAAAAAACAATACCAGTAACCAGACACCAATTCTGAACCCAGAACACTGCAGCAATAAACAGAAGCAGCTAAAACATATTTCAAGAGACGTATGCTACTTCACCAATAGAAACCTGTGTACATACGCAACTATGCCAAAGCCAACCAGCGTATACGCAGTCTTCACTTGCTTAACCTGCGTGTATATGCGCCTCTGCTGTGTCGAACCTGTGTACATATCTATAAAAGATAATTTATCCTTTTACTTAATCAGACATTAGTTATGCCCAGATTATCAGATTTATAGATCTAATCATGCACCAAATATAATAGATCAAAATCACACAATGATACTACTATTCAAGCCTTGAGATCTCGACCCCACAATAGATCTTAACCATCGTGTAATGCTCAGGTTCCTCCTTGATTCAGATCCAGCTGCAACTCACCAACCAATCACCAGTATTCCAGATCTTGCTCTTCTCAAGATATTCAACACATAAGTCAATACCCTTGCCAAATGATCTCCTTCCTTTTTTATAGTCTTAGGCCTTACTCAAACCATGGTCCAAAACCATTGAGAACTAATACTAGGGACCCAATACTTGGGTTCAACACTTTAAATGCAATACCAAGGACCAAAACCATAGGTTCAAATATGTTGGACTAAATACCATGGACCAACCATAAGTTTTCCCACATGTATGCACTTTTCTTTGCATGAAAGTGCGTGCATACGTATACGCGCCTTCTAATCGGTACACCCGCGTGTATACGCGACTTTGTTACGAGGAACCTGCGTATACCTCATTTTCTTTCATTTTGAGAGCCTGAACTGTGATCTGCCATTTGAGTGAGTTGTCATCAAGGACAACACTTATGTCATAGAGCCAAACCTGTTCCAAACCCGTGTCATAATGCCAATAGATTGCAGATAGGTCAATGGGATTGGTAAGTACAAAAGTATTAATACACTGTGGAAGTGCAGCGGCCACACATTTAAAAAAAAATGCAGATCTAATCTAAGATCTAAAAACCATAAACTATGAAAGAAAGTGCTGCTGGAAAAAATGGGTAGATACAAGAATTGCTAGTGATCCAAGTTCAAAAATTATACACAAAGGGACGCCTTGGAGGGGAGGGTCAGGGAGATCAATGCTCTCGAGACTTGTCATGAGAAGAAGATGAGGGAATTTAGCTTTCTGAATCATTCAGCTCTCCATATGTATCTCTCTTATCATTTGAGGCTGAAGAGAGGAAAATCTTGATAGAAGACCGTATAGAAGAGTTGGAGGAAGAATTAGTCCACTAAATGTGTCACTGTCTCTAGGGAGGGGCTTGTTGTTGTTGTCTTGAAGTAGAGTGTTGCCTACCGTGAGGATGTCTATTATCTTAGAATAGCTCCAAACGAGTTTTGTTGAAGTGTGGTGGGAGGGTCCTCAAGGTCTCTTGGATTTATCATTTGACTAATTCCTTCCTCATAAACAAGGCTATGCACCGTTGATTTGGGTATTGGAAGAAGATGAAGAAAGATTTCTCAAAATTCTTGAAGAGGTATTAGAAGTAACCTCCTATCTCATTGAAGGGAAGTTAAAGATAAAACACTCCTTTGTCTCAGTCTCATGCATTCGACAACTCTGGCAAATCTTGTCCTCATGGAAGTTGATGCTTGACCTCTATTTGTAGCCTATGTGAAATTGGCCCATGAGGATGTTGATCATGTGCATTCATTGTCGTAGTGTGTAAGGGGGTTGTACAATGAGCTTGTTTATTAGTTTCAAGAAGTTCTTTTCACAGAAGGCCATCATGGTCTTCCACCCGTCTATTGTGTTGAGTCAAGTGACTTGAATATATTGCCTATACATGTCCTCTTTGATGATCTCGTTCATCTTGTGATGATCTTGTTTGGTAGAAAATGTTTGGGGGCACCCAATGTTGTACAAAGAAAGAATGAAGCCGGTACTTTTTTGAGAAGCAAAGCACCAAAAGCGTCATTTTCCAAAAATCCTAGGAAGCAAACTGTCTTGGAAGCCTCAATTATTTATATATATATATATATATATATATATATATATTTATTTATTTATTTATGTATGTATGTATTTATGTATTGCATTTATATTCAAAAAATATGTCAAGAATGCCAAATTAGTTGCAGATTATACGAAAGCATGCATATTTGTACATAAATCAAGATAGAAATGGGATCCATAGTACATTAATGATTAATTATTCGAGTATCAACTATATAGAATCTACATTCTATCAATTACAAACAAATATTCAAATTTTTAAGTCATATAATAGAAAATAGACCATTAACATATGGAATGAAATAGTAGGTTATCTAGCAATTGTCAACAATAACATGAGGAAATAGTTATGTTCACAAAATAGGCCATCTACACACCAAAATATGGAGATCAAAAGGTCCAAAACAATAAATTGAGCTAGTTACTAAACACCTTTCTATAGAAGAAGTGTTCACAAATTGTGAAAATACCCATGTTGTGAAATGTTGTAGTTGTGGGGTAGCACTACCATGCATGTTCCTCCACTTCTTTACAAACAATGTCCCACCATTGCTTATGTCGAGATCCTCATCACTAGTATCACCCTTTATTCTTCTCCTCTTGTCTAGCTTTTGTCTATACCTTGATTCTCTAGGGACATCAATCAACACCGCCCAGTGTTGCGGGGGAGCGCCCCCCCCCCCCCCCCCCCCCCCTCGCTCCCGCTCCCGATCCGCGCTCCGGGCGGGAGCGCGCTCCCTAAAAAAAATTTCGCTCCCTGCCTTTTCGGGAGCGTTTTGCCTTTTTTGCATTTTTTTTTTTGTAGTAATGTTCGAAATGCAATTTTTTTTGAAAGAAACAAATAGTTTTTGAGTGGGGCAACTTAATGATCAAGTCTAGGCCCTAGTATTGATATGCTATTCATGGTAATGTTAAATTCTTAAAGTAAAAGTGACATTTTCTTTAATTTTCATTTTCATCCTTTTACTTAAATTTTTAACATTACCATGAAATGACTCAGGATGTTTGAGAGTGGTTTCGTCCTCATTGGATTTCATATGGAGAAAGTAGAATTTTAGATTTCATTCCTTATCCAGCAGACTTATCAGTTTTTCAGGATTTCAGGATTGGGGGATTGCAATGTTTCCATTGAATTTTGTCATGTATTAGGGTATGGAACTCATATTTAATCAAGAGTACCAATCCCTCTATGTACCTTGATGTTAGTGACATTGGTTGTCGAACTCCTCTATCATGACCCTTCTAAAAATGTATGCATCACTCAAACAAAATCTTGACTTGACATGCTATGCTTTTTCTATCTTATGTTAATGCTTAGAGGGTGATATTAATGACAAAGATCCCTATACAGATACAAAGGTAATGACAAAGATACCTCTGGATATTAATGCTTGGAGGGTGATATTAATGACAAAGATCCTGATTTTGCAACAGGACTAAAAAATTAGACATTTCTCGTGGTGGCAAGAGGCCCAAGCATAAGAAATAGATAATAGATTTACTTCTCTTCTCTAGTTTCTAGTAGCTTTTATAACTATTGACTCTTTCATATTTATTATGATATTTTTTTAAACAATATATGACAATTTAAGTTTGAAGTTGGCAATTATAACTCATTAGTAATGAATTATGAATATGATGCTTCATGAAAGTTGAAAGTTGTTTCATTTCGTTTCATTTTATAACATTTCATTTCATGTTAGATATTATTTGTTGTAATGGTTACACTTAGCTTACAAGTACAACTTTGGTGATCAATGATGATAAATGTTATATATTGAATTTTGAAAGCTTGAAACTTTAAGATTGATGAATCATGAGACTCAATATGTTGTATGTTACTATGTTACTAACTTGCGGACGTGGTTGATGAAGATTATAACTTCTAGATGATTGTTGTTATATGGTTCAATCTATGCTTTTTTATGTTTTTTATATCTAATTCATCATTCTACATGTTTTTGTTGACATATATGTATCAAAAATTAAAAAATATAAAAAATATATATATTTTTAAAAAATCGCTCCGGGATTCGCTCCCAAACCGGGAGCTTCTGAAAATGGTCGCTCCCGCTCCCGCTTCCGCTCCCGCTCCCCGCTTCCGCTCCCGCTCCCAAGTAACATTGACACCGCCCAATTTTGATCAAATTGCGTAATCCAAGCCTTAAAATATGGTAGAAAAATCTTAGCATGCCTAATCAATGATTTTGGTTTGAGTGAAGGGTACATTTTTGCTAAGGCCATGACAAAGGAGTTCAACAGTCAACACCACCAACACTTGGGTACATATATGGTTTGGTGCTCTTGATTAAATGTCAATCACATACCCTCATACATGATAAACTCTCATGAAATGTCGTAATTCCATTGATCTTGAAATCCTAAAAATTGTGAAGTTTGCTAGATTTTGTGTGGGATCTAAAATTCCACTTTCTCCATATAAAATCCAATGAGGTTGGAACCACTCTCAAACATCTTGAGTGCATTAATGGTAGGGAGAATCAGGGGAGCACTTAGGGAGCATCCGAGAAGCATGATGGGAGCACAAATTGACATATGGGAGAACAATTCAACACGTGGTGGTTCAAAATTTGTAGGAATTGTGCAAATTGAGCTTGAAGTGTTGTTCCTTTGATGCTTAGGCCATGGTTTCGCACGGTGCCCGTTACCCGGGTCTGATGCGTTGGTGGGGGGATGGTTCTTGTAACACTAGGGGCACCCAAAGAATATCTGGAAGATGGGAGGTGGTCTATCAATATTAGAATTAGAATGGTCATTAAACGTGTTGACTCCAATAATCTAAGTCGGACTGGAACCAATCTTTTTTGGGATCAAAAGACTAGTCAACCAAAAAATATATAAAAAATTCAAATTTTGAAAATAACATATATATATTCATGTGCATCCATATGAATCCAAACCATTATATACAAATATGCTAAATTTTCTCACATATCCATGTGAATCCAAACCATTAGACACAAGTATACAAGGATGCATATGACCAAAATAGCACAAAGTATCGGTTTAGTTTTAGGGTTCATGGTCTTAATTTTATAGGTATTAGGGTCTAATGGGTTTAGGGTTTTGAATTATTCTTTAAAATTTGAGTTTTGGTGGTCCTTAGCTATGAGGTATGGAAACAACTGTTTCCAGTCTTAAACCTTGAGCCAGACAAGTATGGCCTTAAAACTGGCCAGACTGGTCAGTTTTGCCAATTTTGGTATGGTTTTAATAACACTGATCAAGATGACTATTGATTTTTGAATCCTTGAGACCTTTGAAAACCAATGAATATGAAATTGTCTTGTAGGTATGTTAAAAGAGTAATACATTATATCCTATATTTATTATGGCATAGTATACTCTTGTATCCATTTATTATATAAAGAGGTGTTATTTTGGAGAATTATATTATCCCACATTTAATATGTGAGAGTAATTCCTCCACATCTCTGGGTATATAATAGGGTCAAGGGAGCCTCTTAAGAAATATACCATTTTGTGATACCATCACATCTTATCCTGTGCTCACAACATACTGCTATTTGTATCGGGTTATTTGTAGTTGCTCTCTTTGTAAGATTGTAGGAGATTTTTGGAGATAATAGAAGACAACCTTCCCATGGACGTAGCCCAATTGGGTGAACCACGTATATCTGTTGTATTCTTTTTCCTTGTTCTCTTTCTGTTCATATTTATATGTTGATATATTGTTGGTTTCTTAGATAGATAGCTAGTTTAGTAGATCTAATATTCTAACATACTAGCCTACTCATGTTGGCCTATTTGTAGAGACATGGACACTATATATTAGGCATACATATTCATTCTTCATTCATCCAGTTCGATCACAACTTGGAGGACAACGAGCTACAGATTCACATCTCGTGAATCTTCAGGAAGAAGAATAAAAAAAAAACAAGAAGTGATATATCTCGGTGTCTAGCTCGGATTGGTGTCTAGCTTGATTGGTGGATTGTCTCTCGGCCCTCAGGATTATTACAGTGACAGGTAGGGACTGTACCTCGGGTCTGTGGCTCTATATCTCGGGTTTGTGTCATTGTACCTCGGCTCTATATCTCAGGTTTGCCTCTACACTTTTAGACAGTAGCTCTGTATCTTCGGACTGTGGTTATACCTTATTCACTGAACTCAGATCTTTGGATGAGAACAATGACTTGGATCTTGTGAACTGGAACTCATATCTTGTGTACTGTATTCTCGGATCTTTGGTGGAGAGTTGTGACTCGGAACTCGGATCTCGTGAACTGTACTCGGTTCTTTGGTGGAGAACTGTGACTCAGAACTCGGATCCCGTGAACTGTAATCTCAGATCTTTGGTTGAACTCGTATCTTGTGAACTGTGACTCTAATCATTACACAGTGAGTTTAGACCTCGGCTCTAGCACGGTAGTTTGGGCTTCAAATTCAGACTTCATAATAATTAGCAACATGACAGTGTCTCAGTATTCGCATTTAATCACAGTAAATCTCCTTGGACTGTAAAGAACCTAACTGTAGCATCATTCGAATTACCGTTCTTGAGGCCGACTTGGTGTGGAGGAGACTAAATTCATTTTTGACTCGAAAATAATTATTTTTACATGGTTTTGAAGCTCAAGAAAGTTCTCTTTTAATGTACAATGACTCTAATGACTCAGAATAAATCCTAGAAGTCCTCAATGGGAACTTTGACCTAAAACATGATGACCCAAACATGAAACCCACGCTTTAATAAGTCATAATAGTAATAATAAAAATATTTTCTTCATTCTTTTGATAAGTGCATTTCATTGTGACTCAAATACATTTATGAAGATTGAACCTAGTTACATATTTCAATAGTCCCTCTTAAGTAGGGAGGTATTCATAAGTACAAGGAAGATCTCAGAACACTTGAGCCATGAAGAATTTAGGCACCGCAATGCCATGGACTAGATTCTTGACTAGGGCAATCTATCGAAGGTCCTTCAACAATTTAGGCATTGCAATGCCATGGACTAGATTCCTGACCAGGGCAATCTATCCAGGTGGGACTAAGATGGACCAAAGCTTTCAGCCTCTCTAGGTACCATCAGGATTACGTACTAACCATCAACCTAGGGCTCTAGGTGCGTATCCGAGGTCAGAGCTCCATGACCAACACCACCCTTCGTACTTCGGGAACTAGATATCAACACAAAGTGCCAGCCAGATGTCCTCCCATGCAATGTGTCTTACACACAAAGCCTCAACACTCTTGATTATTCTAATCGGTAACAAATCCTCTCCGATCAAACAGATCGATAACAAATCTCTCCAATCAAACTGATCGACAATACTAAGCATGTAAAACATGCTATCAAACTTCCGAGAGATTTACCTGTACAAACACAACCCCAATCAGTAACAAACTTTCAAATGTACATAAATACAAACCTTCAGGGTCGTTCAGACATCTTGATGTTGCTTTTCAACTTTTCACAGTAGGACTTAGAGCTTTCGCAATGAATCTTGACTGAGGATTCCTCAACCATACAACTTCGTTTCCTACTTTTCATGCAACAACGTTTTCTACAAATAGATCCGACTCTTCTTATCTCAGCAACCCTGCAAAATACATTCTCCAATTTCTTCTTTCAAGGTGTCCATCATGACTATGATATGACCTCCCTCTTAACTAGGGAGATTCCTTCTATCCACGCTCCCTCTTCACTTGGGGAGATTCTTTCATTCAAGCTCCCTCTTAACTTTAGGGAGATTTCTTTCATCCAGGCTCCCTCTTAACTTAGGGGGTTCCGCTTCTTTCTACAACATTGGAGAATTCTTCATGGCTTCCATCCTTCTTGTTAGAGTTATAATGACCATTGTCATTCACATAACTTTCTTCATCATGCTTATCATATTTACTTTACGAGCATCTTCACCATCCTGAAGATTATGTACCTGCACAACTTAGATAGCAAGTACAACCAAATCTATAGAAGCATGAAGTTAACCATATCATATAATGGAAGCATTCAACTTTAGACATCAAATACCAAAACTTAGTTACAAATAAGAGACACATACTCTTCAACTTCTTGCTAGGTTTTTTGTCATAAACCCTAGACTATATCATCAAGACTTTGATCATTTCAAACATAACAACCTTCATTACATCTAGGGTTTCAATATTTCTTCCAGAGGAATGACATACCTTACTACAAACCCTAGAAGCAATTTAAACAAGTGTAGATCTACAATATATCTAACAACTTTCAGAATTCATATGTTAGATTTCCTACTAGGATTTAGTGTGAAACCCTAGATTTCATACATGAGCTTTTAACAATAAAAAACAATCACAACTCAATTCAACATGACTAGCTTCCACTAGGGTTTGTTGTAAACCATAGATTTTACTAAATCTCAACAACCACAATACGATTTCATATTTTATCAACTTTTCATAAATCCCAGATTGTCAAATAAAATACTAGCGAATTTAACTTCTACTAAGGTTTAGTTACAAAAGCCTAGAATTCACAAATACTATCATCCTAGAGAATCAAACTTCGACTAGGGCTTAGTTTCAAACCCTAGGTCTCATGACCATCAATAATTAGGTCAACTGATACATCCAAGATTCCATCAACATGCACAAGCATATCATAACATGTGTTAGTCAAACCCAAAGACACAAATATTAATAAAAGTTAGACATATAACAAACTTGATTAGACTAGGGTTTCGATCGGACAAACACACATATACCCAAGGATTTCATTTCTAGGATATTACAAGGGTCTTGCTTATACGCCCTACCAAACCCTAATGATCTAGGGTTTCAATACAAAGCAAAGCAAACCCTAAATTACCAATATTTCAAAAGTTTAGGATTTCAGATATTACCATTCAACCTTAACAAGTTAGGGTTTCCATAATCATACCAAAGCCCCAAACATGACATCATCAAAGCATCAAGCATTTTCTCTAGACTTTAACAATAACCCTAAGTAAGCTAGGGTTTCACACATAATCAACAGACCCTTAAGTTAGGGTTTTCATAAAGAACCTTTCTAGGGTTCCATAAGAGTAATCAAAGATATAAGGAGGGTAGATTTATCTGATGATGACTCACCCAATCAAGAATCTTTAAGATTCAAGAAAGCTAGACAAAAGATGTTAGTAATGGTTTATCATGAATGAATATGAAGAGAACAAAAAGTTGTAGTTCAAAACATACCTCTTGTTTCTTAACAAACCTTGTAATTTCAATGCTTTGTTTTGTGAGGCCTTCTTCCTTCAGTGTTCAAAAAGTTTTTCCTAAACAAGGAAAATAAGAGTAGAAATGTGATTAGTATTCAATGGAAACAAAACTGGATAGGTAAGGAAAACTAAAAATAAAAAAGGTAATATACTTATCTTTGGAGGTTGGTTAGGGCTCCCTCCAAGCTTGAGGGATACCTATAACCTTAAGAACAAATAAAAATGTTTTTCCAAAATATGTTAAACCTACAAATACTAAAAAAGCAAAAATAAAATAACTAAAAATTAGATCAAAGGACTTAGTAGTGTAAGTCCCTTGTATCTAGTTCTTCAGGTTTAGTCTTATTTGGAGATCCTTCTTCAACAACATTGGCTTGTCTCTACTTCTTTTCTTGTTCTTCGGATTGTCAGGACAACCACTTCTATAGTGACCCATTTTGTGCAATTGGTAGCATTCTATCTTGGACATATCGACCTTCCTTCTTGGCCCTCTTGACTTCTTGGAGTGTCCTTTCTTGTGAGAAGTGGAGTATGCATTTGAAACCTTTTCTTCTTCATTGTTGGATACTAATGAGATTCTCATCTCTTCTTGGGTGCAAGTATTCCACAATCGTTCAAAGGTAGGAGCTTCTTTCCAACTATTTAGACCTGAAGCAAAAGAACTCCAAGTAGGTGGTAATCCCAATAGTGTAGTGATTACTAGCTCCTTTTCCGGTACAATTTCATCTATGGCTTGTAGTTCATCTCTAATTCTAGATATCCTTACAAAGAAAAAAGCCACAATATTATCCTTTGTCATCTTTGTAGTCCTTAACTCGTTCTTCAAACTTGCTACTTGACCGATGTTCTTGATAGTGAATAATTTTGACAAAGCTTCATACATTTCTTGAGCATGGTCTATATTGGAAATGTATGGGACAAGATTGTCCTTTATGCTTTCTACCATTAGTGTCATAGCCAATATCTCCAATTCTCTATACTTCACTTTGTCTGCATCATTGGATTCTTCGGTAGGTTTCTTCACCTTTCCTTTGACCAAATCCAAGACCTTGTTCTTTTCAAGAATGAGGTCAATTCTCTTCTTCCAAGACTCGTAGTTTGATGCTCCTTCCAATTTGTTCTCACTCTTGCTTGTGTGAGACATTGTCCTTGAAGATCGTGAGTTTTTTCACTTATAGGAGCTCCTTATATGATCCCTTGATCAATCCTTTAGATTCCTTCTAGTAGATACTAAAAAATGCCTTTTTCCTTCTTCACCTTAGCTTTGATACCTTGTTAGAAAATTAGAAAGGTAGAAAGATTTTCTTATATAGATAATTACTTGTAATTCTTTTATCTCTATTTTCTTCTTTTATCCTTTTATTTCATCAAGCAATTACCAAAACAATAACACAAGGACAACAAATGTAGGCGGACAACCAGGGCAAAACCCCTATCTGTGGGGAACCCAGTCAACAATTCTTCCTTCAATAGTTTCTTGAGATAATCCAAGACTCTTTCACCTAGACAAAGACTTCCTCCACACCAAGTTAGCCCTCAACCCTTCTTGCAGATGACAACTCTTCAAAAGCAAATTTGACCTAGCAGCATCAATATGCAGTAGTAGCTTCGACCCAGTAGCAACAACAACAACAACTTCGACTAGACTAGGAGAACTTCAATCTCCCTTGATACACCTCAGAAGTGAGAGATTGGCCCAAAATCTCAATTTTTGTGTCTTCTATCTTCTTCCAAAAACTCGTACTCCTTTCCATCTCTCCTTCTAGCCTTTCTCAACTTCGCATTTCCTAGCTTCCAGCTTCAGATATCGAACTATGTGTGAGAGAGTGAGATGCTCCAAATGAATTCGAACTACGTTGTATATATAGCCTTTTAGTGAGGTCGAATTACCATTCTCGAGGTCGACTTGGTGTGGAGGAGACTAAATTCATTTTTGACTCAAAAATAATTCTTTTTACATGATTCGAAAGCCCAAGAAGGGTCTCTTTTAATGTACAATGACTCTAATGACTCAAAATAAATCCTAGAAGTCCTCAATGGGGACTTTGACCTAAAACATGATGACCCAAGCATGAAACCCATGCTTTAATAAGTCATAATAATAATAATCATAAAAATATTTTCTTCATTCTTTTGATAAGTGCATTTCATTGTGACTCAAATACATTTATGAAAACCAAACCTAATTACATATTTCAATAGAGGTGACAGTGATAGCCAAACTCTTGTTGCGTTGAGGTCTGGATTTGCTAGTGGGGCTACACACTAAGCCTACTAGATTTTGTAGCAGCACCACCCAAACCCTCACTTTAAGTGGTGAATCCCTAAAACACAAGTGCAACCTTAGGGGAACTACGATGGGTTGCCCATTGTCACCGCAACAATGGCCTCTCTCACTTCAGGCTAGCTCTCTTCCAACACAAGTGGACTTTCCATGGGAAAGTATCCGATACACTTTAGAGAAGAAATGGAATGGTGGTTCGAGACTTGTGCCTATCCAATTGGGCAAAATGGAGTCAAAATATCAATCTTAGAGGGCAAAATATCAATGATTAAGGCAAGATAGAGATGCGACAACATGCTACATTCAACCTTAGTTCACTGATTATTGTCGCTGAATATGACTAGGATTACTGTTACAAAGGAGATCCTCTTCAACAAATATGTGGAATAATGGGGTGTTCTTACTTGTGAAATAACATCTGCAACAAATTCTTATTAAGATGATGACTACAAATTACGAAATGAAACATTTAGAAGTAAAACAACAAAGGAACTTGAGAGATGAAGACCCATACCTAAGACCTTCTAAAGGAGTAGTATAAACCTTTATAACTAGCCACTAAAACAAAATTTTTGAACACTCTCCAACAACAATATTCAACGAATCGAGATGAAAAACATATGCCTCCATGCAAACAACCAAGTGTCCCCATGCTACTTGGGGATCAACAGACTCCTTCTAGATGTCCAATGCTTTTCCTGCGAATGTGTCATCCTTGCAAACAAGCAAATGAGTAATTCATGTGTGCCTCATGACGAATGTCGCTATGCCACGTAGGTCTTCATATTCCTAAGGAAGTGTGTGACATAAGCATCAAAGTCAAGGTATAGAAATCCATGAGTAACCTATCTCCAATGTGTATATCCACTACAATACAACCAAGGGCAGTCCTCACAACCTGAACTCCACATCACATGAAACAACCCCAAGCATGGTGTAAACATTTTAGGAGTAACCCCAACAGCTAACAAGAAAGAGTTAATGGGCTATGTTGGAGTAGGTGTAAGTGTGTTGGGACAAGGGCCTTTAGGCTGGGACTAATGTGCTTAGAAGGACTTGGTGTTGATCATTTGACATGTTAGAGTAGGTGTGCACCATGGTCCTCTGAGATTACCTTGAGATTTCAGAGCTTACTCTTGAGATTGCATGGTTTGTAATTGATTCTACTCTTTTCATCTAGTTTAGTTCAGTTGGTGATTGGCTTTAGTTTTTTCATTCTAGGCATAGACTATTTTTCCTTCCCAATTGGATATTTCAAGATGAGGATGTCACTTGATTCCATGCTGTAGATCTAAAACACTCTAGGGAGCTGGTTGCAAAAACATCATAGATAGGAAATTGGCGGTCATTTGTAATGTTAGGGACATCATCTGGGATTACCCTCCCCTTGGGTACTCTTATTTTGGAATCTCTGAATGAAGGCCTCATTTTAGGAGGCAGGATTTGGGCATCTCTATAGGTTGTTGGAATGACAACGAGTCTTTCTAGTTATTTGGGCATGATCTTTGATGCTCTTGGTACATGTGATATCCTCTTTATTATTGAGACCTAAGAGGGCCATGTCTGATCACTCTCAAACATAAGAGGCTGTCATTGACTTTTTGGCTTGTCGATAGGAGAATAAATTTTTTGGTGGTGCTAGAGTTTTAGGTGGAATTGCCTACCTATTTAAGGACTTCCTTTGGTACAAGGTTTCTCAAGGATTACCCTTCTCTTGGGTACTCTTAGCTTGGGATCTCTAAATGAAGACCTCATTTTAGGATGCAGGGTTTGGGTACCTCTATAGGTTGTTGGAATGACAATGGGTATTTTTAGTCATATATGGGCATGATCTTTGATGCTCTTCGTGCTTGTGATATCCTCTTTATTATTGAGACCCAAGAGGGCCATGCTTGATCACTCTCAAACATAAGAAGCTATCACTGGTTTTTTGGCTTGTCAATAAGAGGCTTGGTTTTTTGGTGGTGCTAGAGGTTTAGGTGGAAATGCCTACCTAACTAAGGACTCCCTCTGGGACAAGGTTTCTCTAGTGGCTTCAAATGAGTTTGCTAGGTTTATGTGGACTCGCCTAAATGGATTTACCTCCCTCTTGAGAGATATATATGTGGCAGTTTGTTACTCCCCCCATTTCATCTTAGTTTCTATATACAATGATTCATACAAAGACCCATATTTTGACCCATATGCTGGCATCATCCAACACTTGAGAGTGGGGGATGTTATCTTATTGGGAAAATTAAATACCTGTACAAGAGATCTTCAAATTCCTCTCCAGGATTGCTTAGAAGACCCATTTTTGCACTCAAGAAACATATCCAAATTTAAGAGGATTCCAATGGTTAATGTCTCTGGACCTCTTACATGTTATGCTAGGCATCTCTTGTAGCTTAGTGAATCCCATGGTCTACTAATCCTTAACGACTTCCTTTGCTTCTTAGAGTTCACTTGTTGACCTCATGGTGGAGGGGCGAGTGTAGTAGATTATGCCTTTTCTAGTGAGTCTTTGCAATTCTTCGACCATTTCTCGGTGATTGCCATCATCTTGGTCGACCACACTTTTCTATCTTGCTCTCTTCAGGTAGGCACTCCCTTTCCCTTGACCAATCCCCCACCTCCTAGTTCATCTTAGACTCTTTTCTCTTTGATGAGGGTGTTCTCGACATCTTTACTTCCCAACTCCACTAGTTGCTCTGATTTGAGTCCAATTTTTCATGCATCAATTCTGTCGATGCCAAATACACTTGTATTTGATCCATAATTTGGGAAGCTGCACTTCAATCCTACCTCCCATGAATATAGGTGGTACGACAACAAATGTAACCTCGTTCACAAATGGATTTGGTACTTCCTCATCCACACTCACCCTTCTTGCCCTCATCTTAAGGCTTCCTACTGCCACCTTCTCAACAATAAGAAGTGCCTCTTCATTTCCCAATGAAAATGTGAAGAGAGTGCTTCCTTATTTGTTGCCTTAAACATTTTTGGTGAACTTTCTTTACTCACTCCTCTCTTCCTCTTGATCCAAAATCCATGTTTACCCATACCTCCCCCCTATACAATGTTCCTGGGCAAGGCCCTATTTGGGCTACCTTTTCACCCCGTTCTTGCCACTTTTTTTATACCTAGACATATGATGATGAGCACTAGCAATGTAGCAGATGAGGAAGGGTTCCAGGATGAACTCTTCAAGTAGGGTCTTCACGCTATTGATAACTGCCTATCCAATGTGTTCAACTGTGGGGTCTACATGGGTTTTCCATGGTCTTGGTCACATCACACTATTCGTTCGATCCACCAATCAAGCTTTAGTATGGGCCCCAAGAACTATAGGATAATCATGGTCAACCACACATTTTCTAAACTCTATGTTACAATGCTCCATTTGAAGCTCTCTAGGGAGCTTGAGAGGAGGAACCTTAGAGCTAGAGGACAATATTTATTTTGATTAGAGTACTAGACCATTAATCACATCTGGTGTTATCAAAATAAGTTTGGAACTGGTGGAATTGGTCAGTTTGGCTAGTTCTAACCCCGAAACTGGTTCCACTGGTGGCTTGGAATCAAGAAAGGTTGGTCCGGTACTAAACTGGCCTTTTTTCACCAAACCAGTTGGTCTTTTATGGAACTGGCTGGTTCTGTACAATGTAAACAAGGTCCCTTTGAACACATTTTTTTTTAGAAAGTAATTTATGAGTGGTGCAGCTTAATATTCAACCTAGGGCCCTACTAATGCTATGTAATTAATGGTAATGTTAAATGCTTTCTTCCTTATCTTTCATTTTCATCCTTTTACTTAAGTTTTTAACATTACCATTAATTGTTTCAGGATGTTTGAGATTGGTTCCAATCTCATTGGATTTCATATGGTGAAAGTAGAATTTTAGATCCCACTCAAAATCCAATAGACTTAACAATTTTTAGAATTCAGAACTGGAGGGATTACAATGTTTCCATTGGATTTTATTGTGTATGAGGGTATGGAGCTAACATTTAATCAAGAGCTCCAAGCCCTCTATGTACCTTGATGTTAGTGGCATTGATTGTTGAACTTCTCTATCATGGCCCTAGTAAAAATGTACCCATCACTCAAATAGAATATCGATTTGACATGTTAAGCTTTTTCTTTCTTATTTTAATGCTTAGAGGGTGATACTTATGACAAGTGTTCCCAAAATAGGCAAAGATTTTGATGATATGTAGTTATTTGTTTTCCCATGATTTTATTTTGGATGCTAGAGGCCATTTAGAGCCTATTTCTTCATGTATTTTGGTTCAGAGATGTTTTGCACTAAGTGTCATTTTGGTGATATGCTCCATTGCTATATAAACGAGAAATTTGCATATTTGTGTATAAATGGTTGGATTCATGTGGATGCACATGAATATATATGTTTTTGTTTAAAATTTGAATATTTTATGTATTTTCTAGTCGACGGTTTTTTTGGTCGATTTTTTTCTGGTTCTAGTTTGGTTCTAATGGTTCCCTCTGTTTGGTGGGTCGACCGGTTCGATTTTGATAACATTGATCACATCCTTACTCTTTGGGACATAATTAAGGAGGCGTAGTGTCGCTCTTGGAAAGTTTATTCTTGATTTGTGGACTTTCCAAAAGCTTTTGACTTCGTCTCTTAGGGGGCTTTGTTCCAGAGACTTATAGACATTTGGTATTTTAGAGACCTTACCGATTGCCATCATTTGCTTATATGAGTCGGTCCTTGGTCATCTACACATAATAGATGGGCTATCATATTTTATGAAGAGTACCATTGGGGTCAAATAGAGTTGCCTGTTATCCCCCACATTATTTGGGATCTACATTGATGAGTTAGAGTCCTTGCTTGAACAAATCCAAGATGGAAATGGGTTTCTTCTCCGCCAAGTTTTGATTTGTATCCTACTTTTTACAGATGATGTGATCCTTTTAGCCTTGTCCCTCGAAGCGTTGCAAAGATAGCTGGATGCCATGGTCATTTTTTTTGACCTTTGTTAGTTGATGGTCAACCTGGGTAAAACCAAGATCATGATCTTTAATGGGTTAGAGAAGAGAGTCTTTGATCACCATTTGTTTTTAAGAGGAGAGGAGATTGAGATCATCATCATATATACTTGTTTGGGGGTATAGTTCACAGGACCTTGTTTTAGTTTGCAACATTCACTTCAACCTCGAGTTAGCAAGGGCTACACATCCGTGGCCCTTTTTGAGAGGCAATGTTTCTAGAACCATTTTCAAAACATATTGTCCAAGATGTTTCTCAACTCTCTTGTTTGGCCCATAGTTGTATATAGGTTTGAGGTTTGGGTTCCTAGTTTACATAAATTGGATTGGTCTTCAACAAAGAGAGTATAAACTATCCTCCTTCGTCACATCATTAGATGGAAGCAAACAATTCTTCAATGCATTTTCCTTGTGGAGTTTGGTGTCGACCCTTTCAACTTGAGACAACTTTTTGTCTTGTCTCACTCTTGGAATGCATTCATAGTTTTGCTGATGTAATGATGTGGTGGAACTGGTATCCATGCTTGGCTTAATTCTTATCAGAGTCCATCGCATCAACTACTTCTCCTATTTTTGCTCCCATTGGTATGCAAGGGTCTCGAATCTCCTTCCATTTGTTGTTATTACAAATGGATCGACTTCCACCATTTAGATATTCCCTTGGAGAACCCAACTACCTATTACCCACCAGACAAGAGATGAAGATGATCATCAAAGAGTGTATTACAAGCAGGTTGTATGGGCCACTTGGATGATGTAACTTTGTATTTGAAGATTGAATATATTTGTAACTAAATAAATGTATTGATAGATAAATAATTGATAGATGATAAATATTATGATGAGTTCCCCTGTTATAAATACTTAGGTGGGTTGCTTTTTCACTAATGGATGTCTGTTTTCAATAAGACATGCCTATCACTAACTAATTAACTAGCATTTATTATGTTTATAACATTGCTTCCCTTTCGAGGAATGCTTTTTCGTCAAAGCATAGGAAACGAGATTTTCTCTAGTTGGACACGTCTTCGTGGTGAAATGAAGTTTATCTATTTTTATGGTTTTAACTTCGTTTGTGCTTTGAGTGTTGGTGAGGTTCATGTGTTTTGTTTGCATCTTATAATGCAGTAGGATCATTTATTACTAATGCATAATTTTATACAGGATGTAGAAAAACAACCTCTCCACGAATCTCCATTGGGTACATATAAAAAATTAACGTGACATTTGATACATAAATGGCACTGTATACTTGTCAATCACGACTATTCCCATGGTCTTAGAATCATAGGTCACCATCCATGTAGTGGATAGATGGCTCTTACTCACACCTTAAATTGGGGCAACTGATGATGGTATATCTACCTAAATTGTCGCAAGGGTTGGCTTACCAAAATTTTCAGCGTCAAGTGAATCAGTGGAAGCAAAACTTATGTAATCTGACATATTCTCACAAAATATTTTTGATGGATTGTCCCCTTGCTTATATGGTTAGATCATTGAAGATGTAAATGACAATATTGTAGTTCTCCTATTCTGTGGTGTAGTCACATCGTCTCGAATGTAGCATTGAAGCGATGCATACCACTCATGCTTATCAATAATGATTTTAACCAATGTTGCTGACCACATGATTTTTTCGTGAAAACATCGACAAATCACAGGTTTCTCAACTTGTCAACAATATCCGCTGCAAAAATCAAAATCGACAAAAAGTCGCTAGATGACTAAAAATATCACCACTCCACGGCCAGGTTAGATTATAAGTTAATTTTTAGGTTCTTTTGTCTCATTTTGCAAACAAAGGCCACATGTTTAAGAGCAAAGAAGTAGGAGCACATTTTCTCTTGGGCAAAGGAGGAGGAAAACACCAGTTTTAGGAGCCAATCTCGATTTTTTTTGCACTGTGGAACGATTTCCCTCAATAGAGTGCACACTTGCAGGTATGGGCATCAAATTCAACCCATTTTTTTGTTTTTTCTTAGTTTTTGCTTGGGTTTTCAGTCACCATTTATTTTCCATAATTTTGCTAGGGGGAGGAAGTGTATTTTTTTCAAATTATCGTTTCATTGAGTGGAGAGGGTTTCTTAATTGTAAAAGCATTGATTTTTTATTTTTTGAATTTTTCTTAAGCCGTAGGTTTAGTCTTGTTGATTTCTAGTAGCATCGGATGTGCTCTAAGCCTCAAAATTTGTAGGGAGGTTTGGACACATGCATTCCACAATACCCATAAATCATTTTGTGAAATTCCACCTAGAGACAATTTTATTAAAATAATTAATTATTTTTAATGGAAGCCTAAGTCTAAACTTAGGGAATAAAAATAATTAAAGGGTATTAATCAAGCCAAAATGATCCGAGCCATTGATTAGAATCTAATCTGGGCCATTGGTTCTCAACAAAAGGATTATAAGAGGCAGCATGATGGGCATTTGGAAGAAGCATCGAGTTGAGATCAAAAGATCGAATTTCTGAAGCACAACAGTTGCCAAGAGAGATATTCGAAGTGATACTTTGCAATGAGGGGCAAGGATAGTTCCGGGTAGAGATTTCTCCTGATCCGGGAATACTCAGTAGAGAAGGCAGAGAGAGATCCAGCAGAGGCAGCGCAGAGCCAGAGAGGCTTAAGCAAAGACAGCACAAAAGATTAGAGGGAATTCGTAAATTTGCTGGAGAATCAATTTCCAGAGCCAAAAGCCGGGGTGTGAGACCGGGAGGGTAGAAGTCGAAGTCTCAGAAGCAAATCGATCAGCCATGAGGAGTGACGCAGACCCCAGTAGCTGTGACGCAGGGCCTATGTAGTGATTGCATAGAGACTACGCAGAGGCAGCCAGGGGCTGGCCATTCAGTGGTTGGATTAGCCAAGATCTCCAGTGATAGTGTGAGGTAATCTCACTCATCCCTCTGTTAGTAACATTCTATGTATTGGATAGCCAGCAGGGCATCCAGAGATTGTATTCAGAAAAACTACTGCATAATAGTAAAACCTTCAACTGCTACATCAATTTTCCTGCATTGGGTTTGTCCGGGGACATTTGTCCAAAAATAACTATGTAGATGCGTGTGATGTTTATTTCTCTCCTGTGCTGTATTTAGTTTCCACAGTTTTATTTGGTGTAGGTGCAGTGTATGTATTTCAGTATTTGCTGTAGAAAATTGCAAGTAACTTCTAGACGCTGAGGTTGCAGTGCAGTTTTGTGTTGAGGAACTGCAGGAAGGATTTTCTGGGGTTTCAGCCAGGAGATTTCTCTCAAACTGTGAGGTATAGCTGCTAAGGAAATTCTCTGTTGGGTAGGCCAGTTTCGACACCCAGATTGTACTCTAATATTGCTTAATAAGAAAACCCTCAGATAGCTGCCCCAGTGTTCTCGCATTGGGTTTTTCCGGGGACATTGGTCCAAAAATAATGGTGTCATGTGGTGTGTTTGTTCTTGTTTCTTTTAGTTGCTGATCTGTAATATGTTGAGAATGCACTGGTGTTTATTTTCAGTATTTACTTTGTAAATAAATTGTTAAAGAAAAATAACAAGTAGGTAGGAATAAATCAGAAAAGGTGCATGAAGGGTTTCTAAACTAAGTAAATTTAGAAACTTCAACATTTTGGATATGCATTGTTTCTTATAATGCCCTTGTTTTCCACACCTCCAGTATACCTTTAAGACTTTTAATAGAGATTTAGATCTTCTTCTAGATTTAATTCTTCCACTCGATGGCTTATTTTTTTCTATCTTGGGAGCATTCTTACAGATAAGGCATCTATGTTCTAATTTTCCATGTTTTTCTGTCTCATTTGTTCTGATTACAAGTATGAGAATATTTCATCAAGTCTTAAAGTAGCTGCATTATTACCTGGCAACAATCAAACTATCCCACAAGCCTGGTAAAGAACACAACAAACTGATACACTTATCTCTCTTAATACTAATAGATAACACCTCACTTATCATAGTGTTGAAGGCGTTTAGATGCTCTGTCACCAAGTCTCCATCTTTCATTCATAGGTTTTCCAACTTCTTTTGTAGGGAAAATTTGTAATGTTCCAAAGTAGGGAAAAATAGTGCTATGCAAAGCGGGCAATAAAAATAACACCATAAAATGAAATCAGACCATCAAACCACAAAATTGGCAAGCAAACTGTGCTGTCTACTCATTTTATTAAATGGGAAGAGGTGTACAACAAGGTGCTGGAATGTGTGCACCTGGGCTTGCTCTAGGCAACCTAGCAAAAGCCCGAAATCAATGGAACACCCTCCTCAAATCTGCTGGTAATTCAGCCCAAGAGCTGCACTATTACTGCCCAAAAAGGTGGTGCTGCTTGAAATGATCAGCTATTAGAGCCTTCCTTGTTGCTCAAAAAATTATGGGAAATAAATGCCAACCTCTATGCAAGAAACCCAAAATAACCTACGAAGGGATTGGCTAAATGTGGACCTCGGAATTTTGGCCCAAATTCCCCTTGGCTCCTCTAGCTTCTGCCTGAGTTGGGACCCCTGTTTGATCCCTTAGATCTGCCCTGAAAATTCTATAAAATTAGGAGTGTGATCCTTGCCCAAAACCCAACAATAACCCAGAAAGTGTTTCCCTTGTTTCCAACCTTCAAAAATTGACCCTGCACAGCTTGGCCCTCCTCCAATTTCGAATTCTGTTGCTGTGACTGATCCTGTCAATCTCTGCTCTCCCAACTTTAGCAATCCTTCTCAAATGGCCCTCCAAATGATCTCCTAGCCTCCTAGCTCCAAACTCCCCTGGATGGTGCTGCCCCAAAGAGTCTCACTCCAATGACTACGCAGTCATGGAGGAGATGACGTAGTCCTGTGTGTGATGAAATGAGAGTTGCGTGTAGGATGGCCCTCTTGTCTGTAGCTGCCCTCTATACTCCTGAAAATGATGAAGGATGCTCCTGTCTTTCCAACTTCTTGGAGTGCCTCACGCTGTGACTGCGCAATCCTTGCGATGTTGTTACTTCCCCTGCTGCTGGTACTCGACTTACAGTTGCTGTAACTCGTCTCCCTGCGGCTACTACGAACTGAGGTGAAGAAGAGCTCTCTCCTAGGGCTGGCACTTGTAGTCCACCGAAGCAAGGGTTGAGATCTCCGCTTGGAGACACTCGTGTGCTGAACAACACATTAAGTCGGCTAAGCGGCTCGAGCAACTAAGATTGAGTTCAATATGTCAAAAGATAAGATGCTGAAATGAGGAGAGTTGCCTTCCTTATATAGATTTCGTGGAGCACTTTTCCCTCCATTGCAGTTCCCTCACTTAATCATCGATTTTGCCTCCATGCAAATCGAACTAGGGAATGCGTATTCTCCTAGTGTGGGTGGCCCCCACATACAAATTAACCACATCGAAATAACTTCTACTAAGTCTAGCCTCCTAATAAAATCGAATGGGCCCCATCACCTTCAAAATCAGCCCCAAAATATAGAAATTAATCTTGTTCCAAAATATTTTAGAAAAGGACATTACACAATTTGTTCACCAAGGACTTAGCTGATAGAAATGCCCTAACATTTTCGACAATGCCTCCACTGTAGCTTCTCTTGAAACTTTTAGTAATATTGAATCTAGGAGACACAACCTTACTGTGCCCTTTAACTTCTGATCCAACTTGGTCCAATCTTCTATTGATATCCCTATCGGTGCAATTCCCAGATCCAATGTGATCCATTGATCCTTGTCAATGAAAAGATCTTCTTTTTTGAGCTTTCATAGCCCAAAACTTTGCCCATTTAATTTCTCGATCTCTATCTTTGAAATGCTTGCCATTTCCTTTCACCACAAGAATTGATACCACTGATCTTACACTGAAACAAGGTTTTTTCAGGCCCAAGCCAAAACCCTTAGCCATAAAGGTGGCCCCTTGAAGCCAAACTACTCTGATACTGAATGTTGGTTTTAACACTGCACAGGTAATTGCTGCAAACAGATTGTTAATAAAAATAGAAACGACACATCAGCAGACACACATATAACACACAGATTTTATCCTTGAAACCTAAACCAGGAAAGCTAGAAAGGTTTTTTAGTATATTACATCTTTACATTGTTACAATAAAATATAAACCTTGAACCCGTTAACCTTGGATTATAATACAATAGTAGTTCCTTTGGCTTATAATACAATAGTAGTTCCTTCAGTGGAACTACATTACCATGGACCACAAAACCGCATGCCATTAAATTGCCAAAAGGCAAAAAACATACTGAGAAATACTGTTCAATAACAACCTCTTGATGTAAGCCTATCAATAAAAACCTATTGATGATTTTCACCCAGCTCTGCTTGGGGCCTTTTGGGCCTTTGTATAGGAGATAGTGCTCCTTGGCGGGAGGGCTCGCCCCCTGCAACACCTCCGAACAGGGGATACTGTTGCCCCCCTGTGACCAATGGTTGTGTCTGGCATGACAAATCACACGTGGGACTAGTCGTGCAAAGAATATAACACATACCCAACTTGCTAGTGATATTTATCGTTATTTGCATTGTGTAGGTTCCACATTTAGATATAAAGAGTTCATATAAACAATGATAAAATGGTCTTAGCTCTTGGAATTTTCCTATGGATTTTATAAGATCTTGTACTAGTCCACTAAGCAGTGGATGATGAGACAGTTGGTCCCTCCTCTTCCTCTTCAAGCATCGATACAGACATGTGACAGTGCGAGTTTCTTGTCTCAGTTTCTGGCTCTGGTCTTCATCTTCCCTTGAAGGAAATTTGTAATTGTACTTCAGTGTTAAAGTTTATGTTTAACCCCTCTTTCTATGTTTATAGTGTTCATGTTGTTCATATTGTCTTAACGGTTTAGTGTTTAGCCACTTCTTCATTCCCTAGGGTTCTTTCTAGCCTATCTTTTTACTATTCTGTTGGAGGTAATATTGAGTCCTATTGGCCTACTTTTGTCGTCTGTGGACATTAATATTTCATGGCTTTTTCTTCTTAAATAGAGTGCTTATCTTATCATCTTGATTCTTCGTTGACACCCCAATTTCCTGTAATCATAGCTATCTGAATGGGAGCACATTAGGGTATGACTTCCACATATTTTATATTATATCTGGCACAATGCACTTACAAATTGACAGTGATGAATTTCATTACTTCAATCAATTTTGGCTAAAAGTCTTCTGTACACTGTTTAAATAGTGTCCATCATCATGGTGGCTAAATGCTCCTCTTGAAGTTATAACTTCATAAATTTACTGTGGAATTATAATTTATGAAGTGTGTTGCAAACTTATGTATAGTCAAATATAGTAAATAGATCAACATCCATATAAATTCCTATTTCAGTCTACTTCTAGGGATGAAAGATCGTCTCTAAGTCATAACAGTCTTGTAGTACCTATAATTTTGACAGTATGCTGTAAAGATCAATATTTTAATTCTATGAATTTGGAGTTGATCAGTGACCCATCACATAAACGAGTATGAAAATGTTTTGGGTTAAAATTTTTTCTTCCTTTTTGTCAATACCGCTTGAAGTGAACTGAAATGGGCTCCAAAATAGAGATGTGATATTACAATGAATAGATGCAAACTGACATGAAGGGATGAACATAGTAAAATCATATAAGAACGTTTGCTAGCCTCTTTAAGCTAAATTCTAAATCCGAAATATTAAATACATCAATACACAAGTGAGCCCTGTAATAGCTGATTCATATAAGAAGCCCAAGTGTACTAATAGGAGCTCTCTGGCATTGGCCATACTGCAATTACCTATGCAAACTAGAGTTTGCATTACAATTATTAGTGCACATTGAAAAAGGAAATTTAAAAATAGTTACAATACAGTGAAATTTACTAGTGACTTAATATTCTAGTTCACATCTAGCTTAGAATTATACAACTTAGTATGATATAAGTCCATAGTGAGATGGTGATTTAAATGATGGTGAGTTTTTTCTGTGATAAAAGAAACCATTTCTTCCCAAATGAGCTTAATTGGTGCAAAAGGAAAGAACATTCATAGTTTTATCAACTTTCCTTTATGCTCTCCAGTGTACGAGAAGCCAATATCTTATGAAGAGCTAATATTCTTAAGAGGATTATACATAGCGAGAAGCATCAATAGCACATTGCCTGCTGATCATGGGATTGAAGTTCTTTTTCTCGTTAAGAATGCCATTAACTAAATTCAGTGGTATAGTTGCTTGGAGTGATAAGGATTTGAAAAAACATCATTTAGGTGTTCAGTACAAAATTTTGTTGTTTGAAATTGTTGCCACATAAATTGAATTACAGTTTTAACTATTACTTAATACTTGACTTGGGGAATAGGGGGGTTGTTACCCCCCCTTTATGAAGTTGCATGTATTGATTGTTTGATTTTGTAGATGTGTTGCAAACGAGAATAACAAAATCATATATTACCAAGGTACAAAATAAAGTTTTACATTTGAGTGTTCTACTTGGAAATTGAGCTGGTGATACTTATACCACAGGCTGGCAAATATATGCATTTAGGGTCATTCCCTTGGGCTTACCAAGTTTTCTAGTACCTTTTTCTATTTGATTGGAGGAGTTTTTAAAAGTAATTATGGTCTAATAGGTCGAGAATTTTCTCGTTGGTTGGATACTTAATGGGTTTTTCTAGGAGCATCGATATGAAATGAAACAAATTAGAAATGCAAAAATGTGCCTAAGTACTAATTAAAGCTAAATTTTGATGGCTTCTGAGAGTATAGTCAAGCAAATCTGTGACTAAGCTAGGTATGCTTACAAATTCAAATAAACTACAAATGATTCTAAAATATATAATGCTTTTAGACCTGAAGGATGCAATGATGTTCAGAGCTTTTTTAAGGGAAACCAGGCAATGGACAGAAAATCTAGGAACAAGGTTATGCTATTTCAAGTTGTTTCGTCCTGAAGGATCTTTACAACATGCCCAAAAGCTGGATAATCTGGTGCAAGGTCCAAAGTGAACCTGAAGTCTTTACGTTGTGTTGTTGGTGAGAGTCGAGACTTGCCCAGGTGGAAGCTACATTAGTACCTCACTTTGACTGGTTGAGCAAGCCACTGTTGACAATGGTGTTTGTAGTTATAATTGGCTGTTATCTGATTTATAATTTGTTATTTGAGTCACGGCATTCTTTTTATTGAGATGAATTGTCGAGTTTCTTCTGCAGCCTTACTTCTTTCTCTAGCAAAATATTTTCTTATTGCAGATTCAGTCCATTATTCTGTTATGGGCTGAATGGTGTTCTGCTGTGAAATGTGTGTTATTTTATAAACATAGTGTTTTAATTATGAGCAAGTGTGGAAATCCTTTGCTAAATTGAATCCCTAATTCTATGCCAGATTTAATTGCTGTTGTGAGAAAATGTTGGTATTATTAAATGAAATCAAGGAAAAAACTAACCGACTAATTGTAGTGCATGCAATGAAGGTTTTTGATCCAGTTTACTTAAATATGTAGTGTTTTAAGTTGAGACGATGATCTGCATAAACATTGAAACAAGAAACTGGTGGTGGCATGTTGAAATTGGTTTGGATTGGTATTGTATTCTACTAAACCAGCCACAACTCCTGCATATATATTTGTAACATCTGGTGGTGCACCTCATAGTCAGGCTGTACCTCTCCGATTATTATACATAGAATGTGCAGTAATGGTGGACAACAATTCCATGAAGAAAGCTACAACTGAGGTAGGGCTGTCAGCCTGTCTGAAATTGCATTTATTATTAGTGTTTGCTTTTCCAAGACAAGATTGGATATTTAACTGGATGTATCTCAAAAGGCAATTGTTTTCTCTTCGAAATAGATAATCTTTATTGTAGATCCTCCTGAAATGCTCAATTTTTCTAGCCCTCACATGATTACTACATGAGGAGAAAGATTCTCTTGCAGGAAGTAATTTTACTTTGTATATGCATCCGGTAGTATACTGCTTTACCTATTGTATTGAGAAATATTATTTTTTTCTTATGATCATATCACAGTGTGGTTGTATTATATACAGGGAGGCTAGGGTCTACTAATCCCAACCCCGTAGGAACATAAAACGGTAGTAATAGGTATTCTAGTGTTGCATCAACAAATGTTGTTTAGTTGCAAGCATTACGGATATTCAAGTTTTATCAGGTTTGTACTGCTCAATTAGGCATCCATTTTACAACAGTCTAAAATCCTCATTGATAAATGTATTTTTGCCAGTGATTTACTTTGCCCAGATAATTTATATTGCACTACAATATTGACACTGTCATGGATGGCTACCGAAAATGTACTCTTAGTTAAGTTATAGTTGATTTAACACTTTTGATAGGATAAAAAAATGTAGATAATTTTTGTAGCATCTAACGGGAAAGAAAGAAGCCTTTGGATAAAATCCTTTTATTGATAAAGCTGAACTTGAAAAATTGATGTGTTATATCTATTTACATAATTGACAAAAGTTCATAAATGGTGCAAAACAGAATGACTCTACACAAATACTTGAAAAGTTGCATTATAAAAAAATAAGTGGGAAGGCACTTGTAGAATGTTCCTTTTTCCCAAGGAAAGAAATCAGCCCTCCTGTCAGCTCGAGTGCTAGTCTGCTAGAGGTTGCTGGTACCAAGCCAGCCCACAGGTATACTTAAGAGTTCACAGGGCTTGAGGCCAACATAACAATATTCATAGGCATGAAGCCATTACAACAATATTTATTAAGGTATTATAGCTCATCATGTCACTAGCAGGGATTTGAAATTGGGTGTGGAAGATAACAACCATTCTGTCCAACCACCCAAGATAACCCCAATTGACACTTATAGAATATTCCTATCTCTTCTAACATTGCAAATAACATTTTTATTAAGTTTTTGGGTTAATTGATGTGTACATTTATTACCTTCTAGAAAGATGGTTGTATTGTAAGCACTTTGTTAGTTGCTAGTCTCAGGGCATTAGTTGGTTTGGTTGCCATTAAATCAGTTTAAGTCTAGAAGGGTCTAACTAGGCCCATTGAATCTAGTAGTGCAACTACTTAGCTATTTTATAGATGTGTTTGTCCTTAAATTAGAATCAAATTTGGGGAGGTTATTTAGGGTTATGAGGGTCTGGGTTGGTTTGCATGGATTTTGTCCTTGGCTCCCTCACACTGAGTCCTTGTCTATTCTCATTGAATCGAACCTTAGATGGTCCTGAAAATTTTTGTACTTAGGCACAAGCTAAGTCATCGTGTTCGACGTGTTGAAATATGTAACTAGGTTTGGTCTTCGTAATGACATATGTAATCATGATTTTATGTAAAGAGAAAATGAATTTATTATTATTATTATTCTTGAGGCATGGTTTTCATGCTTAAGGGAAATTTATTTTTAGGTCAAGCACCCATTGAGTGCTTCTAGGGCTTGTCATTTAGTCTACAAGTCAATTGAGTCATTGTCATGTATTGAAGAGCCTTTTAGGCATGTTACATATTGTAAAGAAAATTTATTTGAGTCAAAAATAGAGTCAAAGACCCTCCAAGACCTTGTCAAACAAGTAGCAACAAGTCAGCCTACATGAAGGGACAAGTCGGCCTAAAGATAGCAATTCGTACCCCTCAAAAGCCTATATATAAGAAGGAACTTGACCTCATTTGAAAACACTCAAGAAAGTTTGATTTCCTCAAGATAGAAGCTGGAAAAGGACGAAAAAGAAGAAGAAGTGCAAGATCGAAGTTTTGGGCCTCTCTCTCTCTCATGTTAGGGTTTCTATAGTTGATGGGCAAGTCGAAGTGCTGGATGGTTATTGGGGTCGAAGTTGCAGAAGAATCTGCTTGGTTGAAGTTCCAAGAGAAACTGCTGGGTTGAAGTTCTAGAAGAAACTGCTGGGTTGAAGTTGCAAAAGAATTTGTTGGGTCAAAGTTCCAAAAGAAACTTCTGGCTCGAAGTTCCACAAGAAACTGTTGGGGTTGAAGTTGCTGGAAGGAACACTCATTAAAGAGGAAAGGTTTGACTTGGTCTTGGTCAATGGTCATAGGTCTTGGAATTCGTCAATTGAAGTTCTATAAGAAGAGAAGAATTCTTGTGGGTTTTCCTCTCAGTTGGAGAGGTTTTGGCCCTGGCTGATTGCCTATATCCTGTGTCCTCTTGTCTTATTGTTCTTTATAGTTTGGTAGCTGTTTGTTGAAAAGAACACTAAACATAATCAAGAAAAAGAAGAAGCTAATTAAGTAAAGTAAAATACATCACAAACAATTATCAAAGTAAGAGAAATCACCTAACTTGTTGCCCTTAGATTTCTCAACACGACGAACTTTATTATGAAGTTCGAAGTTTGCCGAACTTCATCTGACACCAAATTTGTTCGGTCTTGTTCGATTAAGTTCGACGGACTTCAATGTGTTTAATCGGAATTTTGATTTGTGAATAGATAACCTCTGTCAATATTCACTTCATTCGTTTTATATTTGATATTAGATCGTTTATTTCGATTATATTGACTTCAATCCCTTTTATATTTGGTCCTAGATCATTTGATAAGTTACGTGCATGGTGATTTTACACAGAATCTAAGCTAGGTGTCTCACACAAAATTTAAGTTGGCCATTCTCTGTGTTACATGTTATTGGTTTTGAAATTATGTTACTGTTTTTGAATTTAATGCCATATTGAATTTATATATATAAAAAAAATTAAATTCAATATGGCATTAATATTTTTATTTATTTTTTATTTTTTATTTTTATTTTTATTTATTTAATTGAATTTGTAGTATGTCAAAAAAATGCTGAATCTTATGGCCAAAATTTCAACTGTCAAATTTAATTCGAATTTTAAAGTCGCCAAACTTGAACACAAACACGAACACGAATGCGGTGGCTTAGGGCACAAGGTTGGTAAGGGAGCCTTAAATGGCTACTCTCCCACATGATTGTTGTCTCTGGGATAAGGCTAGTAAATGAGCCTTATTAGTGGATCAACGGATTCGACTGCCACTCTTTGTTGGGAGTAAAATTTTTGGTGCAAGTGACAATGATGTTGTCTCTAAAGGATTTGAGAAATTTCATACTGAAGGTTATCACAAATATGATCCCAAGGAAACCCTGATTGACATTTTATATTTGAATATGATCATGTTTGTAATATTTTCTATGCATAATTTAGCAAAGGGGCATGACAGGTACCATTGCATAACTCTTTACTCGTCGCTGGAGATCACCTCTAGCCCATCATGAAAGTGAAGAGTTTGGTCCTTTAAAGCCTTGTCATTGCTTTAGTCTATTGGCATATCCATCAAACATCTAACCCATTCTATTATTGTTTGGATTCTCTTGGATACCTTCTTCATCTCCATGAGAATATTAACAGGGCAAACCAAGGATGATGCTCATCAAGAGTACATATGGGCTACTTCGATCTCCCCTTCCCAGATTCTTTGTCCTAAGATGGCCTTCTCTTTGAGCATTTTCTATAGTTGAGGTATGGTCTTATTTTAAGCCTCGAGTCGACTTGACATCAATAGTTTCATGGTCTTAAAGGTAGGATCCCTCACCTAACCCTAGTCAAGAAGGTTGTAGCTATTAAGTCAGGTAAAGGTTATCTCCGATCTAAGACTCTCATATCTACCTACATGAGTGAAGGAAGGTTGTAGCTATTAGGTCAGGGTTAGGTTCCCACTTAAACAATTTAGGGAAGGCTTTGGCCAATGCCATGTTGATTATGAGCATTGTATCCCATGAGAGGAGAGGGTGTGTTAGCATGGAGAGAAGAAGATAGAAGAGAGAAAAGTAGGTGCAAAATTTGCCCTACTAGAATTCTGAAAATTTAATAGGTGCCTTGTACTTTGGGCCACGGGGTCTTCGTTTCTGCGAGGTAACAACCCACTTTGATACTATTAGTGTTTGTGAACCTATGATGTTAATCTCACTTGATTTTGTGAGTGGTGTTAGATGTTTTCTCCTAGGTACCACTGCCATCTCTTGAGGGATTTTATGATGTTTCTTCAACACTTTAGAGAGGACGTGCAACCCCATTGGGCACTTTGACTTAGCACATTGACCACTTTTTGAGGATTGTTGACATTGGGATGCCTTCGTCACAATTGATTACACTCTTCACTCGAGGATTTGAGATGCCGCACAACTGAGCCAAAACATTTTCTTAGAGAGTTGACGTACCCTAGAGATGATAGGATGCCCCCAGGTTGGCATTGCACCTTCTTGATGGATGTTGGCATGTTTCTGAGTTGATTTGATGACGATGATGTCTTGACTCTTGAGACCCCTCTAGAGGGGATGGTACATTGCTTTGCATGATGATGTCATGCCACAACTCCATGAAATGCTCTTAATGTGGCATGGATTGATGAGGCAGACTTATTTTGATGATGATGTCTTGGTGGAGTCTTGCTTGATGATTAGACATTTTTTGATGAGGAGATGTGACTTTTGGGATGAGATGCACCCCCTTGAGTCATCCATGGAACATTTTGATGAGAGAGACAACTTTTGGAGGATGATGCCACCCCTGGAGTAATTTAGCTCACCAATGTGGGTAAAAAGAGGTTTTTTTTTATGTCTATTCATTGCGATAACTGTCTTTGGGGATTGGCTTGTGACTATCCAACTTGTAATCATATATAATATTAGTTTTAGGGCTTTTAGTAGTGTTCCATGGTTATGTGTCCACTAGGGTGGGGTCACGTTCCCCATGTTTCCCATGCTCCCAAGACATGGGGATGCCTCAAGAAATGTTTCCCAGTGTCCTCGTCTTGGGGAAACATAGGGAAATGTAGGGGGAAATGTTTTCCCAATGTGGAGGACTCATTTTCCCAAAATGGGTGCTTGTGGGTGTTCCACCTCAAGAAAGAGGGTTTCTAGGTGCCTCCCTTGAATTTTTCATGAAAACTATAATTTATGAGTAGGGAAGCCTAATATTCGAACCCAGGGCCCTACTAATGCTATGTAATTAATGGTAATGCTAAATTCTTAAAGTAAAAGTGATATTAAATTTTTAAATTTATCATTGATTGTTTAAGGATGTTTGATAGTGGTTCTAACCTAGTTGAATTTCATATGGAGAGAGTAGAACTTTAGATCCCATTCAAAATCTAGCAGTCTTAAAAGTTTTCAAGATTTCAGGACTAGGGGGATTTCAACGTTTCCATTGGATTCTATTATGTATGAGTTTATGGATCTAGCATTTAATCAAGAACACCAAGCCCTCTATATACTTTGATGTTGGTGGTATTGAATGTTGAACTCTGTAATGACCCTACTAAAAATGTACCCATCATTCACACAATATTGATTTGGCATATTAAGCTTTTTCTATCCTATTTTAATTCTTAAAGAGTGATATTGATGATGAGGATTCCAATATAGGCAATGATTTTGATATGTAGGTATTTGTTGTAGTATGATTTCTTTTGGACTATAGATGCCATATAGAGCCTTGTTGATGTATTTTTGGTTCAAAAATGGATTGCACTGGGTGCTAATTTGGTTATGTGCACCCTTGCTATATATGTGAGAAACATTGCATATTTGTGTATAATGGTTTAAAATCTCGTTTAATATAGATGCACATGAATATTTATGTATTTCTTCTCAAAATTTGAATATTTATGTATTTTTTGGTCGACCAATTTTTTGGTTTGGTTTTTTTTTGGTTCTCAGTTTTAGGATCAACCAGTTTGATGTACTTTTGATAACATTGGTTCATTTTCAATTTTAGCTTGAGTCTTGAGTCTAGATACTGATGACGTTAGATTGTGTTTTTGACTCGTCACTCTTTACTAATTTTGAGTTTGAGTAATTTCAATTTATTATTCTAGTCAAACTTTAGTATTTACTATTTTTCTTAGTACTAAATCCTATGTTGCCAAGAAACGTGGGTTCGGGAAGGGACAGGTACGTCATTTTTTGAAATAGGGTACGTGGGTTCGTTAGGGGTATATTATAATTTATATATATAATATATAAATACTATATTTATAAATTATAATAGATATGAATTTGTATATTTTTCAACTTTAAACAAGAAAACTAAAATATATATGATTTAAACTTTAAATATTTAAACATGCACGTCATTGAACATTGAACATTCACAATGAAATTTCAAAATTTCTTGTTTGATATCAAGTGCAAATTGGAGTTTACATATTAATAAGAATCATGATATATGGCCATTGTCATACTATATTCAAAATTTGCTTTAAGGCATCTCCAAACAAGAACTAGGAAATTTTAAAATGCTAAAATAGAAATAGCTAATCGTGAAAAGTGGCTTCCTCAAGCCATGTCATCAACATCCATGTCATCAGCATCACTCAGATCTTCAGTTAGCATGCTCTCTAGGTAGGAATCGCTCTCATCTTGAGGCTCCTACTCATCCATAGCAACTGGAGGTAGCTCAATAAGGCCATCTGGTTGTATCTCCTCGTCCACACACATAACATCATCTGTGTATTGGTCCCATCTCTTGAAAGGACCCTCCTTGTACCTAGGGTCTTTTCGAGATATGAGACGAAGTGTGCTATGAATGTACACTAAGTTCTCTGCCTTCTTTGAGCCCAACCTATTTCTCTTTACTGAATGGATAAAGGCATAAGTACTCCAATTCCTCTTGCAAGATGAAGAACTAGCTACCTAGAATATTAGGGGAACCCCATTAAATTAATTAAAAATTTAAAAACAAAAACTAAAATGAACCCCAAAGAACCCGATTTTGGGGTTCCAAGTACCCATCATCAGGGTTATCTGTACCCGTCAAGACAAAAGAACTGAATTTTTTTTAATGGAGAACTCGGTTCTTCATAGAAGAACCAGGTTCTTATGGGTTCTTCTCAGAAGCACCCGTACCCGAATTCGGTACTTGGGGACGAGAACCCAGGACGGGTTCCAGAACCCCACCCCTGGGCTCGCGAACCCATGCAACATAGACTAAATCACTTCTAGAAAAATGAATGACGAATTTAAATCAATATAGATTCTAAAATGATGAATGATGAATTTCAATCAATGTACATTCTAGAATAATGAATGATGAATTTCAATCAATTTAGATTCTAGAATAATGAATGATTAATGTAAATCAATGTATACAATATTTTGCTATTTCTATTTCATTGAATTATTTATGATATATGAATCAATGTATTTCATCATATTGAATTTGAATTTGAGTCATCTCTCTCTCTCTCTCTCTCCCTCCGTGTATATATAGTATTCAAAACCGATCGGTTCAAACCAAAAACTTGTCAAATTGACCGGTTCATTGCCTGAAGGTTTTTTGATTTGCACAAGCTACGCTTTTCTTTAACTAGGCATAGACAGATTGGTTTATGACAAAACCAACCGGTTTTTCCATAATGTATTGTCCCCTATGAATTGAGGACAAATGGGCCTCATTAGCATATCCATCCCCATAGGCTATAATCCACTTAAAAGGGGAAAAAACCCCAAAATACCCATTGCTGGGCCTAAAAAACCCAAAGTTGGGGTTTGGAGTAAGGTTTACTCAATCAATTAAGGAAGATGAAGCCCTTTAGGAAATCTATAAATAAAGAAGGATTGAGTTCATTTTGGATCATCATTGTGGATCATCTTATTTTGTTTGTGAGCATTAGCTCTAAGGGTTTTAAGTCCCCTTCCTAATTTGTCAATTTCGGTGGTGAAAGATTCCACCCTAGTTGACACTTCTCCACTCTTTGCTTTGCACATTAATATCTTGAAGGAGGACGTGTTTCTGAGATAAATTTTCTGTTCTTTGGGACAAGGGTTTTTGGTTGGCAACAATTTTTTAGGGTTTTGGTTTTAAACAGGTGCCCAATCAAGAATAAGTGAGGTCTTCCTAACCTGCGAATCATCTTGTGGACGAAGTCTGTGTAAGGAAAAAAAAAATGAATAATTTGTCTATGGTAAACACTTGGATCGTAGGTGCTTTCCTGACCTATAGGAGCCCCTTGAATAAGCGAAGCTTCCTTAGCAGAAGTTGACTCTTAAACAAGGTACTTAAAGCCCACAAACATTCTTGTCCTGAATCAAAATCGTTCTGGAACCTTGAGCTCAATCCTCATAGAGAAACAAATCTTTTGTGCACAAAAACCCTAGCATCGAACCAGTCACATCTAGTTGCCTAGCGAGGATTCCTATCTATGGTAGCACTTGAACAAGTGCGGTTTTGCTATGACTGCGGGGTTAATACGGAGCCAATCAGAGCTACGAAGTAGTTAAGGCACTGTAATTGTAGGAGAGTAAGTGTACTAGACCTCTATCTGCAACATAATTGTTCATCGAATGAAGAATTGGTAGCATCGTTGAGGCGATCTGCAGCCAGAATCGTGACGTCTGAAGTTGAGCTGGAAATACGAGGTAGGTACAATCATAGCCGAAAACGGGGTGCGAGCATGACAACATATTCCGGAGGGAATAACGAAGGAAAGGCATTCATTTAAAGGAATACCGAAGAGCTGAGGATATTGGCGTGGTCAAAGGACAACGCCCTCCATAATATCGACGTGGTCAACAGACAACGCCCTCCATAATATCGACATGGACAAAGGCATGCTACCATGTTCGAAGTTTGAATCTTGGATATATTTTTGGTTTGGCTGTAATCAAAGGCATGCTTTCGAATTTGGTTCTTTGGTATATTTTGATTTTGGGACTTAATGTGGTGGGGTCTGTTGGACTACGCTTTATTAATTGAATTATTGGGAATTATTAAATGTTTTATTTACTACATCGTTGGAAGGACCTAGCATTGTCTCACTGAAAGGAAAATTACTATATTAAAGTGCATTGTCATAGTCAAGGGAGAAGTCTTATTATTACAGGAAACCCTAAAAAATTGCCTTAGCATACTATAGTGGTGTTAGAGCGCTGGACTCCTATCACCCTGTGAGTTTTGTGAATGTTTTTGGGAGATACAAGTAACATTACAGTCAGGAAAAATAAGGGTAATCACAGGGCAGTCATGGAAGGTAAGGAGGAACGAAGAGATCCAGACACCAGGGATCTCTTACATGTACTAATACATGGGTGAACGAAAATATCAAATTTGATATTTCAAGGGCAGCAACAAGGACAACAGTTAATGAAAATAGTGGCTCAAGGTCAACAACAACTTGCTCAACTAATGACTCATCTCATAGGGAATGAAAGTGTTGCTTGCAACAACGTAACTAACATGGAGGGGAATGGGAGTTAAAACCTTGGTCCTCCTAACACCAGGGGAACCAACAGAAGGAATCACCGACCGTTGCATCCTCAATTCACAAATAATCAAGTTACGACGAACCAAGAAACTGTTGAACCAAATAGATTGTTGGATGATTACTTTCGAGAATATGCAGCATTAGAAGAGACCTCGCCAACTACCATAACCTTCAATGAATACAATAATTTCAGATTTAGAAACAAACTGAGGGGACAACCTAATTTTGATCTAATACACAAGGTAAGTAAACTTTTCCTCCCCTCATTTGATGGATCATCTAAATGTATAGGTAGAGGTTGGGTGCAAAAATTGGACACCTACTTCAGGCTCAACCCTATGGCAGAAGCAGACGTGATTCAATTTTCCACATTGCATCTAGAAGGGGAAGCACATGAATTGTGGTATCATGGTCTAGTAACATTAACCCATGTGAACATTATTTCTTATGAATATTTTACGCAAAGGATGATAGAAAGATTTGACTAGAAAAACCTAGACATCCACTTCAGAGAACTAATGCTTCTCAAGCAAATGGGATCACATGAAGGGTTCATTTTTGAATTTGAACGAATTGCTATCATGGTAACAGATATATTCGAAGAAAGAATAGTCATGCTTTTTATGAAAGCTTTATTAGAACCACTACAGTGCTGAGTAAAAGCATTCAACCCCATGACCCTTCAAGAGGCTATCAAGAAGACTCATGATATGGGGAATGCCACAGTAACATCTAAAGCTCCTCCCAAACCTTTCATTCCTCCAAAAGATAAGGAGAAGAAGGCCCCTCAACATGATTGGCCCAAAAGGGACAGGTTAGATGAGGAAACTCGAAGCAAACTAAGGAGGAAAAAGCTATGTTTTACTTGCAGGGAACCATGGGAACCTAGATATCGCTGTTTAGGAAAGGGGAAGATTCACTACATCAAAGTGCTCTTTGATGATAAAGAAGAAGAAGAGGCTACCCCAGGTATTGAAGAAGAGGCACCACAAAAGGAAGCAAAAGAAGAAGAAAAACCTAGCAACTCCAAGGAAGAACCACCAAAAGAAACAAAGGGAGAAGAAAAAGCCAGCGAAGAGAGGAAGTCTCGTCCCCAAGTCAAGATTGCAACCCTTTCAGGTACACCCAAGTATTACACCTTTAGGGTTAGGGAGTTGTCAAGGGACAACGCATCACAACACTAATTGATGGAGGAGCCACACAATTTCATTGATGCAACACTAGTGGCCAAAAGAGGACTTCCCACTGAAGAATTCGAAGGCCTGGATGTAATAGTTGCAGATGGATACAACTTGGATTGCACTCAAATGATCCTAGGTTTGAGCGTAACTCTCAGTAACTATACTTTTACTAGTGATTTCTATGTAATAGATCTTGCAGATCTCAATATGGTATTAGGGGTTCAATGGTTGTATTTGTTGGGCAAGCACACAATGGACTACCAAGCACTAGAGATGGAATTTAAAGCACCAAATGGCAGTAGGGTAGTCTTGAGAGGCATGGCAAATGGCAACCCACAGGTCATTTAAGCTAGGAGGATGGAAGCCCTATTCAGGCGTGGAGATATAGCATACGCAATTGAATGCAGGGTGATGAGCCAAGAGACCCCTGACCGTGACAAACCGCAATACAAGATAGATATTCAATAGGTATTGGACAAGTATGCCCCAGTGTTTGGTGATATTGTGCCAGGATTACCTCCTAAAGAGAGGATTCAAGCACACTATATAACCGGAAGAGGGAGCTAAGCCTGTGATCACCATGCCCCACCGACACCCAATGAAATTCAAGGATGACATAGAAATGATCGTCCAAGAATTGTTAGAAATGGGCCACATCAGACCTAGCTTGAGTCCATTCACCTCATCCGTGGTCTTGGTAAAGAAGAAGGATGGCACATGGAGAATGTGCATTGATTACTGAGCGCTCAACAAGAAAACTGTCAAAAACAAGTAACCTATCCCTGGGACCGATGAATTACTAGACAAACTTCATGGAGCAGTTTACTTTTCAAAGATTGATTTATGATTAAGGTACCATCAAATCCGAGTTCAAGAAGAGGATGTGCCGAAAACAACATTCCGATGCCATTATGGACATTTTGAATTTTTGGTCATGCCGTTTGGGCTAACCAACACCCCTGCCACTTTCCAATCCTGTATGAACAATATCTTTAACAAGCAACTAAGAAAGTTTTTATTAGTGTTCTTTGACGACCTTCTCATTTACAACAAAACATGGGATGATCATCTAAAGCATTTGGATACAATTTTGAGCATTATGCAGGAGTAGTCTCTCTATGCCAAAGCGTCAAAATGCAAGTTTAGTTTGATAGGGATTCATTAGACATAATCAGTGCAAAGGGAGTACAAGTTCATCAAGAAAAGATACAAGAAATATTGGACTAGTCCACACCCAAAACCCTAACAAAATTATGAGGGTTCCTTGGGATCTATAGGTACTATTGATGGTTCGTTAAGGGTTTCTCTTAGTTAAGTGCACCTTTGACAGGCTTAACTAAAAAGGGAGTGTTCAAGTGGACAAAAGAATTTGACAAGACGTTTAACAAGTTCAAAGAAATAATGAGCTCATGTCCAGTCTTGGTTCTTCCCAACTTTGGTCAACCATTCATGTTAGAGTGCGATGCGTCAAGGGAAGGAATAAGGGCTGTCTTAATGCAAAAGGGTCACCCTATCGCATTCGACAGTCTGAAGCTTCAAGACACAGAGAAGCTTTTCTCCATATATGAAAAAGATACTGGCTATCATGCATGCTTTGGCAAAGTTCAAGCAGTATTTGGTAGGAAACAGGTTCATAGTTAGGACAAATCACAACAACTTGTGTCATTTCCTGGGGCAAAAGGACCTAAACGAGCAACAACAAAAATGGGTAAGCAAGATCCAAGCTTATGATTTTGATATTGAGTATGTGAAGGGAAAGAAGAATGTTGTGGCTAATGCACTTTCCAGGAAACCAACAACATGTGCTCTCATGGAACTCACAAAAGATTGGAAGGCACACCTCTCAACAAAGTATGCCAAGAACCAATTTGCCTGGGCACTAATTGACAAGATCATCCATGATGACAGGGACAAAAATAATTGATATGGTCATTTATTATAAAGGCATGATATACTTGGTTCTTGAATCTACCCTCAAGAAAAAGATTTTGAAGGTTACACATGATATTCCTTCAGCTGGGCATCAGGGATTCTTCAAGACATATCGACAAATTCGGGAACGATTCTTGTGGAAAGGGCTCAAGGAAGATGTGATGAAATACATCAAGGAATGCATGACATGCCAACAGAATAAGGTTGAGCATACACATCCTGCAGGTCTTCTCCAACCTCTACCAATCCTAGAACAAAAATGGGAGAGCATCTCGATGGATTTCATCACAAGGTTACCCAAAGTGCAAGGGAAGGACTGCATCTACATGGTGGTAGACAGGCTGACTAAATTCACACACTTCTTTGCCATCTCAGCTAATTACTCGGCCAAACAAGTGGCAGAACTGTTTTTCAAAGAAGTCTTTAGACTGCATGGGTTGCCAAAGAATATAGTCAGTGATCGTGACAGTAGATTTATGGGCGCATTTTGGCAGGAGATTTTCAAGCTAGTGGGAACTAAATTGACCCCTAGCACTAGCTATCACCCTCAAATTGACGGTCAGACAAAAATTGTGAATAAGTGGATTGAGGGGTACCTACGCAACTATGTGACAGGTCAGCAAAAGGCATGGATTAAGTGGTTGTACCTTGGGGAGCATTGCTACAACACCACCTACCACTTATCCATTGGGATGACACCCTTATGGATATGATGCACTGTCCTTCATCAATAGAATTTTTGGAGACAACAAGGCACCTCTTGCCAAAGACTGGATACAGGAGAGTCAAGACATTCTCAGGGTACTCAAGGAAAACATACAGGTTGCTCAAAATCGACAAAAGTTGTACATAGACCAACATCGAATAGAGCGTACTTTTTAGGTAGGAGATATTGTTTTCTTGCGAATGCGCCATATAGACGGTCCACACTAAAGAAGAGTGGGGCAAAAAAATTTAAGCCGATATTTTATGGGCCTTACAAAGTTGTCCGTAGAGTGGGCGAAGTGGCATATGAGTTGGAGCTACTGAGTGATAGCAGAATCCACAATGTATTCCATGTGTCTTGCCTCAAAAGTTTGTGGGTCAATAGGTCACCACCTCTGTCGAACTGCCACCATTAGATGAAGAGGGGCAACTAGAACTGATTCCAGAAATGATCATGGCCGTGCGAGAAAATAAGTTAAGAGGAAGAGTAATTCTGGAATATCTTATCAGATGTAAAAATTTACTAGAGGAGGACGCGACGTTGGAAAGAGAACGAATTTTGTTTTGTAGCACCCGAACTTGCAATTGCTTGAGGGCAAACAATTTTAGGCAGGGGGGACTGTATAGTCCCCTACGAATTGAGGATAAATGGGACTCATTAGCCTATCCATACCTGTAGTCTATAGTCCACCTAAAAGGGTAAAAAACCCCAAAATACTCATTGCTGGGCAAGTTTTGGGGCAGCTGGGCTTAGAAAACCTGAAGCTAGGGTTTGGAGTAAGGTTTACTCAATCTCTTAAGGAAGACGAAGCCCTCTAGGAAATCTATAAATAAAGAAGGATTGAGTTCATTTTGGATCTGTTATCACTTGGAATTTTACCCGGTTGTGTAAAGGCGAACCCCGAGGTAACATTGAACGAGTGTTGGAGATCGGAAGCTAGCCCTTCCAATCTAGAGAGGGTTCTCTTTTATAACTCAGTCACCCAGTGTCACCTCACTTACTGGTTATTTAATCAGTACAATGGCTAGATCTTTTGTAAGGGTGGGTTTCAAATGACTGGTAGGGCAGAGAGGTATGTCCATTAGGCATGGAGTCAAACAGGCTGAGATTTAATGCAAACTGACAAGAAACCGGTTAAGGGAGTAAGAAAATATCAGAGGCAAGGTAGATACAGCTTCCTTAGACACTTAGAGCATGAAAAGATGCAGGTTGATAAGAGGAGACAAACCACCAGGGCAGAGCATCTAGCAAAGGATTAATTCTACACTGATTTTAGATAGAAAGCTGACAAGTATTTGAATACTACGAAAAAGGGCATCAGAGATGAATTCTAATTCATTTACCCTTACTCAAATACTGAAGATAAACATCAAATGAATTGCTTCAAAGGAACACATTCACATATAAAAAATACAGACTAGGAAAACATATCACATGAATCTCTGACATGACAAACTTCAATACTCCAGTCTTGAACAACTTTTATTAATGTCAATCAAAGTCAAAGTCTGATACACAGAACTCCAGGGCCCTTCCTTAGATCCCAACCCTTTTTCTATCACAACTGATAGAATATATAGACCCATACATTATCCTATCTGTCTTTAATTTTTGGGAAACAAAATCGATTAAAATACAAATAAATCTGGAAAAGATTGCAAGTGTCTCGAATTGCTCAAGGTGATAAAGTTGAATATATTCAGATCCTGGAATGCTGCTATCTTGACAAGTGTTAATATTTCAACACTGTTTTTCTACTTGTGATCTGCAAACTATCTCCAGCTGCTGATTTCATACCTCGAAGGTCTGCTACCTAATCTTTTGTTCACTGATTTTATGCCTTTGAATCTGGAACAAATTGCTTTGACTGTTGACTTTTAGCTGTTAGGTGTTCTTTTGATTGATGACTGAGTGCTGATTTTGCACTTTAATTGCTGATTTTGTTGCTAAAAAATTTGCTCCTTTGTAATCTCAGCAACCATTTAGCTCGATTCACTTAGATTATGGTGTTGATTGCTATGTTAGTGATTGGAGGAAACAATCTTGTCACATGTTATTTCCTCTTCAGAATCTTGCAATTGAAGGAAAATAGCTCCAACAACTTCACTAGCCCTTGGAGTAGGTACTCCAATTAATGATTCACTTTCAAAGCCCAGTTTAATGCTTGAACCAATTAGTTTAGCACACTGCTCTGGAAAATTGACATAACAAGGGTCCTTGTAGCCATTTCTTTAGGTGAAGAAAGCTGGAGACTTATCACTATCATTTCCCACAACAGTTACCCCCATTGTCTCCAAGTATTCAAGAGTTCTTGGAAAGTTCAAAATTGACTTTTCACCAACACAAATCACTGCTACTGAAGTTCTTCCAAACTTAATTAAAACAGAGGAAACATTTATTGTGCTATCTCCATTTCAATTAACTCCCCAATAATGCTTACAAATCCCGTAATCTTGAATAACAAACAAAATAGATGTAATATCCCTGAGGAAAATTAACAGTAAATATGCAAAGCAAACATAGATAAGAACACCATAAACAGTGACCACACAATCAGGCCATAAAACTGCACCAAAAACTGCGCTGCTGAGCTCTTTTATTAATAAATATGGGTGTACAATAAGGTGCTGGAAGGAATGCACCTAGGCTTTCTCAAGGCAAGCTAGCAAAGCCCCAAATGACAAATATGACACTCTCCTTTGATCTGTTGCTATGCTGCTCAAGCTCTGCGCTGAAGATGCATAGAAATACACTGCTGGCTGAATGGATCTGATGCTAGGGCCCTCTCTGGTGCTCAGAAAATTCTGTGAAATTAATCCCAGCCTCTCCACCAAATACCCAGAATAACCCACGAAGGATTTGGCCAATGCTTGACTTCGGAAATTCAACCCTATTTCCCCTCAATGGCTCAACTGCTGGGTAATTCGACCCACCTGTAAATTTTGCTGCAACAGGCCTCCAAAGTGGCTGCAATAATCATCAAAATGCTTCACCAGCCTTCACTCCAAGTTTCAGCCTAAAACACAACTCACTCCTCCACCTCCCGGAGTGCTCCCACAAAGAATTGCACAATTCCTGCGCTGCTGTAGCTGTGCTCCTCTCCCAGGAAATCGAGCCTCCTACTGGTAGTGTGATAAAGGCAAGGTGAAACTCCCTCCTTGCGCTGGCACTCGAAGTCCACCGAAGCAAGCCCTGAGATCTCCGCTCGTAGATACCGTGTGCTAAACAACACTTACAGACTTGGCTTCAGCTCAAGTGTGCTCTTGTCATAGACAATTTTGCAAATGATGAATGAATAAGCAAATGAGTGTTCCCTCCTCCTTTTGTCAAGATGCCTCCAAAATGCCCTTGTGGGACCCTCTCGAACTTCCCACACCAAATCTGCTCCAATGAGAGCTTACTTCCCATGTGGGATCAAAATCTCATGTGGTGGCCCCAGGCTCTACCAAAGCCACAATTTTTCCCTCTAGCTCTAATGTTGGAGTGTATTTTAAGCCAAAAGTCAAGTGTGGGTCCTTTAAGCCCACCTTTCCTAAGTGCATCCGTGTAATAAACCAAAAATGAACAAAATTGTGGCAGGTATGAGTGCATTTCCATTTGGCGCTACATACTCCATCTCCAACTTCCTCCAATTGGTCGTGACTCTACCAAATGAATAAAGCCGCTGGACCCCCAACACCACGTTGGTGTCTGGTACATCTACTACAAAGAAGTGATCTGTCATGAAGTAGTTTCTCATGGTCATTGTCAAAGCTAGCACATAGCGAGTGGACTGCATGGTCCTGTTTCCAGGCACAAGAACTTAGAATCCCTCAAACTCCTCAGTTGTGGTGCCTCTCCTCTAAACCAATTGAGCATCAATGAAATTGTGGGTAGCCCCACTATCCAACAGAACTGATACACGCTGCCCCTGAATAGTGCCTTTGATCCTCAGGGTCAAAAACTTGGGTACCCCACGCAGTGATGCAAGGACCCCTCCAGAAGGTGCAAAGGAAACTCCCCCTGGTGATGGTGGTCCTCCCTCCTAAGGTGCTGCGCTATCATCTCCACCCTTCTCAAAATATGTCTCATCCTCTACTTCGCTGTCAGAGAAGACCTCGATATAGTGGGTCTCGCCTACTGCACATCTATGGCTTCGTGCCACGACTCCTGATAGGTGAAATACAATTTCCTCCTCTTGAGGACTCTTTGAGTCTCCTCATCCAACTACCCATGCCCCTGATTGATCCTCAATGGTGGAGCCCTAGTGTCTTTCCCCCTCTGTTGGAAACCTTGTTTAGGGGGTAGTGGTGCTCGAGCCCTAGGTAGGTCATCCTGTAAATCTTAGGCTCTCCCTACTGCGTCCTGTAATGTAGTGAGCCTATTGGACCTCACTAACCCGCATAATGGCTCTGCTAGCCCCTCCACAAACATTTAGATCCTCCTAGACTCCGACAAATTTGGAACCATCACAGACAACCTCAAAAACTTTGAAATGTATGCCTCCGCACTCCCGGTCTGCTTGAGCCTTGTCAGCTCCCAAAATACTCCTCAGGATCTTTCCTCTCGAACCACTCCAACACCCTCCTGGTGAAATCATCATAAGCGGTTACTCTTGCATGTCCCAACGTGGTCAACCCATGGAACCACCAGTCATGGGCTTCCTCCTCCAGATGCAATGTGGCAATCTTGATTGCCTCTCCCTCTGTCATCTGATTTAGCTGGAAATAGACATCCAACTTTTCGATCCATGCCTTGGCTGAGCTCTTGGAGGAGCCATCGAAGGATGGGAGAAACAAACTCTCCACGGTGCACTGTAAATCTGTCCCATGCATGTAGCCTTCTCCACTCTCCCCCTTGGGCCTATTGTTGCCCTTCAACTGGAAAAAATCCTTGAAAGTAATGGCCTTTCCATCAGGTCCATAGGATTGATACTCCTAGAAATAGTCTCCATAAGGCGCATCCTCCTGATCCCGTTGTCCACTAGCTCCAGATGTTAGGAACGTAGGAATGGTAGGCCTAGGGGTGTGTTTGGAATCAATGGCATGTTGGCATTAAGGGATGCGTGGTGCTGCGAAGTGCCAGACCCTTCTCCAAATTGGAAATCCCCTTAGACTCCCTTGCCCTTGTTTCCATCGCCATTCCACTGGTCCATTCCTTCAATATTACGGGAAAAATCCTTCCCTTCCTTCAATAGAAGGTAGGAAAACTCCTTATCCTCGCTCCATTTGTCTCCCTCATTGTCCCCCATGTTTTCTTCTTCAACCTCAGGCTCTGTTGTCATAGGGTCAGGGGTAATCTGCAACTGCCTCTCTCTGCTTCTGTACCTTTGCCTTTGGTATGTGACGTTTTTCCTTTCCTCTGGTGTCATAGACTGCTTTGCTCCCATAGGCTGTGCCAAGTCTATGAGCTCTGATACCACTATAATATCCCTAAGAAAAATTAACAGTAAATATGCAATGCAAACATAGATAAAAACACCATCAACAATGACCACACAATCAGACCATAAAATTTCACCAAAAACTGCGTTGTTGAGCTCTTTTATTAATAAATATGGGTGTACAATAAGTTGCTGGAAGGAATGCACCTAGGCTTGTTCAAGGCAAGCTAGCAAAGCCCCAAATGATAAATATGACACCCTCCTTTGATATGCTGCTATGCTGCTCAAGCTCTATGTTGAAGATGCCTAGAAATACGCTGCTGGCTGAATGGATCTGCTACTAGGGCCCTCTTCGGTGCTCAGAAAATTTTGGGAAATCAATCTTGACCTCTCCACCAAATACCCAGAATAACCCACGAAGGATTTGGCCAATGCTTGATTTGGAAATTCTTCCCTATTTCCCCTCAATGGCTTAACTGTTGGGTAATTCATTCCACCTGTAAATTCTGCTGCAACAGGCCTCCAAAATGGCTGCAATAATCCTCAAAATACTTCCCTGACCTTCACTCCAAGTTTCAACCCCAAACACAACTCACTCCTCCACCTCCCGGAGTGCTCCCACAAAGAACTGCGCAATTCTAGCGCTGTTGTAGCTGCTTCTCTCAATCGATCCTCCTGCTGGTAGTGTAGAAAAGGCAAGGTGAAACTCCCTCCTTGGGTTGGCACTCGAAGTCCACCGAAACAAGGGCTGAGACCTCTGCTCGGAGACGCTCGTGTGCTAAACAACACTTGCAGACTTGGCTTCATCTCAAGCGTGCTCTTGTCATAGACAATTTTGCAAATGATGAATGAATGAGCAAATGAGTGTTCCCTCCTTTTGTCAAGATGCCTCCAAAATGCCCATGTAGGCCTAGCTCGAACTTCCCACACCAACTCCTCTCCAATGAGAGCGTACTTCCCATGTGGGCCGAAAATCTCATGTGGTGGCCCCCAGGCTCCACCAAAGCCGCAATTTTTCCCTCTAGCTCTAATGTTGGAGTGTATTCTAAGCCAAAAGTCAAGTGTGGGTCCTTTAAGCCCACCTTTCCTAAGTGCATCTGTGTAATAAACCAAAAATGAACAAAATTGATATTTTACTTAGCAAAATACTAAGTAGGAATATCACAATAGAGCAGTAAAAACTATTAGATCTACAACTTCACAAATCACATTAATATATGACGATAATCCTTGCTAACCACTACTTTGGTATAACAAAACTCCATATAACTTATAAGACATTTTTGCATGGTGGGTGACAATAAGGGTTGTGTAGTTTGCATGTAAAGCTTTTCAATGATAGCACAAGGATCATAAAATAAATTTTGTTGCATGCAAATAATGTAACAATAATAGTGAGGACATTGCACAATTTATAGATCACCTAGAGACTGTATAATATTTTTGTGTGGAAGGTGGGGATGAACATGATGAATTCATTCCAAGCACATCTAGGTCACTATCAATTCTAAGGGAAGCCATTTGGTTATTATAATGAATTCACAAGGGTGTTTATCAATAAAAAAACCTTAAATTACAAAAAGTAACAGTGGTCACATTGTTACAATTCTTTTTCTTGTCTAGTTTTGGTAAGTCACAACAAACCTTCTTCATTGATTCTCTCTTGACTCAATAAGTAGATTCCATGGTTGAACACCTTACGAGCCATTTAAATTATATGAACTCTAATACCAATGTTAAGAAACAAAGAGCATGGTAAGCCCATTACATAAAGAAGGTTAAATATTTTATTAATAATTGAATAAACCCATACAACCTTGGGTGGTCTAAAAAAACTAAAAGGCCAAACAACAAAAATACCTCATTAAATAATGAGAGGTTTGTTAAACTACCTCGAAACCCTAACCAAAAAACCTATCTTCATGTCAATTAAATAGCACATCTATTCCTAGTTATTTAACTCTAATGTCCTCAAAATATTTTTTGATAATTATGTCTAACAAATTAAAATGTAAGGGCCAATCTTGTGATCAGGGACAAATTAGATCAATTTGGTATTAGAGCCCATCACATGTATTGATCATAAGTGATATTAAGATAGTCATTAAGGGGATCATAGCTTATTACATAAATGATAACTGTGAGACCCATATGATGCTTCCTTGTTGTGGAGAAGTGGAGCACATTTCCATTGTGGGTATGGAGTAGTTACCTATTATCAAACATTTTGTATACACCAAGTCTCTACAAGTAAGAAAGGTTTCCTTTCGCTATAGTCAAGATTGGTTTTAAGATGGTTCATTTTACCATGGTTGTGATGGATGTTTAAGGATCCTTATTAATAGATATTCCCTTGCCAATAGATGTGTTGTTGAGATGCGGATTAGTTGTGCTCATTGCTTGTTTTGAAGCTAAGAGTCAAAATTTAGACAAGTTGTATAGTCATGACTCATAAGAGGCTAAAATTGTTTGAGAGACTTTTGAGCTATGGATTGAAGGAACCAACATAAATTTTGCATAAATATATGTTTTTAGGAAAGCCTTGGTTTAGAAGTGGAAATGAAACTTGAAAGTAAGTAGAGTGGTCATAGAGAGATTTTATATGGGGATTGAGCCTCTGTGGCAATAACTTATTAGTGCGAACTTGAGGCTCACTTGGGTAGGAGTATTTGCGCTACAACACTTTCCTTTCCATATGACTAACCCAACTTGGGGTCACACTCCCTGTGGAGGGATTGTTTGTTGGTTGCAAGGAGAGAGGTCTAGTTGTACTATAGTTCATCGTTTTCTTAAGGTGTGTGTTATGAGTTCTTTACTTGTGGAATGTGATGTGTTGGTGTAGGTGATGATTATGTTGAATACATGCATTGTAAATTCGTCATGTATTATGAATGGTTTAATTAGTGACCTACCAACATACATGGTTTAAGTAGGCATTTTAATTAGTTTAGTATCATTTAGCTAATAGTTCAATATGAATGTGGTATGTCATGTGTGTGGAATTTTGTAGCTATGGTCAGTCTTCATAATTTAGCCCTTGTAATGTATAAATAATTTGTAAGACATGTTCTTCATGTCATTTTGATTATTTAGCCCTCGAAAGAATTATTGTAAGACATGTTCTTCATGTTGGATTTAAAAGATAAAATTTCAAAATTTGAATTTTTGGCTCCAAAATAGTCAAGTTGGCCGCAGTGAAGAGACACACACATTCGCGAAGGCAAAACACTATATAAAGGCATTCGACCTCCTTCACAATGGCACCATTCAACCTCACGCAAGAAAGATAGTTTCTGGGCATCCAAGCGAAAGACAAGAAGGACAAGAAGGACGAATAGAAGGACGAAGATCATCTCTCTCTCCCTCTCTCTCTCTCTCTAGCTCATATCTCTCTTATCTCACACGTATGACTTCTAGACAGTTGCAGGGCCGAGTTGCAAGGCCTAGTTGTAGGGTAGTTTGAAGGATTGACTTGAGGGTTGTGAACCAGGTTTGACCATAAACTTTCTTGGTCAATTTGACTCATAGTTGGCTAGCAACATTAGGTGTATCTCTTGCTGAACTGAAGAATTTATCTAAGAAAAAGGTTGCTTGGTTTTTCCCCTAAGTGGGTTTTCCTAGGGTAAATCTTGTGTTCTCTTTGTGCATTGTGATCTCTACTGTCCTTATGGTTTTATGGTTGAATTTATGAAGTGTAATTGCTTAATGATAAACTGGAATTGTTAAAAGAATATCTATATCATTAGAAGTAATTATCATTATTTCATAAATATTGTGCTTGTATTTATTGCACTTGAAAACTCAACATGGTATGAGAGCTTTGGTGATGGAAAAAGGACGTTGAGATCACTTTTGAAGAAGCCTTGGTAAGAGACCACACTTAAATCCTATATCTACAGTTTATTTTTTTGTCCATGACTATGGGTTCCCATATGAAGGAAAAAAACAAATTAGAAGGAGCTACAAACTTTAGGGCTTGGAAAACAAGGATTGATCTTCTTCTTGCAAAAGAGGATCTCTTGGGTATTGTGAAGGGCAAGGTCACTGAACTTGAAAAAGATGAAGAGAAATTAAAATTTGAGAAAGATGATATTACAGCTAGAAGTATCATTGTAGATTCTGTTAGACATCATTTGATTCCTTATATCGCAAATCTTGACTCTTCAAAGAAAATGTATGATGCCCTAATTGGTTTGTACACTATCAACAATATTGGTCAAGCAATGAGTTTGAAGAATGAGCTTCGTGATGTTAGAATGACAAGGAATGGTACTATAGCCTCATATTTTATGAGGATTTCTCAATCTAGAGATCAACTTCAAGGGATTGATGAAATCATTCCCGAAAAAGAACTAGTGATTACAACACTTAACAATTTACTTGAATCATGGGATTCATTTGTAGTAGGAATATGTGCCAAAAAAGATGTTCCAAAGTTTGATAAACTATGGACCGCTTTTGCTCAAGGAGAATCAAGGCTCATGTCAAGAGGGAGGATTCGAAGATTCGAAGAAGGTGACTCTCAAGCTTATGCAACACGTTTCAAGAAAGGTGGAGGTAGAAAGAAATTTGGCTTTCAAAGAAGAAATGGAAGAAGAAGAAATGAAAGAAGAAGACTTGAAGAAAGAAGATTTGCTCCTCAAGGAAAGAGAGACATGTCAAAAGTTCAATGCTATCATTGTCACAAGTTTGGTCATTATAGAAGCGATTTTCTTGAAAGATCGAATGATAGAAAGACGAAAGGAAACCATCATGATAACATGATAGACTTGGATGAACTTCCAAAGAAGCCTAAGAATGATGATCCAGGTAATAAAGAATTCTTCTAATTTTTCGCTCTTATTGGTCTGTTTGTTGGAAAATATGGTAGCCATGGTCGGTATTTTCATGATGAAGAAAATTGAAAATTGAAAATTTGATTTTTGCCTCCAAAATCTTCAAGTTAGCCTCATATTATTTTAGGTTGGTTGGGCCCCTAAGAGTGTTAATTTTAGGTATGTTCTATGCTTAGAGCAATTTATTTCAATTTTCACAATTAGCTCAATACCTCTTCCAGATTAGCAATCACATCAACATTAAAGTAAATTGTAGACAGAACATAAATATAGATCGCGGAAGACAAGCCAAGACAAGAGGACACAAGATGTGGTGCTAGCCAGGGACAAACCCCAATGTGGGGAAACCCTTGATCAATTCTTCTTATATGTTCTTCAATAGTTCAGCAGAGAGCGAGAGAGAGAGAGAGATAGTACATATACAACAGAAGTCAACACTTTGACTTATCTAAATAAGAGCATAGATCATCTCTAAGAAGATGATACATGAGGTAGCTGAACTCAGTTGAAGACATGCTGCTTCAACTGATTCTCCCAGGTGACTCCATCACCATGCTGCACCTATCATTGTGCTGCTCCTCATCATCATGCTGCACCATGCTGCACCCATCATCACCATGTTGCATCTCATCATGCTTCACTAATCATGATTGTACCCATCACTGTACTGCATCATGTACTTGCTGTCCCATGTGCCATTTGCTGCACCATGCTGTCACACTGCTTGTCCCAATGTTTAGCACTGGTGTACCTTGTTGCCACACATGCTGTCCCAATGTTTAGTACTGCTGTACCTTGCTGTCACACATGCTGTCCCAATGTTTGCTGCACCAAGCACCATTGCCTAACTGTCCCATTTGGCATGCTGTACCTTGCTGCTGTCCTAATGAATTTGCAGCACCATGCTAATGCTGCTGTCCCATTGTAGCCTTGCTGTACCATGTCATAGCTTGCTGTCCTATAGCTTTCACCACCAAGTATCATAGCCTTGTTGTCCCATTTGCTTTCTCCACCAAGTGACCTTGCTGTCCCATGTATCTAGCTGCCAACACACCATACAAACGCTGCTCCAAAGAGTTTATATACTGCTGTTTGTGACTGCTCTGATTAGGGCACTAGGGCAGCCCTAAATTCCACACACAGTCCTTGAACAGCCCTCTGGAAAACTGCGGCACACCCTTAAGAGACCTCTCCTTTGCTACGCTGTTGCCTAGGGTCAATATCAACCCTTAATCTGCCCCTATGCAAGCCTTGCTGTGGTGCTAAGGCCTGCGGCCTAGCACACAGCAGTCCTGTAGCCTTAGGTCCCTCAAAACAGTGCCTAAACCAACAACGTTTAGCCCTTAAGGGCTTGGCCTAGCACACCGCATACTCGGCCTCTATTACAGCAACTCGGACCCCAAAATGGTCCTCCTATTCCACGCTGTTCCAGCCTCCTTATGCTGCGACTAGGGCATGTTATAACCCTCCTTGACTGCGGCTAGGTACAACTCGTTTAGGGCCTCCTCTATAGCGTTATTTCTCCATCCTAGGACTGCGGCTAGGCTCCTTTAGGCAGCGTATAGAAGTAGGGTCTCTTCTCTTGAATTGCTGCTAGATCATCCTCCTTAGGACTGCATTAGGGCATCCTCCTTAGGACTGCGTTAGGGCTTGTAGAGGGCAGCGTGTAGGCCTTCTTCCCTCTTGCGTCTTAGGGCTACTTCCTCCTAGATTTCTCTCACACTAAAACCCAAGACAAGTGGAGAGAAATCAAGAGAGAAGTGTGTGTGAAATGACTCTCAAGTCATCTCCTTTTATACTAAAACATTGAGCACATGTGGGTGTTATTTAGATGTTGGCCTACCTTGACAAATCTTATAACATAGTTCCTATTCGGTGTGGAGCATCTCATTATTCGGTGTAAGAGGGAGATGGAGAGGTGTAAGTGAGGTTCCTATTTGTGCTAGCACTTGAACAAGCATGGGTTTGCTGTAACTGCGAGGTTAATACATGAGCTAATTGGATCTACAGAGTAGTTAAGGCACTGTAATCACACTAGAGTAAGTGTACAGGACCTTGGCCTGTAGCAAAATTGTTCATTGAATGAAGAATCAGTAGCATCGATGAGGCGGTTTGCAGCCGGAATCGTGATGTCTGAAGCCAAGCTATACGGGGTAGGTATGATCATAGCCGAAAACGGAGTGCGAGCGAAACAACATAATCCAGAGGGAATAATGAAGGAAAAATTTGAGGCGTTCATCTAGGGGAATATCGAAGCATCGAGGATATCGACATGGTCAAAGTACAACGCCCTCTAGACAATCGACATGGATAGAGGCACGTCACTGTGCTCAAAGTTGGAACCTTGGATATATTTTTGGTTTGGTTTTAATCGAAGGCATGCTTTAGAATTTGGTTCTTTGGTATATTTTGATTTTGGAACTTAATGTCGTGGGGTCCATTGGACTATGTTTTATTAATTGAATTTTTGGGAATTATTAAATGTTTTATTTACTACATTGTTGGATGGACTTAGCATTGTCTCATTGAAAGGAAAATTACTATATGAAAATGCATTGTCATAGTCAAGGGAGAAGTCTTATTATTATAGGAAGCCCTAAGAAAAATCGCCCTAGCATACTAAACATAAACTGGCCAGTTTATTGCCAGCTCGGTTGTGGACCCCACGTGAGTTGTTTTTTGGTTTTATAAGTGGTTTTGAGGGAAACTTAGGGCTATTTCCCTCCAATAACAACCCCTCCAAGCCTTTAAAAGAATGCGTCCCCTCTCATTTGCCTCACACGTCTTGATTCTTAGCCCTAGCGACGCTAGCGATCAATGGTAATGTTAAATTCTTAAAATGACATTCTTTTACTTAAATTTTTAACATTACCATGAAATGACTCAAGATGTTTGAGAGTTGTTTCGACCTCATTGGATTTCATATGGAGAAACTAGATTTTTAGATATCACTCAAAATGCAACAAACTTAATGGCTTTCAGGATTTCAAGATTTAGGGTTTTTTAGTATTTCTAGTTGATTCTGTAATGCGTGAGGGTATGAGATTGGCTTTTGATCAAGAGCATGAAGCCCTTGAAGTACCTTGATATTGGTAGCATTGATTGTTGAATTTCGTTGATCTTGGTGGTATTGTTAATTTAGGTATGTTCTATGCCAGAGCAATTTATTTCAATTTTCACAGTTAGCTTAATATCTTTTTCTAGATTAGCAATCACATCAGCATTAAAGTAAACTGCAGATAGAACATAAATATAAATCGCAGAAGACAAGCCAAGACAAGGGGACACAATATGTGGCGCTAGCCAGGGACAAACCCCAATGTGGGGAAACCCTTCGTCAATTCTTCTTATGTGATCTTCAATATTTCAACAGAGAGAGAGATAATACATATACATTAGAAGTCAACATTTTGACTTATCAAAATAAGAGCAGAGATCTTCTCTAAGAAGATGTCACATGACGTAGCTGATCTGAACTTAGGTGAACGCAGACTGCATCAATAGATCCTGTAAGAAACACTGCACCTCACTGTGCTGCACCTCATCATCATGCTGCACCCGTCACTGTGCTGCACCCATTCACTGAGCTGCTCTTGTCACTGAGATGCAACCAGTCAGGGTTGTACCCATCAAGGTGCACTATGTTGCTATACATACTGCCTCCATTATGCTGCAATCATTACAGTTGTACCTATACATGCTACTGTACATACTGTCATCATACTGCTGCACTAATTGTCACCTACATCCAACCAAAACAACTTTTCCCCTTACCTTAAAACTGCCCACATCAAACTCGGCCTAGCCATAGCATTTAACAACCCTCCACGCAGTTACTAAGAAACCCTTGCTATGATGCTATGGCCTATGGCCTAGCACATAGCAACTTTGAAGTAAATGTCCTCAAAACAGTTACATAAACATCATTAACGCAACAACACTAAGGAGCAGACTTCAATGCTTTCCTTTACTGTATAACTATGGCTTATCAAACAGTCCTTAAGGCATGTCTATATCAGCTTCCTTTATCACACAGTCACCTACAACAAACATGCATTTTAATGTTGTGATAAGACATTTCCTTGCTGCGTTATAGGGCTACCTTTGTTGCTTCATTGACAGTGGATGAATGCTCCCTTAGGACTGTGGATAAGGGCTACTTCAGGCAGCGTATTAGGGCCTTCATTAACAACATATTAAGGCTCCTTCTGGACTGCGTATAAGTATCTCTTGGACAACGTATTAGGACCTTTCCTAACTGCGGATTAGGGCCTATATTAGCTGTGTATAGAACCTCCTCTTAGCTACGCATTAGGGCCCAGTTGCTGCAGAATAGGATCACTGTTTATCTGTGAATAAGGGCTCAACAGATTGCGGATTAGGGCACCCTAGGACAGTGTATAAGGGCCTCTTTAACAGTGAATTAGGGCCACCCTTAACTGCGGATAAAGCTCCCCCCTTGACTGCGTAGATCCTTCTCTTTTGACTGTGCGTTGATCTCGTATAGAGCAATGATTAGGGCATCTCCCTTTAGGTCAGCGTTTAGACTTCTTCTCTCCTCCATGACAACGTTAAGCCTACCGATACGGGTAAGGGGTTTGAAACGGATACGACAAATTTTCAAACAATCTGGATACGATACGGCAGGAAACGGCACACACACACACATATATATATATATATATTTTAAAAATAAGAATTTCATATTACCATTCATATTATCATCTATGATCTATCATGATTCATCATCATCAATTCAACATATGCCATAACCATTCAACATTGTCAACATCATTAACGATTATCGATAAAATTTGAATTGTGCCTCAAAGAAAAGCATAATATATTAATACATCCAAAAACAGTAAAACAGGGTTGATGAAACTTCAAGAAAATGGCAAGTAGTTAACTTTTTTTATATAACTTCAAGAACAGGTTTGAGGTTTCTCAATCGAAAACCAAGAGAGTGAATTTACTAACTTGGAAAGAACTTCATCGGGAACAAACACACGTTAATCAAAACTACATGATGGCATAGTATTATAAAAACATCTGCACCAGAACAAATCACTGATTCTCCAGACAGAAAAAGATTTGCTTATTGCCATTAAGGTCCAAAATGAATTATTATTTTTATTTATTCTACAAGACGTTGGAAAGAACTATAAATAGTTCAACCTACCTCACAAAATAAAATATTATTTTTATTTATTCTAACATATGTTGAGAGAATTATAAAAGTATCCTAAATGGGCGAAATAGATCAATAGAGCCTACACAAAACACAACATGAAGAAATTAGATGGACTTGGTGGCCACATCAATGCCCTTGATACTAGATAATGGGGATGGCCCCATCATGAGGTTGACCAAAACGCCATAATATGGACGGCTCTCTCTACAACGCTCAGGTCAACCGCATGGTTAAATCATCTCCTGTAAACCATATCTTCGTGGACCCGAAAACTGAACCTGTATTCGCGTCCTCAAAGACCAGAGTTCAACGAAAAGAGATGTAGCGTTGAAATACTTTTTGGCCCCTTCTAAGCTCGATGCATTAATTATATCAAAAAATCCCTTTAGCTGACCACCCATGAAATATCGAGCTCATAACTTGTTTTAACATGGTTCCGTCCAATTTATCATACTCGGCCGCTGCATAAACGATGCGGATTGGCAAGGTGCTTAGCTGTAATGTGAAGGCGGCCCATTAAATTTTCCAGATTACCATTCATTCGGTTTAAGAAGCGATCCCTGATAAAATTTTTGATATACAATAATGGAATATGGCTGCCAGAAAAAATGGATGCGGTATTTGCGGACCTTAAACAGTTTTTTTTTGCTGTAAAACGTTTAAATTTTTTCCAAATACGTTTTAGAATTTCAGAAAACGTTTTCAAATTTTCAAAACATGTTTTTTCTACAAAAACGCCATTTGAAAAAAACGTCCCGTATCCAAAAACAAAAAACGGCACCAAAACGTTTTTCTGGCGTTTCGTTCCCGGATCCGTATCTGAAACGGGAAAACGCCGTTTCGGGGGTTAGGGTAGCCGTTTCCGGTAACTTAGCGTTAAGGTCTCGCTCAGAATGCGGATTAGGGCATGGCATATTCCCTTTGACTGCTGTCTAAATGTTCCTCCTTTGACTGCGGTCAGACTGTTGCTAGGGCATCCTTCTTACTGCGCCTAGGGCATCAAAAGACTTAGGCCAACGTACACTCTTAGGATCTCTCCTCCCACAAAACCCAAAGACAAGGGAGAGGAAGAGATCACAAGAAGAGTGTGTGCAAATGACTTGCAAGCCACCCCTTTTTATACTAAAACGTTGAGCACAAGTGGGGTTTATTTGGTTGCTGGCCGACCTTGACGAATTGTCTTATAACACAATTAAAATCATAACTCTATGAATACTTATCGGAATCGGATGATCTTTAGATCAATCCTACACCTCTTGATGAGAGGGATCCAAGAAAAATATCAGCTGCCATTAATAAGATGACCCACATGGAGTTTGGCCCTAGTTGCCAATTTTAATACTCACTTACAACTAGGGAGAACTCCATCTGCTGATCCATTTGTCCGACTGTACTATCTCTGCCATCAGTGCCCTACACTGCTTTGCTCTGCTGAACCATGAAGAAGAAGAATTGATCGAGAATGTCTCATACCATTCTTTACTGACCCGAAGTCAGTTTCATATGAGGAGAGTGTGTCATACCACTCTTACTAACCCGAAGTCAGTTTTATTGATCCGATATCAATATCACAAGAGAGTGTCTCAAACCACTCATACTGATCCCAGATTAGTTTCATTGATCCCAGATCAATGGAGGTCATCCTAGCATAGGGAGTATGGTAGATACAACGATGCGTCCATCGATAGTACTACTATGGTCCCTAACCCCATTTCCCTGCTCATTGATTAGATGAGAGGTACTTCCCATGAGTCCCAGACTGCATGGGTAGGATCCCTCGACAGGAGAACTAATCATCTTGTCCATGGGAGAACGAATCATCCTATCCCACAGTTGCCGCGGGAGAACTAATCATCCCGTCCCATAGGAGAACTAATCATCTTGTTCCACAGTCGCCACGAGGTGTCATAGGGAAGGCTGAGCCATTCCCCCTGTACACAATGCACCCTAGGGGGAGGGTGAGTCGCCCTATGGTCGCGTGTTGCTCCAGTAAGTATCCCAAGCGCCCCAGAGCTCTCAGAGCTCAATGCATGCAATATGCAGGATCCTTATAAGAAGGTCTCTCAACGACTCCAAGTCATTTGGGAAAGTCACAGATTTGACCTTTCCCCAAGGTTTTGACAAAATGTCTGCGACCTGTACATCAGTCTCAATGCGATGGAGCCTCCTCGCTCATCGACTTAGCATATCCTAGATAAGGTAGTATCTGATGTCTATCTGTTGGAGCAATCATCGAATACAAGATTCCTCAACACTCGAATCCTCCCCTGGTTGTCACAGTGGTATTCATCATGTGTACAAACAGCTCACTAAAGAGCTTCCACAACTAGGCAGCTTCACACGAGATGATACTCGTAGCTATGTATTCGGTCTTAGCGGTGCTTATAGCAACCGACTTCCGCTTCCTGCTCATCCATGATATCGAAGCAAAATCCAAAGAGAACCAGCACGTAGAAGTGCTCTTGCGATCCTCCACACTGCCTGCCCAGTCAGCATTTGAATAATCATGTAGCTTCACATTTTTGGCAGTGTATCTCAATCCATGAGAGATTATGCCCCGTAGATATCTCAGAAGATTCTTGGCACCAATCCAACGAGGCTCAACCATATATGAGCTCATCATGCTAATTGCAAAACATATGTCCGGACGGAAGTCCACCAAGAACATCAATGCGAATGAGTTTATGAAACTCAGAGGCATTTCCCAAATCTGGTCCGACATCATTACCATATAACTTTTGAAAGTTAAGATCCTCGAGGTAGTAATGGGCTTGCAGTTTACCATTCCGCATTTGGAATCCAACTCCCTCTTACTTCTACAAGTGAGAGGGTCAGCACCTATCAGAAATAGATCGTTCTTAGAAGTTGTCTGTATGAGAGGTCTATCATCCACAACCTTCAAACAATGGTTTGGATCAACGTCACTCTTAGTGAATCTTAGCTTCATCTGACAACTATCAATCCTCTCATACTATGCTAGGGGTGTTTTGCTTCAAGCCACAGATGGCTTTCTTCCACTTGTATACATGAGATTCCCGATCATGAATCTCAAACTCCTCGGGTTGTTCCAAACCTGTGGACTTGCTACTTGAGGGGAATGGTCCCTTTGTAGGATTTTCCTTTGGTACATCTCAGACATGTACCTTCATGCTCTTCTTGAATTCAGGCATCCCTGTCACCATCTGAATCACATCGGGTAGGGCCCCATAAGTAGACCTTTGGTGTTATAGATGAGATATGTCAATTGACATGATCCCTAATGGACCATCGTGCAACTTGATACAAATTGCCAACCCTGAACCCATGAGAAAAAGCATCTTTTGAAAATTCTATTTTCAAACATGTACCTTTCCATCGATGAATGCCACCCTGAAACCTTTGACTTCCATTGCCGAAATGGACACCAAGTTCTTCTTGTGATCAGGTACATAAAAGAGATTCTGTGAATGAATCGAGTTACCCTCATTCAATTGAGGGGTAACACCCTTTCCGAGATAGGTGGCATCGGCTCCAAGTATAATCCCACGAATGTTTCCATCTCTACCAAATTAGAGAGAGAGCACCCTTCTATTCGATGGAGTGCCTTGAAGCACTACAATCAATAAGCCAGATTCCCAAAGAATCTGAAGGAGAGGGCCAATACAAGATAGCACTTCTTTATCTTATCAGAAACAACATTTGATTCTTCATACCTAGGGTTCCTTGCTTTCTCTGAAGAGTCGGTCGTTTTCTTGATGACCTGCATTACCTGTTATTCCTCTAATCATTGAAAATGTCCCTGGAATGATTGTTATCATCATCAAGTGATGTGTCCCTGCCATTTGGACACTCCTTCGCATAATGGCTGAATAAGTCATTTGTCTTTCTTTCCATCCTTAGATCTGGACTTTCCAATGAAGTGATCTTTAGGTAGGCCATCATAAGCTTCCGTTGTGCCATTCTGATAACGTTCTCTGCTTCGATTTCACCCTTGGTGAATTTGAAGAGGGATGATGAATCCATTGATCCTTTTGTCCTTTCCCAACTGTCTTTGGTGATTGCTCTTTCATTCTTGCTTGGGCATTTTCTTCACCTCACCTCTGATACCATGTTAATTTAGGTATGTTTTATGCTAGAGCAATTTATTTCAATTTTCACAGTTAGCTTAATATCTTTTTCTAGATTAGCAATCACATCAACTTTAAAGTAAACTGCAGATAGAACATAAATATAAATCACAGAAGACAAGCCAAGACAAGAGGACACAAGATGTGGCGCTAGCCAGGGACAAAGCCCAACGTGGGGAAAACCTTCATCAATTCTTCTTATATGATCTTCAATAGTTCAGCAGAGAGAGATGGTACATATACATTAGAAGTCAACATTTTGACTTATCAAAATAAGAGCAGAGATCTTCTCTAAGAAGATGTCACATGAGGTAGCTAATCTGAACTTAGGTGAAGGCAGATTGTTTCAACAGATCCTATAAGGTGACTCCATCACCATACTGCACCTCATTGTGCTACACCTCATCATCATGCTGCACCCGTCACTGTGCTGCACCCATTCAATGAGCTGCTCTTGTCACTGAGATGCAACCAGTCATGGTTGTACCCATCATGGTGCACTATGCTGCACCACTCACAGTTGTACCCATACATGCTGCTGTACATACTACCTCCACTATGCTGCAATCATTACAGTTGTACCTATACATGCTGCTATACATACTGTCATCATGCTGCTGCACTAATTGTCACCTACAGCCAACCAAAACAGCTTTTTCCCTTACCTTAAAACTGCCCACATCAAACTCGGCCTAGCTGTAGCATTTAACAACCCTCCACGCAGTCACTAAGAAACCCTTGCTATGATGCTATGGCCTATGGCCTAGCACATAGCAACTTTGAAGTAAATGTCCTCAAAGCAGTTACATAAACATCATTAACGCAACAACACTAAGGAGCAGACTTTAACGCTTTCCTTTACTGTATAACTATGGCTTATCAAACAATCCTTAAGGCATGTCTATATCAACTTCCTTTATCACACAGTCACCTACAACAAACATGCATCTTAATGTTGTGATAAGACATTTCCTTGCTGCGTTATAGGGCTACCTTTGTTGCTTCATTAACAGTTGATGAATGCTCCCTTAGGACTGTGGATAAGGGCTGCTTCAGGCAGTGTATTAGGGCCTTCATTACCGGCATATTAAGGCTCCTTCTGGACTGCGTATAAGTATCTCCTTCTGGACTGCATATAAGTATCTCTTGGATAGTGTATTAGGACCTTTCCTAACTACGGATTAGGGCCTTCATTTAGGGCCTATATTAGCTGTGTATAGAACCTCCTCTTAGCTGCGTATTAGGGCCCAATTGCTGCAGAATAGGATCACTGTTTAGCTGTGAATAAGGGCTCAATGGACTGCGGATTAGGGCACCTTAGGACAACGTATAAGGGCCTCTTTAACAGTGAATTAGGGCCACCCTTAACTGTGGATAGAGCTCCCTCCTTGACTGCATAGAGCCTTCTCTTTTCACTGTGCCTTGATCTTGTATAGAACAACAGTTAGGGCATCTTCCTTTAGGTCAGCGTTTAGACTTCTTCTCTCCTCCATGACAGTGTTAAGGTCTCTCTCAGAATGCAGATTAGGGCATGGCATATTCCCTTTGACTGCGGCCAGACTGCTGCTAGGGCATCCTCCTTACTGCGGCTAGGGCATCATAAGACTTAGGCCAATGTACACTCTTAGGATCTCTCATCCCACCAAAACCCAAAGACAAGTGGAGAGGAAGAGATCACAAGAAGAGTGTGTGCAAATGACTTGCAAGCCACCCCTTTTTATACTAAAACGTTGAGCACAAGTGGGGTTTATTTGGTTGCTGGCCGACCTTGACGAATTGTCTTATAACACAAATAAATTCATAACTCTATGAATACTTATCGGAATCGGATGATCTTTAGATCAATCCTACACCTCTCGATGAGAGGGATCCAAGAAAAACATCAACTGCCATTAATAAGATGACCCACATGGAGTTTGGCCCTAGTTGCCATTTTTAACATGTATTGCTCACTGAACTCCTCTACCATGGTCTTAACAAAAATGTACTCTTTACTCAAAGGAAAATAATTGGTTAGGCATGCTAAATTTTTTTCTACCATATTATAAGGTTGAGGAGATGAACCCTTCACTCGAACCAAAATCATTGATTAAGCACGTTAAATTTTTTCAATTTCTACCATATTATAAGGTTGAGCAAAAGTCTGAAGACTTTGAGCTAGATGATGTTTATGTGGCTCTTGTTGATGATCCCATTTCTAGTTGTTCTAAATCAATGATGAGTTTCAGGAGAGATCATGTTGATCAATGATTTGTAGATTTGATGTCTAGTTTTGTTGCTGCTGCTACTACTACTACTGAGGTTGCAGAGGAGTCTTAGGAGTCCTTAGACTCTAAGCCAGATGATGTTTATGTAGCTCATGTTGATGATCCTGGGTCTAATAGTGGTGATGAGTTTGGTCATGATGAGGAGTGATCATGCTGATCACTGATATATAGACTTGTTGTAGGCTAGTGGCCCCATAGCTTGTAGCATTGTTTTTGGACTCTAGAGGCCATTTAGAGCCTCATTAATTATGTATTTTGTTGCTGATATGTATTGCATTCGGTGCCATTTTGATATATTCACCTTTACATAATATATAGATGAGAAAACTTTGTATGTTTTGTCTCTATTAGTTTGGAATCATGGTTTTAAGTCTTAAAAATAGTTTTTTCATTAAAATTTAATTATTTCATGTCTTTTTTTAAAGACTGGTTGATTGAGATCTGACTAGTCTGGGTTTTCTGGTTCTGGTTCGAATACTGGTTTGATAGTTGAACCAATATGGTTGTTCTGGTTTTGAATACTACGATATATACACACACACCCTAACCTCTGCCCGCCCCCTTGAATTTCCCCTAAAATTTGGGGCTGTTCCCACATGTCCCCTCGTTCTTGCATCCCCCTGTCTCAAAAACTTGGTGGAACATTGGCTTTTAGTCTAGATTTGGACAAAATCGACATGGTTACCCTCATATAGATAGAAGGAAGTTGATTGTCCTTGGATGATTGTTACACATGCTTGAAGACTAATGTGCACTAGCTAGCTTCCCCTTCTTGGTCACTAGAGAGCATTAAATAAGCAAGTTTGTCTTGGGGATGATATTTGATTGGATGGTTCTCTCTCTTGGATGATGAATGGTGATTCTATGATGATTTTGTGCTAATTTATTGTAAGTATCTTCTTCCATCTTGTACTTGTTGAAGAATTAAGTTTTGATGAAATTTTCACCAAAGTGTTGTTGAATGTTTTGTGGTTTTAACATCTCCTTGACAAGATTTTTCATCAAGTTTCTCTTGAGGAACCTAAGTGTAGCTTCCTCCCATTTTATCTCCAAAGAAGATTGAAGGATGTTAGGGTTTAAGGAATTGAGAAACCTGATTGTAGCTTTCTCTCTGTCTTTGAGATCTCTTCATTCTGTTCTCTTCCATATATTTTTAGCTTGAGACTCCCGTAGCCCTTGATTGAGAAAGGAACTGGACCATTCTCTTTTGTCAATCCCATAAAATAACAAAAGTAAAACCCTATTTTTTTTTTTAATGTTTTCTAGGGTAAATTAGGTTTAGGTTACAACAAGAGCTGAATTTTCAGCATTATTTCCTTTGGACCTTATGGTCCTAAGGTTAGACTTTGCATGCATCCAATTGGAAAAGTGAATATTATTGTACATACATTTTTCAGCCATTAATTATGGATGACATTTGGGGTTTTGATTGCTATTTTATGTATTTTCAGCTATTGAAAATTGCTGTAATTTATTTCCCAATTTAATCATTAAATAGTCCTTATTTTTGACTTCTCTATTGTAAATTTTTGGCTGTTTTATTATTGCTGTTATAAATATTTACATGCTGTAATTGTGCTAACTGAAACCCTAATTTATGACAACAAAATGTAACTTCTAGATTGCATGTGCTTGAGAGCCTATTTGAGCCACTTTAGGACTTACTAAGCCCTCTGGATTTAGCCATAGTGTTCTTTGAACCCATTATCTCAGAATTATACCTTAACTCACTCGAAACCCTATTCTTTGAATAATTATTTTTGGGTGAATTTTGTAATAGAACCTGATACTAATTTGATTAACAGAGTTGCAAAGGTCCGTGCAACCTCTTAGGATAGACACAGGTATGGTAAGGGCCCATTGTCACATTGAGCCGAACCCTTGCTCTTTAGGCCCAACTTCCCCCTGATAGGCCAAGGGAGGATTCCCACTCAATATCCCAACTGACCCAAGTAAGACTAGTGCCTTAAATAAGGTCAAGAAGAGGTGGAGAACTTAGTTATGAGGGTAGGCCTACCGATTTCTGTGTATAAATCTGCAACATAAAACTAAAACTAGAAAATCACTACACTAAATAATGTTAAATGTGGCATGTAAGTACTTGAAATTGATGTACAAAAAATATACTAACAAGTTATGAAGTATTTTTTGAGTTTGGATTATTGGTTAAAGGGATTATTGAGTAAATCAACTTGCTTCCTTGTAAGTGCAGATTGTAAAATCTGCAGTAAATTGTGGGCACAATAACCTGTTTCACTTGAATAGACCATCCAATGAGTGTTGAAGCACTCCTAGGTTAATGATCTAGGGGTGGGGAGGTTGGAAGTGAAATATGGATATTAAAAAACCTCTTCCAAAACTTGGACAACTGAAAAGATCTATTTCCACCAATTTGCAAATTGTATTTCTGTGGTCTTGGGATCAAGTCCCACTAGGGACAATGCGCAGAAAATTTCCAACAACAAATATTTGATCAAAATGACTACAAAGTTCCTAATTTTAGACTCTAAAGTGAAAAATCAGCAATGCAAATTTGTAGTAATCTTAAATGCAAGATTTGAAATGGCACTTACTTGGTATGTGCAGGGAACCTTGAAATACTTGCAAATTTCTACTGTAATATCCACTGAAATGCTCAAATCTGTGATATAATAACCATGGTTTTAAAACCCCGCTGTGTTGTGTTGACCACACTTTGTCAACAATCCAAGGAAGCAGGATCCAAAGACAAGAAGAAATTTTTTCAAAGTTCTAAGTCATCAACCAACATAGTTTTATCATTGTAAACCCAATTTCTGCAAATTATATTGTAAATGATGCTAGTATGAGTGTTTAATTATGTAACAACACCTAGGGAAGCCTTTGATGTTGGCAACGGATTTCATCCTAGGAAGTTTTTTAACCTCCCTGAATTATGTGCGTTTCTAAACATGAATAATCGACATAGTTTTTCCTCCAGCTTAAACCCCAAAGCTAGGGTGGAATCTCTTGACAAGGTCTTAGGTGAGTTCTAGTGTTATATCGAGTCTTTGTAAAAGTGTGTTTGAGAATAATTTAAGCACATTTGGCTAAATTATTTAATTACAAATCACTTAGTCTATACTAGATCATATTGTATCGTAGAATTGGGTAAATTGTTGAAGGTATGAGTCTAAATGTGTATTTCCTCTTTCAAGGGTTGATATTTTAATAATTTGATGTAAAAAATATTTTAGTGCATGGTCTCTCATATTTAAACACCATGACCAAAATATTTGAGGGTGGAAAAATTATTAATCTCCTGTAGTGTCAATTAATTAATTTTTTTGGCTAAATTAAATAAAAATCCTAAGCCAAAAAATTAATTAATTTGAGTCAAAAAATAATTATAGAGAAATTAATTCCTCTCCAAATGGAAAATTCGTGGGGCAAAGAGAAGTCAATTTTTTGAGGTCCCCCACTAAGGGAAAAATGGATACTTTAAGAAAATTTGAGCCCTTGGACCTTGGTGGTTAAGTCAAATTCAAAATTTTGGGGAAATAAATTCAAAATTTTAACTTTTGGATTAATTAAAAGTGAGTTTTAAGAAAATTATGATTTTTTCTTCAAAATTAAAAATTCGACAGTGGAGATTAAAAGATGATCAAGCTATTTTCAACGGTCGAGATTATTTTGACGGAGATCAAGCCAACTAGCTGTTATTTTCCACTTGGAGGGGTTTCTCTATATAAGGAGGTCATTTTGCTTCTATTGAATATCTTTGGATGATGTAATTCTTGAACGCTGATATTGAGTTGTTGCTCTGTTGGGAACATTTTGTATCATAATAGAAAGACTTTGGGGTTTAGTTCATGGTATTTTTCTTCCGCTGATCTATGGTATGTGTTAGCTATGTGGTATCATGTTTAGAAAATTTAATGAACTCGGTCTGATCACTGGGAAGGGAAATTCAAATCCAAAAGTAAATCAATTCCTCTTGAAGAATTTATTGAGGGCTGAGAGGAATTCGACCTTCCAATTTGAAAATCAAAACCTGGAGAATAATTACCATTTGGCTAACCTCCACAATTGCTCCAGAAATATGATGAAATTCAGCCTCTAATAGGGAGAGATTTGGCCATGTCATGGTGTTCCAAAAAAATAATAGCTTGACGTCCAATGATGAATAATAGTGGCTGTAGTAATTCGGTCTTGTAGGAAATAATTCTTCCGCAACAAATAAGTACTTTAGCTCCTAGAGAATGTTATCAAAATAACCTGCAAGTCAAATCCAACTAGAGTGGCAAATATTGTCCACCATAGAAGGAGAAATGCTAGCTAGGGTGGCAATGAGATCCATTGAAACTAAGGTGAGGGATTTTGCTTGAAACCCTTGATCTGAAACTCGCTTGAGTTTCTCTTCAATAAAATCAGAAATGATCAGATACAATAGAGTGATTAGCAATGAGTCCATCATTCTTTTATAATTTTTCATTGAGTCTCTCCAAGCTTTTAGATTTCCCTTTTTAATGTTATTTTATTGGTGGGGGCCACTCTCCACTAAGTGATTTTTTGCCATAAAATTTTATTTCATTCCCTTTTCCAATAAAATAATATTTTCTGCCATTATCTAATAAAATAATATTTTCTCTCTTGTTTATTAATGCCATCAAAATTGGGCAAACTCCTTTCTCACAAAATTAGGGACATTGCAAGCTAGCACATGATCCATTTCAGTAGCATGTGATTCGTTTTTGAGTTTTAAGGATTGGTTGATGTGGTGGATCCTACAAGGATATGGGTGGATCCATATCCATATCTAGATCCAAAATGCAGAGCATCAAGATCTTGTGGATCCATATCTGCATCTGGATCTGAAATGCTGATCTGCAGGTCCAACATTAGGACATTGTGGATCATGTAACACAAGTTCAAGGTTGCCTCATTGTTAGTTTTTTCTTCTTGTTCATCTATCTCTACTATCTCTATTTGTGATGAGGGTTTATTCATTTTCTTTGTTTTGGTTGCTCCCTTGTTTTCTGGCAATCTCAAGTGCTTTCACGATTTGTTTTTCACTTACCTTCACCCTTTACTAGATACCCAAATCTATTAATAGTCATCTAAGTCACCTGGCATGGGGACACGGGACACACATGACACACAAATTAAAGTGTCTGACACAGGCACGTAGACCACCTAGAACAAGACACATAGGACAAGTTATATATATATATTAAAAATTAATACTAAATAGATATTTCTTACACAAATTTTCATTCATGATACAAATTCAAACATAGATCTAGGTTCTACATTGTAAATTTAAAATTTGTAAGTTGTACAATGTAACATCATGCATACAAATACAATTGTGACAGATTCATCAATGATCCAATAGAAGAAAGCCAAGAAACTACAATTTTCTCATTGAGTCATCAAAATCAAACTTATTAAATGAAATTTCAGCCAAAAAGTGCCCATGAAATTTCCACATAATTTCCATGTCATAATATGTAAACCAATCGAAACCCTTTAAATTTAAAAATAGGTACATGTCCTAAATAATTTTAAATTATTTAATTTGGGTATCCGTGAAATATTTTATTATTAATTTGGGCATCGATGAAATATTTTATTATTAATTTGGGTATTCATGAAATATTTTAGTAATATTATTTACATACCTTACCCGTATAAATTAGAATGTTGAAAAGATAATTAATGCAATGTAAATCTTGATACAAATATAAATTAAAATGTGGGCCCATCTGACATCGATAACCACACCCCAAAAAAACCACCCAAAAATAGTCAAATATAATTTATAAATATAGATAATTATAGTTAAATAATTAAAAATAAATTATAGTTATAGTTAAATATAAAATAGTTAAATAGTTAAAAAACGTATTCTAAAAAGGACAAATTACCATATTCCACCCAAAAATATAAAATATATAGTTAAATATAAAATAGTTAAAAAACGTATTCCAAAAAGGACAAATTACCGAATTCCGGCCAAAAATATAGAATATATAGTTAAATAGTTAAACATAATTAAATATAAAATATTTAAATAGTTAAATATTAAAAAACGTATTCTAGAAAGAACAAATTATCGGATTTCGGGTGAAATTGTGGCTTTGGTAGATAATGCCATTAAAAAAAGGCCAAAAACAAGTTAAATATAAAATATATATGGACAGTTAAATTTAAATATAAAATATATATGGACAGTTAAATTTAAATATAAAATAAATATAGATAGTTATTTTAATAAAATGGTCATATATTGAGGGATTTCGATAAAAGTAAAAAATTAGAAAATATATTAATTTTTTTAATTAAATCTCGTGCTAATAAATATTGTGGAACATAGATAAAAGTAAAGTAATATTAAAAAATTGTCTACATGGCATTTTTTTTTATTAATTTCGTGATTTTTCCTTAGGAGGCCACATTTAGGATGAAATTTCCTCTAATGATGTGTTACATAGGTAGTAGCAATGCCAATGGAAAATAGAAATAACAAATACAAAACAACTACAAGGTAGTAGGTAGCTCATCAATCATCATCATCAAAATCAACATCAGTGTCATGGTCAACATTGCTCTCCTTTGCTGCATCCTCCTCCTTTGTATCTAATGTATTCTCTGCATCTGTTGGTGTGGAGGATGACCCCTCGAGTATCACCATCTTCAAAAGTGACAGGCTCTAGCACTGGGTCATTAAGATCCATGTTGGCCAATGCCAACTCAACACTGCTATCGAAACCCATAACATTAGGAAAGATATCCCACATCTTTGTCTTTCCCTTCAACCACTCATCCCTCTGCCTGTAAGTAAGACGAAGGTTGGTGTGCACATACGCCATTGTCTCTGCCCTGGACTGCCCAAGCCTACACTTCTTGACACTATACAAATTCCCATATGTGCTGCAATTCCTCTTGCAACAAGAGGATGAAGTCACCTTGGAGCATGGATGGAAGGATATGAGAGATAGCTATTTGTAGATCATCTTAGGGCTGTTGGCTGGCAAACGGAACAAGTAGGAGAAATGCTTTCTCCTAGGGGTTACCCACTTGGATGGGTAACAGGTATCTCAAGGTGTCAACCACATATAGACATCCGTATGACTTTTCTCTATTGCAGACGAAGATCACAATAGATAAGCAATTGAGTGAAGCCTCTTATTTTCTATATTGCTCAATTTAATTCTCTCATTAGCATGCTTGAATCATCCACTAGGAAGGCTTCTTTATTGAACTTAACCTTGCACTCCCCTCGGATCCTCTCCCTCAACTTCATAGTCTAGGTGCCATGGTGTGGCTCAACCAAACTCATGAATTTAGTTGGTTCCAAAGATGTTGTCTTCTCACACAGACGGATCTTCTTTAACATGCATGCTGTATCATGTTTTTCAACAAGTATGCCTTCCTCAAAGGAATGTTTATGCATTGTGTAGCTCTTGCCTTGTTCAACACACTCTCATGTTTTTCTTGGAGTCCTAATGCTCCCCAAATTCATCTCATTCTTACTATCCATGTAGTACCCACTTATCCCCTTTAGTTTCTCTTCCCAATTTGGAGGCTTTTCCTTTATATTAAGATGTTTGACTGCTTTGGGATTAAATATAGATGCACGCAAGTGTGGGGATGCTTGTGGTCAAACCTTGAAAGATGACCTCATCACTAGGAGGGGAAATTTAATTGAAGCCTCTTTTGGTGCCATTAGTAAGAATTTGCAGCCACCAACAAAATTGAAACAAATTCAACAATGGAAGAATTCCTGTAACCCAAGTCACCTGGTTCGAGTTCATGTTCAAATTCAAAAAAAAAATCAACCAAAACAAAATGACTTGAAATTTGACAAGTTTTATATATATATATATATATATATAAAATTTTAAATTATATTTTTATTATAAACATAACATTCATAATGTAATAAAAATATTAAATAATTTTAATATTAATTATATATTATAATTAAAATTATTAACCTTTATAACTTAATTTTATAAATATCTTAAATTTATATATATTATATAGCTATTGTGATAAATAGATAAGTTTATTAATTTAAATTATGATTATTAAAAACCTTTTAAGTTATGTAAATAATTTTTTTACATATATCTATGCTTCCATTTGAACTACACAGAACTGACTCACTGAGGCTTAAAGAATTGATGTCCGTATTTAAAAAAATGATTAAATTGTCTCTGAACTCACTATAATATTAATTTCAGGTTTGCAAATTTAAATGAACAAATTTTAAATAGGATTTAAACCTCGCTGAATCCATTTGAATATTATTTTCAGGCTCACGTTTGTGTTTAATTTGAAATTTTCCAACGAATTTAAATGAACAAATTCGATTTGGTTTTAGGTTCGGCGAATTTCGAATTTCATCGTTAAAATTCGCCGAACCTGGTGACTTAGCCTATGGCTATAACTGCATGCCAAACACTAAAGGGAGAAAGAAAATGCAGTTTTTATTTTGTTTCTTAAAATTGACAATTTTCTTCAATTTTTGTCCAAACACAATTTCAAGTGGGGTGTCCTGCCAATGGAAACTGTACAATTCTCCAATGTCTTTAACCCCTTTCCCTCTTCTACATAGATGTTTTCCAAAAATAAGAAATTTTATTTATTTTTTCAAGAAGAAACAACAATATTTCTTTATTTTTAAAGTTTTTTTTTTACAATATTATTGTTTAATTTTGAAAATAGGACGGTCTATATAGATGTCCTTGTAAACTCAGTGATAAGGATGTCTTGTAAAATGAGATCACTAGTCATGTGATCATTATGGATTAAATGATATTATCAAATTTGTCAAAAAAATTAAGAATATTTTTGAGAAAAAATCTTTGGGGATCACGAAAATTATGCTAGAAAGGTGTCTACCATCCCATAGGTGATGTAACTGTATGAAAGTCATACCCTCGAGATGGCCTCCTGATGAAGAATTCCTTGTTCAAGAACGATGATGCCCTTCCTTTTTTAATTGTTGTGCTGGTTGTACAAGTTAAATTCATAGCTGCCGTTTCAGCAGTGGTACTGTGTTAGCTCTCATCCGTATGATTTTTATCTGTCGTCCATTTGCTGCTGTTGGGTTAATTTTTTAATTGAGCCACCATACACTTTCAACCATTGTACATTTTGAACTTATTTCGTGGATTGCTACTTTTTTCTGGCTGCTATATGATTTAATTGAGACTCAATTAATTCGCATGGAAGGCAATCTATGTCAACAAATTGTACAATTTGCCTGTATGGTCAAATTGAGTCACTGTTGTACAAATTAATTTGAGCCATTGTAAAATTGAATTGAGTCATTGTCATATAAATTTGTTGAGTCGCAGCTGTACGAGTACTGCAAGTGTATGTCTATTTCTTTCTCCAAGGATATTTCAAACCTTCTGTTGACATAGATCTTTGAGGATTCCCTATTCCACAATCACTGTGGTTCGAATACCATGTTAAACTGCACTATAGAGAATATACTAGAGATGAGCAAGAGAGTCTGAATGAGAGATGTGTTATATGAATGTATTCGATAACATAAGGTGTTATATATATGTGTGTGTGTGTGTGAAGTTCCGTTATGAATTGAATTGCTCACCTAATTTCCAAACTACAATATGATATTATATTATTATTTAATGCATTATTACTAATGAAATATACATTACAATATCTAACAGTGTGACTTGAAATTCTTTTCAAATTTCAGATTTTGATGATGTAATGGTTAATTTGGAGAGTCTTGTTTTTGGAGGAGAAACTCTTTTATGATGATGAAATGTTAGATGTATGTATTTCTTTATGTGATGAGAATGAGACTGGCCAAATTTTTGAGGTTAGTAAATAATTATTTTAGCTTGATAGCCATTGTTTGGGGATAGATTATTGGATTGGACATGCTTTGGGGTTCCCATCTATGAAACAGATGCAGATGATCATAGGGATGAAAATGCTGATTATGTGCCCTCTTGGACAACCATGTTTAGTAGGTGATGGTAAGAAATTTTTAATTGTGATTTACAGCTATCTTTGCCTATATTTAATTCAGGAAATTTGTAGTTTCTGGACCATGTTAGTGATGGTAAAAGCGCTGGAAATTTTCATCCATCTTTTTCTTCAAATTTTTGTGTAAATGTATGTGATTCTTCAGCTGGGAATTACATTACTAGTGCTGAAAATTGTATTTAGCAGCAAGATTTTGAGTGTAGATTTTATAACATTCATTTTCAGCCATCTGTTTGTGATCAGAATTGCATTTCCACACCTAAAATTTCATCTCATACTACATCCCCATGCTTAGAAGTAGACATTTTGTTGTTGGATTAGCCTAGAACTTTAATTTCTGGAGGTGTGAATGATATTCATTTTGCAGATCAGCCTTTGGAGAGGCATTTAGAATATATTTTTCAAGTTGTTGATGGACTGCAATGTAATTTTTCCAAACCATTTTCCATCCCTCTTCAATATTGGATTGAGTTAGCATGTGCTGGAACCTGCTATCATATTTCAAAATTTTGTATTGGCTGCCATGTATGCAATGTAATTTGTTTTGCAGCAAAAAGAATGATCAGCTCAAGGTATGATAAAGGTGAAGATGGAGAAGATGCAGTGACTTTGAAGCCATTTTTCATTCAACATATGAGATCAAGAGGACTTGGAACCTACTTAGATGGATAGAGCTCTGAAAGAGCTTTCTAGTGGTATATGGAAGTCCGCAAATGGACCCACGGGACCAGTGTTGCACGAAGCGCCCCCCCCCCCACGGTTCCAAGCCCCGAAGCGCGTCCCGTACGGAAGCGCCTAGGAAGCTTGGCCGGAAGCGGCGCTTCCGAATTCGGAAGCGCCGCTTCGGCTTTTTTAGCCGCTTCCTGGAAATTTGGAAGCGTTGTACGGAAGCGCCGAAGCGCGCTTCGTACGGCGCTTCGGGCGTCGGAAGCGTGGCGCTTCGGAGGAGGAAGCGTGGAGCTTCGGAGGAGGAAGCGTACGCTTCCAGAAAAGCTTCCGGAAAAGCGTTTAGAAAATCGTTTTTTTTTCAATTTTTTTTTAAATTTTAGGTGAGTTTGCTTGTTGGGGGTGGGTGATGGGTCCACCTTGGGTTAGGGTGACGAATGAAGGCAAAAAAAAATATAAATATAGAAGATGCTCCCTCATGGTAATGTTAAATTCTTAAAGTAAAAGTGACATTCTCCTTTATTTTTCATTTTCATCCTTTTACTTAAATATTTAACATTACCATGAAATGACTCAGGATGTTTGAGAGTGGTTCCAGCCTCATTGGACTTCATATGGAGAAAATAGAATTTCATATCCTATTCAAAATTCAGCAGACTTAACAGTTTTCAGGAATTCAGGATCAATGGGATTGTGACATTTCATTAGATTATATCAAGTATGAAGGTATGCGATTAGCATTTAATCAAGAGCACCAAGCCCTATATGTACCCTAGTGTTGGTGTTGTTAATTGTTGAACTCCTTTGTCACGCGGCACGCCCTTAGCAAAAAATTACCTTTCAATCAAGTCAAAATCATCGATCAAACATGTTAAGCTTTTTCTACCATATTTTAAGTCTAATTAGGTAGTTTGATCAAAATTGGGCAATGTTGACTAATATCCCTAGACAATCGAGGTAGAGGCAAAGGCTAGACAAGAGGAGAAGAATCTAGATTCTAGATCATTAATGTACAATGGATGTTATATCTATCTTGATTTATGCAAAAATATGCATGTTTTCATGTCTTCTACAATTAATTTGGTATTTGGGATGTTTGTTTTGAGTATAAATGCAAAAAAATATATAAATATATATATATATATATATATATATATATATATATATAGCAGACGCTTCCGCGGACGGTTCGCTTCCTAGATTTTTGGAAAATGATGCTTCGGCATCCCCGCTTCCAAAAAACGCTTCCGCTTCGCTTCCACTTCGTGCAACATTGCACGGGACAGCTCACCTTGGGAGATCTTCCCGAGGAAAGCAAGGTGTAGTGCAGAAGTTTGAGGCTCCGGATGATGTAGCGCTGGGAAATGTGGCACAAGGAGAAGGCAATGCAGTAGTTAAATGGCCCAACACTCTTTAAATTTCTAACGAAGGAAATTTGTGAAAAACAAAGGCCTGGGAACCCCTTTCTCTCTTGATGACGCGTGGCAACATTCTACTGGCTCATGATGACTTCAGCATGATGTAAGCACAAGGGACATGTGTTGAGAAATCTATAGGGCAATGGTTAGGATGATTTCTCTTATACTTGATAATTGCTTGTGATGCCTTTTTACTTTTCTTATTTATTAGCTTCTTCTTGTATTATTATGTTATTCTTATCATCAAACAACTATCAAAACAAGAAGATCAACAATACACAAGAACACAAGATATAGGCTACAAGCCAGGGCCAAAACCTCTCCACTTGAGAGGAAAACCCACAAATCTCTTCTCTTCTTATAGATTCTTCAATTGACGAATTCCAAGACCTCTAGACCAAGACCAATACCCTTCCAAGACCAAGTCCAACCTTCTTGATGATGTGCTTCCTTTGTCCAAGTCAAACCCAGTCAAATCTCTTCCAACAACACAACTTTGACCCCCAACTACAGAATTTCGGCCTCTACTGCAGGTCTGAAATTTTCAGCCCTTCCAGCAATAGCTGCTTCCACACGTGTGAGCTAATTTAGGGCTTCCAAGGCTTCTTGAGACCTTCGCTTGAGTTTCTCCTTCTTCTAGGGCTTGAGGATGACCTAATGAGCCTTCCTTTGACCTTCTTTCTGCACTTTCTCCAAGTTTGATCCTGCAACAACAAAACCCTAACCCAGCGGCAGAAACCTTAGTCTCCTTCCTTTGCATATGTGATGAGAGAGAGAGAAATAACCCAATCACTTGATCTTCATCCTTCGTCTTCTTTCGCTAGCCTTTTTCTTCTTCTCCTTCGCTTACTTGATGAGAGAATGAATTGTGTCCATAGGAGGTCAAGTTCCCTCCTATATATAGGCTTCCATGGTGGATGAAATACACCAAATTAGGCTGTCTTTTAGCTGGCAGATCGAGTTGGTCTTGGAGGGTAGTTTAACACTTTTAAATACAAAAATAATTCTTTTTACAAGTTACAATGTGCCTGATGGGGTCTTCATCATACAACAATGACTCTTTTGACTTCTTGACCTAGGACAACCCTTAGGAACACTCAATGGGTGCTTGACCTCTAAAATAAAAATACCTCGAGCATGAAATCCATGCTTCAAGACAACAATAATAAATTTTCTTTCATTTTACAATATACAAGAATCAAAAGTACATTTCATATTTATGAAGATCGAACCTAGTTACACATTTTTCAACAACATGTGGTATGTGTTTTCGATGTTTTCAGGTAGTGAAGTGTGCCATATCTGAGTGACGCATGTCACCACCCAAATGCCACCACGTGGCATCAGAGACGAAAGCATGGTGTCACCTTGGAATGGCGTCCCCGAAAGGTTTTAAGAGGAGCACAGGCTAAGGGCATCCAGGATGATTCTGCTTTGGGCATATGTGGTAGTTGTAAGAGACAACTCACCTCAACTGGTCATTGATTGGCTCGCAAATGCATTCCCACCGGGACACCTCATCTCATTTCCCGGACCCCGGAAGGATTCAAGCAAGCGCATGGTAAGATGCTCTGCGCTGACTCAGCACTGGGAAACAGTGGTAGCTAACGAAGGAGCCGAGAACCAATAAAAAAAAGCTTGGGACACGTCACCCTAGAGGAGCCGCCTTGGAAGTAAATAAAAGGGGCACATGGGAGTCTCTTTGGGTCAAATTAGCTCTAGGACATGATCACGTATAGAGCGGCAGCAGACAACCAATAATCAAAGCGCATGTGGAGAGCGGGTCCTTTAGGACACATAATCTCGAAGCATAGCGCACAGTGAAATAAATCTATGGGAAAAAACTTAAAGAAAGGACTTAGTTATGTGTGGAGTTGATGACCAAGGGCGCGAAGAATTGTAAAGTAAAATAAAGTCCTTGGGGCCTAAAGCGCAAGGGGCCAACGGGCGGTTATATGCAGTGTTTCATAAGGCGCTTGGGCCCGCGGACTTATATATGGCAACGTTTTATTTCAAGAGCTTTGGGCCTATGTTAAAATGATTTGGTGCTTATAGCAAAGGCTTGAAGTCTAAAGCATCAAAGGGTCGGCAACGTGGAAATTTTGTTTAAAGTGCTTTGAGCTATATTGAAGGTTAATGCATAAACGAGCCGACATCATAATTTAGGCGTTTATGCCATATAAACAACGAAACACTAAAATTAATATTAAGAAGCATGAATGAGTTGGTAGCTAAGTTAGTAGAATAGTAGTTAAGACGAATATTTAGTAGTTTAAGCTAAACTTTGTGATGCTCCAAAATTAGAAAAACATTGCTAAATTCTGAAAATTCCAGAATGAAGGAAATTCGCTGACAAGCTAAGTCTTTCTTGCAGAAACAAGTGAGGAGAGTTAGAAGACTTGAAGAGCAGATTCAAAAGACTTGACAGAAACAAGACCAAGTAAGAATTAAGATTCATGCAAGCATTAAAATACAAGTTAAATAAAGAGCAAAGACTTAAAAATATCAATCTAAATTCTTTAAAAGCATAATCGAATTTGTAAGAAGGTGGTTGTTAGTGTGTGAAATGGGATGCTGCTGATGTATTTGGTGTTTTGTTCAATGATCAAATATTGCTGAAAATGTTTTGATGGTATAAATGGCGAGTGATTGAAGAGACAAATTATTTGTTCAAGGAAGTGGCCTTCATGATTTGAGTTTGAAAATGCAATGAAAGATGAATCATTGAGGTGAAGCAAGTGGTAGTTTGCAAGGGAGGGGTTGTAGCTCCTTCCAGTAGTTGCTGCTAAAATTTAAGGGTTGGAGCTCCTTTCAATGGTAGCTAATAGACTAGGGGTTGTAGCTCCTTTTAGTTGTAGCTGATAGATCGAGGAGTAGTAGCTTTGTTCTAGTTGTAGCTAGAGAATTTTGTAACAACAAGTTGAAGCTTTCTTTGTGGAAATAATTGAAGAGAAGTTTGAAGAAATTGTGTGTTCTCTTTGAGTTATTTATGTTGATTCTTGTCATGCTCATCTGAATTAATTGCTGAAGTATTCATTGGTGTTGTAGTGTCTTTAAAAGTGAAAGAAAGTTTTTAAAATTTCTACAATACTGATTAATTCCCCCCTCTTAGTATTGTCCTGGTTTCTAACAATTGGTATTACGACGAAACCAAGTTACTTCAGATTAGTTTTATAGCTTGAAGAAAGATCAAGGACCATGGCAAACCAGAAAGGAGGATATACAAATAGGGCACCTATGCTCAATGGAACAAATTATGTGTTTTGAAAAGTAAGGATGAAGACTTATATTCAATCACTTGGAGCTGATGTATGGGATGTAGTGGAAGGAGAATATCAAAAGCCTCAAACCTTGATTACTAGAGATCAAAAGATGGAGTTTACATGCAATGCTAAAGTTATGAATACTCTGCTTGATGGCCTAGTCGAATCAGAACTTAGTCAAGGTCATGGATTGCTCTACTGCAAAAGTTATTTGGGATAAGATGAGCAGGTACTATGAAGGTGATAGCAAAGTAAAGCAAGCCAAACTTGAAGGTTTTAGAATGTCAATTGAGTCTTTGAAGATGCATGATGATGAAGCTATTGCAAAATATTTTCGAAGAGTTGATGAAGTTGTGAACACCATAAGATGTCTTGATGAGAAATTAGAAGAACCTGTGGTAGTTCAAAAAGTTTTGAGATCTCTCCCTGAGAGATTTAATTCCAAGGTTTCAGCCACTCAGATGACAAAGTTGAAGACTCTCACTTTGGACCAATTACTTGGTGTACTCTCACTACTTATGAGATGAGAATTTATAATGGCAAGCCTACAACAAAAGAGTCAACCTTCAAAGTAGATAAGAAGCCTAAGGAAGAGCATGCTGATTCATGTTGTGAAATAGAGGAAGATGAAGCCAAGTTCATGAGGAAGTTTAAAAGAGGCTCAGGAAAGTACAAAGGTAAGTTACCTTTGAAGTGTTCTAATTGTGTCAAAGTTGGTCACTATGCTTCCAAGTGTCTGGAAAAGAAGAAGGAATATGACCGTAGAGAGAACTTTAGGAAAGTACAAAGGATAGAAAGAAGGCTAAAAAGAAGAACTTCTACACCCAAGATACTAGCTCCTCTAAAAGTGAAGGCAACCAATCTTCAGATGCAGACAAAGATGATGAAGGTCCAAAGGAATTTATGCTCATGGCCATAGACAATCTGGAAATTGAAGCTATTAATTTGGATGGTGAAGAGGCCAAGGTTTACCTAGAAGGAGAGCTGGTCAATGCCCTTGAGGAGATTGAAAGGCTGAGGAAGAAAAATAAAACCCGAAAGGAATTGTTGATTAAAGACAGAGCTTAAGCTGTTGAACCTCTTCTCCTGCAAATTGAAGAAGGTAAGAAGATTCAAGAAACATTAACTCAACAACTTAGTGAGAAGAGTCAAGCTTGTGGAAATTGTTTTGCTAAGGAAAGAGCTGGAAAAGGCAAATGCCTGGCTATGTTTTAATGCAAAATTTGGAAAGGGGACTGAAAGTTTGAATGAGCTTCGTGAAGCACAAAGGTTTTCAAGTAATAGAACTGGTCCTGGATTTGTGGCCGAGTCTAGCTCAGCAACTAAATTGAAGGGAAAGAGGTCAATTACCTTTGTACAAGCAACCAAAATTGGTGTTATAACGCTGCGGTGAAATATGGGCCAACTCAACAACAAGAAAAACAAGGGAGTGCGCAACACAATGTGTAGCCAAAGTAAATCAGCAACAATGAAATAAAAGGAGAAATTTCATTTATCAAGGAAAGAGCAACACTGCAGAAGAAAATCAAAATAACCAGAGAGTAACTCAACCAATGAACAAAAATCGATTTTCTCGTAGGTATGCAGAGATTTTTCCAGGATATTGTTTCACTTGCACAAATTGTAGGCACAAGGTAGCGAATTGTAGAGTGAATTTATCTTATAGACAACTTAGGCCACAAAGAAGAAATTATCAGCGAAATAATCAGTGAATCAGGCAGAGAATTAACAAATCCAAGTACAACAATCCGTTTACTCCTTTGAATAATTTGATTTAATGTTATAATTGTCAGAATTTGGGCCATAGAGCAGATGATTGTAGACTTAAGAATAAAAGGCCTGATCTAGTTATTGAGCAAACAAGCCAGGAGCCCAAAGTCTGGAAGTAAAAGGAAAATACAAAGCAATATAATATTGTCTTATATGCTCAGATTGAAGGCAATCATTAGTATGTTGATAATGGTTGTTCCAGGCACATGTCAAGAGACAAAATTAAATTTCTGTCATTGAAACCAATTGAGAAAGGTAATGTGACTTTTGGAAATAATGCACTTGGTAAGATTGGTGGTAAAGGAGTTGTTAGCCTAGCAAATAGCAGAGGAAAAACCAAGAATGTGTTGTTTGTTGATGGGTTGAAGCATAACTTGCTCAGTGTGTCTCAGAAGCTAAAAGTTGTCAAATCAAGTTTGTAGACACAGGAGAGATAGTAGTTGAAGCTGCAAGAACAAACATTAATGTCTATGTTCTAAAAGAGAAGACAAAGAGGTGTTGTTTGTCAAAGATAGATAAAAGTTGGCTATGGCATAGAAGACTTGGACATTTGAATTTTGATCAGATAGTTAGATTAGGCAAGAAGAACATTGTGAGAGACCTTTCAAAGCTTTCAAAGCCAGAGAATTCTATATGCAAGTCTTGTCAGTTGGGAAAGCAAGTTCGAGTTCCATTCAAGCCCAAGGAGAATTCATCAAGCAAGCCATTGCAACTAGTTCATATGGACTTATGTGGATCCTCAAGAACTCAGACACCCATAGGTAAATTGTATTTTATGCTTATTATTGATGATTTCAACAGAATGATGCGGGTTGCATTCCTAAGGGAAAAATCAGAAGCCGTTGAGAAGTTTAGAGACTTTAAAGCCTGTTACCCACCACCTGTGGGTAGTATATATAGGAGATTTTTTTTCTCCTATATATACCCCTTGCAATTATCAGATAGCTTGATGTGCCATTATCTCCGCCACCTGAGCCAAGCATGTGGTCCCTCACCCACTTGTATGTTTGAAGGTGGGCCTCCTGACCTCGAAGGTATGACTTTTTATTGGTATAGTTGAGTAATTTTCCTTACTTGTCATGGGCACTTTTGGGCATGGATTGGTGGGGGCATTCGGCGGAAAGAGTGGGCTAGGTTTGTACTCTTGTCTCCACTGCGCGATCTCGTGGTTAGCCTTGTATCCTAGTCCCATGGGGTCTCCTTTATTGCCCATTAGCTTTAGGGTTGGCACTACATGGGAAATCCCGACTTTGGTTGCGTGGTCTGGTTTTCCCGACACCATATACATCACTACCTTCCACTCATTTTAGCTCCATTCATCTCTTTTCCCATCTGGGTCCACATGGGTCCATTGGGTCCACATAGTGTTAGCCTACCCCTCCTCTTGTCCACACCTTGGGTCGGGCCTGGAATGGTCCCAAGAGGTTGATGCAGCTAAAAAGAAAAGAAAAAACATAATTTGGCCACTCTCAATAAGAAATGTACCACAAAATGCAAAAGATGGCCAGGACATACAAATTTAGCACATGGGCAAAAGCCAAACATGAGCTCTACCCCTTATCCATGGCCATCACCCTAGTTCCTATGGGCCCTAGATGATACCCCTCCATCATTAAGGAACCCATGACTGTCCCAACCCCTGGTGGGTAATGAACTGCCCCACCTTAAGGGGGTATCCAATGCTATATATTACACATCAAGTTCTCATCCCTTGGACCCTTGAGCAGTTATGAAGAGAAATCAATCAAAGGCAAAAGGCATATGAAGAAGGGTGGAAAAAACAAAGGTCGGGGTAATTCATGTACCGTGATTTGCTCCCTCCTACACTCATATGCGCAGGTGTGGGCTTCCCTTGTTATAGCTACCCTTGCACCATGACATGTGGTCTGGATGATTACCCTGATCTCCTCTTCGTTCCATTACTATATTGTTTGCCACCTACCACTTGAGGGGTGTACTATGGACATGTCACCCCCTTTAAAGGTTGAAACCACCTAATAGGGTCTTTGATTAACCCCGTATTGAGCTTGGAGACACTTGTAGATACCAAAGCCTTCTATGGAAGGGCATGCCACCATGAAGTGCCCCATTGGTTCCATGACTTGTAAGCTCTTTTACTTGATTATTCTAATGATTTGTTGTATTGGAGGGCAAGGGGACGCATTGGATCTTATGTAGGATTGCATGTGGGTCCATTTGGGGCTTGGTCTCCCTATACAGGGTCTTGGCCCTCTAGAGGACCACATTGGCACTTGTAGAGTGAGCGTTGAGATCCATGGGCCTCCACCATAGCAGAGAGTACGTCATGGATCCCCAACACCACTTATTGATTGCTCGTGTTCCACCTTTTGGATGAGGATGATGCACCTAGTTCACTGTGCCCAACCGGCTCCACACTTGCACCATACACTTAGCAGATGATTGTAAACATTCCTAGATCTAACAATCTCTGGAATCCTACTGCAACTAGTTGAATCTACTTTACCTAGATCGTAAATTACATTACAAACTTATTTCAGATTTCTTCTTGAAATATTGAAGTAAATCACTGAAGCAGCCTACACCAAATTAAATATGATTCTGAAACATAGAAACTGAGCAAGGAAATACAAACACATAGGACATTGAGAAAATTACTCTGCCTCTCTCTGTTGATGATTCTCCGACTGAGAAAATTACTCTCGCCGGAAGCTATCCCTGCCCCTCAGCTGCAAGAAATCTCCTCAATTGAATTTTTCTCCTGAGAACTTCTCACTTCAGAAAATCGATTTCTTGATCTCCCTTGGTGTATTTTCCAAATGACCTTCAGGCCCCTTCTTATATCTTCTTGTTGGATAACCAATAGATTAAATCCTAATCAAAGGCTTAGATCGTTTTGACTTGATCTCCGTCTTTTTCTAGAAGATTCACCCACAATTAGATTAATACCCATTAATATTTTAATTTTCCTAAGTTTAGACTCAGGAACCCCATTAAAAATATTAATTTTCTTAATATAATCATTTCTGTGTGGAATTTCCCAAAACGGTTTTTGGGTTTTTTGGAATGCATGTGCCCAAGCCTCCCTGCTAAATTTGAGGCTTAGAGCGCATCTGATGCTACCCCAAATCAACACTCCCTCTTAGCGAGGAATGTGCTCTAGCAATATAGTGCTGCTGCATACTGCTCTGACTCTGAAGCATTGTCCTCTGCACTGCTAATGTTTGACATGCTGTCCACCAACTACTGTGCTACTGTTGCTACTGTACTGTTGCCTTTGACACTAGCACTGCCAATGCTACATTTGTACTACAACTCCCTCTCAAAGTACTATGCTATTGGCACTACCACTGCTAACACTACATCTGTATTGCAACTCAGTTTCTAGGAGAAGCAACTTAAAAACATCCAAAATTACTGAACTAACTATGTTCAGTATGATACCACGTGAATGCTGGAACTGACTGTTGCTAGTCTCTGCGCTGGCCCTATGAATCTACTACATTGCTGCTGACCTCTGCTTTGTGCCATCTGCATTGCTGCCGACTTTGCTCTGCGCTGTTCAGTTTGTGGCGCTTCTAGCCACTGCAACTGTCTCCCCGACACTCTTCAGCACCATCCGACACTAGTCCATCTTGCTACTGCAAAACTGGGCTCCCGTAACAAGGTAATGATCCTAGAGGTGGAATCCTCAAGGATCCAACCTATCTGTAGCTCTTTCGAACTACAACTCCAAATCAGCCCACCTCCTTCTTGGAGGTATCCTAGCTATCATGGCGAACTCCTCTTGTTCGATCTTTGCGATTGCAACCTTAGGATCGGGCTTCTCACCCTTGTCCTTTTTCTTCAAAGGACATTGGGATGCATGGTGGCGCATCTCGCCACATCTGAAACACTTCACCTTGGAGACATCTTTCTTTCGTCTTGGTTGCCTCAGCGGTCCCTTCGATGCAAGGGCTGTATTGTCGTCCTCCTCCTTGGGCTTCGACCCACTGCTGCTGCCGCTTCCGTCAAGTTTGACCTTGACCAGGTCTCTTCTCAGCTCCTCTTGTTTTAGAGTTGCCCACATCTCATCCCAATTGGGCAATGCTGCTCTGCCCAGGATACTCTGGACAAAGACTTGCCACTCATCTGAGACAGAATTGAGGGCCAGTCTCACTAACTCTAAATCCTGAGGTGTATGTCACGTTGCCAACAACTCATCACAGGTCTCCTTTAGCTTCGTGAGGAATGGATCCACACGCTCTCCCTTCTGCATCTGAGCAGATCTCAGCTTTTGTTCCAAGTACATCTTCCGCTGCTCGGAAGATCCCTGATACAACATGGCCAAGGCATCCCACATCTCCTTAGCAGTTGCTCTGCTAGCAACGTGGCACACCACGTGATCCTTGACTCCATCCAGGATCATCCTCTTGGCCTTTGCCATCTCAACCTTGTACTTTTTCAGCGGATCTGCATCCGCAGGTTCAGCCACCACGTTGTCGATGTACATGTTGCAGGCATGCTCATATAGAAGGAAAGACATTCTAGCCTTCCAGATGACGTAGTTGGATGCTCTGTCCAACTTGTCATGATCCCTCAAGCCACTGGTTGCCATATGCTCCCAAAACTGTAGAACAACTGCCTCTTTCTCCCTACTGCATAGCTTCTAGGTTGGCTTACATTCTCCCTGATGGAGCTGGTATATCTATTGCTCCTTTGTTGCCCGACAAATGAGAAATACTGATTTCCTCGGCAAGAAACCACTGAGGAAGTATTCCATGCGATCTGCTTTCTTCTTTCGACGACTTTTCTGCCCAGCACTTAGCTTGTAGAAAACTCTGTCCCTCTACCTCTGCGTGGCTCCCTTCGCCTTAGCAAATTCTCGATTCGGCAGTCTTACCTCTTTGTTGACTCACTTAGAGAGAGACAACTCGAAAATATAGCCCTTGTGGCTAGAACTGTGCAATCCATCAGGGGATTCGAACTGCTGCTTGCTGTAGAAAGTCGGCCCTTGCTTCAGTGTTATATTTGCTCTTCTTGTTTCACATCAAAAACTCTAATACCATGTGAAAATTCCTAGATCTAACAATCTCTGGAATCCTACTACAACCAACTAAATCTACTTCACCTAGATCGTAAATTACATTCCAAACTTATTTCATATTTCTTCTTGAAATATTGAAGTAAATTATTGAAGCAACCTACACCAAATTAAATATGATTTTGAAACATAAATATTGAGCAAGGAAATACAAACACATAAGACACTGTTATTTTTGGACAAATGTCCCCAGCAAAACCCAATGCAGGAAAACCGGTGCAGCAACTGTGAGGGTTTATTATTATTAAGCAGGAGCAAATTCTGAATACATCTATGAATACCTCATAGTGTTATTCAGTTACAAAGAGAAATACTGGTAGAAAGGATTGTGAGGTTACCTCACACTATCACTAGAAATCTTGGCTGATCCAGCCCCAGACTAATTGCCCCCGACTTTTCTGGCTGCCTCTGCGCAGTATCTGTGTCAACCCAACGTCAAGCCCTCTGGGGACAGTGTCAATCCTCTAGCTAGTCGATTTGCTGCCCAGGAGATTCGATTTCTACCACCCGGTCTCTGCGTGGCTCTACATCAGCCCCTGTGGCTCAGTGCTGTCATTGCTGGATTACTCTCTGTCTCTCTTTGCTGATGATTCTCTGGTTGAGAAAATCACTCTCTCTTCGGAAGCTATCCCTGCCCCTCAGCTGCAGAAATCTCCTTAATCGAATTTTCCTCTTGAGAACCTCTCACTTCAGAAAATCGATTTCTTGATCTCTCTTGGTGTATTTTCCAAATGACCCTCAAGCCCCTTCTTATATCTTCCCGTCGGACAACCAACGGCCTAGATTAACTCCTAATCAAAGTCTCAGATCGTTTTGACTTGATCTCCGTCTTTTTCTAAAAGATTCACCCACAATTAGATTAATACCCATTAATATTTTAATTTCCCAAGTTTAGACTTAGGAACCCCATTAAAAATATTAGTTATTTTAATATAATCATTTCTGGGTGAAATTTCCCAAAACGGTTTCTGGGTTCTTTGGAATGCATGTGCCCAAGCCTCCTTGCAAAATTTGAGGCTTAGAGCACATCCGATGCTACCTCAAATCAACAATGATCCGGGGTCCAGATGAGGGTTATGTCATCATCCTGTCCCTTGCAGATGGTGTACAAGTGTTTTTGATCCATTTGGAGACTCATGAGATGTCCTTGTGCCCCTCACACCCACTTGGGGGCACCACAGGGATTTGCTTGGAAAAGAAGGGGCCAACCCCTTGTCCACTGTGTTTGAGGTCCATTCCTGCATCATGGTACACTCAGGACTTCATCGGGCCTCCTCAAAGGCCCAATGGCTCACTTTATTGATCATTCTACCCTCTTGAGAGGCTTATTGTTATGTTATTGAGCTATCTTGGTGGGCTTGCCACTAAGGGATGTTATTATTGCACAATATTTTATTATTCGGGGCTCGATTAGGCCAAATTAGGCAAATTGAAATCATTAGATATTGTATAAAGAGATGAGAGGTGATTCATTTTCTCATCATCACTTGGATTGGATTAGTATCCCTTACGAGATTTTCACATTGCTAGAATGAATTTTTGGGGCTTTTCTTAATGCACTATGATGTTTGGATTTTGCTATTGTCTTTGGAGCTTCTCTAATGTGAAGTTGATAAATGGATATACTCCCTCTCTCATGTAAGTCGAAATTTTGATACTATTCTTGTTATCTTACTGGTTAACTACATGTATGTTGTTATCTTTATTCTTGTATGGATTAAATGTAATGCAAAATTCTTCTGGACCTTGAATAAGTGATTAAATGCATGCATTGACCTTGGAGGGATTGGGGGAATGGGATTGGGTGAATGTTCCTAGAGGTACCTCTTAGGTTAAAGACCTCGAAACTTTGTCTCCTTTGCAAATTTGAAGTATAAATCTCTGTTGATCTAGTTGCTGCCCTTGCAGAGGCTAACAAAGATCAATTAGGGCTCCTTAGCTCATGAAAGTTCATGATCTATATGTATCTTGACTCCATTAACCCCAAGCAATAAGTTACTACTTTGTATCCCTTTGGTGGTCAAAATAACATTTCTTTTCTTTGTTTCTTCCAATTCTAGGCCTAAGCCCAAAACGTCTCCTAGGGCATCAAACGAAATCTTTTGTAGCCATCCAAAACCCTTGAAAATTAGTCCACTAATGCGCTGTATTTTGCTCAAGAGGTCCTCCAAATTTCAAGCAATTCCGACGGTGGAATCCCAAGATATAGCAAGCCCTAGCCACAAGACCATTTCTTGCCCTAGGTTGATTTTGGGTTAGTGACCTCATTAGGATCATTGCATCTAAATCTCAAAAGAAAATTTGTCCTTTGATCCTCTTCTCTTCCCTAATTAGGTCAAGCCCCTCCTTGGTTGATCAATTCCACTTCCTTGACCTAATTTTGGGTCCACTTGGTCCCGTGTGGTCCCACAACTTTACAACTTCAACTTTGCAAAGATCACATAAAGACCAAGTCTCCATAAGGATTTCTAGGCATAGGAATCATCTTTACAAGATACATTCCCAAACCCTAGCCTCGAGAATCCTCTTAGCCCTTCCTAGAGAGCCTATCACCTTGCTTTCCAAGCAAGAAAGCCACACAAATTAGTCCGTCTTACAACTAGGCCTTGGGAATCACCCTTTATCCTCTAATTGACACATTCATTATTATGATTCCTCTTATATCGGGTGTCCTCCCATCGGTGAAAGTCTGTAGAGAGTAGAGAGCCTTAACTGAGGTGACAGTGGGCTATCGCTCCATTGTTGCCCTTGATGTAGTAGTTATCGTATAGGATCCCCTCCTAGGACCCCTGCTAGTTTCAGCGGTAACAAAGCCATGGCTGAAAATGAGACATACTGTAAAATTAAGAGCATAAGGTCTGATAATGAAGGTTAATTTACTTCAAAAGAATTTGATGACTTTTGCAACTAGCATGGTCTCAAAAGGCAGTTCACTATAGTAGAGAGAGCCAATAGATCAAGTCAGCAGTTAACCAGAGCCATGATGGGAGAAATAAATGTTCAACAAAGATTTGGGTTGAAGCCATTCACACAACAATGGTGATTTTAAACAATGCTCATTTCAGACCAAACAATGATAAAACTGTTGAATTTGTAACTATGGTTGGTCTTCATAATGTACTTTTGATCACTTGATGTAGTTGTATTTATCATTATAAAGCATGTTTATAAATGTTTGAGTCAAACGAAAATTTATTTTGAGTCAAAGTCCCATTGCGACTTTAAATGATGTAAATTTGAACTTTTTGAAATGAAAATTTTGGCTCCAAAAGTGACAAGTTAGCTTCTCTCCAAGTCAAGTCGGCCCTGGCCAAGAGACACATCCATTCTCCCTAACAGACTACTATATAAAGGAAGCTCGAGCTCCTCATTTGGGTAATTTGCATTCCTCTCACAAGAGTTTCTAGGCAAGTGAGCAAACAAGAAGAAGGACAGAAATGAAGGCCGAGTTTTCTCTCTCCTTTCTTTCTCTCTCTAGCAACTTGCATGTGTGAAGATATGTCTCTCTTTGTGTCCACATTTTCTGGGGCAATTGTTGTTGGGGGTCGAAATTTTTTGGGTTACTAGGGTAACTGTTGTAGGGTCGAAATTATGGGGCAACTGGCTATTATAGGAGGGCCAAAATTCTGGAAGTGCATGATCAAGAGCAAAGTGTAGGATCAGTTTGGGTGACTTGACTTGGAGGAGAAACCCAATATTGACCATAGGTCTAGGTGTGTCTCTATTTGAACAAGAAGAATCTCTATTGAAAAGTTTGCTTGGTTTTTCCCCGTAGTGGGTTTTCCCAAGGTAAACATCGTCTCTCTTTTGTGCATTGCGATCTATATTGTTCTTTATTGTTGAATTTCTAAAGTATAATCGCTGAACGATATATTGGAATAATTTAAAATAAGATCTACATCAAAAGTAATTATCAAAATTTCAGAAATATTGTGCTAACCCTAATTGCAGTAGAAAATCAACAAAAATTCCATATGAGCTTTGGTATGGTAAACCTGCGACATTCAAGCATTTCAGAGTATTTGGAAGCAAGTGTTATATCAAAAAGAATGATGAAAAGCCTTGTAAGTTTGATGCAAGGGTTGATGAAGGTATCTTTCTTGGATATTCTCAGAATAGCAAAGACATTGATGTCAAAGTGGATGAGCATACCGAATCTGAAGTTTATCAACAGATAAATAACAACTCCAGTGATTCAGTGAACAGTGATGAGAAGGTCGATGAGCCACTTTTAGATGAAGACAATGATATTCCCCTTAGTCCTCAAACCAAAGATCCTGCAACGAATGTGCAAAAAGATCGCCCAACTAACCAAATTGTTGGTGATTTGAATGCAGGTGTACAAACAAGAACATTGCTAAATCCTCCCACTCAAGTGCATGTAGCTCTGTTATCGATGATGGAACCAAAGGATGTTACGCAGGCCAACCAAGATGATAATTGGTTAAAATCTATGCATGAAGAGTTGGATCAGATCGAGAAATTTCAGACATGGGAGCTAGTTCATATACCAACAAACAAGAATGTGATTGGCACAAAGTGGGTCTTCAGGAACAAACTGAATGAGTGTGGTGAAGTGGTTAGAAACAAGGCAAGATTAGTGTGCAAAGACTATGCACAAATTGAAGGTCTGGGCTTTGATGAAACCTTTGTTCCTGTTGCTCGATTAGAGGTGATTAGAATGTTTTTGGCATTTGCTTGTTTCAAGAAATTCAATATATATCAGATGCATGTCAAATATGCCTTTCTAAATGGAGAATTACAACAAGAAGTTTACATAGAGTAGCTAGCTGGTTTTTAGCTGTCAGGTCAGCCTGATTACATTTGCAAGCTGTAAAAGGCCTTGCAAGGTCTCATGCAAGCCCCAAGGGCTTGGTATTCCAAGTTGGATAGTTACTTGCTCAAGTGTGGTTTTAAAAGAGGTGCATCTGATAGTAACTTATATGTGGAAACAAATGATGGAAAATTGTTAATAATGGCTGTCTATGTTGATGATATTATATTTTCCAATGATCTAGATCAACTAACATGCCAATTTGCAGCGGATATGAAGGCTGAATTTGAGATGTCTATGCTTGGAGAATTCTCTTATTTCCTTGGTTTGTAGATTGCATAGTCTTCGAAAGGAATTTTTATCTCACAGAGCAAGTATCTCAAGGAATTATTGAAGAAATTTGGCATGGAAGAGCGTTTGGTAAGCATCCCAATGGTTACTGGATGTAAGTTGAGTAAGGATGATGAATCACTAGAAGTTGATCATACTTCATACAATTCTATGATTGGCAACCTCCTATATCTGACAACCTCAAAGACCAGATATCATGCAAGCAGTTGGTATTGTTGGAAGATTTTAAGTAGCCCCTAGATAGAGCCATCTTCTAGCAGCCAAGAGGATTCTCAGATTCCTTAGAGCCGCTATGGACTATGGACTTTGGTACCCTAGAAGTAAAGATATTTCACTAACTATTTTTACTGATGGTGATTAAGCAGGTGACATAGATTATTGAATGAGCACTAGTGGTGGTGTTTTTTTCTTAATGAGTGTCAAGTTTCATGGTTGAGCAAGAAGCAAGCTTCAATCTCTCTATATACTGCTGAAGCAAAATACATAGCAACAACTTCTTGTTGCACTTGGCTCATATGGATGAAGCAAACTTTAAAGGATGTGCAAGTGTTCTATGGTCAACCTATTCCTATCATCTGTGATAATACAAGTGCCATCAACATGTCCAAAAATCCTGTTTTTCACTCAAAGACAAAGCATATTCCAATCAAGTACCACTTCCTAAGAGAGAAAGTTGCAAATCAGATTGTCAAGTTGGAGTATGTACCTACAAAAGAGCAGGTAGTTGATATTTTCATCAAGCATCTACCAAGAGATCAGTTTGAGTATTTAATCTAGAGATTGAGAGTAGTTCCTCTTGCCTCCCTCCACTAGATCTTCCTTAAGCGAAAGGAATGCAACCAACAAACATCCAACATATCAAGATGCAACTGCTAGGTCCATAAGATCAACAAGATAAATGGGAGATTGTTGACAGGGGGAGCATGTTGGTATCTTTGCCATTGATGTCAAAGGGGGCAAAGTATTGTTGATCAAACACAAAAAAAGGGGAGAAGTACCTCAAACAAAAGAAAGAGGGAGATGAAACACTAAACAAGCAGAAGTACACTAGCGCTGTAGTACACAAAGGAGAAGTGCATCATAGGGGGAGCAACATCCAAAGGAGGAGAAGATAAAGAACAATACGAAGTACACTTTGCTTTTATTTCTATGGTGTTGATTTTCATTTGAATAGTGTTGCCATCAATGCCAAAGGGGAGAATGTTAGAAATGTGTTGTCATTGATGGAAAATGTCAAGAAGACGAAGGCAAAAGCAGAGATGGTGGCAAGAAGAATGAAGATAAACTTAAAGTATGATAAAGGTGAAGATGGAGAAGGTGCAGTGACTTTGAAGCCATTTTTAGTTCAACATATTATCTCAAGAGGACTTGGAACCTACTTCGATGGATAGAGCTTTGATAGATCTTTCCAGTGGTATATGGAAGTCCGCAAATGGCCCTCCGGATCACAAGTTATTGCAAGTCAAAGACAGGTAACCCAAAAGTCAAAGGTTGAAGAGTTAAAGTTGGTAGAAGGGGCAAGTTGGTGGAAGTTTGGTGTTTTTTCCAAATGTGGCAGGTGGAGTTGCTAAACTAAAGTTCTAGGTGAACGTGGCTTACAATGCAACGACGGAAAGCATTCTTATTGGTCAGTGGTGGAGCCCTTATAACACATATTCCCAGTGGAAGACTTCCTTGGAAGGACCAAAGGTGTGCACAAAGGGAGCGCTCGGGATGATGCAAGCCCGAGAGGAGTGAATAGAGCAGAGCAACGGGAAATGCTTTCATTGGCAGAGTTCAACAAGCGGAGGTGCCCACGGGACAACTCACCTCGGGAGACCTTCCTAGGAAGAGTAAGGCACATCGCAGAAGCTTGAGGCTTGGAATGACATAGGGCTAGGAAATGTTGTAATATACCAAACGGGATATTTTGTTAATTATGCAGAAATTTAACTCGACCAAAATTTCACCATAAAATTACTATTCAATTAACAAAAGATTGCCATGTAAAATACAACAAGTAGAGTGCATGCAATTCAATAACACCATGAGCAAAAATAATCTCAACTTTCATTATAATAAATAACTGAAAGAGTGTACATGATAATATAACTGAAATAACTGAGATGGATAATCTAGTCTCCAAAACTGATTTGCTCCAATGCTGAAACTGACCCTTCAAAACTGAATTGAAATGCAACTGCTGAGCTCTCCTATGAATTTTGGATGAATTCACCAAGGGGAGATGGATACTTACCCAATCTCACTAAATAACCCGAGGGTTTCCATCCTGGGGCTACCAATGAAGTAGAGAACCGAGTTCTCCAACTTCTCACACAAGAAGAAAGATCAAATCCAAGATGTCCTCTAATGGCCTCCTCCTCTTATTTTATAGATCTGATGGACCCCTCTAGAAGTTCTTATTTTATTATTATTTTAACCATTGAACACATTTCCCTCAATTAAAATATCATTTTAATGTGGAAAATTGGTAAATTAGCCACCATGCCTCCTTAATCCACTTAAACTCCCTTCTAACCATCTCATCCTGTAGATCTTCTCGTTGCGGTTCCAATGAGCTATTACACTAAGGTGTTTTGCGTAGTATTCCTCCTAGAATGCCACTCTAAGCATAATTAATTAAGTCAGGCCCATTAATAACTTTGTTTTTTGAAAGTTGTCGAAATGCATCGAAACGAAAGGAAAACTGTGTGGATGATGGAATATAACAAGCTAATTCCTTCAGACCTCATAGAAACTCCTCAAACCCCCTCCAAAATCCCCTGGGCCCACTTATGACGCAACTTGCACCTGTGGCCTGTTTGCCCCCAACTTTGAAAGTCCATCCTAACCATGCCATAAGGAACACCAGAAAAAGGAACATCACAAATCCTCCTGCCCCAAGATTGCTTGCCCTCAAGCAATCCAATCTTGTGGACCAGTCTGCCGGCCCAATGCAACTGAGACCCAATACCCCAATCCCATACAAACCATTGGGTGATGTTATGCATCCATGTCAACCCACCATGAACGAACCCCTCAATGCCCGGATCCTAGACCAATCTCTGGCTGAACCCGTCATCAACAAATCCTCCTGGATCCTAATACCACCAAGGACAAGCATCAATGCTCCATGGCTCTTGCTGTGTTGTAGCTTCGACTGTGAATGTTGCCCCATCAACTGCGTACCATCTCATTACCTCTCTCCAGTCCAACCCTTGACTCAATCCAATGCTAATCCCACTCTCCTGCTACCGGGATGGAATGCTGAAGAGTTGTCGACCTATATCCCACTGCCAACTGGGGCATGTAGTATTTGACATGTCTAGGGTCCTCGCTCTAGTACGCCATTGGCTAAGAATATCACACCATCAATAGGATCCAACTCATGATCTCTCGCCAATCCATCTTGTGGGAAGGATCAGATGTATATACACCCGTATATGTGTGATTAATCCCCTATGATGCATTGTGTCCAACCCACGCAACTCTATCTGGTCAATCAATACTATCCATCGAGAAAACCCTGCCTCTCTCCCTGTAATGGGTATAAGTGGCCAAACTATGCTGTAAGCCCTGTTTATGTACTCCTGGAGAGGGCTGCTTCCTGAAAGTACTATAGCTCTGCCAGCGGCCTGTGCAATTACTTGCACCTCATCAGTGGGTCGGCCCAAAGATGAATGCACCACCATCTCAAAAAGATCCACCTTCATCTCGCTAGAAACTCCACACTCCTCTAGTCTACTAACCTCTTACAAAACTATCCTATCAGACACCTCGCATATCCTGAGGACGTGTCTGCAGATATTGCCACCCTGCCAGCTGTTTGTACATCTGCCTGCTCCTCATCAATGACTGGCCCCACGAATGGCTGCTTATCCTCCTCCATCATGGGCTCAACATGAACATCCAACTGGCCCTCCCCAAAAGGCTCATCATGCATATTGTGCATATCGTCCCACTTAGCTGACTCCTATTCCTCTACGTTCTCTCCCTGTTGAAACATCAGTCGCTCATCTGCTTTATGATCTCCTTCCCTCATGGGAACAATCAACTGCTCATCATATTCCTCTACCACACATTGATGCATATCTAGGCCACTGTCCATTAACCCCACATGACTTCTCGTGCTCCTCAGAGGCATCCTTATAAGAACCAATGGACTCAACTAAAAAAGAAGAATCCTCAGTCGAAAAGTCAGAGGGAACCTCCTCCTGATCTACCTCTACCATCTCCTCCGTGTCAACCCTGCATGAGTGGTCAAGTCCCCAAGGTTCCTTGTAGGTGAAGCAAAGACCCTTCCTCCTTAACTCATTCTTATTACATGGTCCACCAATCTTGAGAAGCTCCTGCTTGGTCAGTTGTCTCTGGAACGATCTAATACTCTGTTCAACCAACCTTTCGGCTAACTCATAAGTAGTAGGCGAGACCATTTGTTCCTCTCTCCAAATGGCCAACAACTTAGATTGTAACTTCTTGCAGACGACATCACGATCTCCCACAACTGAAGACAAGATGGACTGCATGTATGCTTTGACCGTGTCTAGATGATGTTTCTTAGTGCTAAAAATGGATCAGAAAATTTGAAGAATTATGTCATCACACTCTAGATCAAACATGATGTCGTAGGTTCGGAGTTTGACCATATCTTCCAAAATCCAGAGCCTTTTCCCAAAGGTAAGACCCACAGTGTTATCCAAGTCTTGAAATGTCTCTACTATCAATCTGAAAACTCTCCTCATAACATCATCGTTTTAAGGAGGTATAGGTGTGGTCAACCTCATAATGTTACTGAGATAAGATGCAATTGGAAGTGTGATCCCTTCACAAGGGTACTCCAAAAACTTGGGTTGTATTAAAGCTAGCATGGTGAGTTTCAAAGGCCACATCAACTTCTTCTCCTTTATCTGGTCTATCTCGGAAAGGAGTGCATCTAGTTTATCTCGGAAAGGAGTGCATCTAGTTCATCTAGTTTGAAAAGGGATTTCACTGTGACCCTCATGTGTTTCAAATCTGTACCAAGTGCAAAGATTTTGTGTCCTATGTCCGACCCCTTTTGCACATCCCTTGGCTTCTCTTGTTGAAGAATGGCATGGACCCCTCTTGAGAAAGGTTGTTGTTCTGTTTTGTTCTTTGGTCCATATTGCGGTCTGCTAAGGTACTGCTGTGTTGGCTTAAGAGGCATTTCAAATACTCGATTTTGCTGTACTATTGCGTACTTAGTGTGTAACAACAATGCAAAGGTCACGACAGTGGGTATAAAAGTTGTTGCAAGACACAAACAATCTTAGCTCTTAAGCCCAACTGCCCCACTTATACATTGGTGGCATTAATACTGATGGTAATGATTTGACACCACCCACAAAGGACAACATACAACCGAGTACTTTGACCTTGTACTCAACTCAGCCACACCCTCACTATGATGATTAGCATAAAATGAGACTTGCCCAATTCTAACAATTCAGCCTTGTACACCAGTCTGACAATTTAGACAATCTGCCCTTGATGCTTTGTTCAACAACTTTGACTGTAAAATTCTAATTTTACTATATTTTTGAGTTTTCAAGGAGCTTTCAGTGGAACTATTTGTCAAACACATTGCATAAACACTGTTGTAGGTGAAGTATATTTACTGGTGCAAGATTTGAAATACAGGGGTACATATATGAAGAAACTAGCCTCGAACCAACAACTGATATTTCATTTTTAAACTCAGAAATATGATTAAGCACTGACATTGCTAAACGTGAGATGGCTTCTACTAGCGAGTTAACTAGGAAATACCCGTGGGAAGCTGTGGCAACCTCTTAACCTTTGATGAATAAATGATGACAAGTGTCTGTGCATATTTGCAGTGGTGGTTGCTCCATGATACACGCCTTTCTGATATAGCATTCCAGAGAGACATCTTAGGCTGATATTCTCGTTGATCTTTTGCAAGATTTCGTGGCCATAGGGCACAAGACCTCGTAAGAGGTGACATTTCCTAGGTACCCAGCGTGAAGCAAGTCCAATTTGAAGTAGTTTTTTATTTTCTTGGTGGATAATTTTGTTGCATCTCGAGAGAGCCTGTGCATCGTGAGTTGTAGTTGCACTGTGTAGGTCCTAGAAATGGAAAACATAATTAATTACTATGTTAACTTGAGCATAGGCATAATCAATAACCAAACAAACCCTTCTATTTCTCTCCCAGGCTGCGTCGAAAATTGCCGCTCCATTTGAAATGTCTTTATGTATATCCCTAAAATTCTCACGCCTTAACATAAAGAAAGCCATTGGAACTGCGCAAGAACAAAAAACTCTCTTTTCTCTAATATCATAATCAATGTTCCAATCGGCAAATACGAGTTGATTAATCCTTAAAACTATGCCTCGAACTTTCAAATGCGTGGATTCTTCCATAAGCTTAGACAAAATGTATATAAGCGCCCATATAATTTGTTCTAGTCCTGTCAACAAATCACTCTTTATCAAACCAATGTAATTGAGTCCCCACGAAATTCTTTGCTCCAAGGATGGGATTTTTTTTCCACGAATGTTGGAAATTATTGTCTTATTATCGTGGGAATTTTCTTGATCAGAGGTAGTCACATTGTAAGTATGCCAACAATAGTTATTATTAGTATTGAGGCTCCCTTGCATTACATAGGCTTTTGGAATCAACGATGGCAAGAAACGTACAACATATTTTAAATAAGAGAATTCGTCTTGAACGCTTCAACGAGGAAAACCATGGGTATATCTCAGGTTCTTGGGTTTAATCAAAGATAGGGACTCCACAAATGAGATGTGTCATGGAACTGCACGTAACAAATGTGTCTTCCCATAGGTTTTAATCATGATTTTGTTTGGATAAATAACGAGGCTTGACTTCAAAAGTGGATACAGTTCTATATGAGAAATTATTTGGCATTTGACAGATTCCGCTATTTGGTCAAGTTGTGAGCGAGTGAGTTTTTAATCTGACATTCCCATTAAATTCGTTTTGAAAAGACTCAATTTCAAGCCTCTTTTTGCAGCCTTCAAAGTGGTCTAGAGGGGGACTTTTCGTCATTCGTTTCTGTATATTCAACGAGGAGAGAATAGGAGGCATCTTTTTGGATGATAGAAATGATAATTTTCTAGGTAGGGTATCAGTAAAGTTGGTGCAGTGCCCTAGTTCTAGTGGTATAAAACCATAAACCTGGGGGGGGGGCATCAATGTATTTGATTTTTGTGCTCTAGAACAAGGGGGATGTGTAGTCAATGAACCCTTCACTGCGCTGTCGAGAAATGGTGATAGAGGAGTCCCTGCCATTGCTACCTAAAATTGTTTAGTTATTTGTCGTTTTGAATGAAGTTGCCTTAAATTCCTTAATTGTGAATGATTTTCGGCACAATTGGGCTTCATGGTGCTTGCCTTGGGTTTTGAATAACAAGTCACCGTCTGATAGATATTATAATTAGCACTATTTGTAGGACTAGGAACAAAACTAATGTTTGCATTAGTATATGGAATATTATGATTATTAGAATTAATAAAACCAAAATGACTCTCACAAGGAAAGGAATTCCCTTCAATATCAGGCATGGCATTTGAGGAAAATGATCCAGCATCTTGACAACTACTACTAGACAGGCTATACATTGTATTTTCCTCCCTTGACTGCTCCAAATCCACTGTATTGGATATGGTCTTAACTAGATTAGAATCCACAGTTCCTTGGTTTGCAACTTTAATTTTATCACGTTCCTCAACGGATTCTCGGCTTGTAGCATCAATTTTATCATTTTCCTTGGCAGTTTCCCAGCTAGCAGTGTCATTTTGAGCTTCTTCATCTTCAGTTGTCACATACCCACTTTGATTATCAACAATATACATATCACTTTGAAGAGATCCTAGTTCAACATGCTCAACATCATTTCCTTGGTTAGAGCATTCTTTATCGCTAGTCTCTTTCATGTCAATGTTCTCTTCTGTTAGACATGCTGCATATGCTTCAAGATGTTTTGTTGATTCTGCAAATGATCTTTTTATTTGTTTTAGTTGATGTAATGCTTCCCCAATTTTCTTTAACAATTTAGATTTATGATATTCACTTAATTCCATGATTTTCAGACTTAAACTTAATGGTAGGTTGTGCAACAGATAACGTCCAAAGGCTCGCATGGCTCTTATACCACTGTAGTGACAAAAATTAGAATTGTTTGTGATTTTAATATGTAAAATACACAATGTATTGTAAGTAATATTTCTATTAATAAGATGAATAGGACAAGGATGATTGAATGTTATAATGAGGGCCCGCTTATATACCTAGGCAGGTGCCCTTTCAATGAATGGTCATGTCATTTGACCCTTTAACCTTTCATAACTAATAATTAATTAATTAATTATGTAATTAATATTTTATCAATTATTTTATTCATAACACAAAAGTACAATATGATTTTCAAGTCAAATTTGGTCAGCTTAGACCAAAATTATAGCTTTGGTCAAACTTGGTAAAGAATGCCGAAATTTGGTCTCCTACAACAGTTGGTCAACTAGGTCAAACTGCCCAGAAGTAGCTCGGTCAACTATCCAGAAGCCTAATCAACTCTGCCCTAGAAAAGGTTCGGTTAACTTATCTTTTCTGCGATCAAATTGCCCTAGAAAAATCGATCAAACATATCTCATAAATATTCAGTCAACACTAGTCAACGCATGCCATATGTTGGTCAAACTATCATTGGTCAAACTTCTAATCTCCTCTCCCATTCGCATGTGTGGATCAGAACATAAGATATGAGTTAAATGAGTGAGTAAAGTGGAGGAGCCACACTTGTATTTATTGAAATATGTAACTAGGTTCGGTCTTCATAATGACATATGTAATCATGATTTTATGTATCTGATGTAAAGAGAAAATAATCTTTTTATTATTATTCTTGAGGCATGGGTTTTATGCTCAAGGGAAATTTATTTTTAGGTCAAGCGCCCATTAAGTGCTTCTAGGGCTTGCCTTTTAGTCTACAAGTCAGTTGAGTCATTGTCATCTATGAAAGACCCTTTTGGACATGTTACATATTGTAAAGAAAAAATTTCAGTCAAAAATAGAGTCAAAGATGCTCTAAGACCTTGTCAAACAAAAAGCAACAAGTCGGCCTACATGAAGGGACAAGTCGGCCTAAAGATAGCAATTCGTACCCCTCAAAAGCCTATATATAAGAAGGAACTCGACCTCATTTGGACACACTCTCAAGCAAGTTTGATTTCCTCAAGATAGAAGCTGGAAAAGGACAAAAAAGAAGAAGAGCAAGATTGAAGTTTTTGGGCCTCTCTCTCTCTTGTGTTAGGGTTTCTATAGTTGCTGGGCAAGTCGAAGTGTTAGATGGTTGTTGGGGTTGAAGTTGCAAAAGAATCTGCTGGGTTGAAATTCCAGAGGAAATTGTTGGGTCAAAGTTCCAGAAAAAAATTTGTTGGGTCGAATTGCAGAAGAATTTGCTAGGTTGAAATTCCAAAAGAAACTGTTTGGTTGAAGTTCCAGAAAAAAATGCTGGGTCAAAATTGCAGAAGAATCTGTTGGGTCGAAGTCTGCTGAGTCGAAGTTGCTAAAGAAGTTATTGGGGTCAAAGTTGCTCGAAGGAACATTCATCAAAGAGGAAGGATTTGACTTGGTCTTGGAGGGGTTGTGGTCAAGTGTCATAGGTCTTGGAATTCGTCAATTGAAGTTCTATAAGAAGAGAAGAATTCTTGTGGGTTTTCCTCTCAAGTGGAGAGGTTTTGGCCTTGGCTAATTGCCTACATCTTGTGTCCTCTTGTCTTATTTTTCTTTATGGTTTGGTAGTTGTTTGATGAAAAGAATACCAAATATAATCAAGAGAAAGAAGAAGTTAATTAAGTAAAAAAACATCACAGTCATTTATTATTGTAAGAGAAATCACCTAATCTCGCTGCCCTAGATTTCTCAACATGGTATCAGAGCTAAGGTGACTACATGAAGGAAAGGCAACTTAAAGAAGGATACTCAAGGGCTGAAGCACAAGAAGATCATTCGGGAAATATCAAGAGCATCAAAGAAGACCTCAAAACCCTAGCTCATTCAAAGAAGGGTTATTCAATTGAAGCATTCTTGGAAAGTTTACAATCTTCATCACAAAGGAAAGAAGACCTCAAGGACCTGACATCCAAAGAAAGACCCTACATTTGAAGTACCTTGGGAAGGCCATCACATTCTACACTATCATCTGAAGAAGCAAGAAGAGGCGTTGTCGTCATCATCAAGGAATCAAGGTGATCTCCCTCTCTTTGAGCCAAGGATCACTTTTGAAGGAAGACATCTTCTATTATCAACATCATCATCAAAATCAAGAAGGCATCAAGTTGAAGATATTGTCATCAAGGAGTATCTTCACAAGTAAGTATCTTTATATATATGTTTGAATCTGTTAAAATGACTTCATTTTGCAAGGAGAGCAACAAATTGGTTGGGTCATCAAACTTCTGCAGAAGATGGCATCATACTAGAAGCATACCATTGAAGCAAGACCTCATGACATCATTAGAGAAGCTTGAAGATAGCTGAAGTAGAAGTCTACATGGATGTAGCAATAATCATATAAACAAAGTAGCTCTTGGTAACCTCATTGAAAGCATATATAGTATATATGGTTGAAAGAAAGTCATCTAGCATGATAGAAGGAATTCATCATACATCATCATCATGAGAAAGGAGCATTTGTCGGATGAAGATAATCTAAATCCTCCTTTGGAATCTTGATTAGAAGATTCACATCTACTTGGGAGAAGCAAGTGTCTCGTTGATCATTCCACCTTGTGTAGAATACATTGTTTAGAAGGATGATGGTATGGTGGCAAGCAAGTGCAGCAAGTCAAGATAATTGAAGTACTTTCAATCAAGGAAAGGTAGCTATCGAAGAAAGTCTAGATGACCAAAGGAAGAAAAGAGGTATGTATGCATGTATTTGATAGATTGTGTCATGTCATCGTATAATTGTAGAAAGCATGAGCATGATGGAAAAAGAAGAATCTCTTCTTGATACATAAAGGTATACACCTTGAACTAGTTCACATATTGATAAGATGAAGTCAACATAATATGTCCTAATATGGAATATGAGGTGGTTGACAAGATGAAGGAACTATGTTCCCGGGGTACAATATGTGAGGAAAAGAAGAAGGATTCTTGGAAAAGCTGCAACTATGGTCACATAAGATAAGGAATCAACATTCGATGACTAGAAGAATTTGGTATGGCATCTCCATGAGGAAGGTATGAAGACCTTGATAAAGTCTAAAAAGGAAGAAGACCCTTGACATTGGAAATCTTGGAGATATGTTTATGAAAGTGTAGGATGTTGATGTTGCACGAAGCAAATGTCATGATGAAAGGCCATCATAAAAGGTAAATATGATTTAATGTTCTTTTTTTATTTTTGAACAACATCTGGATGGGTTGATATAGGGCTACTGAAAGAGAGTTGTAAATGTCAGCTACAACTTGCACTCATGTGGTTTGATGGAAGATCCTGAAGGAAACATGACTTGGAAGAGGTAGCTGTATGAAGAAAAGCCAAATGTGGATTGGAAGATCACTTTCTGATGTAGAGAAGGATGACATGGTTGATATAGTTCAAGAAGGAAAGTGATGGATGGCCAATGCCCTAAGAAAGATGAAGGCTCCATAATGAATAAGATGAAATTCATGACATCATAAGGAGCCCCACAAGCAGTTGATAGTACCATGAGCTCCACCAAAGAGAATAAATCTACTGGAAGCAAGTCCCCAAGTTAAGAGGAAGCTTGGACAAGTCCCTAGATAAGAGGGAGCTTGGGAACATTCCTTTTATAGGAATGGGTGTCTCTTCCCTAGTTGAGAGGGAGAGATAGACACATCATTCTTGTCTTCACTTTGTGAAGAAAGAATGGAGGATTGGGTAAGCATCTTGAATCCAATACTATTTGAGGATGTGATAGGGCATCCAAGATAATAGTAGTCGAAGAGGACTGATATTCTTTGAGGACTGGGAATCCAAGATAAGAATAGTCCTGGAAGGACATACCCTGTGAACACTCGAGTGGGGTATGTGCCTTGAGAGACAATGATGATTGTGTCTATTAGTCATTGGTCTTGCCAACATTGTTCTCTGATTTTGTGGAGAGATAGAGCTGTTAGTCAAGGCCTTGCTATGTGACAATGCTGGTTGGAATGATGTAAATAGATGGCTTACCAATCCGACTCTTATTATGAGAATTCTTCAGATTGAGAATGTCCAAGTACCTTGTATGGATTATGAATACCTCCCTAGTTAAGAGGGAGTGTTGAAATATGTAACTAGGTTCAGTCTTCATAATGACATATGTAATCATGATTTTATGTATTTGATGTAAATAGAAAATAAATTTATTATTATTATTCTTGAGGCATGGGTTTCATGCTCAAGGGAAATTTATTTTTAGGTCAAGCACCCATTGAGTGCTTATAGGGCTTGTCATTTAGTGTACAAGTCAATTGAGTCATTGTCATGTATTAAAGACCCTTTTGGGCATGTTACATATTGTAAAGAAAATTTATTTGAGTAAAAACTAGAGTCAAAGACCCTCCAAGACCTTGTCAAACAAGTAGCAACAAGTTGACCTACATGAAAGGACAAGTCAGCCTAAAGATAACAATTGTACCCCTCAAAAGCCTATATATAAGAAGGAACTCGACCTCATTTGGACACACTCTCAAGCATGTTCGATTTCCTCAAGATAGAAGTTGGAAAAGGACGAAAAGGAAGAAGAGCAAGATCAAAGTTTTTGGGCCTCTCTCTCGTGTTAGGGTTTCTATAGTTGTTGGGCAAGTCGAAGTGCTAGATGGTTGCTGGGGTCAAAGTTGCAAAAGAATCTGCTGAGTCGAAATTTTAGAAGAAACTGCTGGGTCGAAGTTCAAGAAAAAAAACAATGTTGGGTCAAAATTGCAGAAGAATCTATTGCGTCGAAATTCCAGAAAAAACTATTGGGTCAAAGTTGCAGAAAAAACTGCTGGGTCGAAATTGCAGAAGCATTTGCTAGGTCGAAGTTCCAAAAGAAACTATTGAGTTGAATTTGTTGAAGAAGTTACTGGGGTCAAAGTTGCTAGAAGGAACACTCATCAAAGAGGAAAGGTTTGACTTGGTCTTGGAGGTGTCTTGGTCAAGGGTCATAGGTCTTGGAATTCGTCAATTGAAGTTCTATAAGAAGAGAAGAATTCTTGTGGGTTTTCCTCTCAAGTGGAGAGGTTTTGGCCCTGACTGATCACCTACATCTTGTGTCCTCTTGTCTTATTGTTTGTTATGGTTTGGTCATTGTTTGATGAAAAGAACATCAAATATAATCAAGAGAAAGAAGAAGCTATTGAGTCGAATTTGCTGAAGGAGTCACTGGGGTCAAAGTTGCTAGAAGGAACAGGCATCAAACAGGAAAGGTTTGACTTGGTCTAGGAGGTGTCTTGGTCAAGGGTCATAGGTCTTGGAATTCGTCAATTGAAGTTCTATAAGAAGAGAAGAATTCTTGTGGGTTTTCCTCTCAAGTGGAGAGGTTTTGGCCCTGACTGATCATCTACATCTTGTGTCCTCTTGTGTTATTGTTCTTTATGGTTTGGTCGCTGTTTGATGAAAAGAACATCAAATATAATCAAGAGAAAGAAGAAGCTACTGAGTCGAATTTGGTGAAGAAGTTACTGGGGTCAAAGTTGCTAGAAGGAACACTCATCAAAGAGGAAAGGTTTGACTTGGTCTTGGAGGTGTCTTGGTCAAGGGTCATAGGTTTTGGTATTCGTCAATTGAAGTTCTATAAGAAGAGAAGAATTCTTGTGGGTTTTCCTCTCAAGTGGAGAGGTTTTGGCCCTTACTAATCACCTACATCTTTTATCCTCTTTTCTTATTGTTCTTTATGGTTTGGTCGCTATTTGATGAAAAGAACACCAAATATAATCAAGAGAAAGAAGAAGCTAATTATGTTAAGTAAAAACACATCACGAGTAGTTATCAAAGTAAGAGAAATGACCGAATCTAGCTGCACTAGATTTCTCAACAATATTTATACTAGATCAAGTGGGGTGACTTTTGACCAAAAGTTACACCCCTTCACTTGTGGGGCTGACCTGTCATTTTTGGCCTACATGTGCTGCAAAATTTATGATTTAAATTAAATTTTCTTTTTCTTTCAAGGGGGCGACATATGTAGCTGGGGAATACCTCTTGTAGCTACCCAAAAATCAACACTCCGTCTTAGCTAGGGAGGTATTCACCTTGACTTCCTCAAATGTCCACTTTGTTGAAAAATTTCTCCATCCCAAGAAAATATTGAATGAGCCTGCTATGTTAATGTATCCATTCACTTCATGTTCTATTCCAGAACCATGTGGAAAGCATCTTGCATCAACATTATGCAAAGGATCTAGTTACCCACTAGCCAAGATATCCTTTGCAAAGGATCTAGTCACCCACTAGCCAAATACCCTTTGGCGATATGGTTAGGTACCCTTTGACTAGAGTAAACACAAGACTAGTTTTGGGTCACCAACTATCCAAGTCTTCTTTTGGAACCAAGTTAGTTTCCCTGACCATTGGTGAAACCTTGGGCCAATTTACCATTCTCTCATGTTGTTAGACGATATTTTAATGGTAAAACACTTGCTCGATGCTTTGGGGCACTTATTCTACCCACTAGCCAAGTAACCCTTGGCAATATGGTCAGAACCTTCTGACCAGGGGAGCAGTTTGGGCGCTGATGTTCTTTGGGCCATTATTCCTAGCCACATTACGTGGCACTTGGTCAATACCCTTGACTTAGGGAGATTGTCTGCCCTTGATGCTACAACATCAACACTCCCTCTAATCGAGGGAAGCATTCTCAACCACCCTAAGCTTCTCCTTGAAGTAAGCAAAGTTCATTTGGGATAGAGGCTTTGTGAGAATGTTAGCAACCTGCTTGTCCGTAGAAATGTATTGGAGCCTCACTGCTCCCTTCTGTACCATGTCGCGGATGTAGTGATACTTGATTTCAATATGCTTCGACTTGCCATCAGGATCGTCTCCAACACCTAATCAAATAATCCTATGAGCAACTTCCGAAGCCACACTACTTCACAACTCGCCAAACTAGCTGCAATCGAAAGCAAGCTTAATTTGTTGATTTGGGGTAGCATCGAATGTGCTCTAGCCACAAAATTTGGTGGAGAGGTTGGGGCACATGAGATCTCCAATACCCAGAAAGGGTTTGAGCAGATTCTAAATAGATCAGGAGATATTAAAATAATTAATATTTTTAATGCAGTCCCTAAGTCTAAACTTAGAGAAGATAAAATATTAATGTGTATTAATATGAATCTGTGTTAGAATGGTCCAAAAGACATGGATCAAGCCAGATCTAATCTTAGCCGTTGATTAGGGACTTAATCTCGGCTGTTGATATGTCAACAGAAAAAGTATAAGAGGAGGCTTGAGGGTCACTTGGAGAATACACCAGAGTGATCAGTCATTCTATTCTCTAGAGCAGGGTTTGCTAAGAGATATAGAATTAGTGATCGGGAGTTGCAGCTGAGTGGCATTGACTACAAAGAGGTAGAGAGGCAGAGATAGTGCCGGGAGAACAATGCAGTAGTCGGGGAGAGTGACACAGAGCCATCCAGGGTTCATGTAGGGCCACAAAGAGGCAGCCGGGAGCTGCGCAGAGCCTCAGAGAGGCTAGCATTGCTGACGTAGAGGGCTAGAGGGCTGACGCAGGGCTTCCTAAGGATGATGCAGACCCATACGGGGTGACACAGGGCCAACGCTGGGCAGAGAGGGGCTAACAAAGTCCAGAGAGAGGTTGACGCTGGGGTTTCTGGGGCAGATTGGTGTTGAGGAGCTGCTGGAAGGATTATTCGGGGTTTCAGCCAGGAGATTTGTCGGAAACTGAGAGGTATTACTGCCAAGGAAATTCTCTGTTGGGTAGGCCAGTTTCGACCTAAGATTGATTTAACCATTAACCTGTTAAATCAACCTCAACATGTGTGCACAAAGGTTATTACTGAAATCAAACCATAGTCCCCCTCCAAATAGTCACCAACTGATTAAATTTCCATGAACATGTGTGCCAGTGAAGGGTGCACGCTAATAAAGTGTGTGCCTTGTGAATAAAAGATGTTCTCCCTAGTGAAGCCTCACCATGATAACATCAAGATTCAAAACATAAAGCCCAACCTAAGGTGCATGGCCACCAAGGGATTATTACATCAAAAGTCATAATCCAACCTTAGCAAAAAAGTTAGATTACCATCAAAGCATATATAGTAACCCCCCCGCTCGCCCCCGAACTCTAACTCTAACTTAGGAAATAACATATCAGTGAGTGTACTAACATCACAAAGATATTTCCCCCTAGGGGATGCCTAACAAATGTTACATCATGAAGTTATATCACCTTGGAAAATCCCATAAGGACAACATGAATCATTCCACCATAGCAACATCATAAGAGAAGGGAACATAAGAAAATTCTAAACCATTCAATTATCAAGCATTTTCACCATCACACATTCAACACGTGATGATCGTGTAGAGTTGCAATATTCCTAAATAGGAATTTAAGTGATAAACCAATTAAACAAACAGTGCAACAGTGGAAAATTAAAAACATTTAACTAACACCCATGAAACACTGTAATACTGGAACTGCTGAGCCATATATTATGAAATATGAGAGCATGAGTACAATATATATAAATGGAGTAGTGCATCTGGGCTTGTCTCAAGGACAAGCTGGACCAAACCTAAGTGGTAGAATAGCTGGAAAGATGGCTGTTCAGCTGTTGCTCTACTATGCTTTGTGCCGTCCCAATAAACTGCCAATTTGCTGATTTCAGCCTGTTGGAAAGTGCCCACAAACTGCCCAGAAAATTTTTCCCTTTTAGCCTTAGACTCCTTGGCCAAAACGAGAAGGGAATTTCTTTGATTTTGACTTTGGATTTTTGGCCACTTGGGAGCTGCTCTCCAGCTACATCTGCTGACTTTTGGCCTGCTGGAAAGTGCCCAGAAAATTCTGCTCTTTTACCCTTAGACTCCTTGGACAAAACCCAGAAAAACCTAGAAGGGAATTTCTTTGATTTTGACTTTCGATTTTCATCCTCTTGGGAGTTGCTCTCCGGTTACTGCTGCCAAATTTGATTTGCAGGAAACAACCTTCAAATCCACCTGGAAACACCCCTCAAATGTTGCTTTCCCCTATATTGTCTGATCCCTTGCTTCCCAAATGGTCCTTGGCCTTACAACTGCTCAATCAAGCCCCACGAATTTGCTGTTGGAGGCCACTGTGCAGTCTCTCTGCCCAGAAATGTATACTGTTATGTGTACTGGTTGGCTGGCTGCGAAACACTGATAAAATACCCTCAGTCCTCCACCTTCCTTGCTCCTGAAAACTCCCAGCATGTGAAGGGCCTCTTGGCTGGCTAAATCAACCTCTGTGTATTTCTGGCTACCCAGAAAACAAGCAGTCCCTTCCTCTACGTGGATGGATGAGCTGTGAATTGCTGCTGGAAACTCCTTCAATCTCTTGTGGAACAACGTCCCTAGGGCGGGCACAGATGGTCCCCCAAAGTAGGCGTTGAATCTTCCTTGCGGAAGACTCGTGGCTAAACAACCGGTAGACTTGCTAAGCAACAAAGCGTACAAGAGTGAGTTTGTTTGTCAAATATTCAGAATGAAAGCAAAATGAGAGCTGATCTGTCTTTATAACTCCTTGGACCCCCTTAGCCTCATGTGGGCCCCTCCATCCACCCATTCGATTTTCCCTCCAGGCATATTGATTTGCTAATTCAAACTCCTATGTGGGTGGCCCCCACATTCCACTAGCAGTTAAATAAAGTCGATTTGGCCCCTACGTCCCTAAGTCGAAAGTGTGGGGCCCTCTTCCTTAGTAAAAAATGTGCAAAATTGTGTAGCAACACCCTATTTTAAATGTGTTTGAGAAGGGACATGATAAGAGCACCTCCTTCTAGTGACACTAGCATCATGCATCAACACACCATGTTGCTATGAAACATCAACAACATCATAAAACATCTTGCTCCTAACACCATCATCTAACCCCTTGTGGGTCTTAGTCCATTATTCATAACCAAGATAAGCATATATACCAAGCCACACCATAATGAGATAGTATGATGCACAAGCATCCCATAGTGCAACCAACAGAAGATCAACAAGGCGACGACACGTGAGAAGACCACCAATTGGTGACCATGATTAACCAACCAAGAGGAAGTGAGACTGTCCATTATTCATAACCAAGATAAGCATATATACCAAACCACACCATAATGAGATAGTATGCTGCACAAGCATCCAAAAGTGCAACCAACAGAAGATCAACAAGGCGACGACATGTGAGAAGACCACCAATTGGCGACCAGGATTAACCAACCAAGGGGAAGTGAGCCTGCCCACAAGACTTTGAATTGATGGGGAATGGGTGTACTCTTAAGGCATTCCTTGTGAAAAGATCACTAGTTCAAATTCCCTTGTGGGTTAACTAACAAGAAAAAGAGAGAAGTGAGACTCCCCCAAGCTAGAGACCTCAAAGGAACTGCTACCCATGTATATACAGGGGTGATCCTAGGAGAAAACTCTTCTCCTAATATGTAAATTTCTAGCCAGAAGCGTTTTATGATCCTTAGACAACAACTTCTTGGATGTTTCTCGTCCACTCATTGATAAGTAATTCACTTGATTAGATTTCTCACGAAATGAAGGTAGCTCAATGACCATGAGGTACATTTGCTGCTGTTATAAACCATTTTATTGCTACAAATTCTGATTTAAAGAGCTGTTTGTTGACATCCAAGTGTGATTTCTTGAATGTGTTTGGGAACGAATTTGAGCGTCTATTTGTTGACCTAAACCTCAAGATTGAGCCATCAAAACTTTAAAGCCTCCTTAAACCCTAATTTCCTATCCTTATCCTTGGTGCTAGAACCCTTAAGGGGCAGCTAGCTTGAGTTAATTGGGTTATTTGATCCCTAAGATCTACTAGGGAAACCTCTCTTGTGTTGGAGTGTGTCGATAACGAAAAGGAGGTACTAAAAGGAGGAGCTTTGTTTCTGAGTGACACTCCCATTGTTGCACTTAATATAGGTTGCCTAGTGAGGCTTTGCACTAAGGTGCTAGATTTTGCTATAACAAGAAATGACAACAAATCTCCATCAATGTGATGAAAATCACAAGGTAGGACCTCATACAATATGAGGTGTAACAATAGGCTCCAACTTGGTGACATACACTCTTACTGAGAGTGCATGAGAACCCCATAAATCTCTAGTTGAATTTGTCATGATGAATGAAGAGAAGACCATGTGGTGGGATGGATACATTTCAACGTCCATACACACGCATGCGCGCGCACACATGTCACCAAGAGCTCAAATTTTGGTTACAATTGTTAAATTTCCTTACCCCAGTAAATTGGCAAATTATTTCCTAATATATTTGCTGAAAATTAATTCAAATTGAATAAAATGCACTATTGGGATTTTTCAACTGGTAAAAATAAAATTTTAGTGGAAGCAAATAGACCAATTTCCACACAAACACAATCATTTTCTGCCCTTCAAATCTGATTCTCATTAAAGTAATTAACGAAGCATAGAAGGGCTACTTACCTGGGAAAATGGCCCACTGAGAAAAATACAAATTACAACAAAACCTGGTGAATTTCTTGCCGAAGAAACCCCTGCTGGAGCTGCCCATATGCCCTGCCTGCACCTTCTTTGCTGTTTCCTGCAGCCACTGTACGGCCCATGACCTCTTTCTGGTTGCCTGCAGCTATTGTATGGCCTGCAGCGCTGCTGTATGACACGACTATCCTGCTGTACAACAGGACTGTACTAAAATATTGCTTGTACAGTGCTGCAAACTGCCCTCTATCAGCTATGAGGCTGCCCAGAAATTTATCTTTCAATTTCTGGTGCTTGGGTTTTCACCTTTATCTACTTCTTACTTGCAATCTCCTCCTTCGGATTGAATTCCTGTGAGTGAAAGTCCTTTATCACTCTCTCCTAAACACTAGAGCAAAGATCCCTTATCACTTCCTTGTCCAAAATGTTCTATGTGTGTCTTTTTTCTTCACCTACCCTTGCTATTATTATCTTGACTTATGTCCAAATCAACTAACCCTATGCTGCAAAGTGATTTTCGGTTGAGATTAGATCTCACCTCACTTGATCAATGGTTAGTATTCATCTAAATCATCAATGTAAAAACCCTTATATTTTATTAGATTAGATTCACTTTTATAAAAAATACTTCACTTCAATAATTCTTTTAATAAAGTGAATTACTAAAGTAAAGACTTTGGACAACTTCCACACATTGACACTTAGACCTGTGCAGAAGTTCCTGTCCGGTGCTACACACATCAACCACAACACTGCCAAAAAAATGCATGAAGGTAAGCTAATGTGCACATGTGTTGATCTTATTCATCTTACACTGCTATTAACCTAAGGATGAAACAAGAGGCTAAATGAAATCAAATAACCAATGCAACCATCCAAGTATCATCTTGATGCCATGGATCCAACCTTTATGCTTGGCAATTATCCGAAACAAGGTGACATCAATGATCACATGAATATATGCAAAAGTGCTATTTACAACATGGCTGTAAAATAAGTTACGTTACAAAGATGGTTGCCGATACAAAAATATGAACATGAATAACATGTTTCAGTACATGATAACTCAATTCAATGTTGAAGAGCACTGAAATGGGTCTGGATTATGTACATGGCAGCCTATCATCAACCTAGAAATCATGAAATATGTGCCTCTCCAAAGGCTGATTTGCATGACAAACATCAACAACAACCTTAAGCAAAGAGGATGTAGGCTGCTCCAACAATGAATGTCTTCAACCGAGCATATGGAAGAGGTAGAAAATGAATCTCAGATCTGGAAATATAATTATGCACACAATTGGATGGTTGGAACTTGGAACTGATTGTGATAAAATCTGCACTCAGTATCTTTCCATCCAAACAATTTCCAGCGCTTAAAACATGATTTCTAGCTGAAAATCCATATGCGTTTTCACAGTTTGAATAAGATGATGGCCGAAAATCTCCAGTACTTTTATCACGACTAATATGCTCCAAAGATTGAAAATTTTTAGCATTTTTGGTCAGAAAAGAAGGTTGAAAATTTCTGCAAAATATGACAATCTAAAAAGCATGCTACTGGAAACAAAATCAGCCCCCAAAATATATTCTCAGTTGAAACTGTATGGCTGAAATAAATTTACAAAGCTGTATTAAAAAATCTGTATATGTTCCAAAGAATCTGCGGTTTCTATTATCACATATGGCTGAAAAATAATACTCAAATTTTCTGAAGAAAAGTAACATCTTATATGGCTGCCCAAGATGCCCAAAATCTGCAATATTCGCTTCATTCTCTTGGCTGACCTCTTCTTCATATGGAGTTGGAGTTGCGATGCAATCTTCAATAACCTCTTGCAATTCATTCACAGAATTTTGTACACCATGTTTTTTTTGAACATATTTAACCAAAACATCGATGACACCTTTTTATCCTTAAGTTGTCCAATAGGGCTTTTATTAGCATATTCAACCAAAACGTCCATTCCCTCTTATGTCTTTACACATTTCAGCCCAAGGAAAAACATCATTGAATCCTTCCATGTGATCCTCAACATTGATTGAAATTTTTTGAATAACTATGATGAGATAGCAAAATGAGGATATCTCCTTTGGATTGAGATTACAATACCATGCTCTTACATTCTTTATCATATAAGGTGCAAAATTTTTCATAATCACATTTTCATGGACAATTTTTTTCAATAAAATCCATGATTTTTCCAGTACAATAGATACAAGTACTTATTTTTGAAACTTGATAATTACTTCCAATGATATAGATGATTATTTAGCTCTTTCAATGTATCATCAAGTAATTACACATTCATAAATTCAACCATAGAAACACTAGAGCAATGGAGATCACAACCCACAAAGAGACAAGAAGGTTTTACCCTGGGAAAACCCACAATGGGGGAAAACGCAGCCAACCTTTTCCTTAGAGAATCAATGCAACAAGAGATACATCAAAGTCAACTGACCAGCAAGATTACTATCCACCAAGGGCCAAGCCAGCCCTCCACAAAATCCAAGACAAGTGTTCTCAATTCTGTCCACAGAATCTCTGCAACAAGGTCTGCATCAGGTCTACAAGAGGGCCGAAATTTGTCCCGCAACTCTGCCTCAGACTTCACTATGTCACAGAAAATATACCACAGAGAACTCGTCCAGAACTCAGCTTGCTTTGATTACTAGAGCAAGGGCAGATAGAGTGAATATTCTCCTGTTTTTGGCCTTATATTCCTTGTCTGCTTCACATAGAACAGAGATATGTGTTGAACTGAAGTACACTCTTGGAGAGATACAGATAGGCTATTTATAGCCTTCCAATCATGCGAATGGGTGTCTCTCATAGGCAGGCCGACATGTCTCTTGGAGGGCTGACTTTGTCACTTGTGGAGGCAAGATACGAATTTCAAATTTTCATTTTTCCTGCTTTGATAAGGTCATGAAGAGCATACCTTATGAAATCTTCTTTTGAATATAAAACAAATAAATATTTCCTTTTTCTTGCAAGCATGAAGAACATGCTTCAAATAATTTTTTCTTTTACAAATATAATTTATATTTTCATCATTACGAGTACAAGTGATAAATTATGAAGACTGACCATAGCTACAAAATTTAACAAATAACTCATTACAACTTCCATAGAATCACAGAGAATGATTCTTTCATAGCTCATAATGGAATTTATGGATATCCATGAATGCATGAGAAACCTAAAGGACCAAACAACCTTGCTTCCAATCCCTTGCAAAATGGGGTCATGATTTTCTTCACTTAAAACCTGAAAATTCTGAAATATACATGATTATCATACCTCATACCAATGATGTGGAGCCAACACTTTAAGCCTTGAAATACTTGCAAGATTGTTGAGTGTGCTCACCTCAACACACAACAATGCCTTCAAAATTCTTCAAGGAACAAGGTCATTGTTCCTTCGCAGAGCTGCCATATGTGAAGAGATCTTCAAGTCATGTGCTTATAAAACCAATATATTAAACCTCCACAATTTTTGAAATGGACTTAATCCTTGGCAATGGGGCCAAAATGTTACAACTAGATTTAGCACCCTTTTAAGTGTGAAGTCCCAAGCAACAAGTACTAGCTTCGTGTGACTTAGAAAGGCTTCCCATTGTCATCTCAACATCCTAAGTAAGATTAGTAAGGCTATAGAGTGGGGTTCTTAGGTGATATAGGAAGAGTAAACTTTAGCAAAATGTATGGGAGTTATATAATGGATTAATGAGTAGTATAAGAAAGGAAAGGTGAAGGAAAACCCCAAGATTTGTGTCTAGCAAATCTTGGGCAAAATGGAGTAAAAGAGGTATGGAAGAGGGCAGTTGTGTGAATATGTCAGGCAAATAAAGGACTACTATGCATGCCACAAATTAGCCTTAGCTTGCTAAAAATTAACTCATAAAACTATCTTTGGAGAGCTAGGAATGCCACTCTAAAACAAAGACATGAAGGTAATGTTAACTATTTCAAACAACAACCTAGTTTGTTAAATGCAAGCTTAATATAACAATAATGAATATAAGAGGGATGAAATCCTCACTTTATATTATATAAATGGTGGATGCTCCATTACAAAGGCTTTCATAACTAGCTACATGGGGTTCTTGCAACAATAAACAACATTTGAAAGTAAAATGTAGCCCAAGGGGAGAGCTCCTCAATCCCCAAAAATTCCAAACAACCTTTACAATGGAGAGAGAGTTCCTCTTCATAGAGTGCATCTCTTCTTTCTGATAATAAAATAGTATTATTTGTTAACTAACTTTGTGATGAGCCAAACACATATTATAACACTGGAGTAGTTATATCTGTCCTCGATCTATGGTTAGCCGGTCAAACACATGTGGACATGAGCCTCTACAAGCCAACTCACCCCATCTAATAATAGAGAGAGGTATGCACCTATGCTTATGAAGGGGACACATCACCAAAACAGGCAACAAACTAAGTCAAATGCAAAGTGTCCACATGGATGTGCCTTCCAAGGAAGCATTCCTGCAATATAATAAAATAAATCTTCACATTGTAGGATGTGTTCCTAGGTTCACCTAGGAGGACTCACTATGTGTGCCATTTAGGATGTTGAAATATGTAACTAGGTTCGGTCTTCATAATGACATATGTAATCATGATTTTATGTATTTAATGAAAAGAGAAAAATAAATTTATTATTGTTATTCTTAAGGCATGGGTTTCATGCTCAAGGGAGATTTATTTTTAGGTCAAGCACCCATTGAGTGCTTCTAGGGCTTGTCATTGAGTCTACAAGTCAATTGAGTCATTGTCATGTATGAAAGACCCTTTTGGGCATGTTACATATTGTAAAGAAAATTTATTTGAGTCAAAAGAAAGTCAAAAGACCCTCCAAGACCTCGTCATGGCACAAAGATCAAGTCGGCCTACATGAAGGGACAAGTTAGCCTAAAGATAGCAATTTGTACCCCTCAAAAGCCTATATATAAGAAGGAACTTGACCTCATTTGGACATACACTCAAGCAAGTTCGATCTCCTAAGATAGAAGCTGGAAAAGGGACGAAAAAGAAGAAGAAGAGCAAGATCGAAGTTTTGGGCCTCTCTCTCTCTCTTGTGTTAGGGTTTCTACAATTTCTAGGCAAGACAAAATTCTAAAGCTGTGAAGCTGCTTTTAGGTTGAAGCTGTGAAGTTACAAGGTCGAAGTTGTGACGCTGCTTCTAGGTCGAAGCTGTGAAGTTGCTTCTAGGTCAAGGCTGTGAAGCTGCAAGGTTGAAGCTGTGAAGTTGCATCAAGGTCGAATCTGTGAATCTACTAGGTTGAAGTTGTTGAAGAAGTTATTGGAAGGTCCAAGTCTGTTGCTGGAAGTTGTGCAAATCAAGAAGGAAGGTTGACTTGGTCTTGGAGGAGTCTTGGTCAAGGGTCATATGTCTTGGAATTTTTCAATTAAAGTTCTATAAGAAGAGAAGGATTTTTGCGGGTATTCCTCTCAAAAGTAGAGGTTTTGGCCCTAACTGATAGCCTATATCTTGTGTCCTCTTGTCTCATTGTTCCTTATTGTTTGGTAGTTGTTGAAGAAGAAGTTAATTAAGATAAGTAAAAATATATCATAAGCATTTATTAAAGTAAGAGAAATCATCTAGTCTAGTTGCCCCTAGATTTCTCAACATAGGATGCATGAGAGAATAAACAATATAATAATCATCCTAGGAGAATGCTTTATAAAACCCTCCTCCAAAAATAATATGAGGTGAACAAGATGAATACAACCAATACCATATGTGAATCCCAAGGAAACCAACTCCATGGATGAATGTGCACGATGCCAGGTATATAGAGTGCTCTACAAGAAATGTAGTACACAATAGCTTAAATTAGCGAGTGGAACATCACCAACAATACAAATCCAAGGAGATAAAGGTGAAATAGGTTTTTCACCATGCTAAAACACCATAAATTATATATCTTTGAGAATAGAAAGAAATGTCTCCAAAACTGCATCTTCCAAGGATCTGCTAAAAAATAGTAATAGGACCAAGTAAATGCATGAAAAAGCCACATGTGTGCCCCCATGTATGCCACATGCCTCCAAATAAAAGTCCTCCATAACCACCTCCATTAAAATAATATATGTGCCAAGTGAAAGAGTTGAGGGTTCTCTCCAATGAAGGTCAAAGGAAAAGAAGTGTAGCTGAAATAACCATGCAATAAAGATGAGAGCGCCCTTAGGAGAGGTGGACATGAGAATGTTTTGCTACGTAACTATCTTAACCACCTAACAAGTAATAAAATACTTTCTATTGAAGTGCACCCTAGGAGAATGTGCCAAGGGTGCTCAGATCTCACTAGTAAATGAATAAAATATTCCTCCATATGCCATGTCATAAAGATGTTGAACCAACCCAAGGGAGTGCACCCTAGACAAGTGCAACAACCTCTCCAAGAAACAAATAAAATATATTGCATGCCTTTAAAATTGTGTTGAAGAACGTGGGTGCACTGCTAGAAAGCCTCAGCCAACTCCAACTAACCCCTTCAAATGGGAAATGGAAACCAATGAGGTAGGGTGCCCAAGCTATTAACCATAATCTAGACAAGTAAGGTTAATTTAATCATTGAACAATTAAATCAACCTCGACATGTGTGCACAAAGTTTAATGTTGAAATAAAACCATAGTCCCCTCCAAATAGTCATCAACTGATTAAATAACCATGAACATGTGTGCCAATGAAGGGTGTGTTTTATTAAAGTGTTGTAACATGTAAATAAAATATGTTCTACATGATAAGAACAAAACATACAACCTAACCTAAGGTGCATTACCACTGAGGGATTCTTAGATCAAAAGTCATCATCCATCCTCAGGAAAAAGGTTACCACCATCAAATCGTATGTAGTACCCCCCCTCTAACTCTAACCTGGGAAATAACATATCAACGAGGGTACTAACATCATCAAACATATTTCTCTCCATATGATGGCAAACAAATGTTACATGATTAAGTTATATCACCTAAGAAAATCCACAAGGGCAACATGAATCATTTCATCATGGAAACATCATAAGAGGAGGGAACATAACAAATACTAACCCTTCCAATCATCAAGTGTGTTACCTATAACACATCCAACACGAGGACCATGTGTTGAAATTTTGAAGTATTACCCGTTAGAAATTTTATCTGTATTCTCTGGTTTATTTCTCCTACTTGTTAATTACGAACAATTTATTTAAACATATAAATATCGAAATAAACACGATACAGTTTCAAACATCTACAGATCAACAGCTGAAAGAAATAGCAAACACACAAGTGACACCATTAGTTTTGGACAACTCGTCCTCGAAAAAAGCCAACTTGGGAAAACCGGTGCAACAATTCTGAGGGTTATTTTATTATGCAGTCTATCTAAGTACAATTGGGTGCCAAACTGGCTCACCCGACAGAGAATAATCCGGCAGTAATACCTCTCTATTCGGAAGCAGATATTTAGAAAATCTACCCCACGAAACACTCTCCAGTACAACTGAAGCACTTTGTCAGCCCTCTTGGCCTCTACGTCAGCTTGAAAAACCCCTACGTCAGCTCTCTGAGGCTTTGCGCAGCCTCTCTGGCTCTCTGCGTCACTCTAGCAACCTCTGTGTGGATGACACAGGCCCTCCTAACCTCTGCCCTATCTCAACTAACCTCTGCATGGCTCCCTCTAGCCTCTGCGTTTGCCTCTCCACCTCTGCGCTGGTCTTCCGGCACTATCTCTGCCTCTCTGTCTTGTACTCACTGCCCCTTGCTGCAAACTGATCACTGATTCGATTTCTCTTAGCAAACCTTGCTCTAGAAAATCGAATGACTGATCACTCTGGTGTGTTCTCCAATTGACCCTCAAGCCTCCTCTTATACTTTTCCTGTTGGTCCTTCAACGACTGAGATTACATCTCTAATCAACAGCTAAGATTAGATTTGGCTTGATCCATGTCCTTTAGAACCTTCTAACCCAGTTTTATATTAATACCCATTAATATTTTATTTTTGCTAAGTTTAAACTTAGGAACTCCATTAAAAATATTAATTATTTTAATATCTCCTTAACCGGGTAGGATTTGCCCAAACCATTTATGGGTCTTGGAGATCTCATGTGCTTTATAGCCTCTCCACCAACTTTCATGGCTAGAGCACATCCGTTGCTACCCCAAATCAACATTCCCTCCTAGCGAGGACTGTGCTCTAGTAATACTCCACATTGAGCATCACTCTGATTATACGGCACCAGTACCTGTGTTGATGCTAGGCCTCCCTGCCCAACATCCTCTGTACTGTTGCATCATGTACTATTGCCCATGGCCCTGCCCTTGCCACTGCTGCATCCGTACAACAGCTCCCTATGCATCCGTGCTGCTGCTGGTCCTTTCTCCCAACATTGCATCTGCACTGCAACCCCCTCTCATCATGCTGCATCGTGCTACTGCTAACTGCTACTGCACTGCAACTCAGTTATTGAGAAGTAAGTAACTGATCCACCCAACTACTGACATCCCTGTTAGGCTAGAAACACTCCCGATGCTGAAGCTCTCTTTGCCACTATCAAGTGCTCCCTCTACTGCCTCTGCATTGCTGCAACAACTCCCTGCCTCTCGCATCGCTGCAAACCTCTATGTGCCATCCTGCACTGTTGCAACCTCCTCTGTGCCTCTTGCATTGCTATAGCCTGCTAGCTATGCGTTGCTCAGGATTGCTGCACTGTAGCACTCTCTACTGCTTCATCTGCATCTGTTTCTACCGACATTCGTCATCTTGCTGCTCTCTCTTCGGGGCTCTCGTAGCAAGGTATGATCCAAGAGTTTGGGTACCTCAAGGATCCTACCCCTCATCGCCTGTAGTCCTCCTGACTACAGCTCGATGTCTCCTCACTTCTTCTCTAGAGGTACATGAGCACTCATGGCACAATCGTCATCCTCCTCTACCTCCTTTTCCGCCCTCGCTGGCACTGCCTTGGAGTGAGATGCCTTTCCCTTATTCTTCTTCCTCGGACACTGGTTTGCATAATGACCCAGTTCCCCACAGTTGAATCACTTGACCTTGGAGAGGTCCTTTTTCTTCCTCTTCTCCTGCTTCCTCGCAGATGCCAGAGCTGCGTCCTCTTGCTCTTCCTTCTTGATCCAGACTCCTTTGCTGCTACTTCCCGTCTTGGACATCCATCTGATCTCTTCTTAGCGAAGAGCCGCTCACAATTCTTCCCAATCTGGAAGATTCGCCATCCCTAGATGCTCTGGACGAATGTCTCCCACTCCTCGGAGACTACGTTTAGAGCGATCCTTACCATCAACTCTTGATTCGACGTAGCCCCAATGGAAGTCAGTTGGTCCCGGATTTCCTTCAATCTACCGAGGAAGTGATCTATCTACTCCCCCTTTTGCATCTGGTACGACTGCAGTTGATTCTCAAGTAACATCTTCCTCTGCACGAAAGTATGCTGGTATAATGCCTTCATGGTGTCCCACATTTCCTTTGCCATCTCCTTCTCGGCAATATGTTTGACCACATGATCCTTGACCCCATCAAGGATGATGCATTTCGCCTTGGCCATTGCCTCCTCGTACTTTTCATTGTCAGCTGGGTCAATTGGGATAGCCACTGTTCTTAAGGCGAAGGCCTTGATGCGATGTCTATCTAGAATGGACAGGATCCTAGCCTTCCAGACCACAAAGTTGGACGCCCCGTCCAACCTGTCCTAATCCATCAGTCCATTCATGGCCATCTCTCTACTTTTCCTTTCGACTCCTCCAAGTCTCTACTTCCCTCTAGAATTTCTCTCTTCGACTCCTTCTGAGTCGCTACTTCCCTCCTGGAAGTTCTCTGCTAGACTCCCTCTGAGTCTCGATTTCGCTCCTGGAAACCTGCCTGCCAACCGTCGAGTTGCACCTCTCCAATCTCCTATGCACCTACAACACTGATCTGGATTTCTTGGCTAGAAATCCGCCTAGGTAGCGACTCCCTCTACCTTGGTTTTGCCCCGTTAGGTACTGTTCTGTCTCGGTAGCAACAACACCCCACCAACTTCACTCTCTCGGATCTGCCCACAGCTTCCTATGCCTGAAGAATTGAGCCTCTAGGCTCTGCGCAGTCTTGGCAACGACTGAATCAACACCTCTTGACCACAACATCGACCCTTCCTGGCTGAGAAAGATGATCGAGCACTGCGTAGGTTTGATCTACCCCTCTCTGCTTCTGCGCTGACCCTCCTCCTGGCTCGAACTGATGACGCAGGCCTTTTGCGTCAACCCTTCTCTGCTGCTTTCTGCTACGAACAACTTCTGTCACTCGGGACAACTGTTTCTGCTGCAAATTCTTTGATTCGGCTGGTGCCTTCAGCTCTCCTCTGATTTGCAACGCTTTGATACCATGTTGAAATTTCTAAGTATTACCCATTAGAAATTTTATTTGTATTCTTTGGTTTATTTCTCCTACTTGTTAATTACAAACAAGTTATTTAAACATATAAATATCGAAATTAACACAATACAGTCTCAACCATCTATAGATCAATAACTGAAAGAAATAGCAAACACACAAGTGACACCGTTAGTTTTGGACAACTCGTCCCCGGAAAAACCCAACTTGGGAAAACCAGTGCAGCAATTCTGAGGGTTATTTTGTTATGCAGTCTATCTAAGTACAACTGGGTGCCAAACTGGCTCACCCGACAGAGAATAATCCGACAGTAATACCTCTCTATTCAGAAGCAGATATTCAGAAAAACTGCCCCACGAAACACTCTCCAGCACAACTGAAGCACTTTGTCAGCCCTCTTGGCCGCTACGTCAACTCCCTGAGGCTCTGCGCAGCCTCTCTGGCTCTCTGCGTCACTCCAACAACCTCTGTGTGGATGACGCAGGCCCTCCCGGCCTCTGCTAGCCTCTGCTAGCCTCTGCGTGGCTCCCTCTGGCCTCTCCGTCTGCCTCTCTGCCTCTGCGTTGGTCTTCAGACACTATCTCTGCCTCTCTATCTCGTACTCACTGCCCATTGCTGCAAACTGATCACTGATTCGACTTCTCTTAGCAAACCCCGCTCTAGAAAATCAAATGACTGATCACTCTGGTGTGTTCTCCAATTGACCCTCAAGCCTCCTCTTATACTTTTCCCATTGGTCCTTCAATGACCGAGATTACATCTCTAATCAACGACTAAGATTAGATTTGGCTTGATCCATGTCCTTTAGAACCTTCTAACCCAGTATTATATTAATGCCCAATAATATTTTATTTTTCTAAGTTTAGACTTAGGAACTCCATTAAAAATATTAATTATTTTAATATCTCCTTAACTGGGTAGGATCTGCCCAAACCATTTCTGGGTCTTGGAGATCTCATGTGCTTTAGCCTCTCCACCAACTTTAATAGCTAGAGCACATCTGATGCTACCCCAAATCAACACCATGTAGGTACCCACTCCTAGAGACACCAACATCATACATCAACACACCAAGTCACTAGGAAACATCAACAACATCATGAAGCATCTACCTCCTAACACCATTATCTAATCCCTTGTGGGGCTTAGATCATCATCCATATCAAAGATAAACGTTATACTATCCACACCATAATGATGTATTATTCTCCACAACCATCCAAAGTTCAACTAGTTGGTGATAAACAAGGCAGGCACATGGAGAAGACTAGAAAGTAGTGAGCACGATCATCCATCTGAGGAGACTTGAGAATTCTTCAAGCCAAACACCTCCAATGAACCAGCAACAAATCTCCATCAATGTGATGAAAATCACAAAGTGGAATCTCATACAATATGAGGTGTAATAGCGAGCACTTGAAAATGTTCCAGATTTGCCGGGGAATTTGTTTGGGATTGAGGACTTGGTGGACAAACCTAAGATGTTTTGGGCAGATTTCGGGGATGTTCCATGCCTGTATCTTCAGTTTTGACAATGGACATTGATGATTGGATAATATCATTTTTTTTTCCCTTTCATTTTTTTAAAAATCATGTTATTATTGAATCTAAATCTAAATCTATAGAAATTCCAGCTGAAAATGTGGGTTTTGATTTGGGTTTATACTGATTTAACTATTGTCTTTTCAGCAACATCATTATAGTAAGCAAAGTTTCTGTGTCAACAAACCAAGAAAGGCGACATTTCAAAGGTTTAATGCTTGTGGTTCTTGTTCTTGTTCTTGTTCTTCTCATTTTTGGGGTCATCTTAGCTTTTACATATTGTACATGAGTCTCCATGAATTATTGAAGTCTAGTTCTTCCACCATCCTAATCTCAAACATCGTGAAAACAATCAGATGGTAGTGACTTGGATTGGATACTAAATGCTTAAATAAATTCCTATTCAATCACCTGCTTTATCTGAAATTTGAATCTATTCTCTTTATCAAATGCATGCATGCATATACCAAAGTGTTTTATAGTGGTTTGAAACACAGTCGGTAGAACTTGTTGAGAAGGGAATGCCTTTTAGCATAATCACCATAAACAAGAAATGTGAGGAAGAAAAGCTGTTACAGAGACAGGTACTCATCTCATAGACCCTTCATGGACCTTACTGCAAATTGAAAATAGTTACACTTAGGTTTCCTAAAGCTAAACTGCATTTTGCTCATGTCTAGGCACTAATAATGTGATGCCACTTGACCCTTTTCTTAATTGACTGAGCGTTTTTAAAACTAGCAAGTTTAAGTGTTGTGCATAATGCTCTATAGTAAAAACTATTGCTTGCTAGCAGCTACACATTTTTGTGGCGAATCCTAAATTTCTCTAACATTGTTACTCTCTCTCTCTCTCTCTCTCTATATATATATATATATATATCATTGTTGTTTCCAACCTACTGTCCCCTTGAAAAGTTTGGGGGTGCACTCTAGCTATCTTGGGAAGGCATCCCCCCATCCCCACTTTTCACTTGTGCAGAAAAGAAATGCAACATAGAAATCAACTCATCAACAAGAAAACACTCACATGTGGACTAGAGTTTAAGATGGCTTTCCTATGATTGAAAGATTCTTGCTGAGCTTAGTTTAACTGCTTCGGCAAAAGTCCTGTGTGCCACTTTTTTGAGCGTTCATTTGACTGACAAACATGCAAGACTAATGGTTGTATCATGTTTCATGCAACTTGATTAAATTGTGATATAATGTAAAATATATGCTTGAGGACTGAAGCAATGAGACTTGCGGTAATAGATACTTTACACCTGATTCACCTTAAGTTGTAAGGAAATTGGATGGGAGGTTTGTATCTACTTCCTTATATTAAACCAATGGAAATCTCTTTATCGGCTATTTGATAGCAAGCCATATGTATTTTTCCTTTGTAATTGCATTCAATTTGTTTTTGTTTTCCACATTTGGCTTAGACTAGAATATCAATATGATTGGGTTGATTCTTGATGCTATCCTACTTTTAGTGCATAGATTTGGTTATTCTTGATTGGTTTGCTTAGCTGGTTTGACTGTAATGCTGGTTATGTCCATGTCATAATAATAAGGAATAGATTTATACGTGAACTGTGATCCTTAGGTGTCCAAATGTAGGACTAGGCCCCTACACATCTAAAAATGTTCTTACTCCATACTAATGCTTGCTCTCCCTGATCTTCAATTAAGTTTGAAAGTTAAAACTGATGCTTTACGACATGTGATAAGTTTCGTACCTAAATAAGGAGGCCATCTAGTGGGATATCATTTAGAATTTTTATTGTAGGCCAAGATCAACTATAAGACATATCACAATGAAATCTATCATTGGTCCATGTTTTGAAGCAATAAGGTAACTACGTATTTGTAGGGAGTTTCTTTTACACACTGATAACCAACCACATCAAATCTTGAATCCTATACCATTTAGAATCTCTATTGTAGGCCAAACTCAATTATAGTACATAGAACAATGAAATCTACCCTCAATCCAAGCTCTCAGGCAAGAGCATAACTCTGTATTGGTAGGGATATTGTTTTACATACTGATAACCAACCACTCCAATTTTTGAATTCTCAATCTGAGATCCAAGAACATGTTACATGAAGTTGGCATCCCATCTCCAACAATTCCATTTGATGATAGATCATAGAGTACATGAAGGGAATCACCAATGAAGTGGTTGACTTTCTCAGATGACCTGTAGTGAAAATTCTGTAATATTATTGATGTTTGGTGCCCTGCATATGATGAATGGAAGGATGTCTATGCAAGATATCCTCTCTTTGGTTTGATTCTTGAGGCCCGTTGACAACCCATACTTGCGAATATAGTTCCTTTCTTGTCTATTCTTTTGAAATGGGTTATTGTATAAGGTGAATTAGTGTCATGCTCTATTTGTTTTGACTTGGAAACATTTTCTCAAGCAGGCTCACTCTTCTTATGAGGGCTGCTTTTATGTTCATAAGACATTGTAGCACCTTACTTGTATTGGTCATCAATAAGGAACCATGTGGAGGACTTCATTTAGAGGTGTTTTGTGTAGTCAATCCAAGCCTTTTAATTAGAATCATGGATTATATTAGTATTTGTTAGTGCCTTTAAGACACGGGAATCCATTTCAATGGTCTTTATTAGCAGTTTGTCCATAGCTTAGAGAAAGCATATGATTGCATATTTGTCATTATTTGTTGATTCTGAAAATGGTTGTTTTCATAGCTTGCAACAAGTATATTGATGCCCCTACAATTACCTTTTGGCATGTTTGTATGCCATTTTGAGCTACCACTCACCATTAATTTTTATTATAAATCCAAATTGCGCAGTCACTTTTGATGGTCATCATGGAAGATGATTGATTTCCAATTGTAAATCTTCATTTCATTCCATATTTTGATTGATGGTTACTTTGAGGTTATCCACATAACCTGGGTCCATAGCCTTTGCTATGACATAAACGTAACTTTTTTTTTTGTAAGCTTGGTAGATCCTCATTTTTCATTAATATAGAGCAAATTTACACCACATAGAACTGGCTAGGTGGCCTCAACTTGCCCAGTGGGAAACCAAGTCTGTTGGCCACCTATCCGCATTATATGCCATCCAGTAGCAAAAAATCTTAAGTCTCTCTATCCAAGCAATATAAGTTTTAGTTTCTTGTCCACTTCCATACTCTAGAGTTCTACATACATATATAATTGCATAGACAAATTTAAAAGCTAGCCACATATATAAACAAAACTATCAGAAAGTAGGCATGCTAATCATGTTGTTCAACTAACGCTGATTCCACGGTGCTAGATCTTTGGCATTCGTACCAGGCAACTCCGTCTAAACCAAGATACATGGTAGGTGCTGCTCAATTCGACCAAGGCGGATGTCCTGTTTGTGCAGTTGAAACTGCACCTTCTGAAATTCCTACTTGTAGTTTGGCATTCCTTGAACCGTGACTTCCATGCCTACTGAGATTTGCTCCATCGCCTTTCCCAACAGGCTTTTCATCAACCAGTATAGGTAGAGGGTCTGTTTGAATTGGGTGATTTTGCCTCTTGTATTTCCAAGATACGAGACGAGGACTCTCCAGTCCTCCAACTCCGTATCCGTCTCACTCTCCTGCTTCACTTCTGCTTCCCATTCCTCTAACAAATTTCGAATTTCTTCATTGGTTCCCTCCCGGTAAGCGGTTGTCGCTTCGCTAATTAAACATTGAACAAACTTTCGACCCCCTCGGCCACTCGAAGGTTTAGGTTTTGTGTTGTGCTTAGTCTCTCGAGATTTCTTACTATGGCCTTGGGTCTTTGTAGGTCGAGCCATGGTCTCTCTGACCCAGTCCTATATAATGTGACAAACTGTAACCTGTTCGGCCCTGGAGTTGCCTTGTGCCGGGGTGGGTTCACCACGCGGCAGACCTGTTTTACATACAAAACATTCAATTGACTAATTAAACTTCACAGTATTACAACAAGGTGCATGTACGAGGATGGTAGGGTTGTGTCGCTCCATCCCTCCAACTCCATACCCCCCCCCCCTGTCGGTTACAGTAACATGCCCTTCATGGTCGTAGGCGGGTTCTGCAGAGAGGACTTGCCCATGCCCTGCACCAGAGGTTGCATGTCCCAAAAGACGCCCCCCCTTAGCAATGCTCCTGCATGCAATATCTCCCCAATCCCAGTTAAAGAGGTGCAACTGCCTATGGGCCATCAGCCCAACCTGGTTAACATGCCCTTTGTTACCCATCTAACAAGCAAAAAGGGGACCCAACACAGGCGGCCAACCATCCCTGAGCCCCGTAACGCCACCATCGCCAACCCTCCTTCCATAGCCAGACTCAATTCCCTGCCACATTTCTTGCCCGTGATAATTCTCCTCCTTCTCCCCCATTCCCGGGTCCCTGCAAACCCCCCTCTGGCTGCGCATGGTCATGTTACAGAGGTTTCCTCTCAGAATGCAGGTGTATAGGCAGACATTATCCCCATAGCCCAACCCCCCAACTTCTCCAGTGACACAACTACGTGCTTCTACACTATGCTCCCTACCCAGAGCCATCAAAATTCCCATACGGGAAAGGAGTATCTCGAAGCAGAGCGAGATGGTGAGGGTGCCTATCGGGTGCCAAAGACAGAAGCAGAAGCAGACACTTGCCACCAGCCTATGCCCCCAACCCCTCACATCCTTATGATCCTTCCCCAAAATTCCTTCCCTCTCCCTTAGACAAAACCAGAAACAGGGCAGCATAATGAGATAAGAGAGATGGCTAATAACATACCCAGTTTCCTTCGTGTGTAGATGGTGGAGTTTCTGCTGCTCGTGGAGCCACTGAACCAGCCCACCGCTCCAATCTCCTTGCTCAAGGTCTCTCTGGTGCTCTCCATACTTCTCTCCAGGGCAATTACAAGCCAATGTTTTAAATCTCTGACTCTGACTTTGACTCGGCCGAGAGTTGAGTCCGACTCGGTATCGACTCGGTCAGCGCGATTTCAATGACTCAGTCGTTGTAAAAAATACATTAAATCTTTTTTTTTTTTATAAAAAACATAATTTTAAATATTTTCATTCATGTTTCGAAACACACAACATTAGAATATAGATAGAAGACAACATGTGATCAAAGTAGGCTCATGAATATATCCATTACATCAATATGGCACCCAGTGCACTGTACTAAACTTTAAACAAGCAACTAATCATAATTTGACTAATAACCACATACTTGCCATGTCATTTGATTCTTGTATTATATTGCGTTCAGAGATTCCAAGTGTCACAATAATGCAAGGGAATGGTTGATTATGTTCAACTAGATTGAATCAATCATTGCAAATTTAAAGATACTATAAGTTGAATTACAAAGCATGATCTATGGTGCTATACTGCTATGCTTCATGCTTGTTTATTTTTGATAATTATTCTCCATAGATTGCAGTTATTCTGGAGTGAATCTTGGGAGATTAGTATGTACTCTTTAGGAAGACTGATGGCTTGGGCTGATTTAGGCACTAATCCTTCATCATATCATAGCTGATTTAGGCACTAATCCATTAACTTATATGCTGAATCTGAAATAGATGTAGTATTATAATGTACCTTCACAATCCCATTAGCCACTTTTAGCTACTAATCGATATTCATATAATCCTTCTATCATACTTTTTTCCTATTAATTATATGTGGAACAATGGGGGTTTATATTTATTCGTGTACTTTTTAATATTTATCATGTTTTTGAAGGTTGTAAAAGTACCACATTGAAATGACAATCTATTTATCCTGGCCTTTTTGAGATCAGAATTTAGTCGAAAGTCACCTAAAATGTATGTTATTGACAAACAACACATGATAAAACTATTTTCACAAGTTTGAAAACTGAAAATAGAGAATGGAATGTCAAGTAAATCACTGAAAGAGTGCTCATGAGAAGTTGTTGGACAACCTCCTGGATGCCCACCATGCTTGGACAAAGAATATTGCAACAATATGTAGGACAAAGAAAAAGCTGCACTTCTCATAGCATGCCAAGGAACTGCTGTGCTTTGTTAACCGGCCATCTATGCACATATTGTATATATTAGGAGTGTGTTAAGAGCCCAGTACGCAACCCGACTGAGTTATTACGGACTCGGCCGAGTTGGCCCGGTTAATACCGAGCCGGTTGAGTTGTTAGACAACCCGACTGGCTCGGTATTAACCCGGCCAGCCGAACCATTTCCTAGGTCGGGTCATAGCTGGGGGGTCTGGCTCAGACCAACTCGGTCGAGTCGGTTCCGAGCTGGCTGTTTTTTAAAACACTGTTACAAACTACAACACTTCCCCTCCTGTCACTGCCACCTTTCCTTAATGCACTATTCAACATCATGCAAAGGGCCACCGCACCCATCACCTCGAGCGTGTGGGGGGCGGTGGTTCTGTACCTTGCAGTACCAACCATTATCCCTGTCCTAATGAGGTGATTCACTCTCTCACACCCCGATCGGGGTTACATAAACGTAACTTTGAATAAGATAAGTGCTTCACATTTTTTAACACAACTATAATAGAGCAAAACATGAATTTGTAGGACATTCTTTGTTTGAGGTGTGCTACATGATCCAACCTTTAACTCCTTTTGAGCGACTGATTGTTCCTCTTGCATCATTCACGTCATGTGCACAGAAGGAGCAAAATGAAGCTGCTTCATTTCTTTAAAATTTGGCCAACGTTCATGGTAAGGTGCATGATAGCTTGATTTAGACACAAACAGAATACAAAAGATTTTATGACCATCAAGTATTTCCTCATCATTTTGAGGTTGGCGACCATGTGTGGCTATAGGAAGATAAGCAACAATTTAGGAATAAATAACATCAGAAGCTCAAACCAATCTGCTATAGACTCTATACAACCACTCAAGTAATGGACTATAATGCCTTTTTCTTGAGCCTACTGGGTCAACTTAACATCCATGATTTCATAAGCATTAACCAATTAATATTTTATGAGTTGTCACATTTGGAAGAGAGGATTCTTGTTTCTCATGTTGAAGCAACCATTCTAGGTTTTCGAGCTACTCTGTTTAAGGATATCCGATACATTACTTGAGGTTTGAACTAAAATCTCAAGACGAAATCAAACAACTACCTACTTGGTTTGACGAAAAGGAAAACTACCTATCTAAGCTAAGTGTATTTCCCAATTGGCTTTGAGAAGCAATTTACCGACCTACAATAGAAATTAGGGACAATTTACTTTAAGCAGGGAGTAAATGATGAGACTTGTGTAGAGCAGCTGTGTAAGCTGTGCTTCCATTTGTAAATTATATCTTTTCTTATTAAGACGTAAACAACACACTAGTTTTGTAGATTTTGTTCTATGATCCTAAGCTTATTTAAAGGAATGAAATATTGAGTATAAAGCATGTCCGTGGTCTGTAAATTGTTTGGATATTCTACTAGATAGTTTGTCCCATTATATCTTAAAATGCTATTATGAATACAATGGGTTTTTACTCTATTTTGTAGTGATTGCCTATAATTAAGATGTAATGTTAGAAGCAAAACCCATTTTGATGTGTTAACTAATTGAGAAAATGGTAGTTAAAAAGCACATCATTAACACATTGAACACACAATGTAGCTTGGAAAAACCTATCTTGGGAAAACTTCAACAAGAAATAACAATTGTGCCTTTCTCCTTTATTGTCAAATTTATAATACAAATTACAAAGAAAAACACTCACTATGGACTGTAGGGACACTATAGGTTGAATATATTGCTACAAAATCTCCTTTGCTGGATCTACTTTGATATCCCACTCCTTTGATCTACTAGATCATGGAAAAATGATAATGATTCAATACAATAGTAAATAATATCCCTTTCTTCACTTGTGGCTCAATTTTTAACATGTCAAGATAGCCATTAGGATAAAGCATATGATTTTTGCATTCCAATCATCAATTAGGGTTAGGGTTTGGGATGCTTTAGAAACTTCTTGAAAGTTCACATGAGACTAACTCAACATGTGGGAGTTGTCGAATTTTTTGTAGCTATGGTCAGTCTTCATAATTATATTTTTGTCTCTGTCACGTAAAAATAATTTATAAGACATGTTCTTCATGTCGTTTTGATTATTTAGCCCTTGAAAGAATATGTAAAAGACATGTTCTTCATGTCGGATTTAAAAGAGAAATTTTCAAAATTTGAAATTTGAAATTTTGGCTCCAAGTTAGTCAAGTTGGCCCTCCCTCAAGTCAAGTTGGCCCAGTGAAGACATCCATTCGGGACAGGCAGGCCACTATATAAAGGCATTTGACCTCCTCCACAAGAGCACCATTCGACTTCACTTAAGAAAGACACGTTCTGGGCATCTAAGTGAAAGACAAGAGGAAGAAGGGCGAAAAGGACGAAGTTCTCTCTTTAGCTCGCATCTCTTTCTCTCTCTCTCTCAAATTTTTGCACGTGTGACATTTTCTCTGTAGTTTTCTGGATAGGCTAAATTTCTGGGCAGGTTGAAATGTTGGGCAGTTTCTAGGCAGCATATTCTAGGTAGGCCAAAAGGGCAAGCTGAATTTCTGGGCAAATCTGAGAAGGCTGAAATCTTGAAGAGAAAAAGTTTGACTTGGTTTGACTTGACTTGAGGGTTGGAGACTAGGTTTGACCATAGCTTGTTGATCTTGTTGATGTCATAGTTGACTAGCCGCATTAGATGTATCTCTTGTTGAACTAAAGAATTTCTCTAAGGAAAAGGTTGTTGGGTTTTTCCCCCAAGTGGGTTTTCCCAGGGTAAATCTTGTGTTCTCTTTTGTGCATTGTGATCTCTATTGTCTTTATGGTTTATGGTTGAATTTTTGAAGTGTAATTGCTTAATGATAAACTGGAATTGTTAAAAGAAGATCTATATCATTTGAAGTAATTACCAATAGTTTAGAAATATTGTGCTTGTATCTATTGCACTTGAAAAATCAACAGGAGCTAACATTGCATCCACTTGGTATTGCGATGGTCAAAGCATAAGTAAACTTAGAAGAGGCATAACTCCCTCGTACAAACTCTACTTGAGATGCTCTTTGGACCATTATAAAACTTTCAATTAATAGAACAACATTGAGGGGCTAGGAATTGTGGTTTGCAACATATTGATCCCAAAAATGTTTGTTTAATGCCTAAAATAGTCTCCTAAATTTTTAGGGACCCAAGTCACAAAAATAGGATTAACCCCTAAAATGGGTTGACAACTTCTTAACTCAATATCTCCACAGCAAGTAGTACCCAAAATGATATAATATATAATGATCCATTTTTTAATTTATAGTGACAAGTTCCAAGACATCTCGTGCCCTTTTGGTTGCTTGCTTTGTTGTTCATTTTCTCTTGGCTCTATCATTTCTATTCTGTCTCCATATTAGTAAAAGATAGCAATGATAAACTATTTTTCATTGCAAAATGAAAAAGTCAAAGCTTTTTGATTTTGTAAATCATCGTGGATATTTTGCAAGAATAGTTTGTTACAATAAATCTTGTATTATGTTGAATCTTTTATTATATAGGTTTATTTCCCTAGATCTTAGATTGATTGTCACTAGCTTATTTGCTCAAATTTAATAAATAATTGGAATATTAAAATGAAAGAACAAGCAAATGAACATACCGACCACTATGGAGTTGCCTATGATACCATTCCCTAAATCGCTGCTACAAAATCTTCTTCTTCCTTTGTTATGCTCTCAAATGTCATTTTTAGATGCTTTTCTTAACCATATAACAAGTACAATGCTAAAAGAAAAAAACCCCTCTCCTAGTGGTCTAATGTTGAACATGGTTTGATAATTGTATAGGGTTAGGGTCTTTGCATGCCTTAACCCTTAACCAATGTTAGGATTTTAGACCTTCTAGAATCTTCTTGAAAGTCCACATGTGACTAGCACCACACATGAGTAATGGGTGCAACATGCCATCCACTTGGTACTATGGTGGTTAACAAGGTAGGTCAATTTATGGGAGGTATAACCTCACCATATGAACTTTGGTTAAGGTGATTTTTACACTGTTAGAAAGGTCTCATGTGTAGAACAATGTTGAGGGGTTGGGAGCAATGCTCACAAAGTTTTGACCCCAAAAGTGACGATCCCTGAAAATGGATTTAGAAGATTTTAAACCCCAAACCTCCAAACTAGGGCTTGCCACTAAAATGGACCTTGCAAGCCATTTCCTCCAATTTTTTCTGCTGGAAAGTACCAATTTTGATGGAAAATTATATGATGATCCATTATGGATCATACCTCAACATTTAGGGAGGCTTTTTGTTGATTTAAATTTACAGTCTCAACTAATAATCATAGATCTGAAATAAACAGTGTTTTCTAATATGGTTTGTAAGACTAAATATTCTGGGCTTTTAACCAAATAACCAGCAGAAGCAAAAATACACGAAACCAATCACATGCAATCACATGCAACAGAGAATAACACAGATATACCCTGGAAACCCCAGTGTGGGGAAAATCAGAAAATGTTGGGCTTCTTATTCAACTTCAAGACAAATACATTTTATAGCAACCTTATAAGAATTTGCTCTGGAAAATACACAACAAAAAATCTCGACCCTCTCTCTCACTTGACCCTTGTATGGCCCACACGTGTGGCCTGTTAACTACTCAAATTGCATTTGAAGATCTGTCAAAGGTTCCATTTGCTTCTTCTCTTCATTTTGTTATATAGATTCCGCAGCCCTACGGGGATATTGTAAAAATGATTCTAGCATGATGAAAAAGAGTCATGTAAAAGGCCTAGGTAGCTTAGGACTTTACTAACAAGTGAGTTCACTCTAGGGAGTTTTTATTCCTTATCTCATTATTTGTGGTTTTTAACACTTATAATCAATTAAGTTTTTCTCCCAGATATACCCCAAAGCTAGAGTGCGGCTTGATGGTAGAGTCGTAGGTGAGTCCTAGTGTCTAGAATCAATGTATATTACAGTACTAGATCATCTCTAAAGTTTTGCGGAATTTGGTTATGTCTAAGGGTCAATTTTTAATTGTCAAGATTTCCCGTTGAATGAGATTTTTATGTAAATTTTGATGTAAAATGTAATAAGTGGTTTCTATAGAAGTTGTAGGGGGTATGAGTAATCAAAATTAAACCTCTACAGCTCAACTTTCTATTTAGACACACTCTGAGGGTGGAAAAATATGTATTTACCCCTCAAAACCCATATTTTCCAATTTCTGGTAAATAATTAGTCGGAAAATAAAAATAGGAAGAAAATAAAAAAATTCTCTCCAAGTGAAAATGATAAAAAATAAAGTGGACCCTCCCAGGAAATATAGCCAAGTCAAAAAGTGATTGAATTTCACAAATCAAGCAAGAGAGCTGCCAAAGGAAATTCTTTTGTCCTCCAACACAACAAATGGTCTTGGAAAATCAACTTTTTGAAGAGATGGTTCAAATTGTTTGAGTTGAAGGAGAAATTTTCGAGGAAATGTTGATTTGGGGTAGCATCAGATGTGCTCCAACCACGAAATTTGGTGGAGAGGTTAGGGCACATAAGATCTCCAATACCCAAAAAAGGTTTGGGCAGATTCTAAACAGATCAGGAGATATTAAAATAATTAATATTTTTAATGGAGTCCCTAAGTCTAAACTTAGGGAAAATAAAATATTAATGTGTATTAAAATGAATCTGTGTTAGAATGGTCCAAAAGACATGGATCAAGCCAGATCTAATTTTAGCCGTTGATTAGGGACTTAATCTCGGCCGTTGAGATGTCAACAGGAAAAGTATAAGAGGAGGCTTGAGGGTCACTTGGAGAAGACACCAGAGTGATTAGTCATTCTATTCTCTACAACGGGGTTTGCTAAGAGAGTTAGAATCAGTGATCGGGAGAGCAGCTGAGGGGCATTGAGTACAGAGAAACAGAGAAGGCAAAGATAGTGCCGGGAGAGCAGCGTAGCAGCCAAGGAGAGTGACGTAGAGCCAGCAAGGGCTCACGTAGAGGCAGCCAAGTGCTGTGCAGAACACCAGAGAGGGCAGTGTGTCTAACGCAGAGGCCCAGAAAGCTGACGCAGGCCAACAAAGGCTGACGCAAGGCCAGTGTGAGACAAAGTGGGGCTAACGCAGTCCAGATTGGGCAGACGCTGGGGTTGTAGAGCAGTTTTGTGCTGAGGACCTGCCGTAAGGATTTTCTGGGGTTTTAGCCAGAAGATTTCTCTCAAACTGTGAGGTTTAGCTGCTAAGGAAATTCTCTGTTGGGTAGGCTAGCTTCGGCACCCAGGTTGTACTCTACTATTGCTTAATAAGAAAACCCTTAGATAACTGCACCGATTTTCCCGCATTGGATGTTTCCAGGGACATTGGTCCAAAAATAATGGTGTCATGTGGTGTGTTTGTTCTTGTTTCTTTTAGTTGCTGATTTGCAATATGTTGAGCATGCACTGGTGTTTATTTTTAGTATTTACTTTGTAAGTAACTTGTTAAAGAAAAATAACAAGTAGGTAGGAATAACTCAGAAAAAGTGCATGCAAAGTTTCTAAACTAAGTAAACTTAGAAACTTCAACATGGTATCGGAGCGTGATTGCAGATCACAGGAGGACTAAAAGACATTAGCCGAGCGGAGCAATAGCAGCAGAAAACAGCTATCCCGAGGTGACAGACGCTGTTTCTAGCAACGCAGAAGCCAAGAAGTGTGACACAGAGCTAGCCAGAGCCATGCAGAAGAAGCTGGGAGCTGCGCAGAGCCTCAGAGAGACCAACGTTGCTGAAGCAGGTCATCCCAGGCTGACGTAGACCCATCCGAGGTGACGTAGAGCCAACGTGAGGCAGAGAGGGGCTGATGCAGTTCACAGAGAGGCAGTTGCTGGGGTCTAGAAGGCTGCAGGAATATTGCAGAATGGAGCTGGTGAGGTACTATAGTCAGAACAGTACCTGACAGAGCAGGGTCAAAGGAATTGTTACCAAGGGTTTCTAGCCGAGGAACCTAGATCACCAGTGTAGTTGCACAAAGACGATCAGAGTAGGGGACATCTTGACAAGCGACAGAAGGATTTCCAGGAGGGAAATCAGGACTCAAAGGGAGTCCAAAAGAGAACTTCCAGACGGGAAGTATAGACTCAGAGGAGTCGAACAGAAAACTTCTAGGAGGGAAGTAGAGGAGCATCATGGCATTACACGGGGTAAGAGACCAGGATAGACTGGATGGAGCATCGAACTTCCCAGTCTGGAAGGCCAAAATCTTATCAGTGCTTGACAGGAATTGTGTCAAGAAATTCTCCTTAAAGGTAATAGTTGTTCCAATCGACCCCAATGATAATGATAGGTACGAAGAGGCAATGGCGAGGGCCAAGTGCATTATCCTTGACAGGGTCAAGGATCATGTGGTGGCACATATAGCCGAGAAGGAAACGACAATTGAGATGTGGGAGGCTCTCAAGAACCTGCACCAGCATACTTCTGTGCAGAGAAAAATGCTACTCGAGAACCAGATGACGTCGTTGCAGATGAAGAAGGGTCAATCGATTGCCACCTTCCTCGGAGGACTGAATGAGATCTGAGACCAGTTGACTGCTATAGGAGCGACATCGGATCAGGAGCTTATGGTGAGGACAACCCTGAATGCTATCTCAAAAGACTGGGAAGTGTTTGTCCAGAGTATCCTAGGCAGAGGGACTCTCCCACCTTGGGACGAGATGTGGGTAGCTCTTCGCCAGGAAGAGATCAGATGACAGTCGAAGACAGGTAGCAACAACAAAGGGATCAAGGTCAAGCAGGAGGAGGAGGATGTGGCCCTATCATCTAAGGGAAAGCAGGAGAAGCGAAAGAAGAAAGATCTCTCCAAGATCAAGTGCTTCCACTGTGGGGAGATGGGTCATTATGCGACCTAGTGCCCAAGGAAGAAGAGCAAGGGAGAGTCTTCCAAGACTAAGGCAGCGCCAGCACGGGCAGAGAAGGAAATTTTGATAGACGATGACTGTGCCATGAGTGCACACGCACCACTTGAGCGGAAGTGGGGAGACATCAAGTTGTAGTCAAGTGGACCAAAGGTGAGGGGAAAGATCCTCGAGGTACCCAGCCTCTTGGATTAGACCTTGCTACGGGAGCCCTGACGAGGAGTAGCAGGACTGGCTGATGTGGGTAGAGACAGATGTGGATGAAGCGGCAAAGAGAGCTACAATGCAGGAGTCTCGAGACAGCACAGAGCTAGCACGCTGCAGTAGTGTGAGAGGCACAAGAGTGTTGCACTAGTGCAGGAAGGCACATAGAGGTGTGCAACGGTGCGAGATGCACGAAGTTGTTGCAACAATGCAGAAGTTAGAGATAGGGAGCACTTGTCAGTGACAGAGGGAGCTTCAGCATTAGTGGGTGTTTCTAGCCCAACAGGGAGGTCAGTTGGGAAATCAGTTACTTACTTCTTAGTAACTGAGTTGCAGTACAACAGTGGGCAACACGATGCAACATGATTAGAGGAGGTGCAGTGCGGATGCAGTGCTAGGAGAAAGGACCAACAGTAGCACGGATGCAGAGGGAGTTGTCGAACAGATGCATCAGTGGTAGTGGCAGAACCATGGGCAACAGTACAGGAGGCTGCAATGTAGAGGATGTTGGGCAAGAAGGCCTAGCATCAGCACAGGTATCGATGCCGGATGATCAGAGTAATACTCAGTGAGGAGTATTGCTAGAGCACAGTCCTCGCTAAGAGGGAGTGTTGATTTGGGGTAGCATCGGATGTGCTCTAGCCACAAAATTTGGTGGAGAGGTTGGGGCACATAAGATTTCCAATACCGAGAAAGGGTTTGGGCAGATTCTAAACAGATCAGGAGATATTAAAACAATTAATATTTTTAATGGAGTCACTTAGTCTAAACTTAGGGAAAATAAAATATTAATGTGTATTAATATGAATCTATGTTAGAATGGTCCAAAAGACATGGATTAAGCCAAATCTAATCTTAGCCATTGATTAGGGACTTAATCTCGGCCGTTGAGATGTCAACAAGAAAAGTATAAGAGGAGGCTTGAGGGTCACTTGGAGAAGACACCAGAGTGATCGGTCATTCTATTCTCTAGAGCGGGGTTTGCTAAGAGAGATAGAATCAATGATCGGGAGAGAAGCTGAGGGGCATTGAGTACAAAGAAACAAAGAAGGCAGAGATAGTGCCGGGAGAGCAGCGCAGCAGCTAACGGGAGTGATGCAGAGCTAGAAAGGGCTCACGCAGGGCCACGCAGAGGCAGCTAAGTGCTGCGCAGAGCACCAAAGAGGACAACGTGTCTGACGGAGAGGCCCAGAAAGCTGACGCAGGGCCTCCTGAGGCTGACGCAGGCCAAGAAAGGCTGACGTAGGGCCAACGTGAGACAGAGAGGGGCTGATGCAGTCCAGATTGGGAAGACGCTGGGGTTGTAGAGCAGTTTTGTGCTGAGGAGTTGCCAGAAGGATTTTTTGAGGTTTTAGCCAGGAGATTTCTCTCAAATTGTGAGGTTTAGTTGCTAAGGAAATTCTCTGTTGGGTAGGCCAGTTTTGGCACCTAGGTTGTACTTTGATATTGCTTAATAAGAAAACCCTCAGATAGCTACACCGGTTTTCCCGCATTGGGTTTTTCTGGGGACATTGGTCCAAAAATAATGGTGTCATGTGGTGTGTTTGTTCTTGTTTCTTTTAGTTGTTGATCTGTAATATGTTGAGCATGCACTAGTGTTTATTTTCAGTATTTACTTCGTAAATAACTTGTTAAAGAAAAATAACAAGTAGCTAGGAATAAATCAGAAAAAGTGCATGAAAGGTTTCTAAACTAAGTAAACTTAGAAACTTCAACAGGAAAAAGATGGAAAATATTTTCTAGTGGTCCAAAAGCACTCCAAAATTCGAACTTCACTCAACCTAGCTCCTCTAAATAGTAAAGTGGTAAACGAATACTTCTCCCGGGGATCTGTGCAAGGGAAATCAAGGGTATCGATTTTTTTGGTTGGATCTAGCCGTTTTGCCATGGGATCAAGACAATTTGGCATTGGGATTGCTACTTGCCACTTGGAGAGATCTCTCTCATTTAGATCTACTTGAATTTTTCTATTTAAGAGAGCCTTGACTTTCTCATTTGATCACTGTAAAAAATCGAGCTCTTGGCTAAGCGAAGCTTTGCAGGATTCTTGTACTAGAAATTATTTTTGATCTAATAAAGGAAGACTTTGGGGGCACATGCTTTGTGGTGTTATTCTTCTATTTCTTTGGTAATATTTTTCTTGTTTATTTGCTCTTAATGCTCTAACACGATTTGATCCTTAATTTATTAGTTTCATATGCCTTTGGGATTAATTTATGCAAGTTATCTTGTGTAATTTTCTGGATTAGAGAACCACTCTAGATCTAGAAGCGCTAGTGGGTTTTCGGTTGAACCCCTAGTCTTCTTTTTCATTTTGCAATCCAATCCCTTGTGGATCTAACAAAATCTTTTGAAGTGTGTAGAGATCTATAATTTTTTGAATATAATATTGAGCGTGTGGGGAAGTTTTCGGTTGAACCAACCAACTCTCAAGCACATAGAAGTTGAGGAACCAACATTGATTTCTCTCAAAGCCTTTCAAACTATTTATTTGAAGAGGGAGTTTCCTTGCCATAAGCTTGAGAATATCATCAATTTTAAAATCTACTTCTCTATTGATGCACTTTTACTGAATAATCTAGCTATTTAGAGCTTATTTTTTTGCTTGCACAAGAGTGGAGGTGTCCTCATACTCTTGTTGCTTGTGAATTTGTAATTTTATGTATAGATTCTAACCATTTTGTATATATATTTCTCTTGTATATAAATCACAATTTCCTCTTGTATATTTGGATCTCCTTTTCTATGCTTGTGCAGATCTGAAGGAGGAGGGTTTGGCTTGGAGATCTTTCCTGAAATTTTTGTAGGTGGACGCTTGAAGATCAAGGAGACAAATATTTTTGGAAGCCAAAGCGTACCTTAGTTCGTGGATCAAACCCTCATCTCTCTCTCACATTTTGGGCAGATTTTCTAGATGGCTAGGGTTTTGGGGTCAAATTTGAAGGGATTATCACTTGGAGCCTTGAGAAATCACATATCTACATTTTTGAGGCCCTTTTCCCCTTGGCTGTGAGCATATAAGAGGATTTCTCTTCCTATTTTGCACATAATTTGCTCCTGAAGCTTGGATGTCTACACTTTGAGTGAATTTCGTTGGAAGAGAAAGCAAATTCTCTCTTGGAGAATTTTTTCATTGTAAATTTTGCCATAATCATTGTAAATATTTTCCGTTTCATTTTTTGAATCTTAGGGAAGGGTATTTTCTCTTGAAGATCTATTTTTGTAAACCCTCCTTAAGATCTAAAACCCTCTCTTCTCCATAATAGGCGTTCACTTATAATAATAAAAGAGAATTTTTCTTGGAGGGAGCTTGGGGATTTTCCCCTTGGTATCCCACCTCCTCATTAGTAGGAGGATCCTTTGGATGATTGCTTCTTCTTTTGCATTTAGCTAATTTACTTGTTCATTTTGCATTTGTTAGCTTAGTTTATTTTCTTACTCATTGCATCATCTAATTGTTAGATCTAATTTCTAGTTCATCAATATCTTAGACTTACTTTCTTTGGTTTCACGAGTCTCTTGATATAGTTTGCATTTTCATTGAAGTAGTTAGTTTCTTGATCTAATTTGCTTTTGCTTCATTGAGTAATTTTCGCTTGCTTCATTGATCTAAGTTAATTTCACATTGATATCATAATTTGTGCTGAAGTTACTATTTGCTAATTCGATCATTAAAGTGGAATGGTATTTCTCTAGTGAGATCCATAAGACATTTCACATTTGAAGCATCTCACTTAAATTGCTAATCCCATTTGAAGTAATTGTATTAATTTAGTATCTAATTACATTCCTATATTCTCTAAAATTTACCTCCAAGCATAAGTTTGGTTGATATATATTTAGAAAATTTCCTCAACTGTCATTCAATCTCCTTAGATTTGAGTTTGGATCAACTGTTAAAACGCATGACCTCACAGTTCTCTTGCATGGCTAGGTACCTTGTAGGAATGAAGGCATGCAGGTTGTCTTGAAGTCCTAGGTGGGTATCGTTAATGAAGCCATTGCTTCCTCATCCTAGCCTTCTTGCAACTACTTACTAGTCCTTACCAAGTTGAAGGAATTGAGGGCAAGTCACACCTTAGAATATGCATTTAATTAAAATCTACCAAGACCACTTTGCTTCACACGCTCACTCATAACTTTGTACAATTGGTTATTATACAAGTTGGGTTGTGAGCATCTCATTCACTTGCTAGCATTTTATTTAATATTCTTGTACTTGTCTATTTCATTGTCTTTCTCATGTTAATTGTCATTTGATGTCCTTAATGTTATATCATATTTGAGCAATCCCTCTTTAAATACAACTTTCATTTTCTTGCAAGCCTTATTTCCATTTTGCTACTCATCTCTCAATTTGGTATATAATCTATTTTGGTTTTGATTCACTAACACTTGTCTTGCAACTTGCCATTCTTGTATCTTGAAGATCATATTTTATTGCAAGGATGGTGATTTTACTTTGAGCATATATCTCTTGCTAGTTGTATCTATTGGCACTAGTCTCTTGTAATTTGTCTTGCAGGATATCTTGTTAAATTAATTAAATCTATATTGTTGATGTTTATATCCTCATAAACATTTATACTTGCTAATTAATTAAATCCATTTCAAGTTACATTTCAAGTCTACCTAATTAATCTACTAATATCATTATCTCCTAGATCTTGTTATCTTTAACAAGCTTTCCTTTAGAATCCTCCTTAGGGACCACCTTGCTTAGCTTAGCTAGGAGAGAGCTTAAATGGAGAGAGTTGGGATTAGGTGATAGCCCCTTCTTTGAGCGTTGCTATATAAAACACACCTTGTGGGGTTGAGGAATTTTCCTATGTTCTAGGTGTGCTATTTTGTGGACATCACAACCCAACAAAAGAACTTTTGCACACAAGGAAAGCTCGGCCTCACGGCCCTAGAGAAAACTCAGCCTACTCGCTTAAGATAACTCGGGCCACTATAAACACAAAACAAGCTTACCCAAGTCACAACTATAATGCGAGTGACTGAGTGAACAAATTTGGTTCGCTTCTTGTGGCTAATTAGCACATGGATCACAGTGCAACAATAACGCATATAAGGGTACGTGGGCATAAGGCGAACAATCTATCACTATTGGAAGGGGCCCGATATAGTCAGTGGTAGATGAGATCAATTAGATACAACCGATGGATAGCTGGGGAAAGACGACCATTGTCAAGACAAAACAAAAGGCCGAATAGTTAGACATATATTTTTTTTTCGTGCCAAATTTGTTCACTGAATCAGCGACGGAGCTTGTGAATTGGTGGGCCACAGTTTTGTTCGTGAAACCAAAGCCAATGCCTTGGGCATTGGTCGATTTATTACGTGTTCGATAAGTTTTGTTAATCACAAGCATGGGTTAAATTTGGGATGATGATCTCCGAATTAGTGTTACAATTGTAGAGGAGCTGTAAATCCAAACTGGAGGGTAAAGAGAACCTGTGCATTGACAACGATATAGGACCTATGAAACTACCCAATGCATGGAGTCAGACAATGTATGCTAAGTTGAGGCAATGTAATGGAAGAAAGTGTCAATAGGTGAGATCTGCATATTGGTTCAGATGTCTGGCTGCGAATGAATGTGTCTATATTTATCAGTAGTAGAGACTAATTGATTTGTGCTTGGTATGAGGAGCTAGTGTATAATCACTGCGACAGGCCGCTGTATGGTGCAATTTGAGCATATAATTGTTGGTTGCATGATTGAACCTGTAGCATGTAGCATGTAGCTTGTATCATTGAGTTGCCTACTCAACATTGAAACCTATATGGGCTACTGGTCGTCACGTATATTCCATTGTTGACTCTCTGCGTGTCTCAGATTGAGTGACCTTTAGGAGTCTCACAAAAATATCTTGTTGGTTGTGCATGTAACAAGTGCCCCTTGGGAAGGCAGACTTCTGGTACAGTACAAAGATCGCAGGGCTTCTCAAGGTACTGGACGTGTTGATCAAAGAGCCGTCTCTTTTAGAACTCATTCTAAACCAGGTTCTTTCATAAATCAACGTCCACGAGACTCATACTTAGTGTTGATGTTTAACATGTTTTATGGGCTCTAATGTATTAAAGGAGTTTGGCATAATGAATACTCAAAGAACTATTTCAAGTTTGATACTGTCATATGTTTCTTATACGTAAAATTCTGAGTAAAGGACATATCAGTTGGACTCTTTGGAAGTTTGTCAATCAAAATAGTTTCATTGGGCTAAACCATGGAGGAACTCACATAACTCCTAAATAAATTGAAAATATTGAACAATGCAAAAGTTAGTTCCTTGAAACACCATGCACCCAAACAAAACAACAAACCCTTCTCTAGGAAGGTACATAATATGCTCCAACAAAATCATCCGAGGGACTTACAAAAGGAAAAAGAAGTGGGGAATTGGCTTTTCGCACTTGGGACAAACTTGAAGACTAGGAGATCAGAAGATGACCCTCTCACATTGGAAGAGCTGGAATCCTATCTTTCCAAGGTGGATCAATCTGATTGGAGTTTAAATTGGGCTCTGGAGCTAACTATGCTTGCATTGCTAGAAACTAGATTCTTGGAGCATCCGGGGTGAGAGAATCAAACTTATAATTGCCTCTTGTTTTAGCGATATTCTAAGGATAGTAGCACCCTTTCCTCCCTACAATGATGACATCATGAAGAGGGTTTTTCAATTGATTGTAGAGTGCTATTCAGGGCTGCATGACACCCAGAGCTCAAACTTTGATAAAAGGCATGAGATCCTAGACACTATGGCCAAAATCACATCCTACGTAGTCATGGTTGATCTAGAGCACAATTGATTTGATCCTTCAGATGTGCCAATTCTTCTTTACCAACATCAGAGAGCATCACCCCTAGGAGGTGAAAGCCAACGTGCAAGATACCTTATCTTCATTGCTACATGAAGGTGATGTCATTCGCAAACAACTGCGGAAAAAATTGGTAGCCATTTGGAGGAAGACACAGGTTGCCTCTCCAAGTGCCTATGGCTAGCCAAAGGGAATTGAAGACGATGCAGGATACAAAGATCTAAACATGTAGCAGGAATGAGTTGAGAAGAAAGGGTCTTTGCTTCATTTGCAGGGAAACTTGGGGGCCTAACCACTCATGCCTGACTAACACAAAGGAGATGACAGAGGGAGATCAGGTGGAGATTCCCTCTGAATTTCTGGATGAGGATTCTCCATCTATAATAGAGTCCATGGGTTTTTACGAGGATACCTTTGAGGCTCATGAACAGACAGGTTGTGGTGTTGACAGTAGCCTAGATGTGCAGCCATGTTTGACATAGGTGTATGATGAGGAGTCGATAGGCCCCACGAGAGACATTCACAGAGATGAGTCACCCATGGTGATTCAACATGAGCAACTTATGGCAGGGGATGAGTTTCTTGCACCTATGAGGTTCCTTGTTCCCTTGTTCACAAGCCCGAGGCCTTTCAACCTCCTTCTAGGTTTGTGGCCTAGTCATAGAACAACTCGGGTTTCCTTTTTTGGTGCCTTGGTTGGCCTCTCCAAGGTTCTGAAGGTTCTCGACCTTCCACTCTACCTGCAGCTATAATGTCCTCATCTGCTTAGGAGATATAAGGAAGGGGATCTGTTAGCCTAATAAGGTTCTTGTAGGCTAGGATGGGAAGAATTAATCAAGGGAATTGTTGAAGGCTTGAAATGTCTGCCTCAACATCGGAAGAAACCACCCGGTCGAGACCTTAGAGTAGATCCTTTTCCGTTTGGAATGGTGGCTCCGACTGGAAATTATGGGACCAGTTTCCCTTAATATAAATTATGAAAATGGATGGAGTATATAGGTGTAAGGCTATGATGTAATTAAAACTGAAAATAAAGAGTATTTAAACTAAATATCTATCCCAGGAAAGCTTATCTATATATGTGATTTAAAAGGATCTCACAAGCAACATGACAATATAGATTATCAAGTTATTATGAGGTTAAAGCAAATAATGATAACTAATTTAATTAAATAGTTAATTAAATTTCGTTGTTTATGCATATAATATATGATTACAATCACACATATCAATACTGAAAAATGTATGATTGCTTACAACATATATATGATAAACGTAATCAAATAACCATTTAACTCATAAGCAAAGAAATAATAGACAGATAGTAGTACCTGATATGTCGTAATTTTGCTCATGAAGAAATAGTAGTGGTTCAACTTTCTGTTAAGATAACTTGAGTCTCAATTTCTATTAAGATAACTTGAGTCTCAATAGTGCAAACAAAAGCTTTCTTTCCAAAATTTAGAACCCCTTCTCCATACAAATGAAGGGGGATTTATAGTTTCAAAATGAAATACAAATATAGCAAAGTAGAGTAAAAGCATGAAGCGATTTTAACAAACAATGCTTAAAATAAAACAATAAGACAATTTTAGAATTTGTTGTAACAACTTGACTAAGCCTGTGAAGAGGATTGCCCTCCCATACGTTGTTGCAGTTCGTAAATATCTGTCATGGGCTTCAATTCAGGTGGAGACTTTGGCTGAATCTGCATTTGACTAGTAAATATGGCATCCCTCAATGCTGGCAGCATGTGAGTGGTTGTGTTGGATAGGCATCTGAGCATTAGCCATTGGCTGTGAGGCTTGACTAAGAAATGCCAATGGCATTCTAAGTCAATTTTAGATAGATTCTCAATTGTTTTGGCCCTTTTCTTGGACAATTCTTGCCACGTTTTGGTTAGCAATTTGATATCTGGTAGAGTTCCCTCAGGGTAGTCTGAAATAAGATTTGCCTGAAACAAATTATTGTTGATGGTTTCAATGAGGTTGTTAGAGATATCCCTTGCATTGAATATTGCTGTCTTCGCATGCTTAAGGCGGATCTCCCATTCCCTGAAGACTATTTCTTTGTGCTATTCCTCTATCTGCTAATCTCCCTTCAACGCTGTCTTGCCACGTTATGAAACCTGCAACCTTTTCTTCAATATCATCAAATATGTTATGAGGTCGGATAATTGGTCCACTAAGGAGCTGGCTATGTGACAAATCATGAACGATGGTTAACTTCTGACGGAATATGATCTGCTGTTGAGCAAGGAGAGTATTTAATTCTCCTGCTTCCTTTTTGAACTCTACTAATTCAGGATTAACTTTCAGTTGTTCAATCTTGTTCTGTAATTCCTGAATTTGAGCATCTCGGACTCGCAAATCGGAGTCATGTTGAACTTTAAGGGCATTGAAACTGTTCTAGAGCTCAACAAGTTGTTCTTGCCATTGATTAGCAATCTTTTGCTTCTCATTCTCAATAGTCAATACTGTGTTCCAACTGCATAATTCTGTCCTCCTTTTCCTTCAAAAGTTGTTGTATCTCAGTGGCTTTGTCCATAGTCACGGAAGCATATGCTCCTGTGAACTGAGTGAGTTTTCCTAGTTCCTCTGCAGGAGTGGACAATGAACCCTTCCATACTACTTTGAAAGAGGTGTTTCCAGGGACTAAGGCCTGGGATTGGTCAATCTTCCTTTTCTTTCTTTTCCTTTTAACAATGGCCTTATGTTGAGGACTGTAGAATATGTCAAGGGGAGGAATCTCTTCGACCCTTAATACAACCTTAGAGGTTGGGAATGCTGGTATAATTTCCATGTCTTCAGTCTCTATAGGCTTATCAGAGGCCTTTATTGTAATTAGAGTCTTCTCTAAAGTTTCAGAAGTGTCTAAGACCTTCTCTTGCGAGGGAGTCTTCAAAACCTCAGGTTCCTTTCCTTTCAAAACCTGGCTACATTGTTCCCATATCTCCTCAAGCTTAGAACTTGGCAAATGACCTTCAGTCTGAGTAGAAGAAGAAGCCCCTGTCTCTTTTGGTTCAGGGGTATCAGTAACCTGTGTAGAAGGAACAATTGTAACCTTTTCTTGAGTTGTGCTTTCTGGGGAATCTTTAATGAGTCTAAAGGTAAACAGGATAGCCTTGCTTCCCTGTATTGGGAAAATTGAGTGATTTCCTGTGGAGTTAGATGCTCTGCAATCTGTTTGGAAACCATTGAATAGGTGGCAGCTTTTTCAAAGAAGTCATCAAACTGATCTGGTTCATGAGAGAATTTCCTGATGCTTGACTGTGCAGTAACCTTCTTGACAGTTCCATGAGGATCGTACTATCTGTTAGGGATAGTAGGAAAATTAAACTCTAAGATAGAGTTAATCTCACTAGCTGCATGTTTGAAATTCTCTAATGTATACATACCACAACAAAAAGGAAAGGTAGGCCATACTTTCTTATTAGATTCTTTCAATACTTTAGAAATGCCATTACCTATGGTTTGGTATGCTATCTCTCGAGCCAACAATTTGTCAGGGACATACAGGGGCAAGACATGGGGATTAGCAAGACTACCAAAGACCTAGATGTAGGTAAATAAATCCTCACCAAACCAGTTCCCAACTCGTAGCAAGTCTGTCTCGGCTTCCGGGGAAAACCTAGGAGTTTTCTTATTAAAAATAATTTGATAAATAGGCAGCATCACACCCTGGCAGATTTTATGAAAGTGAGGATGATACTTGGAGTCCCAAAGGATATTATGGTATATATAAATAGGAGTCGAGTCCTCTAAGGTCCATTTCCATTCCATGGAGGTGAAATTTGTAGTGAAGCATAGGGCGTCCATTACATAGGCACTCATATAGAAAGGAGGAATTATATTTTTTGAAACTGTATGCTTCTTCCTAAAATTCAGAATGTGAGTGGCTAAGTTATCAGATAATATATTTCCCCAGTCTAATATATATCCTTCCGAGGCAGCATCAATTAGTGGAATCCATTGATCCGAGAATTTCTGAGTATTAGGATAAGCAAAGAGTCTACATACCATGGCAACAACTTGACAATAAGGACCAGTGAGAGAGTCTATTGCATATATGCCCTTTTTCTCACGCTTATGCTTGTTGGGGTCTCTCCTCCATTCCTTGATGGGTTCTGATGCATGATCAATGTTGCTCATGAATTTCTCCACAAACTGTTTGTCATATTTGCACTGAGGTGGTGGCAAATGGTACATTGCACTGAAATCACTACTGTTGAAAGAGCCGATGATTGTATCATTCTTTGTCATGAATTTCCTATCTGCAATGTTCAAGTTTTCCACGACCCATCGAATCATATCTGTATAGGGAAGGATCTTGGGTCGAGCAACAATTCTATGTAAAAATGAATTTGCGACATCGTTGTAGGTGGTATTAGAAACTGGAGTAGAATCATCAGCTGTAACTATTCTTTGGGTGACCCTTGGTCCTTCATCTTCAAATAGCTGATAGATAGATTCCCAGGAGGCACTTCCAGCATCTAAAGAACAGACCGTGTCGGAAAACAACCCTGGCATATCAAGATTTTCAGTTGATGGAGCAGTCGACTGCTGCTGAGTAACTGGTTTCTTCTTTGCTTTAGCTTCCTTAGACATTTCTTCTGAATTGCGCTTATCAAGATTGGCTTGCAATGTAAAAACACAAGACTAAATGATAATTTCTTCACCATAAAGACTTTAGCGCAAATAACGTTTTTCATAATGATTTCTGTCTTAAAGGGCAAATCATGATAAAATCAAGTTGCAATGAATAAGGCTGTTTAGAATTTTGAAAACCATAAATTCACCACTTTTAGATATTAAATGAAAAAACGTGAATTCACATGGGCCTTGCACGCATCAGCATATCGGAATAATTTTATCGAAGAAATCACCTAGATGCACACTAAAAATTACGATATTTGAGACTCCCGATATGTCATGTTTAAAGACATAACGACTATAAGTGGAGGCAGGAAGACATATTGGAAGTTTTATATCGGCAAATGGAATATCGGGGATTTAAAGAGTGAACATCCGATATGAAAAGTCCCGATATGGGTAAAGACAGGAATATCAGAGGTTTGAGATATCAGAGGGGAGCAACATCGGAAATATCAGATATCGGAAGTGGGAGGCATCAGAATATTGCAATATCGGGAGTTAGGTATAGTGGAAGCGCTGAGTATCGGAGGTTTGAGATATCAGGAGTTTTGAGATGGCGCAATTAAAAAGTTACGATGTTTGGGGATTCCGATATGCCAAGTGGCAGTTTGTGGGGCTGACAGTTCTTTAAAGTATTTAATTTAAAAGTAAGTGCCCACTTAACTTTGTGTTTTACATATGTGGAATGATTGATGAGAACTATTTTATTGTAACTTTCCTGTAAGGAAGGTTATGGTATTATAATGATCCGATAGAAATCAACCGATAATGGATTATTTAAATAACAAAAGGCATATTGGGTTTTTCATTAATCGCAACATTTGTGAGTTTGGTCCTCTGATATTTGGGTTTTGATAAAACTTTCACATGAGAGAGTATTTTATTACAAATTCAAAATTGCCTTATCTTTATTAAAAACTAAAGATTTTTATTAAAATTAAATAAGGTAACCCATGATTTATCATATAACTAAAATAAAATTGAATGGTGGATTGTTGAGTACTACAACATGAACACAATTTGCCTAGGAGAAAACATTACAAAGCTAAAGCGGTGAAAGGGGGACATGGGTCTTAGGCTAATGAAAAGTCACTTGTAAATTCTAAAGTGAGAAAACTCACTAAAGTGACTTTATTAAAGTAAAAGGGTAAAAATGTGGCAAATGTGGCGAATAAGTTATAAAAGAGGGAAAATGAGGAGTCTCTCCTCATTCTTGCATTTGCTCACTTGAAAATTAGAATTTTGGAGAGCTCTTGAGAAAGAGACTAGGGTTTTTGAAAACCCTCATTCTAATTGTTGGTTTCAGTGTTGAAACTATACATCCTAGTTAGTGTTGGAGCGAAATCACTTAGATTTTGACATTGGGTTTCATTGTTGGCAAAGACAAAAACATTGACAGAAATGGAGAAGTTCTGAAGGTGTTATCAGTGGATTTTATAATTTGTTTTTGGGTATTCACTATTTTCTTTATATACGCCAAGTTAACACTGTGTTTCTGGTGCATTGGGCGTAGTCTATTTGCTGGTGATTGTTGAGCTATATTGGGGCCGAGTTACCATGATATTTTGCTGAGTAGTGGGCCCAGTTTGTTTTGCTATTGGATGGCCGAGTTCAAAGCTTCATTGGATGCATTTTCACTCTTAAAGGGAGGCTGAAATTCCCTCTTTCTTATTGGTCGATAGCCCTTTCCTGCTAGACTTATCTCTCATCCATTGCTGGACAAGTCTGTGTCTTTTTAGGGAGGGCGTCAAACAATAATTTGATGGGGTCGAATACGATCCTTGGCTGGCTGAATTTGCTGTAGGAGTAATCATTGTTTTGTGGGCTGAGTTCCACTATTTATTGGGCTGAGTTAGCTGCTGAGTGCGTGAAGAAATTCCCTGAGTTATTTGCACCAAATTTGAAGCTAGAACATGTATTGTTATCACCGCTGAGGTACTTATTTGCTGGTACCTTTCTGGTTTTTTTATCAATCACCTACAACCATGTATTCATTCAAAGTCTGCTGATATTTCTTGTTTTATCCCCTTAATATTGTGGTGGCTATCTTTGTCAGTGGTATGTACCATTTCTAGGCGCTACATAAATTACCTACTGCTGTTTTGAAGTATTTTTAGTGTGTTTATTCGTTACTATGTATACTTTATTTGAAGAAAATACAAATAAATTCACCTACAAACATGTACATACAAACTATATGACAAAATTTCTTAGTAACAAAACTATGCAAACTCAGAAATTATAGTGGGATAACTAAGATATTCCTAGAGGGGTATCTTACAGTGGTATTAGAGCATGGCCTTGGACAACTGTGCGGTTTTAAGGGAAGCTTATATCAGCAGTTTGATGAGTTCCAAAGACCACCGCTACAGAGGTGTCACTTATAGGAGAAATTATCAAGGTAGAGAACCCACTCCACTTTGGGAAGAAGAAGAAGAAACACCTGAAAAGGGGAAAGAGGAAGCACACTCTGAAATAGAGGAGACAATCATGGGGCATAAGGAGAACCAAGATATTAACAGTCTGATCAACATCCTAAATGATTTGCGAAGGGCCAAAAAGAGATGGTGGAGCTGATGGGGAAACTAGCCAACAATGGAGGTTCTACTAAGGTCTCAGAAGGAGAGCAGCTGAAGAAGGGTCCCATTAATGGTGAAGGCTCCAATAGTGGAGAAGCCAGCCATGCACACACAACTGTGCAAAGCCACCCCCACATATATAGCAGGTCATCTAGACCCACTATGCCACAATTTCTTAATGAGGTAGTAGCTGGCCAATTGGAGCAAAATGATCAAGATATACTTTTGGGGAATATTTGGAGGAGTATAGGAGGTTGGGATGAGACTTTCAAGCTGCCATGAGTTTCATAGATTTTTGCAACCTCTAGATGAAAAACAAGCCTAAAGGTGCTCAAAAGGCTATGAGGTAGAACAATGAGCTTCAGAAGACACTGGGGAAAGTGTCTATCCCATGTTTTGATGGGTCATCAAAATGTTCAGCTAGATCATGGGTTCAAAAGTTGGACACATACTTCCAGCTACATCAAATGATAGAGGTTGATGCCATTAAGTTGGCTACATTGCATTTGGATGGAGAGGCCCATGGGTTAGTGACCATGGGTCATGCCAACATAACTTCATATTTCGAGTTTACTTAGAGGCTCATACAACACTTTGACAAGAAGGATCCAAAGATTCATTTCAGAGAGCTGGCACAAGTTAAGCAGACCGACAGTCTAGAGCCATATATCTCAGAGTGTCAGAGGTTGGCATATATGAGGCACGACTAGTTATATTATTTGTTGACGGGTTATCTGAGTCTCTACATGGTTGGGTTAAGGGTTATCAGTCCACAAATCTATGGGATGCAGTTGGTAGAACTAGAGATATGCAAAATGTTGTTCCTAAGAGCAAATTTCCTCCCAAACCACCCCTTTCTCAAAAGGGTAAAGAGGCCAAACCTTTTGAAAGGGGGTACACCAAGATATCAAAGTTGGATGAGGAGACCTGGAAGGAGATGAGAAAGAAGATTTATTTCAGCTACCAGGAGCTGTGGGCACCAAGACACAGATGTGCAGGGATGGACAAGCCAGCAAAAACACACGACATTGAGGTCTACTTAGATATTGAAAGTGATGAGGAGGATGAGGAGTAGGGGTAGGGACAGATATAAGAGCAAGGGCATCTGACAACAAGTGAGGAGTCATCACAAGTTGGGGCTAAAGGCCCTGCTATTGCATCCATGTTAGGACTTCCTAGGTATCATGTATTTAGAGTCTGGGGGGTCATGTTGGGATAGAAGGTGATGGTGTTGATTAATGGTGGCACATCCCACAACTTTATAGATGCAACGATGGTGGATCAAGGGGAAATTTTGACAGAGGAGTTTGATGGATTCACAGTGGTCATACTGGGTGGTCATCAAATGGAGTGCACTAGATGGATCCCCAAACTAAAAATAACCATGGGGAACTACACATTAACAAATGACTTCTTTGTGGTGGACGTACCAGATACCAATGTGGTACTTAGTGTTCAATGGCTTTACTCCATCGGAGATACATTACTGATCAGAGGAGGATGGAGATGGAGTTCACAAATCACGATGACATGAAGGTCGTTTTGCGGGCCATGCATTAGTATCCACCCAAGGTAGTATCATGTTAGAGTATGGAGGCAGTGTTATGGCACGAAGACACAGAATGGGCAATGGATTGCTACATTTCTAAAAAAAGACATTTGGAGCAACCTCGACAGTATTCAAATGACATTAAGGTATTACTCCACAAACATCAAAATGTTTTTGCTGACATTCCTCCAAGTAGACCTCCGGATAGAGGATTTGAGCATGTGATAGAGTTGGAAGAGGGGGTAACGCTGTTATAACCAACCCTTATCGTCATCCCAAGGTTTATAAGGATGAAATTGAAAAGGTTATCAAGGAGCTGCTAAGATTGGGCCACATTCGTCCTAGTTCTATCCCCTTTGCTTCTTCGGTGGTGATGGCCAAGAAGAAGGATGACACCTTGAGGATGTGCATTGATTACTGGGCACTCAATAAAAGAACAATAAAAAACCAGTACCCCATTCCAAGGATTGATGAGCTGATGGATGAACTGAGGGGAGCAAAGTATTTTCAAAGATAGATCTTCGCTTGGGCTACCATCAAATCTGAGTTCAGGAGCAAGATATCCCGAAGATTGCCTTCAAGTGCCATTATGGGCATTATGTGTTTCTGGTTATGCCATTTGGGCTAACCAATGCACCCACAACATTTCAGTCTTGCATGAACCATGTGTTCAACAAACAATTGTGGAAGTATTTGTTGGTTTTCTTTGACGACATTCTCATCTACAACAAAACTTGGGAGGATCACCTTAGGCATTTGGATGAAGTGTTGGGAATTTTGGAGGAGCAAGAGTTCTATGCAAAAGAGTCCAAGTGCGAGCTTGGTATGACTGAGATGCTCTATTTGGGGCATGTGATTGAGGAAAACGGGGTTTAGAACTTTAGGTGCACCGGGAGAAGATCAGTGTAATCATTGAGTGGCCTACCCCAAAGAATGTGACTGAACTGAAGAGCTTCTTGGGCCTTTGCACATATTATAAGAAGTTTGTTAAGGGGTTCTCACAGCTGAAAACACCTCTTACAAACCTCACAAAGAAGGGAGCTTTCAGTTGGTTTGATAAGGCATAGGCAACCTTTGAGAGAATGAAGCAGGTAATGAGTTCATGCCCTATGCTGGCACTACTAGACTTCACTCAACCATTCATGCTTGAGTGTGACGCTTCAGGGACAAGGATAGGAGCAGTGTTAATGTAGAATCACCACCCCATTGTGTTTGAGAGCCACAAACTCAAGGATTATGAGCGACATTATTCTATATATGATAAAGAGATGTTGGCCATTATGCATGCACTGGCCAAGTTTATATAGTACCTAGTGGGGAACAGGTTTAAAGTGAAGACTGATCATAACAACTTACAGTTCCTCATGGAGCAAGAGGAATTAAGTGAGAAGCAACAAAAGTGGATCAACAAACTATAAACATACGATTTTGAGTTTGAGTATGTGAAGGGAAAGAACAACATGGTAGTGGATGCCCTTTCCGGAATGCCATCCACACTCTCTCTCATGGAGATTACGAGACACTGGAAATCCCTCTTACTAGTGGCGTATTCCAAAAAAAAATTGCTTGCGAGATCCTCGATGGGCTAATCCATGATGACATATATCGTGTCTTTGATAACATTATATACTACAAAGACCAGATTTACTTGCTACAAGAGTCTCAACTTAAGGAAAAGATTATGCAGGAAGCACACAGCTCGCCCCTAGCAGGGCACCCTGGGTACTTGAAGACCTATAGGCAGATTAGGGAGAGGTTCACATGGAAGGGCCTTGAGACAAATGTGTTGAGGTTTGTGAAAGAATACAACGTTTGCCAACAAAACAAAGTAGAGCATACTCATCCGACAAGGTTGCTTCAACTGCTTCCCATCTCGGAGCAAAAATGGGAAAGCATTTCCATGGATTTCATCACGGGATTGCCCTAGGTGTAGGGGAAGGATTGTATTTATGTGGTGGTGGAAATGCTCACAAAGTTTGCACACTTCTTCGCCATACCTTCCAAATATTCAGCAGCACAAATGGAAAAGTTTTTCTTTAGAGAAGTATTCCGATTGCATTGGCTGTGGAAGACCTTTGTGAGTGACAAGGACAAAATGTTCATGTGAGGATTTTGGCATGAGTTTTTCAGGCTGGTAGGGACAAAGCTAATGCTTAGTACTAGCTACCACATATGGATTGATGGACAAACTGAGATAGTTAACAAATGGCTGGAGGGTTATCTCAGAAACTATGTATCTGGCCAACAGAAAGCATGGGTAAAGTGGTTACACCTGGGAGAGCATTGTTATAACACCACTTACCACATGTCAATTGGGATGACACCCTTCAAGGCCCTGTATGGATATGAAGCTCCAACATTTTGTGGATTAGGTATTTGGGATAGTTGAGTCCCTCTCGCTAAGGATCGGTTTCAGGGGAGCCATGTTAGAAAATCATAAAGGCAGAAAGATTTTCTTATGTTGATAATTACTTGTGATTTTCTTGTAGTTTTATTATTTTCTATTTATGTGCTTCTTTTATCTTAGTTTCATCAAGCAATCATCAAAACAAGACATGAAGATCAACGACACCAGATGTAGGCACTCAGCGAGGGCTAAAACTCCCTTCTAGAGGAAAACCCAGTGAAAGTCTTCCACTAATCAAATTGAGATAGACCAAGACCTTACACCTGACCAAAAGACCTTCCTCCTCCACCAAGTCAATCTTCCAATATTATTCAACAAACATCAATAGTCTCTTCTTGTCTATCAGTTACAACCCAACAACAACCCAGAATTTTGACCCCCAATTACTGCAGAATTTCGGCCCAACAACAATCCAAAATTTCGACCCAGCAACAATCTAGAATTTCGACCCCCAACTACTCCAGAATTTCAGCCTAGCGTCAATCCAACAACACTGCACATGTGATACAAGGAGAGAGAAAATTCGACTTCCTTTTGCTTGACAAAACGTTCCTTCTTCTTCGCTAGGGTTTTCTTCCTCTTCCTTGAACTTCGCACCCTTTTTCTGCTTCCAACAACTGTAGATCAAACTTCTTGAGTTGATGCTCCAAATGAGGTCGAATTGCTTCCTTTATATATTGTTTATGTGAGGTCAAATTCCCTTGATGAGGCTGACTTGTCCTTCATGAGGCTGACTTGGTAGAGGATGAAGCCCAAGAAGGGTCTTTTACATTATGACTTGGACAAGGACACTTGACATAAACCCTAGAAGCCTACAATGGAGGCTTTGACCTAAGAACCATTGACCCAAGCATGAAATCCATGCTTTAATAAGTCAATAATAAAATTTATTTTTCTTTCTTTTGACAAATATATTACATCATGACTCGAGTACAATTATGAAGACTGACACTAGTTACATTTTTCAACACTCCCTCTTAACTAGGTAGGTATTCGTAATTACATATATAAAGAGGTACATGGAAGATCTATAAGTGATATACTCTATGTAGAGTCACAACACACGCAGTGCTACAGATTAGATACTTGACCAAGGTACTCTAATCGGGTGGGACTAAGGTGTGTTCCAAGCTTCAACCTCTATAGGTACCATCAGGCTTTCACTCTAACACCAACCCAGGGATCTGGGTGCATATCCAAAGTCAGAGCTCTATGACCAATGCAACCCTCTCTATGTCGGGATCTAGACATCAACACATAGGCCAACCAGATGTCCTCCCAAGCATCTTGTTGCCACAAGATGCTTCACCTCTCCTTATTAACTAAATCAGATATATATCCACCACTCCAAGCATGCTTCAGACGTTCAATCATTTTATGGAGAGATCCTTTTCTTCTATCCAAGCTCCCTCTCAACTTAGGGAAATCAACAACTTCCTTCTTTTATAACATCGGAGAATCTTCAGCCTTTCAAGGCTTCATTATTTCTCATGACATCAAGGTCATCTTGATCATCATTATCATGCTCATCATTATTATCGTTTTTAGTTACAAACATCTTCAACATCTTGAAGATCATGTACCTGCAAAACTTTAATAGCAAGTACAACCAAATACAAATATACATAAGCATGAAGTCAACTATATTGAAATTATGTCCTTACAATGGAAGCATCAAAACATTCAAGCTTTAGACATCAAATACCTAAACCTAGTTAGGTTCATAATTAACAAGGGTCACATCTTTTATATACTAGACTTCAACATCTTGCTAGGGTTTCACAATAAACCCTAGACTCCATCTTTGAGACATAAAGCTTTAGATATTAGCAACTCAATCAAAGTTTCAACAATGTGCTTTTAGAATTACATGTCACACTCTACTAAGGTTTGTTGCAAACCCTAGATTTCATCATCAAAACTAAATCATATCAATAATAAAAAACAATATACTTCTAGGGTTTCATTATCATGCCCTAGAATATCAATCTCTACTAGGGTTTTGTTACAAACCCTAGATTTCACATAAATATCTACTAGATAAACCCAAAACATCAATACGTCAAAGTTAGATATACAACAAATTTGACCAGACTAAGGTTTCAATCATGTAGAAGAATATACACCCAGGATTTCATTCCTACGATCTTGCTTTAGTTATTACAAGGGTTTTGTTCATAAACCCTAAATCACCAAAACCTCAAAATCTAGGATTTCAATATATAACCTAGACATTAATAGTAAACCCTAAAGAACTAGGGTTTTTACCACGACATTATCAAAACCCTAAACTTCAAAAGAATAGGATTTCTAGACTAGGGCTTCATTATTAACATTGACATACTCTTAGCATTAGGATGCTAGGGTTTTACAATGAACCCTATAGGTTAGGGTTTCATAAAAAATAAACAAATGACAAGAGATAGTTTAACAAGGGTAGATTCAATCTAATGATTAATCATCCTAACAAGAATCTCTATGATTCAAAACCTTACAAATAAGAGAGTATAATATAACTCAAATCTCAAAAGAAAAATGATCATATCTTTTGTATAAAGAAAGCCTTGCAACAAATCTTGTAATCTGTGACATACCTTGAGTTGTTCTTTAACAAACCTTGTAGGACATCAATTCTTGAAGGGCTTCCTTTGCAACAAAACTTCTTTCATGATTTAAGTCTTTCCTTTGAAGTCTCCTCCATAACCTTTGTGTATTCTGCAAGCTTTCCTATCGAGGAAAATATAAAGAAAAGGTTATTAGTATACAATACAAGAAAATCTTGATATGAGGAGGAAACCAATCATGAAAGATAAAACAAAGAACAATATACTTATCTTTTGGTAAAATGGTGAAGGCTCCCTCTTAATCCAATCTTTCTGAGGGATACCTACAACTTATCAAAACAAATTCAAGAATTTCTAGCAAGACATATTAGATCTATGGATCCTAAAAATCAAAACATAAAACATTACAAAACTTAGAATAGTAGATTTAGAAGGATATGTGAGAGAAGACTTAATAGTATAAGTCTTTGACTTTAGATTCTTCAGTGTTGTTCTTCTTAGGTGGAGCTTCATCAACAACATTCGCATGTTCTCTTTCTCTCTTCTTATTCCTCGGATTTCAGGACAATGACTTTTGTAATGGCCCATCTTATATGACAATTGCAGCATTCAATCTTGGATAGGTCAACTTTCTTCTTAGGTCCTTTAAGCTTCTTGAATACACACTTTTTCTTGTGTTGAGCAGTGTAGGCATTTGAACTGTTGTCTTCTTCATCCTCCTGCCTGTCACTTACTAAGGGGATGCAGGATTCTTCTTCACTGCATGCATTCGACATTTGTTCAAAGGTAGGTGTGTCTTTCCAACTGCTCATTCCTGATGCAAGTGAGCTCCACGATTTTGGTAGAAATTTTTTGAGCGGAATCTATATTGGATATGTATGGGATTAGATTGTCCTTTACTCCATCTACTATCAGATTCATGGCCAAGATGTCGGTTTCCCTGAACTTCTCCTTTTCTGCATCATCTGTAGGTTTCTTAACTTTTCCTTGAACAAGATCCAAAACTTTATGCTTAGCGAGAAAAAGATCTATGCTCTTTTTCCATACCATGTAGTTGGAGGCTCCTTCTAGCTTGTTTTTTGTCTTCATTGAGGTTGTCATAGTCTTTATAGATAGAAGGCTTCTCTTCTTATATGATCTTTTCCTTAATGACCTTCTTTTGTTCCTTCCTCCTTAACTCTTCTTTCAATTGACCTTCAAGTTTCCTTTTTCCTTCCTTCTTCACCTTAGCTCTGATACCATGTTAGAAAATTAGAAAGGCAGAAATATTTTCTTATGTTTATAATTACTTGTGATTTTCTTGTAGTTTTTATTATCTCCTCTTTATGCTTTTTTCTTTATCTTAGTTTCATCAAGCAATCATCAAAACAAGACATGAAGATCAATGACACTAGATGTAGGCACTTAGCCATGTTGAATTTCCACGACCTTGGGTCTAGGTTAGAGTCTTAAAATCACTGACGCTACCAAACCAAGAATCTCAACCATAAACTACTTTGCACAATGAAAATATAAAGCAGTAAATCACATATGCACAAATATACACACTTTTTAACAAAATTGTACAATATTGTACAATCACCAATCTTTGTTATATTAAACCAAATCTGAATAATACAACAGTCTATGGTATACAAGATACAATGACAAACTTTGCTGCAGCTTCTATGTCGTATCTTGTCCTGCCAATCCTTCGCTTCTGTACTGCTCACTAGTAGTGCCTTAGTCCATCAAGGCCACTACACATTGAGACTCCAGGAGGGATGCCACCTAACACTGCTGCATGTCACTTCTACTGCATGTACACGGGCTCATAAATCTGCTCTCTAGGTTTGCCAATTCCCGAGCTCCAATTTGCGTTCTAGTAGCCTCTTTCCTTCATCAAAGAGCTACTCATCACGCTTCAAACTTCACCCAATCTTCAGCTATCTTTGTCACTTCAAGATTGCTAGTCTAGGGCTACTTTGGACATCCACACGCTGCCCTCCAATAGTCCAAAGATGCCCAATACTACACTGTCGATTCTGCTCCTAGGATGGACTCTTCACCACCATGGAAGGTCTTCCACACGACACCAACAGGCTGCAACAAAAACTGATCCAAATTGGTCAACTTTTTTGACCCAACACACATCAATCTTGGCTCCAAGTCTGCTATCCCACACTACCCTTGACTGTCCCTAGTTAGGGCATCTTTGATTTCTATAGCTTGGGAGGTACTCCAAGCCTTAGGGTTCAGGGTTTGGAGGGCAAAGCGCCACAAGGCTCACTTGTGGGCTTGGAACACAAATATGGGGTTTTGCACCAAATCGTATTTTGGGCATTTCTGAGAGCACATTTCGACATGTGATGGCATGAGACGGTAGAGGGCGGAAAGACGACTCTAACGCTTCAAGACTTGTCGAATTCCGAGTTGTAGAAGTGGAGAAATGAATTTTTAAATTTATATGGTGGGATTGCAATGCGGATGTCAAAGTCGGCCTAAGGAGTTTTAGGCACTTGATAGGTTGGCAACCCCTAAATTATAATGTTGGAGGAGTCCTTGTATTGGATATAAATACAAGGTGAAGACAAGGCTAGAAGGCATCCATTGTGCAACACACACTTGAAGAAAAGGACTTGTTAGAGGAGGAAGAGAACTCGGATTTCTTACCTTGATTGGGTCGTAGGTAGAAGACAGGACAACGTGGAAAGGAGGCAACGTAGGAGCCTTTTGGAGGTTGTTTTGGGGTCTGTTCACACTTGCAAGGAGGCTGAGTTAGGTAAGGAGAAGGGCAAGTCTGTTTTGGGGCATTGTTTAGGGACAAAAGCTAGCAAAGATGATGGCTATTTGCTATAGGATTGCTGTGTGCTAGACCGCAGGCCATAGTAGCACAGTTAGGTGTGTGAAGGGAGGTTTAAGGGGCTAGTGTATGCCTATGACAACAACGTGGTAGAGGAGGGGTCTCCCAAGGGTATGCCGCAGATTTTTGGAGGTCGTTAAGGGTTGTTCAGGGATCGGTTTAAGTGCTGTTGCAGCCTACAAAAGATGCCCTAACCAAGGACAGTTAATGGCACCGTGGGACAACAGACTTGGAGCCAAGATTGATGTGTGTTGGGTAAAAGAAGTTGACTAGTTTGGATCAGTTGTTGCTGTAGCCTGTTGGTGCCGTGTGGAGGACCTTCCGTGGTGGTGAAGAGTCCATACTAGCAGCAGAATCGACAGTGTAGTATTGGGCGTCTTTGGACTGTTGGAGGGCAGTGTGTGGATGTCCAAAGTAGCCCTAGACTAGCAGTATTGATGTGACGAAGATAGCTGAAGATTGGGTGAAGTTTGCAGCCTTATGAATAACTCTTTGATGAACGAAAGAGGCTAGTAGAAGGCAAATTGTAGCTCGGGAATTGGCCAACCTAGAGAGCAGATTTATGAGGCCGTGTACATGCAACAATGTTAGGTGGCAGCCCTCCTGGAGTCTTGATGTGTAGTGGCCTTGATGAACTAAGGTACCACTAGTGAGCAGTACGGAAGCAAATGATTGACAGGACAAGATACGACATAGAAGCTGTAACAAAGTTTGTCATTGTATCTTGAATAGCATAGATTGTTGTATTATTCAGATTTGGTTTAATATAATGAAGATTGGCAATTGTACAACATTGTACAATTTTGTTAAAAAGTGTGTATATTTGTGCATATGTGATTTACAACTTTATATTTATGTTGTGCAAAGTAGTTTATGGTTGAGATTCTTGGTTTGGTAGTGTCAGTGATTTTAAGACTATATCTTAGATCGAAGGTCATGGAAATTTAACATGGTATTAGAGGGTATCTGAGCTACTTTGGAAGTCAGTGAATTAGAGTTGTGCACAACAAAGTACAACTTAAGAGGGAGTTGGTCAGATTGTAGGTGACAATGTCAAAGTTGTAGGTTGGTATTCAGTATGAGGACAGGTTCGAGTAGTTGTCCAACTATAGTCCATGGAACGAAAGGATCAAGTTCGTCTTGCAGGTCAACAAGATCTGGGAGTTCGCTGAGAAAGCCATCAAGAAGCCAACTGACCCAAAGGAGTTGGAAGTGTACGAGGATTTGGATACGAGGGCGAGATTGATCATCCTATATGGTGTGAAGGATGCCCTAATACCTCATTTGTCCGGGAAGAATACCTCACATGAGATGTGGATGGCTCTTCAGAATTTGTGCCTGAATAAGAACGAGAACTGAGTATTGGTATTGGAGGATAAGTTGAAGTCCACCAAAATGATAAAGGGTGAAGGCATGACTTTGTATCCGACAAGATTATCTCAGGTCAAAGATGAGCTTGCTGCCCTCTGTGTGACTATTTCAGATGGAGATATGGTGAGGATTGCTTTGAAAGGGTTCACAGAGGAATGGAAGCCCTTCATCAAAGGGATTGTTGTGTAATATTCCCAACCCGAAATATTCCTCAAACCCCAGCAAAAACTCCAACCAAATATGTGCAAATGATATAATAACCCGGAAGTGATAAAATAACAGTGGAACAACATATAATAATGTAAACCAGAAATATAAGCAGATACAGAAGAAATGCAGCGAGAAATGCTAAGCCATTTTGTTATACTGAGCAATAAAATGAGTACAAGAGGTGATTAGACAGATGGCACCTCGACTTGCACAAGGTAAGTGAAGAAATACTCTCAGAATGACAAGAATGGCCTCTCTGCGTGGATGCTGCTGCTACTAGAAACAAATGATGATTTGGGGCTGCTCCCCTCGGAAAAAGATGAAACTCTGGATTCAGGCTCTACTCAAGAAACCCAGAAAAACCCAGAAAGCTTTCTTGGAATGTCCGACCCCCGAAAAACACCCTCTTGGGGTTCTGCACAGTTCCTCAATGCCCTGCGCTGCCACTGAAGGAAACCCCTCTAAACTCCACCTGAAATACTGCCTGAAACCCTTCCAAGAATCCTCCAATGAGACAAGAGTTGGACCCCTGCTCAACCTCCCAGCATAAATCCACCTGCAAAACCCCAATCCAACACTGCTACCAGAAAGAACTGCGTCCCTCTCCCAGTGCTGCGTAGTCCTCCAAAATGCTGCTAAAACTGCTGCTGGAATGCTGATGAAACTACTGCTGAAACACCAAAAGAAATACCTTTCCCGAGCAGGCACTCGAAGTCCCCCGGGGCTAAGGGTGAGATCTCCGAACGGAGACACTCGATGCATTAAACAGTGCTGCAGACTAGCTAAATAGCCAGCGTGCTTAGAAGCCGAAACGACTAGCTCAAAATGCACATAACTGAATGATCCAAAATGAGGGGGCTCTTCTCTATTTTACAACATCTGCCTTTCACAATCCCTAGGCTCACCTCCTCCTGCGTGATTCCCCTCTTGCCATGTGTTCTTCCCTCCTGCGTAGTGCCTCCATGTGTCTGCATGGGCCCCATTTCTGCCTCCCCCTTTGGCCCCCTTGGCTCCTCCTTAAGTCACAACATTGTGCTACTAGGAAGTGACTTTTTTTATTTTATTCTTAAAGTGAGTTATGTCCCCCGTCCTCACTTTTTATTTATAAATAACTATAGAAGGCAAAGATTGGGCAAAATCGAATATTCCAATTAGCCATGGCTAATGAGGAATATTACAGTCTCCCCCGACAAAATGTTGCTTGTCCTCAAGCCACTGAAGTAATGGATGCTGCAAGATCTTCTCACTCTCCCAAGTGGCATCCTCATCCGACAAATTCTTCCACCTCACCAAGAATTCCCGGACCGTCCTACTCCGCAGCTGCCTCTCCCTGGTATCAATGATGGCCTCCGGCTGTAATACCAAATGCCCCTCGTCATCCATGGGTGGTAGCTCATCTGTCACTGTCACCTGCTGCCCCAGTGCCTTTTCCAGGCATGATACATGGAAAACATTATGAATCTTGCTGCCTTGGGGCAACTCCAACTTATATGCAACTTGTCCTACCCTGCGTATCACCCTGTACAGCCCATAAAAGCGGGGCTTAAGCTTCTCAGCCCCCTTCTGTTTTAGTGACGACTGTCAGTATGGTTCTAACCGTAGGTAGACCATGTCCCCTACCTCGAACTGTCTCTCCACCCGACCCCTGTTGGCATACAACTTTTGCTAGTTCTGTGTTGTAGCCATGTTATCCTTGAGAGCTCGGAGAATATCTTGACTCTCTTGGATCCATATCTTGGCTCTGGGAGCCTTGCTATCACCAAACATAACGTCAGCAAAAGATAAAGGATGATACCCATATAAAGCATAGAATGGTGACATACCAATGGACATGTGATGCGAAGTATTGTAGTAGTACTCCCCTAGATGCAGCCACCTCAACCATGCTCGCAGCTGCCCACTGACATAGTTATGCAAGTAGCCCTCCAGCCACTTGTTAACTATCTCTGTCTGCCCATCCGTCTGTGGGTGATGACTGGTACTCAGTGTCAACTCCGTCCCCACCAACCGAAAAAGCTCCTGCCAAAACCCGCCCATGAAACGGTTGTCCGTATCACTGACGATGGTCTTAGGAAGACCATGTAGCCTGAAGATCTCTCTGAAGAACAACTCAGCCACCTGTGCTACTATATGGTGTGCAGATATGGAAAAAAAGTGTGCGTACTTTGTTAGTCGGTCAACGACGACAAAGATGCAATCCTTGCGCTTTACCATGGGCAACCCGGTGATGAAGTCCATTGAAATACTCTCCCATTTCCCCTCCGGAATGGGAAGAGGCTGCAATAATCCCGCGGGATGGCTCATCTCTCCCTTGTTCCTCTCGAAAACATCGCACTCTCGGATGTACCGGAGTACGTCCTCCTTGAGGCCCTTCCATGAGAACCTCTCCCTAATGGCCTTGTAGGTTTTGGTAAACCCCTGATGTCCTGCCAACGGTGAATCATGTGATGCCTGGAGTATCTTCTTCTTGAGCTGAGACCCCTCAGTCAAGAAGATCTGGTCCTTGTAATAGATGATCTCATCGACCACCCTGTACCTGTCATCTGCCACCTGCCCATCCAGAACCTCACATGCAAACCTGTCCTTGGAGTACTCTACTAAGTGTCGAGCCCTCCAGTTTGTATCCAAGCTCGTAAGAGACAACATGGCTAGTCTACGTGAAAGGGCATCTGCTACCACGTTGTTCTTACCCTTGACATACTCAATGTCAAAGTCATATGCTTGGATCTTGTTGATCCCCTTCTGCTACCTCTCCTGTAGCTGCTTCTGCTCCAAAAAGAACTTGAGGCTGTTGGGATCAGTCCTCACCCTGAACCTGTTACCCACCAGATACTGCCAGTACTTGGCCAATGCATGCATGATGGCCAGCATCTCCTTGTCGTATATAGAGTACAACCTCTCATGCCGAAGGAGCTTCCGGCGCTCAAAGGCTATATGGTGACCTACCTGCATCAATACTGCGCCGATCCCTCTCCCGATGCATCACACTCCAAAACAAATGGCTGCGTAAAAACTGGCAACAGAAGCACTGGGCAGCTGCTCATAACCTCCTTGAGCCCGTCAAAGGCTCACTGCGCTGTATCCGACCAACTGAATGCCCCCTTCCTCGTCAAATCTGTCAGGGGTGCAGCAAGCTGTGAGAAACCCTTGACGAACTTCTGGTAGTAAGTACAAATGCCAATGAATCCTCGAAGTTTTGTCACGTTTCTCGGCTCCGGCCATTCTTTGATGGCCCTAATCTTCTCCTCGTGGACCCTCACTCCGTCCACTCCTATGATGTGTCCCAGATACAACATCTCCGTCAACCCAAACTCACACTTGGAGAGTTTGGCATAGAACTGCTGCTCCTGTAAGATACGCAATACTGTCTCAGTGTGCTGGAGATGCTCCTCCCAAGTCCTGCTGTAAATGAGAATGTCATCGAAGAATACCAATACAAACTTCCTCAAGTGACTACGACAGATGTGATTCATGCAGGATTGAAATGTAGCTGGGGCGTTGGTTAGCCCAAAAGGCATAACCAAGAACTCAAAGTGCCCATAGTGACACTTGAAGGCGGTCTTGGGAATGTCCTGCTCCCTCACGTGAATCTGATGATACCCCGATCTCAAATCAATCTTTGAGAAGAAACGTGCCCCTCTCAACTCGTCCATCAACTCATCGATCCTGGGTATGGGGTACCTGTTCTTCAGGGTCTTCTTGTTCAGGGCCCTGTAGTCAATGCACATCCTCAGCGTACCGTCCTTCTTCTTCACCAACACCACAGAAGAAGCAAAAGGACTCATGCTCGGTCGAATGTGCCCAAGAGCCAACAACTCCTGGATAGCCCGCTCAATCTCGTCCCGATAGGCCTTGGGGTGCCTATAGGGGGTGGTGATCATTGCCTGGATGCCCTGCTCAAGCTCAATAGTGTGCTCAAACCCCTGATCCAGTGGTTGTCCTGGTGGAATCTCTCCAAACACTATGGCATACCGATCAAGGATGGACTGGATCTCTAGATGTATCGTTTGCCCTGTAGTCCCTGCCTCTGATGCACGCAGCTCCACTACCCACTCTATGTCTCCCTTCCGGAAGACTGCCTCCATCCGATGAGCCGACACAGTCTGAGGTGGATATGTGTGCTGTTCCCATATCTTGTCATGCCTCCCTATCTTCTCATCATCCCACTCCATCTCTAGGGTTTTCCAATCCGTCGTGACCTTCCCTAGAGTAATAAGCCATTGAACACCCAGTATCATGTTGGTGTCCGGAATATCGACCACGAAAAAGTGGTCAGTTAATGTGTAGGTGCCCATTGTCACTGAAAGCTTTGGGACATAACAAGCACACGTCATGGTTTGATCTCATGGGACCAATACTGAAAACCCATCGAAGCTCTCAGTCTGAATACCTCTCCGCTCAACCATCTGTGCATCGATGAAGTTGTGGGTGGCCCCACTGTCAACCAAAACTGATACGCGCTGGCCACGTACTGTCCCTCGTACGCGTAGCGTCAAATACTTGGGAAATCCTTGCAACACTGCAAGGGCCCCTCCGGTGGGTGCAAAAGATACACCGCCTGTTGCTGGTGGAGGTGGCAAAGGCCCCTGTATGGCATAGCTATCTCCTGCCTCCACATCCTCCTCGTCATCCTCTTCTCCACTGCTCTCGGAGAAGACCTCAATAAAATGTGCTTTGCCAGCAACACATCTACGCCCTGGTGCCCATGGCTCTTGACAGGTGAAGCACAACCGCTTCTTCTTCAGCTCCCTCCTAGCATCGTCATGAAGCTGTACTCGTCTTGGATTCCCCTTTGGAGTAGGAATCCTTACATCCTTCCCCTTAGACTGAAAGGTTTGTCTCTGGGGGTAAGGTGTCCGGGTCCTGGGTAAGACATCCTGTAAGTCCCGGGTCCCACTGATAGCGTCCTGGAGTGTGGCTGGTTTAGTGGATTGGACTAAACCTCGAAGTGGCTCTGCTAACCCCTCAACATACATATAGACCCTCCGCGCCGTGGATAGGTCTGGCACCATCACGGAGACCCTCAAGAAATATGCAATGTAGGTCTCTGGGCTCCCTATCTGTTTGAGCCTTGTCAGCTCAACAAAATGCTGCTCTGGATCCCTCCGGTCAAATCGCTCCATCAATCTCCTGGTAAACTCAGCATATGTCGTCACTGTAGAGTGCCCGAGTGTAACCATCCCATGAAACCACCAATCCTGGGCCTCGCCATCCAAATGCAATGTTGCCACCTTGATGGCCTCTACCTTTGACATCTGGTTAAGTTGGAAATAAATGTCCAGCTTCTCCACCCAAGACTTTGCCGAACTGTTTGATGAGCCATCAAACGTAGGCAAGTGGAATCTACTCGCTGCACGGTGGGTGTCGCCATCATGGTAATGCCGGTACCCCCTGTGATGCTCGCGAGGTCTGCTATCCCACTGGAGCTGAACAAAATCTCTCACTGAGAGGGCTTCCCTGAACTCCTGCCCATAGGCCTGGTACTATGCAAAATAATCGCCCATATGTCCGAGCTTTGCCTCCTGCTAGGCTACGGCCCCCGTGTCTGCTCCTAAGAAAGTGGGCATGGTAGAGCATGTAGGGGCATGTGAGGCCACTTGCTGCGCAGTATCACGCTGCTCTGGCAAGTGATGGGATGCACTTGATCCCTCACCAATCTGAAAAACTCGTGGGCTCTCATGCTGTCTGGCCTCTACTGCCGTGAATCTCTGCCCCATCACCTCAATCTGCCTCGACAGATCCTGCACTGATTTGAGGAGCATATCCGCAAATCTCTTCCCGTCCTCGTCGACCATTTGTTCTGCGTCCACTACTGGCTCTCTCTGTTCTACGTCTACCACAGGCTCCACCTGTTCTGCGTCCACCACAAGAACACAGTCTCCCTCCTCGTAGGTATTCTCCAACCTACATCCAGTGTCTCTGTACCTCCTAGCCCTGTAACAAATGTAGGGTTTTTCCCTTGGCGTCATAGATTGCTAGCTCCACACGCTGAGCCAGATCTATGCTTTGATACCACTGTAATATTCTCAACTCGAAATATTCCTCAAACCCCAGTAAAAACTCCAACCAAATATGTGCAAATGATATAATAACCCGAAAGTGATAAAATAACAGTGGAACAACATATGATAATGTAAACCGAAAATATAAGCAGATACATAAGAAATGCAGCGAGAAATGCTAAGCCATTTTATTATACTGAGCAATAAAATGAGTACAAGAGGTGATTAGACAGATGGCACCTCGACTTGCACAAGGCAAGTGAAGAAATACTCTCAAAATGACAAGAATGGCCTCTCTGCGTGGATGCTGCTACTACTAGAAACAAATGATGATTTGGGGCTGCTTCCCTCCTCGGAAAACGCTAAAACTCTGGATTCGGGCTCTACTCAAGAAACCCAGAAAAACCCAGAAAGCTTTCCTGGAATGGCCGACCCCCGGAAAACACCCTCTTGGGGTTCTGCGCAGTTCCTCAATGCCCTACGCTGCCACTGAAGGAAACCCCTCTAAACTCCGCCTGAAATACTATTTGAAACCCTGCCAAGAATCCTCCAATGAGACAAGAGCCGGACCCCTGCTCAACCTTCCAGCATAAATCCACCTGCAAAACCCAGTGTTTTACAACCAGGCCGAGTTGACTCGGAAACGGCCTGGTCAAACCGAGTCGAAAAAAAAAATTACGAGCAGGCCAAGTAACCGGCTAGGTTGGCCGAGTCAGCTATGACTCGGCCTAGTCATCTAATGACCAGGCCGAGTCATAGCTGACTCGGTCAACCAGGCCGAGTCCGTATTGACCAGGCCGGGTCAATAAAAAGCGGCTGGGCAGCGTAAATCATGTTTTTTTTTCACTTTTTTGGTGTTTTTGGGCTTGAGGGAAGTTTTTTGATGGTTGGTGTCGAATTTCAGAAATGTCTCTTACCCATACACTGTGCCTTTGTTCTATCAGTAATGCTCATAATTTGCTTATTTTAGATGGTTCTATACACAAATACATGATGCATACATTTTGAAATATAATGGTTTAGTTGATGCATGTGTGATTAACACTGGAGGTTATGTGTTTTGTTTGTCGGCCAGCACTGTCATTGCACTAGTGGTGTACTACTGTAAGATTTGAAGGACATGCAATGTACCTCTACCAATATTGCTTGGTGGCATACAAGTGTGTCCTGGAGTGATGTGAATGACCTATGCTGATTAGAAAACAGTGAAAATGCCTTGCAATGAGGTCCTGGAGTGATGTGGATGACCTGTGCCTGGAGTGATGTGGATGACCTATGCTGATTGGAAAACAGTGAAAATGCCTTGCAATGACTACATTTTGGTGGCCTTGTGGTTTTGCAGCCTCTGATGATATGTGGTGACTAGAAGTTTGCTAACCTTTCTCGAAACAGAACTCAGGGCCTCCTGTTATTCTAGTTTTAAAATGACTGCGTTCCAAAGAACACTTACACTATTCCTTAAGCAGATATTCAAAGGAATCTTGATGTCATCCTTACAATGAAGCTTTGTGAGAGGGAAAGGGCGAATGTTTAACTCAGAATCTTGTTAGCAGTGCCTGGTTTGGAATCCTTTCAAGGAGGTGGGCTTCCTTGAGATGACACTCCAAAATTTAAAACAAAAGGAACTTTAGGGAAACTTTACCAGCACTGTATATAAAGGAACATGTAATATATTTAGCAGTTTTGGAAGCATCAATGTAAGGATACCTTTCAGGAGGTGCCCTCCCCTTTTAGCTTAGGCGAGTTAAGGTGTGTTATGCAGGAGTTGACTTCCATCTATATTATAATGCTATGTGTTTGGAAACATGAATGAAAATCTTTAAAATTATGTTTAAAATATTTAAAATTATGTTTTTTTATAAAAAAAGTAAATATTTAATGTATTTTTTACAACGACCGAGTCATTGAAATCGACTAGGCCGAGTCATTACCGATTCGGAGTCGGAGTCGGAGTCGATCCTCGGCCTGGTCGGAGTCCTGGTCGGAGTCGTAAAACACTGGCAAAACCCCAACCCAACACTGCTACCAGAAAGAACTGCATCCCTCTCCCAGTGCTGCGCAGTCCTCCAAAACGCTGCTAAAACTGCTGCTGGAATGCTGATGAAACTACTGCTGAAACACCAAAGGAAATACCTTGCCCGAGTAGGCACTTGAAGTCCCCCAGGGCTAAGGGTGAGATCTCCGAACGGAGACACTCGATGCACTAAACAGTGCTGCAGACTAGCTAAATAGCCAGCGTGCTCAAAAGTCGAAATGACTAGCTCAAAATGCACATAACTGAATGATCCAAAATGAGGGGGCTCTTCTCTATTTTATAGCCTCTGCCTCTCACAATCCCTAGGCTCACCTCCTCCCGCATGATTCCCCTCTTGCCATGTGCTCTTCCCTCCTGCGCAGTCCCTCCACGTGTCTGCGTGGGCCCCATTTCTACGTCCCCCTTTGGCCCCCTTGGCTCCTCCTTAAGTCACAACGTTGTGCTACTAGGAATTGACTTTTTTTATTTATTCTTAAAGTGACTTATGTCCCCCGTCCTCACTTTTTATTTATAAATAACTATAGAAGGCAAAAATTGGGCAAAATCGAATATTCCAATTAGCCATGGCTAATTAGGAATTTACATGTTGCCAGAGAGAAGTTGCCAAATTGGTGTAGGCTATGGGATGACTTCATTCAAGAAGAGTTATGAGACGAGGATCTTCATCCAAAGAAGAAGACTTTCGATGATGACATGGCACTTACAGCACGAATGAAGGGTATGCAGAAGGACTTGAGTAAAGTCAAGCATTTCAATTGTGGCGAGATAGGTCATTTTTGTCGAGATGTCTGATGAAGAAGGGAGATGACGAGAAGCAAAAAGTAAATCAGGACGCCGGTGTTGCCACTTCTGCTGAGATAGATGATCTCACCAGGAGATTAGAGGAGGAGGACTTCACCATGATCTCTCATTTCTCGCAGGGTACTATCAATGAGGATGGATGGTATGTGGACAGTGGTGTGACGAAACATATGGCAGGGTCACAGTAGGTTTTTGAGACTCTAGTTGAATGGGACTCAAAGTTGCACATGGTGTTGGGCGACAAGAGTCAGTTGGAGATCCGAGGATCGGGAATTGTGCCATTCAGGATGGAGATAGGACGTGTGATGCGGGTACAGGGGGTATTGTTTGTAACAAGACTCTGATATAACATGATTTCCGTCTCAATGATCGAGAGGAAGGGGTTTGAGGTCTTGTTTCAGGATGGGAAGGCAAGACTCAGGCCCAAAGGCTCTAAGTCCAATGAGATTGTACTTAGAGTTAGAGAGTATTGTCTCTACAGGTTGACAGATAAGCTTGTGGATCATGGGAAGTAGGTGGAGCAGGTGCACGTTCCAGAGAAGCAGGAGCAAATGCAGGGGCAGATTTCAGAGGAGTAGGTACAAGTTCCTAAGAATAAAAATACACCACCTTGAGAAGAAGGTCCAGGTTCCAGAGACTCAGAGGGAGTCTAGTTTGAAAGGGAGCTTGCAGATTCAGTGAGAGACTCTGCAGTCCAAGAAGAGCGCGTGGTCAGTGGGGAGCAAAGGTGCTCCTACAACTGCTAAGAAGGAATCATGGAGAGAGTGGAAGACGTTATAGGATGAGAAGAAGAAGCAGGGTGCTTCCAGCAGTGACAATGACACTTTCGAGAAAGGCGTAGTTCACCGTACAGGGATTGCTGCAATTGTGAGCGATAGGAGTTGGGCAAGAGTTGCGAGTATTGATGATGATGATGAGTTACTTCCTAGTCTTGGAAGTACCTCGTTCTCTAAGAGGGAGTGTTGATTTGTGTAGATTGGGAGGTACTCCAAGCCCTAGGGTTCAGGGTTTGGAGGGCAAAGCGCCACAAGGCTCACTTGTGGGCTTGGAACCCAAGTATGGGGTTTTGCACCAAATTGTGTTTTGGGCATTTCCGGGAGAACATTTCTACATGTGATGTCATGAGACGATAGAGGGCCGAAAGACGAATCTAATGCTTCGAGAATCGTCGAATTTCGAATTATAGAAGTGGAGAAATGAATTTTTGAAGTTATATGGTGGGATTACAATGTGGATGTCAAGGTCGACCTAAGGAGTTTTAGGCACATGACAGGTTGGCAACCCCGAAATTATAACGTTGGAGGAGCCCTTGTATTGGATATAAATACAAGGTGAAGACAAGGCTAGAAGGCATCCATTTTGCAACACACACTTGTAGAAAATGACTCGTTAGAGGAGGAAGAGAACTCAGATTTCTTACCTTGATTGGGCCGTAGGTAGAAGACAGGACAACGTGGAAAAGAGGAAACATAGGAGCCTTTTGGAGGTTTTTTTGGGGTCTTTTCACAATTGCAGGGAGGCCGAGTTAGGTAAGGAGAAGGGCAAGTCTTTTTTGGGCCATTGTTTAGGGATAGAAGCTACCAAAGATGTTGGTTGTTTCCTATAGGATTGTTGTGTGCTAAGCCGCAGGCCATAGCACCACAATTAAGTGTGCGAAGGGAGGTTTAAGGGGATGGTATATGCCTATGACAACAACATGGTAGAGGAGGGGTCTCCTACCACAAGTAGGTGTGCGAAGGGAGGTTTAAGGGGATGGTATATGCCTATGACAACAACGTGGTAGAGGAGGGGTCTCCTAAGGGTATGCTGCAGATTTTTGGAGGCTGTTAAGGGTTGTTCAGGGATTGGTTAAGGGTTGTTGTAGCCTGCAAAAGATGCCCTAACCAGGGATAGTAAAGGGCAGTGTGGGACAACAGACTTGGAGCCAAGATTGATGTGTGTTGGGTCAAAAAGGTTGACTAGTTTGGATCAATTGTTGTTGCAGCCTGTTGGTGCCATGTGGAGGTCCTTCCGTGGTGGTGAAGAGTCCATCCTAGGATCATAATCAACAGTGTAGTAATGGGCATCTTTGGACTGTTGGAGGGCAGCATGTGGATGTCCAAAGTAGCCCTAGACTAGCAATCTTGAAGTGACGAAGATCACTGAAGATTGGGTGAAGTTTGCAGCCTTATGAGTAGCTCTTTGATGAACGAAAGAGGCTACTAGAAGGTAGATTGGAGCTCGGGAATTGGCCAACCTAGAGAGCAGATTTATGAGCCCGTGTACATGCAGCAAAAGTGACATGCAACAGTGTTAGGTGGTAGCCTTCTTGGAGTCTCAATGTGTAGTGGCCTTGATGGACTAAGGCACTACTAGTGAGCAGTACAAAAGCAAACGACTGACATAACAAGATATGACATAGAAGTTGCAATGAAGTTTGTCATTGTGCCTTGTATACCATAGAATGTTGTATTATTCAGATTTGGTTTAATATGACGAAGATTGGTGGTTTATATTTTCGCTGCGCAAAGTAGTTTATGGTTGAGATTCTTGGTTTGGTAGCGTCAGTGATTTTATGACTCTAACCTAGACCCAAGGTCGTGGAAATTCAACAAGCTAGGGCTAAAACCCCTCTCTAGGGGAAAACACAGTCAAACTCTTCCACTAATCAAATTGAGATAGACCAAGACCTTAGACCTGACCAAAAGACCTTTCCCCTCCACCATGTCAACCTTTTAATACGATTCAACAAACATGAGTAGTCTCTTCTTGTCCAAGAGCTACAACCCATAATTTCGACCCTTGACTACTTCAAAATTTTGGCCCAACAACAATCTAGAATTTGACCCCTAGCTACTCCAGAATTTCGGCCCAACAACAATCCAACAACTTCGCTTGTGTGAGACAAGGAGAGAGCAAAATTCGACAACTTTTTTCTTTGCTAGGGTTTTCTTCCTCTTCCTTGAACTTCGCGCCCTTTTTCTGCCTTCAACAACTATAGATCAAACTTCTTGAGTTGATGCTCCAAATGAGGTCGAATTGCTGCCTTTATATAGTGTTTGTGTGAGGTCGAATTCCCTTGATGAGGCCAACTTGTCCTTCTTGAGGCCGACTTGGTTGAGGAGACCTAAAAGACCTATTTTACATTAAAATAATTTTTTTACTTGATAGATGAAGCCCAAGAAGGGTCTTTTACATTATGACATGGACAAGGACACATGACATAAACTCTAGACGCCTACAATGGAGGTTTTGACCTAAGAACCATTGACCCAACCATGAAACCCATACTTTAATAAGTCAATAATACAATTTCTTTTTCTTTCTTTTGACAAATACATTACATCATGACTGAAGTACAATTAAGACGATCGACACTAGTTACATTTTTTCAACAAGCCAGGGCATACTACGGGTCCTCAAAGACAATTTGCAGATGGATCAGAACCAATAGAAAACTGTGCAAACATGCATCAGGTAGAGCATAGCTTTTGTTGATTTTTCAAGTGCAATAGATACTAGCACAATATTTTTGAAAACTGATAATTACTTCTAATGATGTTGATCTTCTTTTAGATTTTCCAGTATATCATTAAGCAATTATACTCCATAAATTCAACTATAGAAAAACAATAAAATAGTAGAGATCATAATGCAGAAAGAGAACACAAGATTTACCTTTGGAAAACCTACTATAGGGAAATACCCAATGACCTTTTCAATAGAGAAATTCTTCTGTTCAACAAGAGACACACCTAGACCTTCTAGTCATCAACTAGGTGAAACTGACCTTTCCTTACAGTCACCTCAACAGACCCTTTTTACACCTACAACAACCTTTCTACTAGTTGTAGGGCACACAATTCCCTACAAAGGACCCTTTGCTGGTTTGCACTTGATGACTGAAGCCCTCGACCTGCCTAATCTCACTATGGCCCTATTCCTAGCCACCCTGCCCTGCCTGATCTCACTATGGCCCTATTCCTAGCCACCTCGACCTTCCTTAGATGGCTGTAATGTTCCAAACTTAAATAACCAGTGATATGCAAAACAAAAATGGTTTATAACACACAAATTTTAAACAATCAACGAATGCTCATAAAACTCCAGAAGTAATAACCAGCTAAGCCATTTTATTAATCAATGGAGCAAGTACAATAGTATGGAGGAATGAACTTGGGCTTGCCTCAATGGCAAGCGTGACAGAACCCAGGTGATAATACAATGATCTCAAATGTTGGAAATCATTGCTCTATTGCTTTGCGCTACCCAGAAAACTACACTGTTGGTTGGAAAGTCACTGCAAGAAACTCCACTTATGGTGCTCGAAAAAGTGCTACAAATTCAGCCCCAAGCTCCTTGATCAAAACCCACAAAAACTCAGAAATGGTTTGGCCCGATCTTGACCTCCCAAAATCGACCCCCTAAGGCACTATGCAATCACCAGCAATTCTGCACTATTTGCTGCAGAGATACAATTGAAAACCCCACTTTCGGTGCTCAGAAAATTTTGAAACTTTATATCTAGGATCCTTGTAAAAAACCCGGAAAAACCCAGAAATGGTTTGGCCAGATTTTGACCTCCCAAATTCGGCCTCTTCTATCTATGGCACACCCCCTCCAAACAGCTCCAAAAATACGGCCTACAAGGAATGACCACAAAGTCCTCCTCCAAGCTCTGAAATGGAAGCAAACACCACTCCAAATATCTCCTCTAACCTCAACAACAAAGCTCAGCCTCAAGGATGGATACTCTACCCACCAAATGAGCTCCCACACACTGCCTTTGCGCTAGCCAGGTAGTGCGAAAGTCACACTGCCAAGCCAGAAGCTCAATCAGCTCCCAAACTCTCCTAGATGCTGAAAATCCTCCCTAGCCTCCTCTCTGGAAAATCTCACGTCAAATCTCCACTGCTAAGCACCACCAATGAACTCGACCTCCTCTCCACTGCGTCCCCAGTAATACGCACAACCTGGAAGGGAATGCTACTGCTGGGAATCACAATGTGATCCTCCTCCTGAAGAAATGAAGAAAACCTTCCTAGGGTGGCACTCGAAGTCCCCCGAAGAAAGGGTGAGCTCTTCGCCTGAAGAACTCATGCTAAACAACCAGTGACTCGGCTAAGCAGCTCGAGCAACCAAAGAGAAATCGATATACTCCAATAAGATGAATGAAATGAGGAGAGCTACCTTCCTTATATAGATTTCGTGGAGCACTTTTCCCTCCAATTTTACCTCCATCGTGGGCCCTCACTTAACCACCTACATGAAAAACTTAACCACCTTCATGCAAACCAAACTAGGGAGTGCGTATTTCCCTAGTGTGGGTGGCCCCCATGTGTAATTTAACCACAACAAAATAACTTCTCCTAAGTCTAATCTCCTAATAAAAATCGAATAGGCCCCACTATCTCCAAAATTGGCCCCAAAATGCAATAATTAGTCTTGTTCCAAATTAATTTAGGAAGGGACATTACAATGACCTTCTACATATTTGTTCTTGTCCTTAAGGCCTTCAACCCTCTTGATTTGTCTTTCAAACCCTCTAATCTTTTCCTCAAAATACTAGATCTAACCCTTGCAGGAATTTTGGGTTGATCTAGACTTACTAAGGCTCTCGACCTCCTTTCGCTAGGTCTTAGACACCTATTGACCAAGGCTCGGCCAATCCTCTTGAATTGACTTCGACCTCCCTTAAAACATACAACATAATTCACTTGTTAGCTCAACCATCCACCTATACAGATCAACATCCTCATTCATAACCCTCAGTGGCCTTCCTGCGACTTTGAGACACCTTGTCCCTCTATTCACAACCTTGAGTTCTTTCAACCTCCTTCACAAAACAAAACAACTCAAATCTCCTTATTTTTGTGCCTCGAGTAACCTCTCCAGGGTTTTGAAGGCTCTTGCCCCCCACTTTGCCCATGGCCTAGTCTTAGAATAGGCTTTGGCCTACCCTTAGCTCCTTGGTTGCACGTAGATATCTTTGGCCGTCCTTTCTTTGTTGATTTGAGGCCTTTCGGCCCTAATCTACGGCTTCGACCCTCTTCCTCTGTCAAGCCGAATCTTGGCCTCCTAAAACAATAGACAAAGATATCGAAAACCTCTTCTATTCTCCAACAACAGACAAAATACATGGCCTCTCTAGAAGATATATGCTCGACCTGCTTCTTCTCTTAGACATAAATCTTCAAAACAAAAAGCATACCTCTTCTAGCTCCAACTCTTTCTTAGGTTTGTTTGATATGACAAGGATGAGATTTCTATTCTATGTTGACCTCTCCATTGGTCTCCTCTATTACTTTTGTCTTAGGTTGTTTACAAAACCCTTGGTTGTTTAAGGTTTTGCCAACTCAACCAATTAACAAATAATTAGAATATAAAAATTGCTTAGGTCCCAAACCCACAACTTTGGGTCGAAAACCCCAACTACTTGGGTAACTTGCCCAACCAACTCACTTTTGGTGGGTTTTCTCCTCTCGAAAATACCTTTTGAGCTACCCAATTTTCAACAAGGGAAGGTCACACTATACTAGGGGCAAAGGGGATACATCCCAGGTGAAGCATGGGAACACGGATACAATCAAGTGTTGAAGTTTCTAAGTCACTTAGTTAGAAACCCTCCATGCACTTTATCTGATTTTTTCCTACCTACTTGTTATGTTACTTAACAAGTTATTTACAATGTAAATACTGAAAATAAACACCAGTGCATGCTCAACATATTATAGATTAGCAACTAAAAGAAACAAGAACAAACACACCACATGACACCATTATTTTTGGACTAATGTCCTGGAAAAACCCAATGTGGGAAAACCGGTGCAGCTATCTAAGGGTTTTCTTATTAAGCAATATCAGAGTACAATCTGGGTGCCGAAACTGGCCAACCCAACAAAGAATTTCCTTAGCAGCTATCCCTCACAGTTTGTGAGAAATCTTCTGGCTGAAACTCTAGAAATACCTTCCGGCAACTCTTCAACACAAAACTGCTCCTGCAACTCCAACGTCTACCCAACCTGGACTGCGTTAGCCCCTCTCTGTCTCACGCTGGCCCTGCGTCAGCCTTTCTTGGCCTACGTCAGCCCCAGGAGGCCCTGCGTCAGCTCTGGGAGCCTCTGCGTCAGCTGTGCTGGCCCCTCTGGTGCTCTGCGCAACACTTGGCTGCCTTTGCTTGAGCCCTTGCTGGCTCTGTGTCACCCTCCTTGGCTGTTGCGCTGCTCTCCTGACACAATCTCCGTCTTCTTTATTTCTCTGTACTCAATGCCCCTCAGCTACTCTCCCGATCACTGATTCTATCTCTCTTAGCAAACCCCGCTCTAGAGAATAGAATGACTGATCATCTGGTGTGCTCTCCAAGTGACCCTCAAGCCTCCTCTTATACTTTTCTTGTTGACATCTCAACAACCGAGATTAAGTCCCTAATCAACGGCTAAGATTAAATCTGACTTGATCCATGTCTTTTGGACCATTCTAACACAAATTCATATTAATACACATTAATATTTTATTTTCCTTAAGTTTAGACTTAGGGACTCCATTAAAAATATTAATTATTTTAATATCTCCTGATCTGTTTAGAATCTGCCCAAACCCTTTCTGGGTATTGGAGATCTCATGTGCCCCAACCTCTCCACCAAATTTCGTGGCTAAAGCACATCCGATGCTACCCCAAATCAACACTCTCTCTTAGCGAGGACTGTGCTTTAGCAATACTCCTCACTGAGTATTACTCTGATCATCTAGCATCGGTACCTGTGTTGATGCTAGGCCTTCCTACCCACCATCCTCTGCACTGCTGCCTCCGGTATTGCTGCCCATGGTTCTGCCACTGCCACTGCTGCATCTGTATGACAACTCCCTCTGCATCCGTGTTGCTGTTGGTCCTTTCTCCCAACATTGCACCTCCTCTCATCATGTTGCATCATGCTGCCCACTGCTGCACTGCAACTCAGTTATTGAGAAGTAAGTAACTGATCTCCCAATTGACCTCCCTGTTGGGCTAAAAACACCCACTGATGCTGAAGCTCCCTCTATCGTTGACAAGTGCTCCCTCTTTGACCTCTACGTTGCTGCAACAACTCTCCTGCATCTCGCACCATTGCACACCTCTATGTGCCTTCCTGCTCTGGTGCAACACTCCTCTGCCTCTCGCACTACTACAGCCTGCTAGCTCTGCGCTGTCTCGGGACTCCTGCACTGTAGCTCTCTCTGCCGCTCCATCCACATCCATCTCTACTCGACTCAGCCATTCCTGTTACTCCTCGTCGGGGCTCCCGTAGCAAGGTATAATCCAAGAGGCTAGGTACCTCAAGGATCCTGCCCCTCATTGCCTGTAGTCCATCTGACTATAGCTCGATGTCTCCCCCCTTCTGCTCAAGTGGTGCGTGTGCACTCATGGCACAGTCATCGTCTGTCAAAACTTCCTTCTTTGCCCACACTGGCGTTGCCTTAGTCTTGAAAGACTCTCCCTTACTCTTCTTCCTTGGGCATTGGGTCGCATAATGACCCATCTCCCCACAGTGGAAGCACTTGATCTTGGAGAGATCTTTCTTCTTCTGCTTCTCCTGCTTTCCCTCAGATGCTAGGGCCACATCCTCCACCTCCTGCTTGACCTTGATCCCTTTGCTGCTGCTACCTGTCTTCGACTGTCGTTTGATCTCTTCCTGGCGAAGAGCTTCCCACATCTCGTCCCAAGGTGGGAGAGTCCCTCTGCCCAGGATACTCTGGACAAACACTTTCCAAGATTCTGAGACAGCATTCAGGGCTGTCCTCACCATAAGCTCCTGATCCAGTGTCGCTCCTATAGCAGTCAACTGGTCTCGGATCTCATTTAGTCCTCCAAGGAAGGTGTCAATCGATTGACCCTTTTTCATCTAATACGACCTCATTTGGTTCTCGAGCAACATTCTTCTCTGCACAAAAGTATGTTGGTACAGGTTCTTGAGAGCCTCCCGCATGTCAACTATCGTTTCCTTCTCGGCTATATGTGTTACCATATGATCCTTGACCCTGTCAAGGATAATGCACTTGGCCCTCCATTGCCTCTTCGTAACTTTCATTTTCATTGGGGTCGACTGAGACAACTATAACCTTCAAGGTGAAGTTGTTGACATGATTCCTATCAAGCACTGATAAGATTCTGGCCTTCTAGACTGCGAAGTTCGATGCTCTATCCAGCCTATCCTGGTCTCTTACCCCGTGTAGTGCCATGACACTCCTCTACTTACCTCCTGGAAGTTCTCTGTTCAACTCCTCTCAGTCTCTACTTCCCGTCTGGAAGTTCTCTTTAGGACTCCCTCTGAGTCCTGATTTCCCTTCTGGAAATCCTTCTGCCGCTTGTCGAGATGCCCTCTACTTTGATCGTCTTGTGCAACTACACTGCTGATGCAGGTTCCTCGGCTAGAAACCTTCGGTAACAACTCCTCTGGCCGTGCTTTGTCAGGTATTGTTTTGACTATAGTACCTCACCAACTCCAATCTGCAATATTTCTGCAGCCTTCTAGACTCTAGCAACTGCCTCTCTGTGAGCTGCGTCAGCCTCTCTCTGCCTCACGCTAGCTCTATGTCACCCAGATGGGTCTGCGTCAGTCCTCTGGCCCTCTGCGTCAGCGATGCTGGCCTCTCTAAGGCTTTGCGCAGCTCCCGACTTCTTCTGCGTGGCTCTTGCTGGCTCTGCGTCACACTTCTTGGCTTCTGTGCTGCTAGAAACAACTTCTGTCGCCTCAGGACAACTGTTTTCTACTGTTATTGCTCCACTCAGCTGATGTCTTTTAGTCCTCCTGTGATCTGCAATCATGCTCTGATCCCATGTTGAAGTTTCAAAGTCTACTTAGTTAGAAACCCTCCATGCACTTTATCTGATTTCTCTACCTTCTCTGTTTCTCTGTACTCAATGCCCCTTAGCTGCTCTCCCGATCATTGATTCTATCTCTCTTAGCAAACACCGCTCTAGAGAATAGAATGACTGATCATCTGGTGTACTCTCCAAGTGACCCTCAAGCCTCCTTTTATACTTTTCCTATTGACATCTCAACAGTCGAGATTAAGTCCCTAATCAACGGCTAAGATTAAATCTGGCTTGATTCATGTCTTTTGGACCATTCTAACACAGATTCATATTAATACACATTAATATTTTATTTTCCCACTCCATTAAAAATATTAATTATTTTAATATCTCCTGATCTGTTTAGAGCCTGCCCAAACCCTTTCTGGGTACTGATGTCATGTGCCGCAACCTCTCCACCAAATTTTGTGGCTAGAGCACATCCGATGCTACCCCAAATCAACATCAAGTGCAGTCAATCATTTAGCTAAACCTGTGATTCATATTAGAGTTTCCTTAACATTAAATGAATGCATATGATTAAAAAAATGGTTAATATACCTTTTAATAGATGACCCACCTTCCTTTTAAAAGTATGCTAGGTGAGGAAGAAAGCATTGACCAAACATATATGGAGAGCTCCGAGGCATAGCTATCTATAGATCATCAATAGGGTTTCAAGCTAGTAGGATGATCAATCAAGAGAAAGTTTTTCTCTCCTAGGGATTATCCACCAGTGTGGGTAATATGCCTTACGAACATTTAAAGAGACCACCATAGCCCTCCATTTTGCTCCCCCTAGTAATTTTAAACATTATTATTAGTTGTTTTAGGATGTTTGAGAGTGGTTCCAACCTCATTGGATTCATGTGGAGAAAGTAGAATTTTAGATCCCATTTGAATTTACCAGAGTTAATAGTTTTTGGGATTTTAGTATTGGCTGGATTGCAATATTTATATTGGATTTTGTCATGTATGAGGGTTTGGAACTAGCATTTAATCAAGAGTACCAAGCCCTCTGTGTACCTTGATGTGGGTGGCATTGATTATTGAACTCCTTTATCATCATCCTAGTAAAAGTGTACCCTTCACTCAAGTAAAATAACAAATTTGGTGTGTTAGGAATTTTCTATCTTGTTTTACTGTTTAGAGGGGATAATGATGATGAGAACCCCAATGTAGGCCCTGATTTTGATGATACATGGTTATTTGTTATGGCATGATTTTTTTTTGACACCAGAGGCCATTTAAAGACTCTTTGTTGATGTATTTTTGGTTCAGAGATGGATTGCACTTAGTTCTAATTTGGTTATATGCATCTTTGCTATATTCATGAGAAACTTTGCATATTTGTGTATAATGGTTTGGATTCATATGGATGCACATGAATATATATGTTCTTCAAAATTTGAATATTTTATGTATTTTTTGGTTGATTGTTTTTTTTTTTCTATTTTTTTCCAATGTTTTTCTAATTTCGGTCTAGTTCACATTTTTGGGTTGACCAGTTTGATGACCAGTCAAGTTCTGATAACATTGATTGTGATGAAGTTGATGGGAGAAAATTTTGCAAATATTGTAAAGAAGGAAATGAACAAGGGGGTAGTGGTGAGGGAGGTTTAATAGAGTGAAAAGACACTAAGCTGGTACTTGTGGGAATGTTTCATCATGCCCTCCCATCTCTAATGAGATTAGAGACCAAATACTACCCTCTATTAAGGATTTTTTGGCTGCCAAGCATTGCCTTTTTTGATGATGTATAGCTATTTGTTGCAGCTTGATGTTTTTTGGACTCTAGAGGCTGTTAGAGCCTTAATTCTTATATATTTTGTTTCATATAGTTATATATTAAATTTTGTGTCATTTTGCCATATTCACCCCATATAATGGTTCAGATTTACATTGATTTACATGCATATATATACTTTTCTTAAATTTTGCATCTTTACGTTATTTTTAGTTAACCGGTTCTTCACCCGATTTTCAGGCTGGCACTAGTCTGACCCTTGGGCAGTTCCCGTTCTCTGATAACTTTTGTCTCTAGGATTTGTTGACCACATTTTGTCAACAGTCCAAGGAAGCAGAATGCAAAGATGTGGAGATATTTTTTCAAAGCTCAAAGTCATCTGCCAACATTATGTTATCATTATAAACCCAATTTCTGTAAGTTGTATTGTAAACGATGCTAGTATGACCGTTTAATTATGTAACAACACCTAGGTACGCCTCTAATTTTGGCGACGAATTCCATTCTAGGAGGTTTTTTAACCTCACCGAATTATGTGGGTTTCTAAACACGGATAATTGACATAGTTTTTCCTCTAGCTTAAACCCCAAAGCTAGGGTGGAATTCATTAACAAGGTCCTAGGTGAGCCTTAATGTTATATATAGTCTTTGTAAAAGTGGTTTGAGAATAATTCAAGCACATTTGGACTAAATTATTTTATTACAAATCACTTGGTCTATACTAGATCATATTGGGTCGCAGAATTGGGTAATGTCATGAGGGTCTATATGTAAAGGTGTATTCCCCTTTTGTGGGTTGAATTAATTGTAATATCTAATGTAAAATATATTTTAGTGCATGGTCCCTCATACTTGGACACCATGGCTAAAATATTTGAGGGTGGAAAAAATATTATTCCTCTCTAGTGTCAATTAATTAATTTTTCTGGCTAAAATAAATAAAAATCCTAAGCTAGAAAATTAATTAATTTTGAGTCAAATAATTTTAGAGAAATTAATCTCTCCAAGTGGAAAGTTCATGGGTCAAAGGAAAGACAAATTTTGGAGGTCGCCCACCAAGGGAAGAACAAATATTTTAAGAAAATTTGAGCCCTTGGACCTTGGTGGTTAATTCAAAATCAAAATTTTGAAGAAATTAATCCAAAATATTAATCTTTGAATTAATTAAAAGTGAGTTTTAAGAAAATTTCAAAATTTTCCTCAAAATTGAAAATTCGATGGTGGAGATTAAAAGATCATCAAGCTATTTTTGGTGGTCGAGATTATTTTGACGAGGATCAAACCAATTAGCCAATATTTTCCACTTGGAGGAATTTCTCTATAAATAGAATTCATTTTACTTCTATTGCATATCTTTGGATGATGTAGTTTTTGTAACACTAGTATTAAGCCATTGCTTTGCTGAGAATATTTCTGTATCATAATAGAAAGACTTGGGGGTTCAGTTCATGGTGTCATGTGCACTTCCAAAAACATTTGTCACAGGTTTTAGTCTCCCACAATTTTGAATAATTTTTGGTGAATGTGGAACCCATACATTTTTGACTTAGGGACTTAGGAGAAAAGACGCTGAATTATATCACTAGTGGAAGGTGGGGGCCACCCACGTGGGGAAAAACGCACTTGGGCACTTGGGCAATTCAAACTACCTTGGAGGGGAAGTCGAATGGCTAGGGAGAGGGTCCCACATGGGGAAGGAAGGCCCATGAAGTTATAAGGAAGATGAAATCCCCAACTCAAGCCATCATTTGTCTATCGAACTCATTTGTGTTGCTCGAGCTACTTAGCCATGTTACCAGTTGTTTAACATCGGCGAGACACTCAACCTTTCTTCGGGGGACTTCGAGTGCCACCCTAGGAAGGCAATTCATACTACCTTGGAGGAGAGCCGGTGGAGTTTCACAGTCACATCACTCAACCTTTGTCTCAGCTAGTGCGTGTTTCTGGAGGACACAGGAGGGGAACACGCAGGTGTTGTTTGGGGGTTCATCCAGGCAGCAATTGCTGGGAGAGTTTGGGCATTGGAGCTACAGTGGAGGATCAACCTTTTGGGAGAGTTTTGGAGCAGGAGATTGTTGCATTGGAGCAGTTCGATTTGCAGTCACTTGGGCCTGTGCAGAGAGCCATCACTGGGCACACGTGGGAATTGGAGGAAGGAGTTGTAGAGCTGGAGTTTGTCAAGAGAAGTAGGGAAAACCTTAGAGGGGAGCATCTCAACATTTGGGGGTGATTTGGAGGACTGTTTGTTGAAATTTGATGACTAAAAGAAAGTATCCTGCAATCCCAACCGAGTTTTAATTTCACTTTGTCACTCCCATTTAGTTAAATGCCCTTTCCCATAAACATACATTCAACATATAGAATTCTGGAAATGAAATTTTCAGATTAAAACACATGGGACTGTAAACACATACTGAAAATAAATATGGACATAACCAGACTAGCAACACACATAAAAATACACAGATTTTTGGTCAACTTAGACCCAGGCAAAACCATTTCAATCTTCTGCGGGGAAAACTTGTTAGAGAGCTCTTCAAATTTATTTATATTTCGAGTTTAGGAAAAATACATTTGTAGACAAAACAAAACAACAAAATACAACTTATCTCTTCAACCCAAAACTCCTTCAAAAATATGCCCACTTTGCCTCGATTTCCATGCCCACTTGAAGTTGAAAATATGTATTGTACAAATACGACTGTACGGATTTCCATACCGTTGTACGGATTTTTTTTCAAAAACTTCTCTTGTATGACATGCAACTCACAGCATTCATTGTTGTTCAAATTGTACCTTCTGTTGTCTTCTATGCCTTGATTTCCATGCCCAGCTTTGCCCAGAAATCACTCCTTCAGCTTGTTGCAACAAATTTTTCCTTCAAAACTTTTCTCGAGCTCTCAGCCTCCTTTCTCCAATCTGCTCATGAAGAATGAATGCAATCTCTCTTTTCTTTTCCCCCTTTTGTTTCCCTAAATCTTTTGGGCAACCCTAAGATCTAATGGCTCAGTTTCATTTAGATCAAGGCATGAGAATAAATATGCATTTAATTCTCACTTTCTATTTTTTAAATCACTCATTAAATAAAGTACCCACATTGTACTTTATGTCTAAAGTCACTTTTCACTTTATAATTTAACATTGACTTTACCACTTATAAAGTCACTTTCACTTTATAAAGTCACACTTAAGAAAATAGTTATTTTGGACACTTTTCCCTAGGTAGAGACTAACCCATGGAAACCACTTGTCCAAGGTACATTAAAAATTAACACTCCCTCTTACCAAGGAAAGTGTTTTGTCACCACACCCATTTTGTCCCTGAAATGGACATGCTTGCCTCTTGGCAAGGACTTTGTGAGAACATCGACCACCTGCTCATCTGTTGATATATACTCCAGCTTCACTGCCCCCTTCTAAACATAGTCCCTGATGAAATGATATTTGATGTCAATGTGTTTTGACTTGTCATGAAACACTGGATTCTCCGTGAGTTTAATGCAACTCTAATTATCACAGTGAATAACCGTCAGTCTCAACTCCTGATCAAATAGGCCATACAACAACTTGCGAAGCCAAATGGCCTCACAACGAGCCTAACTAGCAGCCGTATACTCAGCCTCAGAAGAGCTAAAAGCAACTGACTTTTGCTTTCGACTAAACCACGACATAACTAGCGAACCCAATCTGAAGCAACACCCTGAAGTGCTTTTCCTGTCAGAAGCACAACCTGCCCAATCTGATTCTGTGTAACCTGCGAACCTCTCTCCATCTCCTCGCCTATAGTCTAGAGCATAATCAATAGTCCCCTGCACATAGCGAAGAATGTGCTTTGCAGCTACCCAGTGCACCTTCCTGGCCTCAACCATGAACTGACTAAGTGTGTTCACTGCAAAAGCATATATCTAACCTAGTGTTGACCCGATACATCAAGGACCCAATAAGTTGCCTATACAATGTGGGATCCACCAAACTAGAATCTGAAGCATGAAGCTTCTTCCAGTTGGTGATCATAGGTGTAGACATGGGTCTATAGTTTGCCATGTGAAATCTGCTCAATACATCCACAACATATTGCCCCTGCGCCAGAAAGATATGCCCCTCCTTCTGCCACACCTCAAGCCCCAAAAAGTAATGCATCAGCCCAATGTCCTTCATCTCGAACTCCATCCCAAGATCCTCCTTGCAACCACTAATCAGTGTCTTTGCCCCAATAATGAACAAGTCATCAACATACAACAAAGAATGAGTGGATCATCCCCTATAAAATTGTAGTATAGGTTCAGGTATGCATCACTCTTCGTGAAACCCATCTGCGGCAAGTATCAATCCTCGAATACCAAGCTCTCAGAGCTTTCTTAAGTTCGTAGAGTGCTCGCCTCAACTGACATATATGGATCTCCCGCCCAAGTACCTCAAAGCCTTGTGGTTGCTCAGCATACACCTCCTTCTCTATAACTCTATTCAGAAATGTGCTCTTGACATCTATCTGATGGATCTACCAACCCATTTCTGCAGCAATAGAAATAAGGGACATGATAGAAGTGTACCGAGCTATGGGAGTGAAGGTCTCATCATAGTCAACTCCCTCTATGTGTGAGAACCCTCTAGCCACAATCCTTGCCTTGAACTTCTCAATGCTGTCATCCGCAGCATGCTTGATCTTGTAGAGCCACCTGGAAGTCAAAACTGGCTTGCCCTCAAGCCTAGGCACTACTTCCCAGACATTGTTCTTAATGATAGAGGCATACTCCTCGACCATAGCCTCTCTCCATACCTCCTGACTGGCAGCATCCTCATAGCTAGTAGGCTTAGAGTCAACAATGCTGGTAGCCTTGGCTACATAACTGCAAAACCGCTCAGGTGGTACACTCTCCCTGTTCAGCCTCTTTGGAGGACCAACGTACTCCGCTTCCTTCAAGGTGTCTTAAAGCCACTTGGGCCTCCTCTTCCCTAAAGAAGCTTCCCCATAGGGAACCTCATCCTTTGCCCCCCAATCTGGTGAACTTGAAGGTCTGCCAACTAACCCTGGTGTGCCTGTACTAGCACTCATCCTCGAAGAACCTGTACTAGCATTTGTACCCCCGGGTCAGCTAGTGGACTCCCTAAAGAAGTGCTCGATGAACTCACCACTGGTGCCCCAGATGTCACTGACATTGAAGTACCTCCTATACCAGTCAATCCAGAACCCTGAGGTCCTGCTCCCTGTACCTTACCTCCTTGCTGAGGAGAAGTCTGTGACTCTTGTTGAAATTTCTAAGTCTAACCCGTTAGAAATTCTTTCTACATTATCTGGTTTACTTCACCTACTTGTTTATTTCTTTACAAGTTATTTAACCATATAAGTACTGAAAATAAACACAAATGCAGTCTTAACTCATCTACAGATCATCAACTGAAAATAACAGACAAACACACAAGGGACACCATTATTTTTGGACAATCGTCCCTGGAAAAACCCAACTTGGGATGACTGGTGTAGCAGTTTTGAGGGTTTTATTACTAAGCAACTTTCTTGAGTACAACTAGGGTGCCAAACTGGCTCACCCAACAGAGATATCTATCTGACAATAATACCTCTCTTCGGAAGTAGATATTCTATAAGTTTGCTCTACGAAAATCTCTCCAACGCTTCTCTGAGGCTCTGTGTCAGCCCTCTTGGACTCTGTGTCACTCTGAAGCTGCCTATGTCAGCATTCTTCTGCTTTGCGCTGGCTCTCTGGCCTTTTGCATCACCTACGCAGGCCCCGCTAGCCTCTGCGCAGTCACTCTGGCCCTCTGCGTGGCTCCTGCTGGCTCTGCGTAGCCTCCTCTACCTCTATGCAGTCACTCTGGCCCTCTGCGTGGCTCTTGCTGGATCTGCGTAGCCTCCTCTGTCTCTGCGCTGGTTCTTCGGCACTATCTTTGCCTCTCTGCTATGCACTCACTGCAACTTAGATCACTTGTTCGAATTTTCTCATCCAACTCCGCTTCAGAAAATCGAACTGATTGATCAATCTTGGTGTATCTCCAACTAACCCTTAAGCCTCCTCTTATACTTTTCCCGTTGAGTCTTCAACGGCCGAGATTAAGTCTCTAATCAACATCTAAGATTAGATTAGGCTTGATCCATGTCATTTAGAACATTCTCACCCAGTTTTATATTAATACTAATTAATATTTTAATTTTCCTAAGTTTAGACTTAGGAACTCCATTAAAAATATTAATTATCTTAATATATCTCTAACCGGGTGGTATTTCCCCAAACCATTTCTGGGTCTTGGAGATCTCATGTGCTTTAGCCTCTCCACCAATTTTCATGGCTAGAGCACATCCGATGCTACCCCAAATCAACACTCCCTCTTAGCGAGGAATGTGATCTAGTAATGCTCCACCACTGAACGTCACCCTGATCATACGGCACAGGTACCTGTGCTGATGCTTGGCCTGCTGCCCATGGCTCTTCCATTGCCACTGCTACATCTGTACTGCAGCTCCCTTTGCAACTGTGCTGCTGCGGGTTCTAACTCCCAACACTGCATCTGCACTGCAGCTGTCTCTCATCATGTTGCATCGTGCTGCCCATAGCACTACCACTGCTACTGCTGCACTGCAACTCAATTACTGAGAAGGAAGTAGCTGATCTACCCAACTATTGACATCCTTGTCAAGCTAGAAACCCCTTGATGCTGAAGCTACCTCTGCTGCTATCTTGTGCTCCCTCTGCTGCCTTTGCGTTGCTGCAACATCTTTATGCCTCTCACACTACTGCAACCACCTCTGTGCCTTTTTGCACTACTGCAACCACCTTTGTGCCTCTCGCACTGTTGCAACCCTCATTGCGCTACTAGAGACCACTGCACTCTAGCACTGCCTTGTCATTCCATCCACATCTTGCTTCTACCAACATCCATCATCCTACTACTATTCTCTCGGGGCTCCCGTAGCCGGATAAGATCCAAGAGTTTGGGTACCTCAAGGATCCTGCCCCACATCTTCTGCAGTCATCCTGACTACAACTCGATGTCACCCCACCTCTTCTCTAGAGGTGCATGAGCACTCAAGGCACAATCGTCATCCGTCTCGACTTCTTTCTCCGCCTTAGCCGAAGTTGCCTTGGAGTCAGAAGCCTCTCCCTTATTCTTCTTCCTAGGACACTGGGTTGCATAATGACCCAACTTGCCACAATGGAAGCACTTTATCTTGGAGATGTCCTTCTTCTTTTTCTTCCCTTGCTGTCCCGCAGATGCTAGAGCTACATCCTCCTCCTCCTCTTTCTTGATTCAACCTCTTTTGCTGCTACCCCCCGCCCTGGTCAGCCGTCTAATCTCTTCTTGGCGAAGAGCTGCCCACATCTCTTCCCACCTTGTAAGAGTCACTCTGCCCAAAATGCTTTGGAAAAATGTCTCCCAATCCTCGGAGATTGCATTCAAGGCGGTCCTCACCATGAACTCCTGATTCGGCGTGGTCCCTATGGAAGTAAGTTGGTCTTGAATCTCCTGCAACCTGCTGAGGTATAGATCTATCTGCTCCCCCTTCTCCATCTGATACGACTGCAGCTGATTCTCCAGTAGCATATTTCTTTGCACGGAAGCGCCCTGATACAATGTCGTCAATGTATCCCACATCTCCTTTGTCGTGTTCTTCTCGGCAATATGTTGTACTACATGATCCTTGACCCCATCAAGGATTATGCGCTTTGTGTTGGCCATTGCATCCTCATACCTTTCATTATCAGTTGGGTCGACTGGGATAGCGACGGTTCTCAAGGCGAAGCCGTTGATGCGATGTCTATCAAGAACAAACAGGATCCTGGCCTTCCAGATGACAAAGTTGGAGGCCCCGTCCAACCTGTCCTGATCCCTCAGTCTATTCATTTCCATCTCCGCTCTTATTCTCGACTCCCTCTGAGTCTCAACTCCCTCCTGGAAGTTCCCTCCTAGACTCCCCCTAAGCCTCGATTTCTCTCCTGGAATTCCTCCTGCCAACTGTCGAACTGCTCCTCTCCGATCCTCTATGCACCTGCAACACAGATTTGGATTTATTGGCTAGAAATCCCTCAAGGCAGCAACTCCTACCTTGGTTTTGTTCCATTAGGTATTTTTCTACTTTTGACAGCAACAGCATCCCACCAGCTTTCGAATCCACAATTTGCCCATAGCTCCCTAGGCCCCAACAGGTGAAGAAATTGAGCCTCTTAGCTTTGCACAATCCCGACAAGGATGAATCGCTCCTCTGGCCAACTCGGTCAAGCCTACCTGACTGAGTAGGATGGTGTGACTTTTCGTGAGCCTCTTCTGCCTCTCTCTGCCTCTGCACTGGCCCTCTATCTAGCTCAAAATGATGACGCAGGGCCTCTGCTCAGGAACAACTCTGTTTCTCGGGACAGCTGTTTCTGCTGCAAATTTTATAATTTCGCTGGTGCCTTCAGCTCTCCTGTGATCTACAACGTTCCAATACCATGTTGAAAATTCTAAGTCTAACCCATTAGAAATTCTTTCTGCATTATCTGGTTTACTTCACCTACTTGTTTATTTCTTTACAAGTTATTTAACCATATAAATAATGAAAATAACACAAATGCAGTCTCAACTCATCTATAGATCATCAACTGAAAATAACAGACAAACACACAAGGGACACCATTATTTTTGGACAATCATCCCCGGAAAAACCCAACTTGGGAAAACTGATGCAGTAGTTTTGAGGGTTTTATTATTAAGCAACTTTCTTGAGTACAACTAGGGTGCCAAATTGGCTTACCCAACGGAGATATCTATCTGACAGTAATACCTCTCTTCGGAAGCAAGTATTCAGCAAGTCTACTCCGCGAAAATCTCTCCAACGCTTCTTTGAGGCTCTGCATCAACCCTCTTGGCCTTTGCATCACTCTGAAGCCCCCTGCGTCAGCCTTCTGCTGCTCTGCGCTAGTTCTTTGGCCTTTTGCATCACCCACGCAGGGCCTACTAGCCTCTGCGCAGTCACTCTGGCCCTCTGTGTGGCTCCTGCTAGCGCTGCGTAGCCTCCTCTGCCTTTGCGTTGGTTCTTCGTTACTATCTCTGCCTCTCTGCTATGCACTCACTGCCCCTCGGTACAACTCATTTCACTTGTTCGAATTTTCTCAGCAAACCCCACTCCAGAAAATCGAACTAATTGATCAATCTCGATGTATCTCAAACTGACCCTCAAGCCTTCTCTTATACTTTTCCTGTTGAGTCTTCAACGGCCGAGATTAAATCTCTAATCAACGACTGAGATTAGATTTGGCTTGATCCATGTCATTTAGAACATTCTCACCTAGTTTTATATTAATACCCATAAATATTTTAATTTTCCTAAGTTTAGACTTAGGAACTCCATTAAAAATATTAATTATTTTAATATCTCTCTAACTGGGTGGAATTTCCCCAAACCATTTCTGGGTCTTGGAGATCTCTCGTGCTTTAGCCTCCACCAATTTTCATGGCTAGAGCACATCCGATGCTACCCAAAATCAACAACTCTCTCTCATCATACTCCCGTGATCTCTGATAGGTCCTCTCCTCCTCGAACTTCACATTCCTCCTAATCACCACTCTCTGTTTAGAAGGAATGAAGATCCGATAGGCCTTCGAAGTCTCGCTGTAACCCATAAAGATACCCTTCTCTGCCATGGGTTCCAGCTTCATCCTCTGCTCCTTGGGGATATAAGAATATGTGAGACATCCAAAGATACGAAGATGTGCCACATGAGGCTTCTCTCCAGTGAAATCCTCCTCGGGAGTCATATTCCCCAATACTCCGTGAGGACTCCTGTTCTGAATATAAACAATAGTATTGTAGGCCTCAACCCACAAAAACAAAGGCAACCCCTGATCATGAATCATCGCTCTAGCAACCCCAACAATAGCTCTGTTCTTCCTTTCAGATACCCCATTCTGCTGGGGGTTGTAAGGAACCGTGAACTCTCTCCTAATGCCCTCTTGTGCACAGAAGTCAAAAAACCCACCATCAATGTACTCACCACCATTGTGTGACCGCAAGACTCGAATCTTCCTACCTGTCTGCTTTTCCACAAGAGCTTTGAAATCTTTAAAGCGATTGAAGACCTCACCCTTGGTCTTCAAGAAATATATCCAAGTCCTCCTAGAGTAGTCATCAATGAATATAACATAATATTCATAACCACCCAAAGACACATGAGACATACAACCACTAACATCATAATGAATCAAGTCTAGTATACCTGTAGATCTGACGTCGCTTGTTGGGAATGGTAATTTGGTGTACTTGCCCAAAGCACACCCTCTGTAGACCTCATAATGCTTGACATTGAAATCAGGGACTCCAATAGTGATCTCCCTTAGTACTCTCAAAGCTCCATGATGCATATGCGCCATCCTCTGGTGCTATAACTCACACAAGTCTCTACCGCTGGTGGTGCTAGTGTGAGTGCTACCAGATGTGCTACTCACCAATTCTCATGCCGACTGAAAACTGAACCTGTATAGTTTCCCAGAGAGGACTCCAATCACTTTGGCTGAAGTGATGGAAGCTCCCATGGGATGCATCAATACATGCCTTCTTGAGAAAGTGATGTCAAACCCCTTCTCCTCCATAGCAGACACTGAAATCAAGTTCTTCTTCATCCCTGGAACATACAAAACATCCATGACCTTCAAAGGAGGCAAAGACTTCCTCTCAAAGGTCACCATCCCCACACCAACATCTCGCACAGTGCGGTCATCTCCTAGTACAATCTCAATATCAAGTGCCCTCTTTGCAAGCTCTAAAAAGAACTCCCGTGCACCTGTCATATGGCGGGAAGCCCCGTTGTCTATGTACCACACATTGGATGATTTACTCCTACTAGATGTAGAAGTAATAAATGCAAAGTTTTGGTCAAACTGTGAAGCAAACTGCTCCACCTCTACTGAAGCTGCAGTACCCTTCTTCCCCTTGTTATTCCTCTTAGGACACATAGCAGCATAGTGTCCCACCTTCTGACATGCCCAACATTTGACTTTAGACATATTCGTATCTTTCTTCTTCTTCTTCTCCTTTCCCTTAACCCCCTCTGATGAGGCCCCTTTCTTGGCCTTCCCTTTGTTCCTCCCCCTGGCTGTCAAGGCTACATCCTCCTCATCTGCTATCTTCACCCCACCACTATTAGTCTTCCGTATCTCATCCTGCACACAATCATCCCAGAATCTATCCCAATTGGGAAGATCATCCCAATAGGTAACAACATCTCCAAAGACCTCCCAAGACATAGGAAGTCTTGCTACAGTGATCCTGACTAACTGTGTGGGTGCAACTACGTTACCAATAGTAGTCAAATCATCACGTACCTGTTTGACCCCCCAAGATAATGAACTACACTATCAACCTTTGTCATCCTGATGTTGCTCAATTGTTCTTTGAGTACCATCTTCATGCTCTCATTGGTACTCTGATAGAGAATGGTTAGAGCTGCCCACATCCGATATACATATGTGTTTCCTCTCACCTGAGGAACCACATGATCCTTCTGACTGTCCATCAAAATATTTTTTGCCTTTGCATTATTTTTTGTGAATTCAACAAGTTCATCTGCAACAGTAAGAGGTACAACCACTTGCCGCACTATGCCCCAAACTGCTACCTCCTTAAACAATGTCTAAATTTTGTCCTTCCAAACAGTATAGTTGGATATCCCATCTAGTTTTTCCTCTATCCTTAAGAACATGGGCATGACTATAGTCCAAAATTTACAAATCCAAGAAAATGGAGAAATGAACTTTCCAGCACACCTTGTTGTCCTAAAAGTTCAGTCTGTGTGAAATTTCACCTTGCTGTCCCAAAATATCAGTTTGCTGTCAAAAACTTCAGTTTTTGTCCAAAGCACTGTTTGCTGTCCCAAACCACTGTCTGTTGTTCAAACTACAGTTTTTAGCCTGTAGCTCTGCTACCATGTTGAAATTTGCTGACTAAATAAAAGTTTTCTGCAATCCCAACCCGGTTTTAATTTCACCTTATCACTCCCATTCAATTAAATGCCCTTTCCCGTAAACATACATTCAACATATAGAATTCTGGAGATGAAATTTTCAGATTAAAACACATGGGACTGTCAACACATGCTGAAAATAAATATGGACATAACTAGACCAACAACACACATAAAAATACACAGATTTTTGGTCAATTTAGACCCAGGCAAAACCCCTTCAATCTTCTTCGAGGAAAACCTGTTAGAGAGCTCTTCAAATTTATTTATCTTTCAAGTTCAGGAAAAATACATTTGCAGACAAAACAAAACAACAAAATACAACTTATCTCTTTAGCGCAAAAATCCTTGAAAACCTTGCCCACTTTGCCTCGATTTCCATGCCCACTTGAAGTTGAAAATATGTACTATACAGATATCACTGTACAGAGTGTACTATACAGACTGTACGGATTTCCATACCGCTGTACAAATTGTACGGATTTTTTTTCATTTTTTTCAAAAACTTCTCTCGAACGACGTGTAGCTCACAACATTCAATGATGTTCATACTGTACCTTCTGTTGTCTTCTATGCCCTTTGATTTCCATGCCCAAATTTGCCCAGAAATCACTCCTTTCGCTGGTTGTAACAAATTTCTCCTTCAGAACTTTTCTCTGCTCTCAACCTCCTTTCTCCAATCTGCTCATGAAAAATGAATGCAATCTCTCTTTTCTTTTGCCCCTTTGGTTTTCCTAAATGACTTTTGGGCAACCCTAGGATCTAATGGCTCAGATTCATTTAGATCAAGGGATAAGAATAAATGTCCATTTAATTCTCACTTTCTATTTTTTAACTCACCCATTAAATAAAGTACTGACATTGTACTTTGTCTAAAGTCACTTTTCACTTTATAATTTAACATTGACTTTATAAAGTCACACTTAGGAAAAGAATTATTTTGGACACTTTTCCCTAGGTAGAGACTAACCCATGGAAAACCACTTGTCCAAGGTACATTAAAAATCAACACCTTTCCAGCGAGCTACAGGCAGGGCGTACTTTCTAGTGTGAGGAGGAGGACGTGGTGCTTGGAGGCCGAATTTTGGGGGTCAAAACTAGGCCAAACCCTTTCTAGGTTTTGGTTAAGGGACCGGGAGCTAAAGTTGCAACATTTTTTGAGCACGGGACGTGGAGTTTCCCACACATCCTTTCCAGTAGGTAGTGTAGTTTCTGGGCAGCACAGAACATCTTTGGAGTAGCAGTTGTGCAACCATTGGGCTGTTGTTTACTCACTTGGGTTTTGTCACGCTTGTCCATTGAGGCAAGCCCAGGTGCACCATTCCAACACTATTGTACTTGCTCCAAGAAGAATTAATAATATGGCTCAGATGGTTCTTATTTGTAGTGTTTTTATGGGTGTTTGCTGATTGTTTCTCATTTTCTGGTGTTGGATTTGTTTATTGCTTTGTATATCATTATTCATCCTAGTTAGGAACATTACAGTGGTATCAAAGCCTAGATCTTGGCTCAACCGTGGGGGAATTTTCTTATGAGTGAGGAGGATAGACAGAATATTATGTATAGGAGGTAGAGGTACTGGAGCAGAGAAAGGGAACTGGAGATCACTCTCGACACAGAGGACAGGGGGAAGGCAGTGGTAGCAGAAAGCATGGGAGAGCCCAAGAGTAGGGAGGAGATGGCCTTTGATAGTCTCTTGAAGGCTCTGAGTGATTTAGCGAAGGGGCAGAAGGAGATGCTAGAGGAGATCAAAATGCAAAATCAAGAGAGAAGCACTCATCGAGAGTTTCTATTTGGAGAGACTTCGGGGGCCTCTCAACAATTCGACCATCCTTCACCCACTGTGCAGCCTCCATCAGCGAGTGGGCCAACTCGAGCCACACTACCCTCCTTCGTGCCTTTGGCGCAGAATGAACCAGCAGGGGTCGAAGATCCTTCACCTATGGGAGAGCACTTCAGGGAGTGGCAGTCCATGGGAGCAGACTTCAGGGAGGCACTCTCTTTCAAAGATTTTTGCAAGCTCAAGCAGAATGAGAAGGGCAAGAACTATGGAGGACAGGGCACGTAGAGCTATGAGTTATAGTGTACTATTGGGAGGATATACTTCCCCACAAATGATGGCACTACCAAGTGCACAACTTGGGCTTGGGTAGAGAAGATGGACACTTATTTCTAGCGCAATCGGATGACGGAGATGGAAGCCATCAAGATGGCCACGCTGCACTTGGAAGGGGAAGCCCACGATTGGTGGTTTCATGGCTTGGTTACCTTGGGGCATGCCAATGTGACTTCCTATGAGGATTTCAACAGGAGGGTGGTAGAGCGATTTGATCAGAGGGATCCAGAGGCTCACTTCAGGGAGCTAACCCAACTCAGACAAACGGGTAACCCAAAGCAGTACATATCAAAGTTTCTGAGAGTCTCAGTGATGATGCTGGACCTATCAGATGCTAGGAGGGTGTACACCTTTATAGAGGGCCTGCTCGAGCCACTGCATGGACTGGTAAAGTCACGCAGACCCTCTATGTTGCAGGAAGCCGTGACATGTGCTAGAGATTTGCAGGGGGTCATTCCCAAGACACGAGCACCTTTCCCTGCACGCACTCCCTACCCTCAGAAGGGAAGTGATACTAGGCCACCACCACAGAGAGCAACCTAGGGACGTGGGCAACTGGATGATGAGACCAGGAGGGACCTCAGGAGGAGGAAGCTGTGTTTTACCTGTCGGAAGCCCTGGGCACCAGGCCATTGGTGGACAGTAGGCAAAGCCCACTATCTCGAGGTCTTCACAGCTACCAATCAGGAGGATGATGTGGAGCTGGAGTGTGGTGTGGGAGATGGTGAGAGTCTCGCAGAGAGGGGACCACCACCTCCACAGGGGGGAACATCTTTTGCTCCATTCGGGGGAGTCCTTGCTTCTTTATGCGGGGTCCCCAAATTTCTGACGTTGAGGATTAGAGGCACTGTACTAGGGGAAACGTGTCTCAGTCCTAGTTGACAGTGGGTCTACCCACAACTTCATTGATGCCCAGATGATTCAGAGGAGGGGCATCACCACAACAGAGTTTGAGGGTTTTTCCATTCTGGTGTCGGGTGACCGAACTATGCAGTGTACTCGGTATGTTCCCTCTCTGAAAGTGACCATGGGGAATTACTCGATGACAGACCACTTCTTCGTGGTAGACGTGCCAGACACCAATGTAGTGTGGGTGTCCAGTGGTTGTACTCCCTTGGTTGGGTTACCACCGATTGGAGGAAGCTGGAGATGGAGTTCACCGGGCCAGATGGCAAGCAGGTGGTCCTCAGAGGCATGCATTCATACCCACCACAGATAGTCTCAGCACATAGGATGGAGGCAGATTTGCGGCATGGAGACATAGCGTGGGTAGTAGAGCTAAGGATCTCAGAGGCTGGGGGACAAGCCCAGTCACCATCCCCGGATATACAGGCACTATTAGATAGATACTCAGTGGTATTTGGGGACATTCCACTAGGGCAACCACCAGACAAGAGATTTGAGCACACCATCGAGTTGGAGCCAGGTGTGCAGGTATTGATTACCACCCGTTATAGGCACCCCAAGGCTTATAAGGACAAGATTGAGCATGCCATCAAAGAGTTGTGGCGTTGGGCCACATCAGGCCGAGTTCCAGTCCCTTTGCTTCTTCAGTGATGTTGGTGAAGAAGGATGGAACCTTGCGCATGTGCATCGAATCGGGTGCTCAACAGGAAGACATTGAAGAACCTTTCCTCATACCCCACATCGATGAGTTGATGGATGAGCTTAGAGGAGACAAGTATTTCTCTAAGATAGATCTGCGTTCAGGGTACCATCAAATTAGAGTGAGGGATCAAGACATCCCCAAGACGACCTTTCGATGTCATTATGGGCACTTTGAGTTTTTGGTCATGCCCTTTGGCTTGACCAATGCACCAACCACCTTCCAGTCATGTATGAACCATGTATTCCGGAGGCAGTTGAGGAGGTTTGTATTGGTGTTCTTCGATGACATATTGATATACAACAAGACTTGGGAGGAGCACCTCCAACATCTGGAGGAGGTACTGCGTATTTTGAAGGAACAACAGTTTTATGCCAAACTATCCAAATGTGAGTTTGGCCTGACTGAGATGCTCTACTTGGGGCACATTATTGGCGCAGATGGAGTGAAGGTGCATGAGGAGAAAATACGAGCTATTCGAGACTGGTCGGTACCCAGAGATGTGACAACACTGAGGGGATTCTTGGGCATCTGCACTTATTACCGGAAGTTTGTCAAGGGGTTTTCACAGTTAGCAACTCCCCTCACGGATTTGACCAAGAAGGGGGCTTTCGCATGGACAGATGGAGCACAATCAACTTTTGATCGCCTCAAGGAGGTGATGAGTAGTTGTCCAGTGTTGGCACTTCTGGACTTCTCCCAGCCCTTCACCGTGGAGTGTGATGCATCAAGAGAGGGGATTGGGGCAGTATTGTCCTAGGATGGTCACCCCATCGCTTTCGAGAGTCGGAAGCTCCTACCCCATGAGAAGTCATATTCTATATATGACAAAGAGATGTTGGCCATTATGCATGCCTTGGCCAAATTTCGACAGTATTTGGTGGGTAACCGATTCAGGGTGAAGACCGATCACAACAGTCTTCGCCACTTCATGGGGCAGCAAGGCCTCAATGATAGACAACAAAGATGGGTCAGCAAGGTGCAGGCCTATGATTTCGACATATAGTATGTTCGGGGGAAGCAGAATGTTGTGGTCGATGCCCTGTCTAAGAGACCCGTAGGCCTCTCGCTCATGAGCATTTGCTATGATTGGAAGGCCCAAATGCTGGTAGAGTATTCCAAAGACAGGCGGGCATGCAATATCTTGGAGGGGGCACACACATACGAGCACTACTAGGTGATGGACGAGGCCATCTACAACAAGGGGCACATATTTTTGGTACCCAACTCACAGTGGAGGGAGAGAGTACTCGAGGTAGCACATGACTCGCTATTGTCAGGGCATCAAGGGTTCAGAAAAACATATATGGCAGTCAGGGAGTATTCACATGGAAGGGCCTCAAGGGGGATGTGTTGAGGCACGTATAGGAGTGCGAGGCATGCCAGAGGAACAAAGGAGAGTCCATCCACCTAGCCGGATTATTGCAGCCGCTCCCCATTCCTGAGGGGAAGTGGGAGAGTATCTCCATGGACTTCATCATTGGGCTCCCCATAGTGCAAGGCAAGGATTTCATCTATGTGGTAGTTGACTAGTTGACCATGTATGCCCATTTCTTCGCTATCCTGACCCGGTATTCAGCCTCACAGGTTGCAGAGTTGTTCTTCACAGAGGTCTTCCGTTTGCATGGGCTTCCGAAGAACATAGTGAGTGACCGAGATAGCAGGTTTATGGGAGGGTTCTGGCAGGAGCTCTTCAGATTGGTGGGTACTGAGCTCACCCCAAGCACAAGCTATCACCCACAAACAGATGGCCAGACTGAGTAGGTTAATTAGTGGTTTAAGGGGTATCTCGGAACTATGTGACCGAGCAACAGAGGGCCTGGATTTGATGGCTGCACTTAGGTGAATATTGCTACAACATCACCCATCACATGTCTATTAGTATGATCCCTTTCCATGCCTTGTATGGTTATGATGCATTGTCTTTTGCTGACATTGTTTTCGGAGACAACCGAGCCTCAAAGGCCAAAGATTGGATCCTGGAGAGCCAAGACATTCTCAAGGCTCTCAAGGACAACTTAGTGACAACACAAAATCAGCAGAAGATGTACGCTGACAAGCACCGGACTGAGAGACATTTTGAGGAGGGGGACTTGGTGTATCTTTAGCTACAACCATATAGACATTCTACCTTGAAGCAAAATGGGCGTGAGAAGCTACAACCGCGTCTCTATGGGCCATACAAGGTGGTTAGGAGAGTTGGAGAGGTGGCCTACGAGTTGGAGCTTCCGCAGGGGAGTAGGATTCACAACATCTTCCATATCTCGTGCCTCAAGAAGGTGTTGGGACAATAGGTGACAACAACTATAGAGTTGCCCCCACTGGATGACGAGGGACATCTGGTTTTGGAGCCGGAGGCCATCCTGGAGACTCGGGAGAGGAAGCTAAGGAGCAGAACCATCAGGCAATTTTTGGTGCGATGGAAGAATCTTCTAGATGAGGATGCCACATGGGAGGGTGAACACATTTTGGAGCATCTAGCGCTGAAGTTGCTTGAGGGCAAGCAACATTTGGGAGGGGAGGACTGTAATGTCCCTTCCCAAAAACATTTGTAATAGGTTTTAGTCTCCCACAATTTTGAATAATTTTTGGTGAATGTGGAACCCATACATTTTTGACTTAGGGACTTAGGAGAAAAGAGGCTGAATTATATCACTAGTGGAAGGTGGGGACCACCCACGTGGGGAAAAATGCACTTGGGCAATTCGAACTGCCTTGGAGGGGAAATTGAATGGCGAAGGAAGGCCCACAAAGTTATAAGGAGGAGGAACTCCCCAACTCAAGCCATCATTTGCCTATCGAACACATTTGTGTTGCTCGAGCTGCTTAGCCGAGTTACCAGCTATTTAGCATCGAGTTTTCCAGGCGGGAGACTCAACCTTTCTTTGGGGGACTTCGAGTGCCACCTTAGGAAGGCAATTCGTACTACCTTGGAGGAGAGCTGATGGAGTTTCACAGTGACATCACTTAGCCTTTGTCTCAGTTATTGCATGTTTTTGGAGGACGCGGGAGGGGAACACGCAGGTGTTGTTTGGGGGTTCATCCAGGAAACAATTGCCAAGAGAGTTTGGGCATTGGAGCTACAATGGAGGATCCTTTTGGTAGAGTTTTGGAGCAGGAGATCGTTGCATTGGAGCAATTCGATTTGCCGGAATTGGAGGAAGGAGTTGTAGTGCTGGAGTTTGCTAGGAGAAGTAAGGAAAACCTCAGAGGGGAGCATCTCAGCATTTGCGGGTGATTTGGAGGACCTTTCCAGCCAGCTACAAGCAGGCCGTACTTTTCGGTGTGAGGAGGAGGACGTGGTGCTTGGAGGCCGAATTGTTGAAGTTTCTAAGTTTACTTGGTTAGAAACCCTTCATGCACTTTTTCTGATTTATTCCTACATACTTGTTATTTTTTCCTTTAACAAGTTATTTACAAAGTAAATAATGAAAATAAACACCAGTGCATGCTTAACATATTACAAATCAGCAACTAAAAGAAGCAAGAACAAACACACCACATGACACCATTATTTTTGGACCAATGTCCCCGGAAAAACCCAATGTGGGAAAATGGGTGCAGCTATATGAGGGTTTTCTTATTAAGCAATATTAGAGTACAATCTAGGTGCCGAAACTAGCCTACCCAACAGAGAATTTCCTTAGCAACTATACCTCACTGTTTGAGAGAAATCTCCTCGCTGAAACCTCGAAAAATCCTTCCGGCTACTCTTCAGCACAACACTGTTCCTGCAACGCCAGCGTCTGCCCAATCTGGATTGTGTCAGCCCCTCTCTGTCTCACGCTGGCCTTGCGTCGGCCTTTCTTGGCCTACGTCAGCCTTCTGGGCCTCTGTGTCAGACACGATGGCCTCTCTGGTGCTCTACGCAGCACTTGGCTGCCTCTGCGTGGCCTTGCGTGAGCCCTTACTGACTCTGCACCACTCTCCTTGGCTGCTGCGCTGCTTTCCCAACACAATCTCTACTCTGTTTCTCTGTACTCAATGCTCCTCAATTGCTCTCCCGATCACTGATTCTATCTCTCTTATCAAACCTCGCTCTAGAGAATAGAATGACTGATCACTTTGGTGTACTCTCCAAGTGACCCTCAAGCATCTTATACTTTTCCTATTGACATCTCAATGGGCAAGGTTAAGTCCCTAATCAACGGCTAAGATTAGATCTTGCTTGATCCATGTCTTTTGGACCATTCTAATACAGATTCATATTAATACACATTAATATTTTATTTTCCCTAAGTTTAGATTTAGGGACTCCATTAAAAATATTAATTATTTTAATATCTCCTAATCTGTTTAGAATATGCCCAAACCCTTTCTGGGTATTGGAGATCTCATGTGCCCCAACCTCTCCACCAAATTTCGTTGCTAGAACATATTCGATGCTACCCCAAATCAACACTCCCTCTTAGCGAGGACTGTGCTTTAGCAATACTCTTCACTGAGTATTACTCTGATCATCTGGCATCGGTACCTGTGCTAATGCTAGGCCTTCCTACCCAACATCCTCTGCACTGCTGCCTCCTCTACTATTGCCCATGGTTCTGCCACTGCCACTGCTGCATCTGTACGACAACTCCCTCTACATCCGTGCTACTGTTGGTCCTTTGTCCCAGCACTACATCCGCACTGCACTTCCTCATCATGCTACATCGTGCTGCCCACTGCTGCACTGCAACTCATTTACTGAGAAGTAAGTAACTGATCTCCCAACTAACCTCCCTGTTGGGCTAGAGACACCCACTGGTGCTGAAGTTCCCTCTGCCGCTGACAAGTGCTCCCTCTCTGACCTCTGCGTTGCTGCAACAACTCCCTGTATCTCGCACCATTGCACACCTCTCTATGCCTTCCTGCACTGGTGCAACATTCTTGTGCCTCTCACACTACTGCAGCTTGCTAGCCTCGCGCTGTCTCGGGACTCCTGCACTGTAGCTCTCTCTGCTGCTCCATCCGCATTCGTCTCTACCCACCCAGCCAGTCTTACTGCTCCTCGTCGGGGCTCCCGTAGCAAGGTATAATCCAAGAGGCTGGGTACCTCAAGGATCCTGCCTCTCATCGCCTATAGTCCATTTGACTATAGCTCGATGTCTCCCCACTTCCGCTCAAGTGGTGCGTGTGCACTCATGGCACAGTCATCGTCTGTCAAAACTTCCTTCTTTGACCGTGTTGGCACTGCCTTAGTCTCAGAAGACTCTCCCTTACTCTTCTTCCTTGGACACTAGGTCGCATAGTGACCTACTTCCCCACAGTGGAAGCACTTGATCTTGGAGAGATCTTTCTTCTTCCGCTTTTCCTGCTTTCCCTCAGATGCTAGGGCCACATCCTCCTCCTCCTGCTTGACTTTGATCCCCTTGCTGCTGCTACCCGTCATTGACTGCTGTCTGATCTCTTCCTGGCGAAGAGCTGCCCACATCTCGTCCCAAGGTGGAAGTGTCCCTCTGCCCAGTATACTCTTGACAAATACTTCCCATTCTTCTGAGACAACATTTAGAGCTATCCTCACGAGCAGCGGTTGATTTGGTGTCACTTCTATAGCAGTCAACTGATCTCGGATCTCATTCAGTCCTCCGAGGAAGATGTCAATCGGTTCTCCCTTCTTCATTTGATACGACCTTAACTGATTCTCAAGTAGCATTCTTCTTTGCACAAAAGTATGCTGGTACAATTTCTTGAGGGCCTCCCACATCTCATATGTCGTTTCCTTCTCGGAAATGTGTGGAACTACATGGTCCTTGACCTCGTCAAGGATGATGCACTTGGCCCTCGCCATTGCCTCGTACTTGTCGTTATCATTGGGGTCGACTGGGATAGCTATAACCTTCAAGGCGAAGTTCTTGACACGATTCCTGTCAAGCACTGATAAGATTCTGGCCTTCCAGACTGCGAAGTTCGATGCTCCATCCAGTCTATCGTGGTCTCTTACCCTGTGTAGTGCCATGACGCTCCTCCACTTCCCTCTTGGAAGTTCTTTGTTCGACTCCTCTGAGTCTCTACTTTCCGTCTGGAAGTTCTCTTTTGGACTCCCTTTGAGTCCTGATTTCCCTCTTGGAAATCCTTCTGCCACTTGTCGAGATGCCCCCTACTCTGATCGTCTTGTGCAACTGTACTGCTGATCTGGGTTCCTCTGCTAGAAACCCTCGGCAACAACTCCTCTAGCCCTGCTCTGTCAAGTACTGTTCTGACTACAACACCTCACCAGCTCCACTCTGCAATATTCCTGCAGCCTTCTAGACCCCAGCAATTGCCTCTCTGTGAATTGCGTCAGCCCCTCTCTACCTCACGTTGGCTCTGCGTCTCCTCGGATGGGTCTGTATCAACCCTGGGATGCCCTATGCTAGCCCTCTGGCCCTTTACGTCAGCAACGCTGGCCTCTCTAAGGCTCTGCGCAGTTCCCGGCTTCTTCTGCTTGGCTCTGGCTAGCTCTGCGTCACACTTCTTTTGGCTTCTATGCTGCTAGAAACAACTTCTGTCACCCCGAGACAACTGTTTTGTGCTGCTATTGCTTCGTTCGACTGATGTCTTTTAGTCCTCCTGTGATCTGCAATCACGTTCTGATACCATGTTGAAGTTTCTAAGTTTACTTAGTTAGAAACCCTTCATGCACTTTTTCTGATTTATTCCTACCTACTTATTATTTTTTCCTTTAACAAGTTATTTACAAAGTAAATACTGAAAATAAACACCAGTGCATGTTCAACATATTACAGATCAACAACTAAAAGAAACAAGAATAAACACACCACATGACACCATTATTTTTGGACCAATGTCCCTGGAAAAACCCAATGTGGGAAAATCGGTGCAGCTATGCGAGGGTTTTCTTATTAAGCAATATCAGAGTACAATTTGGGTGCCGAAACTGTCCTACCCAACAGAGAATTTCCTTAGCAACTATACCTCACAGTTTGAAAGAAATCTCCTGGCTGAAACCCTGGAAAATCCTTCCGACAGCTCTTTAGCACAAAATTGCTCCTGCAACCCTAGCGTCTGCCCAATCTGGACTGTGTTAGTCCTCTTTGTCTCACGCTGGCCCTACGTCAGCGTTTCTTGGCCTGCGTCAGCCCCAGGAGGCCTTGCCTCAGCTTCCTAGGCCTCTGTGTCAGACGCGCTGGCCTCTCCGGTGCTCTGTGCAACACTTGGTTGCCTCTGTGTGGCCTTGCGTGAGCCCTTGCTGGCTTTGCACCACTCTCCTTGGCTGCTGCCCTACTCTCCCGACACAATCTCTGCCTTCTCTATTTCTCTGTACTCAATGCCCCTCAGCTGCTCTCTTGATCACTGATTCTATCTCTCTTAGCAAACCCTGCTCTAGAGAATAGAATGATTGATCACTCTGGTGTACTCTCCAAGTGACCCTCAAGCCTCTTATACTTTTATTGTTGACGTCTCAATGGACGAGATTAAGTCCCTAATCAACGGTTAAGATTAGATCTGGCTTGATCCATGTCTTTTGGACCATTCTAACACAGATTCATATTAATACACATTAATATACTATTTTCCCTAAGTTTAGACTTAGGGACTCCATTAAAAATATTAATTATTTTAATATCTCTTGATCTGTTTAGAATCTGCCCAAACCCTTTTTAGGTATTGGAGATCTCATGTGCCCCAACCTCTCCACCAAAGTTCGTGGCTAGAACACATCTGATGCTAACCCAAATCAACACGAATTTTGGGGGTCAGAATGAGGCCAAACCCTTTCTGGGTTTTGATGGGTTTTGGTTGAGGGACCGAGAGCTAAAGTTGCAGTATTTTCTGAGCACAGGAGGTGGAGTTTCCCGCACATCCTTTCCAGCAGGCAGTGCAGTTTCTGGGCAACGCAGAACATCTTTGGAGCAATAGTTGTGCAACCATTGGGCTGTTGTTTACTCACTTGGGTTTTGTCACGCTTGTCCATTGAGGCAAGCCCAGGTGCACCATTCCAACACTGTTATACTTGCTCCAGGAAGAATTAATAATATGGCTTGGATGGTTCTTATTTGCAGTGTTTTTATGGGTGTTTGTTGATTGTTTCCCATTTTTTGGTGTTGGATTTGTTTATTGCTTTCTATATCATTGTTCATCCTAGTTAGGAACATTACACACGGTGTTCATCTTCCATTGATTTGTGGTATGTCCCAATGTTGCATTAATCGTTATTGGGATTAAATCGGCGCGGGGAAAAAATCGTAAAAATCAGGAAAAAATCGGTAAAAAATTTTAACATACAAAAATATTCATTTTTTTCAATTTTTGTAATATCTAAAGCATCTACAACATAAAATAAATACATTGACACATAAATATGATAAAAGCCCTATATATAAGATGTTTAATATCATTTCTAATGCTACATCACACATAACAGTGAATCATGTCCTGAATAGTAAGTCCTGACTCAGGACTCCCAACTCAACCTCAAAATATCAACAAAAAATATAATAATGTATCTCATATCATGAGTCATAATGTCATATACAATGAAAGAAACCAAATAACTAAAGTCTAACACTACTGATTTCCTTTGCCCCTCTAGATGTAGATGTCAGTGGAGTTGGCAGTGGACTCTGCTGTGCTCTAGAAGTTGAAAAACTAGGAGCTATAGGAGGTAGACCACGTCCTCTACTGGTGACAGGGGTAGCTTGGGTAGGTTGTGTCACCTCATCCTCCTCATAATTTATTTTATTTTATTTTTTTTTAAATTTGTAACGAAAAAAGTCGCGATGTTTTCCAAAAAATCACTGAAAAAAATTGTTGTATTTATCGAGCAATAATATCACTGGTTTTAAAAAGCCGTGATTTTACAATAAAATTGCGGTTAGTGCAACACTGGTATGTCCTAGTTATGTGCTTTCCTATATTGTGCTAAAAATTGTAACGAATTGTTATTTCATTTGTTGATGATAAGACCATTCTATTGGTAAAATTATATTTTATCTTAGGTGATCTAATTCACCATATGATCTAACGATTCTATTTGAGAAAAAAAATTATAGAGATTTGCAGATACACTAGTCCTTGGGCTCCAAGTTCACAGACTGTGGAGAAGAGTCGACTGTGTTTGGGCTCTAAGATTTCTATATGGTATTTTAATTTTGCAGAAGGGTTTTTGGCCAATATTCAAATTCTTCGAAAAATACATTCATCCACTGCTATTACTAAAAGAATATTTCTCAATTTTTTTATTTTTATTTTGCCACCATTGTATATTTGCAAATAAATTTGTAAATTATTTGTGAAATAATTTGTTAATTATTTCTAGCTTTTGTTTTGCAGCAATTGGGGTTTAAATATTTTTGGGGTTTATTTTTGTGTATATATTTGGGTTTTGGGTATTTTTTGATTCATTTGTGCAGCTGATTTTCAACTTGGATCAAAAGATCTTTTGGGTTTTGAGGCAGATATAGGCTTAGGAAGGCAAGATCTTACCGGCAAGCTAGATGTCCAGCTTGAAGAAGAGTCTATCCAACAATTTTGCAGTAAATTTGTGGAGAATTTATCATTTGTAGGGTTCCAGAAATTTTTGGGGCCTTAAGGCCTACCCGTCCAGCCCTTCCAGCCCTAGTTGTCTGCCTTTCTGCCCTCCTAGGGCCCTCGATCTCCCTTCGAGGGAGTCATCCAGCCTTTTAGAGGTCTCAACCCCCTGCTTTAACCCCTGCCGCAACCCTTTTAGGGCTTATCCCTCTAGCAGCAGCCCTTTAGGGCTTGGTCGCAGCCCCCAAGGGTCTCTTCCTCCTAGCGGCAACCCTATTTGGGCTATTAGTTTCTCTTAGAGGCCTTTTTAGCCCTAGCCGCAGGGCTTAGTGGCCTTGCAGCCCTAGCCATTAGCCCTTTTTGGCCTTTCCCTTCCTTCTTTGGTGTTTTGCAGTCATTTCAGCCAAGTGGTGGGGTTTTGCAGCAATTCTTCATCTAACTTTTTGTGGTTGCAGACATGGAACACCATTGAAAATTATTTGGCATTGATTTACAGTAAATTGCACCAAGAAGTTTGAGTTTATTTGGCTAACACTTGGATTTGCAACTTAACTACCCTTTTGGGCTATAGGGTTTCGAGGGCCAAAGTTGCCAAGCAAGACCTCAACCAGCCATTGGTGCCCTAATTGTAGACATAAGAGGGCTGATCCATTTATTTTCAGCTGACAAATTGTGTTGCAGGTCATTGGCCCAAGTTCCAAGTCAATTGGAGAGCAACTAGTCACCAAGCTAGGTCATTTGGCCTAAGGGTCTGCTCTCTTTCCCCACATTTTCCTCCTTGTTCTGTTCTTCAATTCTGAATCATTTTATTACAACAGTATATTCAATGCTAAAACACACTAAATTTAAGCCTAAATCCACTAATCAATCATCTAAGACATTGAAAAATAACCCTAAGTCACTAAAAATAAAATTTTAAAGTCATATTGATTGCATGGAAGTGGATTTAGTGAATTGTTTGATTAATTTTCATTTCTGATTTATATGCTACAACCATCTACATTTATCCTACAACAGTAATTTAAGTCCATAACAGTGGCATACTAGCTTATTGGCTGATCTAGACTTCTCTTTTGCACTATTGGTATCTATTTTCACCCTAAATAACATTGTGATCTCATTTCTATTGTCATTGTTGGATAAGTAGATACATTTCTCATTGATGAATTGGATATCTCTTGTGGATCTCATAATCAAGTTTAATCACAAGTGTGATATGATGATTTAATTGTGTATCCAATTGGCATATTGGTTATTCATTGACTATAATCTTGAAGTTGCTAATTGTATCAAAGTAGCATTGATCTTGTCTTTTAAGCAATTGTCTATGGATATTACTTGTGACATTTTTTGACATCATTAAGCTTAAGCACTTTCTCTTATGGTCGGGATTATCATTCATCTATTGTTTAAAGTACTTTATTGTCATAATCGAAGATCATTTGTGATTAAGTACTTGATTGATTAAGTGATCTCACCTTAAGAGCACTCACCCACCTCTTGCATTTGCATACTAGGATTAGTTCCTTGCATTAATTAATCTACTTCCAAGCATAAGCTTGGTCGACAGGGAGTAGGACCACCTTTCTCATCTAGCTTGAGGAGCCTAGCACCTCTTTAGTGGTTAACACAGTGACCATGCAGTCGTTAGAGGCATAGTCTCTGTAGCGTCGAAGACATTGGGTGGTTAGAACCTAAGGGGAGGTATCATTAACCAAGCCCTAACCTGCTTCCCCTTGGCTTCTCTCTCACAACCTATTCTAGAGACTAGCTTCAAAATAGTTAGGAGGAAGGATACATTTAGAGTAGGTATCTAACTAAAATAAACCAAGATTTCATATCTCACCTAGTTTGTAGGACTTGCATCTCATTTAGGATAGTGAAGCATCTCCAAGCATCAACTGTTCATCCGATCATTTGGTATATAATTGATGTAAAGAAAGTAATGGACTCCATAAGGCACTGGTCTCACATAATAATGGAATCTAATCTTTAAAAACTTGTTAAATCAAGCAATTGGCTAGGCCATTCAGTGGTGTCTTCTGGAGTTGTTGGTTTCCAACATGTCTTGCCTTCTCATATTCCATAGGGACCACCCCCCATAGCATGTTGTTTGGAGACAACTAAAATGGACAGGGTAGGGATCAAAGTGACAACCCCCGCCTTGAGTCGTCGCACCGTTCCTGTGCAGTTTGGGTGACAATAGGATTAACCAAATCCCTTGCAAAGGACATTATCATAATATATACCCTACAAAATAGGCATTTTGAGATTTATACAACTTGAGTGGGCCTAATAGTTAAGAGCATGTGTTTCCTCCTAAGAGGTCACGAGTTCAAAACCAGAGGGGGGTAGAGTATGTACGCCTTCGTAGACTTAGCAGTCCGCGAAGGTGGGTCTCTTGTCCCACAAACAAGGGGGCCTCATACACAAATTTGGTGTTTGGCTTGGCCGTGACCTTAAAATTAGATAATAATGATAATTTAGTCATGTTTACACTCTAGGATGATTGGTTCTTAATTGATATACATGCTTCTATCTCTTTGCTCCTAATTATGTTCAGGATGCTACCTACAAACGACAACGTGGTATATCAAAGATGTTGAAGCTCTGGAATCTGAATTCTCGAATTATGTTCAGGATGCTACCTACAAACTACAACCTGGTATATCAAAGATGTTGAAGCTCTGCAATCTGAATTCTCGAAATATCGGACTTTTGATTCATCAATTACATATTTATGTGCTTAATTGTCTATCTGACTTCTCATACTGTACTCCCTACATTCAAATCAAGAGGAGTACCATACCTTGGGAGTTCCCAAACTATTGTCATGGTCTACGTTTGGCTAGGCTCCACATAATCTGAAACTCTTATAATGATTTCAGAACTATCAAACAAATACGGGCTAAATCAAACTCTTCTAGATTAATGGAAGAAATAGTTTGTTGCAGATATCAAAAGAAATGCCAAATTCCATAATTTCATGGGTACATTTGGAAAGCATTTATAATAATTTGAAGCAATTCTTTAACAGGGAGTACATGTACATACATTAATTTAAAATTATTATGTTGGTAGTGAAAACACTTTAATGCAGAGCTGGGGTTGACTAGAGCTACATAGAGCACTAAACAGGAGAAGGGAAAGGAAGAGGAGACTGTGGAAGGGGAGGAAGAAAAGATATTAACTCCCAATGTAGAACATAAAAGTGGAGTAATAGACTCACTCTAGTATCTATATGCGAGATGAGTGACATTGGCTGCTTCACCCTCCATGTATTAGTTATCACATGGAGCATTACAACATTAGCAAATATATCATTAGTATGACATCCAAGATCAATCATCAAACTGAAATACGTTCTTGGTCACTTTTGATAGAAGTTTAACCTTCTGTTGCTGAAGGCCATTTGTGATCTATGCTCATAGAGCTGGAAAATACATAGGGGAGTGCCTGATTTTCACTAGAGCTTATTGAGAGGTACAAGAGGAATTTTTCAAGTTAAATTTCTTGTAAGATCAAAGATGCATTTCTCTCCCTTTCGCAGTTTTCTTATGTGATGTATCTTTGCTGTGGTCTTATGTAGAGGATGAACCTAAAGCAAGTATATAATTGTTCCTCTAATTTTGACATCCATAGTTGGCTATAAACCCCATCCATGTGGAAATACTGTAGCTAGGGAGTGCTTTATGATTAGGTGCTAGGAGAGCGTGCTCGGATTATAAAGAAGAACTTTGTCACATGTTCTGCATCAGATGATATATTCAATAGAGCTTGGGTGATCTAACATTGGTAGACAATGGGCATGATCATATAGGATAGTTGTTGCATTGCACTAATACTAACTGTGAGATACTATCTGAAAATTCCAATTACAATTAAATCTTTATTAATTGGTTTTGTACTATTTAGTTTATAACTTTATACCAATGTTCATGAAGTTTCTGGGATATGGGGATGCCAGAGCAGGGAAACACATCTAGGGACATGTGAGTCACAGGGGAACTGTTCAAAATCCTAAGAAATATAGATTTAAATATATGAAAAACATAAATGATACATTTAACTGTTAAGTGTTAACATATGAAAAAAAAATGACATTTCTGAAATCTTTAAAAGAATTTTCTTGACCTTTTTCAAAGGCTGATGGGCAATTTTTGGTGTGAGTGCTTAGCTGTCCCACAAAAAATGGGAATGTTCCCCTTTTTTATGAAACATTTCCCTTTGCAATTCCCTGCATTCCCTCGAAAAGGGTGTGTGGGGAAACCTTGCCCACGAAGTTTCTGTGTCCCTGGAGCATGCCCCCTGCCCTAGGGAGCATGCTCCCATGCTCCCATGTAACGATGCTTTATACCCATATTCTTCAAACAACTTTAGTGTTTGAGTTTTCATAATGTTACTTTGCAAACATAAGTTAAAATGTGTTTGCTTTTGCTGTATTATGTCTATTTGTTTTTCAAACCCATTGACTGCTTTTGGTCATTTCCGGGCATCAATTTTTTTTTTTTTCTGCTCTGGTATTTTCTGGTTTCAGACCTAACAAACTACGGTTTATGGCTTGCTTTTGACGATGGATTTACATTTAAATCTGCTCTTGTTTGCTACCATTGTTGTAACCAGTCAAATTCAATACAGTAGTATTACAGAAGAAACTATATTTGAAATAACCATCTTATTTTTGTATGTTCAAAAGCTTAATATGCGACAGTGTCAGGGTGGTCGATTTTTAAGTGGGTGTGTTTACCACTCTACTCCAGAGCACAACTTACAATACAACCTTTGTCAGCCAAATTTTTTTCTGTTCTTTTTTTGGACTATATTATGTTGATTGAATAATTTGACTAGCATCTTTATTTACCAGTCTCTGCCATAAATTTGCTATTATTCATGTGGTCGGAACAGTATGCCAAGAGACCATGTCTGAGATAGCCAGAGTCTTATGCATGTGTGTGGAACATGTTTGTGCAACAATTTAGAGATTAGGAATCTAAGTGGGTGTGATCATCGATATTGCCATTTGTGATCTTGTTGGAAATCCGTGGGCAAATTGGGATGCCTAAAGAAGATTTGTTTATCTGAAAGATTATTATTATTAGGTTCTAGTTTATAGTTTATAAGTTGTCACCCATGGCTCATTTTTCTAACAGGTGCCTATGCATGTATGATGCTGTTTTTGCCATGGATACTGAGATGGCCTCATTCCTAGTACTAAAATAAATGTTGTGCCTATTTATGTGGATGCTGCTTTCATGAAAGCAAGATGACCATATCTAGCTTGTCGTCGTTTAGGATCAACATCCTGAGCTTCCTTCATACCTGACTATCACAATCAACGTTCCTTGGGTTATTAGTGTATGCTGTAATAGTTCCATTCCTTTCAAGTATTTGTATGGATTTATCTTTTTCAGGTTTTCTTTTGGCTTACAGGTGTCTGTCCTAGTGATTCTAATATTCCCTCTAACAGAGTAATCATTGATGTGCAAATAAATGCTGGTTTTGATTATCATTGGAAGTTTTGACTCTCTTGCCTCTTCCAGCAAGTAATTTAACAGTTATCTCTCATTTACGTGATGTTCCACATCGATTTATTGTACTGTTTTTTTTCTCTAGTTGTCTTCTGATATGGTAGTCTAGGAGATTATCAATTGCTTTTCCTATCCTGTGGCAAAGCTTTTCCTTCTGGTTGTTTGTACATTGTTACCTTGATATGAAATTGGTTATTCCTTTCAATAAATAATACTTTTCTATTTTGCTTGTTAATTTTTGTTGATGTCATATGTTGATATTTCTGAGAAGTCTTTCATTTGGATTTCATCTTTTCAGGTTTCCGCAAGGTGCATGGATGTTCAAGAAACTGGAAGGACATGGAATGATCATGTTGATCATAGATCTCACAACCATAAGATGCCTGATGCTATGCCCAAGAGGATGCAAGGACAACATGGGGCGTATCATGATTTGGCTAAATTGGAGAAAGGTGTTCCCAATGGCTGTCCTTCTGAGGATGAACTGCAAATAGGTCACAACAACATTGAATGTTGGCCATATCATAAAGAAAAAATGCAGGATAGGGATTCAAGTAAACACCGGAAGGAGGTTATAAGCTTCAAAGGTGACCCAATTAATACAGAGAAACTGCCAAATGAAGAGCAGATTAAAGTGACAGAGATGGCACCAGCAATGGTGAGACATCATCTAAAAGAGGAGAATTGGGATACTAACTTCCAGAAAGCAGTTCCAAATGAGCTTTTAAATGCTACTGATAGTAAGGTGGTAAATATAGATCAAAGCTTAAATCGTCAACATCTTGAGGCAATTGCAAGACTGGCAAAACGTAGAGAGCGTTTTAAACAGCCAATAATTATTGAAAGGCCTGTCAACAAGAAGGCACAATATGAAGCAACAATACAAGAAGAAACGACTGAAATTAAACAGGAAAGACCTGCTCGAAAAAGAAAGTGGAGTGGCAGTTAGAATAGGTATCTTGCAGACTGTTGAGCATGGAATAGTCAAATTTTTGGTACTAAGTATACATGATATGCTGCTGTTGCCCTATGGAGGTCTTTCAAACAGGGCCAGGTCCAGATTAGCCAGATAACTTATTGAATTTTATGGATCTAGACTAACAGCTACTGCTCATATTGTGGGTATTATAGTCGATTTATGATGGGAAGCTGGTGTCTATTGAATATTCCTACAAATGCAAAGTATTTCTGGTGATTTTTCATTCAACAAGAATGACATTATCTCCAGCCCATTCAGAGTTACGTGGTTTTCATATGCCAGTTGGTGTTTTCAAAATTGCATGTTTGAGGCTCAAATATACAAGTGTGTGCCTTTAATGCCTATTGATTTCCATGAAACTTTGAACACGCCATTCAGTTCATTGGGGTTGTTTTACAGTCGATTACCAAGGTTTAATATCTATGTTTCCTATAGTGAATATGTACAATTCCTTGGGTGGCTCATTCTTTTACCTGCAAGGTTCAGTGGGAACCATGGTACCCAGATATTTGCAGTGTAACAATGACTGCTACAGTCAGAGGCACTTGCAAATACACTGCAATTTTTATATTTCTTATGGTTACTGTATATTGGAACATGCTGTCACTGCAGATGATCCAGAGCGCTCATATAAGGTAGAAATTAAGTGCACCAGTCATTACGTCATGAACTCTTATGTTAGATTTGATTGCCAAATTTATTCATGGCACCACTGATAACGAGTTAACAAGTCATATTGCATTTCCTAGAAAATATGGAGAAAGTCTACATTCTTTTAATTTAAAAGCTTTCTATATTTTATCTCTGCATGGTTTGAAGTGTGACTGCCACAGCAAAGATCAAACTTTATAACATACCTTTTATACACTCAAATTCTCACCTAATACTCTGCATGATCCCTGAAATATAAATGTTAATATTTATTAAATTTTATAAGCCATGATCTAATTTTTGCTGTGCTTTTGCAACTAGTGGTTCAGTATAACAATTTTCTTTTTAATTTTCTTCTACATTTTTTTTGTTGATTTTCATTTTGACATATTAAAAGGTGGAAGACTCTTTTGAAATACCCAAAAATATGAGAAGTTTTTCTTTCGGGGTTTCATGATGACTCTTCCATGGTAATGTGACGGAGCCTTTTTCCTGGAATTGAACAAAACATCATATCAGATACAGTATATAACTCTTTATGCTAGATAAATCAAGTGCAGCAGCCATTACATCGTGAATACTTATGTTAGATTTTGATTGCTCAATTTATTCGTGACACCACTGATAACGTGTTGACAAGTCATATTGCATTTCCTAGAAAAAATCAATATCTGAAAATCTACATACTTTTAATTTAAAAGCTTTCTGTATTTGATCTCTGCATGGTTTGGAAGTGTAGCTGCCACAGCAAAGATCAAACTTTATAACATACCTTTTATGTACTCAAACTCTCTCCTGATGCTCTACTTGACCCCTCAAATATAAAGGTTGATATTTATTCAATTTCATAAGACATGATCTAATTTCTGCTGTGCTTTGCAACTAGTGGTCCAGTATAAGATTAAAGATTTTCTCTCTAATTTTCTTCTACATTTTTTTCTGGTTAATTTTCATTTTGACCTATGAAGAGGTGGAAATCTCTTTTGATATACACAAAAGTTTGAGAAATTTCTCTTTTGGGGTTCCTTGATGATGCGCACTACATTTTGTAACTCTCACATGGTAATGTTGCGGAGCCTTTTTCCTGTACTTGAACAAAACATCATATTAGATACAGTAGAGATAATGGTCCTGCAGGGTAGCCTTTCCCTTTTCTAATTTGAACTTATTCCAAACTGTTTATGGTACAGAACACAAATTTGATATTTTCTATTTTCATTTATGAAATGCTATTGAGCATATGCAAATGCGTGCTAGGTTATTTCACAAGGAAAAGTTTCTATTTGATGCGCTCGTGTGAGCTTATAAATGACACTTGATAATTATGTCTATGATTTGGACTGTATTGCATTTATAAGAAAAGGAGATTGTTAAGAGGTGGTGATTATGGTGTCTCTGATGATGACATGTAGTGTCTCTGTCGCTTGTGGTGATGATGGAAAAGCTTTGATACTTGTTTGTAATTGCAAGTTGCACAATACTCATGTTTCAACCAATATGTGTAGAAAATACATTTTCCTTCATAAACACACCAATTTTTTTATTTGAGCATGTTTACTGGGATCTTTCTTATTCTATTTCAAAATATTTACCAAGGTTCTTGCTCTTCATAATTCCACTTTTATATGTAGATTTGTCATTGCATGTTGAGATTAGAATGATGTTATTTGGATTTGGGGATTGGCGAAGAGTTTTAGAAGAGATAGATGAGATGTTATGGACATAAAAGCAAATCCAGATGCCAAATATGATGTATCCAACTATTGTAGAGACGTTGTGAGAGGCCTTCCAAATTTCCAGGATTGGCGTCAGCGATAACACACCATTAACAAAAATACATTCACATGAACAAAAAGAGAAGTTAATGATTAGAAATATACATATTGTGACATGATTAGGCATGTGACATGACCAATGTTATCAGAACTGGATTGGTCATCGAACTGGTAGACCCCTCGGATCAGGAATTGGTTAGGACCAGACCAGAACTAGTAAAAAAAATGGGCCAAAAAACCGGTCAACATGTTGTTGCTCAGATTGTACAGGCATGGTGTGACAACGACTCAGGGCGAGGGCTGTCACTCTGATCCCACCCACTCCCTTCTAGCTTTCTCCCAACAACAGGCTATGGGGGGGGGTAGTCCCTATGGAAATGTGAATATGAAAGACAAATTGGCAACCAACAAGTCCAGGAGACACGATTGAATGGCCTAGCTACTTGGTTAATTTTAGCAAGACTTAACGATTAGATTAGATTTGAATATGATACTAGTGCCTTATGGAGTCAATTTCTTGTTTATTACCAATTAGATGTCAAGTAACTGGATGAACAATCATTGCTTAGATGCTTAACCATCCTAGATGAAGTGCAATTCCTAAAAACTAGGTGAAATGAAAAACCTTAGTTGATTTTAAGTTAGATTCCTATTTTAAATGTAACCTTCTTCTTAACTGTTATGGAACTAGTCGCTAGAGTAGGTTGTGGGATGGAAGCCAACGGAAGCAAGCAAAAACTTGATTAACGATACCTTCCCCTGTGTTCCAACCACCTGATACCTCCGACGATGCAGAGACTATGGCTTTGACGACTACAAGGTTACTGTATTAACCAATGTTGCATTAATCGTTATCGGGATAATTTCGGCACGAGGAAAAAATCGGAATTATCGGGAAATAATCGGGAAAAAATCGCTTGGTACAAAAATATTCATTTTTTTTTTCAATTTTTGTAATATTTAAACCATCTACAACATAAAATAAATACATTGACACATAAATATGATAAAAGAACTAATATATAAGATGTTTAAGTGCTAAAATCACACATAACATTGAATCATGTCTTGAATATTAAGTCCTGACTCCTGAGTCCCAACTCAGCCTCAAAATATCAACAAAAAATATAATAATGTATCTCATCATGTCATAATGTCATATACAATAAAATGAAGAAAATAACTAAAGTCTAATCCTATTGATTTCCTTTGCCCCTCTTGCGAGAAAATGGCACGGCTTTCCCTTTCCCTCTAGATGTAGATGCTGGTGCTGGTGGAGTTGGCAGTGGAGTCTGATGTACTCTAAAAGCTGAAGAACTAGAAGTAGGAGCTATAGGAGGTAGACCACGTCCTCCATTGGTGGCAGGGGTAGCCCGGGCAGGTGGTGTCACCTCCTCATGTTCCTCCTCCTCCTCCTCCTCCCCCTCCACTACATCCTGCACTAACCAATCATCAGCAAACTCCATGAGAGGCCTCTCGGCCTCAACCCTCCATGCAGCAGTGGTGTCAATCCCATCCAATGAGATGGCCTCCACATCAGGTGGCCTCTCAAGTTGCCTCACCCACAATCGAAGATTGTAGTAGACGTAGACCATGTCAGTAAGTCGCTGGGACTCCAACCTGTACAAAGATCATGAAATAATAATTAATAATTATAAAAAAGATATTGTTTAATGAATTCAAAAATTTATTTGGAAATTTGCAATATTTTAAATGTTTAATTGTTAACCTGTTACGCTTCTTGTTGTGTATTTTTCAAGTACACTCCAGTTGCGCTCACATCCTGAGGGGCTACATGTTTGGCTAAGGATGCGAATGGCAAGCTTTTGCAGAAGGGGTACCCTGTCACCATGCATCTACAACAAAATTACAAATAAAATTTTAAATAAACATAAGAAAAAAATGGAATTTGAAGAGACAATGAAATTTGAAACAAAGTTACAAACTAAAAAATACCTGGCATTTTAATCGTCCTATCAATGACAACCATGTCAAAGCCAAATGTGCCACCTGCCATCCTATATGTCTCAATTTCTTTAGAGATCTCTATATGTTCTGCTAGAGATCGCACCATCTTTTGGACACAGGATAAGAATCCATCCATGATTTCAACATCAAATACAAACCCACATGCATAAGAAAATGTGAGGTTTAGGAAAAGCCCAGCAGCATGAATGGGACGATGGAGTGTGTTGTTCCATCGCTCATCAATCACTCCCCATAGAAGGAGTTGTCTCTAAAACCCATCATCTCATTTATCATCATAGTAGGCCCGAATGGATTCTTTGGCCCTGTCCATGGCCTCATACAAATAGCCCATTGCGGGTTTCTCACCATCAACCAACCGAAGAACCTTACCAAAGGTTCAGTAACGGCGCACACCTCCTGCACTCCCAACTTGAAGTCTTCCTGGTATGAAACTATTCTGCATACGGCCTCTCCCTTTGGTTTGTGGCTCATTGGCAAAGCATGCCACTCCTCTAAAAGAAACATTCTCTTCACATCCCACATAGAATTCAAGAGAGATTGAAGAGATATGAAACTAGTGGCAAACCGTGTGATGGTGGGACGCACCAACTCTTTGTTGTTGGTGAATCTTCTCATCAAGCTAAGCACAGATGTATGGTTATATAAGTTTTGTAATGCTTTTGGATGAATCAACAATATCTTTGACAAAGGGAATTTTCCCTATGTTCTCCAACATCAAATCAATACAGTGTGCGACACAAGGTGTCCAAAATAAACTAGGATGCCTGTCCATAAGCATTCTGCCAATAGCAACATAATTTGCAGCATTGTCCGTTATGACTTGGACAACATTTTCTGCACCCACCTCCAAAATAAACACATCTAGAAAATCACATAAAGTTCTTGCATCTTTGATTTGTGCAGATGCATCAACAGATTCGATAAACATAGTCCCCCTGGGATAACTAACCAAGAAGTTTATAAGGGTTCTCCCCTTTTGGTCAGTCCAACCATCTGACATAATAGTGCATCCTGTTTGTGCCCATGATGCCCTAAAATCCTCCAATCTTTGGGTGCAGTCAAGCTTTTCATTTTGAAGAATCCAACCTTTGAAATCATGATAAGAAGGGGTTTTGTACCCTGGGCCAACACTTGCAATAACATCAATAGCAGGTTGGAAAAATGGATTATTCCTTACAATGTTAAAAGGAATATCACTCAAGAGGAGAAATTTTGCCAACAACTTGTCAGCGTGTTCTTTCTCAGTTCTTTTTAGCATTGAACTGGTAGATGGCTGTGAACCAGGTGTGGTTCGAGGAACAAAAAATGATGTGGCAACTACCGGATGGGTTGATGTTGCAGTAGAACCAGTGCCACTTGCTTCAGTTGACATTTTTAGTTGCCTCTTCATTTCTTCGTTGGCCTCTCTATTCTGGTCTAAAGTTTCCAATGCTTTCATGGCTCTTCGGATGAGTTCAGGATTTGTATTTGTGCAAGACCCCACATCAAATCCAGGGATTTGTGCAAGGTGATACTTCAACTTGTACACCCCCCCGAACATAGGGTGGCCACATAACTTGCAAGTCAAGTTTAGTTTATCATTCGGAGCTTTAGGTTCACCAAATTCCCAGAAAGGGTCCAATTTCCTTGGCATGTTTGTTTTTGAACTTTGAAGTTGAAAACTTGAATGGTGTTTCGGTGAAGTTGTGAACCTATGGGAAAATAAGGATTACAATTTAGTATTTACAAGTTACAAACTTACAATTTAGTATTTTAATTTTTACATTGTACAAAAACTAAAAAAAATTACATACATTTTAATTTTTAAGAAACTCCATTCCAAACCCAACCAAAAAAACTAAAAAAAATTACATTGGGCAAATTTCATAAACCCCATTCCAAACCCAAGTTACCCAACGAAAAACAATGAAAAAAAACATAAACAAAGTTTGAAAACAATGAAAACAAAAAAAAAATGGGTGCCCATACCGTTTCTATGGAGATAATCGGTCTCCTTCTCTTGATTTTCTCCTCTACGCACTTCAAATAGCTCCAATCCTCTCCAAGCAAATTCTCCAAGCCTCTCTAACACTCCACTGCCCTCCGCATGCCTAACTGTGCAAATGAAATAAAAAAAATCGGTTTTTGCCTTATAAAACCGCGCTGCCCCGACGTCCTGCGATAATTTCGAAAAAAAATCGCGATTTTTTTGAAATTATCAGGTATAAAAAAAATCCGCAATTATTACTCGCGATAATATTGGCTTCGGGAAAAAATCGCGAGAAAATGATAATATTGCGATATTATCGCGATTTTCACAACACTGGTATTAACCACTAAAGAGGTGCTAAGTCCCTAAAGCTAAATTGAGAAAGGTGGCCCTAAATGTCTATCAACCGAGCTTATGCTTGGAGGTAATTTATTGAGTGCAAGACTAGCTTAGAATGATATGCAAGGATTATGAGTGTCTCTTGGGTTAAGATTGTTTAATGTTTTAAGTACTTTAGTTATATTAGCTTTATGACGAGTAATTAACAATATATTGAAAGTCAATCTTAATCAAGACCGAGTGCTTAATTGTACAAGTGCCAACAATAATCAAGAGATCTCCACACAATAATTACCCAAGTGCTCAAGACAAAATTATTAAATAACGATAGCAATCAAGGAATTTAGGGTACATCCACTTAAAAATTAGCCAATGATATACCAACGATGATTTCATGACAAGATTACCAATGATTTTATGCCAAGACAATACCACTTAGATTTCACAATGATTACTACAATTAGAAATCTCCAAAGATGAATGCCATTGTTACTTCAATTGTCAAGAGGCATTCAAATAGATTAGAAACCTTTTAGCAAAGAACACTTATATGCCAAGATATTAAATTACAACCAAATAGATTGCAAGTGTTTTTAGCCAATATTTTTTAATGATTTGACAACATAAAATGATTATTATGAGATGCTTCTAACCAAGAGTGACCAGATTCACAAATTCACCTAAGAGACACACAATGATGTTCAATTATGGATTAGTGCTTATATGAGTGGATTTAGTGCAAAGAGAGAATTTTAGAGAGTATGCAAGAGCTTACAAGAGACATGTAAATGTTAGATTTCAATGTTTAACAAGCTTCTTAACCATAGTACTTAGAACCATGAAACAAGTAACCAATTATAATGTAAAGCAATGAGAGCACTTATGCTACTTGTATTCCAATGTTAAGATACTTTTATGACAGCAGTAAGCTAAATCACTTTAAAGTTTAGATCCTCTTTCAAGTGCAAAATTGTAAACATATAGCCAAATATGAGCAATGAGAACCCAAGTGTCAAACCAATGAAATTATGGGTTAGTTAACCTTCTTATGATGTAATTTTCAATGCTATATCAGATCTGATCACACTTATGACAGTCAACGATAAGACATGAAACAAGCCGAATGATGTGTAATGTTTGTAACTAGGAAATTTAGTGATAAACAAAGAAAACAGACAAACCAACATCCAAAAATGAGATGCAATCACTAAACACCCATGAAAATGTCGGAAATAGAGAACTTCTGAGCCATTTTATTAAATCATCATGGGGTAAATACAACAATGAATGGAATGCTGCATCTGGGCTTGTCTCCAAGGACAAGTGTGACAAAACCCAGGTGAGAAAATGATGATCTGAGGGTTTCCCAACTGCTGCTCTAGAAGTGATCCACGTTGCCCAAAAAACTGCATTGTCTGCTGGAAAGGATGTGCTGAAACCCCTGCTTCCCTTGCTCAAAAAATTATGAAACTTCAACTCTCGGATCCTCAACCAAAACCCACCAATACGTAGGAAGGGTTTGGCCTAGTTTAGACCCCTGAAAGTTGACCCCCGAGGAGCTCGTCCTCCTCCTCAAGCTGGCAAATTTGACCTATCTGAAATGTGCTGGGAAAGTTCTCCAAATCTGCCCCAAAACACTGAGATGCTATCCCCTATGAATTTCCACCCTTCTCCAATTCGGTCCCAGCTTTGTAGCTCTCTCCCTCAATACCCACGTGAGCCCAGTCTGGCCTTCTGCGCCGTCCTCCAAGGATAGATTTTGAACTACTCAAATGCTGCACCCACCTGCTCCAAAACTCCTCCCAGAGGCTGGTATCCTGATGTACTCCAACTCTCCAAGTTTCTTTGGCAAGTGCTGCCCGGATGAGCCCCTGTTCACAACTGCATGTTCCCCTCTCTGCGTGGTCTAGAAATACACTCTGTTGGTCTGGGGACTGAGTGTAATGGCCACAAATCTTCCCCGGTGCTCAAGGTAATCTGAAAATGCCTTCCTAGGGTGGCACTTGTAGTCCCCTGAAGGTAAGGTTGAATCTCTCGCCTGAGTGACTCGTGGCTAGACAGCCAGTTCACTCGGCTAAGCAACTTGAGCAAACATACAAGTGAGTTCAATGTGCAAGTATGAATGAATGCTCAATTGAGGAGTTGTTCCTCCTCATAACTTTGTGGGCCTCCTTTTCCCCCAATGTGGGCCGCTCCACAAGCCATACGATTTCCCCTCCAAGGCAATTCGAATTGCCCAAGTGCCCAATGCGTTTTCCCATGTGGGTGAACCCCACCTTCCACTAGTAATCTAATCCAACCTTCATTTCTCCCAAGTCCCTAAGTCAAAATTGCTTGGGTACTTTACTTATCAAAATTTTATACAAAATTGTGGAGAGACCAAAACCTGTTACAAATTCATTTGAGAAGGGACATGACAGTCCTCCCCTCCCAAATGTTGCTTGCCCTCAAGCAACTTCAACGTTGGGTGCTCCAGAATGTGCTCACCCTCCCATGTGGCATCCTCATCCGGCAGGTTCTTCCAATGCACCAAAAACTCCCTAATGGTCCTACTCCTCAACTTCCTCTCCCATCTCTCCAAAATGGCCTCAAGCTCCAAAACCAAATGGCCCTCATCATCCAGTGGGGGTAACTCAACTGCTGTTGTCACCTATTGTCCCAACACCTTTTTGAGGCATGAGACATGGAATATGTTGTGAATCCTGCTCCTCGGAGGCAGCTCCAACTCGTAGGCCACCTCCCCAACTCGTCTGACTACCCTATACGACCCATAAAAATGGGCTATAGCTTCTCGGCCCCCTTCTGCTTCAAGGTGGATTGCCTATACGATTGTAATCGGAGGTACACCAAATCCCCCTCCTCAAAATGCCTCTCAGTTCGGTGCCTATCTGCGTACATCTTCTGTTGATTTTGTGTTGTCACTAAGTTATCCTTGAGAGCCTTGAGGATGTCTTGGCTCTCTAGGATCCAGTCTTTGGCCTTTGGGGCCCGACTGTCTCCAAAAACAACGTCGAAAAAAGACAATGCATCATAACCATACAAGACACAGAGAGGAGTCATACCGATGGACATGTGATGGGCGGTGTTGTAGCAATACTCACCCAAGTGTAGCCATTAAATCCAAGTCCTCTGCTGCCTAGTCACGTAGTTCCTTAGGTACCCCTCTAGTCACTGATTAACTCGCTCGGTCTGGCCATCTGTTTGGGGGTGGTAGCTCATGCTAGGGGTGAGCTCATTACCAACCAACTTGAAGAGCTCTTGCCAGAATCCTCCCATGAACCTGCTGCCCCGGTCACTCACTATGTTCTTAGGAAATCTGTGTAACCGGAAGACCTCCCTGAAGAACAACTCTGCAACCTGTGAAGCCAAATATCGGGTTGGGATAACGAAAAAGTGGGCATACTTGGTCAACCGATCAACTACTACATAGATGCAATCCTTGCCTTGTATTGTGGGGAGCCCAGTGATGAAGTCCATGGAGATACTCTCCCATTTTCCCTCCAGGATGGGAAGTGGTTGTAATAACTCGATGGGCTAAATCAACTCCCCTTTGTTCCTCTAACATGCTTCACATTCTTGTACATGCCTCAACATGTCCCCCTCGAGGTCCTTTAATGTAAAACGCTCCCTGACTGCCATGTATGTTTTCCTGAACCCCTGATGCCCTGACAATGGTGAGTCATGTGCTGCCTGGAGCACTCTCTCCCTCAACTGCGAGTTGGGAACTAGAAATATGCGCCCCTTGTAGTAGATGACCTTGTCCATCACCCGATAGCAGTCATCTGCGTGGGTCCCCTCCAGAATCTCACATGCCCTCCTGTCCTTAGAATACTCAACCAACAATTGGGCCTCCCAATCATGGCAAATGCTCATGAGTGATAGGCCTGCGGGTCTCCTGGATAGGGCAACAACCACCACATTATGTTTCCCTTGCACATACTCTATGTCAAAATCATAGGCCCGCACCTTGCTGACCCATCTTTGTTGTTTGTCGTCGATGCCCTGTTGCCCCATGAAGTGACAAAGACTATTGTGATCAATCTTCACTCGGAACTTGTTACCCACCAAATACTGCCGAAATTTGGCCAAGGCATGCATGATGGCCAACATCTCCTTGTCATATATAGAATATGACATCTCATTGGGTAAAAGCTTCTGACTCTTGAAAGCAATGGGGGGCCCATCCTGCGATAGTACTGCCCCAACTCCCTCTCCTGATGCATCACACTCCACAGTGAAGGGATGGGAAAAGTCCGGAAGTGCCAATACAGGACAACTGCTCATCACCTCCTTAAGGTGGTCAAAAGTTGATTGTGCCCCATATGTCCATGCGAAAGCCCCTCTCTTAGTCAAATCCTTGAGGGGAGCTGCTAACTACGAAAACCCCTCGATGAACTTCCGGTAATACGTGCATATGCCCAAGAAGTCCCTCAACGCTGTCACATCTCTAGGTACCGGCCAATCACGGATAGCTCGTATCTTCTCCTCATGGACCTTCACCCCATTTTCACTAATGATATGCCCCAAGTAGAGCATCTCGGTCAGGCCAAACTCACACTTGGACAACTTGGCATAGAACTGTTGTTCCTCCAAAATACGCAACACCGCCTCCAAGTGCTACAGATGCTCCCCTGAAGAAAACCAATACAAGCCTCCTCAACTGCCATCGAAGAAAACCAATACAAACCTCCTCAACTGCCTCCGAAACACATGGTTCATACATAACTAAAAGGTATCCGGGACATTTGTTAACCCGAAGGGCATGACTAGGAACTTCAAGTGCTCATAATGGCATCAAAAAGTTGCCTTGGGATATCCCTATCCCTCACTCTGATCTGATGGTACCCCGAACATAGATCTATCTTAGAGAAGTACTTGGCTCCTCTAAGCTCATCCATCAACTCATCGATTTGAGGTATGGGGTATTGGTTCTTCAATGACTTCTTGTTGAGAGCTCGATAGTCAATGCACATGCGCAAGGTTCCAACCTTCTTCTTCACTAGCACCACTGAAGAAGTAAAGGGACTAGAACTTGGCTTGATGTGGCCCAATGCCAATAGTTCCTTGATTGCCCGCTCAATCTCGTCCTTATAGGCTTTAGGACGCCTATAAGGGGTGGTAATCACTGCCTGCACACCAGGTTCCAGCTTGATGGTGTGCTTGAATCCCCTGTCTGGTGGCTGCCCTGGTGGGATATCTCCAAATACCACTGAGTACCTATCTAGCAAGGCCTGTATGTCTGGAGGTGGTGGCTAGGCTTGCCCTCCAACCTCTGAAACCCTCAGCTCTACTACCCATGCTATGTCTCCATGTCGCAGATCTGCCTCCATCCTATGCGCTGAGACTGTCTGTGGTGGGTACAAATGCATGCCTCTAAGGACCACCTATTTGCCATTCGGGCCGTGAATTCCATCTCTAGTTTCTTCCAATTAGTGGTAACTAGCCCAAGGGAGTACAACCATTGGACACCCATCACCATGTTGGTGCCTAGCACATCGACCACAAAGAGATGGTCTGTCATAGAGTTCCCCATGGCCACCATCAAAGCGGGCACATACCGAGTGCACTACATCGTACAGTCACCTGACACCAAGGCTGAAAAGTCCTCAAACTTGGTCGTGGTGAGACCCCTCCTCTGAACCAACTAGGCATCTATGAAGTTGTGGGTAGCCCCACTGTCGACTAAGACTAACACCCGCTGCCCCTGTGTCATGCCTCTAATCCTCAATATCAGAAATTTGGGGACCTTGCATAAAGAAGCAAGGATTCCCCCAGATGGGGCAAAGGATGTACCCCCCTGTAGAGGTGGTGGTGGCGGTCCCCTCTCTGTTGGACTCTCACCGTCTCCCATACCACTCTACTGCTCCACCTCATCCTCCTGGTCACTATCTGAGAAGACCTCAATGTAGTGTGCTTTGCCAGCTGTGCACCGATGACCTGGTGCCCGGGGCTCCCGACAAGTAAAGCACAACTTCCTCCTCCTAAGGTCCTTTCGTGTCTCATCATCCAACTGCCACTGCCCCTGGGTGGTTATCTGAGGTGGGGCTCTAGTATCATTCCCCTTCTAGGAGTAGGGGGTACGTGCAGGAAAGGGTGCTCGTGTCTTGGGGATGGCCCCCTGTAAATCTTTGGCACACATAACTGCTTCCTGCAACGTGGAGGGTCTGCGTGACTTCACCAGTCCACGCAGGGGCTTGAGTAAGCCCTCTATGAAAGTGTATACCCTCCGAGCATCTGATAGGTCCGACACCATCACTGAGACTCCCAAGAACTCCGCTATGTACTGTTCTGGGTTGCCTGTTTGTTGGAGTTGGGTTAGCTCCCTGAAGTGAGCCTCTAGATCCCTCTGGTCAAAGCGCTCCACCACCTTCCTGGTGAAATCCTCATGTGAAATCACATTGGCATGCCCCAAGGTAGCCAAGCCATGAAACCACCAGTCGTTGGCTTCCCCCTCCATGTGCAGCGTGGCCATCTTGATGGCTTCCAACTTCATTATCCATGTTGGAAATAATACTGGGGGGGGGTGAATCAGTATTATCAAATCAATAACTTTTTCTTTTCATATTCAGATTTATATACGCTACTTTAATGAATGTAACTCGCGTGTACACGCAACTGTCTTTAAAGCAACCAGCATATATCCAAAAAACTTATGATTCAGTTAATTCATCATATGTTGATCTTTAATCAGTGCATCAATACTTCATTAACCATATAGATAGTAACCATGTGCAGTAATAACAGAATAAACCATCACACATAAGCAACACACATGAACACCGAGATTTAAGGTGGAAACCCAATGCGAGACAAAAACCACCTGTTGCTGTCTTCTTTTAATATGAGAAAAACTTGTTTACAATCTTGTACCGGTGCATACTCATACCAGTATGCAGGCACCCACCTGCAGAAGGCTACAACCTTCTCTCTTTCTCCAGCTTCTACTAAAAGGGAGCTACAACCCCTTAGCTCTTGTACTAGCCGATCTGTTTACTAGTACATAGGCGCCAACCTATAGAAGGCTCCAACCTTCACTCGTTTTCCAACTGCTACTGGAAGGGAGCTTCAACCCCCTGGCTCTTGTACTAGCCGATCCATTTACTAGTATGCAGGCGCCGGCCTACAGAAGGCTCCAACCTTCACTCTTTTTCCAGCTGCTACTAGAAGGGAGGTGTTGAAATTTGGTACCGGAGGACAAGTGGTTCCCTTAGGCTTTGATCTTTGGCCTAGGGAAAAGTGTCCAAAAGAATTTAATTTTTCTCCTAAAGTAACTTTATAATTTTTATAAAGTTAAATCTAATTTAAAAGTGACTTTAAGTGATAAAGTTACTAAGTCTAATTTTTAAAGTGACTTTTATAAAGTCAATGAAAAATTAGAAAGGAAAAGTGACTTTGGAAATAAATGACTAAGTGAGTCTTTATTAAAGTGGGGTGAATTAAAAAATAGAAAGTGATCTAAATCTATTTCAGCCATTGGATTTAGGGATCACCCAAAAGTCACTTAGGGTTGGATTAAGGGAGGAAAAGGAGGAAAAGATCATTCATTCTTTCATGAGCAGATTGAGAGAGAGAGCAAGAGAGCAAGGGAGATTTCTGGACAAAGAGGAGAAGGAGGCAGCAGCTTGGCACACATACCAAGACAGCTTTTAAGCAAATCCTTACAACTGAATGTGCAAGCAGTAAAAGGCAGATTTTTGCTGAGCAAACAGTAAAAGGCAGATTTGTTTTTGCACAGAAATCGAGGCAGCTGATTTTCTGCACAAAAATCGAGGTCCGTACAGCCGTCCGTACCGTCCGTACAGCCGTCCGTATCGTCCGTACAGTCGTCCGTACCGTCCGTACAGCGGTCGTACAGCATTGTGTTGCTGTTTGGAAATTTCTGGTGGGCTGTGAGGCTCAGAAATCGAGATAAGTTGTAAATTTGCTTGCTGATTTTTGCTGAAAATTTTTTCACTGTAAAAAGACATTTTCAGAAATAAAAGAAAAGCTCTCAAACTGGTTTTCCCCAAGAGTTGTAGGGGGTTTTTCCAGGGTCAAGTTGACCAAAAATCTCAGTGTTTAAATGTGTTTTAAAGGCTGTTTATTACTGCTGATTTTTATTTCTGCAATTTCCAGCATTCTGTAAAATTTCCAGAATTTGTGTTTTCAGCAATATTTATTTTTTCAGCTTGTTAAATGTATGGTTATGGAAAAGGGCATTTAACTACATGGGAGAAATAAGGTGAAACTGAAAACCGGGGTGGGAAAACAGAAATTTCTACATGGTATCAGAGCTTGAGCGCTGAAGGGCAGTTTGGGACAGCAAAAGGAAAAATTACAGCTGCTGATTTTTCACTCAGAAAATTCCAGCAAGCTGATTTTTCATAAACAACAGTTTTATCTTTACCACAGCAGTGCTATTTTTTCAGTTTTAGGACAGCAGGATGTCATTGGGATTGAGGGTGGAGGATAAGTTGGATGGGCATACAAATTATAGCGTTTGGAAGGAGAGAATGCAGAGTATCTTTGAGGAGGCAGAAGTCTGGGATATCATGGTGCATACAGCACAGAACCCTGTTGTTGTGCCTACTGATGCTACTCAGTTGGCTGCTTATAATAAAAAGAACAACAAGGGTAAGAGGCTGATTCTAGACGGAATCAAAGACCATTGCATTCCTCGTGTGAGAGGAAAGAGCAATGCCCATGAGATGTGGACAACATTGTCCAATCTCTACCAGAGTACCAATGAGAACCGGAAAATGGTTGTGAAGGAGAAGCTGAAGAACATTAAGATGGGTAATGATAGTGCAGCTGGATATCTCACAAAGATTACCAATGTGAGAGATGAGTTGGCAACGATTGGAGAGGCCATTCCACCCACTGAGTTGGTGCGGATTGCAGTGAATGGCCTCCCCCGTTCATGGTTGAACTTTGCTGATGGGGTTTGTGCACGTGAGACCCTTCCCACATGGGAGAGGTTTTGGGATGATTGCATTCAGACAGAGATCAGGAAAGGACAGCTTGGGGCAGCCAAGCCAGTTGAGCAGGATGAGGATGTAGCACTGGTGGCAGGAGGCAAGAAAGGCAAAGGGAAGAAGCAGGCTTCCACAAACGGTGGTGGGGGCAAAGGCAAAGGTAAAGGTAAACAGGGGAACACACAGAAGGACTATTCCAAGGTGAAGTGTTGGAATTGTCAGAAGATGGGACACTATGCAGTTGTGTGTCCGGAGAAGAAGAAGAAGGGGAAGAACCAGGACGTGGCAGCTTCAGTAGAGATTGAGGACTTTGCTGGTCGTTTTGACCGGGAGTTTGCGTTCACTACATGTGAGTCCTCTAGTGCAGGATCACCTGCCACACAGGTTCAGAGGGAGCATGCTTTTCCCTCGATTAGCGGAGCATCTTCAGGTATCTGGTATGTGGACAGTGGGGCTTCACGTCATATGACAGGAGTCCGTGAGTACTTCTCAGAGCTTTCAGAGAGTGGCACTGATATAGAGGTAGTACTCGGTGATGACAGAGTTGTTAGAGCAGTCGGGGTGGGGACACTGACATTTCAGAGGGAGTCCAAACCTCCCTTGAAAGTGTCAGATGTTCTTTATGTGCTAGGGATGAGGAAGAACCTCATATCCGTCTCAGCTTTGGAGGACAGAGGATATGAGGTACTGTTCAGGGGAGGACAGGTGTTGATGTATCCCAGGGGCGCTCCAGCTGATTCAGCTAGAGTGATAGGTGTACGCCATGCAAAGGTGTACAAGTTTGCATTCCAGCCCCTGTTGGCATTGAGCAGTAGTACCGACAGCAGAGCTAGCAGTTCTGAGCTGTGTGAGATTTGGCACCGCAGGATAGGACACATGTATCATGGGGCCTTGAGGACATTGCGGGAGATCACTACAAGTGTGCCAGATTTCAGTACTGATCACTTTGATACTTGCAGAGGTTGTGCGATGGGCAAGTTTGCCAAATCCCCTTTTCCCAGCAGTGACAGCAGAGCGACTGGGATACTTGATTTGATTCATTCTGATGTGAGCGGTCGGATGTCTCATGTTTCGTTGAGTGGATATGAGTACTATGTTTTATTCATTGATGATCACTCCAGGAGGACCTGGATTTATTTTTTGAAGACCAAGAGTGAGGTCTTCAAGCGGTTTCAGGAGTTCAGAGCTCTTGTGGAAACTCAGACAGGTCGAAAGATCAAGTCCTTGAGGTCGGACAATGGAGGAGAGTACACCCTTGGAGAGTTTGTTGACTATTGTGCGGAGGCAGGCATTAGGAGGGAGTTCACTGTTCCTTACAACCCCCAGCAGAACGGGGTTGTGGAGAGGAAGAACAGATCCATCATAGGGGCTGCCAAAGCCATGTTACATGATCAGGGGTTGCCATTGTTCTTGTGGGCAAAGGCCTGCAACACAGCTGTTTACTTGCAGAACAGGAGTCCGCATCGTGCCTTGGGGCACATGACTCCGAAGGAGGCTTTCTCTGGGAAGAAGCCTGATATTGGTCATCTTCATATCTTTGGATGCATTACATACTCCTATATACACAAGGAGAAGAGGACCAAACTAGAGCCCACCGCAGAGAAGGGTATCTTTGTGGGCTACAGTGAGACCTCAAAGGCCTTTCGGATTTACATTTCTGCACAGAGGAGAGTTGTTGTCAGACGGGATGTGAAGTTCGAGGAGGACAGGGCCTTTAGGAGGTCACGGGAGTTAGAGTATCTGGATCAGCCAGACCCTCAGCAGCAGTTGAGTCAGTCGCAGGGATCCAGTGGGCAGGGATCAAGAGGATCAGGAGGTACATCTATGAGGATGTCAGGTCCATCAGTGAGCAGTGGCTCGCCGAGCCAGAGGGGTGGTGCTCCGGGCAGCATGCAGAGTAGTTCACAGAGCAGTTCACTAGGGAGTCCACTGATGGACAGTTCACACGGTACCTCAGCTTCTACAGGTTCAGGTGAAGGCAGGAGGACAGCAGACAGACAGTCAGGAGTTCAGGCTACTGATGGTGATGAGGAGGAGGAGTTTCATTCTCCTATGGGAGAAGCATGCTCAGGGAAGAGGAAGCCCAAGTGGCTTCAGGACACCTTGAGAGATGCCACATCTGTTGCTGAGCCGAAGAGGCCGGTCAGAGAGAGTAGACCACCTGAGAGGTTTTGTAGTTATATGGCGATGGTTACCAGCATCCTGGACTCTAAGCCTTCTAGCTATGAGGAGGCAGCTAGCCAGCAGGTCTGGAGAGAGGCCATGCAGGAGGAGTATTCTTCTATCATGAAGAATGATGTTTGGGAGGTGGTGCCGAGGCCTGAGGACAAATCCGTGGTTACTTCCAGATGGCTTTACAAGGTAAAGCATGCTGCAGATGGCAGCATTGAGAAATTCAAAGCAAGGTTTGTGGCTAGAGGGTTCTCCCAGGTAGAGGGAGTTGATTATGAGGAGACCTTCGCTCCCGTGGCTCGATATACTTCGATCCGCTCCATTATATCGATAGCAGAAGAGATGGGTTGGAAGATCCACCAGATGGATGTGAAGACCGCATTTCTCAATGGATTCATACAGGAGGAGGTGTACATTGAGCAGCCACAAGGCTTTGAGGTGCATGGGAAGGAGTCCCATGTGTGCAGACTGAAGAAGGCCCTTTATGGCCTGAAGCAAGCTCCCAGAGCTTGGTACTCCAGGATAGATACATATTTGCAGGGGATGGGTTTCACAAAGAGTGAGGCAGATCCAAACCTTTACTTTATTGTGATTGGTGAGGAGCCTCTCATTCTGGTGCTGTATGTGGATGACTTGGTCATTACAGGTGCAGAGAGACTCATAGAGCACTGCAAGAGAGATCTTGCGGCGGAGTTTGAGATGAAGGACATCAGCTTGATGCATTACTTTTTGGGTTTGGAGGTGTGGCAGGAGGAGGGGCATTTCTTCCTGGGGCAGGGGAAGTATATTGTGGACATCCTTAGCAGATTCCACATGGAGGATTGTAGACCCATGTCGACACCGATGATCACCAACTGGAAGAAGCTTCATGCTTCGGATTCCGAGTTGGTGGATCCCACATTGTACAGGCAGCTGATTGGTTCCTTGATGTATTTGGTCAACACTAGACCAGATATCTGTTTTGCAGTCAACACGATGAGTCAGTTTATGTGTGAGCCTAGGAAGGTTCACTGGGTGGCTGCAAAACACATTTTGCGGTACTTGCAGGGGATAGTGGATTATGGTCTGGACTACAGGTAGGGAGATGGAGTGAGATTGGCAGGATACACTGATTCTGATTGGGCAGGTTGTGCTTCTGATAGGAAGAGCACTTCAGGGTGTTGTTTTGGGTTGGGTTCAGTAGTAGTGTCATGGTTCAGCCGGAAGCAGCAGTTAGTAGCACTGAGTTCAGCGGAAGCAGAGTATATGGCAGCCAGTCTAGCTAGTTGTGAGGCCATCTGGCTTCGCAAGATGTTGTTTTAGCCGTTGAGACCTTCAGTGATTTACTGTGATAATCAGAGTTGCATTAAACTCACGGAGAATCCAGTATTTCATGACAGGTCAAAGCATATCGGGATCAGATATCATTTCATCAGAGACTATGTTCAGAAGGGAGCTGTGAAGCTTGAGTATATTTCCACTGATGAGCAGGTTGCAGATATTCTTACCAAAGCCTTACCACGGGGCAAGCATGTCTACTTCAGAGACAAGATGGGTGTGGTGAGGAACACCTTCCTCGGTAAGAGGGAGTGTTGAAATTTGGTACCGGAGGACAGGTGGTTCCCTTAGGCTTTGATCTTTGGCCTAGGGAAAAGTGTCCAAAAGAATTTAATTTTTCTCCTAAAGTAACTTTATAATTTTTATAAAGTTAAATCTAATTTAAAAGTGACTTTAAGTGATAAAGTTACTAAGTCTAATTTTTAAAGTGACTTTTATAAAGTCAATGAAAAATTAGAAAGGAAAAGTGACTTTGGAAATAAATGACTAAGTGGGTCTTTATTAAAGTGGGGTGAATTAAAAAATAGAAAGTGAGATTTAAATGAGCATTTAATCTCAGCCATTGATCTAAATCTATTTCAGCCATTGGATTTAGGGATCACACAAAAGTCACTTAGGGTTGGATTAAGGAGGAAAATATCATTCATTCTTTCATGAGCAGATTGAGAGAGAGAGAGAGCAAGAGAGGAAGGGAGATTTCTGGAGAAGGAGGCAGCAGCTTGGCACACATACCAAGACAGCATTTAAGCAAATCCTTACAGCTGAATGTGCAAGCAGTAAAAGGGAGATTTTTGTTGAGCAAATAGTAAAAGGCAGATTTGTTTTTGCACAGAAATCGAGGCAGCTGATTTTCTGCACAAAAATCGAGGTCCGTACAGCGTGTTCGTACCGTCCGTACAGCCGTCCGTACCATCCGTATAGCCGTCCGTACAGTGGCCGTACAACATTGTGTTGCTGTTTGGAAATTTCTGGTGGGCTGTGAGGCTCAGAAATCGAGATAAGTTGTAAATTTGCTTGCTGATTTTTGCTGAAAATTTTCTCACTGTAAAAAGACATTTTCAGAAATAAAAGAAGAGCTCTCAAACTGGTTTTCCCCAAGAGTTGTAGGGGGTTTTTCCAGGGTCAAGTTGACCAAAAATCTCAGTGTTTAAATGTGTTTTAAAGGCTGTTTATTACTGCTGATTTTTATTTCTGCAATTTCCAGCATTCTGTAAAATTTCCAGAATTTGTGTTTTCAGCAATATTTATTTTTTCAGCTTGTTAAATGTATGGTTATGGAAAAGGGCATTTAACTACATGGGAGAAATAAGGTGAAACTGAAAACCGGGGTGGGAAAACAGAAATTTCTACAGGAGGTCCAACCCCTGGCTCTTGTACTGGCCGATATGTTTACCAGTACGTAGGCGCCGACCTACAGAAGGCTATGACCTTCTCTCCTCCTCCAGGGACCACGTTTCATAAATTTTCAGACTAGATACTCCTGGAACACAACACCACAATCTGAAGGTCTCATTTCATCAAATTTTCATATTGAACCCATCAACAACATTGAAGCTCAAAATCAATCACAACTGCAATACAACCATCAAATACATCTGTATCAATCAATCACTGAAACTCAATCATCAATCTCTGAATCAACCACAACTGAATCAATCAATCACTAACAACCCATCATCACTGAAGCATATCACAATCAATCAATCTGAACTTTCAAAACACTATTACCAGAACACAAAGCAGAACCCAGAACTCTGCAACAACAACCAGATCCAACTGCAACTTCAAATATCATATTTCATAATGTATATGCTACTTGGATGTGACTGACCAGCGTGTATACGCACTTTTACCAAAGCAAAACAACGTATAGATCTGCAAATATTATCTTAAAAACTTCTCAGATATTCCAGACTTCAGTGATACCCAGATCATAACATTTACAGAATAAAACATGCATTAGTATTCAAATCTAAACTATCCATGATCAAACCACATAATGATAATTCATTTCAGGCCTTAAGATCCCAATCCATCATCCATCATCAACCACATAGGTGCATCCTTAGTTCAGATCAAGCAAAGCATCAGAAACCCATAACCTGCATATTTGATCTAACACTTCATAAGATATTCAATACTTGCACACCTTGGCTTAATGATCTTTTCCTCCTTATATTGTTAGATCCTTTGTCCATACCTTGGACCAAAACCACTTAGGACCAATACCTTGGACCAAATACCTCGGACCAATACCTCGGACCAAATTCCTTAGGTCAAATACCACAGACCAATACCTTGGACCAAAACCTTGATTTTTCATCCCATACGCACTTTTCCTTCTGTGAAAGTGCATGTAAAAGTATATGCTCCTTTTGTTCTATTAACCCACGTGTATACGCTGCTTGGACAAAGTGAACCAACGTATACTTCTTAAACTACACTCTTTCTTCAATCTCTGGAGTCTAATCTGTAATCCTTTGTTGTTAACCTACTCCACTGTGCATTGTCATCTGAGTGAGTTCCCATCAAAGACAACACCTGTATCATAATGCCAACAATTCAGTTAAGCTGGAAATAAGTGTCCATCTTCTCAACCCAAGCCTGAGCAGTGCACTTGGCAGTGCCATCATACGTGTGGAAGTACATCCTCCCTATCATCCTCTGCAACTCATAGCTCTGCATGCCTTGTCCTCCATAACCCTTGCTCTTCTCATTCTGCTTGAGCTTGCAGAAATCTTTGAAAGAGAGTGCTTCCCTAAAGTCTGCTCCCATGGACTTCCATTCTCTGAAGTGTTCTCCCATCTGTGAAGGGTCTTCGGCCCCTGCTGGTTCAGCCTGTGCCAAAGGCACGAAAGAGGGCAGTGTAGCTCGAGTTGGCCCACTCGTTGATGGAGGTTGTGCTGCGGGTGAAGGATGGTCGAATTGTTGAGAGGCCCCCGAAGTCTCCCCAAATAGGAATCCCCTTGGAGTGGTTCTCTCTCGGTTCTGCATTTTGATCTCCTCTAACATTTCCTTCTGACCCTTTGCTAGATCATTCAGAGCCTTCAAGAGGCTATTAAAGGTCATCTCCTCTCTGTTGTTGAGTTCTCCCATGTCTTCCTCTACTACTGCTGCCTTTCCCCTATCCTCAGTGTCTGGAGTGATCTCCAACTCTCTTTCTCTGCTTCGGTACCTCTGCCTCCTGTATGTAATATTTTGCTGGTCCCCTTCTCTCATAGGAGAAACTCCCCACGACTGAGCCAAGATCTGGGCTCTGATACCACTGTAATGTTCCTAACTAGGAAATTCAGTGATAAACAAAGCAAACAAACAAACCAACATCAAAAAATGAGATGCAATCACTAAACACCCATGAAAACGCTAGAAATAGAGAACTTCTGAGCCATTTTATTAAATCATCATGGGGTAAATACAATAGTGAATGGAATGGTGCACTTGGCCTTGTCTCCAAGGACAGGCGTGACAAAACCCAGGTGAGCAAATGATGATCTAGGGGTTGCCCAACTATTGCTCCAGAAGTGATCCATAACCATGCTGCCCAGAAACTGCACTGTCTGCTGGAAAGGATGTGCTAAAACCCCTGCTTCCCTTGCTCAGAAAATTATGTAACTTCATCTTCCAGATACTCAACCAAAATGCAGGAAGGGTTTGGCCTAGTTCAGACCCTTGAAAATCGATCCCTAAGGAGTTCGTCCTCCTCCTCAAGCTGGCAAACTTGGCCTGTCTGAAATGTGTTGGGAAAGCTCTCCAAATCTGCCCCAAAACATTGAGATTCTATCTCCTATGAATTTCCACTTTCTCCAATATGGTTTGAGTGTTGTACCTCTCTCCCTCAATACTGACGTGAGCCTAGTCTAGCCTTCTACGTAGTCCTTCAAGGCACAAGGCTGAATTTCACACTGCTCAAATGTTGCACCCACCTGCTCCAAAACTCCTCCCAAAGTTTGGTCTCTTGATGTACTCCAACTCTCCAAGTTTCTCTGCCAAGTGCTACGTGGATGAGCCCCTATTCACAGCTAAGTGTTCCCCTCTCTCTGTGGTCCAGAAATACACTTTGCTGGTTTGGGGACTGAGTGTAATGGCCACAAATCTTCCCTAATGCTCCTCAAGGTGTTCATTTGGGGTAGCATCGGATGTGCTCTAGGCACGAAAATTGGTGGAGAGGTTAAGGCACATGAGATCTCCAATACCCAAAAAGGGTTTGGGTAGATTCTAAATAATTTGGGAGATATTAAAATAATTAATATTTTTAATGGAGTCCCCAAGTCTAAACTTAGGGGAAAAAAATTATTGCTGTGAATTAATATAAAATTGTGTTAGAATGGTCCAAAAGTCATGGATCAAGCCAGATCTAATCTTAGCCATTGATTAGGGACTTGATCTCAGCCGTCAATTTGTCAATGAGAAAAGTATAAGAAGAGGCTTGAGGGTCATTTGGAGGACACATCAAGAGATCAAGATTTTGACTTTCTGGTGCTGGGTTTGCTGAGAAAGTTGAGAGAATGATCAGAGTTGTAGTTGAGGGGCAGTGAATACAGAAGCAGAGAGGCAGAGATAGCAGCGGGAGGATCAACGCAGTAGCTGGAGAGAGGGATGCAGAACCAGCTAAGGGTTCACGCAGAGCCAGCCAGGAGCTGCACAGTGCCTCAAAGGGCCAACGTGAGTGACGTAGAGGGCCAGAGGACTCACGTAGTGCCTCCAGAGGCTGACACAGGACAAGCCAGAGTGACGTTGGGCTAACGCTGGGCCAGAGAACGCTGATGCAGTCCCTAGAGGTTGGCGTTGGGGTTTCGTGGGGCAGATTGGAGCTGTTGAGCTCCCGAAGTGTTTATCCGGGGTTTCAGTCGGAATATCTGCTTCCAAGTAGAGAGGTACTACTATCGAGATTTTTCTCTATTGGGTGAGACAGATTTGGTACCCAAATTGTATTGTGAAACTGCTTAATAAATCAAACCCTCAGATAGCTGCACCGGTTTTCCCGCATTGGGTTTTTCCGAGGACATTAGTCCAAAAACAATGGTGTCACTCGTGTTCTTGTTTCTATTTCCTTCAGTTGATGATCTGTAATGTGTTGAGCATGTACTTGTATTTGTTTCCAGTATTTACATGGTAAATAACTTGTTAATTAACAAAACAAGTAGGTAGGAAAAAATCAATAAAGTACATGAAGGGTTTCTAAAGGATAGACTTAGAAATTCCAACATGGTATCAGAGGGTGGTTGAAGATCACAGGAGAACTGAGGACATCAACCGAGTAGAGCAGCAACAGCAGAAAACAACTGTCCCGAGTGACAGAAGTTGTTCCTAGCAGAGAAGCAGCAAGGAAGGGGTGACGCAGTATCTGTGTCATCAAGCTCGAGCCAAGAAGAGGTAGGGCAGAGGCTGAGGGAGGCAAAGACAGGCTCACGCAGAGGCCCAAGGGCTGACGCAGTTGGCTAAGGAAGCTGATTTGCCAGTGCCGAGATTGCGCAGAGCCTAGGAGCTCTAACCTTCAGTTTGCTGGGGTTTAGGAGGCTATGGGTAAGTTGTAGAGTGGAGCTGGTGGGGTACTGTAGTCAGAACAGTACCTAACAGTCCAGGGCCAAAGAGGAGGGAGTTGCTACCGAGGATTTCTAACCGAGAAATCCGGATCAGGGGTACAGCTGCACTAACGATCGAAGTGGGGGTATCTCGACATTGGCAGAAGGGTTTCCAGGAGGGAAATCGAGGCTCAGAGGGAGTCACACCAAGAACTTCCAAGAGGGAAGTAGAGGAGCGGCGAGATGGTAGTGAACGGGGTAAGAGACCAAGACAGACTAGACAGAGCCTCAAACTTCGTAGTCTTGAAGGCCAGAATCCTATCCGTTCTAGATAGGAATCGTGTCAAGCACTTTGCCTTGAGGACGATAGCTATCCCAGTTGACCCAGCGAATAACGACAAGTAGGAGGAGGCAATGGCGAGGGCCAAGAGCATTATTCTTGACGAGGTCAAGGGCCATGTAGTACCACATATTGCCGAAAAGGACACGACAAATGAGATGTGGGAGGCCCTAAACAAATTGTACCAACATACTTCTGTGCAAAGAAGGATGTTACTATAAAATCAACTGCGATCATACCAGATGCAGAAGGGATATTAGATCGACCCCTTCCTCGGTCGATTGCAGGAGATTCGGGATCAACAGACTTCCATAGGGGCCACGCTGGATCAAGAATTGGTAGTGAGAACAACCCTAAACGTAGTCTCAGAAGACTGGGAGGTGTTTTTCCAGAGCATATTGGGCAGGGCGACACTTACAGATTGGGAGGAAATGTGGGCTACTCTTCACCAAGAAGAGATCAGAAGGTTGAGCAAGGCAGGAAGCAACGGCAAGGGGATCAGAATCAAGAAGGAGGAGGAGGTGGATGTTGCCCTAGGATTTGAGGGAAAGCAGGAGAAACAGAAGAAGAAGGACCTCTCCAAGGTCAAATGCTTACACTGTGGGGAGCTGGGTCATTATGCGGCCCAGTGTCCAAGGGAGAAGAGCAAGGGAGAGGCCTCTGAGACCAAGGCTACGCCAGCAAGGGCAGAGAAGGAAGTGGAGACAGACGATGAATTTGCCATGGGTGCACACACACCACTTGAGCAGAAGTGGGGAGACATCAAGCTGTAGTCAGACAGACTACAGGCAATGAGGGGCAAGATCCTCGAGGTAACCAACCTCTTGGATTAGACCTTGCTACGAGAGCCCCGAAGAGGAGTAGCAGTACTGGTGGATGTTAGTAAAGACGAATGCGGATGGAGCGACAGAGGGAGCTACAGTGCAATATTCACAGGATAGCGTGAGACAACAATGCGAGAAGCACGAGAGTGTTGCACCAGTGTAAGATGGCACAGAGAGGTGTGCAACGGTGCGAGATGCATGGAGTTATTGCAGCAGTGCAGAGGTCAGAGAGGGAGCACTTGTCAACGACAGAGGGAGTTTCAGCATCAAGGGTGTCTCTAGCCTGACAGAGATGTCAGAGTTGGGAGATTAGTTACTTACTTCTCAGTAACTAGGTTGCAGTGCAGCAGTTAGCAGTGACAGTGCTATGGGCAACACGATGCAACAAGATGAGAGGGAGTTGCAGTATGGATGCAGCAGTGGCAGTGGCAGGGTCATGGTTAGCAGTATAGGATGCAGCAGTGCAGATGATGGGTAGCAGGCATAGCATCAGCACAGGGATCGATGCCAGATGATCAGGGTGATACTTAGTGAGGAGTATTGCTAGAGCACAATCCTCGCTAAGAGGGAGTGTTGATTTGGGGTAGCATTGGATGTGCTCTAGCCACGAAAATTAGTGGAGAGGCTAAGGCACATGAGATTTCCAATACCTTGAAAGGGTTTGGGCAGATTTTAAATAGTTTGGGAGATCTTAAAATAATTAATATTTTTAATGAAGTCCCTAAGTCTAAACTTAGGAAAAATAAAATATTAATGTGAATTAATATAAAACTGTGTTAGAATGGTCCAAAAGTCATGGATCAAGCCAGATCTAATTTTAGTCATTGATTAGGGACTTAATCTCGACTGTTGATTTGTCAACGAGAAAAGTATAAGAGGAGGCTTGAGGGTCACTTGGAGGACACACCAAGAGATCAAGATTTCAACTTTCTGGCACTGAGTTTGCTGAGAAAGTTGAGAGAGTGATCAGAGTTGCAGCTGAGGGGCAGTGAATACAAAAGCAGAGAGGCAGAGATAGCACCGGAAGGATTAGTGCAGTAGTCGGAGGGAGGGATGCAGAACTAGGCAAGGGTTCACGCAAAGGCAGCCAGGGCTCATGTAGAGGCAGCGAGGAGCTGCGCAGTGCCTCAGAGGGCCAGCATGAGTGCCTCAGAGGGCTAGAGGAGTGACGTAGTGCCTCTAGAGGCTGACACAGGCCAAGCCAGAGTGACGTTGGGCTAACGATGGTCCAGAGAGAGCTGACGCAGTCCCTAGAGGCTGACATTGGGGTTTTGTGGGGCAAATTGGTGCTATGGAGCTGCTGGAGTGTTTATTCGGGTTTTCAGTGAGAATATCTCCTTCTGAGTAGAGAGGTACTACTGCCGAGATTTTTCTCTGTTGGGTAAGCCAGATTTGGCACCCAGGTTGTATTCTGAAACTGCTTAATAAATCAAACCCTCAGATAGCTGCACCGGCTTTCCCGCATTGGGTTTTTCCAGGGACATTAGTCCGAAAACAATGGTGTCACTTGTGTGCTTGTTTTTGTTTCCTTCAGTTGATGATCTGTAATGTGTTGAGCATGTACTTGTATTTATTTCCATTATTTACATAGTAAATAACTTGTTAATTAATAGAGCAAGTAGGTAGGAATAAATCAATAAAGTACATGAAGGGTTTCTAACAGATAGACTTAGAAATTCCAACATAAGGTAATCTAAAAATGCCTTCCTATGGTGGCACTCGTTGTCCCCCGAAGGTAAGGTTGAATCTCCCAACTGAGAGACTCATGGGTAAGCAACCAATTGACTCGGCTAAGTAGCTCGAGCAAACATACAAGTGAGTTTGATGTGCAAGTATGAATGAATGCTCAATTGAGGAGCTCTTCCTCCTTGTAACTTCGTGGGCCTCCTTTCCCCCCATGTGGGCCCCTCCACAAGCCATACGATTTTCCCTCCAAGGCAATTCGAATTGCCCAAGTGCCCAATGCATTTTCCCACGTGGGTGGCCCCCACCTTCCACTAGTACTAATCCAGCCTGCATTTCTCCTAAGTCCCTAAGTCAAAATTGCTTGGGTCCTTTACTTATCAAAATTTTATACAAAATTGTGGAGAGACCAAAACCTGTTACAAATTCATTTGGGAAGGGACATGACATGATGGATGCCCAACTCAAGCAATTGATTCCTCAATATGTTAGACAATTTATGATTTGCTTTTAGGCTAGTTAAAATGAGATTTTACCACTGTTATGAATCAGGCTTCAGATGCATTTATGAAAAGATGACAATTATGAATGCCCAATATGCATAGATTACTTATTAATGTGTGAGATGTCTTAGGTGTAATTTCTATGCCACTTGTATGTGTTTTTCACCCTTGTTAAGAAGATATTAGACCGACGTAGCATACAGTGAGGAAAAAACGAAGGTTAGAGGTCAAACCAAAGGTCTTGGGGCCTTGAAGGAATTAGCCCACTTGCCCAAAAGTTTTCCAATGCCTATGGCACTTGAAAACACAAATATGTAACCCAATTTCTCTGCAAAACCATCAAGAACTAGTTCAGAAAATCAAATGCCAAATCACAGAAGTAAGAAAAGGGTCCAAAAGGCAAGATTAGGGTCTAGGAGAAGGGCTAGAGGCCAGCAAAGCTAAGCGCTAGGGCTACCAGGGCTAAGAGGGGTCACAGTCAAGGAGAAAAGGCCTAGATAGATCTACATTGAGGAGGGAAAGCCTACAAAGGGATGCCACAAGGGCTTAGGGAGCTAATGGAGGAGGTTAAGAGGGATTAGAGGGGCTAGAAGCCCATGACAGAGGCAGAGAAGGCAAGTCGAGGCCCTCTAAGGGCTATACAATTGCCTTAAAGGGAGTCGCAGGCCTTAAAAGGCTACGACCAGCCTTGAGGAGGCCCTAAAGGCTAACGTTGAGGCTAGAAGGGGCCACACTAGGCCAAGGGAGGAAAATGTTGTGCCTAGAGGCCTAAAAAATTTCAAACCGTTGCCAAATTTCGAATTTGCTTCTAATATTCAATTTCATTGCAAAATTCTTCAATTGTTGGCCTTGCAAAAAACTCTAGAGACTAGATCTTACCTTCAAGGGCCTAGATCTAACTCAAAATGCCAACAAATCTCTTTGAATCACTTGGATTTGACATGCACAAATGAAAATTCAAGTGCTCAAAACCCTAATATATACAAAAAATCTCAAAACCCCAAACCCTAGCTGCAAACAAGGGGTAGAAAAACTTATTCTACAAAAATTATAGTACAAAAATTAATTTACAAATTATACAAATGTACAATGTTTGAAAGATTTTTGGACGATAATCTTTTTTATATAAAATATGACTATGGCTAGATTTATTTCGAAAAATAAATGTTAACCACATCCTTAGCGAAGTAAGAATATCACTAAAAATATTCAAAGTCCAAACATGGCCAGCCTGTGCCCACAGTCCATGAACTTGGAGCCCAGGGGCCAGAGAACCAGCAAACTCGATATATTTTCTCAAGAAAAATCGTTAGAACATACAATGAATCAAATCACCTAAGATAAGCCCAAAACTTACTGATAGAATGTTTCTATCATCTACAAAAGAAATAACGATTCAAATAATATGAAATCACAATATAGGAATGCACTAACCTAGCACATACCACAGATCAATGAGACAAAGACACCATGAACTGCACCCCAAACTATTTTATTATGATATTCAAACGTTCCCAGCAGAATAGTGGCTTCACACAACGTTTACACAATTACATCAAATCCAAATCATCATAAGATGTTTAATAGAAGCAAAATGCCTTTTATTTATAGAGAAACTCCTCCAAGTGGAAAATAACAGCTAGTTGGCTTGATCCACGTCAAAATAATATCGACCATTGATAAATCCTTGATCAAATTTTAATCACTGCTGTTGAAAATAATTATTTTTGAGGTATTTTCGAATTTCTCATTAAAACCATTTTTTATTAGCTCAAAAATAATTATTTTGAACTAATTTCCTAAAAAAATTGACTTTGACTTAGCTACCAAGGTCCAAGGGTCCAAAATTTCTTGAAATTTCCAATATCCCTTGGTGGGGCCTCCAAAAATTAATTCCTTTTTGACTCACGAATTTTTCCACTTGGAGAAAGTAATTTCTCTAACAATTTAATTTTGATTCTAAATTAATAAATTTTTTGGCTTAAGATTTATTTTTATTTTTGCCAGAAAAATTAATTAATTGACTCATGAGGGGATGGATTATTTTTCCACCCTCAAATATTTTAACCATGGTGTCTAAGTATGAAGGACCATGCACTCAAATATTTTTTACATAAGATTTTACAAATTCAATCCTCAAAGGGGAATACCCATTCGTTATAGCCCCTCAAAATATTTACCCAATTTTGTGACATAATATGATCTAGTGGATCAAGTGATTTGTAATAAAATAATTTAACCAATTAGCTTAAATTATTCCCTAATCACTTTTACAATAGACTCAACTAAAACTCTAGGACTCACCTAAGACTTTGACAATAAATTTTACCCTAGCTTTGGGGTGAGGCTTGAGGGAAAACATTTGTTGATCATTCATGTTTAGAAACATAGATAATCAGTGAGACGAAAAACCTTTTAAGATGAAATTCGTCGCCAAAATAATAAGCTTACCTAGGTTGTTACATAAATACACAGTCTTACTAACATCATTTACATTACGAACTTGCAGAATGTGTTTACAATGATGTAATAAACAATTGGCTGATGACTCTGACTTTGAAAAAATTTCTTCAAGCTCCTGGATCCCGCTTCTTTGGAATGTTGAAAAAATGGGTGCAACACAACCAAAAACACACAAAATATTCAAATTTTAAGGAAAAACATATATATTCATGTGCATCCAAATGAATCCGAACCATTTATACACAAATAAGCAAAAGTTCTCATTTATATAGCATGTATGGGGTGCACAAAACCAAAATAGCATCGGGTGCAATCCATCTCTAAATTGAAAATACATCAACAAACAAGCTCCACATGGCCTCTAACATCCAACAAAATCATGCTACAACAAACAACCACAATTTCCTATATTGGGATCTTCATCATCAATATCATCCTCTAAGCATTAAAATAAGATAGAAAAAACATAGCATGTCAAGTCAAGATATAGTTTGAGTGATGGACACCTTTTTTAATAGGCTCATGATAGAGGCATCTGACAACCAATGCCACTAACATCAAGGTACATAGAGGGCTTGGTGCTCTTGATTAAATACTAGTTACATCCCTTTGTACATGAAAATCCAATGGAACATTGCAGTCCCCCCAATCCTAAAATTTTGGAAAACATTAAGTCTGCTAGATTTTGAGTGAGATTTAAAATTATACTTTCTCGATATGAAATCCAATGACGTCAGAACCACTCTCAAACATCTTGAGTCATTTCATGGTCACGTTAAAAAATTAAGTAAAAGGATGAAAATGAAAGATAAAGGAAAATGTCACTTTTACTTTAAGAATTTAACATTACCATGAATTGCATAGCATTAGTAGGGAAATATGGTCAAATACTAGGATTCCCCTATCATAAATAATTGCGTTTTTGAAAAAAATTGCGTTCAAAGGGTCCTTGGAAGAAATGTACAAAACCAGTTGGTTTGGTACTAGGGAAAAAAGGCCACTTTGTTACCGAATTGGCCAAAAGTGGTTCAGGTCACTGTTTCAAACCTATTTCAGCCTCAAATCGGTCAAACCAAACCATTTGATCTGGGCTTGATAACACCGGACATGAATAGACAATGTTGAAACTTGAAATTAGATAAGTCAATAACTTTCACTAGGAAGCAAAATGGAAAAAAACAAAATGATGGCTTGATACAATCATGATATTTGATATGATCACAATATTACACTATAAAAAAAAGTGAGGACATATCACTAGTCTTAATCAATATGCCCTCCATTATTTGCACCTATATGTTCCAAAAATGCTTCATATTGCATTGATGTGACCCTCATTGCCAGGATCATTATCGTCAAGGTAATCAATGATGTTTAGAGGCCCTTTAAAATACTATAAAATCTTATTGAGCTTCAAATTAAGGCTACTTGTGCACAAACTAGCTCTTACTATCTTAAAGGGATGTTTATTTTCTTAATAGTGGATGAAGCTAGTTGGATCAATTACTTTCAACATTAAAATCAATGGAATATAAGAAAGGTGAATTGCTAGTTTTTAAAGCTCTGAGATGTAATTCTCATGAATTCTCAACCATACATTTTGATTGTCATGGGATATTGCCAAATTGTTTTAATACAAAACCACTGACTTTAGGAATGATGAGTTTCATACGATAACATGGGATAATGGATGCAACTACATATTCTCACCAATCATTAATAAACACCCTTTGTTCCATATTCTTGGCTTCATTTATCTAAGACTCTCCATTTAGAGTATTGATGAATGTTAGCATATACTGAAAAGGACGTTTGATGATGAGTTGTCCTCTATAATAAAAATATAGTGATTAACACAACTTGAGGATCTCCTTTCTCATTTGAGACAAGTAAATAGCTTGTGATATGTTGTTAGGTCTAATTTACTTAAATAAATTAGGACATTAAATTATCAATTTGGGAGTCTGTAAACTTGTGAGATGTCATGCATTGTATGTGAAGGTTAACAATTTCCTATCTTGTAAATTTCAAAATAAATGTTATTTATACTTAAATTATTGCAATATAAAGTGATCAACTTTGAAAATAGTTTGTTATTGGGAAGATGGAGCTCTTAAGTTGTGTTAGGGTTTTCTTTCTCTATGAAGATTTGCCATTAGCCGCCGCCGTTGAACACAAACATGCTACAAGCATCAAAGGAGCACCAAGGTATATAGGGTAGACGAGGACTATTTTCTCCATGGTGTCAATCATGTATTGCTTTCGATCTTGCCTGTTGCGATATGATCACTTCCATGTTGCTTTGCACCTATGGTCCAAGCAGGCAAACGAAGGATTGGCTCTGTGGAAGACCCCAATGATTGGGATCAAACTAAGTCACCTGACACAGGGATTCGGGATTCATATGATTCGAGATTCGTGGTGTTGGATTCGGACACGTTGACCCCCTGGAACAGGACACGTAGGATTTGTTATATATTATTTTATTAATATATATATATATCTATATATTTAATATATATATATATATATTAAAAATTAGATATTTCTTACACAAATTTTAATTAATGATACAAATTAATTGATTTCAAATATAGATCTTCATCTATAGCTATTAGCATGCATAGTACATACAAAATTCAAATACATGTCAATCTATTATCTATTTCTTATGCTTGGCCCTCTTGCCACCTTGAGAAATGTCTAAGTTTTTAGTCTTGTTGGAAAATCAGGATCTTTGTTATTAATATCACCCTCTAAGCATTAATATCCAGAGGTATCTTTGTTATTACCTCTGTATCTGTATAGGGATCTTTGTTATTAATATCACCCTTTAAGCATTAACATAAGATAGAACAAGCATAACATGTCAAGTCAAGATTCTGTTTGAGTGATGTGTACATTTTTAGGAGGGTCATGATACAGGAGTTCGACAGCCAATGTCACTAACATCAAGGTACATAGAGGGATTGGTGCTCTTGATTAAATACGAGTTCCATACCCTAATACATGACAAAATTCAATGGAAACATTGCAATCCCCCAATCCTAAAATCCTGAAAAACTGATAAGTCTGCTGGATTTTGAATGAAATTTAAAATTCTACTTTCTCCATATGAAATCCAATGAGGCCAGAACCACTCTCAAACATCCTGAGTCATTTCATGGTAATGTTAAAAATTTAAAAGATTAAGGAGAATGTCACTTTTACTTTAAGAATTTAACATTACCATGAATAGCATATCAATACTAGGGCCTAGACTTGATCATTAAGCTGCCAAAACACTTGCCAAATGAAAATATGCGTGGTTGTAATGACCAAATGCGGCCTTTTCATACCCGTGCAGGTCACTTTTGCCACCTAACGAGTCTTGGAAAGCAGGACACGCTACCAAAATCGTGACATGCTGCCAAAATCGTGACACGCAGTCAGATTCGACGTGTCAAAATAGGACACGACGTGTCATGGTTTTTGGACACGAATCTCGAGAGAATCGTGTCGGACACGATGGATTCAGGATTCGTGGGGCCTATAGGACAAATCCAGTTATCTAGGGATCAAAGAATAATCAATCGATTCAAAGCACTCTTTTCTAGTAGCAGGCCGACAAGTATGGAGAGGTCATGGTGATTTTGCATTTCAAGGCTGCTACCCAAACTCTTTTCTCCTTTATTTTGGTCTATAAGGCATGCACAAATATGATGGAATTTCGGGTAGTGGCGGAGCAGGGGCTTGTGCACAAAGGGGTCTCGATTTCTCAAGGAGATCACACCTGTTCTTTTAGTTCTGAGTTGAATGGAAGAAAGGAAGAGCTGGATATGGAAACATTCCAAATCATCACAAAAAACATCAATGGGATGTCCACACTATTCTGGATTGGGATCTCTGATATGGTAAAAAACCTGAAGCAATGCATTGGGCATACTCGCAATCACACAATGCCCACTTTTTGAAGAAAAGATACTTTAGGACTTCTCCTAGATGAAAGACTATCACATCTCTAGGAATTCTACCATTATCTTGAACTTGAGGCTGCAAGGAGGAGCTTTGAGACCCAAACATTCCAGTGGATTTTCATCTTACAAGTATGCGGTGCAAGGGAAGGCTCCCAGTCTAGCAGATCAACCCCAATACATCCCAGGACCATACATTGTAGAACAAATGAAACAAGTTCCTACCATGGAGTTTAATCTCCCAGAGGTAAACTATCTTTTTTCTTCTCTCCAATTTGTTGTTGCTTTTTCTAGCACCTGTAGCACAAGTGCTTCAGGAGATATAGAAAGCTTCCTAGAGACAACCTTTGGGTTGATTGTAGACCAGTGCCTAGGACATCTTAAGAGAGGAGTGCTTTGGATATTATGAGTAGGGCTTTCTGTTGCACTCCAATTGTCACGTAGTTGGAAAAAGAGAATAAAGGGGGCTTGGTTCAATAGTCTTTCATTACAGTAGACTCAAACACATACAAGGATCTAAATGCACAAGGGGTAGATCTAGTTCATCTCAAAGAGAAATGACTGATTCTGGTGGCTGAGTCACAACAACAGGGAGCCTTAATACCAGGGTTGTAGTAACATGAAGAGGAGGAAAGAAAGGAGGGAATTTAATGCATAGGGCTGTAAACAAAATAGAATCCTAAGCAACAATGTTCCGACAAAAGTATGGAAGATTGAAGAGGTGGAATGGCAGAAACAGTGGAGCGCTAATCATGGATACATTTATCACCAAATAACATTAAGTAAATTTGTGCACATTACAGGTACATAAGTAAATCTGTAGCTAACATAGGTACTGTTACTACTTAGCAACAAATATACAACCATGAACAAGGGTGAAACCTGCAGCTTCATTACACTATTTCAGAGGGAGAAAAACATACATGAAGTGATAAAAAAAGGAGAAAACATACTACACATTGCTCTAATAGGAATCAACAGAATAGTTTCATTAATCCTCGAGTCCAAATCATCAATCCATTACATTTAGCAAGATATCGCTCAAGTCCCTCATGAACAGGCAAATAGAACCAAAAAGTGGAATCACAGAATTTGGACCCCTGGGGTGCAGAATTCCGGAACCCCTATTAAGTGTTTCTCCCCCCTATTTATAAGGAGAGGGGGAGCTTTGAATCAGTTACAAAATATCTCAGCCAAGGGCCAGTTGTCCGATAGACTAGCTATCTCGGTGTGCAATAGCTCTGCTGCCTAAAATGATTACCAAGGATTTGATTCCTTTCTTGAAAATACACAGAAATTACAAAATAAACAGAAATAAGAAAAACTGAAAGATGACTGAGGAAAATATCCTTCTGTTGTTCTTGTGAAGGCCCTTGATCATGCCACGTCTCTGCCACAATGTATCCCTCTAGCTGCTCAGTCAGTTCCCGTCACTTTTGCCTTAACTACCTGACTTCACCACTCTCTAGAGTTGGTAGCGATCAACTGTGGTGGCTTGTCACAGAGCAGAAGCGGAGATTGTCCTAACAGTCCTTCATTGTATGACTGAGTGGAGCTCCATGCTAAGCCATTAAGTCTTCCCGAGTCCCCATATCTCCATTAAATACCTCGGTTGTCGACCCATTATGTCTTTAAAGCCCTGTACCATGCTATCGGAACGTAACATGCCTCGTAAAATAACCACAGTTTGATATCAGGGATTCTCTAGTATGGGCACTTAACACTGCAAAACATTGCGAAATGGTGGGTTCTGATCCCTTTAGGTCCCTTTTGCTTTGAGCCCTTTCAATACTTTTTCGTCATATGATCGGGTGCTTAGCCAAATATCGGAGCTCAGAAAATCGGGACTTCACACTGAACAGGGTTTATGAAACAACGAACGCCGATCACGTTTTCTGCTTAGCTCTTGGTTCTTCGGCTCTTCCCATGACCATAGGCCAGCCCCCATATCGGAGCCCCCCAATCGGAGGTTTGCAATCATTGATTTCCTTTTGAGGCACAACACTTTGCCACTGCCGATCTTCGATAAGTGACATCATCATCTGACATGTGTCACCGTACTGCCACATCATGCTGACATCAGCTGCCCCATGTCCCTTATCGGAACCAACCATATGCTACCAAGTGTCATGAATTGAAACCAATCATGTGTAGCCACATTTCATTTATTGGATCCAATGATGTTCAGCCACGTGGCCCCCTCGAGGAGAGAGAAAAGGTCAATCCTATTCTTGATTTTCCACTGATTTCCTTTGCTAAATGTTTCAAGGCATTCCTGACGCTTTAACACTAGAGGCTCAAAACCCGGCGAATTTAATCACAGTCGGAACTTTATGCGATATCACCACTTTGAAAGGGTGTCACTTGTTTGATCGTTGATTGTGATGTGTGGATCTCTTGATTCTGTGATGCCTTGGACCCCCGATATGCAGGATCACCGATGTGCGGGATTGCCAGGACCTGGGATTTTTCCCTTGGGCATTTTCTCCTTATTTTCTGGTTTTCAAAATGGCAACTTTAATATGCTCTAACTTTTGATTTCGGAGTCCACTTGAGGAGTTCCATATACCGTTGGAAAGCTAATTCTGTGCACTATCCATTTGAGGGGGTCCGATTTAACTTTGAGGGATTTTGTGGCTTGAAAGATGGCTGCAAACTTTTCTGTTGTTTTGTACGTTGGTTAGATGAAAACAAATTTTGCAGTGAGTGACAACACAATCTAAGGCCGTGAATTGTAGGTTCAACGAGTTATGGCCTAAATTTGATGCATTACATCAGTTGGTTTTTTCTTCCTGGACCTGCAACTGTGATATCTATTTATGTTCCAAAGGTTTTTTTACAGTCCAATTTGATACACAGGAAGACATGGACAAAGTATTAAATGATGGGCCCTAGTTTTGGGGAAGTGCTAGGCTGTTCATCACCCCATGGTTTCCGGACTTTGATGCCACAAAAATGGTGGTCTCATCAATGTGGGTTTGGGTGCGAATTCCACATTTTCCCCTCCCTTTCTGGCACCACAAGGTCCTAGACGAAATCAGAAATACCTTGGGAAATTTCAAAAAGATGGATCTTGAAAGAATAAAGAAAGGGTTGTTTACCTTTGCCAGAATCTGTGTAGAAATAAACCTCAGTGAAGGTCTACGTGATCACATTCAATTGAAACATAAAAACGTTTAATGGACCCAAGTACTAGATTATGAAAATACAACATTCAGATGCCAAACATGTTTCCAAACATGTCATTTGCAGAACTCATGTCCATGTTCGGTGTGGAGCCTGATTATCTTCCTGATTCAGAGGTCTTGTTTCATCCACGTTTGGATCCCAGTCCCTAATGAGGGGGTGGGGGGCTTGTTGTTCAAATATGGCAGGAGATAGAGATAACAGAAGGAGCACCACAGGGTATGTGTTTACTATAGATAGAATTATAGTAATTTAGGTTTCCAAAATGAAAAGTATTGTTGCACTTTCGACAATGGAAGAAAAATATGTTGCTACTACAAAGGCTAGTAAAGAAATGATTTGGTTACAAAGGTTGATGGATGAATTCGGAAAGAAGCAGAAGATTGTCAAATTATACAGTGACAACGAGAGTGTCATTCATCTTGCAAAGAACTGAACGTTTCATTCTAAGACTAAACATATACAACTTACATACCATTTCATACAATTAGTTTTGGAAGATGGATAGTTAAAGCTAGAAAAGATACACACTAGCCAGAATCCTGCAGCTATGTAATTGAACAAAGGTGGTGTTAGACTCCGTCTCATTTCAGAGATTGATTCTTCTTCAAAACAAGAAATCATTAATAGGTTGCTTTTTTAGATTATGTAATTTGTTCTTTAGCTCTTCAAATGGCAGCGACTTCAAGCTCCTACCTCTGTAAAAGCACAAAGAAAACAAAGCATACATCAGACTCTATTGTTGATGAATTTGGTCAAGTTTTATCTTCATATGGTTTCAACTATCATGGCACAGAGGTTCTCTACAGTGGCACCCTTGGTACAGAGCTTACTTGTGAAATATTCATTGGTCCGTTTAGTATGTGCACTTCCTGGCTGGAGTGAAAAGAATGTGCAGGTTCAACAGAAGGTACTTGAGGTTGTTACACATATTGCTTCAACTGCTTCAAAGTTTCCAAAGAGATGTGTTGTTTTATGTATTTTAGGTGTGGCTGAGAAAGTTGCTGATATCAAAACTCGCATGCAAGCAATGAAGTGCCTTACTGCTTTTTGTGAAGCTGTTGGTCCTAATTTTATCTTTGATAGACTCTTTAAAATTATGAAAGAGCACAAGAATCCCAAGGTCCTTAGTGAAGGTATATTATGGATGGTCACTGCAGTTGAAGATTTTGGAACTTCTCACATAAACTTAAAGGATCTAATAGATTTCTGTAAAGATATTGGATTGCAATCGAGTGCTGCAGGCCACAAATCCTGAAGCCGATGTGCTAATTGCATATGAAATGAATGGTGAGGTATTGAGCAGGGATCACGGCTACCCCCTTCGAGTTGTTGTTCCAGGCACAATTGTTGCACGCTCAGTTAAATGGTTGGATAAAATAGAAGTAAATGCAAATGAATGTCAGGGATTCTTCGTGCAAAAGGATTATAAAATGTTCCCTCCTACTGTTGACTGGGATAATATTAAATGGCTTTCACGACGTCCACTGATGGATTTTCCAGTTAATTGTGCCATCTGCTCTCTTGATGATGTCTCTTCAGCTGAATGGGGAAAGAAGGTTATTATCCGTGGTTATGCCTTATCTGGAGGAGGACGTGGAATAGAACGAGTGGATGTCTCTGTGGATGGGGGCAAAAAGGTGTCAGAAGGAAGGTGTTCCATATGTAGCAGATAGTGAAGACTGTGACAAGTGGGCTTGGGTGCTTTTTGAGCTCGAAACTGAGATTCGCCCACCTACTGATATTATTGTTAAAGCGGTTGATTCTGCTGCTTCATCCATTGGCAATGAAATTGCACAGATTGGGTCGGACATCGTTTAGAGCTGTTAAATCTAAGCGTGACTATTTGAGACATCGAAACAGCTATAATAGGCTCTACCTATCAAGACTTGCCGCTCTTAAAGAATTTGCCTTTATGAAGGCCCTTGAAGAACACGGTTTTCCAGTTCCTAATGCAGTAGACTGTAATCGACATTGTGTTCTGATGTCTCTTGTTCCAGGGTCCAAGTTAAGCAGCTGCAACATCCAAAACAAACATTTAATATTATAATTGGCCTAATTGTTCGACTGGCAGAACACGATCTCATCCACTGTGATTTCAATGAGTTCAATATTAGATCAGGCTGTATTTTCTTGGCATGTCGTTCATGTGAACAATGCTACGAAAGGGATCACCTCAAACCTGTGAACAGTTGCAAAGTGTGCACTAAGAGAATGTTTTGAATGTTATTTTTTCCAAATTGTTTTCTTTTCTGCTGCAAACTTCTTAATGCTCGATCTTTAGAACTCTGATAAAGTGGCTTTAGTAAAAGAATTGAAGATTTCTCCAAAACGGTATCCAGGGTCTTGTTTATCTTTTTATCTTTCTGTACCATGCCTGATCAGGAGTAATCGATGCAACCTGTGGACCTTACGAGACATATGAAGACACTCTTTATGGATACAAGGCTACATTTGAAACGTTTGTTGGAATTCGAGACGAGGTGGCAACATCTCAAATCAAACTTTTCAGTGATCATTTACAGGAGTTGGAGAATAATCTTCCTTTGGATGACAAGTACAAATCAAAATATGTGGCCGCTGCTCCTATTCGTGTTATTCAACTGATATATAATTCAGGGGATGTCAAAGGACCTCAAACAGTTGCCTTCAATTTGCCAAATGATGAGAGAATAGTGAAAGAGAGGGGGACTGCCATGGTCATGCTCAAAATATGGCAGAGGCTAAATTTAGGTCTTCTACCCATTACGGATACATGCATTTCCGAGGAACAAAAGCAATATGTGGATTTTGAGTCCATGTTCGCACATACAGTTTGCCATGAATGTTGCCATAGGATTGGGCCTCACACCATTGAGCTTCCCAATGGCAAGCAGTCAACAGTTCGGATGGAGCTTCGAGAACTTCATTCAGCATTAGAAGAAGCAAAAGCTGATATGGTGGGATTGCGGGCGATTGTTGGGATGCAGCCATGTAAACCGCTCTCAGTTTAGTTGTCACCATAAGCTGAATCGGTGGAATATTAGCTTAAAGGTTGTTGTATTGGCAAATGCAACGTGGCAAATCGAACTTAAGTCAAGATTATCTATCATAGCCAAAAATGCGATTTGGTTTTATCTCTTAATTGGCAGATCTGCGCTCCAATTTTGGCCAATCATCAGCAGATTTAGAGGAACGCTGCATTACTTTAGGATAGAATATAACACTCTTTTCTAATTTGTGAAATGTTAGTTAAAACAGCGCCCCTGTTTTGGGCAGCATTTTATTTATTGTATTAAAAATTCATTTTGAAAAAAAAATTAGGAAGGAGAGAGGGGAGAGTTCTGAGGGCTGAGAGTGCTGGAGAACAGAGCTCCATTGTACAGTCTTTGACAGAGGGATTTTTAATGAAATTTCACAGCTCTGACTTCTGAGATCCCTGTGGTATGATAATTTAGCATAAGTTTTCCCTTGTTTCATATGTAATCTGTTATGTTTCATTTCACTACATGATCATTTCTAACTGAACAAATGAAGTGTTTAGGTAAGAATTCATGCCTGCCATGCTCTGCCTATAAGTTTGTTCATGTTTGATGTTTTCCTCTGTTTGACAAGGATTCATCTCCTATGCCCTTGTCAGCTCCTCACCAGTCTTGCCATCCCATTTAAAATCTAGATTTGATGCTAAATGTCTTGCCTACCTTGCTTCAGTCGATAACCTGTGTTGTTCATTATATTTCTCTGTTTCAATCTGTGATTTTGCCCATGCAGCCCAGAAAAACCCCGTTATTTAATTAAAAACCCCAAATCAATCTTTCAAATGAGTTTACTAGCCTAATATCAGTGTTACCCGTTTGGTCATCTCATCAATTGAAGATCTACCGAGATTGATCGGAGAGAGCCTTCTCCTGCCCCGTAGGGCTAGCTACGGGGTTGAATGGTTTGATGTTGCCTTGAGGTTTACCTTTCTCAGCCTGAGGTGAAATCTCAAGCGCTAACAGGTGGTAACCAGGGAGAAACTGAGTTTCTGCTCAGTTTCAACTTAGTCTTCAAGTATGATGTAAAGATGAGAACATCCAGGCCCAATTGGAAACATTGTCCAACAAGTGAAGCAATGGTGGAGTCCCTATAATTAGTCTCCATGTGGGAGATTGTTGGGTGTGGACTGTGGAGATTTATTATCTTCTTGATTCAGAGGCCTTGTTTCAGCCATGTTTGTATCCCAGTCCTTGATAGGGACGTGTGGAGGGGCTTGCCAACCGCCCCCCCCCCCCAACTATTGTTGTTGGAAAATCTATAGAGATGGCAGTTAAAATGATTTTCCTCTTAATGACATTAACTTGTGATATTTTCATTATTAGTATTCAATTTCTTATTTATCTTTTCTTATCATTAATATTAATGCCAAGCAACTGTTGGAAATACTGAGAGGGGGGCTGAATCAATATTTCTTTTTATGTTGTTCTTTTTATCACCAAAGCATATATATATATATATATATGGAACACAGAAATAGATAGCTGAAATGAATGCTTTTATTAACACAAACAGTGCAATGAAATAAATACAATATATAGTTGGTGGCAATCAGTTGCCAAGCACCAACTTGGACTTTTGTGAGGCTTCAATGTCCAGAGCACCAACTCTTTTCTTCCAAGGCAATAATTCTGCACTTAGGAGCACCAACTCCCAAGGATTCCAGTCCTTTCAGTTATGAGGCTCCAACCCAAACCTGGTATAAACTGTTTTGTTGTAAATCTCTGCTCCCAAACCTGCTAAGCTTCTGCTTCACTCTTGTTCTCCTGTTTCTCCTGTCTCTCCTACCACTGCTGCCTCTGCCTTAACTTTGGCTTACACTCTCACTGATTATTCACCCACACAACTTCCTTGTTTTTCCTATTTTTGTATTCCTGTTGCCTCGGACTATTCGTTTCCGCTTCCCACTAACTCTTCAACTTCTTCAATGCTCACTTCAGCTTCCTCTCCGCTAGCTTGTCCTTTGGCTTCCCTCTTCTCCATTGATTTGGCTTTTCGGTTTCCTTTGCGCTGGCTTTCCATTCAGCCTCCTGGCTTTTCGGTCGCTGTGTGTTCAAAACTGTAACAGAGCCCCGTTTTTCAATGATAACAGGCATACACAAAGACAACATGGTTTAACGGACATGCCATGTCCCAATCGCAATCGCAATCGGCGTTAGTTCAGCCTCCTGAACTATCGGGAGCATTCCTTAATGTATTTTTTGTCTCCAAACCCCGCGCAAGCCAAATATGCAAATACACAGGAAATCAGAGAAAAATAGGCGAAAACGTTGAAGGGCGGACTTCAAGAGTTATTACACCCGCATCTATACTATATCGGGTCCGTAGTATAATCGCAATCGATGCTCAAGACTTCCAGGGGTCCTTTATACATCGAGACCATGGCATCGCCGATGGCCGACGACCGATCCTCCTGCGGATGCGATATAACATTAAACCTACCTTAATGTTGTCGTCGGGTTAAAACGCATATATCGCAGTCGGGGGTTTGGGGTGATGGCACATAGCCGAATCGCCGATTATCACATTGTCGATATATATGTATATGCGCCTATATACATAAACTTCTCTGCTCCGATAGTGTATTCCACTATACCTAAGTCTTCTGCCTCGATAGTGTATTTGCCGATAGTGTGTTTGCCGGGAGTCCGCGCCGATAGTGTATTTGCCGGGAGTCCGTGCCGATAGTGTTTCCTTGGTTCCTAGGATAGCGAAGAAGGAGAATTTTGCTATACCTCAAGGTGACAAGTCAAGATCCAATTTAGAATGAAAATTTCAGGATAATAATGAACTCAAGACATTTATTATCACAAGTATAAGTATGATGTAAGCTACAGTGAGACAACTCGATCACTTCAAAGATTGGGTTCATAAATTTTCGGAAAAGAATTCAAGTTCTATGATATGTGGTCAAAGTTTCGGTATGATCATAAGCTGGAGCATTGTTAAGAAGCAATAATATTTATAAGAACTGAAACAATGATAACGGTTCACCACAGCAAGAAGCTTTTGCTGCCACCACATTGTCATCATTAATGAACTATGCCACTCCTCCTATAACAACGAAGATTGGGATGATGGGTATTATTACTGTGTGCAAACCGAAGTATGAAGCTTGCTAATGGACTGTGTCATCACATGAACTATCCGAAGTCTGCCCTTACAAACTCAAGAATAATGGAAGCACTCTTTCAAGATCTGAGTACAAGGATCCTTTGCTCCTCCGATAGCTCCCGATAGTGTAAATGCAATCCATATGCTCTCCGATGGCTCCGATGGCTCTCTCTACTTCCTCAAATGGCTTTGTCTGCTTCCTCTGGCTCCTTGAATATTGCCATATTGACATCAATGATAATCTGTGTCCAACAATCTCCCCCTTTGTTATTGATGGTAATGTTCTTCTGCTCTCCCCCTTTGACATTAATGGCAAAGGAATGCATATGGACTCCCCCTGTCGAATTGCGCCCCCTGTCCTGCTACATCTTTATGAATGAACTTGAGTGATGCTAAAGAGATAACCCCCATCTTTTGATGAAGATGTTCAAATGCTTCTCGAGGAAGAGGTTCTGTGAAAATATCAGCTATCTGCTCCTTAGTATTGATATATTCCAAAGTGATGTTTTGTTCAACTACTTGTTCATGGAGGAAATGATACTTGATTGGTATATGTTTGGTCTTTGAGTGCATCACTGGATTTTTGCCGAGACTAATAGAACTTGTGTTATCACAATAGATGGTAATTGGTTGATCTGTACCTATGTTGACATCTTTTAGAGCTTCCTTCATCCATAGTATTTGAGTACAACAGTCTGCTGCAGCTATTTACTCGGCTTCGACTGTGGATAATGATATGGATGTCTGTTTTTTGCTGAGCCAAGATACTAAACAGTCTCCCAGGAAGAATGCATTTCCACTAGTACACTTCCAAGTTCCGATCATCCACACTTCCGGCCCAATCAGCATCGGTGTATGTAGTTACAGTCAGTGTTGAACTTTTAGGGTACCAAAGACCGAAATCTGAAGTTCCTTTCAGATATCTGATAATTATTTTTACAGCTAACAAATGGGATTGTTTAGGGGCGGATTGAAACCTTCCCACCATTCCTACTCCCTGCATTATGTCGGGTCTTGTAGCAGTTAAGTACAAAAGGGCTCTGATTATTGACCTGTAATGAGTCGCATCTACTAGAGGGGAGTCATAGGTGTGCTCATAGGTATGGTCATGGGTGCACAGTCCTCCATTCCATATCTTTTGAGCATATCTTTTAGATATTGGGCTTGAGATATACACAATCCTGCTCTACTTTGAGATACTTGAAGTCCAAGGAAGTGAGATAGCTCACCTATCATTGACATCTCAAACTCTTTTGACATGTTTTGAGAAAATTCATGGCTCATTTCATCATTATTGCTAGCAAATCCAGATCATCGACATAAACAAGAGTAACTAGTAACTTACCTTCTTCTGTCTTTATGTATAGATTACTTCCAGCCACTCCCTTTTTGAAGCCTTGTTGTTGTAGATAGTGATCCAATCTTGCATACCAAGCTCTAGGAGCTTGTTTCAACCCGTATAAAGCCTTTTTAAACTTACAGACTAAGTCCTGTCCTTCATATATATATGGGTTTTGGCCTCTGATAGTGTTAAACGCATATATATATATATATATATATATATATATATATATATATATATACGGGTTTATGCCTCCGATAGTGTTAATGCATCCTTTGCTCCTCCAATAGCTCTCGATAGTGTAAATGCAATCCATATGCTCTCCGATGGCTTTGTCTACTTCCTCCAATGGCTCTGTTTGCTTCCTCTGGCTCCTCGAATATTGCCATATTGACATCAATGACAATTTGTGTCCAACAACAACAAAAAAGAGAACAAAAGATATAGGCACGCTGCCAAGGCAAAACCCCCCTCAAGGGGAAAACCCAGTTACAAAGTCTTCCTTCAGTAGATTCAAAATGAGACGACCAAGACCATTACAAACTAGACTAGAGACTCCTCCATCAAGTCATCCTTGTTCTTCCTTTCACAATGTCTGCATACCAAGATTTACGTCATTGTGTGAGCACCAAATTCTTGTCACGCTAAGACATCATCACTGTGAGACCTTATTACTGTAAGGTCACTAAACTGTGATACCACTGATCTGAAATGTCATCTTTTTCACCTAACTGTGATGTCACCGAAACTGTGAGACTCTTCTCACTGAGATAACATTGAACTGTGATAGATCCTTCATTGTGGTAATGGCATCCTTCGAACTGTGATAGATCCATCACTCTGAATTGTAATGGCATCCTTCTCACTGTGATTACATTGAACCCTTAACACTGTAGGAGCACCAAGCCCTCAACACTGTGATAGCACCGAGCTCACAATACTGTAATAACACCGAGCCCATAATTCTGTAATAGCACCGAACCTATAATCACTATGATGACCGAAACATATCTTCTGAGATAGCACCGAGAGCATTTCTGTGATTTCCAAATTATAGAGATAATCCGAACTTCTGTGATTGTGATTTGAGTGAAGGTTATACTCCTTTATATAGTTGTTCGTCCATAGAAATGAGCCGACATGACTTATATGAAGAGATGCGTCTATTATATTAGGCCGACATGAATATATTGAGGGAAACCAACTTGTAGATAACTTATTTGAGGTCGGCTTGAAGAATTTGTTGGAGAGGATATTTTGAGGGAGGAGTACAAACATTAAGTTGACTTTGAGTCAATCCTATAGCCGACAATGGAGGCTTGACCTATAACCATTGACCCAAGCATGAAACCCATGCTTTAACAAGTCAATTCAACAATAATAAAATTCTTTTCTTTTGACAAATATATTACATTTTTTACTTCAAGTACAATGAAGACCGAACCTAGTTACATTCTTCAACACTCCCTCTTAACTAGGGAGGTATTCATATTTACATATAATAAGAGGTACATGGAAGTTCTCACTTTATCTATGAAGAAGTTTAGGCGCCGCAATGCCATGGACTAGATTCCTAACCAGGGCAATCTATCCATTGATCTCTCAACAATTTAGGCACCGCAATGCCACAGTAGATTCCTAACCAGGGTAATCTATCCGAGTGGGACTAAGATGGACTCAAGCTTTTAGCCTCTCTAGGTACCATCAGGCTTACTTGCTACCCATCAACCTTGAAATCCAGGTGCGTGTCAGAGCTCAATGACCAATGCCACCCTTCCAACTTCGAAACCTAGACATCAACATAAAGTGTCGGCCAGATGTCCTTCTAGGGAATGCTTCACTCACAAAGCCTCAACACCCTTTGATCCTGCAGATCAAGGATAACCACTCTCTCCCAATCAAACTGATTGGTAACCAACATGCTATCAAAACCTTTGAGAGATTTACCTATACAAACACAACCCCAATCAATAATACTTTCATATGTACATAATCAAATACAAACCTTCGGGGTCTTCCATACAACTTGATGTTTCTTCTCAACTTTTCATAGTAGGACTATCAACAGAATCTTTGACAGAAGATTCCTCAATCATACATTTTTCTTCCTACTTCATATGCAACAACATATTCTTCAATCGGATCTTGCTTTCCTTCTTTCAGCAGCACCTCAAAATGCATTCTCTAGTTTCCTTCTCCTACTCATGGCCTTCACTAAAACTTATGGTTGTTAGTCTTGATCTAGTGCATGACACATGAAGCAGGGAATCATATCTGTCATTTCTTCTTAAACAAAGAGGATCTAATCATTCCTATACAAGGAATATTCTCAACCATCCTCTTTATCCTAGGGAGATTCCTTTCATTCAAGCTCCCTCTTAACCTAGGGAGATGTCATCCAGACTCTCTCTTAACTCACGAAGATCAGCTTCTTCTTTTTGTCATCGGAGAATCTTTCATGGCCTCCAACCATTCATCAAAGTTATCATCATCCACATCATGCTTATCACATCAACGAATATCTTCACCATATTGAAGATTATGTGCCTGCACAACTTATACATCGAGTACAACCAAATTTCTAGAAGCATGAAGTTAGTCATATCAAATCTTATAATAACGGAAGCATTTCAATCATATATTCAAACAAGAGACACATACTCTTCAAAATCTTACTAGGGACTTTGTCATAAACCCTAAACTCCTTCATAACAACTTTTATTACATCTAGGGTTTCAATGTTTCTTTCAAATGTATGACATACCCTTTTGCAACATATAACAAACCCTAGAAATAATTCAAACAAATATAGGTTTTACAAGGTATCTAACAACTCTCAGAATTCATATGTTAGACTTCTCACTAGGTTTTCATACAAATCCCAGATTTCATACAAAAGAATCAATCAAAACAATCACAACTTAGTCATTAAAATGACCAGCATCCACTAGGGTTAGTTGCAAACCCTAGATTTTCAATCAAATATCAATCCCAACCAAAACTCAGATGCAAATCTCAAATTAGCACATTGTCATCATACATCAAAGATTTTTACTTCTACTAAGGTTTAACTCCAAAACCCTAGAATACTATCATCCTAGAAAGACAAACTTTGACTAGGGCTTAGTTCCAAACCCTAGGATTCATGACCCCCAACAAATAGGTCAACTCATTCATGCATAGGCACATCATATGTCAGACAACATTATTATATTAGACATATCTTGTCCCAGAATAGTCTAGGATTTCAACCAAATGGACACATATCTAGGGTTTCATTTCTAGGACTCTATAATAAGGGTTTTGCTTATAGACCCAACCAAACCCTAAGAATCTAGGATTTCATAACATAGCAAAACAAACCCTACAATACCAAAACTTCAAAGGTTCGAGATCTTAGACAAACAACATTCAACCTTAACAAGTTAAGATTTCATGATCATACCGAAATCCCAAACATGACATCATCAACAAGAACTTCAAATAGCATTTCACAATAACCCTAAGTAGGCTAGGGTTTCACACAGATCCTTAGGTTAGGGTTTTCTAGAGAACCTGTCTAGGGTTCTATAAAATCAATTAAGAATGTAGAGAAGGGTAGATTTATCGAGAGATGAATCTCCCTAAACAAGAATCATTATGATTCAATACAGTAAGTCATATCAATGTTAGTAATGTAGAATATCAAATGTATAAACCTTTATTGTGAAAAGATCAATGATTCATAATTTAAGGCATACCTTTGTTTCTTGACAAACCTTTTTATCTCCAATGCTTTGTCTTGTGAGGTCTTATTTCATACTCCTTGATCATTCAACAAGTCATGGTCTTCTATACCTATAATACATACTTTCAAGCAAAACACGTGATACCAAGAACATGATTTAATTTCTCAAGTTAGATCTTCTACATAACCATGGAGGATGGAATCCTATAAAAAGGTTATTCCTTCTTTCAATCAAGGACTTTTGCTTGAAATCCTAGATTATTTGTAAACTCTAGAAGATAAGGATGCATGTTATCTAGGGATTACAATTTCATCCTAGACTAGATATGTACCATTTGAAGTTAGATATATTTGAAAATCTTTATGATTATACTTACCTTGTATTTACATACCTCTGATTCCTAAGAGCTTATTAACCTTGTTGTAGTAACAATACTTACTTGGTTCCTTGTACTCAGATCTTGAAAGAGTGCTTCCTTTGTGCTTGAGTTTGTAAGGACAGACTTCGGATAGTTCATGTGATGACACAGTCCATTAAAAAGCTTCATACTTCAGTTTGCACATAGTAATAATATCCATCATCCCAATCTTCATTGTTGTAGGAGGAGTGGCATAGTTCATTAATGATGACAATGTGGTGGCAGCGAAAGCTTCTTGCTGTGGTGAACCCTTGTCACTGTTTCAGTTCTTATAAATATTATTGCTTCTTAACAATGCTCCAGCTTATGATCATACTGAAACTTTGACCACATATCATAGAACCTGAATTCTTTTCCGAAAATTTATGAACCCAATCTTTGAAGTGATCGAGTTGTCTCGCTGTAGCTTACATCATACTTGTGATAAGAGATGTCTTGAGTTCATTATTATCCTGAAATTTTCATTCTGAATTGGATCTTGACTTGTCACCTTGAGGTATAGCGAAATTCTCCTTCTTCAAGGTGTCTTAGCCCATTGTAGCCTTAGCTCCATTAGCCCATAACTGCCCTTCTTCAAACTGCCTTTTGACCATAACCTCGCTCTGAAACCATGTTGGAAAATCAATAGAGATGGCAGTTAAAACAATTTTCCTCTTAATGAAATTAACTTGTGATATTTTCATTATTAGTATTCGATTTCTTAATTATCTTTTCTTATCATCAAGATTAATGCCAAGCAACAAAAAAGAGAACACAAGATATAGGCATGTTGCCAGGGCAAAACCCCCCTTGAGGGGAAAACCCAGTCACAAAGTCTTCCTTCAGTAGATTCAAAATGAGACGACCAAGACCATTGCAAACTAGACTAGAGACTCCTCCATCAAGTCATCCTTGTTCTTCCTTTCACAGTGTCTGCATACCAAGATTTACATCATTGTGTGAGCACCAAATTCTTGTCACGCTGAGACATCATCACTGTGAGACCTTATTACTGTAAGGTCACCGAACTATGATACCACCGATCTGAAATGTCATCTTTTTCACCTAACTGTGATGTCATCGAAACTGTGAGACTCTTCTCACTGAGATAACACTGAACTGTGATAGATCCTTCATTGTGGTAATGACATCCTTCGAACTGTGATAGATCCTTCATTGTGGTAATGGCATCCTTCGAACTGTGATAGATCCATCACTCTGAATTGTAATAGCATCCTTTTCACTATGATTACATTGAACCCTTAACACTATAGGAGCACTGAGCCCTCAACACTGTGATAGCACCGATCTCACAATACTGTAATGTTAAATTGGCAACTAGGGCAAAACTCCATATGGGTCAGCTTATTTATGGCAGCTGATATTTTCATTGGATCCCTCTCGTCGAGAGGTGTAGGATTGATCCAAAGATCATCCGATTCCAATAAGTATTTATGGAGATATGAATTTATTTTGTTTATATAATTATTATCAAGCCGACCAGCTCTTATGTAGGCTCTAGAAGCCCAAACGTCATGTCTATTCAATCATCCGCCTTTAGTATAAATAAGAGAGGATTTGGAGTCATTAGAACAACACATTCTTGAGTAGTCTCCTCCTCTCCACGTCTGGGTTTTTGGTGAAGGTGAGAGACATCATGAATGATACGCTGGTCACTCAAGTAATGCCCTCGCTGCTGTACGTTGCCCCAGCTGTAGATACCTAGCCACAGGTGATACCCTAGATGCAGTGATGCCCTAGCCGCAGTAAGCAGCAGGCTTATGAAGAAATATAAACGCAGTCAATGGGTCAATAAAACGTAGTCAACGAGACCTGTTCACGCAACAGAACTTCGCATTCCTCTCTGCCATTCTACGTGAACTTGGGATACATATATACGCTATACAGGTATGGCCATTCTACGTGAAGTTTGGATACATATACATGATATATATATATATATATATATATACGCCATACAAGTATGACAATTATAGCCGCAGTTGAGGAATAATGAATCCGCAGGAAATGAAGGAGCCGCAGTAGGGTTTGACTGCACTTTGTTTCGGTTTTAGGTGCAGTTATGATCTCGGCTGTATGGAGCAGTAATGACTTCGATGAGGACGCAGCAGTGAGGCAAGTTCTGGGCTAAATACATTCTCAAATTGCAGGTGCAAATCTCGGATAGATGGACCAGAGAAGATCTCAGATGAGGATGCAGTTTTGGCATGAAGTCTGGGCTAATCATATTCACGGCCTAATAGAGATCACAGTGATCCTGAAGATACTGTCTCAGTCTCGGCATATAATCTCGTTGAAGAGAATTTCAATGATGACTGTGTCTACTGCAATCTAAGCAGTGACAATCAAATCAAGAGTTGCAGTCTCGGTATACTCAAAGGGAGCAGTGATGGATCTACTCTCTCGGATCAACGAAGGTCATGTTGAATATTATCTCTATTTCATATATATTACTGTCTCAGCATAACCAGATTAATGAAGTATGTTTCGGTGATGACATTGATTCTCGGCATCCCTGAAAAAGGAGATATACCATATCAATAGTCTCCATTGTATTCGGATCTAGTGATCTCGACATGAATATGATCTCAAAAGCAGTCACAATGACAAGGATCACAAGAAGTAGTAACATGATTATTATAGTTAAGTATAATGAAAGAAGCAATACAGTGAAGTGTTGTCGTGGTCTTTATGGTGCAGAGATCCTAAGGGCAACCATGGCGTAACAATGATACACTAAATGATATTGCAACAACAATGAAGTTCTTGGTGATGCAATGATGTTAGAGGAGCAGCAAGATGATGATCTCAGCAGTGCTCAAGAAAGAGGATTGATGTCTTGGTCTTTGAGGATGTATAACAGTGACAAGGGTTGCATAGTCTCAACAAATATACAGTGATGACAAAGATATATTGCAACAGTCCACATAATGATGACTTCAATAATAACTGTCTTAGTGCATCAATGACAGCATAGATATCACAATGAGTGGAACACGTTGATATGAAGATCTTCGTAATAATGGCTCCAATGGTGCTGAAATAAGGAGGATCTCAGCAGCGATGAAAAAGAGGATTAGAGATCTGTTATATGGATCTCTGTGACATGCAGTAGTGACTTGGAGTACAACATGATGTATGGGCAGCATAGTGATGAGATCATGAGCAGCATGATGATACATGCTACATGGTAAGGTGCAACAAATGAATGAAATGGATAGAAGCCATCATCTTGAGAATCAGTTGAAGCAAAATGTCTTCAACTGATCTCATCGTTATACGAAATGATCTAATGCTAGATCTAGATAAGTCAAAGTGTTGACTTATGTTGTAAATGTACTATCTCTCTCTCTCTCTTTCTCTGCTGAACTTTGAAGAAAATAAAAGAAGAATTGATCAAGGGTTTCCCCACGCATTGTGGGGTTTGTCCCTGGCTTGCGCCATATCTTGTGTCCTCTTGTCTTGGCTTGTCTTCTGCATATTATATTTATGTTCTATCTGCAGTTTATCGTAATGCTGATGTGATTGCTAACTGTGAAAATTTAAATAAATTGCTCTAGCATAGAACATACCAAAAATTTAACACATAATAACACCGAGCCCATAATTCTATAATATCACCGAAACTAAAATGACATTGAACCTATAATAACTGTGATGACCGAAACATATCTTCTGAGATAGCACCAAGAGCATTTCTGTGATTTCCGAATTATAGAGATAATCTAAACTTCTATGATTGTCATTTGAGCGAAGGTTATACTCCTTTATATAGTTTTTCATCCATATAAATGAGCCGACATGACTTATATGAAGAGATGCGTCTATTATATTAGGCCGACATGAATATATTTAGGGAAACCGACTTGTAGATAACTTATTTGAGGCCGACTTGAAGAATTTTCTGGAGAGGATGACTTGATGGAGGAGTACAAACATTAAATTGACTTTGACTCAATCTTATAGCCTACAACGGAGGCTTGACCTATAACCATTGACCCAAGCATGAAACCCATGCTTTAACAAGTCAGTTCAAAAATAATAAAATTCTTTTCTTTTGACAAATATATTACATTTTTTACTTCGAGTACAATGAAGACCGAACCTAGTTACATTCTTCAACAATTGCTGCAAGGGGGGTCTGGGGGAGGGGAGACAACACTCTTTTAGCCCCCCTTGGCAATGGTTCATAAAAATTTCCTTGTAAAATATTGTAATTTCATAGTCAATCTGGGCCATTCATTATGCCAAATATCTAATTGTTGATTTGGGGTAGCATCGGATGTGCTCTAGCCACGAAAATTGGTGGAGAGGCTAAAGCACATGAGATCTCCAAGACCCAGAATTGGTTTGGGCAAAATCTAACCGGTTTGGGAGATAAAAAAGTAATTAATATTTTTAATGGAGTTCCTAAGTCTAAACTTAGAAAAAATAAAATATTAATGGATATTAATATAAAACTGAGTTAGAATGGTCCAAAAGTCGTGGATCAAGCCAAGTCTAATCTTAGCCGTTGATTAGAGATTTAATCTCGGCCGTTGATGGACCAACGAGAAAAGTATAGGCTTGAGGGTCAGTTGGAGAACACACCGAGAGAGATCAAGAATTCGATTTTCTGGGGCAGGGTTTGCTAAGGAAATTGAGTGAAGTGATCTGAGTTGCCGCTGAGGGATAGTGAATAAATAGTCGAGAGGCAGAGTTAGTACCGGGTGGATCAGCACAGAAGCCGGTAGAGGTTGATGCAGAGCCAGCTAGAGGCCACGTAGAGGCAGCCAAAGGCCATGCAAAGGCAGCCAGGAGCTGCGCCGAGCCAGAGACAGCGAGTGTGTGAGACGTAGAGGTTCCAGAGGCTGACGCTGGGCCAGAGAGACTGACGTAGGCCCTAGAGGCAGCGCTGGGAGATTTTCATGGGACACATTGGAGTTGGAGAGCTGGATAGGGTGACGCAGAGCAACAGAATCTATATTGTTGCTGTGGGATCGTTCATCTGGTGATTTAGCCGGAATATCTGTCTCCGACTGAGAGGTATTACTGCCGAGGGCATTCTTTGTTGGGCGAGTCATTTCTGGCACCCTGGTTGTATTTTGAAACTGCATAATAATAAAACCCTCTGAATGGCTGCACCAGTTTTCCTACATTGGGTTTTTCCGGGAACATTAGTCCAAAAACAACGGTGTCACTTGTGTGCTTGTTTCTTTCAGTTGATGATCTGTATGTGTTGATACTGTACTTGTATTTATTTTCAGTATTTACATGGTAAATAGCTTGTTAAGTAATTGAACAATTAGGAAGAAATAAATCAGATATTACAGGAAGAAATTCTAACGGTTTAAACTTAGAAATTCCAACATGGTATCAGAGCGTGGTTGCAAATCACAGGATAACTGAAGGCATCAGTCGAGCAGTGCAGCAGCAGCAGAAACAGTTGTCCCGAGTGACAGAAGTTGTTTCTAGCAGAAAGCAGCAAGGAAGGGGTGATGCAGAGAGCCTATGTCATCAGTTCGAGCCAGAAGGAGGATCAACGCTGAGGCAGAGAGGCACAGACTTGACCTACGCAGTACCGGTCATCTTTCTCAGTCAGGAAGAATCGACGCTGTGGCCAGGAGGTGCAAATTCTGCCGGTGCCGGGATTGCACAGAGCCTAGAGGCTCTAACCTTTAGACTGATGGGGCATAGGAGGCTATGTGTGAGTTGTGGAGCAAAGCTGGTGGGGTACTGTGGTCAGAACAGTACCTAACAGGGCAAGACCAAGGAGGAGGGAGTTGCTGCCAAGTATTTCTAGCCAAGAAATTTGGATCAGTGGTGCAATCGCACAAACATCGAAGAGGGGCATCTCGACATTGGCAGAGGAGTTTCCAAAAGGGAAATCGAGGCTCAGAGGGAGTCAAACCGAGAACTTCCAGACGGGAAGTTGAGAGACTCAGCAGGAGTCGATTAGAGGACTTCCAGGAGGGAAGTAGACAGACTCGAAAGAGGAGCAACAAAATGGCAGTGAATGGGCTGAGAGATCAGGATAGACTGGACAAAGCTTCCAACTTTGTAGTCTAGAAGACCAAGATCTTATCCATTCTAGACAGGTATCACATCAAGCACTTCGCCTTGAAAACGATAGCGATCCCAGTTGACCCGGCTGAAAATGAGAAGTACGAAGAGGCAATGGCCAGGGCTAAGTGCATCATCCTTGACGGGGTCAAGGATCATGTGGTACCACATATTGCAGAAAAGGTTACGAAAAATGAGATGTGGGATGTCCTAAAGAAGTTGTATCAGCATGCTTCCATTCAAAGGAAGATGCTTCTAGAAAATCAACTGCGGTCATACCAGATGTAGAGGGGGGAGGAGATAGATATCTTCCTCGGGCAATTAACAAAGATCCGAGACCAACTGACTTCCATAGGGGCCACGCCGGATGAGGAGATGTTGGTGAGGACCGCACTGAACATAGTCTCAGAGGACTGGGAGGTATTTGTCCAGAGCTTACTGGGCAGTCCGAGCCTTCCGGATTGGGAGGAACTATGGGCGGCTCTTTGTCCATAAGAGATCAGACTGCTAACCAAGGCAGGGAGTAGCGGTAAGGGTGTTAGAATCAAGAAAGAGGAAGAGGAGGATGCTGCTTTAGCATCTACAGGAAAGCAGGAGAAACGGAAGAAGGACCTCTCCAAGGTCAAGTGCTTCCACTGTGGGGAATTGGGTCACTATGCGAACCAGTGTCCAAGGAAGAAGAGCAAGGGAGAGGCTTCTAAGACTAAGGCAGCGCCAACGAGGGCAAAGAAAGAAGTGGAGACAGATGACGACTATGCCATGAGTGCTCATGCGCCACTTGTGAGGAAGTGGGGAGACATCGAGCTATAGCTAGACGAACTACAGACGATGAGGGGCAGGAATCCTTGAGGTACCCAACCTCTTGCATTATAACTTGCTACGGGAGCCCCGAAGAGAAGTAGCAAGACTGGCGGATGTTGGTAGAGACGGATGCGGATGGAGTGACAGAGGGTGCTACAGTGTAGGAGTCCCGGGACAACATGAGGCAACAATGTGAGATGCATGGAGTTGTTGCAGCAGCGCAGAGGTCAGTAGAGGGAGCACTTGTCAGTGACAGGGGAAGCTTCAGTATCGGGAGAGTCTCTACCCTGACAAGGATGTTAGAGTTTGGTGGATCGGTTACTTCCTTCTCAGTAACTAGGTTGCAGTGTAGCAGTTATCAGTGGCAGTGCTATGGGGAACACGATGCAGTGTGAGGAGAAGGGGATGCAGTGCAGATGCAGCAGTGGCAGTGGCAGGGCCATGGGCAACAGCATGGATGCAGAGGGAGTTGCCGTACAGATGTAGCAGTGGCAGTGGCAGGGTCATGGGCAGCAGTACATGATGCAACAATGCAGAAGATGTTGGGCGGGGAGGCCTAGCATCAACACAGGGACCGATGTTGGATGATCAGGGTAATACTCAGTGAGGAGTATTACTAGAGCACAATCTTTGCTAAGAGGGACTGTTGATTTGGGGTAGCATCAGATGTGCTCTAGCCATGAAAATTGGTGGAGAGGCTAAAACACATGAGATATCCAAGAGCCAGAAATGGTTTGGGCAGAATCTAACGAGTTTGGGAGATATTAAAATAATTAATATTTTTAATGGAGTTCCTAAGTCTAAACCTAGGAAAAATAAAATATTAATGGATATTCATATAAAACTGAGTTAGAATGGTCCAAAAGTCATGGAGAAGCCAAGTTTAATCATAGCCGTTGATGGACCAACGAGAAAAGTATAAGAGGAGGGTTGAGGGTCAGTTGGAGAACACACCGAGAGAGATCAAAAACTCAATTTTTTGTGGCAAGGTTTGCTGAGGAAATTGAGTGATGTGATCCGAGTTGCAGCTGAGGGGTAGTGAATACATAGCAGAGAGGCAAGTTAGTACAGGGAGGATCAGCGCAGAAGCAGGGAGAGGTTGACGTAGAACCAGCTAGAGGCCATGCAAAGGCAGCCAGAGGCCACGCAGAGGTAGCCAGGAGCTACGTGGAGCCAGAGAGGGCCAGTGTGTGAGACACAGAGGCTCCAGAGGCTGATGCAAAGCCCCGAGAGGCTGACGCAAAGCCCCGAGAGGCTGATGCTGGGCTGATGCTGGGCCAGAGAGGCTGACGCAGGCCCTAGAGGCAGCATTGGGAGATTTTCGTGGTACAAATTGGAGCTAGAGAGCTGGATAGGGTGACGCAGAGTAGCAAAAGTTGTATTGTTGTTGTGGGATCGTTCATCCGGTGATTTAGCAGGAATATCTGTCTCCGACTGAGAGGTACTACTGCCGAGGGCATTCTCTGTTGGGTGAGCCATTTCTGGCACCCTGGTTGTATTCTGAAACTGCATAATAATAAAACCCTCTTAATAGCTGAACCGGTTTTCCCGCATTGGGTTTTTTCGGGGACATTAGTTCAAAAACAACAGTGTCACTTGTGTGCTTGTTTCTTTCAGTTGATGATCTATATGTGTTGATATTGTACTTGTATTTATTTTCAGTATTTACACAGTAAATAACTTGTTAAGTAATTGAACAAGTAGGAAGAAATAAATCAGATAGTACAAGAAGAAATTCTAACAGGTTAAACTTAGAAGTTCCAACACTAACGATAGAAGTTATGTGAATTTAGGGCTTTTTTCCTTAAAAGGAAACCCTCAGTTTATATGAGGTAGTTGTATTGTGACTGTATATTATTCTGTGAAAGAAAAACAAAGGAGATTGTGTGAGAGCGAAGAGGAAGTTACAATGGATGTGTTGTAGGTTGTATCCCTTCAGTTTTCTAGATAATATAAAAGAAAGGATGGATTGTTTCTCTGTGGATGTAGCCCAATTTGGGTGAACCACATATATTTGTGTCTCTCTTGTTCTATGTTTTTCTGTGTTTGTGTTTCCACAATATTTTATGTGTTCCATTGCTTTGTTATTTAATTTCAGACAATCCACAGGGAAAAAAGATCTCCAAAAAGAAAAATGGGCAGACACACAAATCAAAAGGATGGCAGACCTCAAATCGCCACCTTTAAGAAGAAGAAGAGGAAACAATGGAGGTTCCTCCAAACCAAGCAGAAGTGGATGCACATGCCCTGAATGGGATCGTATCTCATGAGCATAATGACACCGAAATACAAGAGAACCAGGTGAAAAACAAAGGAGATTGTGTGAGAGCGAAGAGGAAGTTACAATGGATGTGTTGTAGGTTGTATCCTTTCAGTTTTCTAGATAATATAAAAGAAAGGATGGACTGTTTCTCTATGGATGTAGCCCAATTTGGGTGAACCACGTATATCTCTGTCTCTCTTGTTCTATGTTTTTCTGTGTTTGTGTTTCCACAATATTTTATGTGTTCCATTGCTTTGTTATTTAATTTCTGACAATCCATAGGGAAAAAAGATCTCCAAAAAGAAAAAGGGGTAGACACACAAATCAAAAGGATAGCAGACCTCAAACTGCCACCTTTCATAAGAAGAAGAGGAAACAATGGAGGTTCCTCCAAACCAAGCAGAAGTGGATGCACATGCCTTGAATGGGATCGTATCTCATGAGCATAATGACACCGAAATACAAGAGAACCAGGCGTCAGAAGAACATGAAAATGAGGCTCTTTTAGAACATGGGATACGAGGTACGAAAAGAGTCCATGTCTCTGAAAGCTTAGACTCAGACAAAGAAAACCGACCGCAGACTTCAGGGAATGAATTGGCAATTGTTCCAGTTGACCCCAACATAGGAGGTTGGCAAAAGGTCCCAAAAAAGAAAAGCAAAAAGGAGAAGTTAGGTAAATATTATCACACTTAGGTTTTTTTATGTCATTTTTATTGTTTTCCCTTCTTACTGCTCATAAGTCGAGTGGCTTATCTTACCAAATGCTTTAAGCATATATAAAATGTAATTTTGTTACTTGTTTCAAGTTGAATAAAATTACGATTTTTTCCTTCGAAAAAAAAAACTATTGCAATGTAAAGCAAAGTTTTAAACTAGTAGTGTAATTTTCAAAGTAGAAACTAATCTTCTCCAATTTAGGCTACAAAAGCTTACATGGGTAGAAAATCAAGTTGTGGGATTTTATGCCTTGAGAAAGACCCACACAACAGTGCTCTTTTCACGTATGTAGATTATTGACTGAAGAAAACATTTTAACAACAAATATTTTGAATGAAAAACTATTCTAAATCAAATTGAAGAACACAACTCAAGTTTAATTGGTTGATCAGACATACATTAGGGTTGCTACTGGTAGCAACTCCGGTTATAGTGTCCTTTTCCTACTCCCTCAAGTGGATTAAAGACGCAACAATAATCTATTGACTTCTTAATCATATTTCAATCAAGCAAGGTTAAACATTGTTTCAAAATCAAATGCTAAATCTAACCAAAGGAAATTAATACTACATATGAATAGTGAGCAGTTTGTACATATATAACAGAGAATTGAAAAGAAATTAAAGTAGTATTTACTAGCAAATGAAATGTATAGCAAACTACCATATGCACATGAAAGAAATGGTGCAGAAGCCAAGGAATTGGAGGCCTGAATTATCTGTTGCAGAAACTCAAAATTGTTGTATATATTAATAAAAGAAACCTGGTACCAAGTTTTAATAAAAGTTGTGTATAAAGAGGAGCTTTATTCCCAAGCTTCACTTGTATGTGCATTTATACAAAACAAAACAAAGCTGAAATGCTAACAAATCTGTATGACATAACCAAATGATGGTTTTAGCTTGTCATCCCCATCAGATTCAACCTTGGTGGCAATGGAAATCGTGGAAAATCATGAGCTATAGTAATTTGGGCAGATTTATGCGCCCACTACAACTTGATTTTCCTCCTAAGTAGCCGCATTGACCGGGCATCTATGAGAGATTTTTCAGTGAACCGATGGGAAACCATCCATCTTGAGAAGGTTGGGAACAAAACCCATGTCTTCTATTTTTCCCAGGATGCATGCATATATCTAAGTGAATAAAGAATTACCAGAACACATTATTTCTTGCAAAATCTAGTAAAAAATATTTTTCAATGCATAAAAATGATTAAAAATTAAAAATTAAAATGAAATGATAAATATATCTTTTTAGTTGTTTTATTGTTCAAGATCAAGACAAAGGTGAAAGGTAATGAGCTTATTATGGCTGAAATGACATTTATTTAGATTGCTATTTTTCAACAAAATTGAGGAACAACATTTCCCACAAAGGAGTAGTTGTTGCATGTCCTTAGGCAACAAAATTCTATTGCTTTGACCTTTAAATTGCCCCTGCTTCCCTCAGGAAGACATTTACATTGGATGTAGATTCTATTTTTCTTCTACAGATACCATTGAAAGGCCTATTCTAAAATTATAATATTTTACTCCCACAGCCTCTTCTTCTCTTTCTTGAGCCTATTACCTTGTAATCAATTCATTTTGTGTTTTAATGTATGTTTCTAAAAATTTCATCTCCTCCACTTCTCTCTTTAACCTTCTGAATTTCTTTTCTTTATGCTTGTTCCTCTTCTTGGTTGCTCTCTTTGCCTTGTTAGGTCATTTCTTTAGACATGGCCCTAGTAATGTTGGATAAGGTTGTCATTGATGTCATTAATGTCAAGCCACAACATTGATGGAAGAAGCCCTAAGCATGATAAATGAAGCCCTAGCAAATTTGTGGCATGATCGTAATAAGGTTACCATGGTTGAAATGGTGAATAAGGGTTAGGCCCCGAGACTTACAGGATGTTTTATCCAGGACCCGGACACCTTACCCCCAGAGACAGACTTTTCAGTCTAAGGGGAAGGATGTGAGGATTCCTCCTCCAAAGGGGAAATCCAAGATGAGTACAGCTCGATGACGATGCCAGGAGGGAGCTAAAGAAGAAGCGGTTATGCTTCACCTGTCAGGAGCCATGGGCACCAGGACATAGATGCACTGCTGGCAAAGCACATTTTATTGAGGTCTTCTTCGAGATCAGTGGAGAAGAGGATGACGAGGAGGATGTGGAGGCAAGAGATAGCCATGCCATGCAGGGGCCTTTGCCACCTCCACCACCAGTAGCAGGTGGTGCATCTTTTGCACCCACCGGAGGGGCCCTTGCAGCGTTGCGAGGAGTCCCCAAGTATCTGATGCTACGCGTACGAGGGACAATACATGGTCAGCGTGTATCAGTTTTGGTTGACAGTGGGGCAACCCACAACTTCATCGATGCACAGATGGTTGAGCGGAGAGGTATTCAGACAGAGAGCTTCAATGGGTTTTTAGTATTGGTCCCAGGAGATTAGACCATGACGTGTGCTCGTTATGTCCCAAAGCTTTCAGTGACGATGGGAACCTACACATTGACTGACCACTTTTTCGTGGTCAATATTCCAGACACCAACATGATACTGGGTGTTCAGTGGCTTATTACTCTAGGGAAGGTCACGACAGATTGGAAGACCCTAGAGATGGAGTGGGATGATGAGAAGACAGGGAGGCATGAGAAGATACAGGGACAGCACACATATCCGCCTCAGACTGTGTCAGCTCATCGGATGGAGGCAGTCTTTCGGAAGGGAGACATCGAGTGGGTAGTGGAGCTGCATGCATCAGAGGTAGGGACTACAGGGCAGATGGTACATCCAGAGATCCAGTCCATCCTCGATCGGTATGCCATAGTGTTTGGAGAGATTCCACCAGGACAGCCACTAGATCGGGGTTTTGAGCACACTATCGAGCTTGAGCAGGGCATCCAGGCAGTGATCACCACCCCCTATAGGCACCCCAAAGCCTATCGGGATGAGATTGAGCGGGCTATCTAGGAGTTGCTGGCTCTTGGGAACATTCGACTGAGCACGAGTCCTTTTGCTTCTTCTGTGGTGTTGGTGAAGAAGAAGGACGGTATGCTAAGGATGTGCATTGACTACAGGGCCCTGAACAAGAAGACCTTGAAGAACAGGTACCCCATACCCAAGATCAATGAGTTGATGGACGAGTTGAGAGGGGCACGTTTCTTCTCAAAGATTGATTTGAGATCGGGGTATCATCAGATTCGCGTGAGGGAGCAGGACATTCCCAAGACCGCCTTCAGGTGTCACTATGGGCACTTTGAGTTCTTGGTTATGCCTTTTGGGCTAACCAACGCCCCAACTACATTTTAGTCCTGCATGAATCACATCTTCCGTAGTCACTTGAGGAATTTTGTGTTGGTATTCTTTGATGATATTCTCATTTACAGCAGGACTTGGGAGGAGCATCTCCAGCACATCGAGACAGTATTGCGTATCTTACAGGAGCAACAGTTCTATGCCAAACTCTCCAAGTGTGAGTTTGGATTGACGGAGATGTTGTATCTAGGACACATCATAGGAATGGATGGAGTGAGAGTCCATGAGGAGAAGATCAGGGCCATCAGAGAATGGCTGGAGCCGAGAAATGTGACGGAACTTCAAGGATTCATTGGCATTTGTACTTACTACCAGAAGTTTGTCAAAAGTTTCTCGCAGCTTGCTGCACCCCTGACAGATTTGACGAGGAAGGGGGCTTTCAGTTGGTCGGATACAGCGCAGCGAGCCTTTGACAGGCTCAAGGAGGTTATGAGCAGCTGCCCAGTGCTTGCGTTGCTAGATTTTACGCAGCCTTTTGTTTTGGAGTGTGATGCATCGGGAGAGGGGATCGGCGCAGTGTTGATGCAGGGAGGTCACCCTATAGCCTTTGAGAGACAGAAGCTCCTTCCGCACGAGAGGTTGTACTCTATATACGACAAGGAGATGTTGGCCATCATGCATGCATTGGCTAAGTACTGGCAGTATCTGGTAGTTAACAGGTTCAAGGTGAGGACTGACCACAACAGCCTCAAGTTCTTTTTGGAGCAGAAGCAGCTACAGGAGAGGCAGCAGAAGTGGATCAGCAAGATCCAAGCATATGACTTTGACATTGAGTATGTCAAGGGTAAGAACAACGTGGTAACAGATGCCCTTTCACGTAGACCAGCTACGTTGTCTCTTATGAGCTTGGATACAGACTGGAGGGCTCGACTCTTAGTAGAGTACTCCAAGGACAGGTTTGCATGTGAGGTTCTGGATGGGCAAGTGGCAGATGACAGGTACAGGGTGGTCGATGAGATCATCTATTATAGGGACCGGATCTTCTTGACTGAGGGGTCTCAGCTCAAGAAGAAGATACTCCAGGCAACACATGATTCACCGTTGGCAGGACATCATGGGTTTACCAAAACCTACAGGGCCATTAGGGAGAGGTTCTCATGGAAGGGCCTCAAGGAGGACGTACTCCAGCACATCCGGGAGTGCGATGTTTGCCAGAGGAACAAGGGAGAGATGATCCATCCCGTTGGATTATTGCAGCCTCTTCCCATTCCGGAGGGGAAATGGGAGAGTATTTCGATGGACTTCATCACAGGGTTGCCCATGGTACAGGGCAAGGATTGCATCTTTGTCATCGTTGACCGACTGACAAAGTACGCACACTTTTTTGCCATATCCGCACACTATACAACAGCACAGGTGGCCAAGCTGTTCTTTAGAGAGATCTTCAAGCTACATCTTCCTAAGACCATCGTCAGTGATAGGGACAGCCATTTCATGGGCGGGTTTTGGCAGGAGCTTTTTTGGTTGGTGAGGACGGAGTTGATATCGAGTACCAGTTATCACCCACAGATGGATGGGCAGATAGAGATAGTTAACAAGTGGCTGGAGGGCTACTTGCGTAACTATGTCAGTGGGCAGCAGGGAGCATGGTTGAGGTGGCTGCATTTAGGGGAGTACTGCTACAATACTTCACATCACATGTCCATTGGTATGTCACCATTCTATGCTTTATATGGGTATCATCATTTATCTTTTGCTGACGTGATGTTTGGTGATAGCAAGGCTCCCAGAGCCAAGATATGGATCCAAGAGAGTCAGGATATTCTCTGAGCTCTCAAGGATAACATGGCTACAGCACAGAACCAGCAGAAGTTGTATGCCGACAGGGGTCGGGTGGAGAGACAGTTCGAGGTAGGGGACATGGTCTACCTACTGTTACAGCCATACAGACAGTCGTCACTAAAACAAAAGGGGGCTGAGAAGCTTAAGCCCCGCTTTTATGGGCCGTACAGGGTGATACATAGGGTTGGACAGGTTGCATATGAGTTGTAGCTACCCCAAGGCAGCAACATTCATAACGTTTTCCAGTATCATGCCTGAAAAAGGCATTGGGGCAACTGGTGATAGTGACAGATGAGCTACCACCCATGGATGATGAGGGGCATTTGGTATTGCAGCCGGAGGCCATCATTGATACCAGGGAGAGGCAGCTGCGGAGCAGGACGGTTCGGGAATTCTTGGTGAGGTGGAAGAATTTGCCGGATGAGGATGCCACTTGGGAGAGTGAGAAGATTTTGCAGCATCCATCACTTCAGTTGCTTGAGGACAAGCAACATTTTGCCGGGGGAGATTGTAATATTCCTAATTAGCCATGGCTAATTGGAATATTCGATTTCGCCCAATTTTTGCCTTCTATTGTTATTTATAAATAAATAAATAAAAGTGAGGACGGGGGACATAACTCACTTTAAGAATAAAAAGTCACTTCCTAGCAGCACAACGTTGTGACTTAAGGAGGAGCCAAGGGGGCCAAAGGGGGACGCAGAAATGGGGCCCACGCAGACACATGGAGGGATTGCGCAGGAGGGAAGAACACATGGCAAGAGGGGAATCACGCAGGAGGAGGTGAGCCTAGGGATTGCGAGAGGCAGAGGCTATAAAATAGAGAGGAGCCCCCTCATTTTGGATCATTCATTTATGTGCATTTTGAGCTAGTCGTTTCGACTTCTGAGCACGTTGGCTATTTAGCTAGTCTGCAGCACTGTTTAGTGCATTGAGTGTCTCTGTTCAGAGATCTCACCCTTAGCCCGGGGGGACTTCGAGTCCCTGCTCGGGCAAGGTATTTCCATCGATATTTCAGCAGTAGTTTTATCAGCATTTCAATAGCAGTTTCATCAGCATTTTGGAGGACTGCGCAGCACTTGGAGAGGGACGCAGTTCTTTTTGGTTGTAGTGCTGGATTGGGGTTTGCAGGTGGAGTTATGCTGGGAGATTGAGCAGGGGTCTAGCTCTTGTCTCATTGGAGGATTTTTGGCAGGGTTTCAGGCAGAGTTTAGAGGGGTTTTCTTCAGTGGCAGCGCAGGGCATTGAGGAACTGCGCAGAACCCCAAGAGGGTGTTTTTCGGGGGTTGGCCATTCTAGGAAATCTTTCTGGGTTTTTCTAGGTTTCTTGAGTAGAGTTTGAATCCAGAGTTTCAGTATTTTTCGAGGAGGGGAGCAGCTCGAAATCATCATTTGTTTTCTAGCAGCAGCAGCAGCATCCACGCAGAGAGGCCATTCTTGTCATTCTGAGAGTATTTCTTCACTTGCCTTATGCAAGTCGAGGTGCCATCTGTCTAATCACCTCTTATACTTATTTTATTGCTTAGTATAATAAAATGGCTTAGCATTTCTTGCTGCATTTCTTGTGTATCTGCTTATATTTCCGGTTTACATAATTATATGTTGTTCCACTGTTATTTTATCACTTTTGGGTTATTATATCATTTGCACATATTTGGTTGGAGTTTTTGCTGGGGTTTGAGGAATATTCTGGGTTAGGAATATTACACTTAGTGAGATTACCTCACTTCACTTGGCAAATCCCTCTGATCCGGCTACTGAACTGACTATCCCCAGCTACAAAAACGCTCCCCCTTTGCAGTAACTGCATGGGCTTGTGTGGAGCTCTCTAAGGCTTTGTGTCAACTCAGCACTGGGTCTCATTGCCTCCTGGAGCTCTGATTTCAACCTTCTCGGCTGATCCGGCTGCTCCCCAGCAAGTTTCAGATTTCTACAGGAGGACAACTCTTTCTCTGGTTGGCCCTTCTAGCACTACGTCAAGCACTGCGTGGGCCCTCCTAGCCCAGCATCAATCCTCCCTAGATCTACGCTGCCTCCACTGGTGTATCTTTGCCTCTCTGCTGAGTATTCGGGGTTTTGGAGAAAATTCTCTAACCCAACTATCCCTGCCCCTGTGCGGCTAGAGATTTCCTCAATCGATTTTTCCTCTTGAGAATTTCTCACTTCAGAAAATTGATTTTCTCTATCTCTCTTTGTGTGTTCCTCCAAGTGACTCTCAAGCCTCCTTAAATAATCTCCTCGTTGACATTTGTTGGAATTTCTAAGTCTAACTGTTAGAAACCCTTCATGTACTTTTCTGATTTATTTCTGCCTAGTTGTTCTGATTAATTAACAACTTATTTACCATGTAAATACTGAAAATAAATACAAGTACGTGCTCAAGTTTCAACACATTACAGATCATCAACTGAAGGAAACAAAACAAGCACACAAGTGACACCGTTGTTTTTGGACCAATGTCCCCGGAAAAACCCAATGCCGGAAAACCGGTGCAGCTATCTGAGGGTTTTAATTACTAAGTAGTTTCAAAATACAATATGGGTGCCAAAACCGGCTCACCCAATAGAGAATAATCTCGGCAATAGTACCTCTCAATTGAAGACAGATATTGTGGCTAAAACCCCGGATAAGCACTCCGACAGCTCCCAGCTCCAATATGCCCCACGAAAACCTGAGCGTCAGCCTCTAGGGACTGCGTCAACCTTTTCTGGCCCAGCGTCTTCCCAGCGTCACCTTATCTTTCCCTGCGTCAGCCTCTGGAGGCACTACGTCAGCCCTTAGAGCCTCTGCGTCACCCAGGCTGGCTCTCTGAGGCACTGCACAGCTCTTGGCTGCCTCTGCGTCACTCTCTCCTGGCTTCTACGTTGATCCTCCAAGTACTATCTCTGCCTCTCTGCTTTTGTATTCACTGCCCCTCAATTGCAACTCTGATCACTCTTTCGACTTCCTCAGCAAACCTTGCCCTAGAAAATCGAAATCTTGATCAACTCGGTGTGTTCTCCAAGTGACCCTCAAGCCTTCTCTTATACTTTTCTCGTTGACAATTCAACGGCCGAGATTAAGTCCCTAATCAACAGCTAAGATTAACTCTGGCTTGATCCATGACTTTTGGACCCTTCTAACACAGTTTTATATTAATTCACATTAATATTTTATTTTCCCTAAGTTTAGACTTAGGGACTCCATTAAAAATATTAATTATTTTAATATCTCCTAAACTGTTTAGAATCTGCCCAAACCATTTCTGAGTATTGGAGATCTCATGTGCTTTAGCCTCTGCACCAATTTTCGTGGCTAGAGCACATCCGATGCTACCCCAAATCAACAACATTCAACAACCCAGATTAGAAATTAATCAATGGCTAAGATCATTTCTGTTTGATCCTCGTCTTCTTCTAGAAGTTACACCCACTGTTTATATTAATAACCTTTAATTATTTTAATTTCCTAAGTTTAGACTTAGGGTCCCATTGAAAATAATTAATTAGTTTAATAAAACTGTTTCTAGGTGGAATTTCCCAAAATGATTTCTGGGTTCTTTGGAATACATGTGCCTAAGCATCCCTACAAAATTTGAGACTTCGAGCACATCCGATGCTACTAGAAATCAACACTCCCTCTTAGCGAGGAATGTGCTCTAACAATGCATCCTACTGAAGCATCATCCTGTTTTGTAACATTTCCCTCTGCGCTGCTGATCCCTGACATGTTGTCCACCAACCACTGTGCAAATGTTGCATCTGTACTGCTGCTGACCCTGCCAATGTTAACACTGCATCCATACTGCAACTCCCTCAGAAATTCTGGATCCGTGCTACAACTGGCATTGCCACTACCCCTGCCAACTGCCCTTGCACTGCGAACTATTGTTACTACTGCATCAACAACAGAAAAACATCCCAAATTACTAAACTAATTGTGTTCAGTATGATACCATGTAAATGCTAGAGCTTGACTACTGTGCTGACCCTTTGAATCTACTGTGCTGTTGCTGACCTCTGCTTTGTGCCATTTGAACTACTACCAACTCTACTCTACGTTGCTCAGTCTCCGGCGCTCCTAGCCACTACAACTATCTCTTTGACACTCCTCGACACCATCCAACACTAGTCCATCTTGGTACTTCTGATTTGGGATCCCGTAGCAAGGAATTGATCTGAGAGGTGGGCTCCCCAAGGATCATGCCCATCTGCAGTCCTCTCAAACTACATCTCTAGATCACCCCACCTCCCTCCTGGAGATGTGGCTACCATCTTTGCCAAAAAATGTCGAATTGCTCCCTCTCTCCTCTGCGTAGCACTGGACTGGCCTACACACTCCCTTCTGGAGCTTGTAGATCCACCCCTTTCCACTGCTGCTCAGCTAGTGAGAATTCAAACTCCTTGGCTCGAAGTCCTCTGAGGAAGAATTCCCTCACTTTGCTTCATTTTCTCTTCTGACGTCTTTCTGCCCAACAAAACGAACTGTAGAAAAGACTGCGTCCCACCAGCTTCTCCTCACACTAAGGCTTCAACGTTGCTCCCTCTGCCCTGACAAACTTTCTAACTAGGAGTCCTTCCTCTTTGTCGACTCACAGAGAGAGACTCCTCTAAAATCATCCCTCTGGCTAGGACTGGTCAAACCCTCTCGGGTTTCAAACTGCTGCCTCATGCAGCTTTTCCGATCTCCCTCTTCTCCTCATCGCTGGGTTCTCTAGCACTATTCTTCTTGCTTCACTTGCACTGCTCCAATACCATGTGAAAATTCCTTAACAGGAACCCCTACTGCAGCGAACTCATGTTACTTCTCCTACTTGTTAATTCATGCAAGTTATTTAGTGTGTTCTACGGTAAATATCGAAGTAAATACATCTGCAACCTTCACTCAATTAACATATATGCAGAAACAAAATACTGAGCAAGAAAGAAAAACACATAGGACAATTATTTTTGGACAATACGTCCTCGGAAAAACCCAATGCGAGAAAACCGGTGCAACAACTCTGAGGGTTTATTATTATTAAGTAGTAGTTTTGAATACAACTCTGGATGCCCTTCTGGCAATCCAGTTACAAAGAAAAAGACACTGGTAGAAAACTTAGTGAGATTACCTCACTCCACCTGGAAAATCCCTCTGATCTGGCAACTGAACTGACTATCGCCGGCTACAACTGCGTTGCCCCTTCTTAGTAATTGCGTGGAGCTCTCTGAGGCTCTGTGTCAGCTCTGCGCTGGGTCTCATTGCCTCCTGGAGCTCTGACGTCAACCTTCCCGGCTAATCAGACTGCTCCCCGACAAATTTCAAATTTCTGCAGGAGGACGACTCTTCCTCTACGTTGGCCCTTCTGGCACTGCGTGGGCCCTCCTGGCCCAACGTCAGTTCTCCCTGGGTTTGCGCTGCCTCCACTGGTGTATCTTTGCCTCTCTGCTGAGTATTTGGGGTTCTGGAGAAGATCCTCCAACCCAGCAATCTCTGCCCCTCTGCGACTAGAGATCTCCTCAATCGAATTTTCCTCTTGAGAACTTCTCACTTTAGAAAATCGATTTTCTCTATCTCTCTCTGTGTGTTCCTCCAAATGACCCTCAAGCCTCCTTAAATAATCTCTTTGTTGACATTTTGGGTTCTTCGGAATATATGTGTTTAAGCCTCCCTACAAAATTTGAGACTTAGAGCACATCCGATTCTACCAGAAATCAACACACATTGCGCAGTCTTAGTGCTCAAGCTCAACCTATTGCTCCCTAAAACTGCGTAATTCAACCTTCCAGTCAACCTCTTGTTGCACATTGCATAGTCTCAGCCATCAAGTTGTCTCCCTGTATCCTTGAACTGCGCAATGCTTTTGTCCCGTCTCTCTCCTGAGCTGCGCATTGCATAGAATCAGTGCTCAAGCTTGCCCCAATGTGCTCCAAAACTGCACAGTCCTGTCCCTTAGGCCTTCGGAACTGCGCATTGCGCAGTTGCAAGCCTCAGTCCCTTACTCCTGCCCTCTGGAATTGTGCATTGTGCAATCCTTGAGTCTTCCTCCCATTCCAATACCTAGTTCCAAGTCAACCAATGGTTTTCATGAAGCAAGTTAGACTAGGAGATTTTCGGACTGATGTCGTCTTGTCATGAGTGGATTTCACTTGCAGGTACTATATCTTAACATGACAGGATGATGTTTGGAGAGGAAAAGGAGACTATGCTAGAAGACACTTGTGAAGTTGGAACCATGAAGAAGTCATCAAGCAAGAAGATGAAGGGACACTAGCTTACGGCAAAAGATCAAAGAGAAAGATCACATGAAGACTCAATATCAATCATCCCCCTGGAGGATGAAGATGAAACACATGCAAGATCCATCATGAATATGTCAAGGAAGCAACACGAGGAGCAACTTGGCAATGCCACATCATCATGAAATTCCATTTCATCATTGTCAATAGTCATCTCAAGAGTCACATGTGTCAAAGTGTCTTGCTGCATCATTTGTGGAATGTAATTGTGTAATTTCCCAAAATGAGAAAATGTAAAATATGTAGAAAACCAAGGGTCCCACATGGAATATGAAGAGTCTCTAGAAATTTCTAAAGTCATATAGAAGCTCAAAGGTCATGTAAGAATTCGAAGTCATTGTAGAAGCTCAAGAGTCATGAGGGAGGTCAAGAGTCACATGGGAGGTGAAGAGTCATCTCATTTGTTATAAATACACCGTCATAACTCAAGCAAAGGGACTTTTGAGACTTGAACTTCCCACCTTGGCTTCTCTAACATTGGCATAGGAGAGGTATTTCTTTGGAGAAGCAAGTGGTGACTTAATGTTCCACTATTGGGGCTAGTGTGGCAGCATTGTACTTGTATATCTTGGCACTTCCACTTAATATATGAAGCTCGATGAGCTAACACATTTTCATACATGTATCGTGAATGTCGTAGGACTATTCTTTAGATGTTTACGGTATATGTTTCATTCATATGTACTAAGGAAATTGAACTATTTCGGTGGCTTTGGTACTTATTTTGTTGAAGGTGTGTTGTATTTGGTTTTATGATTGTGGTTGTCTTGTGCAGGTTAACTAAAAATCCTCTTATGCTCTTGTGTGTCTCTTTTAGGATAGTACTATTACTTTTCTTCTAGAGGTTCACTATCTTTCTCCTTGTCGTGAGAGTATCTTATATACATCACAATTGTATGCCTCACAATGTCGACTTGCTTGTTTCAAGGAATGTTTGTATAACCTCTCATGTTAATAATGGTAGCCAAGGAAAATCCCTAAGGACAATGGTAACCGACCATATTTCTAGTTGGGGCCCCTACTCCAAACGGTCTGAGGTCTAATTGGGACTCCATATCAGGGAGAACCCCTTGGTTGATGGATTTCCAGCATCGTCAATAGAGTGTTGTTCAAGTCTTGTTGAAGAATCTATTGGAAGACATGAAGCAGAACTGAAGCCACCTTGAGAGATTGAAGTAAATTGATAGGGTTGGAGCCCTTGAGGATTGGAGTCCTTACACAAGGTTGGAGCCTTGTGAAAAACCAAGTTGGAACCTAGACTTGTTGAGAGGATTAGAGTCCTCAAGTAGACCAAGTTGGAGCTTTGATTTGTTGTATAGGTTGGAGCCCGATTTGTAATTGAAGATTGAGGTCTTCATTTAGGGTTGGAGCCCTGAAAGAGTTATAGGTTTTTATTGTACAAATTGGAACTTGATTTTTTATTAGAGGTGTTGACCACTACTAGTCAACTGCCCATGCAGTGCGCCCCGTTTTTCTTGACAGAAAGAAGCAGCACCTGATCAGCATATCCATGCCATCCTGCCATCATCAGCAGTTTGATCTTTTTGATTGTAAACCCAGTCTGCATGTATTAACTGTAAATAATCTTAGCAGACATGAAGTCATGTATGTAATTTGCCTAGGTGGACCTAACTTTCTGATGATAATCTACGTCCCGGAAGGTTTTTTGTCTCACCGATCCATGGATCGGCAGAGTTTTCCTTCAAACCTGACCCCAAAGCCGGGATTGATTTTGTCATTAGAACTTTAGGAGAATCCTAGTGTGTTGATCTGCTAGATTATCGTTGTGTCGCAGAGCTGGGTGTTTTGTGAGGGTCTGTATTAAATGGGTTTGTCCCTTAAGATGTAATTTTGTAAAAGTCATGATGTAATGTGTCCTGAGGGTCGAGAAATGTTTTAAATCCCCTCATGAGTCCTAAGTCCTAGGTCCTAGGTGATGTTTCCGAAGGTTTAGTTCAGTGATCCATTTTAAAATGATTTTAAAAAATTAAAAAATGAATAAAAATAATAAAATAATGAAAAATAATAAAAAATTAAAAAATCAAGCAAAAACCCTAACTAATAAAATAATAATATTTTAAGTTAATAAATCGACGGATGAGATCAAGAGATGTTTTGGTCCTCATCAACGGTCGAGATCATTTCTACATGGATCACTTGAACTAGCCGTTAGGATCATTTCCTTTATATAGGGTCTTAGGGAGTCATTTGAGATCATCTGATCTGTGAGTCTGTACTGAAAAAGCTCTCTTGTAATCTGATTTTCTGGTTAATAAAAAGACTTTGGGGTCCAAATCGTGTTGGTGTTACTCTCTGGAAATGCTGTGAGATCGTTAATTTTCTGCATATTTCAGTTTTCAGCCATTAATCATAGCTTGTTTTTAGAGTAGTGTGAGCACAGGTATCTTGTTCACCTGCTAGGGTTTGAGGGCGGCTAGGGTTTCTTAAATAATGGCAGGTATCTCCATTATTTCCTGAGATCTAGCAGCTTTCTCTCTCTCTTTGCTGATGGTTGCTTGAGATGTGCAGGAAAACATTGTTGTAGGAAATTTTGTGGGCGTTCGGGGAAGTTCTCGGCTGAACCAGCCAACTCCCGCAAGCACTTTCTGTGCAGAGCCCAGCTGATTGTTCCCTGGGTTAATCTTTTAAGTTTTATTTTGTGTTTTACATTGAGAGATTTTTCTTTCTGTTCACAGTGAAGTTCAAAGTTTTCTGATATTTCGAAAATATTACTGTGCCTATTGATGAATCTGGCTGTTAAGGGGCCACATCTGTAAATTAATCAGCTGTTTCAGGGTTTCAAATTTATTTTTCGGATCTAGGGTTTCAGATTTTTCATTAGGGTTTTTGTTTGTCTTGAAATTTCAGGTACAGGGCCTCTTTTCAGGGGTTTATGAGCAGAAAGATTTGTGATCACATCCCTGTCCGCCAAAACAGTCCACAGTCATCCGCCATTGAGAAGGGAAAACGTGCTCACTCTTGCACATGAGTCCGACGTCGAAAAAGGATCCGGCTGCTGGAAATCATAATTTTTTTTATTCCACAAATATCTGAAGTTAGTCAACTCTGGAAGCATCTGCAAACGAAGATCTCAATAATTCCCACGCAATTGTCATCCTCCGTCGAGTTGGAAACCGTATAACAATCCATCACGCAGACGTTTACACCACCGGCTCAGTCAACAGCATAAAAAATCGAGATTTGTTTTTTGGGAAAAGCCTGTTCGTTGTTTTTTTTAGAGGTTATATGTACCTCCGCCGTCTTCATACGTTTGCATTTTTTCCATGACAATGTTTCACCAGCGTATCACCAGATGCTTCACTGAACACGAATACCTGTGTATTTTTCGGGATTCAAGGGCGTTTAGGTTTTTCACACACCGATTCTATCAGCATCCTTGTGATCGGGGCAGACATTTGCGGAGCACCTCAGTTATTGTCAAGCCAATGGGAATTGTCGTGGCAGGTAAGCTTTGGTGAGTTTTCAATACGTGAGTTTTCCGCCAGACTCGCTGCAGCATTCACCTCCGCCGTCGGGATCTGGAAAACGTCTCAAGCCACAGTGGACTCCAGGTATCGAAATCGAAAATGCGTAACAGGTAAATAAAAAATGCGTATTGGATATTTGCGGTTTTCTGTAGCGTAGGCTAGCATAGTCGTAGTTTAGTTTCATTACATTTAGTTTTCTTTATATTATGAAAAAATCAAAAACTAAAAAATGAATTCGATGTGTTTGTTATGCGTAGGTGTAGGTGTGATAATGTTTAGTTAGGGTTTGTCATTTTCCTTTATAAAGTCTCACATAAAAAAAAAAAAAAAAAAGGGGGGGTTAGATTTTCATTTTAATGTGCAGTTTGTAATTAGTTTTCATTTATTTCTTTTGGTTTAGATTAGAATTTTTAATTAGATTTTAATTTTGATTTTAGTTTGGTTATAAAAAAATAAAAAAAATAAAAAAGGTTTCATTTAATTAGATTTTGTAATTATCGTTTTATAGCTTTTAATTTTAGATTTTAATTTAAAGTAATTTAGGTTTTAGTTTAATTTAGTTTTAGAATTTTAATTATTTTAGAATTTTTTTTTTTTTCATTTTTATAATATTAAAAAAATAAAAAAAAAATTGAAAGAGATTTAAAAAATTTTGAAAAAATAAAAATTTTGTGGGAAATTATTTTTGCCAGATTTCAGTTACTTTCACATTATATCTTTATTGCTGAGATCTAAAGTTTTCAAGCCGAGATGCGACATTGATATCTGGATGACGGTTTATAATTCTTGTGGTATTTTAAGGCATTTATCTTTTTTCTGTTGCTGGATATCGTTTTGGTCATTCTAAAGAGCATTGTGTTTTCGTTGATGATAGATGATTGCTTTTCATGGTCCATGTTTCTTTATCATTTAAAAAGTAATCATTTAAACATTGACTCCACAAGGCACTGGTCTACTAATTTAATCAAATCCATCGAGCCCTTTTTATATCGTATCTCGTGTTTCCCAACCAACTGGTCGACAGTTGGCCTCATCATCTCACAGGGACTACCCCCCTTAGCCGCGGGAAACAGGCTTAAACGGAGGGATCGGGGATCAGAGTGACAGCCCCCGGTCTGAGCGTTGTCGTGTCAATCTGCGCGACAACATTTTTGGCGCCGTTGCCGGGGACAGAGTTTTCCTGTTCCTGGAGTTTCATCGACATTAATCTTCTCATCTCTCATCTCTCAGTTGCGCTGGCAGATTCAAATATTCTGGCATCTTTTCATCACATATCAGCAGATTCTCTTCGGTTTTGTTTCTTGTTTGGGTGGCGACTCCACTTTCTCATTTTTTCCCAGACGAGAAGCCCTCCCGCATATCTGTTTGTTGATTACTTTTTGGATCTTAGAATCAGTTTTATTGTTCAAGTGGCGACTCCACTTCTTGCATCCTTTGATTTTCTTGAGCAGAGCTAGTTCTATCATCCATCTGATCCCTTATTGTTCATAATGGATTATTCATTTAAACCATGTCGTTTTACTCACCGTCTCCATGATCTTCCGGAGGAGGCCATTCCTGAATTACCTATTTTTTTAGATGGTGATCCAATTGCTGCTAAAAGGCATCTAGACTTGTTTATTCGCTTCATGATCATATATTGCAGACCCCCTCAGTTTAGTCATGGTGATATCAAAATGCGTCTATTTGTCCTTTCTTTAGAAGATGATGCTTTGAATTGGTTTAACAGTTTTCCTAACGATTCTTTTACTTCTTTAAAAGACATTATAAATGCTTTTGAAAATAGATATGGTTATCCAAGCAGCTTGCCTTCTGCCTCTAAAATTGTGCAACAGAATAAAAGTAATCATATTAAAGGTTCAGCTGTTGAAGACGATTCTTCATGTCAGAATGTGTCATCCACCGAAAATATTGCAGATCAAGTTCATAACAATGAAAAGGAGGAGCAAAAGCAAATAATACAAGATTTAATGATGCTGGTGAGAAATATGGAAATCAATCAAACTAATTATGTCAATGATGTGAAAACTTTATGCACCCACCTGGAAAAACGTAATAGGGAGATTGAAGTCACGCAAAATCAGCATGCTAAGGAAATTGAGGCCATGAAAACTAAATATGAAACAGAAATTAGAATCATGCAAAGCAAGATGTCAGTCTTAGAGGAAAATATGGTGACCATTAAAACTGATCATGATAGGGAAATTGACTCTATGCAAAACAAGTTATTCACTATGGATGAGGAAATGACTATCATGACATTCAATCATAATAATCAGTTGGCTGACATGCAAGCGAATCACAGAGAAGAAATAAATTTTATGCAGCATTGCTTGATGGACATAAAGGAAGAAAATGTTAAAGTAATAAAAGATATGCAAGAACACCATGCCAGACAAATCAGTGATATAAAGGTTCAACATTCTAGTCAGATGGATGCCATTAGAATACAAGTTCAAAGGTTTCAGCAATTGGAAGATGAGAGAAACCAGCAAACATCAACAGATCAGGAGCCTTCTCATTTGCTGCAACAAGATTCATCTTATTATTGGGAGGTTGTTGATTCGATTGAAAGACGGTTGATTGAGGGTAATCCAGACAGACTTAAGAATGATAGAGATCAGATGCAAGATGAAGAAAGACATAGCATGCATATCTTACATACTTCATCTGATAGCTTTGAAACAGAAAGTACCAGGTCATCAGTAATTCAACCTGCCAGAAAGAAAAAGCGTAAGAGAAAGAAGATGAGACGAAGATTTGATACATCAGACGGCCGTGAGCAGCTTGATTTTCGGATAGGAAAAAGTCCTACCATATGCAAAATTGGACATGGCACATCCGACAAGCAGCCCACAGATTTGCCTGAAAGCAGGCAAATGCTCAGTATGCACTATATTGAACACATCTGATGCCGTAGGGCATCCTTTGTATCGTATTTCTAACTCTACTCCTTGTCTTTTCAGCATTTCATTTCTGTTTTTAGGATTAGATTTACTTTTCATGTTATTAGTTAGTTAATAAATGAAGAGCTTTTATCTTTCCTGTGCTTAATGTATATGCTGATTTTTGGATGGACGCTACTTATTTTTGTGTTGTATGGATGCAGATTCTGGATTCTCACATTCCTGCAAGCAGCAACGTGTCCCCAAGTAGAGCCAGATGTTGACCACTACTGGTCAACTGCCCATGCAGTGCGCCCCGTTTTTCTTGACAGAAAGAAGCAGCACCTGATCAGCATATCCATGCCATCCTGCCATCATCAGCAGTTTGATCTTTTTGATTGTAAACCCAGTCTGCATGTATTAACTGTAAATAATCTTAGCAGACATGAAGTCATGTATGTAATTTGCCTAGGTGGACCTAACTTTCTGATGATAATCTACGTCCCGGAAGGTTTTTTGTCTCACCGATCCATGGATCGGCAGAGTTTTCCTTCAAACCTGACCCCAAAGTCGGGATTGATTTTGTCATTAGAACTTTAGGAGAATCCTAGTGTGTTGATCTGCTAGATTATCGTTGTGTCGCAGAGCTGGGTGTTTTGTGAGGGTCTGTATTAAATGGGTTTGTCCCTTAAGATGTAATTTTGTAAAAGTCATGATGTAATGTGTCCTGAGGGTCGAGAAATGTTTTAAATCCCCTCATGAGTCCTAAGTCCTAGGTCCTAGGTGATGTTTCCGAAGGTTTAGTTCAGTGATCCATTTTAAAATGATTTTAAAAAATTAAAAAATGAATAAAAATAATAAAGTAATGAAAAATAATAAAAAATTAAAAAATCAAGCAAAAACCCTAACTAATAAAATAATAATATTTTAAGTTAATAAATCGACGGATGAGATCAAGAGATGTTTTGGTCCTCATCAACGGTCGAGATCATTTCTACATGGATCACTTGAACTAGCTGTTAGGATCATTTCCTTTATATAGGGTCTTAGGGAGTCATTTGAGATCATCTGATCTGTGAGTCTGTACTGAAAAAGCTCTCTTGTAATCTGATTTTCTGGTTAATAAAAAGACTTTGGGGTCCAAATCGTGTTGGTGTTACTCTCTGGAAATGCTGTGAGATCGTTAATTTTCTGCATATTTCAGTTTTCAGCCATTAATCATAGCTTGTTTTTAGAGTAGTGTGAGCACAGGTATCTTGTTCACCTGCTAGGGTTTGAGGGTGGCTAGGGTTTCTTAAATAATGGCAGGTATCTCCATTATTTCCTGAGATCTAGCAGCTTTCTCTCTCTCTTTGCTGATGGTTGCTTGAGATGTGCAGGAAAACATTGTTGTAGGAAATTTTGTGGGCGTTCGGGGAAGTTCTCGGCTGAACCAGCCAACTCCCGCAAGCATTTTCTGTGCAGAGCCCAGCTGATTGTTCCCTGGGTTAATCTTTTAAGTTTTATTTCGTGTTTTACATTGAGAGATTTTTCTTTCTGTTCACAGTGAAGTTCAAAGTTTTCTGATATTTCGAAAATATTACTGTGCCTATTGATGAATCTGGCTGTTAAGGGGCCACATCTGTAAATTAATCAGCTGTTTCAGGGTTTCAAATTTATTTTTCGGATCTAGGGTTTCAGATTTTTCATTAGGGTTTTTGTTTGTCTTGAAATTTCAGGTACAGGGCCTCTTTTCAGGGGTTTATGAGCAGAAAGATTTGTGATCACATCCCTGTCCGCCAAAACAGTCCACAGTCATCCGCCATTGAGAAGGGAAAACGTGCTCACTCTTGCACATGAGTCCGACGTCGAAAAAGGATCCGGCTACTGGAAATCATAATTTTTTTTATTCCACAAATATCTGAAGTTAGTCAACTCTGGAAGCATCTGCAAACGAAGATCTCAATAATTCCCACGCAATTGTCATCCTCCGTCGAGTTGGAAACCGTATAACAATCCATCACGCAGACGTTTACACCACCGGCTCAGTCAACAGCATAAAAAATCGAGATTTGTTTTTTGGGAAAAGCCTGTTCGTTGTTTTTTTTAGAGGTTATATGTACCTCCGTCGTCTTCATACGTTTGCATTTTTTCCATGACAATGTTTCACCAGCGTATCACCAGATGCTTCACTGAACACGAATACCTGTGTATTTTTCGGGATTCAAGGGCGTTTAGGCTTTTCACACACCGATTCTATCAGCATCCTTGTGATCGGGGCAGACATTTGCGGAGCACCTCAGTTATTGTCAAGCCAATGGGAATTGTCGTGGCAGGTAAGCTTTGGTGAGTTTTCAATACGTGAGTTTTCCGCCAGACTCGCTGCAGCATTCACCTCCGCCGTCCGGATCTGGAAAACGTCTCAAGCCACAGTGGACTCCAGGTATCGAAATCGAAAATGCGTAACAGGTAAATAAAAAATGCGTATTGGATATTTGCGGTTTTCTGTAGCGTAGGCTAGCATAGTCGTAGTTTCGTTTCATTACATTTAGTTTTCTTTATATTATGAAAAAATCAAAAACTAAAAAATGAATTCGATGTGTTTGTTATGCGTAGGTGTAGGTGTGATAATGTTTAGTTAGGGTTTGTCATTTTCCTTTATAAAGTCTCACTTAAAAAAAATAAATAAATAAAAAAAAAAAAAAGGGGGTTAGATTTTCATTTTAATGTGCAGTTTGTAATTAGTTTTCATTTATTTCTTTTGGTTTAGATTAGAATTTTTAATTAGATTTTAATTTTGATTTTAGTTTGGTTATAAAAAAAATAAAAAAAATAAAAAAGGTTTCATTTAATTAGATTTTGTAATTATCGTTTTATAGCTTTTAATTTTAGATTTTAATTTAAAGTAATTTAGGTTTTAGTTTAATTTAGTTTTAGAATTTTAATTATTTTAGATTTTTTTTTTTTCATTTTTATAATATTAAAAAAATAAAAAAAAAATTGAAAGAGATTTAAAAAATTTTGAAAAAATAAAAATTTTGTGGGAAATTATTTTTGCCAGATTTCAGTTACTTTCACATTATATCTTTATTGCTGAGATCTAAAGTTTTCAAGCCGAGATGCGACATTGATATCTGGATGACGGTTTATAATTCTTGTGGTATTTTAAGGCATTTATCTTTTAAAATTTTCTGTTGCTGGATATCGTTTTGGTCATTCTAAAGAGCATTGTGTTTTCGTTGATGATAGATGATTGCTTTTCATGGTCCATGTTTCTTTATCATTTAAAAAGTAATCATTTAAACATTGACTCCACAAGGCACTGGTCTACTAATTTAATCAAATCCATCGAGCCCTTTTTATATAGTATCTCGTGTTTCCCAACCAACTGGTCGACAGTTGGCCTCATCATCTCACAGGGACTACCCCCCTTAGCCGTGGGAAACAGGCTTAAACGGAGGGATCGGGGATCAGAGTGACAGCCCCCGGTCTGAGCGTTGTCGTGTCAATCTGCGCGACAACAAGAGGATTAGAGTCCTCATCATTCTTATTAATAAAATATTCTTTTGTTGTAGATCTTGTGTTCTAGTTTAATTAATGATCTTAACTGGCATAATTTAACAATTGAAAAGAAACATTGATTCACCCCCCCAGTATTTCCAACAATTTGTATCAGAGCTAGTGTTGCATGAAACGCCCCCCCAGGTCAAAACCTCGAATACGATCCATATGGATCCGTGGGTGATCTGTTGGCCGAAATATGTTTCAGAAATTCTGAAATGCGGATCGAGCCGAAAAAGACGGTTTCTTCCCTGTGGGAACCATCCGGCCTGATCCGCATTTCAGAATTTTTGAAATGCGTTTCGACTGGTGGATTGCCATACGAAATGCGACGTTTTGAGGCCAGATTCGTACAGATCGCGACCGGTTTTGTGGGCAGCCGGTCGATTATGTCGTGCGGCCCCACAAATACGATTTTTTTTTAATTTTAATGTTTTTCTAGTCGTTGGGGGTGGGTCCAAGTTGGGTTAGGGTAAGGAATGAAGGGATTAAAAGGCCCTTTCACGTCTCATTTGCTCACTTGTATTTTTTGAGAGCTTGGAGAAGAGAGAAGAAGAGAGCTTGGAGAAGAGAGGAGAAAGAGAGGAGACACTTGAGAGCTTGGAGGAGTGAAGAAGGAGGAGCTCGGAGAAGGAGGAGCTAGGAAAAGGAGGAGGAGCTTAGAGGAGTAAAGAAAGGCTTCCATCTACAAGAGGTAAGTGCAAACCCCAAACTCCCTCATTTTTTTGTCTTCTTTTTTTTTGTATTTTTCTCCTCCCTCTCCTACTCTTTCCCATTCTTTCTTCTTGCTCATTTAATTGCAGGTTGTCCACCACCTATATTCATATTCCAAGATGGTGTTCTTTTGGCTTTTATGTATCATTCCACTTTTGGTTTTAATGATGGCAAGGGGGAGTAGGAATAGAAGGGAAGAAGAACAAGAGGATAGTGATCCCCATATGAGTGACCCAATGTATGATGAGGAGGAAGGGTTTGAAGAGGAAGGGGATGAACCTGAAGGGAACACTGAAACACTAGAGGGGAAAACTGCATTGCCACCCTTCTGTAACTATGTGAACAAACTTGAAGGAGGAAAAGGTGGTGGAAGCCACAAATTTTTGTGCCCTCATGGTTTTCATGGAGGAAAACCATTTAGTGGTTCATAAACCCGTGTGAGGAGGCACCTTTGTGGGGTGATGGACAATGATGATAAAAAGGATGTTGTGGGGATACAAATTTGCCCAAACATTTCCGTTGAACAAAGAAGAAAATACATCCAAATAGAGAAGGTTGCACAACAAAAAAGCAAGAAACAAAAAACCAAGTCTGAATCTAGTACAACCTCTAGAGTTGGTAGCTCATCTCCTCATGGTACTTCTGCAAGCTCTGGAGGTAAAAGAATAATAGGGGATTTCCTGAATGTTGTTGAGAGGGAGGATGTGGATGGAATTATAGTTAGATTTCTTTGTGCTTGCGGTGTACCATTCAATGTGCTTCGCTCTCCCTATTGGCATGAAATGGTAAAGGGCATCAATGAAGCCCCAAAAGGATACAAGTCCCCCAACTATGAGAAAGCTAGAACAATGTTATTAGAAAGAGAAAAAGAAAAAGGTTCAAAGAGCTTTGACACGTTTTACAAATGAATGGGTGGATTGTGGGGTATCCATTGTATCAGATGGGTGGACAAATATTAGAAACCAACATTTGGTAAATCTCCTTGGTGTTTCTGCTAGTGGTGCAGTATTTATTACATGTCATGACTCCTCCTCCATCAGTGAAACTTCCCAAAACATTGCAGATCTCCTATTGCAATCAATCAAAGATGTTGGTCTGAATAATGTGGTTCAAGTGATCACAAATAATGCAGCAAATTGTAAGGTAGTAGGAAAAGTTATTGAGCGTACTCATCCACACATCTTTTGGTTTGGGTGCTTGGTGCACACATTGAACCTTTTGATGCATGGTATTGTGTAGCATAAAGAATGTGGGTGGATTAATGAGCTTTGTAGGAAAGGGAAGCAACTCATTAAATTTATCACAGGGAATACAAGGGTAAACTACTTCTATGGCACTTACTCCAAGTTGTAGTTGCTTAAACTTGCAAAAACAAGATTTGCAAGTCATTATCTCACCTTTAGGCGGCTAGTGAAGGTGAGACAACCTTTAACTAATATGGTGACCTTTGAATCATTGGAAGAAACTAACACTGATAAAGATGGTGCTAATGTAGCCAAGGACACTATTCTTGACATGTTCTTTTGGTCACAGGTTAAATATGTTTTGCAAATAGACAAACCAATCTATTACATGATCAAGTTTGTAGATTCAGATCGACCAATAGTTGGGGAGGTGTATGAGCAAATGGATAACATGTTGGGGTAGATTAAAGACATTGTTGAGCCTAGAGATATCACCTTGTACAATTATATTCGTGCAAAGGTGGAAGGCTGATGGGAAATGCTAAATGTTCCATTGCATGCATTAGCATATGTTTTGACACCTAAATACTATCATCCATCATGGCTTTCAACACCAACACCTTGGGGGGGGGTGGAGGGGGCAAGAGAAAACCACACCTAGATCCAAAGGTTCTAGAAAAATATATGATTGCATTGGGTAAATTAGTCCCTAATGAGGAGGATGCTGCCATAGTACGGAAACAATTGAGTAACTATACGCTTAGCGCTGGTCCATTTGGGAGCATGCATGCAATTAGAGATCGAGAGAGTTTTTCTTCTCTTGAGTGGTGGAACATGCATGGAGGTGCTACTCCACTTCTACAAACTTTGGCATTGCAGGTGCTTTCACAGGTGGTAAACACTTCTTCTGCAGAGAAGTGTTGGAGCTCTTATTCTTTCATCAACAATGTTAAAAGGAATGGGTTGAGTTTAGATCGGGCAGAGAGCTTGGTTTATGTTCATTACAACTTGTGATTGTTGCTCCATTACTGTGATGATGCAAAGACTAATAAAGACCTTAAGCTTTGGGAAAAGAATCCAGAGGACCCCAATTTGGAGGATGGAGTGTTGTAATTAGAGCAATTAGAGGATGCTCTTATCCATGTATGTCCATTGTGGTATGAATTTCAAAATTCAGTCAATAAGTGGTATGCCCATTGAATTTTGTGTCAATTTTGCTTATAAAGCATTTCTCTAATTCTTGTTTCTAATTTTTTTGTTAACTAGTGGTTTTTTTTGGTATGAATTTTTTGAGCGATTCCAGGATGACGATGATCGAGTTGAGTTGCCACCCCCATCTAGTCCCTTGGTTCCCAGGTTACATGGTTCAACACCAACCAGTGTGGAAAAAGTCCCGATAAAATCGGGATTTATTCCCCAAAACGCGATTTTTTCAAGAAAAGGATTAAATCGGCCGATTTTTTGCCGACTTTTTAAGAAACGAAAAAATCGGGATTAAATCGAAAAAGTCGGGATTAAATCGGGACTTTTTCCAAAAAATCGTGGTAGTTTCTTTAATGATTTTTTTTTCTTTGAAAAAATCGGGATTTTATTGAAAAAATCGGGATTTTATTGAAAAAGTCGGGATTTTATTGAAAAAGTCCGGATTTTTTTAAAAATGAATATTTTTGTATTTTTTTAATTTTGCCGACTTTTTGCCGACTTTTTCGAAAAACTCCCGACTTTGCCGAGTTTTTCAACTCTTGGACCCTTGCCGAATTAATCCCGACTTCGACTTTTTCCACATTGACACCAACAACAAGGGATTCGTCTTTATCAGTTTCAGTCCCACTACCACAACTTCCACAAGCACCATCTTCTCCATTGCCACCACGTGGAGGCCCACTGCCATGTACTCTTCGTGGTGGAAGGAGGAGAGATTAGTAGATATATTCACAATTTACTACTTTTGTCATAGATTAATCATTAGACTTGTAGACTTGTTGTGAATTTGATCCCTTTTGTCTTGGCGGTGGCCAAGTGGCCTATTTTGTAAACATTATTATTTGAATTTTGGACATAACTAATGTTGACAGTTGCTCACTTGCTAGATAATATGCTTTGTGTCTTATGTTTTATAATATGCTTAAAAATTTGATGTATGATTGTAATTGCTAGAATATAGATGGTTGATGCTTGAATCATTAATCATTGATGTACAATGGAACCATGGATGCCATATCTATCTTGATTTATGTAAAAATATGCATGTTTTCATGTCTTCTACAATAAATTTGGTATTTGGGATGATGTTTTGAATATAAATGCAATATATATATATATATAGTAGATGCTTCGCTTCCTAGATTTTTGGAAAATGACGCTTCTGTGTCCCCGTTTCGTCCCTGCATCGTGCAACGTTGATCAGACCAACGCCTTCAAGCACAACCTAACAACTAAAAGGTAGATCCAAAGAACACAAATGGCAAAGTCAAGGAAGAAAGCTTCCAAACCTTCTGAAGATATCTCCTCCTCAGTCATGAAATCAGATGTACATCAGGTTGGCAAAGCCCTCTTGTTTGATGGAACAAACTACGTCATGGAGCTCTTTTTGATGGATCTTGGCTGTGAAGTATGGGAATCAGTTATATTGGAGACACAACTATAGATGAGTCAAAAGAATACAGTACAAAAGCAATGGAAGCGAACTTGAGTGGCCTATCATATTCTATAGAAAGCAATGTCGGTCAATGTTCTTCAACAAAAGGACTTTGGGAAAACTACAAAAACTTCATGAAGACTCTGGCTTTGTACTAGATCATGTGGAACAAGAGCACAAAGATAATCAAGAACCAGAGAAGCCAATTGAAAACAAAATTGAAGACACCAAGAGCAAGGAAAACCTAGAAGATGAAGATTCCCAAGTAAAAAATGAAGAATACCTAAAAGGAGATTTTGTAGCCACCCTTGAAGAAACAGCCAAACTTAAAGAAGAAAATGGAGAATTGAAGAAGAAGATACAAGACGCTGAAGATAAGAATCCAAATCTTACAAAGGAAGAATTTGTCTTCCTAAAAAGACAAGTTGATGACACTGGAATAGAAGGAAAAAATCAGGGCAAGCTAACTAAAGGAAAAATATGAAGAGATTAACAAACTTGAAGCATATATCATCTCCCTTAAATTCCAAGTAAGAGAAGCAAAGAGAATGGAAGAAGTAATGGAGAGTCAACTGACAAAGAAAGAGGAAGATTGTGAGAAGTTAAAAGAAGAGATTGTTTCTCTAAGGAAAGAGGTTGATCAGCTAAACAAGAACTTGAAGAGTTCTCAAGTCTTGGATGACATCCTAAGTTGTCAAAGATCACCACTTGAAAAATCTGGTCTTGGATATGTAGGTGAGCCTTCTAGAAAAAGTGATGCAAACCCTAAAGCACCAAAGAACAAGAATGTGGAGAAGCTTGAAAGTTGTGCTAATACCCCCAGTTCTAGTAGAAGCAAGGAGAGGAGTCAAAATAACATTGGAAGAACCTTTGCTCCAAGAAGATATGTTGATGCTGTCAAAAATGCAAGCAGTGGTGAATATCATCAAACAACCTCAAGGCAAAACAACTTCAAAAGTGCACGAAGACAATCCTCATCTTCCAAGTATCAAACTATATTTTTTGGTCATTGTTACTCTTGTACAAATTTTGGGCACATGGAAAAAGATTGCAGAGCATATGACAGAGACATCTATAAGGGCCCCTATCAATTCCCTAGAAGTAAAGTTGCAGGAAGATACTCCAATGTGTTCATCAACAGAAATTATGCTCCCTCATTCAAGTCTAGAACTGAATGCTTCAAATTCCATAATGTTGGGCATATAGCTCGAGATTGCAGCTTCAATTGGGTTCCTAGACAATCCAAAGAGTTACCAACCAGGCATGGAGAAAGAGTCACAAAAGTTTGGAAGGAAGCATGTTGAACCAAAAAAGGAACATTTTGAGTGTGCCTTGAATGTTCAAGGCATTAATCCTTGCTGCTGATCAAATATGGGCATCATAGGCAGAAACCATGTTCCTCCAAGTTTTGATGCTGAGGTTCTGCCTATTAGAAAGAGGAAGATCATGCTTGAAATTGTCAATAATAGAAATGCCTATTGTCAGGGGGAGCATAGGTCAAGGAATATTTGCTCAAAGATTGTCTCACAAAATGCAGTGCACATCATTCAAAAGCTCCTTGATTGATTATAGCTAATGCATTGGAATCTAGAAAATGGTTGAAATACTAGCAAATGATGGCAGTGATTTTCTTCACAAAATATGCCTTGTGGCTGAAAAGGACCTAGCTGAAATTCTAGACAGATCCATGCTTTGTAATGGTCATATGCTTATAACTATCACTGTCCTTAGCACTGTCCTGAGCAAGCAAAGGATGGAAATGGATGGACTATCACTGTTAGAGAAGGGACTGCAAGTTGACAATGTCATGTACGTCACACTTTTGACAGGTTCATGTGAAGAAAGAAAAAATAAATGAAGCCTTGACACTGAGATTCAATAGTATGCAATGGTTAGGGTTCCTGATTTCAACATTTATATTCAGTGGGCAGTCTTTGTAGTGGGAGCAAGCTGTCTAAAGCATTAAAGATGATGAATGAAAAAAATAAAAGAAAAGTGAAAGGATAAACAGAGTGCAATTGAAGAGCAAAAACACGAATTTGATGACAATGAGATTCCTGATGCAGAGGAAGCTGATTTGATTACATTTAGTGGTAAGAAGAAGAAGAGCAGCAAAGGGGGACAGAAGAAAATTGATGAGGAAATAGAGTATTGAATTCCAGAAGCGAAGGAAGAAGATGAAGGTACCATTGTTGTTTTACCTGGAATAAAAAAAGCCAAAGGTAAGAATAATAAATCTCTTGCAAACTCATATTTTTCTGTTTCTTTGACTGGTAAGGAAGGTACAGGAGATAAGTCAATGGGCGACATTATTGAAGATGAGGAAAAGTATCAGATTGGAGATGTTTTAAAGAAGAGCTACATTTTAAAAAAAAAATACACGGTGAGGATGACAAATTCTATAATTTGTATAAAAAAATGTACCTGTACACAAGTCAACAACAGCACAGATTTTTTTGGTCCTCTATCTGATTGATAGAAACCTGAGAGTTTGAGTGGTACTTGACTTGCTCTGATGGCTGCAATTAGTTTTGAAGGATTTGAAAAGTGGTTAGAGATTGAGTTCTTTGCTGAATGAACGGGCAGGAGCCTAAGAGAACTCAAACCAAGTTGAATAAAATGCTCAACAGAGCTAAATATAAAATAGTTTCTGGGCTCTCTAATGAACATTTTTTATTCATGCCTCTTGTCAGGACTCGGAATTGAGTCTCTTTGCTCACCCATCCAAGATCATTCTCAAGACCTGAAGGACAACCAAGTATTTCTCTCCATCCCTCTGATACCGAGCAAGTGCAAGCAACCTATCGCAATCTGCTAAAAATGTTAAATATACTCGTGGAACAATTATCTCTCCTAGAGCCCTGTCACAGTTTTTCTAAGGAAGTCTCATATCTGGATGTGTACTTTAGATCTCTTGGATCTGGCTGCATGGCTTATGTTATGAGAAATTCTGGTACTTCTTACAACTATTTGGATAGACTTTATCTGTAATTCATGAAACTCCTGAAGATATGATTTCAGTTATGCAATCTTTAAAGCCATGGGTAAAGGATTGTGATCTGGCAGCATTGATGGAAAGAGCATTAAGTTGATTCAAGCCTATGATACTCTCTATTGCAGTTCAGCATGTGAAAATTTCTAAACTGAAATTCTACTGTAGCAACTGATTTATTTCACCTACTTATTCTTCACAATAAGTTATTTACGAAATCCCTTCAACAAATATTAAAATAAATTCTACTGCAGTTATCACACAATTATATAGAGAAAATACACGCACAAGAACCAATCACATCAACACAGTTGTTTTTGGACAATTGTCCCTGGAAAAACCCAATGTGGGAAAATTGGTGCAGCAGATGAGGGTTTTATTAATCTTCAGCAGCAATTGCTTTTACAAGGAATGATTTATAGAGAAACTGAAAGAAAACACCTGAGACTTTCCCCTTGCAACTTTCTGACACTTAGGAGACCCTTCTCCCACTCCTGCGTCACCTCTGTGTCACTCTGCGTGGCTCACTGTGGCTCTGAGTGGCTCTGCGTCTCTCTGCGTCAACCTGCGTGATGGCTACGTCTCTCCTGTGGACTATGCTGTCTCTCATTGTCCCTGTGTCACCTCCTCCTCAGACACAGCGTGCTGATGATGCCCTCCTCTGCCTCCACCCTGAGCCTCTCCCTCTAAAATCGATCTCCTTCTCTTGAGAATCGATTTTCCTTGAGATACTGAGTATTTGTCGGTGTGTCTCCAAATGATCCTCAAGTCTTCTCTTATACTTTTCCTGTTGATGAATCAACAGCCAAGATTAAGTCTCTAATGAATGGCTAAGATTAAAACAGACTTGATCCTCATCTCTTGGAAGCTTCTCACCCTTATCTTTACTAATTCCCATTAATATTTTTATTTTCTTAAGTTTAGACTTAGGAACCCATTAAAAATATTAATTATTTTAATAACTCCTCATTTTGTGGAATTTCTCAAAACGATTTTTGGGTCTTGGAGATCTCATGTGCCTTAGCCTCTCCTCCAAATTTCAAGGCTAGAGCACATCTGATGCTACCAAAAATCAACACTCCCTCTTAGCAAGGAATGTGCTCTAGTAATGCTTCACCATAGAAGCATCACATTGATCTTCAGCTCGGTACCTGTGCTAGTGCCTGACTTGCTGCCCCACATCCACTGCACTGTTGCTTCCTGTACTGCTACCCATGACACTACCACTGCCACTGCTACATCTGTACAACAGCTCCCAACACTTATCCATTTCTGCTACTAAAATGGATTCTTCACCATCCCCATCTTCTCTCTTAAATAAACAAACTTTGTTCTTCCTAGAGACATGGTCCTCGTTGGACACAGTCTCTGACAAAGTGACACCTGATATCAATGTGCTTCGACCGATCATGAAATACTAGATTCTCAGAGAGCTTGATGCAACTCTGATTATCACACATGATCTTGGTCGCTTCCATCCTTCTCTTGAATAGATTCACAAGCAATTTCCTAAGCCATATGGCTTTGCACGAAGTTGTGCTAGCTTCCATATATTATGCTTCAGCTGAGCTCAGAGCCACGGATTTCTGTTTCCTACTACACTAGGAGGTCATTCTTGATCCAATGTTGAAACAGTACCCAGTTGTACTTTTCCGATCCACTGAACTTCCAGCCCAATCTGCGTTAGTGAACCCACTCAACTTGATGTCATTACCTTGGGTGTAGAATAGTCCATGCTCCACTGTTCCTTGTATATACCTAAGAACATGTTTGGTTGCTGCCCAGTGCGCCCTCTTTGGTTCCACCATGAACTGACTGAGGGTGTTGACATCGTAACAAATGTTTGGCCTAGTATTGACCAGATACATCAGGGACCCTATAAGTTGCCTATACAAGGTGGGATCAATGTTTTTATCTTCTGATGCATCAATCTTCTTCTAGTTGGCGATCATTACAGTAGCCATAAGTCTACAGTCCTGCATCCTGAATCTCTTCAAGGTCTCTGTAGCATATCTCCCTTGTCCTAGGAAGATCTCATCCTTTTGCTGCTAAAATTCCAACACCAGGAAATAATGCATCTATCCCAAATCCTTGATGTCAAATTTTGTGGTTAGGTTCTTCTTGCAGTCTTTGATGAGCCTAGATGATCCTATTAGCAAAAGATCATCCACATATAACACTAGGATTAGAGGCTCATTCTCTGCAATAAGATAGGAGAGATTATAGTCTGCGTCACTCTCAACGAACCCCATCTTCTGCAAGTAGCCATCAATTCGACTGTACCATGCTCTATTCTCCCTCAGTGTGTTCTCCAAGTGCCCCTGAAGCCTCCTCTTATAATTTTTCTATTGACATCTCAACGGCCGAGATTAAGTCTCTAATCAATGGCTAAGATTAACTCTGGCTTGATCCATGTCTTTTGGACCATTCTAACATAGATTCATATTAATACACATTAATATTTTATTTTCCCTAAGTTTAGACTTAGGGACTCTATTAAAAATATTAGTTATTTTAATATCTCCTAATTTGTTTAGAATGTGTCCAGACCCTTTCTAGGTATTGGAGATCTCATGTGCCCCAACCTCTCCACCAAATTTCGTGGTTAGAGCACATCTAATGCTACCCCCAATCAACACTCCCTCTTAGCTAGGATTGTGCTTTAGCAATACTCCTCACTGAGTATTACTCTGACCATCCGGCATTGGTACTTGTGCCAATGCTAGGCCTCCCTGCTCAACATCCTCTGCACTACTGTTGCCCATGATTCTGCCACTGCCACTGCTACATCTGTACGACAGCTCCCTCTGCATCCGTGCTGCTGCTAGTCCTTTCTCCCAGCACTACATCCACACTGCACCTTCCTCTGCATCTGTGTTGCTATTGGTCCTTTCTCCCAACACTGCATCTGCACTGCAACTCCCTCTTCATCTGTGCTGCTAACACACTACTTCTGAAAGGGGTTCTTTACCATCCCCATCTTTTACCTAAAGTAGTAAAATTTTGACTTTCCAAGACCTTGGTGAGGATATCTACCACTTGTTCCCCTGTAGGAGTGTAGCTCAATTGTACAGTTCCATGTTGGACACAATCTCTGACAAAGTGACACTAGATATCAATATGCTTTGACCTATCATGAAATATTGGATTCTCAGAGAGTTTGATGCAACTCTGATTATCACACATGATCCTGGTCGCCTCCATATTTCTTCTAAATAGGTTTACCGGCAGTTTTCTAAGCCATATGGCCTTACACAAAGCTGTGCTTTCTTCCATATATTCTGCCTCAAACGATCTCAGAGCCACAGACTTTTGTTTCCTACTACACCAGGAGGTTATTCCTGATCCAATGTTGAAACAGTACCGAGAGGTACTTTTCCGATCCACTGAACTTCCTGCCCAATCTGCATCAGTGAATCCACTCAACCTGATATCCTTCCCCTTGTTGTACAAGAGCCCATAATTAGTTGTTCCCTGTAAATACCTGAGAACATGCTTGGCCGCTGCCCAGTGAGCCCTCTTTGGTTCCACCATGAACTGACTGAGGGTGTTGACAGCGTAGAAAATATTTGGCCTGGTATTTGACTAGATACATCAAAGACCCTATGAGCTGTCGGTATATGGTGGGATCAACATCCTTGTCTTCTAATGCATCAATTTTCTTCCAGTTGGTGATCATTGGCGTAGCCATAGGTCTACAGTCTCCCATCCCGAACCTTTTCATAATTTTTGTACCATACCTTCCTTTCCCAAGGAAGATTTCTCCTTTCTGCTGCCAAACTTCCAAACCGAGAAAATAGTGCATTCGTCCCAGATCCTTCAAATCGAACTCTATGGCTAGATTCTTCTTGCAATCTTCAATGAGTCTGGATGATCCTGTCAGGAAGAGATCATCCACATATAATACTAAGATAAGTGGCTCGCTCTCTATGACCAGATAGTAGAGATTCGGATCTGCGTCACTCTTGACAAACCCCATCTTCTACAAGTAGCCATCTATTCGACCATACCACGCTCTTGGTGCCTGCTTCAACCCATACAAGGTTTTCTTTAGTCTGCATACATGACACTTCTTCTCATGAGTTTCAAAGCCCTCTGGTTGTTCAATGTATACTTCTTATTCTTATAGCCCGTTCAGAAATGTCGTCTTGACATCCATCTGATGGATCTCCCAACCCATCTGGGCTCTAAGAGATATCATTGTCCTAATAGATGTATATTTGGCTACCGAGACGAAGGTTTCCTCATAGTCAATCCCTTCCTTTTGAGCATACCCCTAAGCCACAAACCTGACTTTGTATTTTTCAATAATGTCGTCCGCAACATATTTGATCTTGTAGATCCATCCTGAACCTACCATAGATCTGTCTTGAAGCCTTGACACCACCTCCCAGACATCGTTTACCATTATGGAGCTATACTCCTCCACCATTGCATCTAGCCAAACCTGATGCTGAGCTGCCTCCTTGAAGCGGGCAGGCTCTCCATCCTGAGCTATTAACGCTTGATACCTGTCTGGATATTTTCAGTCCCTTTTACTGTTCCTTGGCTCTCCGATGAAGTTCTCTGCATCACGTAGAATCTGACGAAGTTCCCTGCTGGTTCTTCCTTTGCCAACAAGTGCTTCTGTTTGCTCCTCTTCCTCATCCTGAGAATCTTCCTAATCTGAGGAAGGATTCTTCACTTTCGTTGGTTGAAGAGGCATGACCAACGGATCCTCTTTCGACTGCTCCTTGGAAGGCATTTCGCGAGATCTTCTGAAAGCTCTATCCTCCATGAACTTTACATCTTGTCGTACTACTACCTTCCTGCTCCTTGGAAGATAGATCCTGTATGCCTTAGCGTTCTTGCTATATCCTGACAAACACCCCTTTTCTATAGTCTGATCCAACTTCCTCTTTTCTTCAGGTATGCGACAATATTCCAAACTCCCAAATATCCTGAAATGACTTACTTCAGGTGTCTTCCCAGTGAAAACTTTTTCTAGAGTAATCTTGCCCAATGCCTGATGAGATGTCCTGTTCTGAACGTAGATAGTTGTGTTTCATGATACTGCCCACAGGAATTTTTGCATATCCTGATCATATAGCATGGCCCTAGCTGCTTCTACAATAGTCTTGTTTTTCCTTTCTGCCACCCCATTTTGCTCCAGATTGTAGGGAGTTGTCCACTCTCTTATGATGCCCTCCTTAGCGCAAAAATTAGTGAGGTCCTTATCGACATATTCTCCACCATTATCTGAGCGCAAGACTTTTATTTTCTTACCTGTCAGATTCTCCACTAGAGCCTTGAACTCCTTGAATCGACTGAAAACCTCATCCTTGGTTTTCAAAAAATAAATCCAAGTTTTTCTTGGGTGGTCATCAATGAAAGTAAGGAAATACTTGGCACCGTTTAGAGCTTTGACGGACATAGGTCCGCAGATATCTGAGTGTATCAATCCTAGTACACTCTTGGCCCTATGGTTGCTCCTAGGAAATGTCGCCTTGGCATACTTTCCTAGAGCACATCCCTTCCATACGTCATCTTGTTCCATACTCAGATCCAGAACTCTTGTTACAGTGCTCCTGAGAATTCTTAGAGCTCCATGGTGCAAGTGACCCATCCTTCTGTGCCATAGTTCGTTCAAACCTTTGTCCCTATGACTGCCTATTAGTGCCATTGGAGATTCTAGTTGTAATCTGTACAACCGATTACTTTTGATCCCGATCTGCACTTTCTTTTTCCAGCTTGGATGTTTGACGTATACCTTTTCCTTGATGAAGTAGATGTCATAGCCCTTGCCTTGTAGTTGTGACACGAAAAGTAAGTTCATCCCCAATCCTGGCACATGCAGCACATTTGTGGCACGAAACCGCTCTCCCGATTCTGTCTGAAAAACTATGGTACCCTTTCCTACTGGAGTACACTTTGCCTTGTTCCCCATGGTGATCTGAAAGTTCATCTTCTCTTCTTGATATTCTGAGAAACACTCCCTGATTCCCGTCATATGCCATGAGGCTCCACTGTCTATATACCATACTTTTGATGATGTAGCACTAGTCATGCACGCCACTTCTTCTTCCAACCTGGAAGCCAACATAGAGAAATCGAAATCTCTCTCTCTCTTGTGCAATCTTCTGAAAATCTGCGTGAGTCCCTGAGGTGGATGCCTCTGCATCGTGGTCTCGACCCATAACTAATTTTCCCTTTCTGTCTCTGATTACTTGCTCTGATACCATGTGAAAATTCTATCACTGCAGCAACTGATTTACTTTTCCTACTTATTTCATCATAAGTTATTCATGAAATTACTTCAACAAACATTAAAATAAATACTGCTGCAGATATCACATCGTAATACAGAAACAAAAATATGCACACATTGACACAGTTATTTTGGACTAATGTCCCCGGAAAAACCCAATGTGGGAAAACTGGTGCAGCAAGGGAGGATTTTATTATTCAGCAATTTTCTTGTACAACAGGGTGCCAAACTGGCTTACCCATAGATAGACAAACTTCCAGCACTTTCCTAAACCCAGCGTAGGCCCTACTGACCTCTGCTATAGCCTGAAACCCTCTGCGTTAGCCTGCTGAGGCTTTGTGCAACCTCTCTGGGCTTTTGCATCACTCCTGTAGCCTCTACATGGATGATGCAGGCCCTTCTGGCTCTACGCAGTCCCTGCTGCCTCTACATGGCTTCCTCTAGCTTTGCGTCTGACTCTTCTGCATTGATCTCCCGTCTCTCAGTTTCGTACTTGTTTCCTCTTGACTGCTCTCCAAACCACTGGTTCAATTTCTTAGCAAACCCCGCTCCAGAAATTGAATTGGCTGGTCTCCCTCAATGTGTTCTCCAAGTGCCCCTCAAGCCTCCTCTTATACTTTTTCTATTGACATCTCAACGGCCGAGATTAAGTCCCTAATCAACGGCTAAGATTAGATTTGGCTTGATCCATGTCTTTTGGACCATTCTAACACAGATTCATATTAATACGCATTAATATTTTATTTTCCCTAAGTTTAGACTTAGGGACTCCATTAAAAATATTAATTATTTTAATATCTCCTGATCTGTTTAGAATCTGTCCAAACCCTTTCTAGGTATTGGAGATCTCATGTGCCCCAACCTCCGCACCAAATTTCAGGGCTAGGGCACATCCGATGCTACCCCAAATCAACATATATCACACAAGATATCCTTTCTCAACAGTTTGAGCTAATTTCTTTCTCTTTTCCTTGGGTATACGACAATATGCTAAACCCCCAAATATCCTAAAATCACTGACTTCAGGTATCTTCCTGGTGAAGAACCTTTCCAGAGCGATTTTGCCCAATGCCCTATGTGGAGTCCTGTTCTAGACATAAACTGTCCTGCTGTATGCTTCTGCCCACAGGAATTTGGGCATATCCTGATCATACAGCATTGCCCTAGCTGCTTCCACAATAGTCTTGTTTTTCCTTTCTGCTACCCCATTCTGCTCCGGATTGTAGGGAGTTGTCCACTCTCTTCTGATGCCTTCCTTAGCGCAAAAATCGGTGAAGTCCTTGTCAACATACTCTCCACCATTGTCTAAGCGCAACACTTTTATCTTCTTTCCTGTCAGATTCTCCACTAGAGCCTTGAACTCTTTGAATCGACCAAAAACCTCATCCTTGGTTTTGAGAAATTAGATCCATGTCTTCCTCGAATGGTCATCGATGAAGGTGACAAAGTATTCGGCACCACTAAGAGCTTTTGTGGACATCGGTCCGCAGATGTCTGAGTGTATCAATTCTAGCACACTCTTAGCTCTATTGTTTCTTCTGGAAAATGCTTCTTTGGCATACTTGACCAAAGCGCACCCTCTGCATACATCATCTCATTTGGTACTTAGTTGTGGAACTCCTGATATTGTTTTCCTAAAGAATTCTCAGAGCCCCATGGTGTAAGTGTTCCATCCTCCTGTGCCATAGTTCATTCAAATCTTTGTCTCCATTGCTGCTTATCAGTGCCATTTGTGATTCTAGCTATAATCTATACAGCCTGTTACTTATGATTCCAATTTGGGCCTTCCTTTTCCAACTCGGGTGTTTGACATATACTTTCTCCTTAATGAAGAAAACGTCATAGCCCTTGTTTTGAAGTTGAGATATAGAGAGTAAGTTCATCCCCAATCCTGGCACATGCAGCACATGGGTTGCTCGAAGCCGCTCTCCTGCTTCGGTTTCAATGACTACAGTGCCTATTCCTACTGGGTACACTTTGCATTATTTCCAATGGTGATCTGAAAAGTCATTCTTTCTTCTTGATAATCTGAAAAAACATTCTTGATTTCCTATCATATGCCAAGAAGCTCCACTGTCTATGTACCAAACCTTAGAGGAGGCAGAGCTTGCTAGGCAAACGACTTCTTCTTCCAATCTAGAAGCTAACATAGAATAATCGTGATCCATGTCCCTTGTGCATTCTTCTGGAAATTTGCGCGAGTCCCTTTGAGTTGATGCCTCTACATCATGCTCTTGACCCATAGTTGATTTTTCTCTCCTGTTGCCGGATCTCTGCTCTGATACTATGCAAAAATTTCTAAACTGAAATTCTACTACAACAATTGATTTATTTCACCTACTTATTCTTCACAATAAGTTATTTACGAAATCCCTTCAGTAAATATTAAAATAAATTCTATTGCAGTTATCACACAATTTTGCAGAGAAAATACATGCACAAGAACTAATCACATCAACACAGTTGTTTTTGGACAATTGTCCCTAGAAAAACCCAATGCAGGAAAACCGGTGCAACAGATGAGGGTTTTATTAATCTTCAGCAGCAATTGCTTTTACAAGGAATGATTTAGAGAAACTAAAAGAAAACACCTGAGACTTTCCCCTTGCAACTTTCTCACACTTAGGAGACCCTTCTCCCACTCTTGTGCCAATTTTGTGTGGCTCAATGTGGCTCTCCATCCTTCCGCGTCAACCTGTGTGAGGGCTACGTCTCTCCTCTGGAATGCGTCTCTCTCTGCGCTGTCTCTCACTATCCCTGCGTGACCTCCTCCTCAGACACAGCCTGTTGTTGATGCTCTCCTCTGCCTCCACCCAGTAACTCTCCCTCTGAAATCGATCTCCTTCTCTTGAGAATCGATTTTCCTTGGAGATACTGAGTATTTGTCGATGTATCTCCAAATGATCCTCAAGTCTTCTCTTGTATTTTTCCTGTTGATGAATCAACGGCAAAGATTAAGTCCTTAATCAACAAATAAGATTAAAATAGACTTGATCCTTGTCTCTCGGAAGCTTCTCACCCTTATCTTTATTAATGCCCATTAATATTTTTATTTTCCTAAGTTTAGACTTCAAAACCCATTAAAAAAATCAATCATTTTAATAACTCCTCATCTGGGTGGAATTTCTCAAAACGATTTCTGGGTCTTGGAGATCTCATGTGCCTTAGCCTCTCCTCCAAATTTCAAGGCTAGAGCACATCCGATGCTACCAAAAGTCAACACTCTCTTAGCGAGGAATGTGCTCTAGTAATGCTTCACCATAGAAGCATCACACTGATCTTCAGCATTGTTACCTGTGTTGATGCTTGGCCTGCTGCTCAACATCCACTGCATTGTTGTTGCCTGTACTGCTTCCCATGACACTGCCACATCCACTACTACATCTGTGTTGCAGCTCCCAACAGTTATCCATTTCTGCTACTAAAATGGATTCTTCACCATCCCCATCTTCTCTCTGATATAAACAAACTTTGTTCTTCCTAGGGCCTTGGTGAGGATGTCTGCCACCTGTTCTCTAGTAGGATTGTACCTCAACTGTACTGCTCCCCATTGGACATTGTCTCTAACAAAGTGACACCTGATATCAATATGCTTCGACCGATCATGAAATACTAGATTCTCAAAGAGCTTGATGCAACTCTAATTGTAACACATGATCCTGGTCGCTTCCATCCTTCTCCTGAATAGATTCACAAGCAATTTCCTAGGCCATATGGCTTCACACAAAGTTGTGATAGCTGCCATATATTCTGCCTCAGCTGAGCTCAGAGCCACGGATTTTTGTTTCCTACTACACTAGGAGGTCATTCCTGATCCAATGTTGAAACAGTACCCAGTTTTACTTTTCCGATCTACTGAACTTGCAGTCCAATCTACGTCGGTGAACCCACTCAACCTGATGTCATTGCCTTGGGTGTACAATAGTCCATGCCCGACTATTCCTTGTATATACCTGAGAACATGTTTGGACGCTGCCCAGTGTGCCCTCTTTGGTTCCACCATGAACTGACTAAGGGTGTTGACAACATAACAAATGTCTGGCCTGGTATTGACCAGATACATCAGGGACCCTATAAGTTTCCTGTACAAGGTGGGATCAATGTCTTTATCTTTTGATGCATCAATCTTCTTCTAGTTGGTGATTATTGGAGTAGCCATAGGTCTGCAGTGCTGCATCCTGGATCTCTTCAAGATCTCTGTAGCATATCTCCCTTGTCCAAGGAAGATCTCACCCTTCTGCTGCCAAACTTCCAACCCCAGGAAATAATGCATTTGTCCCAAATCCTTCATGTCGAATTTTGTGGCTAGGTTCTTCTTGCAGTCTTTGATGAGCCTGGATGATCTTGTTAGGAAAAGATCATCCACATATAACACTAGGATTAGAGGCTCATTCTCTACGACAAGATAGTAGAGATTAGGGTCTGTGTCACTCTTGACGAACCCCATCTTCTGCAAGTAGCCATCAATTCGACTGTACCATGCTCTAGGTGCCTGTTTAAGCCCATACAAGGCTTTCTTTAATCTACATACATGATATTTCTTCTCATTTGTCTCAAAACCCTCTGGCTATTCAATGTATACTTCCTCGTTCAAGAATGTCATCTTGACATCAATCTTGTGAATCTCCCACCCCATTTGTGCTGCAAGAGATATCACGGTTCTAATAGAAGTATACCTAGGTGAAGGTTTCTTCGTAGTCTATCCCTTCCTTCTGAGCATACCCCTTAGCCACAAACCTGGCTTTGTATTTCTGCACACTGTGGTCTGCAACATATTTGACCTCGTAGATCCATCTCGAACCTACCACTTACCTGTCCTGAGGCCTAGGTACCACTTCCCAGACATCATTGACCATTATAGAACTATATTCCTCCACCATAGCATCTACCCATACTTGATGCTGAACGGCCTCCTGAAAACTAAAAGGTTCCCCAACCTGAGCTACTAAGGCCTGGTATCTGTCTAGCTGTCTTCACTCCCTTTTATTATTCCTAGGTGCACCAATGAAGTCCTTTGCATCCTGTAGAATCTGTCGGAGTTCCCGACTCGTTCTTCCACTAGTAGTGGGCACATCTATTAGCTCTTCCTCTTCCTGAGATTCCTCCTGTTCTAAAGCTTTGTCTTCAGGAGAATTTTTGGTACTAGTTTCTACTGGTCGAAGTGGTAGGACCAACGGCTCAGCTTTTACCTGCTCCTCGGAAAGGTGTAGAAATTTTGAATAATATGACACTTATTCACAGAGATTATCCTGATTATACACTATTGCAGAATGCATGCATAATACATAACCTCCTCTACGTTGATCATCAATTTAGCAGAATTAAAAACAATGAAACATCAATCGCATGCGCACATTAACACAGTATGTAACCCGAGGAAAGCATGCAGCTGAAAACCCCACACTATCTGTATATTATATTGATTGAGAACATGTAACAATACATAGTACAATACTCCTCACAAGTACTCAATAATATCTCCACCTGTTACACACAAACTAGCTCAGATCTGAATCAATCACAGGTTCAAATCTCCTCTGCTACTTGCCTGCCTCCATTGCGCAATCCTGCAAGAGAATGAATGATGAATGGCTGAAGCAAACTCGTATTTCCTTGGCTGAACCACGCAATCCTCATTGGTATTACTCAATCCCATTGATTTTGCAAGATCTCATGCACAACTATAGTCACAACTGATAGCAATCTCAACCTCTAACGCCTGTCTCCACTGAACTGTCCATGCACTGAGTTAACTGATGTATTCTTTAGTTGCTTTATGAGTTAATAATTAGTGAATTAATTTAACAATTAATTCACATCACTCATCACTAGTGTATTTGCAGTTGGACTAAATACAACTAGTTTAACCAAGTCAAACTGAACACAACTCCATCAACTCCACAATCAACTCCACCAAAACTCAACCACATGAGTTCTAACTGAAGTCCACCATGCAATAGCTCAACTGACCCACAAGAAAAGTGTATTTCCTTCTGACAGCTGCATGTGCCACATCTGTAGCTCAAACTGAAGTGCTCCAAGAGGATAAGATAATGTTTATAGTCCAAATATTATTATGAACTAATAATATTCGATTGTTCTATTTTTAGCCTGGCAGTCTAAAAATAGAAACCACCCATATGTCTAAAAATAGAAGTCCATATATTTTTACCAACATGACCAATCATCCACAAATAGCATTTTGCAACTCATAGACCATGATCCATATGTCTAAAAATAGACATAGTCTACAAATAGACTTTGCACCAAAAATAGCCTGCGGGCCCACTTAGTGAAGGCGACTCCTTTCCACTAAGCTCCATCATCTTGTTGCATTTTCAACACTCCCTCTCAACAAGATATGGATTATCTGCAACCCCTATCCTGCAACTCTGTAATGTTCTGCATGCAACACATTTGCCCGGTCCACTTGCTCCAACAACACTTGGAACAAAAACACTCCCAATTGACCACTCTGTTGGGCTAGGAACATAATCTGATGTTGTAGCTCTACGTGCTGCTGATAAGTGCTCCCTCTCTGACATCTGCGCTACTGCAACATCTCCATGCATCTCGCACCATTGCACACTCTGTGCAAAACACTTGTGCCTCTCGCATTGTTGAAGCCTGCTAGCTCTGCGTTGTCCTGGGATTCCCTGCACTGTAGCTCTCTCTGCCGCTCCATCCGCATCTGTCTCTACCCAATCAGTTAGTTCTTGCTACTCCACATCGGGTCTCCCGTAGCAAGGTCTCATCCAAGAGGTTGGGTACCTCAAAGATCCTGCCCCTCCTCCATGGGACGATCACTCCACATTGCCCCACCTCCTATCTGGAGGTATGGCTGCATATGATCCCTCTGCCCACCTGAAACGAAGTTTCCCCCTACTGGAGGTCTTTGCATGAGTAGATGTCTCTACTCGATCTCCTCTCAGCTTCCCCTGTTGTGGCTGCTCCACAACCTCCTGAAGCTGCTGCACCAATCGTGGCTCCTCCACTATTTGTCTGAGACTTCTTCTGGCAATGCATGTTGAGAGGTAATATACTCTCCCTCTCAACCACCAAGTCTCTAACCTTTGCCTTGCTACTCAAGGCTTTGCATGCATCTTGTACCTCAAGTGCATACAAGTTCTTGGCTAGCACACCAATCTATTTCCACTTTCCCGCCATCATGAAATTTTCTAGAAAAAAATCAGTGATATCTCCTTCGTCCGAACTCCGATTCAGCCAATTTGTTTTTTGATTTTGGGTATTTTTCCGCAAGGAATTCAAATATGCTATTTATTTCTGAAAAATTTGTACATAAAGTTTTAGATCTGCTCTGCAAACTCTCGGCCCAAAACTCAAAACTTTGAAATCTCCTCTCAGTATACTGTTATCTTCTTGATCACCTGTGCTTTAGTACCATGTAGAATTTTGTAGAGTTTTTCCTACAAATCAGCTAGCTTTGGTACCATGTAGAACCTTTTCTACAAATCAGCTAGCTTTGATATCATGTAGAAATTTCCCACCTGTAAATCACCTAAAACCCCATCCCTGCATTATCATACAAGTGGAAATATAGTCTGGATTACACAAAGCCTTAGCTCGGAAGCTATCCAGCTCTCAGTACAATCCCTCTGCTGCTCATAGACATTCAAGGGCTTCTCACAAACCTTCTCCTTTGCCCTCCAAGCCTCCTATTTCTATGCACAGTTTTTCCTGGGTCCTCCAGCTGCAACCTGTGCGATTCTCACCTCACAAACAACACTAACCTCTGAAATAATTGCACAAACCTGAAGGAGATTGAATGATGAATGGCTGAAGCAAACCCATATTTCCTTAACTGAATCACGCAATCCTCATTGGCATTACTCAATCCCATTGATTTTGCAAGATCTCATGCACAACTATAGTCACAACTGATAGCAATCTCAACCTCTAACACCTGTCTCCACTGAACTGTCCATGCACTGAGTTAACTGATGTATTCTTTAGTTGCTTTATGAGTTAATAATTAGTGAATTAATTTAACAATTAATTCACATCACTCATCACTAGTGTATTTGCAGTTGGACTAAATACAACTAGTTTAACCAAGTCAAACTGAACACAACTCCATCAACTCCACAATCAACTCCACCAAAACTCAACCACATGAGTTCTAACTGAAGTCCACCATGCAATAACTCAACTGACCCACAAGAAAAGCGTATTTCCTTCTGACAGCTGCATGTGCCACATCTATAGCTCAAACTGAAGTGCTCCAAGAGGATAAGATAATGTTTATAGTCCAAATATTATTATGAGCTAATAATATTCGACTGTTCTATTTTTAGCCTGGCAGTCTAAAAATAGAAACCGCCCATATGTCTAAAAATAGAAGTCCATCTATTTTTACCAACATGACCAATCATCCACAAATAGCATCCTGCAACTCATAGACCATGATCCATATGTCTAAAAATAGACTTTGCGCCAAAAATAACCTGCGGGCCCACTTAGTGAAGGCGACTCCTTTCCACTAAGCTCCATCATCTTGTTGCATTTTCAACACTCCCTCTTAACAAGATATGGATTATCTGCAACCCCTATCCTGCAACTCTAGAATGTTCTGCATGCAACACATTTGCCCGGTCCACTTGCTCCAACAACACTTAGAACAAAAACACTCCCAACTGACCACTCGATTGAGCTAGGAACATACTCTGATGCTGAAGCTCTACCTGCTGCTGACAAGTGCTCCCTCCCTAACATCTGCGCTACTGCAACATCTCCATGCATCTCGCACCATTGCACACTCTGTGCAAAACACTTGTGCCTCTTGCATTGCTGCAGCCTGCTAGCTCTGCGCTGTCCTGGGATTCCCTGCACTGTAGCTCTCTCTGCCGCTCCATCCGCATCTGTCTCTACCCAATCAGTTAGTTCCTGCTACTCCACATCGGGTCTCCCGTAGCAAGGTCTCATCCAAGAGGTTGGGTACCTCAAGGATCCTGCCCCTCCTCCATGGGACGATCACTCCACATTGCCCCACCTCCTATTTGGAGGTATGGCTGCATGTGATCCCTCTGCCCACCTGGCACGAAGTTTCCCCCTACTGGAGGTCTTTGCATGAGTAGATGTCTCTACTCGATCTCCTCTCAGCTTCCCCTATTGTGACTGCTCCACAACCTCCTGAAGCTGCTGCACCAATCGTGGCTCCTCCACTATTTGTTTGAGACTTATTCTAGCACTACACGTTGAGAGGTAATATACTCTCCCACTCAACCACCAAGTCTCTAACCTTTGCCTTGCTACTCAAGGCTTTGCATGCATCTTGTACCTCAAGTGCATACAAGTTCTTGGCTAGCACACCAATCTATTTCCACTTTCCCGCCATCACAAAATTTTCTAGAAAAAAATCAGCGATATCTCCCTCATCCGAACTCCGATTCAGCCAATTTGTTTTTTGATTTTGGGTATTTTTCCGCAAGGAATTCAAATATGCTATTTATTTCTGAAAATTTTGTATAGAAAGTTTCAGATCTGCTCTGCAAACTCTCAGCCCAAAACTCAAAACTTTGAAATCTCCTCTCAGTATACTGTTCTCTCCTTGATCACCTATGCTCTGATACCATGTAGAATTTTGTAGAATTTTTCCTACAAATCAACTAGCTTTGATACCATGTAGAACCTTTTCTACAAATCAGCTAGCTCTGATACCATGTAGAAATTTCCCACCTGTAGATCACCTAAAACCCCATCTTTGCATTATCATACAAGTGGAAATATAGTCCGGATTACACAAAGCCTTAGCTCGGAAGCTATCCAGCTCTCAGTACAATCCCTCTGCTGCTCATAGACATTCAAGGGCTTCTCACAAACCTTCTCCTCTGCCCTCCAAGCCTCCTATCTCTATGCACAGTTTTTCCTGGATCCTCCAGCTGCAACCTGTGTGATTCTCACCTCACACAGAACACTGACCTCTCAAATAACTGCACAAACCTGAAGGAGATTGAATGATGAATGGCTAAAGCAAACTCATATTTCCTTGGCTGAACCACGCAATCCTCATTGGAATTACTCAATCCCATTGATTTTGCAAGATCTCATGCACAACTATAGTCACAACTGATAGCAATCTCAACCTCTAACACCTATCTCCACTGAACTGTCCATGCACTGAGTTAACGGATGTATTCTTTAGTTGCCTTATGAGTTAATAATTAATGAATTAATTTAACAATTAATTCACATCACTCATCACTAGTGTATTTGCAGTTAGACTAAATACAACTAGTTTAACCAAGTCAAACTGAACACAACTCCATCAACTCCACAATCAACTCCACCAAAACTCAACCACATGAGTTCTAACTGAAGTCCACCATGCAATAGCTCAACTGACCCACAAGAAAAGCGTATTTCCTTCTGACAGCTGCATGTGCCACATCTGTAGCTCAAACTGAAGTGCTCCAAGAGGATAAGATAATGTTTATAGTCCAAATATTATTATGAGCTAATAATATTCGACTGTTCTATTTTTAGCCTGGCAGTCTAAAAATAGAAACCGCCCATATGTCTAAAAATAGAAGTCCATTTATTTTTACCAACATGACCAATCATCCACAAAATAGCATCCTGCAACTCATAGACCATGATCCATATGTCTAAAAATAGACTTTGCGCCAAAAATAGCCTGCGGGCCCACTTAGTGAAGGCGACTCCTTTCCACTAAGCTCCATCATCTTGTTGCATTTTCAACACTCCCTCTCAACAAGATATGGATTATCTACAACCCCTATCTTGCAACTCTAGAATGTTCTGCATGCAACACATTTGCCTGGTCCACTTGCTCCAACAACACTTGGAACAAAAACACTCCCAACTCACCACTCTGTTGGGCTAGGAACATACTCTGATGTTGAAGCTCTACCTGCTGCTGACAAGTGCTCCCTCTCTGACATCTGCGCTACTGCAACATCTCCATGCATCTCGCACCATTGCACACTCTGTGCAAAACACTTGTGCCTCTCGCATTGCTGCAGCCTGCTAACTCTGCGCTGTCCTGGGATTCCCTGCATTGTAGCTCCCTCTGCAGCTCCATCTACATCTGTCTCTACCCAATCAGTTAGTTCCTGCTACTCCACATCGGGTCTCCCATAGCAAGGTCTCATCCAAGAGGTTGGGTACCTCAAGGATCCTGCCCCTCCTCCATGGGATGATCACTCCACATTGCCCCACCTCCTATCTGAAGGTATGGTTGCATGTGATCCCTCTGCCCACCTGGCACGAAGTTTCTCCCTACTGGAGGTCTTTGCATGAGTAGATGTCTCTACTCGATCTCCTCTCAACTTCCCCGGTTGTGGATGCTCCATAACCTCCTAAAGCTGCTGCACCAATCGTGGCTCCTCCACTATTTGTTTGAGACTTCTTCTGGCACTGCATGTTGAGAGGTAATATACTCTCCCTCTCAACCACCAAGTCTCTAACCTTTGCCTTGCTACTCAAGGCTTTGCATGCATCTTGTACCTCAAGTGCATACAAGTTCTTGGCTAGCACACCTATCTATTTCCACTTTCCCACCATCACGAAATTTTCTAGAAAAAAATCAGCGATATCTCCCTCATCCGAACTCCGATTCAGCCAATTTGTTTTTTAATTTTGGATACTTTTCCGCAAGGAATTCAAATATGCTATTTAGTTCTGAAAAATTTGTACAGAAAGTTTCAGATCTACTCTGCAAACTCTCGGCCCAAAACTCAAAACTTTGAAATCTCCTCTCAGTATACTGTTCTCTCCTTGATCACCGTGCTCTTATACCATGTAGAATTTTGTAGAATTTTTCCTACAAATCAGCTAGCTTTGATACCATGTAGAACCTTTTCTACAAATCAGCTAGCTCTGATACCATGTAGAAATTTCCCACCTGTAGATCACCTAAAACCCCATCTCTGCATTATCATACAAGTGGAAATATAGTCCGGATTACACAAAGCCTTAGCTCGGAAGCTATCCAGCTCTCAGCACAATCCCTCTGCTGCTCATAGACATTCAAGGGCTTCTCACAAACCTTCTCCTCTACCCTCCAAGCCTCCTATTTCTATGCACAGTTTTTCCTGGGTCCTCCAATTGCAACCTGTGTGATTCTCACCTCACACACAACACTGACCTCTGAAATAACTGCACAAACCTGAAGGAGATTGAATGATGAATGGCTGAAGCAAACTCGTATTTCCTTAGCTGAACCACGCAATCCTCATTGGCATTACTCAATCCCATTGATTTTGCAAGATTTCATGCACAACTATAGTCACAACTGATAGCAATCTCAACCTCTAACACCTGTCTCCATTGAACTGTCTATGCACTGAGTTAACTGATGTATTCTTTAGTTGCTTTATGAGTTAATAATTAGTGAATTAATTTAACAATTAATTCACATCACTCATCACTAGTGTATTTGCAGTTAGACTAAATACAACTAGTTTAACCAAGTCAAACTGAACACAACTCCATCAACTCCACAATCAACTCCACCAAAGCTCAACCACATGAGTTCTAACTAAAGTCCACCATGCAATAGCTCAACTGACCCACAAGAAAAGCATATTTCCTTCTGACAGCTGCATGTGCCACATATGTAGCTCAAACTGAAGTGCTCCAAGAGGATAAGATAATGTTTATTGTCCAAATATTATTATGAGCTAATAATATTTGATTGTTCTATTTTTAGCCTGGCAGTCTAAAAATAGAAACCGCCCATATGTCTAAAAATAGAAGTCCATCTATTTTTACCAACATGACCAATCATCCACAAATAGCATCCTGCAACTCATAGACCATGATCCATATGTCTAAAAATAGACTTTGCGCCAAAAATAGTCTGCGGGTCCACTTAGTGAAGGCAACTCCTTTCCACTAAGCTCCATCATCTTGTTGCATTTTCAACACTCCCTCTCAACAAGATATGGATTATCTGCAACCCCTATCCTGCAACTCTGGAACGTTCTTCATGCAACACATTTGTCCGGTCCACTTGCTCCAACAACACTTGGAACAAAAACACTCCCAACTGACCACTCCGTTGGGCTAGTAACATACTCTGATGCTGAAGCTCTACCTGCTGCTGACAAGTGCTCCCTCTCTGACATCTGCACCACTGCAACATCTCCATGCATCTCGCGACATTGCACACTCTGTGCAAAACACTTGTGCCTCTCGCATTGCTGCAACTTGCTAACTCTACGCTGTCCAGGGATTCCCTGCACTGTAGCTCTCTCTGCCGCTCCATCCACATCTGTCTCTACCCAATCAGTTAGTTCCTGCTACTCCACATCGGGTCTCCCGTAGCAAGGTCTCATCCAAGAGGTTGGGTACGTCAAGGATCCTACCCCTCCTCCATGGGACGATCACTCCACATTGCCCCACCTCCTATCTGGAGGTATGGCTGCATGTGATCCCTCTGCCCACCTGGCACGAAGTGTCCCCCTATTGGAGGTCTTTGCATGAGTAGATGTCTCTACTTGATCTCCTCTCAGCTTCCCCTGTTGTGGCTGCTCCACAACCTCCTGAAGCTGCTGCACCAATCGTGGCTCCTCCACTATTTGTTTGAAACTTCTTCTGGCACTGCATGTTGAGAGGTAATATACTCTCCCTCTCAACCACCAAGTCTCTAACCTTTTCCTTGCTACTCAAGGCTTTGCATGCATCTTGTACCTCAAGTGCATACAAGTTCTTGGCTAGCGCACCAATCTATTTCCACTTTCTCGCCATCACGAAATTTTCTAGAAAAAAATCAGCGATATCTCCCTCATCTAAACTCCGATTCAGCCAATTTGTTTTTTGATTTTGGGTATTTTTCCGCAAGGAATTCAAATATGCTATTTATTTCTGAAAATTTTGTACAGAAAGTTTCAGATCTGCTCTGCAAACTCTCGGCCCAAAACTCAAAACTTTGAAATCTCCTCTCAGTATACTGTTCTCTCCTTGATCACCTGTGCTCTGATACCATGTAGAATTTTGTAGAATTTTTCCAACAAATCAGCTGGCTTTGATACCATGTAGAACCTTTTCTAAAAATCAGCTAGCTCTGATACCATGTAGAAATTTCCCACCTGTAGATCACCTAAAACCCCATCTCTGCATTATCATACAAGTGGAAATATAGTCCGGATTACACAAAGCCTTAGCTCGGAAGCTATCCAGCTCTCAGGACAATCTCTCTGCTGCTCATAGACATTCAAGGGCTTCTCACAAACCTTCTTCTCTGCCCTCCAAGCCTCCTATTTCTATGCACAGTTTTTCCTGGGTCCTCGAGCTGCAACCTGTGTGATTCTCACCTCACACACAACACTGACCTTTGAAATAACTGCACAAACCTGAAGGAGATTGATTGATGAATGGCTGAAGCAAACTCGTATTTCCTTGGCTGAACCACGCAATCCTCATTGGCATTACTCAATCCCATTGATTTTGCAAGATCTCATGCACAACTATAGTCACAACTGATAGCAATCTCAACCTCTAACACCTGTCTCCACTGAACTGTCCATGCACTGAGTTAACTGATGTATTCTTTAGTTGATTTATGAGTTAATAATTAGTGAATTAATTTAACAATTAATTCACATCACTCATCACTAGTGTATTTGCAGTTGGACTAAATACAACTAGTTTAACCAAGTCAAACTGAACACAACTCCATCAACTCCACCAAAACTCAACCACATGAGTTCTAACTGAAGTCCACCATGCAATAGCTCAACTGACCCACAAGAAAAGTGTATTTCCTTCTGACAGCTGCATGTGCCACATCTGTAGCTCAAATTGAAGTGCTCCAAGAGGATAAGATAATGTTTATAGTCCAAATATTATTATGAGCTAATAATATTCGACTGTTCTATTTTTAGCCTGGCAATCTAAAAATAGAAACCGCTCATATGTCTAAAAACAGAAGTCCATCTATTTTTACCAACATGACCAATCATCCACAAATAGCATCCTGCAACTCATAGACCATGATCCATATGTCTAAAAATAGACATAGTTTAAAAATAGACTTTGTGCCAAAAATAGCCTGCGGGCCCACTTAGTGAAGGTGACTCCTTTCCACTAAGTTCCATCATCTTGTTGCATTTTCAACAAAAGGCATTTATCGGGATTTCCTGAAAGCTATGTCCTCCATGAACTTTGCATCCCGTCGAACTACTACCTTCCTACTCCTTGGAAGATAGACCCTATATGCCTTAGCATTCTCACTATATCCCAGAAGATATCCTTTCTCAGTGGTTTGATCTAATTTCTTTCTCTTTTCCTCGGGCATACAACAATATGCCAAACTCCCAAACAATGTTGCATTAATCGTTATCGGGATTAAATCGGCGCGGGGAAAAATCCGTAAAAATGGGGAAAAAATCGCAACATACAAAAATATTCATTTTTTTTCAATTTTTTTAATATCTAAAGTAGCTACAACATAAAATAAATACATTGACACATAAATATGATAAAAGAACTAATATATAAGATGTTTAATATCATTTTTATTGCTACATCACACATAACAGTGAATCATGTCCTGAATAGTAAGTCTTGACTCATGACTCCCAACTCAGCCTCAAAATATCAACAAAAAATACAATAATGTATCTCATATCATGAGTCATAATGTCATATACAATGAAATGAACCAAATAACTAAAGTCTAATACTACTAATTTCCTCTGCCCCTCTAGATGTAGATGTCGGTGGAGTTGGCAGTGGACTCTGTTGTGCTCTAGAAGCTGAAGAACTAGGAGCTACAGGAGGTAGACCACGTGCTCTATTGGTGACAAGGGTAGCTTGGGTAGGTTGTGTCACCTCCTCCTCGTAATTTTTTTTTTTGAAAAATCGACGAAAAAAAATTGTTGTATTTATCGGGCGATAATATCGCCAGTTTTAAAAAACCGCGATTTTACGATAAAATCGCGATTAGTGCAACACTGCTCCCAGATATCCTGAAATGACTGACTTCAGGTGTCTTCCCGATGAAGACCCTTTCCAGAGTGATTTTGCCCAATGCCCTGTGTAGAGTCGTGTTCTGGACATAAACTGTCGTGTTGCATGCTTCTTCCCACACGAATTTAGGCAGATCCTGATCATACAACATTGCCCTATCTGCTTCCACAATAGTCCTGTTTTTCCTTTCTGCTACCCCATTTTGCTCTGGAGTGTAGGGAGTTGTCCACTCTCTTCTGATGCCTTCCTTAGCGCAAAAATCGGTGAAGTCCTTTTCAACATACTCTGCACCATTGTCTGAGCGCAACACTTTTATCTTCTTTCCTATCAGATTCTTCACTAGCGCCTTGAACTCTTTGAATCGACCAAAAACCTCATCCTTGGTTTTCAAAAAGTAGATCCAAGTCTTCCTGGAATGGTCATCGATGAAGGTGACGAAGTATTCGACACCAGTAAGAGATTTTGTGGACATCGGTCTCGTAAAATCGCGATTAGTGCAACACTGCTCCCAGATATCCTGAAATGACTGACTTCAGGTGTCTTCCTGATGAAGACCCTTTCCAGAGTGATTTTTCCCAATGCCCTGTGTAGAGTCTTGTTCTGGACATAAACTGTCGTGTTGCATGCTTCTTCCCACACGAATTTAGGCAAATCCTGATCATACAGCATTTCCCTATCTGCTTCCACAATAGTCCTTTTTTTCCTTTCTGCTACCCCATTTTGCTCTGGAGTGTAGGAAGTTGTCCACTCTCTTCTGATGCCTTCCTTAGCACAAAAATCGGTGAAGTCCTTTTCAACATACTCTGCACCATTGTCTGAGCGCAACACTTTTATCTTCTTTCCTGTCAGATTCTCCACTAGCGCCTTGAACTCTTTGAATCGACCAAAAACCTCATCCTTGGTTTTCAAAAAGTAGATCCAAGTCTTCCTGGAATGGTCATCGATGAAGGTGACAAAGTATTCGACACCAGTAAGAGATTTTGTGGACATCGGTCTACAGATGTCTGAGTGTATCAATCCTAGCATACTCTTAGCTTTATTGTTACTTATGGAAAACGCTGCTTTGGCATACTCGTCCATAGTGCACCCTCTGCATACATCATCTTGTTCTGTACTTAGTTCTAGAACTCTTGATACTGTTTTCCTGAGTATTCTCAGAGCCCCATGGAGTAAGTGTCCCATCCTCCTATGCCATAGTTCATTCAAATATTTGTCTCCATTGTTGCCTATTAGTGCCATTGGTGATTCTAGCTGTAATCTGTGATTCCAATCTGGGCCTTCCTTTTTCAACTCGGGTGTTTGACATATACTTTCTCCTTAATGAAGAAAATATCATAGCCCTTGTTTTGAAGTTGATATACAGAGAGTAAGTTCATCCCCAATCCTAGCACATGCAGCACATTGGTTGCTCGAAGCCGCTCTCCTGCTTCGGTTTGAAAGACTACAGTACCTCTTCCTACTAGGGTACACTTTGCCTTATTTCCCATGGTGATCTGAAAATTCATTCTTTCTTCCTGATAATCTAAAAAACATTCTCGAATTCCTATCATATGACAGGAAGCTCCATTGTCTATGTACCAAACCTCAGAGGAGGCAGAGCTTGCTAGGCAAGCGATTTCTTCTTCCAATTTGGAAGCTAACATAGAATAATCATGATCCATATCCCTTGTGAATTCTTTTGGAAATCTGTAGAGTCCCTTTGAGTTGATGCCTCTGCATCATGCTCTTGACCCATAGTCGCTTTTTCTCTCCTATTGTCGGATCTCTGCTCCAATACCATGTGAAAATTTCTAAACCGAAATTCTACTGCAACTCATTTATTTCACCTACTTATTCTTCACAATAAGTTATTTAAGAAATCCCTTCAACAAATATTAAAATAAATTCTACTGCAGTTATCACACAATTATACAGAGAAAATACATGCACAAAAACCAATCACATCAACACAGTTATTTTTGGACAATTCTCCCCGGGAAAACCCAATGCGGGAAAACCGGTGCAACAAATGAGGGTTTTATTAATCTTCAGTAGCAATTGCTTATACAAGGAATGATTTACAGAGAAACTGAAAGAAAAAACCTGAGACTTTCCCCTTGCAACTTTTTGACACTTAGGAGACCCTTCTCCCACACCCGCGTCACCTCTACGTCACTTTGCGTGGCTCAGCGTGGCCCTAAGTGGCTCCGCGTCTCTCTGCGTCAGCCTGCGTCTGGATTGCATCTCTCTTTGCACTGTCTCTCACTGTCCTTGCGTCACCTCCTCCTTAGACACAGCCTACTGCTGATGCCATCCTCTGCCTCCACCCTGCAACTCTCCCTCAGAAATCGATCTCCTTCTCTTGAGAATCAATTTTCCTTGAGATACTGAGTATCTGTTGGTGTGTCTCCAAATGATCCTCAAGTCTTCTCTTATAATTTTCTTGTTGATGAATCAACGGTCGTGATTAAGTCTCTAATAAACGACTAATATTAAAATAGACTTGATCCTCGTCTCTTGGAAGTTTCTCACCCTTATCTTTATTAATGCCCATTAATATTTTTTTTCCTAAGTTTAGGCTTAGGAACCCATTAAAAATATTAATTATTTTATCAACTCATCTGAGTGGAATTTCTCAAAACGATTTTTGGGTCTTGGAGATCTCATGTGCCTTAGCCTCCAAATTTCAAGGCTAGAGCACATCTGATGCTACCAAAAATCAACACTCCCTCTTAGCGAGGAATGTGTTCTAGTAATGTTTCACCATAGAAGCATCACAATGATCTTCAGCATTGGTACCTGTGTTGATGCCTGGCCTGCTACCCCACATCCACTACACTGTTGCTTCTTGTACTGCTGCCCATGACACTGCCACTACCACTGCTACATCTATACTGCAGCTCCCAACACTTATTCATTTCTGCTACTGAAATGGATTCTTCACTATCCCCATCTTCTCTCTGAAATAAACAAACTTTGTTCTCCCTAGAGCCTCAGTGAGGATGTCTACCACCTATTCTCCCGTAGGACTGTACCTCAACTGTACTGCTCCTCATTGGACACAGTCTCTAACAAAGTGACACCTAATATCAATGTGCTTCGACCGATCATGAAATACTGGATTCTCAGAGAGCTTGAAGCAACTCTGGTTATCACACAAGATCTTGGTCGCTTCCATCCTTCTCTTGAATAGATTCATAAGCAATTTCATAATTCATATGGCTTCGCAGGAAGCTGTGCTAGCTGCCATATATTCTGCTTAAGCCGAGCTCAAAGCCATGGATTTCTATATCCTACTACACCAGGAGGTCATTCCTAATCCAATGTTGAAATAGTACCCAGTTGTACTTTTCCAATCTATTGAACTTGCAGCCCAATCTGCATCAGTGAACCCACTCAACCTGATGTCATCGCCTTGTGTGTACAATAGTCCATGCTCAACTATTCCTTGTATATACCTGAGAACATGTTTGGTTGCTGCCGAGTGCGCCCTCTTTGGTTCCACCATGAACTCACTGAGGGTGTTGACATCGTAACAAATGTCTGGCATGGTACTGACCAAATACATCAGGGACCCTATAAGCTTCATGTACAAGGTCGAATCAACGTCTTTATCTTCTGATGCATCAATCTTCTTCCAGTTGGTGATCATTTGAATAACCATAGGTCTACAGTTCTGCATCCTGAATCTCTTCAAGATCTTTATAGCATATCTCCCTTGTCCAAGGAAGAATTTACTTTTCTGCTGCCAAACTTCCAACCCTAGAAAATAATACATCTGTCGCAAATCCTTCATGTCGAATTCTGTGGCTAGGTTCTTCTTGTAGCCTTTGATGAGCTTGGATGATCCTGTCAGGAAAAGATCATTCATATATAACACTAGGATTCGAGGCTCATTCTCTACAACAAGATAGTAGAGATTAGGGTCTGTTTCACTCTTGACGAACCCCATCTTCTACAAGTAGCCATCAATTCCACTGTACCATGCTCTAGGTGCCTGTTTAAGCCCATACAAGGCTTTTTTTAATTTGCATAAATGAGATTTTTTCTCATGTGTCTCAAAACCCTCTGGCTGTTCAATGTATACTTCCTCTTCTATTACCCTGTTCAAGAATGTCGTCTTGACATCCATCTGGTGAATCTCCCACCCCATTTGTGTTGCAAGAGATATCATGGTTCTAATAGAAGTATACCTGGCTACTAGGACGAAGGTTTCTTTGTAGTCTATCCCTTCCTTCTGAGCATACCCTTTAGCCATAAACCTGGCTTTTTATTTCTCCACATTGTCGTCTGCAACATATTTGACCTTCTAGATCCATCTCGAACCTACCACTGACCTGTCCCAAGGCCTAGGTACCACTTCCCAGGCATCATTGACCATTATAGAACTGTATTCCTCCACCATAGCAGTTACCCATACTTGATGTTGAACGGCCTCCTAAAAACTAGAAGGTTCCCCAACCTAAGCTACTAAGGCCTGGTATCTGTCTAGTTGTCTTTGCTCCCTTTTATTATTCTTGGGTGCACCAATGAAGTCCTCTGCATCCCGTAGAATCTGTCAGAGTTCCCGACTCATCCTTCCACTAGTAGTGGGCACATCTTTCAGCTCTTCCTCTTCCTAAGATTCCTCCTGTTCTGAAGCTTTGTCTTCAGGAGAATTTCTGGTACTAGTTTTTGCTGGTCGAAGTGGTTGGACCAACGGCTAGTCTTTCGACTGCTCCTCGAAAGGCATTTCTCGAGATTTCCTGAAAGCTTTGTCCTCCATGAACTCTATAACCTGTCGAACTCCTACCTTCCTACTCCCTGAAATATAGACTCTATATGCCTTAGAATTCTCGCTATATCCCACAAGATAGCCTTTCTCAACAGTTTGATCTAATTTCTTTCTCTTTTCCTTGGGTATACGACAATATGCTAAACTCCCAAATATCCCGAAATCACTGACTTCAGGTGTCTTCCTGGTGAAGACCCTTTCCAGAGTGATTTTTCCCAATGCCCTGTGTGGAGTCCTGTTCTAGATATAAATTGTCGTGTTGCATGCTTCTGCCCACATGAATTCGGGTATATATTGATCATACAGCATTGCCCTAGCTGCTTCCACAATAGTCTTGTTTTTCCTTTCTGCTACCCATTCTGCTCCGAATTGTATGGAGCTGTCAACTCTCCTCTGATGCCTTAGCACAAAAATCGATGAAGTCCTTGTCAACATACTCTCAACCATTATCTGAGCGCAACACTTTTATATTCTTTCCTGTCAGATCATCCACTAGAGCCTTAAACTCTTTGAATCGACCAAAAACCTCATCCTTGGTTTTGAGAAAGTAGATCCAAGTCTTCATGGAATGGTCATCAATGAAGGTGATGAAGTATTCGGCACCACTAAGAGCTTTAGGGGATATCGGTCCGCAGATATCTGAGTGTATCAATCTTAGCACACTCTTATCTCTATTGTTACTTCTGGAAAACGCTGCTTTTGCATACTTGCCCAGAGCGCACCCTCTGCATACATCATCTCGTTCGGTACTTAGTTCTGGAACTCCTGATATTGTTTTCTTGAGAATTCTCAGAGCCCCATAGTGTAAATGTCCCATCCTCCTATGCCATAGTTCATTCAAATTTCCATTGCTTCCTATCAATGCCATTTGTGATTCTAGCTGTAATCTGTACAGCCTGTTACTTCTAATTCTAATTTGGGCCTTCATTTTCCAACTCGGGTGTTTGAAATATACTTTCTCCGTAATGAAGAAAACTTCATAGCCCTTGCTTTGAAGTTGAGATACGGAGAGTAAGTTCATCCCCAATCTTGGCACATGCAGCACATTGGTTGCTTGAGGCCGCTCTCCTGCTTCGATTTGAAAGACTACAATACCTCTTCCCACTGGGATACACTTTGCCTTATTTCCCATGGTGATCTGAAATTTCATTCTTTCTTCTAGATAATCTGAAAAACATTCTCAAATTCCTGTCATATGCCAAGAAGCTCCACTATCTATGTACCAAACCTTGGAGGAGGCAGAGCCTTCTAGGCAAGCGACTTCTTCTTCCAATTTGGAAGCTAACATAGAATAATCGTGATCCATGTCCCTTGTGCATTCTTCTGAAAATTTGCATGAGTCCCTTTGTGTTGATGCCTCTACATCATGCTCTTCACCCATAGTCGATTTTTCTCCACCCATAGTCGATTTTTCTCTCCTATTGCCAAATCTCTGCTCTGATACCATGTGAAAATTTCTAAACTGAAATTCTACTGCAACAATTGATTTATTTCACCTACATATTCTTCACAACAAGTTATTTACGAAATCCCTTCAACAAATATTATAATAAATTCTACTATAGTTATCACACAATTATACAGAGAAAATACATGCACAAGAACCAATCACATCAATGCAGTTGTTTTTGGACAATTGTTCCCAGAAAAACCCAATGCGGGAAAATCGATGCAGCAAATGAGGGTTTTATTAATCTTCAGCAACAATTTCTTTTACAAGGAATGATTTACAGAGAAACTGAAAGAAAACACTTGAGACTTTCGCCTTGCAACTTTCTGACACTTAGGAGACCCTTCTCCCACTCCTGCGTCACCTCTGCGTCACTCTGCATGGCTTAGCGTGGCTTTGAGTGGCTCTGCCTTCCTCTGCGTCAGCCTGCGTGAGGGCTACGTCTCTCCTCTAGACTGTGTTGTCTCTCACTGTCCCTACGTTACCTCCTCCTCAAATACACCCTATTGTTGATGCCCTCCTCTGCCTCTACCCGGCAACTCTCCCTCTGAAATCGATCTCCTTCTATTAAGAATCGATTTTCCTTAAGATAATGAGTATCTATCGGTGTGTCTCCAAATGAACCTCAAGTCTTCTCTTATACTTTTCCTGTTGATGAATCAATGGCCGAGATTAAGTCTCTAATCAACAGCTAAGATTAAAACAGACTTGATCCTCGTCTCTTGGAAGCTTCTCACCCTTATTTTTATTAATGCCTATTAATATTTTTATTTTCCTAAGATTAGACTTAGGAACCCATTAAAAATATTAATTATTTTAATAACTCCTCATCCAGTTGGAATGCTCAAAACGATTTTTGGGTCTTGGATATCTCATGTGCCTTAGCCTCTCTAAAATTCAAGGCTAGAGCACATCCGATGCTACCAAAAATCAACACATCACAGAAGAAATGGACTAATTGTCTACAATCTTTCAATAGCTAGGGGGGAGAAACCGAGAGAACAATATGATGACAGAGGTTTTGATTTGTGTAGCTTGGGAGGTACTCCAAGCCCTAGTGTTCAAGGGTTGGAGGTCAAAGCCTTGCTTAGAACCCAAACCTGGGGTTTTGCACCCATAGATGTTTGAGCCAAAACCATGATGATTTTTCGACATGTGATGGATGAGGATGATAGCTCTCAGTGAGACGATTCTAATGCAATGAGAATCATCTGATTCTGAGTTGTCATTGAGGAGTTATGAAGTTTTGAAGTCATATGTTGGGGTTTTGACTTATGTTTAAGGTCGGCCTAAGGATATTTTAGGCATGTGACAGTTGGAAAGCCCCTAGAATGTGACGTTTTGGAGCCCTCTTATTGAGTATAAATAAGAGGTGAGTATGAGAGCATTAGGCCATCCATTTGTGCAACAAATACACAAGCGAAGAGCTCGTTGAGGAGAGACTTAGCCCTGTCTTAGCCGCAGCAAGGAGAAAGAGAAGAACAGGTGGGCTGAGGTTTGTTTTAGGGCATCTTTAAGGAGGCCGAGTTGCTGGTTTGAGGGCTGAAGGCCTGTTCTTGAGGGCCGAGGCAGGGAAGACAAGTTTCAGGGCTGTTTGAAGTGTTTCTTGGGTGGAACAGCCTTGGGGAAAGGCAATGTTGCTTGTTGTGGGTAGGCCACAAGCCCTACCAGCTGTTTGAAGGGCAACGTAGGGTGTTTTGAGGGATGTTCATGCCCAGAACAACAACAAACCGGAACAACATTTCTTCAAGGGTAGGCCGCAGTCAAGGAGAGCAATTCTGGGCTAGATTTGAGGGTTGTTAGGGACTGTGTTTGGGTGCCCTAACCAGTCCAAAATTGCAGCAGTCAAAGAGACTTCAAACAGTGAGCTGGAGTATGCATTTTAGATGCATCTTCTATGTGTTGGGTCATAGTTTATGACCGGATTTGGATCAGTTCGATGAGCAGCTTGAGGAGGTCTTAGGAGTTGTTTGAAGAAGCCCACGTGGATTTTTGGGAGGCCTACCAAGCTGCCAAGGTGACAACAGGCACATCAGATTGGAAGGCAAGAGGACAGCAACAAGGAGTGTTGCAGATGTTCCCTTGGTTGATGAGTTGATGGTGTCCTAGGAGAGGACAAGTTGTTGATGCCCAGATTTGTGCAATAGCTCCTCTATTGCAGAAGCAAAGGACGGATGGTTGAGTCTGTGGGCAGCCATGTGTAAGGGTCTCCCAAGTGTGGGGATGCCCTAACTAGGTGCAAATGCTACAGCGTGGACTTGGTCTCTCGTGAACTGTTGGAGGGCAGTGTGAGAGAAGACCAAGTGTGGACAAGATTGGGCACTTATGGTCTGTTGGAGGACAACGTGATAGTGTCCAAGTTGGAGCCCGGTGAGAAACACCTTGATGGACAAAGGTAGTTGCGAGAGAGGCAGTTGTTGAGCTCAAGGGTTGACGAACCAGAGGAGCAGTTGTGAAGCCCGAGACGTGTGTGTGGAGGACTTCTACAGCAGATGATGGGCAGTCTTCCTAGCCCGTGTTCATTGTAGGAGATGGAAATCTTGTAGTGATAGGTGGCAGCCCTCCGTGCCCTATGTTGGTCTTCATCGAAGCAGCGTTGGAAGACCATAGTGGGCTGAAGTCCCTAAGTAGCTGAGAAGCAACAATGGGCAGTTGAGAGTTGTTCACAAGTGGAGCTGTGAACAACTTGATAGGAGTCTCGATGTGTTGTGGCTTTGATGGATGAAGGCACAACTTCAGAGCAGATTGGATTGTCGAGCATCAATGGCCAGATGGACTTGGAGCATTGATAGAGGTAGGAGCTGTAGATCAGGAGTCGAAGGACCGAGAAGGTACAGGGTACGATCAAGAGGAGCTGATAAAGGATGCTAGTAGCTACAGGAAAATGGTCATAGTATCTTGTTGAGGGCATATTGGTGGTCAATGGACTGACACCAAGCCCCAGTTTTGTATCTTGTACTAGTGGATGTATGAGGGCCATTATCCTTGGTACGGGAGTCCTAAACTGTTGTATTATATGTTGTTTAATATAACGAAGTTGGGTTGAAAACTGTAAATAGTTGTCTATATTTTTTGCATATGTGATTTATTGTTGTTTATATTCTATTGTGCAAAGTAGTATCATTGATATTCTTGGTTTGGTAGCGTCAAATTTTTTAAGATTCTATCCTAGACCCAAGGTCATGGAAATTCAACATGTTATCAAAGCGTGTTTGAGACTCTGAGCTACTTTCAGGGACAGTGATCAGCGTGTGCACAGCGAAGCAACTCAGAGGGAGTTGTGGGTGTCTGGATCATGGAGCAGAGGGTTCAACTGAAGACATGGAGATGTGGTCTCGATAGACTACATGATGAGATGGGCTGGGAGTTCTAGTGGATTGGTGGTGAACCTGGTGCACTTCAGTATGATGTATGGTGGTTTGTAGATCGTGGACTTCCTATGTCTTGTCATTGATGGTTGGGACAACTCAAGGATTTCTTTGGCATGGACGAGATTAGGTTGATCGAAATGGCTTTAAGTGATGGACTTCAGATTGGCAGAATAGAGTCTTCATCGGATCGTGATGTTGCATATCCAAGATTGGTGGGATTTGCACGAGTGGTATTTGATCCAGAAGGATGAGTGCTTGTAGGACTGAGCTAGTGGAGATTGTGTAGGCTCAAAGGGAGTCTAGCCTTAGAGGGAGCAGCCCTATGGAGGTTTGGGATCTTCAAGTTCGGATATGATGAGGTAGAGGCACTATTGAGATTTCCGAATTCATTTTACAGGGTATGTTGGAGTGATGGATGCCAGATGGGCTAGTGTCATCGCGGGATGATGATGGTTACTTCCTAGTCTTGGAAGTACCTCCCTTGATAAGATGGAGTGTTGATTTGTGTAGGTTGGGAGGTACTCCAAGCCCTAGTGTTCGAGGGTTGGAGGTCAAAGCGCCACAAGTAGGATTGTGGGCTTAGAACCCAAACCTGGGGTTTTTCACCCATAGATGTTTGGGCCAAAACTGTGACGAGTTTTCGACATGTGATGGATGAGGATGATAGTTGTCGGTGAGACGATTCTAATGCAACGAGAATCATCCGATTCCGAGTTGTCGTTGAGGAGTTATGAATTTTTGAAGTCATATGTTGGGGTTGTGACTTATGTTTAAGGTCGTCCTAAGGATATTTTAGGTTTGTGACAGTTGGACAGCCCCTAGAATGTGACGTTTTGGAGCCCTCTTATTGAGTATAAAGAAGAGGTGAGTATGAGAGCATTAGGCCATCCATTTGTGCAACAAATACATAAGAGAAGAGCTTGTTGAGGAGAGACTTAGCCCTGTCTTCGCTGCAGCAAGGAGGAAGAGAAGAACAGGTGGGCCGAGGTTTGTTTTAGAGCATCTTTAAGGAGGTCGATTTGCTAGTTTGAGGGCCAAAGGCCCGTTCTTGAGGGCCGAGGCAGGGAAGACAAGTTTGATGGATGTTTGAAGTGTTTCTTGTGTGGAATAGCCTTGGGGAAATGCAACATTGCTTGTTGTGGGTAGGCCGCAAGCCCTACCAGTTGTTTGAAGCGCAATGTAGGGTGTTTTGAGGGTTGTTCATGCCCAGAACGACAACAAACCGAAACAACATTTCTTCAAGGGTAGGCAGCAGTCAAGGAGAGCAATTCTAGGCTAGATTTGAGGGTTGTTAGGGACTGTGTTTGGGTGCCTTGACCAATCGAGAATTGCAATAGTCAAAGAGACTTCAAACAAGGAGCTGGAGTATTAATTTTAGATGCATCTTGTGTGTGTTGGGTCATAGTTTATGATTGGATTTGGATCAATTTGATGAGAAGCTTGAGGAGGTCTTAGCAGTTGTTTGGAGGGGCCCACGTGGATTGTTGGGAGGCCTACCAAGCAACCAAGGTGACAGCAGGCACATCATATTGGAAGGCAAGACGACAACAATGAGTGTTGCAGATGTTCCCTTGGCTAATGAGTTGATGGTGTCCTAGGAGCTAAGTTACCAGGATTCGGATCCAGATACGGATCCGTCAGATTTTTTAAAAGCCAGGATCTGGATACGACGGGGAAACGGCAAGTATATATAGTATATAAATATTTTCCATGGTAGGGAAAAGGCTACAATATTTATGGTCACTAGTCTAACCTCTATTGATACAATCTGAAGACCTCAACATGTCGCTACATCATTATGTGTAGACAAAATTGACCACCTAAAAATAACTTGTAAGTTGTGTGTGGTTTGTAATAAGGGTGACTTCCAAACTTGCAAGATGCCTCTAGACCTTGAGCCATTAATATGTTTACTTACTTTCGGAGAAGATAAACAGTAGCTAGTCAAAAAATTTATAAATTGTAAAAATACAAAATTTTAAATGTATAACTTATATAATATTTAATATATATTTTAAATATATGATACAATAAATTAATATATTTAATTTTATAAATATATAAATTTTAATACTTCTATTTATCCTACAACACAAATTATAATATAAGTAATAGAACTTAATTTTAAATTATAATTTTTAAAAGACAAGTTTATAATAATTTTAAATTATAAATTTTGAACGGTATAAATATAAATGTAAAAGTTAACTTTAAAATATAATAAAGTTTAATTAATATATATAATGCGGGGTCCTGTAAGATGCCTAAAACAAATGGGAGTTCACGAGCCATGAAACAACACAGTGAACTTAATGTGGAGTCGTTCTCCACCCGCCATCTTAACCATTAATAAAAACGTGATTAGCTGTTGGGTGCAATGTTGTTAAAAGCGCGAGCGGGATTAAATCGGCGCCGGGAAAAAAGCGGAAAAAATCGGCAAAAGCGGGAAAAAAGCGTTTGGCACAAAAATATTCATTTTTTTTCATTTTTTTTCAATTTTTTTAATATCTAAACCATCTACAACATAAAATAAATACATTGACACATAAATATGATAAAAAAACTAATATATAAGATGTTTAATATCATTTATAGCGCTAAAATCACACATAACATTGAATCATGTCCTGAATAGTAAGTCCCAACTCAGCCTCAAAATATCAACAAAAAATATGATAATGTATCTCATCATGTCATAATGTCATATACAATAAAATGAAAGTCTAAGACTCTAATCCTATTGATTTCCTCTGCCCCTCTTGCGAGAAAATGTCACTGCTTTCCCTTTCCCTCTAGATGAAGATGCTGGTGCCTGTGCTGGTGGAAATGGCAGTGGAATCTGACGTGCTCTAGAAGCTGAAGAAGTAGAAGTAGCAGCTACTGTAGGTAGACGGAGACCACGTCCTCTACTGGTGGTAGTGGTAGCCCGGGTAGGCGGTGTCACCTCCTCCTCCTGCTCCTCCAACTCCTCCTCCTCCTGCTCCTCCAACTCCTCCTCCTCCTGCTCCTGCTCCTGCTCCTGCTCCTCCTCCTCCTCCTGCACTAACCAATCATCAGTGGGATCCATGAGAGGCCTCTCGGTCTCAACCCTCCATTCAGCAGTGGTGTCAATCCCATCCAATGAGATGGCATCCATATCAGGTGTCTTCTCTAGTTGCCTCACCCACAATCGAAGATTGTAGTAGACATAGACCATGTCATTAAGTCTATGGGACTCCAACCTGTACAAAGTTCATGAAATAATAATTAATAATTAATATTATAAAAAAAATATTGTTTAATGAATTCAAAAATTTGTTTGGAAATTTGCAATATTTTAAATGTTTAAGTGTTAAGTTGTTAACCTATTGCGCTTCTTGTTGTGTATTTTTTCAAATACACTCCAATTGCGCTCACATCCTGAGGAGCTGCATGTTTGGCTGAGGATGCGTACGGCAAGCTTTTGCAAAAGGGGTACTCTGCCACCATACATCTTCCACCATGCGTCTACAACAAAATTACAAATAAAATTTTAAATAAACATAAGAAAAAAATGGAATTTGAAGAGACAATGAAATTTGAAACAAAGTTACAAAGTACAAACTAAAAAATACCTGGCATTTTAATCGTCCTATCAGTGACAGCCATCTCAAAGCCAAATGTGCCACCTGACATCTTATATGTCTCAATTTGTTTAGAGATCTCTATACGTTGTTCTGGAGATCTCACCATCTTCTGGACACAGGTTAATAATCCATCCATGATCTCAGCATCAAAATCAAACCCACATGCATAAGAAAATGCAGGGTTCAGGAAAAACCCAGCAGCATGAATGGGACGATGGAGTGTGTTGTTCCATCGCTCATCAATCACTTCCCATAGAAGGAGTTGTTTCTGAAACCCATCATCTCCCTTATCATCATAGTAGGACCGAATGGCTTCTTTGGCCCTGTCCATGGCTTCATACAAATAGCCCATTGCGGGCTTCTCACCATCAACCAACTGAAGAACCTTTACCAAAGGTTCAGTAACAGCGCACACCTCCTGCACTCCCGCCCAGAAGTCTTCCTGGTATGAAACTAGTCTGCACACGGCCTCTCCTTCTGGTTTGCGGCTCATTGACGAAGCACGCCACTCCTCTGAAAGAAACATTCTCTTCAAATCCCACATAGAATTCAAGAGGGATTGAAGAGATATGAAACTCGTCGCAAACCGTGTAATGGCGAGGCGCACCAACTCTTTGTTGTTGGTGCATTTTCTCATCAAGCTAAGCACAGATGTGTGATTGTAAATAAATTTTGTGATGCTTTTTGATGAGTCAACAATATCTTTGACAAAGGGAATTTTCCCTATGTCCTCTAACATCAAATCAATACAATGGGCAGCACAAGGTGTCCAAAATAAAGTAGGATGCCTGTCCATAAGCATTCTACCAGCAGCAACATAATTTGCAGCATTGTCCGTTATGACTTGGACAACATTTTCTGCACCCACCTCCAAAATAAACACATCCAGCAAATCACATAAAGTTCTTGCATCTTTGATTTGATGAGTTGCATCAATAGATTTGATAAACATAGTCCCCTTGGGACAACTAACCAAGAAGTTTATAAGGGTTCTCCCCTTTTGGTCAGTCCAACCATCTGACATAACAGTGCATCCTGTTTGTGCCCATGATGCCCTAAAATCCTCCAATCTTTGCGTACAGTCACGCTTTTCATCTTGAAGAATCCGGCCTCTGAAATCATGATAAGAAGGGATTTTGTACCCCGGGCCAACACTGGCAATAGCATCAACAGCAGGTTGGAAAAATGGATTATTCCTTACAATGCTGAAAGGAATATCACTCTAGAGGAGAAATTTTGCCATCAACCTATCAGCTTGTTCTTTTTCAGTTCTTTTTAGCATTGAACCGATAGTTGGTTGTGAACCAGGTGTGGTTCGAGGAACAAAAAATGATGATGCAGCTAGCGGATTGACTGACGCTGCAGTAGAACCAGTGCCACTTGGCCCACTTCCTTCAGCTGACCTTTTTAGTTGCCTTTTGAGTTCTTCTTTGGCCTCTCTAGTGTGCTCTAATTCTCCCAATGCTCTCATGGCTCTTTGGATAAGTTCAAGATTTGTATTTATACAGGGCCCCACATCACGTCCAGGGATTTGTGCAAGGTGATACTTCAACCTATACACCCCCCCGCGTATCTCCTTTCCACACAACTTGCAATGCAAGTTTTGTCTATCATTCGGAGCAAAAGGTTCACCATATTCCCAGAAAGGATCCAATTTCCTTGGCATCTTTGTTTTTGAATTTTGAATTTGCAAACCTATGGAAAAATAAGGATTAGGAAATAGGAATTTAGGATTACAAATTACAATTTAGCATTTACAAAATTACAAGTTACAAATTTACAAAATCCCAATTTCCAAACCCAAGTTACCCAACCAAATGGAAAATGCCAAAAAACAATGAAAAAACATAAACAATGTTTAAAAAAAATGAAAAGAAAATAAAAAATTGGTTCCCATAGTCATACCAAGTTACCCATCCCAAATCAATTTAAAATTACAAAAAATTCTTTAAAAACAATGAAAACAAAAGGAAAATGGTGCCCATATGAAGTTTCCCAACCAAAAACAATGAAAAACAAAGTTTTTAAAGAAGGAAAACAAAAAAAAATTAATCTACATACCGTTTTTATGGACAAATTGGTGATCTTGTCTTGGATTTCTCCTAAAAACACTTGGATTCGCTCCCAAAGTCGACCCAAACCCTTCAGCTCTTCTCCTCCTCCTCCGCGCGGCGACAGTCAGAAATGACAAAAAAAAATTCGTTTTCCTTTATTAAAAGCCCGCTGCCCGCGCCCTCGGCGCTTTTTTCAATTTAAAGCGCGCTTTTTTCGGAAAAAAGCGCTATAAAAAAACCGGCGCTTTTTTGGTATAAAACGCGGGTTTTATTCGGCATGACCAAAAACGCGCGCTTTTTTCAAAAAAGCGCGATTAAATCGCGCTTTTAACAAACTGCTAATGGTTGTGTCTTAGCTAGGTTGAATATTAGGTGGGTCATTTAACTCTCGATCAAACTCAGGAAAGACGCAGATTCTATTTTTCTTTATATAATCCTATAGACTATAGTATTATAAATTTAATTTTTTTATAGGATATCTATACTATCATTTTAATATGTCTATAAATTATATAGTTATTAATACTACCCTTCTTTGCTATTCCTAGAAGTTGAGTCGCGACATTTTTCCACGTGAATAATCTCCAAAACATTAATTTTTTCCATCAAATGTCCCCACATTTCAACGAATGGTCGGCCCTAATTTTTTATACCAATAGTATTTCTAACCTATGTTGTGCAATGGAAAGAAAACATGAATGTTCGGTTATAACGTTGAATGTGTTTAATACCGTGAACATGAAATCAACAAAGATGGGTTATAGCGTTGAAGCCTAAACCAAAGTTTTAACACTCTTTTTGTCCAATATTGATATGTTCTATTGGTGCCAGTAGGACCCAACGAGGGTGCCCCGCAGTGGTAGGTACAAGAAAAAAACCGATTCATTTGCAAGCCAGGTTTTAAGGTAGGTATTAATTGGGGAAGAATTTCTCCTGTGAACAAATGGACCGGAATTCAGTGAATACAAACAGAGAAAGACTTTTATTTGTATTGTAAAAAACCAAAAATCACACGAACTGTAGTTTAAATACCGGGATGCATACTATGGTGGAGGAAACATTTTTAAACCGGTTCCTAGGCGGATCCAAGCGAATCCAGATCCGGATCCAGATCCAATTCAGGGATCTGCGAATCCAGCCCCCAAGGCTGACGGATCCGGTAACATAGCCTAGGAGAGGACAAGTTGTTGATGCCCAGATTTGTGCAATAACTCCTCTATTGTAGAAGCAAAGGGCGGATTGGTGGAGTTTGTGGGCAGCCATGTTCAAGGGTCTCCCAAGTGTAGGGATTCCCTAACTAGGTGCAGATGCTATTGCGTGGACTTGGTCTCTTGTGAATTGTTGGAGGGCAATGTAAGAGAAGACCAAGTGTGGACGAGATTGGGCACTTATGGTCTGTATGAGGACAGCGTGATAGTGTCCAAGTTGGAGCTCGGTGAGCAACACCTTGTTGGACAAAGGTAGTTGCGAGAGAGGTAGTTGTTGAGATCAAGGGTTGACAAACTAGAGGAGCAGTTGTGGAGCCTGAGACGTGTGTGGAGAAGGACTTCTACAACAGATGATGAGCAATCCTCCTAGCCCGTTTTCATTGTAGTTGATGGATATCTTGCAGTGATAGGTGGTAGCCCTCTGTGCCCTATGTTGGTCTTCATCGAAGCAACGCAGGAAGACCATAGTGGGCTGAAGTCCCTGAGTAACTGAGGAGCAATAGTAGGTAGTTGAGAGTTGTTCACAAGTGGAGTTGTGAACAACTCGATAGGAGTCTTGATGTGTTGTGGCCTTGATGGACGAAGGAACAACTAGAGAGTAGATTGGATAGCCGAGGATTAGTGGCCAAATGGACTTGGAGCATTGATAGAGGCAGACGCTGTAGACCGGGAGTCGAAGGACAGGGCAGGTACAGGGTACGAACGAGAGGAGATGATAGAGGATGCTACATCCAAATGGTCAGAGTATCTTGTTGAGGGCAGATTGGTGGTCGATGCACTGACACCAAACCCCAATTTTGTATCTTGTACTAGTGAATATATGAGGGCCATTATCCTTGGTACGGGAACCCTAGACTGTTGTATTATATGTTGTTTAATAAAACGAAGTTGGGTTGAAAACTGTAAAAAAATTGTCTGTATTCTGTGCATATGTGATTTACTGTTGTTTATATTCTACTGTGCAAAGTAGTATCGTTGAGATTCTTGTTTTGGTAGCGTCAAAGATTTTAAGATTCTATCTTAGAACCAAGGTCGTGGAAATTCAACAAGAGGGAGAAAGATGACAAGAGAAGCATTATTGACAGGGGGAGAAGCTGATAGAATTCCCCATTTGCCATTGATGTCAAAGGGGGAGAGAAGGAAATGGAGCCTCATCGTCAACAAGAGTTATTCCTATATGTTTCTATCAATGACAAAGGGGGAGATAGTTGGATAAGGTTGTCATTGATGTCAAGCCCCAACATTGATTCATTGGTACATTGGTGCATAATGCAAATATTGGTAAAGTTGTTGGTCCATGGAAAATTTTCCATGAAATTGTAATTTACAATTGGTCAAGATCATGAGTGACATCCTTAAGAATCATGAATTCCTTCTGCAAAACAAACTAACTCAAGTTGGCTCCTGTACAATTAAATTTTTTAATTAAAATCAATATTTATAAACCTAGACAATTCGGCTCACCACTGTTCATGTCAGCGCAATTTGAGGGTAACTAAATGGTATAAATACCCCACATCTCACTTCATTTCAGACAGTACTTCAGCTTGTATCTTCAGAGGAATAGTTCGGATCATTTGTAGAAATTTGATAGAAATTGCCACTGCTCAAGATTTAAACTCAAAAAACACGAGACACAATTCTACTCTACTAATATGCGGAATGGAAATCACAATTTAGAACAACATGCATAGACATGCAACAAGAAAAACCACAAATACACAGTGATTTCTAGGGGAACCCAACTGGGAAAAACCCCTCAAGCCTCTTTGCATTAATCAATTGAATAGAGAAACTATTACAATTGCTAGCTCCAGCTCTAAGCTCAACCTACAAAAGAATAACTATTCTCTCTACTCAATTGGGAAACTCTGGTCAACACTAAGCCAATTATTTTCTCACCAAGGCTCTTATTTCCTTGTGCAGAGCCTGAGAAAATTAGCCCCTAAAAATTAGGAATTTCCTCCAAATTGATTGCACAATTCCCCAGGATTGATCTTCTGACTCATGCAATACCTGTACACTCAAAACTAGTTTGCAATTGATGTTACAATGCCTTGTCATCTCCACTTCAGCTAAGAAACTCGAATTCCTTGCATGCACTAGCTATTTTGGGCCGATTGATTAGTTAACTCACAAATCTCTGAGTTAGACTGTTGTCCCACTGCACAACTAACCTTCAACTAACTTTATCAATAGTTAGAGGTTAGTTAACTGAATACAAGTGAAAATAAATTAACTGGATTGCTAAAACTTAGAAATCACACATGCATAACTGAACTCCAAGCCCTCTAACTCAAATTCACTGAGCTAACTGAGTGACAAGAGCCATGTCACACTAGTTAACTACCTCCAAGTTGTCCTACTGATGTGGAAATTCGATTTACTCAATTTGACAAAGGCTAAAGTCAAATTGAGTCTTTCTTGCTACATTTTTACAACACTCCCTCTAAGCAAAAAAGGGATTTTCCACCACCCCTATCCTACACCTATAAAATTCGAATTTACCTCTTGACAATGCCTTTGTCAAGATGTCAGCATCTTGCTCCTTAGTTGGAATGTACTATAGCAACATAATTCTCCTATGCACACAGTCCCTTTAATGATGATACTAGATATCAGTTTGCTTGGACCTGTCATGAAATACCAGATTCTCAAACAGCTTAATGCAACTCTAATTATCACAATATATCACTGTTGGATCCATCTCCTGACCGAAAAGACCCATAAGTATTTTCCTTATCCATATGGCCTCACACACTACTTGACTTGCAGCCATGTATTCAACCTCTGTTGAGCGAAGCACCATAGACCTTTGCTTCCTGCTATACCAGGAAATAGCTGCGGACCCAACATTGAAGATAACACCTGGATTACTTTTCTTGTCTAATGGACTCTCTGCCCAATCTGCATCGGTGAAGCCTTGAAGCTTCACTCCCTCTATCCTCTTGTACCATAATCCATACTCGATAGTGCCTCTGAGGTACCATAACACATGCTTTGTTGCCTTCCAATACAACTTGGTAGGCCTCACCATAGCTTGACTAAGCTGGTTTACTGCATAGCACATGTCGGGTCTTGTATTCACAAGATACATCAAAGACTCCACATGCTGTCTGTAAATGGTAGCATTAGCCTCTTCACCTTAAGTGGCATTTTCCTTCCTCCAGTTTGTAGCTAGAGGTGTGTCCATGGGCTTACAACTCTCCATGTGAAATCTTTGAAGTGTTTCAGAGGCATACTTCCCTTGCAACACAAACAATTCACCGTCACCTTGCCATACTTCCAGCTCGAGGAAGTAATGCATTAAGTCCATGTCTTTCATCTCAAATTCCCTTGCAATATCTTCTTTGCAAGAGCGGATCAGTTGCTCATCACCTGTCAATATTAAATCAGTAATATACAAAACAAGATTAAGCAACTTACCATCTACCACAATGTGAGAGAGTTTCGCATCTGCTTCACTTTTGGTGAATCCCAACCCACTGAGTTAAATATCGATTTAAGTGTACCATGCTCAAGGCACCTATTTGAGACCATACAATGCTCTCTTGAGTCTGCACACATGTGATTCTCGATCATATGTCTCAAATCCTTCTGGTTGTTCTATCTAAATTTCCTCCTCAATGACACCGTTGAGAAAGGCGGTCTTCACATCCATCTGGTTGATTTTCCACCTCATTTGTGCAGCCAATGCTAGAATGGATTTGATTGAGGAATACCTTGCAACTGGTGCAAAAGTTTCCTATCTAAGAGAATCCTTTGACCACAAATCTGGCCTTGTACTTCTCGATGCTCTCGTTAGCTGAATGCTTCACTTTGTAGATCCATCTTGAACCAACCACTGATTTCCCTTTTGGTCTCGACACCACCTCCCATACATTGTTCTACATGATGGATTTGTATTCTTCCACCATGGCATCAACCCAAATAGGTTGAGAAACTACTTTCTCAAATCAAGAAGGCTCTATCTCAATGAACTTTGTTGTGAGAGCCATGTACCCAATGTACCTGTCAGGTGATCTTTTCCTACGCCATGATGTGGGGGCTCCCACATTCTCACTTGCATCCTGCAACAATCTATTAGCTTCTCTAGTTCTCTTTCTCCCCTCTCTGGAGGATGTTGGTTGAGTGGGTGCCTCCACTCTGCCTCCTGTTTGCTACACTGCATGTGGCTTCTCCACAACCTCTTGCAGCTCCTCCCCAGGCTCCTCCTTTGGATCTAAAAGCTCTTGCTTCAGTGCGATACTCAGCTCTCGTTCCAAAGAGCATCTCATAGTCTTCTCCTCATCGAACTTGACATCTCTCCTCACAATTGTCATCCTCATTGAAGGAAAATACACCTGGTAATTGTGTGGAGTTTCAATGTATCCTACAAAAACTCCCAACTCTGTTGTAGGCTCAAGTTTCTTCCTCAAATCCTTGGAGACATGACAATAAACTGAAGCTCCAAAAATTTTGAAATGAGACACATCAGGCTTTCTCCCAAAAAAAGCTTCCTTTAGTGTGATAATGCCAAGTATTCTACGAGGACTCTGATTTTGCAAGCAGACTGTTGTGTTGCATGCTTCTGCCCATAGAAGCAATGGTAGCCCTTGATCATGCAACATGGCCCTTGCTGCTCCCACTATGCTCCTATTCTTCCTCTCAGCTACCCCATGTTGATTTCTAGTAGCATAGAATGTGCTCTAAGTCTCAAATTTTGTAGGGAGGCTTAGACACATGCATTCTCCAATACCCAGAAATCGTTTTGGTAAATTCCAACCAAAGAGTTTTATTAAAATAAATAATTATTTTTAATGGGACCCTAAGTCTAAACTTAGGAAATTAAAATAATTAAAGGGTATCAATCTAAACTGTTGGTGAAACTTCTAGAAGAAGGCGGAGATCAAGTCAATATGATCCTAGCCATTGATTAGAATCTAATATGGGCCGTTGATTGATCAACGAGAGGATTATAAGAGAAAGCTTGATGGGCACTTAGAGAACACACACAGAGAGTTGATCAGTCCAATCGAAATGTTGAGGCTAGAGCAGCGCAGTGATTTCGTGGTGATCACACAGAGAGGGGCAGAGATAGTTTTTCGTTGGAGAATCTTCTCCTGGGCCAAGAATACGTAGCAGAGAGGCAGAGAAAGACGCAAAGGAGGCAGTGCAGTGAGGGTGACGCAAAGCCATGAAGGGCTCACGCAGAGCAACGCAGTGTCTTCAGTGCATAAGTCTGAAATTTAGCTAGGGAGTTTGATGTTTTGAGTTGGGAGGGCTGAAGTCAAGGCTCCTAAGAGAAAATCGATCCAGTAGAGGAAGTGACGTAGTTCCTCAGAGGAAGTGACGTAGTTCCTGAGAGGCAGTGATGCAGGCCCACGCAATTATTGCATAGGGACAGCGCAAAGGTAGTCGGGGAATCGTTGTTTCAGTTGTCGGATCAGCCAAAACTTGCAGTGTAGAGTGAGGTAATCTCACTAATTTCTTCTGCCAAGTGATATTCTTTGTACTGGATAGCTAGCAAGGCATCCAGAGTTTGTATTCAAAAATAACTACTGCTTAATAATAAAAACCCTCAGAACTGCTGCATCGGTTTTCCCGCATTGGGTTTTTCTGGGGACATTTGTCCAAAAATAACTTGTCATTGTGTTGTATCTTTTTCTTGTTTTGTTTCTTGTTTCGACATATTATTTTAAATAGTGAATGTTGCAGTTGTATTTACTTCGATATTTACCATAGAACACAGTAAATAACTTATATGGATTAACAAGTAGGAGAAGTAACATTAGTTTGTTGTAGTAGGGATTCCGGGTTTAGGAATTTTCACATGGTATCAGAGCTACAGGTGAAACAAGAGCACAGTGCCGAAAAAGCCTAGTGTTGAAGGTGGAAGGGAGTTCAGAATTTTTGCAGAGGCAGCAATTCGAATCCCTAGAGGGATTGCGCAGTTCAAGCTTGGAGGGCTAGATTTTTGTGGTAAATCTCTCTCTGAGTGAATCGATAGAGAGGTAGGATTTCCAGATCGAAATCTGTTAGCGGAAGAGGGAGTAGTGCAGCAGTAGCTTCAACGAAGAGGGGTTTCTGGTGGGAAACAGTTTTCTGCAGGCTGTTGTTGGGTAGAAAAGAAGTCAGAGGGAAGAGTTAGACACGTTTGAGGGAATTTCTTCCTCAGAGAATTCCTAGCCAAGGATTTGAATTCTCATGAGCTAAGCAACAGCAAGATGCAGCAGATCTACTGACTCCAATAGGGAGTGCGTAGGCTAGCCCAGTAGTAGCACAAAGGAGAGAGGAGGTCATTCAACTTTCTATTTGGCAGAGATGGCAGCCAATGGACTAAGAGATCGGGACAGGTTGGATGGGGCATCCAACTATGTGATCTGGAAGGCAAGGATGTCGTGCCTTCTGGATGAGCATTTTCTCAAAGTCTAGGATCATTCTTTTTGTCTTCACTAGCAGAGGGACTACTAAGGAGATGTGGGATACATTGTCTACGTTGTATCAGGGATCTTCCGAGCAGCGGAAGATGTACCTTGAGCAGAAGATGAGATCTACGCAGATGTAGGAGGAACACATTGATCCGTTCCTTATGAAGCTTCAAGAGACCCGAGATGAGTTAGCAGCTGTGGCGTCAACACCTCAAGGTTCTGAGATGGTTAGACTAGCCCTCAACTCAGTCTTAGAGGAGTGGCAAGTCTTTGTCCAGGGTATCCTAGACACGGTGACTTTGCCAAACTAGGATGAGCTGAGAAGAGACTTGGTTAAGTGTAAACTTGACGGAAGCAGCAACAGTGGGTCGAAGCCCAAGGAGGAGGAAGAGAATGCAACCCTCACATCCAAGGGGCAGCAAGAGCAACAGAGGTGGAAGAAGGACGTTTCAAAGATCAAATGCTTCAGGTGTGGTGAACTCAGTCACTATGCAACACAGTGTCCTCTCAGGAAGAAGGAAAAAGATGAGAAGCATGATCTGAAGGTTGCAGCCACGAAGATCGAGGAGGATGAGTTTGCCATGACAGCGGAGATACCTCCAGGAGGGAGGTGGGCTGATTTAGAGTTGTAGTTCGAAAGAGCTACAGATGGGCAGGATCCTTGAGGAGCCCACCTCATGGATCAATTCCTTGCTACGGGAGCCCAGAACAGAGGTAGCAGGATGGACTGGGCCAATTGATGCAGAGGAGTGTAGGAGTGACAATTGTAGTGACTAGAAGCGCCAGAGACTGAGTAGCGTAGATGATGCAGAGCAGAGGTCAGCAACAGCGCGGAGGCTTCAGAGGGTCAGCGTAGATACTAGCAGTAGTCAGACTCCAACAGCGAGATGCATCATATTGAACACCAATTCAGTAATTTGGGATGCGTTTCCATTGCTAATGCAGTAGCAGCAGCAGTTGGAGAAGGTTACAGTGCAGATGCAGTTGGCAGTGGCAGTGCCAACAACAGCACAAATGCAGAATTAAGAGGGAGTTGTAGTACGGATGCAGTGTTGACAATGGAAGGGTCAGCAACAGTACAGATACAACATTTGCGCAGTAATTGGTGGACAAGATGTTAGACATCAACAGCGCAGAAGGAGATGTTTCGGAATAGAGTGATGCTTCAGCAAGTTGCATTGTTAGATCCAATGTGGAAAAAGTCAAAGTCGGGACTAATTCTGCAAGGGTCCAAAAGTTGAAAAACTCGTTAAAGTCGGGAATTTTTTGAAAAAGTCGGCAAAATTAAAAAAACACAAAAATATTCATTTTTTATTTTTATTTTTTTTAACATCTAGAGTATCCACAACATCAAATAAATGCATTTCCACATAAACATGTAAAGAAAGCTAATATATAATAAATATATATATGAAGTCTAGTGCTACATCACATATCAAAATAGTGAATCAACTCCTAAATCTTGAGTCTTGTCTAAGTCTCAACTCTCAAGAGTCAAAATATCAACAAAAAATATAATAAATGTATATCATGAGTCATCTAAAAGTCATAAAGTAATCAGTCAATGAGATCCTCTTCCCCTTTTACTAGAATATGGAATGGCTTTGCCTTTTCCTCTAGAGGAAGAAGGCCCAGCCCCTGGAAATACAAATGGAGTCAGTCGTCCTCTAGAAGCCGATGGAAGAGGTGGCCTCTGCCCTACGCTGTTGCTGCCCATCCTAAATGGTGCCACCTCCTCCTCATCATCCTCAACCAGCTCTGCCTCCTGACCCTGATGTTGCTCCTCCTCCTCTACCTCTGGCTCTCCCTCCCCTACAAGTTCCAATGTTTTAAAACTCTGACTTCGACACCGACTCGGCCAAGGGTCGACTCCGACTCCGACTCCGACTTGGTATCGACTCGGCCGACTCGATTTCAATGACTCGGTCGTTGTAAAAAATACATTAAATATTTATATTTTTTTATAAAAAAAATAATTTTAAAGATTTTCATTCATGTTTCCAAACACACATCATTAGAATATGGATAGAAGACAACATATGATCAAAGTAGGCTCATGAATATATCCATTATATCAAAATGGCACCCAGTGCATTGTCCAATACTGATACATACATGATCATGATATAGAGATCACAACAAAAACACATAACCAAGGAGGCTAGAAATGGCCTCTACAACAAAAGTAAACTATGACCAGCACTACTACCTACTGCCGGAGGAGCAGAGATCACGTGGATCAATCTCTGGATCATCATCAGAGTCAGACAGGGGGCCCCATGGCTCCTCATCATCATCATCTCCAACTGCAACTGTAGAAGTGGTAGCACTAGCAGGTTGTGCAGCAGCTGCAAGCTAAGATAGACGAGATATGCGCTTCTGTCGTGGCTCCACAGAAGAAGCACCTGCAACTGGAGGACTTGGGGCTGGTACAAGTGGATTGGGATCTGCATTCAACTGAACATTATGTTCGAGTGTTGACTCCACCTGTAAATCCAAATCAAGATCCTCATCAGAATCAAACTCTGCTGGATGACTCTCCACTGCCCAATCTGATGTTGGATCAATGTCGTCCAACACAACGGGATCTGAATCAGGTATTTTGTTCAGCAATTGGTTGCGTCTGAGCCGAAGGTTGTATTAGACATAGACTAGATCATTTAACCGTTTTTGATCCAAATGGTTTCTCTTCTTTGTGTGAATCCTCTCAAAGACAGACCAATTGCACTCACACCCAGTAGCACTGCAAGTTTGACTCAAAATACGAATTGCAAACCTCTGCAATTCAGGACAATGGCTACCAAAATCCTCCCACCATTGTGCTGCAAAAAACATAGGAGTGTAATGAGTTAGCTCAACAAAATTACAAATTATATCCAACTTTCAAATTATAAATGATTTAACGAAATAAGTATTAAGAATTTGAAAATTGAAATCTTTGTTTACCTGGCTCATCTACTTCCCTTGCAATCTTTGCTAGGTTCTTCCCAAAGGTACTTGAGGCACTGCTGAAGGTTGTGGCCTGTCAGTGTATCTCCTGCTGATCACACTCCAATGGGATCATGCGATCAATGCAGTCAATCAATCCATCTGTAACCTCCCCCTTCAAAGCTCTTGTCGCCTTAGCTTTATAATGATACCCATGGGTTCAAAAAATACCCAGCTGTATGTATAGGGCAATGGAGTTGATTGTTCCATCTTTCACCAATGATTGCCCAAATGGGCCCATACTTAGACACTTTATCCTTGTATGCCCTTTGTATTTTCTCCTTTGCTTGATTCATAGCCTCATAAATGAAACCCATAGCCAATCTTTCCCCATCCACCAACCGCAACACCTTAACCAGTGGCTCAGCAAGCTTCACAATCTCTGCTGCCTTTCTCCAAAATATTTCTTCATTAACTTTCTTTTTCAATTCTTTGCCTTCCAGTTTGTGAGACCACTAGCTTTGATTCCATTCTTCACTGGAAAAAATCTTTTGCAAGTTTCTATGTTATGAAAGCATAGATTGCAATGTCAAAAAATGAGTAGCAAATCTAGTGATGGCAGGCCTAATAATATCCCTGCCCCCTGTGTGTTTCCTCATCAGGCTCAAAATCCATGAATGATTGTAGATAAATTTTGTTATGCTTTTGGCATGATCTACAGTGTTTTTGACCCAATCTAATTTGCCAATATCCTCAAGCATGAGGTCTATGCAATGTGCAACACATGGGGTCCAAAACATGGTTCTATGCTTTTCCTCTAACAGTTTACCAGCAAGAACATAGTTAGAGGAATTATCTGTGATAACTTGAACAACATTAGCCACCCCCACCTCCTCAACAACCTCATCCAATAGCTGAAACAAAAATTGTCCATCTTTTACCTTATCAGATGCATCAAATAATTTTAGAAACATGGTTCCCTGTGGGCAAAAGATAAGAAATTTTATGATGGTACGGTTTCTTTGATCAGTCCATCCATCTGACATGATGGTACATCCTGTTCTTGCCCATGAGTCCTCGAAATCTTTCAAATAGTCATTAATGGAGGCAATTTCTTTCTGCAAACGATACCCCCTTAGCTCATGCATAGTAGGGCCTTTGAAGCATTTTCCAACAACATGTATGGCATCAAGCATAGGCTCATAATATGGTGAACAGGAAGCATTGAAGGGGATATCAGCATCATACCACCATCTAGCTATGTAATCACAGGCAGTTTCCCTCAATTCTTTCTTCCAATGGTCATCTAAAGTGGGCTGCAAATGACTTCTACTAGGTTGAGGACCATGTGCATCTGATGGAGAGGAGGGAGTGAAATAACTTTTGATATTCATATCACCCTTTTTCATTTTACCCTTTCCCTTTTCTTGAATAGACTCAAAAGAGGGAGGAACATATCGGAAGGGGTTGGATGCATCAGTACAAGGGATAGAGGAAGAACCCTCAAAATCAAAATGGGGGTTGGTAGCCAACATTTTTTGTATATTCCTCTTCCTCCCAATTTCAGCCTCTAACTCTTTTTGCCTAGCCTTATCTTCTTTAAACTTCTCAAAGTTGGCTAACAAATCCTTCCTAATCTCCCCAATTTCTGGTGAGGTACATGGAGTAATTTGGCCTCTAATCCCCGTCAAGTGTTGTTTTAGCCTATTAATGCCCCTAGGACCTTCCTTAATTTTCCTATGGCAAAATTTGCAATTCATTTGTCTTTCAACCATTTCAACATATGCCCAAGCAGCATCTTTCACTCTAGGTGCCATTTTTTGACTTGGAAATGAAAGCAAACAATCTGAAAATGAAAACAAAAAAAACATTGATTCAATGTTCATTTCTTTCACAAAAAACACTCTTTAGGATTTCTAGATTTGCACATAAAATTTAATAAGCAAAAACAGAGTTTTACAAGTGAAAAAAAATACCTCCAAGCACAAACTACCTCCTCAAGCTTGTTCCAAGAAACCAACTCCTCAATGCTGCTCCAAATGGCTGCCCAAGAAGCTCCTCACTCCAGCTACAATGCTTGCCCAAGACTCCTCACTGCTAGTCCAAAAACAAACTCAACAACTCCTCACAAACTCTCATTGAAATTCTCACTCAAATGCATAAGATGGTTGTGAGAGAATAAAAGGGGTTGAGTGGGTTAAATAGGGTTTGGGAGAGGGGAATGGACCCCAAAGACCAAATAGGCAAAATTAAAACCGATTTGGAGTCCCCAAAAAAAGTATTTTTTTTTTTTTAAATCGTTGTTTCCGCTTTCATTGGGCCACTATCACTAACTCGGCCAAGTTAGAGCAGGCTCGGTATTAACCCAACCAGCCGAACTGAATCCATGGCCGAGTCATAATTTTAAGGCCTGGCTCGAACCAACTCGGCCGAGTCAGTTCCAAGCCGGTCGGTTTTTAAAACAAAGCCTGCAACTGCTACCTCCTCTAGATCCACACCTAACCAATCCAGGATCGAGTCCATGATCGGCCTCTTAGTCTCGACCCTCCATGCAGCGGTGGTATCAATATTGTCCAATGAGATGGCTTCCACATCAGTAGGTGTCTGAAGTTGTCTCACCGAATGGGAGAAAAAATAGAAGAAAATGATATCATTTTCGGCCTTTTCAGCCTCTTTATCCGCGACCTGGGAGGACAACCGACTTTTTGGGTTGACTCCCAATAAAATCGGGCATATAATGAATAAATCGTGATTTTTTCATTTTTGAAAAAGTCTGCAAAAAATCGGAGGATTAAATCGTTTTGTTGAAAAAATCGCAATTTTAGGATTTAATCCCGATTTTTTGCAGACTTTTTCCACACTGGTTAGAGCACATTCCTCACTAAGAGGGAGTGTTGATTTCTGGTAGCACCGGATGTGCTCTAAGTCTCAAATTTTATAGGGAAGCTTAGACACATGCATTCTCCAATACCTGGAAATCGTTTTGGGAAATTCCACCAGGAGACAGTTTTATTAAAATAATTATTTATTTTTAGTGGGACCCTAGGGCTAAACTTAGAAAATTAAAATAATTAAAGGGTATTAATCTAAATTGTGGGTGAAAGTTCTAGAAGAAGGCGGAGATCAAGTCAATATGATCCTAGGCATTGATTATAATCTAATCTGGGTCGTTGATTGATCAACGAGAGGATTATAAGAGAAGGCTTGATGGGCACTTGGAGAACACACATAGAAAGTTGATCAGTCAGATCGAATTGCTAAGGCTAGAGCAGCGCAATGATTTCATGGTGATCACGTAGAGAGGGGCAAAGATAGTTTTTGGTTGGAGAATCTTCTCCTGAGCCAAGAATACGCAGCAGAGAGGCAGAGAAATACGCAGAGGAGGTAGCACAATGAGGGTGACACAGAGCCACGAAGGGATCACAACGCAGTGTCTTCAGTGCAAAAGTCCGAAATTTAGCTTGGGAGTTCAATGTTCTGAGTCGGGAGGGCTAAAGTCAAGGCTCTTGAGAGCAAATCAATCCAGCAGAGGAAGTGGCGCAGTTACTTAAAGGCAGTGACGTAGGACCATGCAGTGATTGCATAGGAACAACACAAAGGTAGTTGGGGACTCTTTGTTTCAATTGTCGGATCAGTCGAGACTTGTAGTGTAGAGTGAGGTAATCTCACTAATTTCTTCTGCCAAGTGATATTCTCTGTGCTGGATAGCCAACAAGGCATCCAGAGTTTGTATTCAGAAATAACTATTGTTTAATAATAAAAACCCTCAGAACTGCTGCATCGGTTTTACTGCATTGGGTTTTTCCCGGGACATTTGTCCAAAAATCACTATGTCATTGTGTTGTTTCTTTTTCCTGTTTAGTTTCTTGTTTTTGCATATTATTTTAAATAGTGAATGTTGCAGTTGTATTTACTTCGATATTTACCGTAGAACACAGTAAATAACTTGTATGGATTAACAAGTAGGAGAAGTAACATTAGTTTTTTGCAGTAGGGATTCCGGGTTTAGGAATTTTCACACCCCATTCTACTGTGGGTTATAGGGTGCTATCAGTTCCCTTCAAATACCTTGTTTGGCACATAAATCCTTGAAGGCATGCGAAACAAATTCACCTCTATTGTCACTCTTGAGAGCCTTCACCTTCTTCCCAGACTCCTTCTCAACCAATGCCTTGAATTCAACAAATTTTGAGAAAACTTCATCTTTCTTCCGCATGAGGAAGATCTAGCATCTTCTAGTGAAATCATCAATAAAAATAACATAGTACTTATGTTTTGCAATGGAGGCTATACAAAAGGGTCCACAAACATCAGAGTGGACTCACTCCAAGATTGCATCAGCTCTGCTATCTCGGCCATTGAAAGTAGATTTGACATATTTCCCCAATGTGTAGCCCTTGAAGACATCTTGCTGGTCAAGGAAGCCTTTAAGGAGACCAGTGGTAATTTATTGCATGATTTTTAAGGCACCATGGTGTAGATGACCAATCTCCTATGCCAGAGTTCTCCAACATCTCGACTCTGCACTTTTTCTGCCTTATTGCTCAATGCAATGCAATCTCCCACCTCAAGTTTGTATAGGTTCTTCACTCGAACCCCGATCTCCTTCACTTGCCCAACAACTGTGTCTCAGAAAGGTTTTCCCTTTATTGAAAATGGCATCATAGCCAAGATCCTCCAATACTGCTACAGAGATCATGTTCTTCTTCAGCCCAGGTGCAAACATAACATATTTGAGGCAAAGATGAGAGGCTTTCTCCCTCTCAAAGGTGACAATATCAATTCTTGTAGCACTGTACCTCCCATCATCCCCCATTTCGATATGCATCTGGAGATTCTTCTCCTCTAGGCTACTGAAAAACTCCTTGCACCCTGTCATATGGAATGAGGCACTGGAATCAAGGTACCACACACTCCCCATAACAGTGTTGGCCATGCATGCTATTAGGGTGAAGTCTAATTCGAATTGTGAAGCCAATGCTTCACCTCCTGCTCCTCTTGAAGGCTTCTTGGTAGACTTATTGTGCAGACATTTTGTTGCATAGTGCCCAAATTCGTGGCAGTGGAAGCATTTTATCTTGCTCAAGTATTTCTTCTTGCCATTATTTTGGCTAGATTCAGGTTTGCTTTGGGTATTCTTTCCTTTGCCCTTCTTCCCCTTTCCAACCAAGGAAAAATTCTCTTCATCCTCAGCTTTGGATGATGTCCCATCTCTGTTATTTCTCTTGAACTCTTCTTGAACCAAATCGGACCACAACCTTTCCCAATTCGGTAATTTTTCCCTTCCATTCACAGAGTCCTGGTAGTTGTGCCAGGATTTTGGAAGGCCTAGAAGAGCTAGGCTCACTAGGTCATCTTCTACAACATTCACCCCAACCCCTCCAAGCTCATCACGAACTTGTGTAAATCTGGAGAGATATTGTGGAATAGTATCATTCTTCTGCATTCTTATGTTTCAAAGTTTGTCTTTCAGGGCCAATTTTCTATGGTCACTGCTATTTTCGAATAGCTCAGTCAGTGTCTTCCACATAGAAAATGATGTCTCTTTTCCATGGAGATTTGAGACCACATGGTCTCTCACACCTTCCAAAAGAATTCTCTTAGCCTTTGCAACATCCTTCTTCCATTGGGCTAATTGTTGTGCATCCGACTGTTGGGGTTTTGCAATGTCAATTTTAACATATTCTAACACACCATTGTCATTGAGCACTGCTTCCATTCGATCCTTCCAGGCTATGAAATTTGAGTTACCCTCCAAGGCATACTCCAATCTCATTCTGTTGAAAGACATTCTCCCGATCCTGAAAAAAAATTGTTGCACTGAAGTTGCCAAATCAAAATTCTTGAGAGACAAGTTTGAAATATTGGTTCTAATGTGATTTCAGGGCTCCGAAACCATGTAAAAATTCGATAGAAATTGCAACTGCTCAAGATTTCAAACTAAAAAAACAAGAGAAACAATTCTACTCCACTGCTTTGCGGAATGGAAATCACAATTTAGAACAACATGCATAGACATGCAACAAGAAAAACCACAAATATGCAGTGATTTCTAGGGGAACCCAACTGGGAAAAACCCCTCAAGTCTCTTTGCATTAATCAATTGAATAGAGAAATTAATACAATTGCTAGCTCCAGTTCCGAGCTCAACCTGCAAAAGAATAATTGTTCTCTCTACTCAATTGGGAAACTCTAGCCAACACTTAACCAATTATTTTCTCACTAAGGTTCCTATTTCCGTGTGCAAATCTTGTGGAAATTAGCCCCAAAAAATTAGGAATTCCCTCCAAATTGATTGTGCAATTCCCAAGGATTGATCTTCTGAGTCATGCAACACCTGTACACTCAAAACTAGTCTACAATTGATGTTACATTGCCTTGTCATCTGCACTTCAACTAAGGAACTCAAATTCCTTGCATGCACTAGCTATTTTGGGCTGATTGGTCAGTTAACTGACAGATCTCTGAGTTACACTGCTGTCCCACTGCACAACTAACCTTCAACTGACTCTATCAATAGTTAGAAGTCAGTTAACTGAATACAACTGAAAATAACTGAACTTGATTACTAAAATTTAGCAATCACACATGCACAACTGAACTCCAAACCCTCTAACTCGAATTTACTGAGCTAACTGAGCGACAAGAGCCATGTCACACTAGTTAACTGCCTCCAAGTTGTCCTTCTGATGTGGAAATTCGATTTACTCAATTCGACTAAGGCTAAAGTCAAATTGAGCCTTTCTTGCTACATTTTTTCAACATCATTAAAAAGAAGAAAGGTCAGTTTTGTGGTGTGTTGAGGTTCACAACTCATGAACCATAGTAGGATTGTTCAAAGGATATTTTCAGGGCTTTTTTTGGGGTATCTGTGTTGGGATTCCTTTGGTTATGATCAGCCTTCTACACAGAACAGACCTCATCCCTTGAAGGAACAATTTGGCTTAGAAACAGAACTAAACTCAACTCTGGGTAGTGGACTAACTCGGGTCTGTTTAGTGGATTAAACTCAGCTCTGTTCCAGCTTGGATTTGTGACTGTGTAGGATAAAACAAGAGTGTGATCTTAGCCTATTTGGATTCAGATGTTGGACTATTTGTGACCCTTTCATTCAGCCTCCTTAAAGCAGACTTGGAGCAGGGGTTAAGTACCTTCTGAAGGCATTCTCTTGAGGCAGTTTTGAAGGTGTACTGAAGCAGTTGTGAAGAATATTCAAGCCACCTTTGGAGCAGTCCTTTCTGAGGTACACTTGAAGTCTTTTGAGCTGAACTGAAGGTCATCCCTGTAGCCGACTTAGAGAGAATTTTGAAGGCCCTTGAGGTGAAGTTTTGGAGCAGCATAGAAGGCATTCAGAAGCAGACTTGAAGCTATTTGGAACAGACCTTGGAGACATAGTGATGCAATTCCTGAGGCCATCTTGAAACAGTCTTGATAGCCTCCTTTTGTAGCAGACCCGAAGAAGATCTTGTAGACCATTTCCAAGTATCTCTCTCTTGGAAGCATTCTGGAACAGACCTGGAAGTTCTTGGACAGAACTTGGTGATATTTTTGAGCAGATTTGAAAAGGTTTTTGGAGCAGCCATTGAAGGATCCTTGGAGCAGTTCTTGAAGAGGTTTTTTGGAGCCGTCATTGAAGAATCCTTAGAGCAGTCCTTAAAGAAGGTTTTGAGCAGTGTATTGAAGAACATTTGAAGGCTACTTTGGAGGAAAACTGGGAGCAGATCTTGAGCTTTTGAAGAGATCCTGGGGCAGCATGTGAACCATTATTGCAGTATTGTTCAAGTCCTGTTGAAAAATCTATTGGAAAAATTGAATAAGAACTGAATCCACCTTGAGAGATTGAAGTAAATTGGGAGGGTTGGAGCCCTTGAGGATTGGAGTCCTCACACAAGGTTGGAGCCTTGTGGAAAACCAGGTTGCAACCTAAATTTGTTGAGAGGATTGGAGTCCTCAAGTAGACCAAGTTGGAGCTTGGATTTGTTGTACAGGTTAGAGCCTAGTTTGTAATTGAAAATTGAAGTCTTCATCTAGGGTTGGAACCCTGAAGGAGTTATAGGTTTTTATTGTAAAAATTGGAACTTGAATTTTTATCATAGGATTGGAGTCCTCATCATTCTTATTAATAAAATTATTCTTTTGTTGTACATCTTGTGTTCTGGTTTAATTAATGATCTTAACTGATATAATTTAACAATTGAAAAGAAATACTTCCCCTTCTCAGTATTTCCAACAAGTAATCCTCCAATAATAGTTTCCTCCTTCATTTTCTGTGGTTACTTTTTGGAATGTTGTGGAGATGGAGGAATTTCATATAATTCTTCTTCAACTGATGCTACATCTTCATTGGTGGACTCTATCACAAACTCATTCTCAACAAGAAATTATTCCCGAGATTGAACACTCTTTTGCAATTCATGCTCTACTATCATCTTAACAAGTCCATGATGATAGAGGTTTCTGTCCTCGTTTCTTGGCTATCTCTAAATGGCTTTGGCCATTATTGTAAGACTGGTTAACCAATAATATGGCATATTCACAAACTCTTCCTTTTTGAGATGTTGAAGCAACCGTATGTGATACAAAAATACCACACTATATCTATAGTATCTACCTTCATAAGTAATGTTTTTTGAATTAGAAAGGCCAAGTCCTTCCATCGATTCTTTAACCAAGTTCTTGATACTTCATTGGCCCAGGTGGGATTTGGTCTTGATTTGTTCAAGAAGGGGGTATATGCTTTCTCCTCCCATTTACTTGTTTTTAAACAATCTTTCACCCTGCTGGAACCACCCTGTGACTTGAGAAAGTGTATGTTCAGAAATTTGAATGGGAAGGTTGCCAATTCTTGAACTTTCTCCATCAAAATTATGGGAAAAGGTCCTTGTCACTTCTATGTTATTCCCACAAAATTTAGAAAAGAAATCCATCCACCCTGCATATTGGAGAAGCTACAAACATTCTTGGTGCAAATGGGTGATCTCAAACTCAAGGGGTTCATATCCAATTTCCATTTTCATTATAAGAATTTTGTTCACTTCAAAGATGTTTTAACCCGATGTATCAGTACACCTATGTAACATGATGACATGAACTGTAATTTTTTTTTAAATGCATTTAAAAATTTTGTTACGATCAACACTTTGTAAAAGAGTAAGCTACATAAAACCCCTGTAATTTATCTATTCTTTCACTGTCACTTTTTTCACATATATTATGAAAAACACACTGCTAATTCAATTTGAACTCTTCATTCAACAATTCTATTATAGTGGCTATGAAAATAAGACCTTATTGAAACGTTGGTTGTTGGAAATTTTGAGCATATATGCACGACTTAAAACTGAAAGTTTCAATTGACAATTTTGATGAAAACATTCCTGTGCCTGGAACCCTCCTTGTCTTAAATATGGCTAGCCATTAGCAATGGTGAGGAACAGCTTTGAAATCAACAATGATAATTGTTTGGAAATGTCTAAAGAGAGCATTGTGTTCGCAATAAACAATAGGGTGGAAGAGTATTTCGAATTGAAATCACAAGGTGGCAGAGTATGCTATAAAGGTTATACGCTTTCAAAAAAGAGTCTATTTGAAAACAAAGCACAACATTTCCCAAAACAGAGTAAGAAAGAAAGAAAGAAAATTATTTCAACATCCACGAGGCTAAAAATAGTCTATGGGACAGATTGCTTCTTCATCTGGTTGATGTATTCGGTCCTTTTTTCTCTGAAGCCTCACAATAAATGCTCTCAGCTTCTCAACAAACCCCTCACTAAATAGATTATCCCACTCTCAGTGTCTCGACAAACCCCTCACTAAATAGATTATCCCAAGAACTAGCTGCTAGAATATCTGCATAACTTTCCTTCTTGTCTTTGAAGGTCTCGCATTCTAAAATGAAATGTTTTTTGTTTCCACTTTTCCGGAAGAACAAAAAATACATATTCTTTCCTCCACACTTTTTTTGGCCTTTTCCAGCGGCCTATTTCACAACGGAGTTGATGAGAATTAGTCCTTGACTAAGCAATAAGAATTTTGGCTTTCCAAGAAATATTGGCCTCTATGTACGCTTTTTGTTGATGATTATGAGTGGGATTAAACATTTCAATATAGTACTTTTTCTTTCTCCCTAGCTCCTTATCCCAAGTACACTTGTGGAACTTATCAATAACAAAAACTTTTATCTCTTTACTATTTATGGGACACATGTTCAAGAAAATACCCCATTTACTATTGTTATTTTGCGGCATCCAAGTATTTTTTCTTTTGCACAATATGTCATTAAAGACAACCTTAGGTCATCTTCCCTCTTCCATTTGTTCAATTTTTTTTAAATACCTTATGACTCGCACCATAGCAATTGCTTCAATAGGAGCAACCCATGTTTCACTTAACAAGATAGCATAAGGAACTGCACTTTTAATTTTGAATTTGTTTGTAATCAAACGCTTCTAAATTTTCTCAATTTGTTTCCACTGCATGTTGGATGTACTACTGGCCCACAGTTCACAACCATAGAGAATCATCGGAATCACTAGAAGCCCAAAAAGAGTTTGAGTGGTTTTCCAGTCCCATAAATCTACCTCTCTACACCTATTTTGAAAAGCATAAAATGCTTTCCAACCCCCAAAGTTATTTTCTTTCTACAACCATCCCAGCTTAGATTTTTGTTGAAGTCAATTCCGAGGTATTTGTAATCTACAACTTCTTCTAGAATGTTGCCTTCAAAGTAGAGATTATGTTGGTTATTTTTTTATTTTTTAGAGAAAAACCACTACTTTCGTTTTGCTAGTATTGACTTGCATCCCCACCCTTCTACAAAAATGCTCAAGGGATAGAAAGTGTTCTTGCAAACCAAGACTAGATTTAGCAATCAAACTAAGGTCATCTGCATACAATATAAGCTTTATAACAAACTTGTCAACATAGATACCATCACCTCCTTGCGAATTTAACCACTCCTCAAGCTTGTCGATATATAAACCAAAAAGGGTAGGAGACATTGGGCAACCTTGCTTGACCCCAATATCGCTTCTAAAACTTTCAGGAAATGCCTATTGAAATTCTAATTTTGACTTTCACTTCTTCATACAGCGTATGAACAACTACTCTCAAATTTTTAGGAACCCCAAGTTCCTCCATTTTGTGCCAAAGCTTATCTCTAGGAACCGTGTCAAACACTTTTCTGAAATCAACAAAGCAACAAAAGGCTTCTTCCTTTTTCTCTCAAACTTTTTCAATGATGTGCCTTAAAGTTATACAATGATCAACTGTGGAATGTTTAGGTCTAAAACTTGCTTGCCCTTTAGCACGCTTATCTCCTTCTTCTACCCACTTGCTAATTTTCTTTTCTAGCATGCTTCCAAATAACTTGGCAAACAAAGGGTTTATCATTATGGTCCTATAATTGGAGGGATTATTGATGTCGCCACTCTTGAAAAGAGGTATTTCCAGACTCATTGTCCAATTTGTGGGGAACCCCTGTTGTATGATGTTGTTGAAATTTTTTGTAATGTGAGGTGCAAGAATCTTTGAGCCCCACTTTAGATACTCTGCTTGGAGTTCAGCTAAGTCTTTTTCTTTTCCAACACCCAACTTCTTGATACCCATCTCTACCTCTTGCATCGTGAAGAGTTCAATATCAGTGTTGACCAAGGGGGGAGGGTCAACCTTGGGATCTTGCTCATAGAGTTGTCTTGCATAGTCAAACCATTTAGAAGTTGTAATACTATTTTCAGTTTGCATCTTTCTTGGTTGGAGCTCCTTCCAAAATAATTTGGGATTATTTTTCCCAAGGAATATTAGATTTTCCCTCCTTGAAACCATGAAATCAGCCTTTTTCTTTCTTAATATTTGTTTGTAGGCTTTGATCTTTATGTTATCCTTGTTTGACTCTTTCCACATTCTCCTTGCCTTTTTACATTCCTCGTCAAACCAAACATTAACCAGAAAGCAATTTGTTTAAGACTTCTTATTTTGCTCTTTTACACTCAGCAAGTGCGCTTTGAATTAAATGTGTTAATTCATGACTATGAAGGCCATAAATTGGAATTTTCTCCTTCTCGAAGAGCCTCTCTAGCGTCATTTTGAAGGTATTACAATTTTCTAGAGTCAAAAGAATTCTACCCTTTGGGAGATTTTGTTCAACGCACTGAGTTTTTGACTCTAATTGCTTTTTCCCGGTCCAAGATAAACTTAAATAAATTGGCTTGTGATCTGATTTTAAGTCCCAAAGTTGATCTCCATTCAAAACTTCCTCCATTTTCTCATACAATCCATGCGAGAAAATTACATAATCTACTACACTTGCTCCTTTGTAATTATTGCAAGTGAAATTACAGGACTTTGCCCATCTAGTCAAGCCATTACAAATGACTAAATCGAAGGTCCCACATAGAGTAAGCAATTTTTCACCAAATAAATTACATCCCTTGTCCTCTGAAATTCTTTCTCACCGATGACTACTCTCTTTTGTAAGCCAAATAGGGTCACAGTCTTCTTTACAACAATAATGATAGCTTACTCACTTGCATTCCTAGCATTGAAATCACCCACTATAAGGACTTCACCTAGCTGCGAATATGTTGCAATATCTTCTTTTGAGGATGCAAAGGGATCTTTGTGGTCAAGCCCTCTACTTTTGTATATTTTTGAAACTTGCGGCGCAAAATAGCACGCTGCAATTCTGATGTGATTTCCATTTTCTAATATTTTAAACCAAATGAATTGTTTATTTGAGTCTTTTTTTCTAACTGAATGAGACAACCTTCTTTTTCCCTCACTAATACCATGATACCCTCGCATCCTTTTCCATTCCCTACTACTTTGTTCCACACTGCCATCTTCCAGTATCCTTCAAACAAAGGTGTCTCGCACCTTTCATGCTCATGTGTTTCTATGAGGCAAATTATGTATCTATCTTCCGCAGTAGGCCCTAACCCAAGTCCTCATCTCCATGGGTAACTTCTGCAGTTCCACCAAACTAATCTTAAGGAAGCCTGGTATGACTTGATTGTTTTTTATATTGACATGCAAGACTCACAGTTGAGACTTTGTCCCTGCTTTCCCATACTGACCTTGCTTCCTGATTTCCTGTTGAAGAGTTTGTTGCCTCTTCTTTATTACCATCTTGTTGCTCTGTTTTGGAAGGAGGTCCAAATCACGCTATCACAACTTTACCTTTATAAATCCGTGCTCTCTTGCCTTCATCTCTTGCTTCTCTAACGTTTAACATATCCTCCCTCCTTTCCTCTTGTTGTCGTACAGTTAAATCTTCTTCTATAAAAAAAACAAGAACCCCTCAAAAGATGCTTCTTACTTAGGATGATATATTTGTCACACAAGCTAGGCATGATGAATTTTATGGGCTTGGCCCTCTCACCATTAAACTTACCACCCTCCATGCTTGGCATATTTGTCCTTGCCATAACAACTTGTCTTTCAAGAAGTCCCTTGCAAGGTCATAAGTACATTCATTTTTCCCATAGTCTTTCACCCCTTTAATAATTATGTTTGTTGCTCTATTTGTATTTCCTTGCTTTCTCTATCTTGCATGTTGTCAGCCCGAATGTTTGTTTCTCCTTCTCTATTAGTAGAATTGCTAATAACTTGAGCCCAAGTTTTGGAAACTTTTGTGGAATCTCCTTTACTTTCTTCTCTTGCTTTCTCTTCATGGTTGTCTATTTGAGCAACCACTTTCCCTTTATCCTGGGATGTTTCGCATTCACCACCTCTATACTTTTCACTACATATTTCTCTATGTTTTGCACATCCGCCTTCATGCGTTGCCATTCTATCTTCCCTATGAGGAGAGCTTCCTGTAGAAATGTCACTTGTTCTTTCAAAACTTTATTTCTTTCTGCTAAAGCCTTGTTCTCAGTGGTTATTATATAAATTTTATGATCTCTTTTATGCTCTTTAGCTTTTAAAACCTCGAACCTCTGTTTTCCAAGTATGAAGTCAAAATATGAGGGATGTTTCTTTTGTTTGGAGAGCCAAGTCATCGTTTTTATGAGGACAAGTGTATGGGAGTCATTTTAGGACTTAAGGCCAAACGTATAATGAGCTAATGAGGGTTGTAAGGTAGAGTAATAATGAGAGTATAATGAGGGTTGTAAGGTAGAGTAATGATGAGAGTAGATGGTGAGGTAATTTAGGATTTTGTAAATTCATTTAAAAGTCTAAATTAAATATGTTTTTTTTTAAGTAAATGATAAAAAATTGGTTAAAGGCACTTACTTAATGGTAAATGGTATAAAAAGGTATTAGTTATTCGTTCTAATTTTAGTTTTTAACAAACTTTAAAACATTGAAAAATAATCTTTACCATACTTTGGTATGATAGAAACAATGTTGTTGATGTCTTGAATATTGCTTGTGAATTTTTAATTCTTCATTTCACGCTAATGGTCTTCATGCTTTGGGTTTTTAATTGTTTTTCTTTGAGAATATCCTTGCTTCTAGACTTACTTGTGCATTGTTGACATGTATGCATATACTTTCCTCCTTATTGAAATGGATAATGATAAAAATTCATTTCCTTCAATAGAACTTGTGCTTTTTTGGACGGTATATCACATGGTTGTTTTCTATTTCTGATTTAGATCAAAAATCTTTTCAAATCACTCTCCTCAAGCTTTGTAATAAAGAGGTGTACTAAGATATACTACAAGAATAGAGGACATTCGTTTAAAAAAACAAATTGCCATACGTATTTGAACAATCTAGAGAATTATCAGTTGTTGTTAGTACTCTAAAACCATAATGTACGATTCTATCCATATTAATTAATGTTCTTGGCAAAACCTTGATCCTGAATAAGATGTTGAGATTGATGGGACAAGATTTCTAGGAAGGAGGACCTTAGGGAATCCCAAATCATCCAACACAAGCACCAAAAAGTGACTCGAAGAACCATTCATGAAAGATCAAACTGACATTATTATGCGAAACTTATTGTGAACTTTTCCATCCATAAACTTGGTTTTCAAGCAGATTTCATGTCTAATTGTGCTAAATCCTTAGTTTTCACAATTAGATTTTTTTTTCTTTAAATGTTTTTTATTCATTCTATAAAATTCAGAGGAAGAAATCTCGATGGCTCATAAAAATCTATCTCAGGTGCCCTCCACCCTATGAAAGACACCTAGGAAGGAACCTAGTAGAATGGTCACTAAGCTACCTCTTTAGATATGGATGTGACATGTTACCTTTCCTTTAAGATAAAATCAAATGGTTAAGGGAACTTCAATATTGAAAGATCTAGGAGTCTCAATGAAACCTTCAATCCCAAACTTGGAATTATCTACTTCGAAGAGTGTTCCCACTACTAAATGGGTTTTGACCATGTTCGATAGAAATTATTTTATTTTTCCTAATTAATCAATCACTATGTTTCAAATATGAATGGTTCTAGTGAATTATTTGGGTTCATATCCCCACAAACCTTACTTAGCTACTAAATTATTTTAGCTTCATGGTAAATTTAATGTGTTAATTTAGGTGGTTGATTTTAGGATAATCTTGGGTGTTGAAAATGGTAATGTTATTGATGTCAAAGGATGTTTAAATCAAGGATAAAATTACATAGTTAAATAGTACATTCTGAGACCTTTCCGACAGTATATGGCATGCCTCCTAACTCCTCACGGTTGAGGAGACATGATTTTTTGATATATATATATATATATATATATATATATAGAGAGAGAGAGAGAGAGAGAGAGAGAGAGAGAGAGAGAGAGAGAGAGATCCCTTCTAGAACTCAGGTTGACCTAGCCAATATCAAGTCGACCCCAAGGCAAATTGGACCCCAAAAAAATGACATCAAAACACTATAAATCCGCATGTGTGAGGTCTTTTCGATAGGCAATGAGATCTGTGGTTTTTTGGATGTATCTTTTGCAATTAAGCAAGGAGTTTGTACTCTGTGGTAGAAAGGTTATTTCAAAGAATACCTTGTGATTAGACAGAAGCAAGAAAATTGAAATTCTGAGGGAGAAAAAACTTGAATTTCAAGAGTATTTTTATTTTTATTTTTTTATCCCTATGGTGAATTTTTGGGCATTCTTCTATGGCATCACACTGAGACTATGCCAAAATTTTGTGCCTAGCTGATCTAATAATCACCCTATGAGTGACCTCAGTTAAGATTTATTAAACAAAAGGTATTATAGACTCATGTGTTGGTGTGTGTTCTGTGTTATTGAAACAACGGATCGATCAAATTGCCAATACGCAGACATTTTGAATGGAAAGACAGCAGAGAAATGCAGTAAGCAACACAAAGACACAAACAATTTTAATGAGGAGTTCACCCTATTCTCCAGGGCTACGTCTCCGGTCCAGCTTCAGTGGTGGCCTTATTTTATCATGTCTTTGAGCAGAGAAATTACAATATAGGGACTCAATATGAGTTCTCCCGAAGCAGATTTTGCTTGGCAGGGTGGTTCTTGGATTCCCCAAGCCACTTGGAGTACACAGACTCTTGTTCTTCCTACCATCTCTGTGACCCTCGCTCTACAGTGGAAAGAGCCAACTGTGATGCTCAATTCGGACAGATTCCTCTATGGGAAGGTTTGATTCTTCAAGCTCTTTGGTGCTCGATGCTGCCTGTGGTCAGCTCGGCCCTCTATCTCCTCTGCTTGGCTTTTTAGCTCTCTGTGCTCAGTCCTCCTCTCAGGGTTCACTATTCATTGTCTCTCTTGGTCGCTTGGACTCTTCGATCTGAATCTCTCTTCTAATCTCTCTCGTTCACTATCTCTGGTCATGGCTTTAGCCATTCAACCTCTGTCCCTGTTCGTTTCCTCTCCTTCCTGCGTCGAGTCGCCTGTCGCCTGTGTGCTTGGAATTCCCTGTTCGGCGTCAGCATAACGCTCAAGAAGTAGCCACGTGTCTCCATCGGAACTGCGCCAGCCCACTTGTCGATTCGTTGCTTTCTCCACCGTGGCGGTCAACGGATTCCAAATCCTCTTAAATCACGGCTTAATCCCCTGTCAATTCCGCTCTGTCCATCGGGCGCAATCTCAGCCGTTCGATCTGGGCTCCTCCAGATCCAACATCATTCGCACGTCGAGCGCAGTTGACTTGCTCGATTGATAACGTGCAATCGCAGCGGTTTTTCTCTCTCCTCCGCTGCCACGCGTTGATCACTGAGGGTGCTCGCTCTGTTTTCTCCAAAACCTCTTACCGTTCAAGGGCACCTCGGGTAAAACTTCTGGTTTTCAGGTCGTGGGTCCCACCTTCGTACAATGGTGCTTTTTCCGCTTTTCCGCCGACGGTCCTCTGGCTCCCAACATGACAAAGTGCTTAAGCCCTACCATTTCAGCCCTGTTTTCCCAGCAATGCGCGTTAGCGCTACTAAGCGCTAACGCGCATCGAAAACCAGCTCCTTTTCCCGATCCGGGGCTCCCAGGGGCTATTTTGACCTCCTGCGCAGTCTCCATGGGCCTCGGTCAGTGCACTTTGACCGAGGTCCTCGTCGTTCCACGCCAGCTGCCATGGCCACTGGTTCAGGGTGTTTTCGATTGCTATTTTGGATTCTTCAAGGATTTGTTCGACCTGTTTTAGTCACGGTTCTATGACAGTCGTTTATGGATCTGATTTGGATCACAACCTCCCAACTGAAAAGCTTTTGGACCACCAAAAGTTGGTTTTACTTCAAGCATCGACTAAGTGAGGAAACTGTTGTATCACTTGTCCAATCTCAATCCATTTTGCACTGCTCGGCTTCAAACCTTTAAGCCCAATTCTGAGGTATTCCACCTGTCCACTGTGTGTCATCCTTACCTTCCTGTCCAGCACTATATCTTCTTGCAACTCATTAAGATATTCAAGTAGTAGGTCATCAACAGAAGGTAATTGACTCTGCTCTTCAGGGTCCTCAGTCATTGAAGGTTCAAACAATCTCAAGCAATCTGTGTTCATGACTGAGTAGATGTGCATGTAAGCTGGCAGATCAAGGTGAAAAGCATTTTCATCAATCTTCTCAAGTATCCTGAAGGGTACATACCTAATAGGTTTTAGCTTCTTACCTTCACCTTGCATCCTGTCCTTGCTGATATACAGCTAGACTTGGTCTCCAACTTGAAAACTATGCTCCATCCGATGCTTATCATGCCTAGCCTTGTACTTGGCCTAGCTCTTTTCCAGCTGTTCCTGTACTGCCTGGCGGATCTCCTGGATCTGTTTAATGAACCTAGTTGCTTTGTCCACATCATTGTGTCCATCAACCACAGTATCTTTACCAAAGACAAAATCCAAGGGAGACCTTGGTATGAAACCAAAGCAGGTCTCAAAAGGAGATCTCTGGGTAGAAGAGTGTTTGGCTCTATTATAAGCATGCTGCACATAACACAAGTGCTCATCCCAAAGCTTAGGATGTTTGCTGCAATATCCTCTCAGTAACTGGATCACTGTCATGTTAACTACTTCTGTCTGGCCATCTGTTTGTGGATGAAAAGCTATGCTTTTCTTTAATTTGGTGTCCATTGGTTCCCACAGACTGGACCAAAACTTCCCCACAAATCGGGTGTCTCGATCAAATATAATAGAAGTGGGTAATCCAAAATGAACCCATACATGTTCAAAGAATAATTTTGTAGTTTGTTCAGCTGTAATCTGTTTACTACAGGGTATCAAAATACACATTTTGATGAACCTATCCACAACAACATATAGATAATCGTGACCTTTCCTAGATTTAGGCAGTCTTCCAACAAAATCCATGGAAATGCTTTCCCAAAGGTGAGAAGGAACTGGCAATGGAGTGTACAAGCCTAGTTTTCTGTTGCTAGGCTTGCTTTTAGCACACATAGCACACCCCTTTACATTTCTAGAAATTGTCTCACTCATTCTCGGCCAATAACAGAACCTTTGTAGTTGTGCAACTGTTTTACTTACCCCGAAGTGACCTGATATCAGCGAAGTATGTGCTTCCCTAATGATCTTTGCTCTCTTAGTTTGTGGAATGCAGAGTTTCCCACAATGATATAAGAGTCGGTCCTTCACATGATAGTCCAATTCTTCTACTCTTTTGCCTTGACTCAAAGTTGCATATACATCTTTAAAGTCCATATCCTGAGCATACTGTTCTAGGTAGCTTTCATGTAGCACAGAATTATGCTTAAGTATGGTAGATGCATTTATAATGGGTCTAGATAACATGTCTGCGACCTTGTTATGTATGCCCTTTTTATATTTGATGACTAAATGAAACTGTTGTAGAAAACCCATCCATCTGTAATGTCTTCATTGTTGCAACTTAGTTTGGGAGCGTAGGTATTGAAGTGGCTAATGATCAGTATGTATTACTGTTTCTTTGCCCATTAAGTAATGTTTCCACTTTTTCACACTTTGAACTAATGCATACAATTATTTATCATAGGTAGGATAGTTAACTACTGCAGGATTAAAAGTCTCAGAATGATAACATATGGGTTTACTGTGTTGTGTCAACACTGCTCCCATGGCATAGTCACTGGCATCAGTTTGGATCTCAAATGGTCTTTGTAGATCTGGCAGTGCTAGTACAGGTTTTGTACTAATTTTTTCTTTCAAGGTGTTGAAGGCTTTCTGCTATTTGCCTCCCCACTGAAACACCTTGTTCAATCCTGTCAAAGCATGTAAGGGAGCTGCAATTGAGGAGAAATTTGGAATGAAATTTCTCCAATATTGTGTTGCTCCTAAGAAGCTTCTCACTTCTGTAGCAGACTTGGGTTTAGGCCAGTTTACAATGACTACCACTTTAGAGGGATCTATTTTCAATTCACCTCCCCTACTGTATGACCCAAATAATTTAGAGAGGTTTTGCCAAATTCACATTTGGAGAGTTTAACATAAAGTTTTTCTCTTTTCAAAACATCTAATGTCTGCTTAACATGCTTTAAATGTTCTTCCCACGTTTTACTAAAAATCAAAATGTCATCCAGATACACAATAACAAAATCATCAAGAAAAGGTCTGAGTACATCACTCATTAATCTCATGAAAGTAGCAAGGGCATTGGTCAAGCCAAAAGGCATAACCAACCATTCATACAATCCCTGCTTTGTTTTGAAAGCAGTCTTCCATGCATCTTGCTCTGCAACTCTGACCTGATGGTATCCACTGTGCAAATCCAGCTTGGTGAAATAAACAACTTCCTTCAATTGATCTAAAAGATCATCTATGCGAGAAAGGGGATAACGATTTTTTATCGTTATTTTATTCAGTGCTCGGTAGTCAATGCACATTCTCCACGAGCCATCTTTCTTTCTCACCAAAACGATTGGTGACCCACATGGTGATGTGCTAGGCCTGATGAACCCTTTCTCGAGCAACTCCTGCACCTGCTTCTTGATTTCAGCATTCTCTAAAGCAAATAACCTGTACATCCCAATGTTAGGCAAAGGAACATCTTGCTGCAAAATAATATCATGTTCTATTCCCTTTTTGGGTGGCAAACCTTGAGGTTCTTGAAACAAGACATCATACTCTGAAATAATCTTTTCTATATCAGCTTGCTGATCAGAATTACAGCCCTCAAATACATTGGTTTTATCAGTTTTCTTTTCCTTTACAACCATTAGTAAGAACTGTTGGCATGAATTTATCATTCTTTTCATCTGTCCTGAGTTTATGAGAGTATAACTATTCTTGAGCTTATGAGCTCTTACAAAGTATTCGATTCCATCTTTAACAAGTAGATACTTGTTCTCAGCTCTATAAAAAATAGCCTTTCTATCATACAAGTAAGGACTTCCTAAAACAATTCCACATATATCCAAAGGAATTACATCTAACTCAACCTCATCTACAAATGCTGAACCAAAAGAAAACTTGAGTTTGCACTGTCTAGTCACTTGTAGTTGTGCTTTATCATTCAACCATCCTAATGGGTATGGTTTCTTATGAGGTGTAGTTGCTAATCCCAATTTCTTTACAATTGCTTCAGAAATCAGATTTACTTGTGAGCCACTATCAAACAAAGTATCAATCTTTTGATATTTGGAAACAACTCGAATATGGAAAAGCTCACGCCTTTTTCTCTCATGTTCTTCATCAGTAACAGATTGAGCAAAATTACTAGTAGATGCTTCAGAATTCTTACCTTTCATACCTGTGGCTGCAATGATTGTTTCATCTCCTGAGTCTGACCCCAAATCCTTCTGAATAGCTGCAGCAGTCGTCTTCTTCTTGCCCTTGGACTTCTTAGGCCTCAGCTCTGGATGCAGAATCCAACAGTGCTCATCATCATGCCCCTCCTTTTTATAGTGGGTGCATGAGGCTTTGCCTTTCTGTGCAGTGTTAGCCTTCCTTGCTTTCCATTTCTACTTTCTTTTCTCCTTGCTCTTGCTTACAGTGGGTTGGGATGGTCCCCCAACTTCTGGATTTCCATTCTTTCCTCTTGCTTCTAGATGAGTAGCTTGTACAAATACCTCATCTATACTAGTGGGATTAAACATGATGATAGTATGCCTCATGTAGCTGTGTAGACCCCCAATGTACTTCAAAAGAGTTTCTGATGAGTCTAATGAAATACCTAACATCAATGCTCTCTTTCTAAACTCTTGAGTATACCCTTGTACACTTTTCCCTTTCAACTGCTGAAGAGTTTTCCAACTCATCATGGCTTGTTGCATGTAGGCCAATGGATAGAACTGCTTTCTGATGGTAGAAACAAAGTCACTCCAGACAGAGATGGTCTTACCATGCTTCTTCACATCAGCTTGGGTTTTGCCTTCCCACCAAACCAAGGCAGTGCCCCCTAGGTGAAGGCTTGCCAGCTAAATCTTGATCTTGTCTGAGTATATACTTTGTAATCTGCAATACACATCAATTTGTCTTATCTAGTTGGCCAACTTTTCAGCATTCAACTCCATCACATATAGGAAAATCAAATTTAACATCTAACTTAATCAAAGATGCTTTCTTATTATGCACAGGGCTACTAGGAGGTGTAGGGAAGCTGTCTTCTTTCCCCTTTCCTTTGGAGTGGTCATGGGAATGAGATTCATCTTCTTCTTTATCTTGCTTAGAGCCTGATGAATCTTCCCCCTTTTGCTTTCTAAAGTCCCTATACATTTCTTCCACCATGGACTTTATAGCTAGGAAACTTTCTAGGAATTGAGAGTCTGGCCCTATAGAACCTTCTTCTCACATTGTCTTTTGAGAATAGTCTCTTCCAATTTTAGGATTAGTTTCCACCAATTCTCCTTCTCCTAATTTGAGCTTTGATCTAGTGATCATTCACAGCTAAACCAACACAAGCTTGTATAGCCTTACAACATAGAGCTCTGATACCACTTGATCTGATAATCACCCTATGAGTGACCTCAATTAAGATTTATTAAACAAAAGGTATTATAGACTCATGTGCTGGTGTGTGTTCTATGTTATTGAAACAACGGATCGATCAGATTGCCAATACACATACATTTTGAATGGAAAGACAGCAGAGAAATGCAGTAAGCAACACAAAGACACAAACAATTTTAATAAGGAGTTCACCCTATTCTCCAGGGTTATGTCTCCGGTTCAGCTTCAATGGTGGCCTTATTTTATTATGTCTTTGAGCAGAGAAATTACAATACAGGGACTCAATATGAGTTCTCCTGAAGCAGATTTTGCTTGGAAGGGTGGTTCTTGGATTCCCCAAGCCACTTGGAGTACACAGACTCTTGTTCTTCCTACCAGCTCTGTGACTCTCGGTCTACAGTGGAAAGAGCCAACTGTGATGCTCAATCCGGACAGATTCCTCTATGGGAAGGCTTGATTCTTCAAGCTCTTTGGTGCTCGATGTTGCCTGCGGTCAGCTCGGACCTCTGTCTCCTCTGCTTGGCTTTACTGCTCTCTGTGCTCAATCCTCTTCTCAGGGTTCACTGTTCACTGTCTCTCTTGGTTGCTTGGACTCTTCGATCTGAATCTCTCTTCTGATCTCTCTCGTTCACTGTCTCTGCTCATGGCTTTAGCCATTCGACCTCTGTGCCTGTTCGTTTCCTCTCCTTCCTGCGTCGATTCGCCTGTCGCCTGTGTGCTTGGAATTCCCTGTTTGGCATCAGCATAATGCTCAAGAAGTAGCCACGTGTCTCCATCGGAACTGCGCCAGCCCGCTTGTTAATTCGTTGCTTTCTCCACCGTGGCGATCAACGGATTCCAAATCCTCTTAAATCGCAGCTTAATCCCCTATCAATTCTGCTCTGTCCATTGGGCGCAATCTCAACCGTCCGGTCTGGGCTCCTCCAGATCCAACGTCATTCGCATGTCGAGCGCGGTTGACTTGCACGACCGACAACGTGCGATCGCGGCGGTTTTTCTCTCTCCTCCACTGCCACACGTCGATCACTGAGGGTGCTCGCTCTATTTTCTCCAAAACCTCTTACCGTTCAAGGGCACCCCAGGTAAACCCGCCGGTTTCTAAGTCGTAGGTCCCACCTTCGTACGATGGCGCTTTTTCCGCTTTTCTGCCCACGGTCCTCTGGCTCCCAACGTGACTGAGTGCTTAAGCCCTACCATTTTAGCCCTGTTTTCCCAGTGATGCGTGTTAGCGCTAAGCACTAATGCGCATCGAAAACCAACTCCTTTTCCCAATCCGGGCTCTTAGGGGCTATTTTGACCTCTTGCGCAGTCTCCATGGGCCTCGGTCAGCGCGCTGTGACCGAGGTCCTCGTCGTTCCATGCCGGCTGCCATGGCCACTGGTTTAGGGTGTTTTCGATTGCTGTTTTGGATTCTTCAAGGATTTGTTCAACCTGTTTTAGTCACAGTTCTATGACAGTCGTTTATGGATTCGATTCAGATCACTAGCATATTCTTGTTTTAAGGCCTTTCTTTTTGGTGTAGGCAAAACCCTGTAAAGGGCTGGTTGGTAAACCTTGCTTTGTACAAACCTCAGAATAGTTGAACAAGGAAAACATTGCATACTTGTGATAGTTTTAAAGGATGAGTTGAGGGCCTGTTTATGAACAAATTTTAGGAGGTTGTTCTAGTGACAAGTTTTGGAGGCCAAGCCCTAGCCTAGCTAGGTTGTAGGCTTATGGGGTGTATATAAGAGAAAAACGATGTCATTTCTTTGATTATAGACTTGTGACAAGAGAAGAATACCCACAACATTGGAGAGTAGGGCCAAGCCCTATTGTGGACAAACTTAAGGAATATAATTGTTTAGTGTTAAGAAGTGAATGCAACGGACTGGGAGGTATATTTCAGTGGCTGGAAGAGCCCTCAAAATTGCAGCAAGGTGCAAGAAGATCAAACCTAGGAAGTGAAGTCAAGCAAGGATTCCATGGACTTCTAGGATAGAAGAACACAACCTAGTAAGAGCAGATCAAAGACAACAAAGGAAGGATAAGGAATGATTGATGACCGAGCTAAGGACTAGGATAAGACAAATGAAAAGCTCAAGCTTGAAGGAGAAAATCTAAGAGTGGCATGGTTGGGCAACAACTTCTACTATAGAAAGGAAATTTGTGTGAATCAAGAGAAATTGTGAAGTATCATGTAGGTTGATGCCTATAAATTGCTAAGTTGGTTCTCAATTGAGGAGATTGAAATCTCCCATGCGTTGGTGCCTATGAAATTTTTGAGTTGGAGCTCATGTGGGGGATTGAAATATCTAGTGGGTTGGTTCCCACGAAAGTTGAAAGTCGTAAATCACCAAGGATTGGTGTCCTCATCTTCTTAATAGGTTGGAGCCTGCAATTGTTGTAAGTTGGTGCTTACAGAGGATTGGTGTTATCATGAATGATTGTAATAAATTTAAGATCGTTTAAAAGTGTTTGTTCTTCATGTTTTAACTCACACTTTGATCTTTGTGTTCATACATTGTGAATAATTTTTTATGTGATGTGAATTTGGTTTCAATATTAAGTGAAAAATTGAAATTGCATGAAATATTGATTCGCCCCCATCTAAGTATTTCCAACAATGAATGAATCATTTCAATTGTTGTTGGAGGATGGAAGCCGTTCGTATGGGACTAGGGTAAAACCCTAGGGTTGTTACAGTTACTGTAGACAGACGTCTCTGTTCTGGCGCCGCGCACTGTTTACCCTGCCGTTTTCGTTCGCACACCCGTCGCTTTCAGTTATAGACCTCTGGCTGGAATATGGGGGACAATATGGAGGTTGAAGCGGTGGATTATTCCGAGGAGCCTTTCCCGGATCGCGTTATTTTTGGAAACCCTAGCTTCTCCCGCACTCTGCCACTTGACTCCGCTATTTCACTGTCTGTCCCGGAACCGCCTTTGTCCTCGCCTGTCGTCTCCTTTCCTCGGCATTGCTCGGCTCCCCCACCCTCTGGGTCGCATTCTGTGGATTCTCCGGGCTTCGAAGTCCCTCCTCTGTCACCGGGCACCCTCCACATCTTATCCTCGCACACACCCCCCTCGCCCTCTTTTGACCCTCATTCATCTTTCTTCACTGTTCCCTCTGTTGACATCCCGGTTACCGCAGCAGCCCAACAACCCCCCTGCTCGGGAGCTCGACCATCTGGCTGTTTCGAGACCCCTGCGGTTAAGGTTAGACCAGCAAAACAAAACCCTCCGGAAGGCGTCCCAAACCCTCTGGTGGACCACCCATCGGCTCCTCGCACCAGCAAAAGGAAGACTAAGTGCGTCAAGGCGACCTCAAAGGATATCACCATCAGATTTGGCGAGACCTCGGCTATTGGTGAATTTGCTATCATGGCATGCACGGTGCTGGTTGGACATGTCCGTGGTCGGGCGTATTCAGCCAACAGGCTGTCTCAGTGGGTTAAGGAGATTTGGGGAGGGTTACTGAAGGAACTACCAGAGGTTCATGTTTTGCCCAGGGGTTGGTTCTCCCTGCATTTTGCAAAGGAAAACTACACGGATTTGGTACTGGCCAGGTACTGGCACATTGAGATGGCCCCGGTCCTTCTCAAACGGTGGAGCCCTTTATTCGACCCTGAACGTGAACAAATTGGGGCAGGTCCGCTTTGGGTGCGCTTGCCAGGGCTTCCACTACAGTTCTGGAGTGAGGAGGTTTTTATCAGGATTGGCAATGCTCTGGGCACATACTTAGATCATGACCGTACCTTTGTGGAGTCCAAAAACAGAACCCTCGCACGCATTTTGGTCCACTTGGATACCCGTGAGGGCTTGGAGGAAAAGATTACTCTACAGTGGGGGAAGTACATCAGAGTCCAGATCTTGGATTACGAAGGGGTGCCATTTCACTGCAGACGATGTCACAAGGTAGGACATCTCTTCAAAGAATGCCCTCTCAATCGGAGAACAGAGGACTCACCTAAAATCACGCCTGCACCTTCCAGGGTAAATTCTCCAGTCGGTTCGCGCCCCTCGCCCTCGGGTCCAGCACCAGTGGTTATCTCTCCAATCTCAAAGACAGTGGACAGAGGAACCAGACAGTCTTCGCCACCGATGACCAGGGCCCGCTCTGCCGCGGAAGCCACGATTGCTTCGGGTACCTCTCTGAACCCTCCTCTCTCATCATTTGATTTTACCTCTTATATGGTAGCCTCACCGATTCAGACTTCAATGGCTCAATGTATCATGTCTACTCCTCCGCTCATTGTCACTACCGCCCCCTCATTGTCCGCTCCTTCCACATCCACTGTATCGCCGTCATCCTCAGGGTTGTCACCCCCTCACCAATATTTCCTTCGCTCCAGGTCCCACACCAAGGAACTCCCGGTCCGTCAGACTGGTCTAGGTCTTATGATGCCTGGCGCCATCCCCCTATCATCCAGGGGTAGGAAGTCAGATCTCTCCAAGGCAATCAGGAGGGCTGGGGCGGAGGTCACTTCTGGTCGCCAATCCACTATTGATGGGGTCCTTAGAGCAGGACATACCCCGCGCGGTGTCCCTCCATGAAGTGCTTGTCTTTTAATTGTAGGGGTTTGGCTAGTGCCTCTAAGAAACTAGCCTTGAGGAGACTCATCGAGACCGAACCGATTGACATTATTTTACTTCAAGAAACTCTGGGTATGGCTGATCAAATCTCCCATACTCTTCAATCTATGATCCCGAGCTGGACATTTGTTGCCCTAGATGCTGCTGGGAGGTCTGGGGGTCTGGCTATAGGATACAACCCTCGAACAATTCGGGTTGATGCATCTTGGGGGGGATCGGGATACTTGGGACTGGATATTTTCTCTGCTGATCTTGGTATGATTCTCAGGATTGTGAATGTGTATGGACCCTGTCATCAAAGGGAACAATTTTGGCAGCGTCTACTAAACCTCTCCCTTCTGGACTCTGAACATACTATTATCGGAGGGGATCTAAATTTTTCACTGGGGTTCAGAGAATCATGGGGGTCTGCGGCTCAAATTGATGCTATCACTGACCATATGATTAATCTGCTGGAACAGACCGATTTTATAGATGTCCCCATGCAAAAACCGCTACCCACCTGGAGGAACAGAAGGGTGGGTGATGCAGCACTAGCTCGTAGACTTGACAAATTCTTAATGAAAGGACCTCTCTTACAGCAGCTGCATCACTACAAACAATGGGTGGGTACGGGGGGTGTATCGGACCACTCACCCATTTATCTGGAAATCCAGGGGCCTTTCAAAAAGCCAAAAGCCCCATTCAAATTCAACCATGTCTGGCTGAGTGACCCTACTTACATCAAGATGGTTTCCGACTTCTGGAATGCAAACCCTATTAACCGAGCAGAGTCCTTCGCAAAAGGGTTTTGCAACAATCTCTCTGAGATTAAACACCTCTCTATTAAATGGGCCAGGGAGAAACATTCACGGGAAACCTCACAGCTCACTAATATTGAAGCTGAGTTGAGCACTTTACTTGATGATCGAAGTTTGGGATTCATTTCTGCAGAGGAAAAGATCCGACTGATTGAGCTTGAAAATCAGAAGGCCAACATCCTAAAGGAGCACGAGGAATCCCAGAGGCTGAGGAGTAGAGCTATATGGTTAAAAGCTGGGGACGATAATACGAGGTTCTTTCAAAACTATGCCAAGGGACGAAAGGTATCTAACACCATTTGGAATCTTCCTATGCCTGAGGGAGGCTATGCCGATACCTTCAATAAGCTAGCCCACCTTGGTACTTCACATTTCAGGAACCTTTACAAATGTCCCCGCGAAGCAAATCTTCCTGATATTATAAATGTGGCGGGACACTTTCCAAGGTTTGTCAATGAGGATGAAGCAGAAGAGCTCTTCGCACCAGTCAACTCCGGTGAACTCGAAGGCACGTTAAAATGGTTCAAAAAAGATAAGAGCCCAGGCCCGGATGGATGGACCATTGAATTCTACCTGGCATTTTATGAGCTGCTGGGGCAGGACCTATTGAAAGTAGTGGAGGAGAGTAGAATTTCGGGTTCCCTATACCATGCCATCAACTCGACCTTCATCACCCTCATACCAAAGTCTGATGCCCCATCCTCTTTTGATGATTATAGGCCTATTTCCTTATGCAACTGCCTATATAAGATTATTTCTAAGATAATCGCAAATCGACTCAGGCCGATCCTCTCCAGACATATTGCTCCTCAACAATTCGCCTTCCTCGAATCCAGACAGATCCACGAAGCCATTGGTTCGGCACAGGAAGCCATCCACTCCATCTGGACCAAGCATCTAAAAAGCATCATTCTCAAGATTGACTTATCCAAAGCTTTTGACCGGGTCAGCTGGCTTTATATTAAGATGCTGCTGATTCATTTGGGCTTCCCTCACAATTACATCACTTGGATCATGGCCTGCATCACCACACCCTCCTTCAGTGTCCTCATCAATGGCTCGGCCTCACACTTCTTTCACTCTGAAAGGGGGCTAAGGCAGGGCTGCCCTTTATCCCCACTTCTATTTCTTATTGTCATGGAGGGTCTAAGTCGTTTGATTGCATCTGCCAAAAGGGATGGAGATATCTGTGGACTCAAGATCACAGAGGACTGTTTCCTCACACATCTCCTATTTGTGGATGATGTGCTTATTTTGCTTGATGGCAGCATTCGGGATTCCAGATCTTTTTCCAAGATTCTCCTTCTCTTCTCGTCCGCTACTGGAATGCTTGCCAACCAATCCAAATCCACCATAACCTTTACTCGTACCTCTGTTCATGAATCCCAATTTGCACACCAGGTCTTTCCCTACAGTATCCACCCCTTGGATAGAGGTCTCAAATATCTGGGTTATTGGCTTAAACCTACTTGCCACAGAATTGCAGATTGGGTCTGGCTGGTTACAAAACTGGAGAAGAAACTATCCATCTGGAGTCATAGATATTTATCCAGGGTGGGCAGATTGGTGCTTATCAAATCGGTCCTGGAAGCTACTCCGGTTTACTGGATGGCACTTGCATGGATTCCCAGGAATATTCTATCTCGATTGAAACAATTATGTAACAGATACCTCTGGAACGGGAATCAGGATAAAAGATTATTTGCATGGATCAGTTGGCAAAAAATTGCATTGCCAAAGAAATGGGGAGGTTGGGGACTGAAAGATCTCCCCCTTTTTGCCCAAGCCTTAGCTGCCAAAATGGGTTGGACATTGTTGACAGGTCAGAATCTATGGACTCACATTTCATACCATAAATATATCTGGCCACAAAACTTGCTGGACTGGGCTCGTCTTCCCACATGGCCGTCGATGGGCAGTTCATCTGTATGGAAGGCATTGCTCCACTCCATCCCCCATATTAGAGACAACCTGGTGTGGCGAATTAATGATGGCTCCCTGGGCAAGATCAGGCTGGATCCATGGATTGGCTATGGAGGAAGACACATACTATCCAGAGACCTCATCGCATATCTACATGCACATGAGATCAAGGTTTTCTCGCACATTGCAGACCAACAAAATTCGAATATATTTTCTCAAGCTTGGAAATCGGCACAACATATCGACCTTCCTCCCCGATGGCACCAGGAATGGAACGATTATGTCCAAGCACTATTGGAATCCCACATCAGGATAAAAGAGGGGCCTGATGAATTAGTTTGGAGTCTGGCAGACAATGGTATTTATTCCCCAAAGTCAGGTTATAGCTCACTGATACATCACAAAAAACCAGAACAGACTTTGAATTGGTGGAGTCACATTTGGAAGCTTACTGCACCCCCGCGCACTAGACTTTTCTTCTGGTGCATTCTTAAAGACATAGTGCCCACGGGGGAGCATCTTACTCACAGAGCTATTTTTGGACCAACCTGGTGCATACTGTGTAAACGCGAATCGGAATCCACGGAACATATCTTCTTACTCTGCACGGCTACACAAGCTCTCTGGCGGAACATATCCTCATCTATCGGTTTCACGGGGTTATGGTCTGGTAATGATCTTAACAGCGCATGGGAGGATTGGTTTGGAAGACACAAGGGAACAAAACTCCAGTGCCTTCCCTTGCTTGTCAGCTGGTCTGTCTGGCAGGCACGCAACCGATACATATTTGATAACAAATCTGTGTGCTGGCCACACATTGAGGCTGGAATTATCTCTGCATATCATGAATTGCCGGATCCTATACCTCCTAGAGAGCGCCGCACTCACCCACCTCCCAGCATTGACAAAGCTACCCCCTGGGCCTTCTTTGATGGGGCTGCAAATCAACAGGGCTGTGGAGGTGGCTTCATTCTTTTCATAAATGAACATCATTTTTACAAAGTAAAGATGGGATTAGGAGCTGGCACCAACAATTTCGCGGAACTCATTACCCTCCGTCACCTATTGCATTTCTCCTTGGGACATCAGTGCTTCAATTTAAATATATTTGGGGACTCAAAGATTATTGTTAACTGGTTCAATAGCATATCTGTTTGCCACATACACACACTCAACATTATATTAAACGAAGTGAATATATTCAAGGCGGAATTTAACAATATCTCTTGTAATCACATTTACAGGGAGCATAACAGCAGCGCTGACCAACTATCCAAGGAGGCCGCGTCATTACCCAGAGGAGAATGGGTGATACAAGAGCAGAGGGGGGCTGATGAATTTCGTTATTTTCATCGGCCGTATATAGATCAACATTATCAGGGGGACCCTAGTCCCTGATCTACAAATGTTTTTGTAAAGAACTATAAAAACTCAAATTTTTGAAACTTTTTTGATATTATACATATGAGATATCATACTGGAAGGGGTCCTGCGAGGCCTATGTACATGCGTAAACAGATATATAATAGTATATAAACAACTGTTTTGTTTATTAGGCAGATCACCCTGCGTGGTGTATCTAAACAGCTCAGAGTCTCTCATGATAGACTCAGATTACAGCATATGCAAAAGCATTTACAATATGTAATTTTCTCTATAACTAATGAAAATTATGGATTTTTCCAGTGGAAAAAAAAAAAAAAAAGTATTTCCAACAATTGGAATTAGAGCAGATTCCTTCAGATAAAACCTAACAGCTAGAAGGTAGTGAAAATTTGAAATTGCATGAAATATTGATTCACCCCCTTCTAAGTATTTCCAACAATTGGAATTAGAGAAGATTCCTTCAAACAAAACCTAACAGCTGGAAGGTAAATCCTAGGAACACAAATGGAAAATTCAAGAAGGCAAACCTCCAAGCCTTTAGAAGATGTTTCCTCCATGGTCATGTATACAAAACCTACTAAAGGTGTTGAAGATAATCAATATGGCTTCTCCATTAACAAAGCTCCATTGTTCGATGGAACAAAGTATGAATTTTGGAGCATAAGAATGAAGTGTTATTTAAATATACTAATATATGATGTTCGACACTCAGTTGTCATTGGGTACATTGTGTCAAAAACTCCATCAATAGATGCATATACAAAGGAGTTAAGTGAAAACCACTTGAAAACAATACAAAAGGAATGAATGTTAATTTAACTGGCTTATTAGACTCTAATAAAGTCAAAGTGGGTCAATGTACATCATCCAAGGAGCTTTGGCATAAGCTACAAAATATCTACTCGAAGGAATCTCCCCTCATGACCATAGAACTGAAGCATGTTGATCTAGAATATAAAGATGATTGAGAGAAAGAGCCACCAAAAGGGGAAACAATAAGAAGACAGATGAAAGTAAAATTGAAAACACCAATAGCAAGGAAGACTCTAAATCTAAAGATGAAGATGACTCTGAGGTAGAGGCTAAAGTAGAACTTAAAGTGAAACTTTTGGCTACACTAAAAGAAAATAAAAGGCTTAAAGAGCAGTTGCAAAACCTTGAAGAAGAGAATAATGACTTTGATGAAACAAAAGTTTTCCATTTTAGATTTCAAGTAAAGGAATCATAAAAGATATAAGAAATGATGAAAAGCTAGTTGAAGGAGAAAGAGGAAAATTGTGCAAAGCTTGAAGAAAAAATATTATGATTAAGAAATGTAGACAAGCCCAATAGGAACTTGAAAAGTTCTCAAATGTTGGTTGAGATTCTCAACAACCATAGATCACCATATGAAAAAACAATCCTTGATTATGTAGGCAAGGCTTCATTCAAAGAAGATACAAACCTCATTTCATCATAATTTGAAGTAAATCCTGAAGGCCATGAAAGCCCCATCCATAATGGAAGTAAGGGAAGAAATGAGACTGAGATTGGAAGAGCTAATACACCTAGAAGATATGTTGATGCCTTCAAGGGATCCATACACAATACAAGTAATAGTGAAACAAGAGACAAGGATTAGCGAAGAGTTGAATCTTCTCCAAAGAAAAACAACTTCAGAAGAACTTTTTCATCAAGACAATCCTTCTCAGTGAGGCATCGAACTATATTTCTTGGTTATTATTTTTCATGTACAAAATATGGGCATAAAGCAAGAGATTGTATAGCTTATGTCAGGGATGATTATACGGGCTCTTATCAGCCTTCTAGGAGCAAGTTTGCAAGCAGAAAAATTAGAAATTCAAATAACAACAACATCAAAAACCGTAATGCATCCACACGCTCATTCAAGTACAATATCAAATGCAGCAAGTGCCTCCACTTAGGACATATAGCACGAGATTGCGGAAGCAACATGATATGGTCTTCTAAACAAATCAAGGAAGAAGATATTTCTACTAGGAATAGAAAAAACTTCACCACGATTTGGAGAAGAAAACAAGAAGAGAAAAAAGTTGAAAATCAAGAACTAGCTTTGTTTTCTCAAGACACAAATCTAAATCATTAAAGAGGAAAGACTTAGATGATGATTGTTGCTCTCCACAATGCCACTCAAATAAGGCCTCTATTTTTTCCAACCTGCAAGTAGTGTGAAAAATGGATTGTTGCTGACAACAAATAAATGCTAGGATGTGATACCAAGTTCTCATGAAGCAGATGGAAAGAAGATAGCTATTACAACTCATTTGGTAACCAATCTACTTGTAGGATTTCATATGACTGCACTTTTGTTTGCATCCTTGAGTAAGATGCATATGATCAAGTAAAATAAGGGATATTATATTGTTTTAAAGGAATTTATATAGGTGGGTAGAACCTTGAAGTCAACAATAATGATACATAAGCAGTTAGAAAGATATGAAGAAGTTGCATCTGATTTTGAGAATACAACAAGTTTTGGTTTGCGATCCTTCAAGGGCATCAAAATTGGAAAATAAGGATTATGAGCCACTAGAACAAAGGAGAGAAGCATATGAAGCTGCTAATGACCATAATGAGTCTACTCTACGAGGGGCATCACTGTCTCATCTATGTGAAGCCCATGACATGCACTAGTTGATCAGTTTGTAGATACTACAGGAAACATGACTGTGTTAATCCCAATAGATACAAATAGAGTTGAATTTCCATCAGTTAAGCCAATGGAAACACAAGAGAGTGTGGTCAAGGAAGATCTTGTTTTTGAAGAAGCAATTATAGTAAGTGCAAGAAGGTGAAGAACATGGTGCAGATGAAAATGGAGACAAAGGGAAATTTGAAGACCAAGAGTGGGAGGAGTTGAAATCAAGAGAAAAAAGTTCAAGATGAAGGCGAGTGAGAAGAGACCAAGTTTTCCATGGCAACCAATGTTGATAACAATAGTAGAGAAACTATATTGGGTATGGAGGCATTAGCTTCACTGGTTGATGGCCTCTTAACAAATAAAAAACTTATAGATGCTAGCAAGGAAGCAACTATTGAAGAAACACAATGTAAAAATGATGAAGAGAATATGATATTCCATGATAACATTGATAAATCCCAAGTATCATTTAAAGACATAGGTGTGCAGGCTAACAAGAACTTGGAGCTTTCACTGAATAATTATTAGGAAGTAGAAGTTAAGGAGAGGTGGCAATCAGTAGGAGTGATTGATGAGAAAAATGAAGAAATGCATGAGAGGCAATAGGAAGAAGGGGAGGATGCCAAATATGAAGAAGATACCAAAATAATATCAGATGATCTACAAGAGGTGAATGATAGTTAAGTACATGATAGAAAATACAAAGGAGAAGAGGAAAAATATTTTGGAGGGTAAGGAGCATCTAAGCCAGTTTAGGTTGAAGATGAGAAGGAGAAGTTTGAATGTGGCAAGGTTCTCTCATTCATTTTGAAGAACATCAAATAATTTAAATACATGTGTGAGTATAAGAAATTTCTAGACGCATCTACCAAAGCTTTCAATCATTTCTCTTAGTTACAATAAAAGGGAATTCAGTTAGGAAACCCTACAATGTCCTCTAAATGGGAAGTTATATCAGGAAGAAAGTGCTCGCAATGTAAATACCTAGAAGAAACAGTAAGAAATGATCTTTTACCTTCTGAATGGGTTAAGTACTTCTCAGTAACTTCAACAGCACATGGAATAGAACCTCAACCTAGGAATAAATAAATCATGACAAAAAAAATCTTCTTCTCTTTTACAAGAGGATGGTTAAAAATCTACCATCATTGAAAGAAATATCTAAAGATTCAGAGGTTGATTTTTGGACAAGTTTGTCAAAATGGACAAGAAAAACAATTCCTTAACTATCATAGAAAGTGGTATTGGGATAACTAAGTCTAATCTCGTCAACAACTTGGGAACAATTGCCAGAACTAGCATTAAAGAGTTTGTGTAAGCTCTGGCAGCTGATGTTGATTTTAGCATGATTGTATAGTTTTGTGTTGGTTTCTATTCTGCATATTTTGTTATTGAGAAGGTGAAAGCTTGGAGGATACATCAAGAGAATAGCTTATCTATTTCAAAATTGCTAACTTACCTGAGATACCTATTCCAATAAGAGAATCCACAATTTTCAAGTATATTCTTGAAGCTGCAAGGACAAAACCTGTATGAAAGTTACTACAATGGCAAGGCAAATATCAAGTGGTATGTCAAGCGCGTTTTCATGCAAAAGGATAAAATAGATGTTGAAGTAATATGGAGATTAAATGCACAACAAAAACCAATTGCATATGTTCCCTGGAGTCCTAATGACAAACTGTTGCTTACATGTGGTATTGATACATGTGATGAAGCATATATTACACATTCCCTTTCACCTCCAATTGTAGAAGATCTAGTGGAGGATGACATTTTTTGTGAAGCCCTTACATAAAATAGTCCTATCGGAATGAACTACTTTCTTTTGGAAGAAGGCATCTGGACAAACATAGCTACCCTTTTTTATGATGGCCTCTTGATGTTAACTAGCAGTTATGAGAAGGAAGATAAATATTATGTATAGGAATCAGAAGCACAAGCTCATGGGTAGCACAAGTATTTCTCAGTGACAAAGTTAGACAAGGGGATCACCCTATTTTCCATTGATGTTAAAGGGGGAGCACCCTTTAGTATTGATTTCAAAGGGGGAGAGAATGTAGATGGGGGAGTAGCTGACAAGAACTATGAAGAGAATTACAGACAAGGGGAGCAAATGTTGGAAGAAGAAGAAGATGTCAACATGTTTCCATCAATAACAAAGGGGGAGATTGTTGAAAATGGTTTTTATTGATGTCAAAGGCTATCCAAATGAAGGAGAAAATTACATAGTTAAATAGTACATTCTGAGACCTTTCCAATGGTATATGACATGTCCCATAACTCTTCACAATTGAGGAGATATCAATTTTTGAAATATATATATATTCCCCTGCCAGAACTCAAGTCTTCCCAACTAATGTCAAGTGTGTCCCAAGGTAAATTGGACCCCAAAACAATGATTTCAAAACACTATAAATCCCCACGCGTGAGGTATTTTTGATGGGAAATGAACTTTGTAGTTTTTTGGATGTATCTTCTACGGTTAAGCGAGGAATATGTGGTCTATGGTAGAAGGGTCATGTCAAAGAATACCCTGTAGTCAGATAGAGGCAAGGGGGCCAAAATTCTAAAGGAGAAAAAAACTGAATTTCAGGAGTATTTTTTTTTTGTGTTTGTGGTGAATTTTTAGGCATTTTTTTGTGACATCATATTGAGGCTAGGTCATATTTGTGTGCGTAGCAAATTCCTGTTTTAAGCCCTTTTTTGTGTAGGCCAAACCCTATAAAGGATTGGTCGGTAACCCATGATTTGAATAAACCTAAGAACAATTGAATAGGTCGAGCATTGCATACTTGTGACAATTTTAAAGATTGAGTTGAGGGTATGTTTATGAACAAAGCTTAGGTGGTTGTGCCAGTGACAAGTTTTGGAGATCAAGCCCTAGCCTAGCCATGTCGCATGCTTGTAGAGTGCATATAAGAGAAAAACAATGCATTTTCTTTAATTAGACCTATGACAGGGGGATAATACTTGTGGCATTGGAGAGTAGGGCCAAACCCTATTGTGGATAGACTTAAGGCCTGTAATTGTTTACAATGTTCAAAAGTAAAGGCCACAGACTAGGAAATATATTTTAGTGATTGCAAAATCCCCCAAAATTGCAACAAAATACATGAAGATCAAACATAGGAAGTGAAGTCAAGAAAGAATTTTCTAGACTGTTAGGATAGAAGAAAACAAACTAAGAAGATTGGATCAAAGACAACAAAGGAAGGCTAAGGAATGACTAATGACTGAACTAAGGACTAGGACAAGACAAAGGAAAAGGCCAAGTGCATTAGGGGAATTTTGAAGTCTAAAATGGGCCTCCTAAGGAAATTATAAAATAATAGTGGAAATAATAAAATAAGATTAGATTACATCATCAAATTTTAGAGGGGAAAAAAGACCAAAAAAAAAACAAAAACTATTTTTTCAACTTATCTCCCTATGGGTTTACTCAAATTTTGAGTGACAACACACGTTGGATGAAAAATTTGACTCCTCATCCAAGGAGTACCCATTTTTCATACTTTTTATGAACCCTACTACACGAAAAATGATAAATACATGAAAAAAGAGATTACAATCATGTTTTTCATGTATTTCTCATTTTTCGTGTAGTAGGGTCCATCGAAAAGTATGAAACATCGGTAATTATTGGATGAGGAATTAAATTTTGCATCCAACATGTACTCCTCGAAATTTGAGTAAAACCTTAGGGAGATAAGTTCAAAATACAAGTTGAAAAAGTAGTTTTACTATTTTTTAATCTTTTTACTTTTTTACTCCAAAAATGGTGAATTATCCCCCATGGTTGACATCATCATCTTGAATCATGTTGGTTCTTATAAAGTTTATTTTGGTTGTACATTTTTCTTAGGAGGCCCATTTTAGGCCTCAAAATTCCCCTAATGGTTGTGATCAATCTTAAAGGAGAAAATATAAGAGTGGCATGGTTGGGTGACAACTTCTACTGAAGAAAGGAAAATTCTGTGAATCAAGAGAAATTGTGAAGTATCTTGAAGGATTAGGTTGGTGCCTTCAAATTTTTGAGTTGGTGCTCAACTGAGGAGATTGGAGTCTCTTATAGTTTGGTGTTTATGAAGTTACTGGTTTGGAGCTCAATTAAGGGATTTAAATCTCTAGTAGGTTAGTGCCTATAAAAGTTGAAATTTAGTAATCATTGAGGGTTGATGTCCTCAACTTCTTGACAACTTGGGAATTGCAATTGTTGTAAGTTGGTTCTTACAGAGGATTGGTGTTCTCATGACTGGCTATAATAAATTGAAGATTATTTACAAGTGTTTCTTCTTCAAGTTTTAACTTAGACTTTGATCTTTGTGTTCATACAGAGTAAATAATTATTTATGTGAAATGAATTCGGTTTCAAGATTAAATGGAAATTTCAAATTGAATGAAATAATGATTCAACCCCTCTCAGTATTCCCAACATTGGGGCTATGAACCAAGCATTTGATTAGGGAGTGAAGTGTGTATATTTGTAGTATAACCAATGTGAAAAGAATTGTTCCTAAAACAAAAATGTTGGCTATTAAAGAGACTTGAGATTGAAATACTAGCTCAAAATAATACAATATAAGTAAAAGTTGTTTGTTCTTTACCCAAATGAACGTCCTCGCAGAAAATGAGCATAAATTAATTCAAACCAACAAGAAAAAAATACTATTTCAACCCACTTGTGGACTAGGATTTAAATGACTGATATTTCCAAAATAATGAGTTAGGATAAGTCAAATACTATGATGGTGGTATTTCCAGAGGTAATGGAATGCATAGAGAAGACAAGTTCGGATGTCTCCTCTCTTTCAAATCAGGTTAGGGATCATCTAATTTTCCCTAGATCAAAAACCCTCAAATTGCAAAACTAGATCTCGAGGGGATTTTTCAGATTTTTATTAAAACCCTAAGTGGGAAATCAATCCTCTTAGGGGTACAAGACTCAAAGTTGGTGGAAAACTTGAAGTAGGCCATTTAGAGTAACTTGGGTATACTAGTGTTTTTACAAAGTTTGATTTTTGAGGGGAAATTGTTGCAATATGCCATTTAGATGAAGGTTTATGACATTGAAAGGAACTCCACCATAATATTAAATTTGAGGCTGAGGGGTGGAGCTTGAGGCATCAGAAACTCCAATGGACTTGCCGCTTTCAAGGATGTAGTGAAAGGGAAGACGATAGCTACGGATAACCAAATCCAAAATATGCCAGGTTTGTACATTATCAAACTAGCGGAAAAAACACTGACCACGGACATTAAACCACCAAAGGTGTTGTTAGGATTACAACCACCCTCTTTTTGTTTTCATATACAAAAAAAATGTCCCTATATAAACTTTTCTTGTTTCCCCTAAAAAAAAACTTAGAAAATCAAAGAAAAAACATTAAAAAATAACTTCATAAATCGGAGGTCAGATTCATGTTTTTATGAATAAATCATTTTTCTGCTCGACCTCCCGACTTCTCGACCACCCGACTACATAGTCGAGGCAATTCCTAGTCTCGTCAATCATTTTCACCCCAACTTCCTGACCACCTGACCTACCGACTATTTCGACTACCCGACCTTTGATTATCAGCTCTCTTGTGTAGTCGGGGTAGGAAGAGAATAAAAATTTTCAACCAAATAAAAGACCTCCCGACTTCCTGACTCTATGAATAAAACAATATTTCTTTTTTATTTAAGTGGATTTCGTTTTTTATTGATTGATAATAAATTGATTTGAAATTTGATTTTTCGTCACTTCATGCTTAATTGATTATTTTATATCTCAATAATTAATTTCTCCTACATTGTCTTGATTTGTGAAAAAAGTTGGATCATCTAATGGGAAGTTAATGTTCAAATCATATGAACTAATTCACACTCTTTCTGAGTTTTAATAAAAAATTCATAACTCCCTAGAACATTTTAGCTTGCATGTTGTTTCAATCTCTTAGACGTGTTTCAAAGGAATTTGAGTTATAGAAATACGATACCAAGTTGCAGATTTTTTGTGTAAGTAAGATGTAATTATAAAGGATTCTTCATCATAATTTCATACTTTTAGAAATAACTCTTTTTTCTTTTTCAAGCCATAAAATGGGAAAGAAGGGAAAATCACCAGTAGCAAGACAACTGGTGTAGCACATAAAGGAAAAAATCAAAGTGGAAAACTCACAGCCATGGGAATACAACCTCAACCAATTTCTCATCTCTGACTCCACTTATAAAACACAGAAAGTACATACGATGAAATGGGAAGAGGTTTTTGGTTTCATTGAAGACAAAAAATGGTTAAAAAGTGCAAGGGATTCTTAATTAAAGAATAATCAGTTGGAGGTTATTAGGAGAACATAATTACACAAGGTAGATACTGCGGCCATAATTTTTCCCTATTATGATATGATTTCATGGATTTTCGCTCATGTGGACATCCCAACCCGAATAGTGTCAGACCATAACAAAACTATTATAGCCTCCTAGAAGCTAGAAGTCTTGTCATCCATCTATAAGCTCAGTCCCCTCGAAATCTAGCTCAATGTTGATTTTCTCAAGAACTTCTCAAATAGTGTTTTCAAAAAATGTGGGGAAAATTATGACAGGGTGATTGAAGACATGTTAAGAGAAGAAGATGAAGGTTTTAATCTTAAGGCTAACTAGGAATATCCCATCTCTATTTTCAAGAAAACCATAAGATTTAGCATCAAAATGTTAACCTGATTATATGAAGAATAGGACCCTAAACACTATAAAATCAAATGGATTCCAATAATCGATAACATCCTAAATGATGTGAAGCATCCAAATTGGGGTGACAGTTTGTCACAAAACATCACAGATGCTTTGAAGTTATCATTAGTGACTCCTCTTGGCTACAAACACATATTCTATATGTATGTCTTCTTAATATATATTACTATTGCCTCGGTCCCATTTCCTCTTATGAAATGGAACTATTCTGTTGACCAGGAACTCCCCATTCAAAATTATACCCCAATCCTTTGGGAGAGAAATTTCAAACTCCATATGATATTTTCCATTATGTCATGATCCCTTTTTATGAAATCCTATTTGGTGAAACCCCTCCAAGAATCAGTCAAAGTCTAAAAGAAGGCCTAGAGTCCATAGGTGACTGGTTTGTTGAAGAATTATTTTCCTACACAAGAGTATATGGCAATGAGGTTGGTCCTCATCTCTTACCCCAATATATTCCTGAAAGTCTTGCTCTAAGGGAAGCAACAAATCAAGCTGCCTTAAATGGGCAGAACCATAAATTAAGCAAATTACAAAAGAAAATTTGGTCTATGTGTCTGATTAAATTCAGAGAAATAAATATCAAAGACAAGGGACACAGGTTCAAGGAAGCAGAGGAGCTTAAGGATGTTTGGTTGCCTTCTCTGCCTCATTAAGATTATGACCCCCATGGAATCATTAGAATTCATTATAAAAAGATTAGTTATGTGAAAATATTTGCTCATCAGGAGTCTCTGTTTGATAAGATTTTCATAGCCATTGATGATTTTCAGCAAGTCGTTGACAAAGGAAAGCTCTTAAATGTTGAAATAAGAGCCCAATTACAAGAATTTAGGGAAAATATTTTTGAAAGTTTCTTAATAGAAAAATGTCTCCATCTCAATATTTCTTTAGACGAACTAAAGACTTTTGAGTTCTTTTGATTTGATTTCAAACAAATTAATTTAGATCCTTCCTTTGTCTCTCAACAAGAGAAAGGAATTCAAATTGAGAAAATAGAAGATGTTTTTATTATAGGTAAAGGAGAAGAAAGCAGTGAAGGGATAAAGAAAAATCAGCTTGCTACAATAGAGGTTACAACTACTGAATTTCCTGAAAGAAAGCAGGACAACCCAGAAACAATCAAATCCGCTGACAAGAAAATAGTTAGTGAACCAAAGATCATTGTGATCAATTCCCTTAAGGATACAGAGTCGGATCAACCAGAAAACATAACAGGTCAGGAAATGGAGATAGATGAGGAGAATGATAAACAAATCTTTGATGATACTGTTTCCAAAAGAAATAAAGAGAAAATGTTGCCACAAAAAAATATGGACACTGCTTCCACTACATCTCCCAAGACCTCAATGACATTTATTTCCACCAATATTCCTTGGGATTCTTTTCTGTTCAAACTTGTTTTTGAACGAGAAACAATTTTGGATACTATCCTGTCCCTAACATAATATTATTTTAATTCTCAAACCAAGTCAGTGGTAAGGAAAACAAAGAAGAGACAACTTGATTCTATAGAGACTGGTTCAGAATTCAATTGGCAAGCTCAAGGAGATGTAAAGGAGAAGGCCAAAGAATTTTCACAGGCCTTGGGTTCTTTTGTGAATTATAACTAATATCATCTTAATGAGCTAACAACTTCATATGAATGCAGTCTACCGAGAATAAAAGTACTGGAGATGCAGTTAGATAAGAGTGAGTTATTTATTGAAGATAATTGGAAAAAATACTCTGCAACTCGTATCCAAGGATTTGCAGTAGAGAGAGAGAATCCACAAAACCAATTTCAAATGGAATTAAATGAATTAAAGTCAAAACATGAGTAAGATGTTTAGGAATTAAAAAAATATCATGAAAATGAAACTCGCATTTTGAAAGAGGAGGATGAAAGCAACATTGATGTCATCACTACAACTTTGAAAGAGCAAATTGATTCTCTTCAAAGTTAACTCAATCAGAATCAATGGGAGACACATAATCTAGAGGTTTTCAAAGAGCATGCATTGAAAATTTGTCTGATTTTGAGAAAGGATCAATCAAAATTCTACAAACATATGGATAAAATCTCAAGATTTTATCAAGAGATTATAAATTTTAATGAAAGAATTGATTCCTTAGTGGAGGAAGATAAATACTTTAAAACCAACTTTTTGTTTATTCTTGATTGGGAGCAGTAATTTCAATCAAATGAAATTCTTAAATTGTGCAAAACATATATAATATTAAGGGTTGCATCCTTGAACCGTAGAGAAACAAAGGCCAAACAAATCAGAGAATGTGCTAAAAATGCCCAAGAACAATGCTTAAAAATATGGGAGAAAGGCACTGATTTTATTGAAGAATTTGATCTTCCATGTTCCATGCCATTGAAAGAAGTTGTTCTTGGAGAATTGAAGTAGTCAGCAAAAGACCTCATCATCAAAGACCGGAGAAAGATTAATGGGATAAAAATATAGACACAACAAACTTTCCAGAAGTTTCAGCAGTTCCCTATTGAACAAATTTGTTGGGTGTGGAACCTGATTATCTTTCTGATTTTTTAGAGGTTTTGTTTCAGTGACGTTGGATATCTATTCCTAACGGGGTGGCAACGTCGTCCATTTAATCGCCGTTGGGGGGGATCGACGATGACTTTTATGAGCCCCCCCCCAAACGAGGGTTTTGGGATAGCACCCCCAAAGCTAAAACTAGATGAAACTTCTCCTTGTAAAATATTGTAATTTCGTATTCAATCCAAGTCATTCATCAGGCATATGATTTGACGACAAAAGTTATGTTAATTTAGGGTTGTTTTTCCTTAGAAGGAAACCCTCGGTTTATATGAGGGAATTGTATTACGACTGTGTATGATTATTATGAGCAAGAGAGGGAAGAGGCTGTGTAAGAGCGAAGAAGAAATTACAGTGGATCTGCTGTAGGTTATATTTTTCTATTTTGTTCGATAATATAAAAGGAAGGATTGGTTGTTTCTCCATGGACGTAGCCCAAATTGGGCGAACCACGTATATCTATGCCTCTCTTGTTTTATGTGTTTCTGTATTTGTGTTTCCACAATATTTTGTGTATTTTATTGCTCCATTAATTAATTTCTAACACAATTAAGCTCATTTTTAAATTTGGAAACATATATCAGAAAATAAAGAAAATGATCCAAAGTTTGAATACAAATTTCCAAGTCAGAACAAATAAGTTCCATTTTATTCACTTCTCAGTTGTTTCCCAGGTTTATTAAAAATGGGCAAAACATATCTAGACTCATGCACCCCATCTATTACTGAACCTAAAAGATAAAGACTCTGAAGAAGAGAAGAAGAGATAAACAACTAGTCAGCTTTTCAAGAGAAATCAATTTGGAAAATTAGTTTGAAATTATGAAACTTTTATTTTTAGAACTTTTATTTATTAAATAAAATCTTATGATTTTCTGAGTTGTTATTTTTCAAACAAACTTATCTTGTTTTGTAAGTATTTATAGTACCTCTTATGTTGGTGTAAGGAGTCAAGAAATTATGAAGAATTAGAACTTGCATTTTTTAATCAATTTTGAAGTTATACCTCTTTTGAAGAACAATTTCATAATTAAATGTGTTTTGAGCTATGAGATTAATGTCTGGACATATTTTTAATTCCTTAATGGATGCTTATGGTATTTCTCTTTAACTTGTGCATACTTATTTCTGAATGAATATTTGATTATTTTGTTTAAACATTTCTTTGGACATGTTACAGTCTACATCTATTTATCAGCAGAAATTTATGAATTGTTAACTTTTTATATTCCTGTTTGATAATTGAAATCTGATATTCAAAAGATATAATATTAAATTGCTCTCATTTTTGAGATGGAATTATTTCTTACTTATTTTAATTGATGCATGCATATTTATTCCAGAAAACAAATAAAAATTAGTTTGAATAGGATGAAAACCTGATAAATATTTCTTTTTTGAGTTTTTTGTATAAAAACTCTACCAAAACCTACTTGTGTGGCTAGCTGGACCCAAAATCCAATTGGATTTAAACAAACATGATATTTCACGTGGTTTATTATGTTTAAATGAATCTTCTACTCCCTGTTGTTCAAATTGGTATTATCCAATCAACAATTTGTTTATATTTTTTGTATATAATTGTAAATATTAGAATATGTCATATATTTTCCCTAGTTTCTTTTAATTAGTTTAATATCTTTCAAATTTTCAGCTTAAGTTAGCACGGGTCTTAATTCCGGAGAGTATACAACCATCTAAATGAAAAAGAGTCTAATTGAGACTCTGATCAAGAAAATACTCTCTTGTTGCAAAAGGAATTCTCCCCCCTGTTAACAATTTGGCGCTAGAAGGAAGGTCACATAAATTGTATGGTTGATAAACCTATTGAACCTATTCATCCTATAACATCATCTAACACCAGTACCTCATCTACATTTGTTCATCCAACTAAATCTCAACTTATTTCATCAACAACTACATCCTTTCCAGAAGAATCAACTGAAGTTTCATCAGTTCCTGTGCATCCTCAGATTCAATTTTCAAGATACTCGATCTCAAAGTAAAGTCTCACGTTTATCCCCTATTTTATTCAATATATCTAAAAGGAGAAGACCTAGGCATGAAGTCGAAGCTATAATTTCCTCTTCTTCTGAAGCTAGTCCTAGATCATCAACATAAACTAGTCTAAGAGCTTCATCTGAATTTACTACTTTTACAAACCCTTTGTTTCCCTTGGAAGAAGTTGATTAGGAAACTGATCCTATTGCATCTCAAATAGTTAATTCTTCAAATACTTCAACTCTGATTTCAATAGTTCCATTTACCTCAACATCTCTTCAATTTTCAATCCCTCCACCTCTAGTTATCCCTCCTACAATATCTCCACCTCAAGGCCTCCCATCACCTCACACATCAAGTTCGAGTTCATGTTCTCCAAAATCATCCATGGAAGGTCAACCTTGGTTATCTATTGGGCCCATTGCTATTCCTGGAGACCAACATGATTTATCAAAACATTCTAAAAGGTGGCTTCCCAAATATAATCCTGATGGCCCCATTGCTATTGAAGAACATGTTAAATAGTTCATGTTATCCCTCAAAGTAGGAGCCGTTCAACATGAAGATCAAGTTTGCAAGCTATTCCCTTTAACCTTTTATGGAAAAGCTACAACTTGGTATTTTACCCTAGTTGATGGTTCCATTAGTAGTTGGAAAGTTTTTGAAAACTTATTTATTAAAAAATATGGAGAAGATACAACTAAAGAATCTCTAATTGTATAGATATCAAATATTAGGATGAATTTAGGTGAACCAATCAAAGATTTTAATCAAAGACTGCTTTCTATCCTCAATAGAGTCCTTATAGCTTCCAAGCTATGTGATGATGTTCTAAATGGAGTTTATACTACTGCTCTTCTTTCTAATATTGCATTTGTTGTTATTAGAGCAGAAAAAGGTACATTAGCCCTAAACGTGGAGGAGGTTCTAAATGTTGAAAAACAAATATAAAAAATTGTAGCAAAACATGCATTAGGACAAGAAAGGAATAAAACAATATCTTCTTCTAAAAAAACTTCAACTAGTAAAACAATTGATGAAAGGACATAAAAAAGATAATATGGATTTGGACTCTATCCAAAAGGTAATTAAAAAAATTTCTAATGAGATAATTGATGTAAAAAATGTCCTTTCTGAAACTCTGTTAATTAAAAAACCTTGGAGGCCATTTAGAAGAAATCCACCCCCTAATCCTAATCAAACCAATCTTGAAGAATTCAATATTGATGATTATGCTCATGATGATTTTTGTCGAGCTCATAATGATAAACATTCTAAAAAAAACGTGTTCTGCTTTTATAAATATGTTTAAAGTATTTATAGAAGCTGAGAATGAGAAGCAACACGAGGAAGAAAGAAAAACGAAGAAGGATCTAGTAAAATTAATGTCTTATGGGATGTTTCTCAAGGAGGATTAATTGATAATGATTTTTTTGAAGATGAAGAAGAAGTCAATGTTGTAAAAACTAGATAAAAAAAATCAAAATCCTTCTCCAAATCAAGCATCTTCATCAAATACCCATCCTCCTACTCAAACCATAAGAAACCAAATTGTCGATAAAGCTACTTCTACATCTAATAATGTCCTTACGGGTGAATATCTAGATTATGATTTCGTTGAAGACATGAAGAAAACTAGAGCTAATATCTCTTTATTTGAATTATCAAAACTTACTTGGGAAAGAGATAAATTGATCAAAGCTATAGGAAATTATTCTTCTGAAAATTCCAATTCCAATAAAGCTCCTAAAAATATTTCCAATATCAATGCAACTTTAATTGGATATAGATCATCTTCTCGAACTCCTCCTTTCCTTTTAAGTTTTAAAATCTACAACAGAAATGTGCATAATTGTCTTGTCAATTCAGGAGCTTCATCTAATGTAATTCCCTTATCTGTTGTTCAGAAATTAAATATGTCTCCTACAAAATCATCTACCCAAATCATACAACTTGATAGATCAAGTGTAGAAGTTTTAGGAGAAACAAAAAATGTTCTGATTAGACTTGCTTCAAATCCCAAAATCTTTCAGATTATTGACATTATTGTCACTGATATTCCAGAATCATATGGTTTGATTCTTAGTTGAGATTGGTCTGAAAAACTCAATGGTTATTTCTCAACAGATTGGTCTCATTTATGGCTACCCTTAAATGGTAGGCCAAATAAAGTTAAGGTTGATTGTGAACAACACATGAAACATACAGTTACAAACCTTGAAAATTCTAATGAGCCAATCAATTCTCCTAAATCTTCATTAGGAAATTATACATTTGATACCTATCTTAGTAATTTCTCATTTGAGGAATCATCTGTATTGGAAACACAAATTGAAATCCTAAACTTTTTATAGGTATCAACTTTAAATTCAAGACAAATTTCATATGTTGAGGTTCCATCTATCATTACAATTGATCAAATTAATAGTTGGACTTTATATTTTGATGGTTTCAAATAAAATGAGGGGGATGGTATTGGATGTGTATTAATAGATCCTCAAGGGAATAAATTGCTACTTTCCTGCAGATTAAATTTTCCTTGCACTAATAGTGTAATTGAATACAAAGCTTTATTGCAAGGTCTTCAAAAAGCAATTGAAATGAACATAAAAAATATCAAAGTTTTAGGTGATTCAGAGATTCTAGTAAGACAATTCAATAAAACCATTCATTATGTATCTAATTTTTTGAAAAATTACAGACAAGAAGTATGGGACTTAGTTCAAAATTCCGATAACTTTGAATTAGATTCTATAACCCACTCTCAAATTTTGATGCCAATCTACCTATTAATATTTCATGAAATTTTTTCTCTAGAACGTTTTTCAATTGAAATTCTTTTCAAACCTTCAATCCCCAACAATATTCAAAATTGGAGAGTATTTGATGACGATGATAAAATCAAATATTTCTTGACTCTAGAAGATACTTTCAAAGAATCCATTATTGATGAAGATCAACATAGTGTTTAATTGTAATCAGATTTTTTAGATGATCAAAAAAGTCAAAATTCAATTCCAAAATTTGTAGTTCGATTGGAAAATTTATATCATTTTCAAAATAGATTCAAAGGTAATACAAATTGCAAAACCAATAGTTCCTCAATGCAATTTGAAGTTGTTAATCTAGGAATAGAAAAACAATGTCAAAATAAATTTGGAAAGTAATTGTACACATGTTGAACGATCCAGATTTATTAAACTTTTCAAACAATAAAAAGATATATTCGCCTGGACTTATTATGATTTGAAGGTTTATGATACTAAAATCATACAACATGTCATTCCAATCAAATTTGATACTAAACCTTTTCAACAAAAAATGAGGCCCAATGCATCCTAGAATTGAAGGTCATATCAAAGAAGAGCTTAGTAAACTCTTAAAATCTCATATTATTTTTCCAGTTGACATTCACAATGGGTATCAAATTTAGTTCCAGTTCAAAATGAAAACGAAGATATTAGAATCTGCATTGATTTTCGAAATCTGAATAAATCATCTGAAAAAGACAATTATCATGTTCTTTCAATTGAATAAATTCTTCAATCAGTTGCAGGATCTGAAATGTTCTCTCTCCTTGATGGATTCTCTAGTTATAACCAGATTTTGGTTGCACTAGAAGATCAAATTAAAACCAATTTTTGAACCAAATGGGGCACATATGCTTATAAAAAAATTCCATTTGGATGAATCAATGTTGGAGCTACTTTTTAACAAGCCATGGATATTGTGTTAGAAATTAATTAACAAAGCAACGAAATACATAAAATATTACGAAAACACAAATACAGAACACATAAAACAAGAGAGACATAGATATACGTGGTTCACCCAATTTGGGCTATGTCCATGGAGAAACAATCAATTCTTCCTTTTATATTATCTAACAAAATGAAGAGGTACAACCTACAACAGATCTGTTGTAATTTTTTGTTCGTTCTCACAGAACCTCCTCTCTCTCTCTCGCTCATAATATTAATACACAACCGTAATACAATTCCCTCATATAAACTGAGGGTTTCCTTCTAAAATAAGACCTCTTAATAGAAAATAAGCAGGCTCCACACCCAACATATTGTTTTCAATGGACCTATTAATAAATTCATGGTAGTTTATCTAGATGACATTACAATTTACTCTAAGAAAAAAATTCAACATATTGATAATTTAAAAAAAAATTGAAAAATGGTGAAATATGGAATCTCATTAAATCCCAAAAAGACTATATTTGTTGTCACTGAAGGTAAATTATTGGGGTTTATAGTTTCTAAAACAAGTATTGTAATTGATACAGATAAAATCAAATCAATCTTGCAAATTGTTCTTCCTCACAATAAAAAATCTATGCAATCTTTTTTAGGAAAGATTAACTTTGTTCGAAGATTTATTCCAAGTTTTGTTGAAACAGTCAGACCAATGCAAGATATGATTAAAAAGAATCATGTTTTTAAATGGGGATCATTAGAAAAAATGTTTTTGAAAAAATTAAAGAGGATATTGTTGTTGCTCCAGCATTAATAAGCCCAAATTTTGATAAAGAGTTTTTATTATATACATTTGCATATGATGTTTCACGTGCAGTAGTCCTCACTCAAAAAAAATCTAAAAGTACATAAATTCCTATTTCTTTCAAAAGTTGTGGCTTTCAAGGTATCGAATCAAACTATCCAGAAATAGACAAACACACTTATTTTGTTTATAAATATGTTAAACACTTTAGACCTTTCTTGTTGAAATCTCATACTAAAGTGATAGTTCCCCACCCCGTGGTTATAGATTTATTGGTTTAGAAAGACTTAGGAGTGAAAAGAGCAAACTGGATGACTACATTACATGAGTATGATTTAGAGATTAAACCAACTAAAGTCATCAAAAGGTAGGGTCTATGTAAATTATCAGCCGAATCAAAATGATATCACTCAGATGAAGATCCAAATTCCAATTCAAAAATAGGATGGTATAATGAATTTGAAATGAATCAAGAAGAAATCTTTTATATATCTATTCCAAAAAATGCATGGTATGCAGACATAAAACATTTCTTAATTCATGGTACTACTCCTAACCATTTATTAGTTAAACATAAAAGATCTTTATGTCTAGAATGTTCCAAATATCAATTAGTTGGTGGCATTATTTTTAGAAAAAATTATGATGATGTATTTCTAAGATTCCTTGAGAATTCTAATGTAGAAAAAGTCTCAGTAGAGCTATGCGATGGACCTTTTGGTGGGCATTTTGGCAGGGAAACCACTGCACATAAAATTTTATGAGTAGGCTATTACTTGACTAAACTATTCAAAGACTCTTATTCATATGCAAGGAAGTGTAAAGAATGTCAAATAGCAGCAGGAAAAGAAAAAGACTAGCTCTTCCTCTTCAACCTGTTAAAGTTGAAGGAGCATTTGAGCAATGGTGATTAGATATCATTGGTGAGATTAATCAAAATTATTCAAAATTACATAAATACATTCTTACAACCACTGATTATTTGACAAGTTGGACTGAAGCAATCCCTTTGGAAAAATTCAATGATGAATAATTACGGTCTTTCCTAGAAACCCATATAATCACAAGGTTTGGAGTTCCAATATTTTTTATTTTTGATAATGCTTCATATTTTTCTTCTCTTAAGATGACAAATTTTTTCCTAGATAAAGGTATCAATATCAAATTCTCTGCTAACGATTACCCTCAAGGTAATCGTTTAGCATAATCCACAAACAAAAGCTTGATTCAAATTTTGTAAAATAAAAAAAAAGGTTCAAAATCACCAAAGGAATTGGCATAACCAGTTATCTAATGCCATATGGTCTAATAGAGTTACTCTGAAAAGAGCATTGGAGAACTCCCCATACTTTCTAGTTTATGGTAAGGAAACAATTTTTCCACCAAATATTTTATTTCCATCTATCCAGTTAGATCAATCTATAAGGCATAATTCAATCAAAGATATGGATATTCAATTATACACATTGCTAAAGTTGGAAGAGGAATGACAAAAGGCAAAAGCTAAATTTCATGAACATCAACAAATTATCAAAAGTTGGTTTGATAAACATTTAGCATCCGATAGATACTTTGTTCTTGGTGACTTAGTTATCAAATGGGATAAAAGCCATGAAGAAAAAGGAAAACGTTCTAAATTTAAACATCTTTGGATTGGTCATTTTCAATTTTTTTCAAAACATGGTCCTTCAACTTATAGTTTACAAACACTCAAAGCCAAGTAGAAAATTTTCCAGTAAATGGGCAAATTTTAAAAAGATATTTTTCATAAGAAAATATTTCAAGTTCATATGTAAATATTCTGTTTTACTAAAGGATGTTGGTATCCTTAATTTTTTATTTTTATTTTTTTGTTTTTCTTTTCCAAGTTTTTGTGCATACATTTTCTTTTCATTTGTTTCCTTAGTTGTAGAACTCCAACCATGGTTACATATTCCAAGGAGCGTTGTTTTACTAATAATTATCTTATTTGTTAAAGTAAATTAAAGTTTAAGGAAAAAATATACTCAAAATATGAAGAATCCAGAAATACTTGATATTACTTTAGTTCTTACTTAAACTTTCAATAGTGATAAAAGTGTTTGATTGATTATTTTATGTTATAAGAGTTCCACCAACTTCAAACACTTTGAAGAATAAACCAAATTCTCTCAAAAAATGAATAATACAATACAAAGTTTGAGTTTCTTTTAATACATCAAAGTATTTGCTATCAAAGCAACTCTCTAATACCCCACTTCCGTCACTTAGCTATGTATGATAAATTTCAAAATTAGTCATAAACTATAATGTGAAAACAAGAAGTTTAATATTGTTCAAAGAAGAACAAATAAACCCGCCAGAGCTATAAACACTTGCTTGCAGCGGGTCAATGTTTGTAATTCAACGAAAGGGGATATTTACAATCACAATGGTGAAGCAATTAAAGTTTCAAACAGAGATTTTTATAACACAAAGTAGAAAAACTTTGATAGTATTAAAATCCTAAACTTAGTGTTTAAAAATTCAGATGATGATTGGATTATAAGGTTCTAAATATATAAATAACTTCATCATTTGACTCTTATTTCATAAAATTTTCTTTTCTTTCCTTAGTACTTCTATTTCGACTGTTTGTTCTATTTGGTCAATCTATCAAGTATCTTAGAGACGAATCATAAATTAGAAAAAAAAATGAAAACTTTATTTTAATTTGAATTATGAACATAAGTTTGACAGAGATAACTATTTCTTCCAGTGTGTCACCATTTGTTGTTAGGATTACAACAACCATCTTTTTGTGTTTATATACAACAACAAAAAAGTGTCCCTATATAATTTTTTCTTGTTTTCCCTAAAAAGACCAAAAACTTTGAAAATTACAAAAAAACATCAAAAAATACCTTCATAAATTGAAGGTCGGATTCATGTTTTTATGAAGAAATCATTTTTCTGCCTGACCTCCTGATTTCCCAACCACCCAACTACATAGTGAGGCCAAATTTCCAATCTCCTCAATCATTTTCACCTCGACCACCCAACCTACTGACTATTTCGACTACCTGACCTTCAATTATCACTCGGCTCTTTTGTAGTCAAGGTTGGAGGAAAATCAAACTTTTCAACCAAATAAAAATACCTCCCGACTACCCAATTGGTTGACTCTTTAAAGTTTTTATTATTATTATATATATATATATATATTCTCAGTTTAAGTGGATTTTGTTTTTTATTGATTGATAATAAATTGATTTGAAATTTGATTTTTCATCGCTTCACACTTGATTAATTCTTTTAGATCTCGAAAATGATTTTCTCCTCCTTTGTATCGATTTGCGAAAAAACTATTGGAACACGTAGTGGGAAGTTAATTTTCAAATCATATGAATTAATTCACACTATTTCCGAGTTTTAATAAAAAAAATCATAACTTCCTAGAACATTTTAGCTTGCATGTTGTTTCAATCTCTTAGATCTTTTTTGGAGGAATTTGAATTATAGAAATAAGATCAAAGTTGCATAATTTCTCTATAAGTAAGCCATAATTACAAAGGATTCTTCATCATAATTTTAGACTTTTATTAGAAATAACTCATGTTTTTCTAGTGTTTGTTTATAGGCCATAAAATGGGAAAGAAGAGAAAATTGCCAGCACGAAGACAACAGGTGGAGCACACAAAGGAAAAACTCAAAGAAGTAGAAACTTCACATCTAGAGGAATACAACCTCAACCCATTTCTCATCTCTGACTCCACTTATAAAACACAGAAAGCATGTATTAGGAGAACATAATTACACATGGTAGTTGCTAGGGCTAGAATTTTCCCCTGTTATGATATGATTTCATGGATTTTCGCTCATGTGGACATTCTAACCCGAACAATGTCAGACCAAAACAAAATTGTTATAGCCTCCTGGAAACTAGAAGTCCTGTCAGCCATCTATAAGCTCATTCCCCCCAAAATCCAGCTTGATGTTGATTTTCTCAAGAACTTTCGAAACATTGTTTTCAAAAAATGCGGGGAAAATATGACAAGGTGATTGAAGACGGGTTAATAGAACAAGATGAATACTAACAAGGAATATTCCATCTCTATTTTCAAGAAACCCATAAGATTTCTCATCAAAATGTTAACTCGGTTATATGGAGAATAGGGCTTTGAACATTGTAAAACAAAATGGATTCCAATAATCCTTAACACCTTGAATGATGTGAAGCGTCTCAACTGGGCTGGTATTTTGTCACAAAACATCATAGAAGTTTTGAAGTTATCATTAGTGTCTCCTCCCAGTTACAAACACATATTCTGTATGTTTGCCTTCTTAATAGATATTATTATTGCCTCAGCCCTGTTTCCCCTTATGAAATGGAGCTATCCTACCGACCAACATCCCCCCATTCAAAATTATGCCACAATCCTTTGAGAGAGAAATTTTAAATTCCATTTTTATGATATTTGTCATTATGTCATGATCCATTTTTATGAAATATTGTTTGGTGAAACCCATCCAAGAATCAATCAAAGTCTAAAAGAAGGCCTAGAGTCCATAGGTGACTGGTTTGTTGAAGAATTATTTTCCTACATAAGAGTCTATGGCAATGAGGTTGGTCCTCATCTCTTACCCCGATATATTCTTGAAAGACTTGCTCTGGAAGCAAGCTGCTTTAAATGGACTGGCCTAGAAATTAAGCAAATTACAAAAGAAACTTTGGCATGTGTTTCCGATTAAATTTAGAGAAATAAATATAATAGACAAGGGACATGGCTTCAAGGAAGCAAAGGAGCTTAAGGATGTTTGGCTACATTCTCTACCTCATTATGATTATGACCCCCACGAAATCATTAGAATTCATTATAAAACAATTAGCTATGTAAAAATCGTTGCTCATCAAGAGCCTCCTTTTGATGAGGGTTTGATAGCCATTGGTGATTTTCAACAAGCCATTTATAGAGGAAAGTTCTTAAACGTTGAAAGAAGAGCCCAATTACAAAAATTTAAGGAAAATATTTTTGAAAGTTTCTTAATAGAAAAAGGTCTCCATCTCAATATTTCGTTAGAAGAACTAAATACTTTTGATTTCTTTCGATTTGATTTCAAACAAATTATTTTAGATCCTTCCTTTGTATCTCAGCGAGAGCAAGGAATTCAAATTGAGAAATTAGAAGATGCTTTTGTTACAAGTAAAGAAGCAAAAAATAATGAAGGAATAAAGAAAAATCAACATGCTACAATAGAGGTTACAATTACAGAAGTTCCTCAAATAAAGAAAGAAAACCTAGAAACAATCAAATTAGCAGAAAAGAAAATAATAAGTGAACAAGTGATCATTGTGATCAATTCCCCTAAGGATACAGAGCAGAATCAACCAAAAAACATAACAGGTCAAGAAATGGAGATTGATGAGGAGAAGGATAAACAAATATATTATGATATTGTTTCCCAAAGAAATAAAGTGGCAATGTAGCCACAAACAAAGATGGATATTACTTCCACTACATCTCCCAAGACCTCAATTACACATATTTCCACTAATATCCCTTGGGATTCTTTTCTGTTCAAACCTGTTTCTAAACTAGAAATAATTCTTGATACTATCTCGTCTCTAACAAAATATAATTTTAATTCTCATCCCAAGTTAGTAGTAAGGAAAATAAAGAAGAGAAAACTTGGTTCTATATAGACTGTTTCAGAATTCAGTTGGAAAACTCTAGGAGACGTAAAAGAGAAGGCCAAAGAATCTTCACAAGCCTTAGGTGCTTTTGTGAATTATAACCAATATCATTTTAATGAGCTAACATCTTTATATGAATGCAGTCTACAAGGAATTAAAGTACTAGAGAAGAAGTTAGAGAAGAGTGAGTTATTTACTGAAGAAAATTGGCAAAACTACTCTACAACTCTTATCCAAGGCTTTGCAGTAGAGAGAAAGAATCTACAAAATCAATTTCAAATGGAATTAAATGAATTAAAGTCAAAACATGAGCAACATGTTCAGGAATTAAAACAAGCTCATGAAAATGAAACTCACATTTTGAAGGAGGAGGTTGAAAGCAACATTGATGTCATGACTACAGCTTTGAAAGAGAAAATTGATTCTCTTCAAAGTCAACTCAATCAGAATCAAGGGGAAACACAAAGTCTAGAGGTTTTCAAAGAATAGACATCAAATTTGTCTAATTTTGAGGAAGGATCAACCAAAATTCTACAAACAGATGGATAAAATCTCAAGATTTTATCAAGAGATTATAAATTTGAATGAAAGAATTCATTCCTTAGTGGAGGAAGATAAATATATTAAAACCATATTTTTGTCTATTATTCACTGGGAGCAGGAATTTCAATAAGATGAAATTCCTAAAGTGTCCAAGACATATAGAAGATTAATGTTTCATCCTTGAATTGTAGAGAAACTAAGGCCAAAGAAATCAAAGAATATGCTAAAAATGCCCAAGAACGATGCTTAATGATATGGGAGAAAGACACTAATTTAATTGAAGAATTTGATCTTCTAGGTTCCAACCCATTGAAAGAAGTTGTTTTAGGAGAATTGAAGCAGTCAGCAAAAGACCTCGTCATCAAAGATTGGAGAAAGATTAATGGGATCAAAATATGGACACAACAAACTTTGTAGAAGTTTTTGTAGTTCCCTTTTGAGCAAATTAAGCTCATTTCTAAATTTGGAAATACATATCAAAAGAGAAAGAAAATAATCCAAAGTTTGATTACAAATTGCAAAGTCAGCATATATCAATTCCATTCGATTCACTTCTCAGTTATTTCCTAGGTTTATTCACAATGGGTAAAAACATATACAGATTCATGCACCCCATCTACTGCTGAACCTAAAATATAAAGACTCTGAATAAGAGGAGGAAAGATAAATAACCGGTCAACTTTTCAGGAGAAATCGGTTTGAAAAATCAATGTGAAATGATGAAACTTTTATTTTTAGTACTTTTTATTTATTAAAGAAAATCTTATGATTTTCTACTTTGTTATTTGTAATACAAACTTATCTTGTTTTTTAAGTATTTATAGAACCTCTTGTGTTGGTGTAAGGGGTTGAGAAATTGTGAAGACTTAGAAATTGCATTTTTTAATCAATTTTGAAGCTACAACTCTTTTGAAGACCAATTTCATAATTAAATGTGTTTTGAGCTATGAGATTAATGTTTGGACATCTTTTTAATTCCTTATGGATACTTCTGCTATTGCTCTTTAACTTGTGCATACTTATTTCTGAATGACCATTTGATTATTATGTTTAAACATTTCTTTGGGCATGTTATAGTCTACATCTATTTATCTGCAGAAGTTTATGAACTGTTAACTTTTTGTACTCTTGTTTGATAGTTGAAATCTGATATTCAAAAGATGCAATATTAAAGTTCTCTCATTTTCGAGATAGAAGTATTTCTTACTTATTTTAAGTAATGCGTGCATATTTATTCCATAAAATTAAATAAAAGTTAGTTTGAATTGGTTGAAAACCTGATAAACATTTCTTTTTTGAGTTTTATGTATAAAAAGTCTACCAAAACCTACTTGTGTGGCTAGCTGGACCCAAAATCTAGATGGATTTAAGCAAACATGATATTTCACATGGTTTATTATGCTTAAATGAATCTTCTACTCCCTGTTGATCAAATTGAGATCATCCAATCAACAGTTTGTTTATATTTTTGTAGATAACTGTAAATATTATAATATGTCATATATTTTCCCTAGTTTGTTTTAATTAGTTTAATATATTTTAATTTTTTAGCTTAAGTTAGCATAGGAAACCGAGCCTTAGTTCTGGAGAGTATACGACCATCTAAATGAGAAAGATCTAATTGGGACTCTGATCAGGCAAATACTCAATCGTTGTAGGAGGAATTCTTTTGCCTGTCAACAAAAGGTAAAAGCTATTTTTACTGATCTACGACATTAATATGCAAATTTAATGGTTTATGGCCGAAAATTGAAGATTTACATCAGTGGGTATATTCTTCTTAGACAGGCAACTGTGAACTTTTCTTATGTTCCAAGGGTTTTTTCATAGTCCAATTTGACACAGAGAAAACTAGGGAGAAAGTCTTAAATGATGGGTCATGGTTTTGGGGTAGAGTTGGGATTTTTATTACTCCATGGTTCCCATAATTTGATGTTATAAGAATGGTGATCACTACAATGCCGGTCTAGGTGAGATTACCAAATATCCCTCTCCCTTTTTGGCACCATCAAGTCTTGGATGATATTTGGAATACCCTTGGAAAATTCAAAAAATAGACTGACAGAATGGAAAAAGGTATTTTTACATTTTCCATAATTTATGTGGAGATAAACCTTAGTAAAGGTATACCTGATCATATCCATCTAAAACATGAAAACTTTCAATGGACCCGGATTCTTGATTATGATAATACATCATTTAGATGCCAAATCCGCTTTCAAACGAGACACCTGTAGAAATCATGCCCATAGGCAAAAAATATCCCAAAAAACGAAAAAGAAGCAAGCTCGCAAGCCAAAATGATGGCAGGTACTTGATAGTTTGGAGGATGAAGAAGAAGATCCATGGAAATTTCTCCAAATATGGATGCTCATGCACAACATGTCAGCCAGCTAGATGAAGGAACTTGGGACCAGTCATAAATCATGACCCAAAACCAGAAGGGTTCAAAATTAGCTAAACTCACAACACCGGAGCAATAGAAAGAGGATACACTCATTGAAAAGGGACGAAGGGTATAAAGAGAATCCATACATCTAGGAGTTCATTTTTAGACTAATAAGTCCTTATGCATAAAGATGGAAATCAATTGGCAATAGTAACTACAGATCCAAATCATGGGGTCTGGCAAAAAGTTCAGAGAAAGAAAGGAAAAAAGTGGAAGCTAAGTGATTATTATCATACTTAGCCCTAGGAAAAATTATTTATTTTCTACAATTTTTTCTTTTCTTTTTCTTTTTTTGTGCATTAGTTGAAAGGTTGACATGATAGAATGCCTAATGGCATCCACGGAATGTAATTTTGTTCCTTGTTTACAGGTTGAATAAAATTACGTTTTTTCTTCAGGAGAAAAAAGGAAGTCAAATACTAAGTGTTAGAGTCGGTATTGTCATACCTCCGTCATAGATCAAATCCTCTTGTTGAATTTCATATTAGGTGTCCTGCCCAGTCATTTGAATTCCATTAGGCGCATAGATCATCTGACGGTAGTGGCATTCCTCCAGTTTCCCTCATGTTATCTACCTGCTGGCACATATTTGCTCATTAAAAAAAAACATATACAGTCTCCTTTTTATCCTGAAAATTGCAAAGATTGTCTTTAGGGTTTCATGGTCAGTTAGGTCTAGGGTTTCATTAGGGTTTTGTCAAAAAATGTGTTAAATTGTCCAATAATTTCTAGCAGGCCATGAGGAGGTTTCAACATCAATAAATTGCTTCGCCAAATGTTCGAAAATGTGTTTTTCCTCAAAACTCTGTTTTGAGGAAAAAATAGAGTATTTAACTTAAATTGTTAGAAAATCATGAAAATTTTGTTATCCTCATTGTAAATTCATTCATCTGCATCCTGGTTTCTTTCCTTAGCCCAGAAGCTCCAACACCTGCAAAAACAAGCAAGCTCGGGTCATTAAATTCATCACAAAGTGAAAAAAGCAGTGAAAAAGTTCAAAAACAGAGTTTAAAGATAAAGTCAAATCCAAAACATTATAAAAGTGGGTTTCATGAGCCAAAATTTCAAAAGCTCTTTGTTTATAAGCTATTCCTTCATGTGATAAGCTCATTTGCAAAAGAGAAGCAAGATAGAGCAAATTTGGTGAGCAAGTGAGAAATTGGGCGAAAATCTCTGTAAGAATACCAACGCGGCGCACTGGGCAGGAGGCGCGGCGCATACAGCCAGCGCAGCGCACTGGGCCTTAGCACTCAGTGCATTTTAACACGGGCGTGATGCATTGGTGGGGCGTGGCGCACTGGGCATGCTGCGCGGCGCATACAACCAGGAAGCCCAAAATTTACCAAATCCGCTCCAAAATCGCCCAAAACGCATCGATACAAAGATCAAGCACATCACCAAAAGCAGTCCACCACAGTTTGACACATCTGCTCTTATTTCTTCAAGGAAATTTGTCTACCAGTAGTTATGGCATCTGATCCTTCATATGATTATGAAGAAGAGACCCAAAGTGACTCACCCACAGAGGGACATGCACCCAGGAGGCCTCATAGAGGTGGCAGACATATCAGAGAAGAACCTACCACTCTTGCCGAGTTGCAGGCCTGCCCTCTTGCCATCTTTTGTTTCCAGCATCAGTCATGTTATGAATTTTGTGAAAAGGTTGCTAATACTCAGTTTCATCATGAGTTGGCCCACTTATTTGTGTTGCATTTGCATGGTGATCAAGCCACTCTTGCTGGTGTTACTTTCACATTAACACCAGAAACCATTTCATTGGAAACCGGCATACCAAACATTGGAGAACCATGGAATAAGAGACAGAAGATTGATTGGCAACACTATGAACCATACATCAAACCTGGTTTTCAGAGGCAGCTCAAGAGAGTGTTTCCTTTTCAGTTTCTCAAGGATGAGTATGCTCCTTTAATGAAACTCATCATGAAGTATTTCACCTGTGAGGGCCGCTTCTCCCGCTTGTATGCTTATCACATCAGGCTGCTAATGCATTTCACTTGAGTGCGAATGATGAAAATTCCTTATTTCATATGCCGAAACATAGAAAAGATGACCACTCTTGTACAACACAAGACCCTTCAGCAGCAGTTCAACAATCTTTATCATTTTTCTCTCATCAAAATTGTGGTTGTTCATCAGCTTGGTTTGCATCAATTGGGATGACTTCATCTCTCGTGAATTTTTCAGAGCTTCACAGGGACCTTCAGAGGTTGGGCATGAGACAGGTGGACCTTCTTATCAGCAGGGCCATGAGACCGCTAGTGTGTCAGTGTTCATCTCTTATCAGAGAGGCACTAGACGGTTGTTTGTAGCAGCGAAGCGAGTGTTATCTCCACCCGGGGTGGAAGGGGCCTCACTTCCTCCATCAGCACAGCAGGTTCAGGACCGAGGCAAGAGGCCTCTATAGGAGGAAGGACCATCAGGTGAGCAAGAGACTGATTTCATCCTCATTGAGGGTGATGATACTGACATGGGCCCACAAAGTGCAAACCTTAGACAGATCATCAAGGAGCAGCAAGCGGACATTGATGCCTTGTCCACCAACTTGGATAGAGCCCAGTGGACTATACAATATTTGGAGCAGAGGAACAAGCAGCTTGAGGATCAGCAAGTGGTGATGGAGTTACAGAACATTTGGCAAAACCGCCAAAGTGCCTGAAGGAGGAGGGTGGAGTTCACTTCCTTGGAGCAAGAGATCAATGCCAATAGGGAGTCATGGCTCGAAAGAGTCAATATCCACTTGGAGAGGAAGCTAGAGAAGGAAATAAATGAGAAGAATATGCTTAGAAACTTGTCATATCATTACTTGTCCCGAAACTTGGTGTGCCAAGCAAGAATCAAGAATTTGAAAGCAAAGCTAAAGAGAGCATCAAAGAGGCAAAAAGAGGATGAAGGACTTCAAATCTTGGCTGAGGCTTCCTTGGCCCATCACAACACTTGATAGAGAAGACTCAGCCCAAATTTCAAGAAATTTGGAGCAATTTTTGCATTTTTGTAAATTTTTGGCACAAAAAATAGAGTTTTCCTCCCTATGCGTTGTGCCACGTGGCGCTCGCTTTTTCTAGAGGGCTCCAAATTACAAAAACTTTGCATTTCTAGATTTTTCATGAAAAGTTATGCTTTCCTACCTATGGCCAAGAAATTTGGGCAAGTTTTGAGCCCTCAAAAGGTCAAAAAACACTCAAAAAATGACCTCACTGCCCCTATTTTGATACATAGGAAGCAGTGTTGGGATAATGGACTTTTGGGGGGACAAATGGAGGCCAAATTGAAAAATTCCACTTGGGTTGGAAATTAGACAGGTAGACCTTTCCAGCAAGCACACCTGTAGCTCATTTGGACATCGGGAATGCCTCCAAAAGTGAGTCCAAACGGGCGCTACGCATAGAGAATCAGGCGCGGCGCATAGAGGAAAAATTGCCAGTTTGACCAAGTTTTGCTTTGTTTTTCGTCCAACTTCGCCTAGTTTGACTTTTTCACTTTCCTAATGGAAAATTTATGATGTAATTTGATGAACATTGATGGATTATGATGTAAATATGTTTGATTTTCACTTGTAGAGGTAGATTCATCAGTTTAAAGGTTGTTTGAAACTGAATGAATCAGTTCCCTTGTTTCTAGAGGCTTGTTGTTATGTTGCCTAGTTTCTAGTTCTCAGTTTAAAATCAGTTGGATTAGGTCCTAAACATGTGAGCTCGACCCCTAGAGGCAAGGATGAGCTATGTTTGTCTATATTATGTTGTTTTTCAGTCATTAGCATGGTTGGACTCTAGAGAAAGCATTGAGCTTCATTGTACATTCATATTTTCACTTTGGCTAAGGAATTGAGACTAGGATTTGCAGCACTCTTTGGGATTCATGTGGCAATTTGTATTGGTGCAGTGCTTCTCTTTGTAATTGTGAATTTTTTTTATGTATGCCATCATCTATCTTATTTCTTCTGAACTAAACAAACAAGAGTGTAAGTAGAATTCATTGAAAGTGCAATGCTCTACTTGAGGTTTGCTTTAGTTGTTTGATGTTTTCAGCTGTTTGAGGAGGATTCATGATTTCCCTTGCCCTCTTCAACACCTCACCTGTCTTTTCCCTCCATCTCATTAAAATTTAAGTGCCAAAACGATCGCCTACCTTGCCCCATTGAGATCTCTGCAGAACTGAGCCTCAATCCCCGCACCCCAAAATTTGCTTTTCCCTTGATTCCAACAAAACCCCCAAAAAATCAAATCAAATCCTTGTACTTCATACCTAGCCTAAAATTAGTTTTATTTCAGTCATCTCAAGCCCCATTGATTATCTTTTGTTGAGATTGACCCGGAGAGAGCCCTCTCCTGTCCTCGTAGGGCTAGCTACGAGGATGAGCGTGGTTTGATGTTGGCCCTCGATCCTACCTTTTTAGCCTAAGGTAAATCTAGGCACTAACACTAAGAAAAAAGGAATGTTTTTTCTTCAATTCAAATAACTTTTATTTTGGAATAAATGGATTCTTATAATAGCAAACAAACAAGAGTTAAGCTAAAAAAGAACCAAAGAGAAAGTCAAAAAAAGTAAGGAAGTTTTCCTAACTTCCTTACTAATGCAAAGAGGAAGTTTTTCTTCAACAAAAGTTCCTACGATTTGAAGCAAGTTCAAGAAACCACCAATGCAAGAAAATATTCTATAATTAACATGTTGAATAAAAAATGTTCAATACAAGGAAGAGAAACCCTAAAAATGGAAGATACTAGGAATCCTTGGGGGGCTCTTCTCCACCTACAATATTTCCTTAAATTTTCATTATAGTATAACACCAACCACCTATCAACTCAAGAGGATCCTATTAGGTGACTATTTAAACTAGAACAAAACCTAAAAAATTATTTAAAAAAAAAATCAAAGATAGTGTAGAAAACTGGAACAAAAGTGCACTAAACCATTGAAAGAAAAATGGAAAATATTTTCACTAAAATAGTGCAAAAAATTGGGAAGAAATCTTCACTGGATGAGTAAAAAAAAAGACCCAACAATTGCATTAGGCAAGTGAAAAAAAAGGTAAGAAAAATATGTTGTACCAAAAGTAAGCAAATGAAGTTGTCGGGTTGTACTTGAAGTTGAAACAAGGGTTTTTAACTAGGTAATCTATGTAAAATAGATAACTAGAGGGAAAAAAAAAAACCTTCAAGTTCTAAACCTATGATTGCAGGATATAGGGGATTAATAAGAACACCTACAACCAAGGAAGAAGATCTGGACTAACCCCTCCATATAGTCACCAATTTGTTGGTGGGTATTTTTCATAAAGGTGAGCGAGATCCCCTTAGACTTGAGGGTTGTGATTTGAGCTACATACAAATGGTTGTAGTGCATAGTGATAAAGCCCTAGATCTACTCACATGCATCAAACATATATCATATAAGAGATACTTTAAAGCATGAAATAAAACCTACTTAAAATGAACAAAATAATTGAAACAATGTGAGATTTACATTACCACAATGAAAAGCCAAATAATCAATGCCTAGTGGATAATATTGTTGAAGCCAAATGAGCTCCAAATACCCTATTTGGGATGGGTCCTTTGATTCCTTCATGTACTTTTAACTCCAACCTTAGTTGATGATTAAGGAAAAGAGGCTAGAAAATAAAAACAAGAGGAAGGGGTTGTAAATATCCTAATGGACTTCCAACAATATAACATTTCTTTGATGGATGGATGGATTGAGTGACCTCAAGTGCTTGATTTCTAGTTGTGTAGTGGATAACCCCTTAACATGGCATTCCTTGTAGTGGTTAAAAATAACTAGATCAAAGTTAAATATACCATTCATGGTTTGATATGGTCCACATGTAACTCACATCCCATCACAATAATTGGGGTGCATTGATGGAGGGAAATAAACAATGAAAATTAGTGATTTAAAGGGGAAACATAGTTTTTTGGGTTTTTTTTGCACGATATGCATGCACATAATGGGCCAAAAATCTACACTAGCCAATTTTGGACAATTTAAAAGGTTGGGTAGGTTGGTTCCTCACAAATTTGAGTTCATAAGATGGTGGAAAGGAGTCGGAGTTGAGGGTTATGTATGCCAATAGTGATGTATTCACATGAAACTAGTGAAAATGGTGCAAGTGGACAATTTTAAGGTGATAAAGATAGTTCACATGATCATCATAAGCTATTAAAGTATTTTATTACATCATGATTATAAAAATATCACCTGTATAGGTGCATATGCGCATGCAAACACACACACACACGCAAATATATGTACAACGATATCGTTGTTATAAATTACAACATATTGATTGATAATGTTATTTTCTGCGGTGCATTTATCTTGTAGTATTATTAGGATGTTGCAACATAAACTTCCCTAAAGACCAAAGAGAAGGCATGGAAATTTTGTTTGATTTTATAAGGTAAACATCACTAACTTCCTTACTAGTTACATTACCTTGGTTTGAAAGATATCAACATCAACAACAACATTTTTCAATACTAATAATGAATTAGACATAGTTATCGGAGAATCCACAGTAAAACTTATTTTTCGTCAACGTTTCAAATCCCAACTGGGATCCATCATCAGGACAATCTCACTCTAAATTTTTCAAGTAAAATGATTTCACTCCATGTATCCCCTCCGTATAGGGAAAAGATTCTGGATTTCAGACATCTGTGGTATATATTTTTAGACATAGTTATCAGAGAATCCACAGTAAAACTTATTTTTCGTCAACGTTTCAAATCCCAACTGGGATCCATCATTAGGACAATCTCACTCTGAATTTTTCGAGTAAAATGATTTCACTCCATGTATCCCCTCCATATAGGGAAACGATTATGGATTTAAGACATCTGTGGTATATATTTTTAGACATAGTTATCAGAGAATCCACAGTAAAACTTATTTTTCGTCAACGTTTCAAATCCCAACTGGGATCCATCATCAAGACATTCTCACTCATAATTTTTTGAGTAAAATGATTTCACTCCATGTATCCCCTCCGTATAGGGAAACGATTCTGGATTTAAGACATCTGTGGTATATATTTTTAGACATAGTTATCGGAGAATCCACATTAAATCCAGAATCATGAATTAGTTCTTAAAAAAATATTTTATGTTATAAAAATTTAAATAATAAGAACTATTAAATATAATATCATTGATTAAATTCCATATTGATATAGATGGATCACTTCAAAGGTGATTGATGTTGATTTTCTTCCCAATTAATGAGAAAATATGGCAGAAACTTATTGCAGCTTGAAGAAGTAAGTAATATCTAAGCTTCATGGAAGTGCACCTTTTAGTTCATTTAGTGGACTTAATTGAATTATCTAATATTTTAACTAGTAGATGGAAATTTTTTTCTTATAAAGGTACTTGAAGTAATCAAAGGCATTTGTACGTCAAGAAGCATGACCAAAAGTTTACATTACAAAAGGATATGTTGTTTTAGAGTCTTTCTACTTTGCGAGTGAATCAACTCTCTTTATGTTGAAGCACAACTAATATGGAAGGTGAAGGAGAAGGAAGACAACAAAAGAAAATAAGCTATAGACACAAATGGATAGTATCAGTACCTTAATAGATTATCATAAATGATTGTATAGATTTCCTACTTATAAACTAATTTATATAAATGAAACATAATCATAATATTTTATTGAAGGAAGCTCGATTCTTCATTACATCACTAATCTTTTTTCTTATCAACAAGATAATAGTAATTAAAAAATTCACGTTACATAGTTCAAATGAAACAAGATATCTAGTGAATAGTAGCATAAAATAATAATAATAATAATAAGAAGAAGAGAAACGGAGGAATAGATTAAGAATTCCAAAAAATACAATTGAGGGAAAGCATGATAAGATGGACAATAAGAATTTTGACTAAATTATTGCACTAATATATTGGGAAAAGAAGTCAAATTGGAAAGTAGGATTTGACTAGCCATTATGGATCCCAAGATGAATTTGATTGATTTTAAAAGGATCCTTATGAAGGGTTCACCACATCCATCCAAGGAAAGGAAAAATGAAGAGATTGTATTAAAGGGGGACAAATGAAGGCATCCATGGAAGGTCAAGGTGATATTAGATTTACAAAGATTACCAGGATTGGGGTGAAGAGCCTAAGGTAAGAGGTACACAATCTTATTGGGGCCTATTGGCTCTACAAAATAATTGATAAAGGAATGACAAAATTCATTACACTCATGGGAGTTGGTGGGGAAAATCCTATAAAGGGGGATGACTTGATGACCAATCTAATTTGATCTTCATGCCATTGTAAATAACCTAGAAGGAGGATTTCAAAAAGCATCTAGGTCAAAGCACCAAAATACTAGTGACATTCTCATGGAGGCAAGACTTTCATAGATATCTAAGATCCTAGCATCCAAAAGGTTGATAGTGGAGAAATCTATAGAGATAATGGAGGATGGCTTGTGGGAAGGAACGTGGGTTTGGGAGATATATTAGGTTTTAGTTATTATGGGGAGTTTGTGTATCTAAATCCTTTAAGTACTTTCCTTGTCCAGAGATGAACTAAAACTAAATACGAATATTATCAAACTAGTATTGGTGGAAGATATCCTTCATATCTATGCTATAGTGATGGAGAAGAAAACATTGATCAAGAATTTTTAATAGATAGACTTATGAAAGCTCTTTGGAGTAATGGATTGATAAAGTTTGGAAGCCATTCTTTGGTTTTCATGTTTTAGCTAAAGGATAGTAACAATTTAAATTTAGAGAGGAGAACATGTAAAAGAATTTAGGCACTCATAATTTTAGGTTTCTTCATTTTTTACTCTAAGTAATGGATCTTCCTATTTTGACTAATGAAAGAAAGGAAATATACAGTTAGGCAATATGGGTTAAGGTTCTATGAGTACCTTTGAAACTTTGGTCATCAAAAGTCTTGAAGGAAATTGGTGATAGTTTAGGATTTTTGATAAAAGTGGATGATAGGTTCAATTAGATCCATTCAAAGGTGGTGGCATAGAATCTAGTTGATTTTGACTTGAAAGTTGATTATGGACATCAATTATCAATGAGATAGGTTAATGGAAGTATACAGAACCACTCAAATTATGTAAGGGTTATGTTCAAATGTGCTTGGTGTCATATTTATGGACACATTGCACAAGGTTATGTTTGTAAGTTCACCAAAGGTGTGTGGAGAGAAAAACCCACATCCTTTTTTCTCACTTGAATTAGGGACCAAAAACATTGTTCAAGAAAATCACATAGAGGGAAAACACATGTTAGAAGTAGAAGAACCTACTTGAATAGAAGGTCAGAAAGAGTGGTGAAATGAGCCTAGCCAAAAGTACTTTAGTCTAAGAAAACATTGAGAACACAATTGGGGAGGAGGGGTTGCTAAAGGCATGTTTTTCTAAAATTGCAACATACAAAATTCTTGCAATGGTGAGTCTGACGAAGGATGAAATGATAGCAAATGTAGGTTTCTTACAAGGTCTTCAAGTCTAATATTTCTTCCTTACCTTAAGAAATTTTAGTAGTAGTCATTTGAATCTCCTTAAGGGATATGACCAATCTAGGGGGATAGTGCTCTCTATCTTCTAGATCCATGTGAATGGAGGGGATAATTTTTTTTCAAAAATGGCTTGACATAGTGAGACCCTTTAGAATGTTTAAAAGGAAATATCAACAAAGAAAATATCAACATTATGGGAAGTATCTTGGTCCAAAGCACTATGAAGGCCCCTATATTACCTATCCTTTCACTAATCATTAGAGGTTACATATTGGGAAACCTTAGTATCATCTCAAACCTGGGAATCAACAAGGGAGGGATTCTTATGTCTTGGGAAGCCTAGTATCATCTCATAAAAAATAGTTACACTGCTATGTGTGTTGCACTAGTTACAATTAGTTAATAAAAGAGAAACAAAAACAAGAATGTATTCTTGTTTACATGAGAATAATCTACACTATAAACAAACCTTCTTACTACAACTCCAACAAGATAATGGAAGAATTTATTTTCTACATGAGAATAATCGAACTATAAATAAACCTTCTTACTGCAACTCCAACACTCAACAAGATAATGGAAAAAGTTCCACACACTTGCAATGCTATAATCATAGTATTTTCCCAAAAGCTTGGCAAAACTAGCCTTTGTTCATTAAAGCTCTATAAAGAAGCTTTTGAAATAGTGAAACAAGCCAAAAGCCCCTCCTTGTGGTTCTCATCATATTTATAATTTAGTCATAAAAGTCAATTTTAATAGGTTCAAAGGTTTCTTGAAATGACATGACTATTGGGATATTTCGTTAGGCTCCTCTCCCTTCCTTTCTTAGAATTTTAAATCTTATATGTTTTCTTATTCTTACATGGGACTTAAACCAAATTTAAATTCTGTAATCTTTAATTCCTTATAAATCTGTTTCCTTAACCAGTTTAAAGAACTTAGATAATGCCTTAATAATTACAATTCTTTTACATATAAAGTGCAGAGTGAAATATCTTTCTAAGCCTCATTGTTTCCATATTCACATTTTTCACTACCCATTTATGGTTATAAGCCTCATTACCATGATGTCTGGTGTTTATATCTTTGTTGTAACTCTTCTATACATAATGTTTTTATATTAAAATATACAATATTTTTTTAACATCGATATATAAATGTTATCCCTAAAAAATATAATATATATTTAATAACGAATATTAATTGTATTATGTTCATTTTCTGGTGTTTGCAGGTAGAGTATCATTCGAAGATGCAAGATTGATGAGTGGTTGTATGTTGTTTGGGCTATATCAGGTGTTCCTTACAAGGTTTCCTTGAGGGGCTTGTGTGCCCCATATCTTGATATTAGTCATATGTAATATGGAAGGTATTCTAGCACATATTCCATATGCATGATTATGTAGACATCTTTTTATTATAATAGAAATTTGTTGTTTTTCTTTTCTTGAAATCTTTCGACGCTGCAAAATTGATGAGTGGTTTCCTGTTGTTTGGGCTATATCAAGTGTTTCCTATAGGGTTTCCTTAAAAGGCCCGTGTTCCCCGTATCTTGATATTAATTATATATAATATGATAGTTATTCTAACACATATACTATATGCATAATTATATAAACATATTTTTAGTATAATAAAAATTTGATGTTTTTTCTTACCGAAAACTAATATTGATTATAGATTTTTACCTTCAACAAACATGGAAAAAATGACTTTTCTCTAAGCCCATTAAATAATATAATCTACAATCTAGTACAGGATACTTTAGAAGAAAAAAAAAACAACAACGCTTCCATGAAAAAGTTAATTAACAACTTAATGAAGAGTTCAAATTTAATTTCTTGATGATTCCTTTCATCATTATGACCTTCATCACTTTGATCTAAGGTCACATGTTCCTTTAGCTTAGTAATCGACCAAAAGATTGAACATTAGGCAAAGTCTTGGGCTAACTGTCAATCACATTACTCAACACAAATGAAATTTAGTACTAAATGATCTCAATTTTTATTGTTATTATTAGAGATATTAGATATAATTATGTTGATAGATATGTTTAGAGTTGTTAGAATTTTAATTTAGTTATAAATAATTATTAGGTGGAAAATAAGGATTTAATTTTTATATAATATTTTATACATAAATCAAACATTAAAATTTATTTTCAAAATAGTTATGTATTTTTTTCGTCTTTATAAATAAAATTATCAATTAAAAGAAATGCACAAGTATCATATGACATGAGTTATGGTTTTTTTGAGCATTCCGTATTGATAAGTCATTGTATTGCCTTGTGGTGTTTTAAGAAAACATATTTACCACTTAAGAATCTACATAATAAAGTAAGGCAAATCTCCATTGTTAAATGTATATATGTTTAACACATATATAAATTATTTTTATCATTAATAATGATAATAATTATTTTAAATAAAGTTATAATTTAGTTCCCAGTGGGGATGGAGGCACAAGTGATACATGAGTTCGGGAGAGTGTCTGACACCCTATCGATTATGTAGATAGTTAAATGATAGGTGGTGTGATTTTCCGCCCCACGCCACCCAATCCACGGCTCATGCGACCTAAATCACATGGAGATTATGCAGTGGAGAGGGCTCTTGTGCCTAGAGAATAGAATTCCCCTGTTGTTGGTGGGATCCTGGCATCCCCTTTAGAGTTCTTCATGTGGGGGAGGTGACATTGTCCATCCGAAGAATTGGGCAATGCATGGGAAATTTCCGGAATGTAACAACTATACTTGAATTCATGAAAAGTTTTTTTCTTTTTGGTAGAAAATGTAGGCAAGGTTGGATAGGTTGGAAGCTTGAGTAGCTCACATGGAGAAACATATTTAGTGTGAAATCAAACCCTTAGTCCCTCCTAGTATGAGTGTTAAGGAATCGACTCCAGTTAAATGGTAGGACTCTTGATATGGATACCATGCATTGGACTTTTGCTAATAGTTTACTTTATGGTTGTGTAGTCTTTTATGTTCAACGGATATTTGTGGTCTTTTGCAAAAATCAGAACTATCATTTACCTGCCAAAAAATCTTGTTTCCAATTTGGGAGAATCGGGTATTTTTTGAACAATGACAGTTAATGATGTAATTTGATTTTCGAAGGAAATGCTATTTACTTAAAAAAACTATAATTTAATTAATTTTCATGACTTTTTTTATTTTTATCAATATGAAAAGTAAGTGTTTTGATGCTTATGAATTATGAATTCATACCTATCAACATTTACCAACTATTTAATGTATATATTTCATGGCTATGTTATCCTTATCTTATTTATGCACCCTTTATAAAATAATAATCTTATTTGTAAATTCTTTAAAAAATAAAGAAATGCAAATGTTGTCTCTAAGGTCTTATTAAGCCTTGGTGTATGCCCTAAAAATGTTTCTGCATGGCTAAGAGCTCGTCTTCCTTGGGAAACAGGTTAACGACCCAAGACCAAACAACATCTCGCACGAGTGAAACTCTGCCCCCTAGGGACCACCAACGGGTTATTGCAGGTGGTGTGATTTTTCTTGAATAAGAAAATGATGAGTCCACCTCCATTCACTGATAACAACCAGAGATAATTGTCCTCACTGCAGGTTTGACAGATTTTTCCACCATAAAAAAAATGCTAAAATCTCATTAAAAACTACTCTCTACTACTAATGATTCCTCCAAACATACTAAAATAAAAAGTGTATAATCTCTACAGCTATTCATGCTTCAATGACGACTGTAGCGACCCAAAAAAAAAAAATGAATTCACATACCTTGAAAAAAATAAAATAGGAGCCTTCCAAAAGATGATTTCGCAAACAACAAAACCTCAAAAATTGCGACATTCCAAAAGATGATTTCGCATCAAGCTTATAATTTTCTTGGCTTAAACACACAACATTTGGTTCTGGGAATTTGATGTAAATGAGTAAATTAAAATAAATTTCTTAAATATTCTAAAAAATTATAATCAACATAGGAAAATTAATAGCTAACACTTTTAGTTGAAACTTAAACATAAAACATCGGATTGAAAATTCATACTTAAAATTGGACTCCCCCAATAACTTGAAAGGCGACTCGTGAAGCTTTGTGACTACTTCCTTATAAAAATTTGTTCAGCCCTCGCAGAATCTCCAACTACTCATTCTGGAACTAACGCATCAATGTTACAACAAAGTTCAATAGACTCTTATTGTATTCAAAAAAAATAAGCACAGTTACAAAAGATGGATTGTAAGCAACTTGTTCCCCTAGCTTTTGTGCATCTCATTTCTGTGTTGGCCTTTAGTTAGGATTACCAAAGAAGCGGTGGTGTATAAAAATATTATTGTTGGAATTTGACTGGTTATTGGTATCAATTTATGTAGAATATTTGCATTTTTAAATAGGTTATATTCCACATAAGTATGATGGGCAAAATTATGAATTCTCATAAATCTAAATTCCAAAAATGTTGATAACTTCACTGAGTCAAGTTTACCCCCAACAACTCTAACACTTCAACCAATCGTATTGCTTAGAGAGGAGCTCTACAGCCAATATGAAAGAGATGTTGTAATGTTATGTTATGTAAAGATTTTGATGGGGTGAAATTACATTAAAAATAATAATAATAATAATAATAATAATAATAATAATAATTATTATTATTATTAATTAAATCAGTCTAGATCCATCTTAATTCTAGATTTATCTAGCCCAGAGATCAAATCTCTCAAGTTGCAAATCTTTCAAGTATTACACTAAAAAAGAGGTTTGCATGTTGAAAAACATAATTCCTCTATGGACTTGATAGATCTTAAATTAAGATAGGCGATGATTACTCATTAGGATTTATTTATTGCTTTGTTTTATCTGCTTATTTGAAGTAATCCCTTTTGATTTTCAACCCGTGGACTTTGATTTTGCACATTTCACATGAGTAAATGTTTTAGTGTGTGGTTGGGTCCCCTAACATAATAGACTCACTCACTAGCCAAAATACAAGGATGACCATTGATCAATCACTCTTAGATTGTAATCCATTCACTAGTGCACTATTCCAAAGGTTCCTTGTGTTTCCTTTCATATCATCCTTTATTCTAGTAACCCAAAGAAGGCATGCATAATCCTTGAATCATATGTTTTTGTGTGTGATGTTGCCATAGTGAGGTGAAGGACTACAAAAAAAAAATGCACTATCAACTATAATCCATGAATGAAAATCAAATAAATATGGTTGTAGGTTACCTTTAGGATGAGAGGAAATTTTCAAAATAGATATTAAATCAAACTTAAATTAAAATGATAAGTAGAAGATTTAGTGTTATACTAGCATAATTTGACACCATCATGTCCAAATTGTACAAATGACCCTTATATTGATCATGTGCATCTACTGCTTCTTTAAAATCCAATGTGAAGTGAATTTCTTAGCAGATTTTGGTACCCCCATGTTGTTTTTCTTCATAACAAGACCATGTACACACTCTTCCGCTTCACAAAAGAGGTGTATACCTTGAAAAGTGAGCAAAAAAATAATAAATGCTCAAAAACTATGCACTCCTAAATGAGATTTACGAGATTTCCTTACTTGTACCTTCCTAAAACTTGTTACCAACTTACAAAGGTGCAAAAGAATCTTAATGTTGGAGCAGAGACTATTGAACCAAGAAGTAGCATACCAGTAGATCTATCATATTGGTATCTTCATGCAAGAGGAGTTAAAACATGAATGTTCCTAAGTTTTATGTCCTTCATCCCTCAGAAAACCCTTATTTTTTGAATCATATCTTCTTCTGTTAGAGTTGGGGCCTAAAAACTCTAATTTTCCTCAATATCTCACTTGGAGAGTGCCCATCTTCACGAGGGTACTTGAATCTTAAGTGATTGTTGCATGGAGGTTACCATAACTATCTCCCTCACTTTTGTTAGTTATTCTTGGCTCCTAATCATCCCAAGCCCACTTTTGAAAGGCTTCTTTGATCACCTCTTCATTATTTCAAATCCAAATCCAAGTCTTACCCACCCTAGTTTGACCTTTGGGAGAGTAGTTTGCTTGTTAATTTATCTCATGGTTTTTTTCTAGTTGGGTGTTGATTGATTGATTGTTAGATGGCCTTTATTCATTTCTATCTCATCATTTTTAGATCTATGATTCAAAGTCACCAAATTATCACTATGTTGGTCTAGAAGGACTAGATTTCTTTCTAAAAAAAGTGTGGAGCTAACTCCTTAAAGGTGTACACTAGTTAACACTAATTTTCCTCTGTGTGAATCTATAAAGAGAGATCGAAGAAACCTTGAATAGTCCCATAATGAAATAGTTAGTGTGAGAAGAACTTAGTGAGGAAGAGATATCATTAAAGGTTACTTAAGGGATTTGGATGATCATGTACCAGTTCCTGGGAGAGGCCCATCTCCCTCTCCACAAGATGATCTTGAGCCTATTTAGATTGAAGATCTTAGTAATCCAACTCTAGCAAACTTTAATCTACCCCTCCCTAATACTCATAAGCCATACTTGTAATCTCAAGAATCAAAACCATATTGTTTGCAGAAGTCCCCTTTACTAGTGATATATAATGAATAATGTCAATTATACCTTCAAAATATGGGGGAACCTATTCCCCCATGTTAGTTGTTTCTAATAGAGGATTCAATCCTCTTATCTCAAGTATCCTTGTCACAAGCATGTTCTTATCCACATCCAAAACATCAAGGGAGTTACTTTCTCTCTTATGATAACTCCTAAGAGTGGCATTGGGACTCATCTCTTTATGTCATATCTTGTGGGTGTGTTTTCTTTTAGAAGATTGTATATTAGGATGTCGCATGTTGTAGCCAGTACACATCCAACCTTCACCAAATTAACATGTTGGAAGGGACCTCATCTACCCCTTTCTCTTTATTTTCATTTGGAGGGATCATATCCCTACATCCATTTCTTTGTTGGGAAGCAAAGCCATTCTAACTTCTTTTGTACCAATGGGAGGTGTACATTTTTCTAGAAACATGATGAGTGGAGGACTTCCTCCATTTTTCCATGGCCCATAGGGATTCCACCAAAACCTTGGTCTTGAAACAAACACTCCTTGCAGTAGTTATGTGATAAGAAATTATTTCATGAGTACAAACAAAATGACGTGACAAAATCCTATAAGTTGGAACTCTCTAACTGAAATGAAATTTTCATTTTAGGAAAGTTAAATCTTTCGAATATGGTAAATTTTACCAATGACCGCATGCAACATGGTCCTAGTTGGATTCTAGCTACCACCACATTACCTTCATACATTCTAATGTTTGAGAGGAAAGTTAAAGAAGAATATGTAGACATTGTCATGATAATCTATCTTTGGTGTTCATCCAACTCATTACTAGATGGTGATATTAGGATCAAAATTTCTAGTGCACCTCTATTGGAATATTCACAAGTACATAGAGCTCCAATGAGCCTCATTTTACAATTTTGATGCTTTATTAATGACATTCTTAAACCACTTATAGTTTTTCATCCATTATGAGATAGGGATAGAGCTCTTAACTTCATTTCAATGGAACACTTCCATGCATATCTTTGACCACATCTAAGAGTGGAAGAGGAGACATTGAATGATCAAATCCCAAATCCCTGACAAATTCTTGTTAAACTAGTTTCTAAAGTCTTTATTGACCTATATTTTCAGAGATGTCACTTCGTAAGGGTCACAACTAAATAAATCTATATTTAGACCCCAACATTTAGATGTGTTATGTTTTCCTTAGAAGGTTTCCAAAACTTCCCTATGCAGTAGAAACAATTACTATCAGGTATTAGTGCTTATGATGTTATAGAATCTCATATTATAACATTTGACTTGGACAATGTGAAGTTGTGGCTCCCCCGCTATTTCACATTTTAAATATAAGTTTTATCTCATGGAATGAACATATTTAGAACTATGGTGGATGGAGGTTCCATTCGCATTATTTCCTTGTCATGATGATAAGCATTTGGCTCTCTTGAGATAATCCCTTCATCTACATTGTTGAAATATTTCGATGGACATTCATAGACCTCATGGAATTATTCTATCATTCCTTGTTCAACTAGGGGACAAGACTATGACTATAAAGGTAGAAGTTGTTTATTCTCCTTTAGAATACAATCTCCTCTAAGGGCATAGCTGGACTCAAGCTATGACAACTATGGCCTCTACAATTTTCCATGTGATTTAGTTGGACTCGAGCTATGACAACTATGGCCTCTACAATTTTCCATGTGATTTGCTTCCATCACTATGGAAATATCATTATTATAGATAATTTGTCTTTTTGTAAAGTTAATTCAACTACTTTATTGAGACCCAATGTTCCATTTGTGGATAATTCCACAAGGATGTGTGAGAATGTGGGAGTTAGGGTGTCCCTTACCCTAATGGGAACTTTTGACCTCCCCTCACCCATATCTTATTGACTCCTCCCCTGTGTGTATGATATCATTAAGCACTATAGGATCCACAACTATGGAATGTTTCTTTAGAACAACATATTTTGAATATGTTTGGGTGCTATTGAATCCTTTTATCTTGAACATAGGAGAATTGACACATAGGTATGTCTATGACTTTTTCTATGGTTGATATTTCTTATTAATCCATTCAAAAGGACTCAAAATACATAGACCTTAGATCCTGGTTGGCCTGCTTTATGGGTTTCCTAGAGAAAGATTATCTCAAGTTTGATCAAACCTTCAGTATGGCTATCTGTAATGTCCTCATTTTAAGTTTCCTCTATAGTACAACCAAGATGGATTTCTAGGGTATGTGATGGTCAAGTCATAGGAGCAAGATTACATCATTAGGGTTCCCAAAGGATTTTTGAGGAGTTTTATGTGATGTGATGACAATTGTTTAGCATATTCCATCATTAGTGTCAGTTCCACACAAATTTCTTTCAGTTTAGTCACATTCCAATTGTAACACACCACACTTACCCCAGTGAGGTGGCTACTGCTAATCTAAATTTTTTGTTCCTGTTAGAAAAATGGGATAATTATATATATATATATATATATATATATATATAGAGAGAGAGAGAGAGAGAGAGAGAGAGAGAGAGAGAGAGAGAGAGAGAGAGAGAGAGAGAGAGAGAGAGAGAGAGAGAGAGAGAGATATGTATTAACCACACTTTTCCACCATGCCCTCACGGTCCCCACTATTTACCAAATCGATCTAACGGTCACTAGCGAGAGGGGAATATCGACGGTTTGCGCGGGGCACCGTCCCCAATGATGTCACAATGAAGGGGGCCACACATATCGTTGATTTTTTGTGATGGATTCCTTGTCATTAATCAATATGCAATGGTCCTTGCCCACTACCAAGACTAATATGTAAACTGTAGTGGATATTCTACTAGACAGTTCGTCACAACGGATTTGATAATAATATATTAAAATCATGAATTCTTACACTATTAAAATTTTATTAAAACTTTAGATCTATAAATTTATCTGTAATTAGTGCATACAAATGAAAATTGTGCAAAAAAGTAGAGAAGGAAAAAATAAGCTCGCACACATACATAAGACACAAGATATGCTTTGGGAAACCCTTTCAAGAGAAAACCAAACTAGAAGGTGAGATCGCTTCACTCTCTTTCTCTGTTTGGAAAATAAGGTTGTAGGTACAAAAAAGTAATGCATGTGGCCTATGGGATGCTATAGTTCATAGATCCTCTCTGTGTGCTCTACCTCCTATCTCTCTTGTCTATCTTTGCTCAATTATGGAACAAAATGCTCTCGAAAGAATGGAACGTCTCTACCTCCTAGTGGCTAGGTTATAACACAACCCGATAACCTACTAGTGGTTAAGTTTGACTACATAAACTCTTAACTAGAGTTACAATATAGACTCTTCTAGAGTCTTTTACATCGAAAACACATGGCTAGCCCATTTTCCATGAATAAAGGGGGTTGATGTGGCATCCTCCTAAACTATAGGTGTGAAAACAGGAAGGTCAACTTCTGAGTGGCATAACTTTTGCATATGGACTCTGATTGACGCACTTCTTGCACCATTGGAAAGATATCTATGTGTAGAATAACGTGAAAGTGATAAAGTAGCAAATTTGTACACCCAAAAAATGTAATTTGATGCCTCAAAACACTCCCGAGAGGTTTCAAATCTTGTTTCACCAAACTAGGTCTCGCTGCTAAAAATGGTCCCATGAGTTGATTCCTCCACTTTTTCCACTCTGAATTCATTGAGATGGATGAAAATTAATACAATGATCCAATCTAGATCAAATACCACGCCAAATTTATATCTCTTTCATATTGTTCATCAATCAGTGGTCCCTGATGCTCATGCTCCAAATCAATGAATTCTAACAAGTCAACATGCACAAATTTTAACAAGGGTATGGGTGGCACACAAAACGGTCTATCAAAACAACCCATCTCCAAAACTACGGTTGGGATCAAATCTGACACCCTCCATCACCTTTTCTGAAACCACTGCAAGGGGTGTCAGAAAATTTATTATAGGGTTTCCAAAACCACTTATGAGTTTGCAAACATGTGCATAATGACAAGTCGGGACCTGCACTGCTACCCATTCTTGATCTCAGCTTTGTCATGGCATGTGGCGACAACTTGGGGCCCACATATAATTTTCCGTTTACACACTTTGGCCCATCATGTCATCTCAAACCCGTCATCCTAACACTCTCCTCGATTTCTCCTCTTTGCACCTCTAAGATGGGACCTTCAGAACATGTCATCTCGGTCCCATCATCTTGATGCTCTCCTTGACTGCTCCTCTTTGCACCTCTAGTATGGGACCTCCGGGAAATTTCATCCCAATCCCATCATCCCAACACTCTCCTCAATTTCTCCTCTTTGCACCTTTGGGATGGGACCTTCGAGACATGTCATCTTAGTCCTATCATCTTGGCACTCTCCTCAACTTCTCCTCTCTACACCTCCAGGAGGGGACCTCTAGGATGTGTCATACCTCCCTGTGAGGGATTTCCACATGGGATTTTTCAAAGGCCAATTGGTTTGAATGGCGCCTCTTTCACTTAATTATGGGAGTTAGGCCAAGGTCGTCATGACACCATGTTCTTGCAACACTGCAATTTACATGCATATATGTGATCACAAGCGGAGTAAAATGATTGTAGAATATTGCATGTCTCTCTGCATACAGGGCATTAGAAAAAAAATCGTAGTCTCAAGGAATAGCTAACATAATCTCATTCTTATTTTATAAATGTAAACCATGCATTGTTCTAGAAATCAATGTAAAATTGACTTACAGTACAAACATTGACACACACATTCAACAAAACTAGTTACATGTACATAAACTTATCTTGGAATGAAAACTAGAGTCTGGGTAACTAAGTTTAGGGCAAGGACTCTCCACCCAACCATAAATAGTTGTAGCTAATCCTCAATTGTAGCTATCACCCCTGAGCCAGATTCCACAAACTGGGGGGATTTGTTCAAAGGATTAAAAACACCAACTTCCAGCTGAAACAAGGGCTCTAGAGGTGCTCCATCCTCCACCCACGAACCACTCAGCAGTTAACCAAAGTATAGGGAATACAGAGGCAAGATGCCTCCACCCTCTAGTTGTTCAACAGTATTTAACCAATACACACAAGGAATACATAGGTTTTCTTCCTCCACCCAATAAGGTCAAGGGAGTCCAGATAACAAGTCTCCACCCTTCAAACAACAATACAATGGTTCCACCTATGTTGGGTAATCCAGAATCCACCATAAACAAACACATCAAGGAAGGATTCAAAGATCTCCCTTTCAGGAATCCAGGGAACAACCCTCCACCCTAGCCATCAAGGGAATCCAGAGAATGACCATCTTCACCCTATGGCTATACAGGGAATCAAGAGGCCATTGTTCCTCACCTAGGAGCGACCTTCTTCTTGCCAACCTTTCCAATCGAAAAATTGATCTCACTATATTTCCTTCTCTCTATTCTAGGTTCCTTCACTGCTCTGTTGTTGAATGAAGAATCAAAATCTCCCCTCCTCTTTTTTTTCCTCCTCTTTTCTCTCCTGCACAATGATTTTTCTTCCACTGTCCTTGTTGCTAGCATAGTCAAATATTCATAAATTTCGTCCTCTCTGCCTTGTAAATTTTTCACTAAGGCAACATGACATTCGTCCTTATTTTCAGTTCAATTTAATTCAAGAACCAAGCCATTTAAGGCTCAACAACCAACCTTTAATAACTTCCAAAACATTTCAAATTTTCTACATCAAGGAAACCTTAAACATCCCAAGCAAGTAACCCCCACATCTCTGGAATCTATGTCCTTTGAATCAGCCCATTTTAATTTTTAAAATTCAATTACATGATGTAATTACATGGCAAAAATCAAGCTAGTTTTGGGCTAGACTGTTATAGACCCCTCCCCCCTTGGGGTAACACCATCCTTGGTGTTATCTACCCATATGCAACACAACAAACATCATAAAAACACATAATATTTTGTGGAGCTTTATATGTACAACTGTATATAGTATTTACAAATATATATACATTTGCTTCAACCAACAAACATAAAAGGGTATGTTTCCATCATGAAGTCAGTGATTTCCCAAGTGGATTCCTCGGGCCCAAAGTGCCTCCACTACACTTTGACTTTCTCTATGGTTCTATTCCATAGCACGAGAATCCTCCAGTCTAGAATGCATAATGGCTCTGGCTAGAACTTTCCCTCTGGTTCCACTTGTAGCACAGACCAATCAATAACATGATTAGAATATTGTACATATCTTTTAAGTAATGAAACATGGAAAACATCATGAAATTTAATTGGAGGTAAAGCTAACCTATTATAAGCCACTGGTCCAATCCTTTCAATGATCTCAAAAGGCCCACAATATTGTGGTGCCAATTTGGCACATGACCCAATCTTCAAGGAACTCTTCTTGGGTTTGATTCTCAAGTAAACATGTTCCCCAACTTGGAACTCTTTATGCAACCTATGCTGATTTGCATAGTTTATCTTCCTATCTTTTGCCACCTTCAAATTATGTTTGATGATCTGAATTTTCTACTCCATTACCTTGAGCATGTTAGGCCCAATAAGGACCATGTTCGATGGATCACTCTAACTGATAGGAGTATTTCATCTTCTCCTGTATAGTGCCTCAAACGGATCATATTTATATATTCTTGGTATCCATTGTTGTATGAAAACTCTACAATTGTAATATACTCCTCCCACTTCTTGGGTTGATGCATCACATACATCCTCCACATGTCTTCAAGGATTCTATTTTTCCTCTCTATTTTCTCATCCATTTGTGGATGATATGTTGTACTTAATTCCAACTCTTTCCCCAACCTGCAAACATTTCCTTCCAAAATCTTGAAGTGAGCTTATAATCTCTGTCTAAAATAATTTTCTTCAGAATTCCATGCAGTCTCACAATATCATTTATGAAGATTTGTGCCACCTCACTAGTCGAGTTAGTGAACTTGACTACTACAAAATGAGCTACCTTTCTCAATTTGTCAACAACCACCATAACTGCATCATGTTTCCTAGAGGTTCTAGGAAAATCTATGATGAAATCAATGGAGATCACTTCCCATTTCCATTCTGGAATGGGAACAGGCTACAATAATCATGTTGGATGCTTGCATTCAACCTTCACTTGTTGACATTCTATTCATTTAACCACAAAATCAACTTCTTTCTTCAAATTTGGCCAATATTAGAACTTTTTAATGGTTGTGAGAGTCTTTTAGTAACCTGGATTCCCTAGCTAAGGCTTGACATGGAACTCTCATTATGAGCCTCTTCAATTCATCTTTGTTTGGCACATAAATTCTATTTTTGAACATAATTAGGATGTCGTCAATGAGGTGATATTTCTCATCCCCACCATCTTGTAGAAACTTTTCTCTCATTTGTTGATATTTTTCATCATGTTGTCCTGCATTCTTGACCCTTCCTACCAGGTCCATTTTGTAAGAGCTTATGGTTTCCAAGTGATTTACTTTAATTCTCCTACTAAGTACATCAACAACCCTATTCTCTTTTCCTTTGATGTACTTGATCTCAAAGTCAAACTCACTAAGTATGGCCAACCATCTAACATTTTTTTCATTCAACTTGGGTTGCTCAAATAAATACTTGAGACCACTATGGTTTATCATAAGTGTACATTTCCTGCCAAGGAGGCAATGCCTCCACATATTCAATGCATGAATGATGGAAACCAACTCTAGGTCATGAGTCACATAATTCACCTCATTCTCATTCAGCTTCTTGGACTCATAACAAATTATTTTTCCTCCATGCATCAAGACTCCACCAAGCCATTTCTTGCATGCATCTGTTCATACCACAAAATCCTTATCAGGATCTGCAATCCTCAACACTAGTTCATTTGTGAGAAACTCTTTCAATTGCTCAAAGCTTGTTGCACACTGATTTGTCCACTAAATTTCTTTCCCTTTCTCTGCAAGGAGGTGATGGGATGGCCTATCTTGGAGAAGTTTATGATAAACCTCCTATAATAACCTGCCAATCCCATGAATGATTTGATCTCACTCACATTCTTTGGTGTTGGCCACTCCATTATGGCTTTGATCTTCTTTGGATCGACTGATATCCCTTCCTTGGATACAATATGCCCAAAATAGTGTAACTATGATTAGAATAAATCACACTTGTTGAGATTTGCATAGAGCTTGTGTTCTCTCAACAATTGTATTAATGAAACTAGATGATTTTCATGCCCTTCTTCAGTCCTTGAATACACCAATATGTCATCTACAAAAACAATGAAGAACTTTTCCAAATAAGGACGCAACACACTATTCATTAAACACATGAAAATGGCAGGAGCATTAGTAAGCCCAAAAGGTACCACTACGAACTCGTAGTGCCTGTATCTTGTTCTAAATCAATTTTGTGAACATATTCTTCCTTGATGCACACTTGATGATATCCATACCTCAATTTTATTTAGATAAGACTATTGCTCCCCTCAACTGATCAAATAAATCATTAATTTGTGGTAATGGGTAATTGTTCTTTATGGTCACCTTGTTTAATTTCTTGTAATCAATTTATAATCTAAGGGTCCCATCCTTCTTCTTTGCAAAGAGTACTAGAGCTCCCCATGCTAACACACTTGGCCTTATGTAGCCCTTGTCAAGCATCTCCTTTAGCTGCAATTTTAGCTCAACCAACTCAAGGGTACTCATCCTATATGGTGCCTTGGATGTCAGTGCTACTCCAGGTACAAATTCAATAGAGAAATATCTCTCTGTGAGGAAGTAATCCAGGAACCTCCACTGGTAACACATTTAAATATTGTTGTAGGACTGGATATCTTTTTAGTAGTTCGCTTTCCTTATTCTCAGTGTCAATACTAGCCTTCTTCTCACTAGAGACTTGCACTGTGAACAACATGCATATGTTTTTGTTGTTGCACTTGGCTTGCATAGCCGTGATCATCCTCATTGAAGTAGGATTTCCCCTGCCCTACAAAACTCTTCTTTCTCCTTTCTCATTTAAGCATTCAATTTCCTTTTCAAAATATTCCACTTTGGTCCTATGTAAGTACAACCAATCCATGTCCAATAATATGTTGTATGCACCCAATGGAAATACATTCAAATGTGTTGTTATAAACATGCCATTGAGTTCAAATGCACATAATATCACCCATTAACTAATGTTTCTTTTTGTTCTAGTTTCCAACTTAACCAACCATGGTTATTCATGCAATTCCTTAGCCAAATTGCATTTTTCAACAATCTCGGTGATGGCATAGTTGTAGTTAGAACCGAGATCAATTAGAATAGAAACAATTTGATTACACAAATTACCTTCCATATCAATGATGGATTCCCATTGGTCTTCTCGGCGATTTTCTACAACTGCGTAAATTTTGGGCAATTCTGAGATATATCACCCATTGTGCGAACCTCTTGGCCGCTATAAATCTTTGGTCCAACATTCCTTTGGTGTGGACAATCCCCTTTCCTGTGATTTTCACCACACGTTCGACACTTTAATTGCTCCTTGCCTTCAAACTTGCATTGTTGTGTTGTTGGATATTGTGTATTTCCCTTAGCAGCAATGTTAACTTTCTGCTGAAATTGACTTGCATGGGCTAGATGCTTACCTTCCCTATGTTTTGAAAATTTCTTGGGCCAATTCTTCTTATTTCCAGTGATGTTCCTTTCCTTCCAGTCACTTTTAATTTTTGGTCTACATTTTTCTTGTTCATAGTAGTGTTTCATCTTCTTAAAGGCATCCTTCATAGTCTGGGGTTCCAAAAATTCAGTTTTGTCCATAAATGTCATTGGAAGCCCACTAATGAATGTTTGAATTTTTTCCTTCTCATCCCTGAGATATGGAACATACCTTAGTAGTTACAGGAACTTAGTGACATACTCATCATCCATCATTTGTCCCATATTGAGTTCATAGAAATCTTATGCCTTGCCACCATAGTAGCGCTTAGACAAATATTGATCTCCTAAGAGCTCTTCAAATTCATTCCAAGTCAATTCTCCCTCGACAATGCCTCTAAAATTTTTCAAATCTTCCCACCATATGTTTTGTTGGCTTAAGGGGGCCTGACCCAAGTTCAGAGTTATTCACACCAACCAAAAAAACCCTAACTTTTGGCCCTTTCGGCAACAACCCGCTTAGCACAGGCTGTGGTCTCACCCGAAGCAGTATTGGGGGATGCTAGAATCAGATTTCTGCATCTAGAGACCATGTGATGTGTATTCTTAATCCCTTTCATCTAAGATTTTCCTTCGCGCATATCTATACCTTATTAAGGTTCTCTACTACAACTCTATCCAAACGGCTTGCAAACCTCCATGAAGGTCTACGATCAGGTTTTTCAAACCTAAAAGAAACAGACTCACAAATTTTGCTTAGTAAATAACAACCCTAGATATGCTTGCGTGCAGACATACTTGTTCCTAACAATTATATTACCAGATCTACTTAATATCTTCGTGAAACAGTTTATTACACTTTTCATGCATGAGTATTAAAGATCTAACATATTCACGCAGAGAATACATGCTATTTCATATAAAACAGATCATTAAGAAATGATGCATAACTTAAACAAAAATAAGAACAAGGCACATATGCAATAGATTGGGTCCAAAACTAGTCTATTAGATTCAACATTCAAATTACAGACTCTTCCACCCTGCACACCCAGTTGTAGGGGCCCGTGCACTTAGCTGTAGACTTTCCAAGGTCTCTGTGCACTCAACTGCAGGAGCCTTCCCCTTTCGCCTAAGTACAGGAAACAAATCTTTCTTGCCTTAGCACATTTCCCTTACACTTGTTCTTCAATAAAATTTATTCTCCTATACTCGCTAAGACTCAAATATTTATAGCCTTTCTATTACAATACCATTGTCCGTAGCCTATGGGTGAGTCTAAAAAACAATCCTATCACTTACCCATACAAGGGGCTAAAGCCCCTTTGACTCTTACTTAGTTGCATGCTCTGCTTCCACATTTCGCGGAGAATTTACATTCTTTACAAAATTCTACTCAAAAATTGATTAAACTGACCCAAAATTGACCCTAGGGACCCTATCCCAACACGTCCACAACACAAATATGGTGACTCTCCCTTGAGTCACTCAGCTAGCTTCTCTACTTTGTGGTAGAGCTCACTAAAATCCTGCTTCAATGCTTCCAGCTCCACGATGCCTTGTACTGCATCCTGTTGCACCCCTTCAACCATCTTTTATGTAGTTGGTCCCTCTACCACAAGATGCATGGTCCTATGAGTTTGCTGCTGCGTTTTCAGTTTCTCCTAAATAGTCTGGGAAATCTAGCTGGCCTCTTCTGTTCAACGTTGAATTTGAGCCTTTAACACTGATTCTTTTGCTGCAACTCATGTATTTGTGACTGTATCAGCTTCCCTTCCTGGAGGTGCGCAAAGCGTTGGAATGGCGCCAATGTGCGCACAGTCACCCTGTTCTCATCATATCTTTGTTGGGTATCTCTAATTTCCATACTTAGTCTCTACAAGTTTGGGTCCTCCTTCAAAGTGTCCCATAACTCCATGGCATTGTTAAAAAGGAAGTCACAACCTTTGATTGCATTCTCCAGAGTATTCATGTGCTCCCTTATAGCTACGCCGCACTGCTCCCTGACCTCTGGCGAAGTAGTCGATTGTAGCTTCATCTATAATTCTGTTATCTTCATTTGGAAGTCAAATGTGAATTTGCCTATCTCATTTTTTGATTCTCGGACCGCAGTAACCAATTTTCTAACCTTCTATGTAGCTACGACATCTTCCAGAATATGTAACTATAGGACTGAATTGCATGCCTGTGTTATTGTTGTTTCCAGGCTCTGACTTCATGCTTCTATCTCTTCCTTTTCTTTTAGAGCCTGAGCCTTCTCAGCGAATATATTTTCGTTGTTTACCTTAACCTCATTGATCACTGCAAGTGTGCATTGTTCTCTGATTCGAAGCTTGTCTGAGACCCCCTGATGCAGTGCATGGAGGGTCTGAAGTGGCAACGTGGCTAAGTTTATCCCTATGTCTTTGATCATGCCCAGTAGAGCGCAGTCTTCCTCTATTTCTGTATGGAATGATCCTTCTGGTAAGGAGATGACTCTAAGGTCTAGAGTCCTTTCCATCTCCAATACTCTCTCGCTCCCTTGTGCCAGGCTTGCTTGCAACCCGCTCATTTGCCCTATGCTCGCTTGAATCCTGCCTATTTGGATCTACAACTTGCGCAAATCCTTCTGGACTCTCCCTAGCATCTGCATGTATTGCTACTCAAATTGTTGCCACAACTTTGTTGTGGTGTCTCTAACTTTGTCCCTGATTTCATCAAGGTCCCCTTTTGTGAGGATCATTGGGTCAATGTGCACTTGCTTGTCTGACTTGTGCTTCTTCCTAGGCCCGGAATTTGTCTCCTTACTACGCTTCTTCAATGTGAAGGGAGTGCTCTACTCCTCTCCTCCATCTCCGCCCTGCTCGAACAGTTCTTGTTCCTCAGTATGTTGGGAAGTCAATGCTTCAAATTCCTCTGTGTCGGTGCACTCTGTCCCAACACGCTCTTTTTTAGCAGTTGCCTTAGCAGTAGCTTATTTCTTTCTCTGCTCATCCAATGCCCACGTCATTGCCTGTGCTGCTTCTTTTCATTTCTACGCAACTGTCGTCTGTGAAGCAGAGATTTATTCACCCTGACTGGTGCATGCACCAACATCTGTGCATTGTTGCCACTCTGCTGGCCAATTCCCCATAATTTCCTGTACGTCTATCTCCGAGACTAGGCATGGAAACTTGTGCAAGATGTGCTTAGGGTCCCACCTCGCTTGGATCGATACATTATGGAACTCTGCCTTAAACTCCGCGAAGTCCCTCAATTGTTCGAACAAGGTTGGAGACAACCTTGGTCACTAGCTTATTACTATGCGGAGGTTCATTTCCACCAAAATCCAAAAGACCTTTGACTCCCTGATTCGCTCTGGATCCTTCGTCAACCATAGCGAAATGAACTTCGCTCCCTCCGATAATATTCTTCTTTCAAAGGAAACTGACTATCCTTCGGCAGTCACCATGCTACTAATACAATTAGCAGTAGGAGACAGCCATAGTGAAATGGCGTGCCCTCCTCCTGTGCTTCGTGGCAGTTCGATAGGAATTCTTTACATAAGTACTATGCCTAGTTTTACTACACCTCCTTCGCGCACTGTGCAACCAATGAAACTACTGGCGTCGGAACTTCGTTCGCATGACATGTCCTCTTTATCTTTCGACTAGAATTTGGGCAACAAACTACACTGCCTGGTCTTGAATTGAGTGAATAGAATATCTGCGTGACTTTTTGATCAACCCAAACTTCATCTTCATCTTATCCACCGGCTCCTTTTCTCTTCTTTTTCTACCAAACTCCTTCGCACGGTCCACCCCTTTTTAGGGCAGCATCATAATTCTATGAATGAGCATATCATTGTAACGATGGGTCCACCGAACCATAAGCACCCATCATGCACCAGCGCGAACAGTTGGCGCACACAAACAATGTTGATGATGGATGGTGGAAGTGTGGTACACAAAGCATATGCAGTAATCCAGCCTGCTCGACGCCTTTGACCCATTTCATGGGTTCCAGCCTTGTGACCCTAGTTTCTTCATAGTAAATCTTCGTCATGTACTTATTGGTAGCTAGGTGAGGGAATTTCTCGTGGTCGGTGAGATCCCAATCCTCCATCTTCAATCGGGCCTTCAAAAACTACCTCCTCTAGAAACAATGGTGTAGAGATTGTGAATTTGCCCGAATCCGGGTCCTTGGGTACCTTGGCTTTCCCTTTTCACGGAGGGATATACGTTGAGAGCCGTGTGATAGGCTCGCCCTCCTCAACATCTAACTCCTCAACTCCATCGTGGAGTTCCTCTGCCTCCAAGTCCACTATTTTCTCTAGCTACTTTGCCTTATCCTTCTTCTCCTTCTGTCGAACCTTCAGGTTCTTCCTCAGTGACTACCTCACCGGTACAGGTTTCTTATGATTCTCCTTAGCACCTGAATTATTTGGCCTAATGCTCGTGATTTCAGGGACCATCGCGTCAGAGACAATGACTTCAGAACTAACAGCCTCTGCGGGATTTTTTGCAGTCATTTGTTCAAAAATAAGTTCACGGTTTGCTGCAGATATGTTTGAGAATGATGGTTGTGAAAGGAGTTCTTCCTAGTCTCTACGCTTCATAGACTTAAAACAATAGGGCTCATAGACAATTCTTAGAATGAAAAGTCTTTCTCGGCAGACCAACATGCCCGATTTATAGATGGTTTTGAATTCAAATCCAGTCGTTCCCTCCATTTTTTTATCATAAATACCTCTTTGGCAGTAGATCTCCAAATATTTTCGCCATAAATGTCACCTACCCACTCCTCCTAATGGGATTTTCACCATCCAATCATGAATAGTGACATCAACAGCTACTTTTGGACCAGGTTGCTCGGCAACATCCCTTGAGATGCATCTCACCCATCGCAACTCTATTCATCGCAACTTCATCTATCGCAGTGTTTTTCGTTGTACCTTTTTCATCCATTGCGCAAACCCTTGTCTCGAGTTATTTTGTCTTTGGGCAGTGTAATTTAAATTCTCGTACCCCGTTGTAGCTACCTGGAGCGCTAAGACTGTCCTGCAACCATATAGTCATTGTGTAGGGCTAGGATCCCCTGTATATAGTTTAAACCTACTTCCATTCACTTTCCCAGGGAATGGCTCCCCATTCAACTTCGCGAGCTGAACTACGTCACCATCTGTAATTTCCTTAATAGCATAGGGCCCTAACCAGTGCATTTGAAATTTCCCTAGAAAATTCATGATTTTTCTGTCATATAGCAGCACTAAATCATCCACCTTGAAAGTGCGCAGCTTAATATGTTGATCATGCCATGATTTTTCTTGTTCCTTTTGTACTTGCTAGTGAAATCAAGCAAAAACGCAGTCCTCTTCCAACTCCATCAACTGTGTGAGTTGTTCCTTCAAGGTCTCGCAATCTGCCATCTCTGTCAAAGATGCAATAGATAGACTTGGCACAATATACTCCATAGGCATCACTGCTTCAATCCCATAGACCAACCTAAATGGTGTTTGGCCCATCAACTTCTTGTAAGTCATCCTATATGCCCATAGATATTTCGTTACACGCACATCCCAGTCATTCCTCTTTGTGTTACAGACCTTTGTCAATGTGTTTTCCAAGATTTTGTTAAATGCTTCCACTGTTTCATTCGCCTGTGGGTGATAGGGCTTACTCTTTTGGTGGTATACTTAGAATTTTTCAAGCATCACGCTAATGGTTTCATTCAAGAAATGTGTACCCTTATCACTCATCAACACCTTAGGGCAGCCAAACCATGTTAAGACATATTCAAACAAAAACTTTGCAGCAGTAGTAGCTGTACAATCCTTCACTGGTTGCGCTTCCACCCATCTGGTTAAATACTCTATTGTAGTAATAATATACCATGCACCTGTCTTCTTTCCTAGTGGTTGTATTGGGCCTATGAAATCAATAGCCCACTTATCAAATACCTGCAATGAAACTTGAGGATTTAAAGGCAATTCATCTCTTCGCGAAGGCTTTCCTGTCCTTTGGCAAGCATCGCACGCCTTGCAGTATGCCTTAGAATCCTTATGTAATGTCGGCCACCATAACCCAGTGCGTAAAATCTTTTGCGCAGTCGCTTTTCCTGCGTAGTGTCCTCCTGCCGCTCCTCCATGTGCTTCGGCAAGGATACTAGCACGTTCAAACTCTGGAACATACCTTCGCAGTATTTCATCTGTTCCCATCTTATACAAGTGACCTGAAATCACTGAAAAATATGCAGAGCGGACTACTAATTCCTTCTTCTACTGAGTGGAATATCCTTCCGGAGTTGTACCCATGGTTAAAAATTGAATGATATCAGCAAAATGGTCAACCGCGATGCGCATCTCAAAGTTGTGCATCTAGCAGTCCTTCCTCCAAACTATTTGGTTCTTTGCCAGTTTCAATCCTTGATAGGTGGTATGGTCCTACATTCAGCCTTCCAGGCTTCATAATCACTTCAAAGTTGCATTCTTGAAACAAAAATAACCATCGGTAGATTCCCCCCACCAACATAGGCTTATTAACCAAGTACTTCAGCGCAGAGTGATCTGTATACATTTTAAAATGTCCAGCCAACAAATAATGTTGAAACTTTTGTAGCGCGTAGACCATCATCAGCCCTTCGTACTCTGTAGTGGAATAATTCTTCTCAGCCTTTGATAACTTTCTGCTCGCAAAGGCTATCATATGATCAATTTCTCCTTCTCCTACCTGTGTTAATACTACACCGAGCGCAATGCAAGAAGCATCTACATGCACATGGAATTCTTTCTTCTAGTATGGAAACAAAAAATTAGGTGTAGTCACCATATTTTCCTTCAAGACATCCAAACTGCGCTGACATTCTTCATCCCAACAAAACATTGCATCTTTCTTCAATAATTTTTCCATCAGCGCGGTTATATGAGCATACGCCTTGATAAACTTCCTATAATACCCAGTGTGCCCCAATGTCACACACATCTGTTTCACATTCCTAGGAGCTTCCAAATTCCCAATCATAGCAATCTTCACAGGGTCCACCATCAATCCCTGCTTACATACGACATGGCTGAGAAAAATTCCAAAGGGCAAATATAATATGCATTTATTCAAATTCAGTGCAATCTGATACCTTTGACATGTATCCAGCATAAGGCGTAGACTTGCAACATGGCGCCTCACCAACCCAAACATAGTCCAATCATCAAAATAAAATTCCAAAAATTTATGAATAAATTCCTTAAATGCGCAATTACTACCCGGGAGAAGATTGCAGGCATGTTCTTCAATCTGAATGGCATTACTGTATACTGAAAGCAACCCCACTCCATCGCGAAGGTTGTCTTGCTTTGATGTTCCGACGCGATCTTTATTTGATGGTATCCCGAAAAGCCATCTGTAAATGAATAAGCCTCCTATCCACCAACATTCTCTAATACTTCATCTATAAATGGTGTTGGAAATGGATTGTGCACACATGCATCATTCAGCTTTCTTAGATCTACACATATCCTGATTTCGCCTTTATATTTCTTCTCTTGGACAACCATTGGGCTCACCCAATTGGATTCCTCTACTGGTTCAATATCTTTATACTTTGGATTGAGCCGATAAGGTCTCTGCTTGACGGGCTTCACATCTAGTTTCAACGTAATCTTCATAACACCCAAATCTACAATGATCCCCTTTAGATCCACAAACTTTGTTGGAAATAGGTCCTAGTATTTGATCAACAGTTCGACCACCTTATCAACTGTATCTTCGTCCCAATAGTCTCCTATCTTCGCGAACTTAGGCTCTACTTCAGATCCAATATTTACTTGTTTAGTTTTCAAAGGCTCCGATATATCCGAGTTTTCTTCTTTCGGTCCTTCCACTTGACATTGTCCTTATGTCTCTATAATTTTAATATTCCATGGGTCTTCTTCTTCCTCTTTAGCAATCACATTGTAACATTTCAGCGCATGGCACAACTGTGTACTCCAATCCGGCTAAGCCCATTCTACCGATTCCTTATGCATTCTAAATATAGCTTATTTTATCTCTTGGAGCACTTCATCAATGCATTCAAACCCATCCTCAAAGTTAAAAGTCAATAAGAAACTATCTCTTAAGATATCCCATTCAGTTGTCCCATGGTAAAGCTCTGTTTCCAAATACCAGTTCATCGAGATTGTATCTAAGGTAGACAAAAAATGTGCACCCATTTTGGTTGTGGTTCCGTTCCCCGTGCCTTAGTCCATCGTGCCAAATGATTGCACAGGTTATCCTTTCCACTGTACTTTTCTATCATCCAGGTATTAGCATACCCAAACCTTACTTTCATCATTCTTCTATATTCCTTCCATCTAGTGAAGCTCTCCTTGTACGTACCCCACCAATGGACAAGTGTAGTGTGCAATGCCAACTCCAATGCTTGGAAGTGATGTTCTTCAGGTACTTCCCTTTCAAATTCATCCTGAAACAAATCAACATCAGTTAGACCATCAAAATGTGGAACCTTCCTTACCTCAGTTGAGACACATCGCAGTGATTTGGTCATCATATTGCAACGGAGTGTAGATACTTCATACAACCGATTCTGCTAGTGTTCAAGCACTTCATCTGAGTCTGAGGTGCAAGAGCTATCCTTGTCCCATGCAATTCGTCCGTTAGCCATAGGATTGATCCAATCTTCATTTTGTGATGTGATCTTGTATATCTAATCCAGGTCATCATCATCCTCCACAAAGTCACAAACAGGTTCAGTATAGCGTGCTCCTTCAACAAGGTATAGTAGTACTACAACCCTTAGTGAATTCATTTCAAACTTCATTTTCTACTTCTTCAAGTTGATTACCGCGTCCATATCAAAATCCCAGTCAATTCCCAGTAGCATGGGATGTGGGTTACTATAATCCACTATTTCAATGACCTCAAAGTAAGCTAGCACACTCATGCCCTCAATGTCTACCATTACACCATATAAGCGCCCCATCGGAATAATATTCTCTTGATTTTCCATGCGCAATTGAATAGGAGACCACTATAGCGTAGGTCTCCCCATCCTTTCCCACATCTGCTTAGGCATGACATTTGCATCAGATCCCAGATCCAACATTACCTAGTCCATTTCATATTCTCCTATTTGCACAGTCAGCCTCATCTCTTCGCTTCTTATGCTTACCAATTTTTCTCATGGTGCATTGTTTAGCAGGGGTCTTTTCTTTATTCGCGCATTTGTCGATTAGCTCTTGTAGCCCTTCTACTACTTTCTTATCACGCAGTAACTTCATACAGGTCTTTAGAAAAGTAGCTAATATCGAAGGATCTACCTCTTATGTTGTACTAGTTTTCGGTATTTTCTCCTGGCTTCCTGAGGTGGAGGCCTCAACAAAGTTCTTCTTTACTTCCATGAAGGTCTCTTTAGCTGGATTAAGATCAAATTCTATTTCTTCCTCGGAAGCCTTGTGCATCCACCCGTTAATCTTAGGTTTCTTTCCCTTATCTGCACCAGTGGCCATACCACTTCTTGTTACTATATTTATGCTCTGATCTTCTTCGCAAGGCTCTTCCCTAATCATCTGGATGTTCTGTGTAGGCTACCGGGGCTGTGTCTTCCTTTTTTGCCTCTTTTCCATAAGGATCGGACATTCCTCTATCACATGGTCAAACTGTCTGCAATACTGACATGACAGATGCATGGGGTTTAGGAAATCTCACATGAAGTGTCCTACGTCACCACAATTATAGAAAATTATCTGGCCACATCCTCAGCCAGCTCCACCCCCTCTTCCTCATCCTCGGCCTTTGAATCCTTTGCACGCTGCTCCTGCGCCCTGATCATGAGGTCGGTTTTTTGCCTACTTTTGGTAGGTAGGGGTTCTATCCATCATTATCTCATAACTCCTACAATGGCATTCGTCATGACCTACAGATTTACATAAATTGCAAAACAATTTTTGAGGGGTTTGTATAAACTTCTGTAGTAAATGGCAATTATCAGTCACATGTTCTCCTATAACCTAACAGATAGCGCACCATGGCGCAACTTTCGTGCTCGACCCAACATTATTCTTTGGCTTCATGGGAACAAGACCTCCCCCAATAAGATAATTCTTATAAACTAGGTGGTGGTCCTTATCATACCCATGGCCCTTACATTTCAAGCACCAAACTTCAGCGCACACCTCCGACTGGGCTTCCTTTCCTTTCTTTGGGCTCTACAACTCCAAGTGCAGGCTTTCCAGTTGTGAGTGAATCTATTACGCTCCAAGTTTTGCATCTTGTATGGGTGAGGTTTCCAGACTCATCATAATTTCTAAGGCTTCTGCTTGCATTGCTATCTTTTGTTGTGAGAGCGAAAATCTTAAGTGCGGCAAGAGCGATGCTATATACCAGTCTTGATGCTGGGAATCTGTAATCACCATATTGGCTTGCTTGATCAGGAATTTCAACCTTTGATCGAAATCCCAAGGTGTCTCATCTATATTTTGTCGAATTTCTTTAAACTCAGTCACCGACTGCACCTTTGACTTAGGTTTCCTAAACTCCTTATTCAGAGCTTGCTGGGTTTCTGCCAACGTCGCGGTGGGGTTGTCAGTGTAGTACTTGATGTACCATGTCAATGCCCAATCTTGTAAGTCTGTGACTAGATGTGATTTATTGATGTTATCATCCGTAGTCTGTTGTGTCATCCATACAACGCCTACAATAAACCAAAATTTTTCGGTGTCTTCACTCCCTATCCCTTTAAAAACCGTCATCTTCATCACGTTCGCCATGTCGAATGGTGGAAGTGGAGGTGGAAGTAGAGGTGAATGTGTCGGTGTATGAGGTGGAGGTGGAGGTGGAGGTGGAGTGGACGGATGAGGTATCCTCGGGATACCATGCTTAATCAATTGTATTGCACTTCGCAGTGTAGTCAGCACCATCCCTTCGTCATCACTTGAAGGGGGTTCAATGAGAGGATCGTATTCTGAGCTCGATCCTTCATTTCTTCTAAAGAATCTCCCGCTTCACATAGACCCAAATATCAAGGTAACTGCATAACCCTCTTTTCATATAACAGCATTTTAATCCATGTTTTTAATGATTTCAAATTCTTACCTCATGGTCCCTTGAAAAGCCTATGTTTCGCTTCATTATGGCTGATATTTCGATTGAATGCGAACTCAGTCGAAAAACTTCCAAGTGTGTGATCAATCCAATGATCCATGGCCCACGTGATATGACTTCTTGATGCTTCCAAACATCGCACCAGTTTCGGAGTCCACACTATAGGGCCATCAAGTCTCCACGTCCCTTAACTATCCACCAATTTAGACAACCATTCATGTAGTTCGTCAGGAAAGAAATAGAAGAATGCTTCAGTTTTGTCTGTGTATAAATATCTCTGCAACCACTATTCCTTAGATAATTTAGGGATCCTATTCTCTTGAGCCACAAACACATGCACTTTTTGGTCAATCCACTTCTCAATATCTTTCTTTGTAGGAAACCATTTATCACACATCTCTTAGATAGATCCCTATCCTGGCAATGGAACCATTTGTTGGCTTAAGGGGGCCTGACCCAGGTTCAAAGTTATTCACACCAACCAAAAAAACCCTAACTGCTGGCCCTTTCGGCAACAACCCACTTAACACAGGCTGTAGTCTCACTCGAAGCAGTATTGGGGGATGCTAAAACCAGGTTTTTGCATCCAGAGACCATGTGATGTGTATTCTTAATCTCTTGTAGCTCAGATCTGCCTTAGCGCAGATCTATAACTTCCTAAGGTTCTCTACTATAACTCTATCCAATTGGCTCCCAGACCTCCGGGAAGGTCTACGATTAGGTTTTTCAGACCTAAAAGAAACAGACTCACAACTTTCGCTTAGTAAATAACAACCCTAGATCTTCCTGCACACAGATCTACCTTTTTGGAATAGTTATACTACTAGATCTACTTAATATCTTTGTGAAACAGTTTATGACACTTTTCATGCATGAGTATTAAAGATATGACATATTCACACAGAGAATACATGTTATTTCATAGAAAACAGATCATTAAGTGATGATGCATAACTTAAACAGAAATAATAACAAGGCACATATGCAATAGATTGGGTCCAAAACCAGTCTTTATTAGATTCAATGTTCAAATTACAGAATCTTCCACCTTGCGCACACCCAGCTGCAGGGGCCCACACACTCATTTGTGGACTTGTCAAGGTCTCCATGCACTCAGCTGCAGGAGCCTTCCCCTTTTGCTTAAGTACAAGAAACAGAGCTTTCTTTCCTTAGCACTTTTCACTTACACTTGTTCTTCACTAAAAGTTATTGCCTTATACTTGTTAAGACTCAAATATTTATAGCCTTTCTATTATAATACCATGGGTCGCGACCTATGGGTGAGTCTCAAAAACCATCGTATCACTTACCCATACAAGGAGCTAAAGCCCCTTTAACTCTAACTTAGCTGTGCACTCCGCTTCCACATTTCGCAGAGACTTTCATTCTTTACAAAATTCTACTCAAAAATTGATTAAACAGACCCAACATTGACCCTAGGGACCCTATCACAACATGTTTGCTTTTCCTTTCAAATTTTAGGTGGAAATCTTGGATTTCATTTTTTTTGAATAATCATGAATTCTAAAAAAAATTCTTCATGCTCGGAAACCAAGCTTCCTCCTCTTTCTATTTCTTCATATCCCCATCAAATTTGGGTGGCTTGGATTTCTTGAATTCCTCGAGCGTATAACCCTTTTCCTTTCCTCCTTGATGATGAAGATGGTGATGATGAGAGTGATGGTGGTGCCTCCTAGTAGTAGAATCAGATGGCCTGCTAGAATGATGCACATAAGTGTTTCTTCTACCTCTTGTGTTGCTATATGATGCATTTCCCTGCACACTATCCTAACTTTCTTGGCTATGCCTTTTTTTGGACCTACAACCATATCCTCCATTTGTTTTCTCTTCTGACTCCCAAAGGTTCCACTTGTCTCTATGACTAACCCTCATCTCAGGTTGCCTCTATCTTTGTAAATATGAGAGACTTTGCAGAATGACTGCATTTATCTTAGCTTGTTTCTCTTGAGCTCTTACCAGTCTCTCATTATTTTCCTTGAAGCTTCTAACTTCATCCCTTAAGCTCCTCAGAGTATGCATCCAATATATAAAGTGATCCCCTCCCACTTGGTCAACTGATATTTCTTCTTCATTTGCCCTGACCTCTTCATTTCCATGTTGTGACTGATCAGAACTATACTCCACCATTCTTGTCCTCATTTGTTATATACCTAGGGGGAATAATATCGGGTATAAAGGGAGGTACCCAAGGGAATAATGTAATAATGGGATGGGCCATAGTAATAAATAAGGTGGTTAACCTGTATCATGTAAGGGACCACAAGTAGTTAGTAATAATGTTATGGGCCCATGGTATTAGATAGATGGTATTGAGGGAACCATGGTAATGACCCATGGTATTGTATGTATGAGGCCTATATAGAGGCTAGAGACTCCACATTGAGGGGTGTCAAGGAATATTGTATGAACAGGGATATGGCTTGTGGAGTGTTCTCCTTCCTTGAGTGAATGTATGGTGTTTCCCTACCTTAGGGGTTTGATATCAATAAAGAAGCATTTCTATCTATTCAAATCTTATTATTTATTGGGTTTATTTCTACTTCTCATATATTTTCGTGTTAGATCCATAACAAGTGGTATCATAACACTTTCTTGGGCAAAGCAGAGAATTTTTTTTTAATTTTTTGCAGGAACTTTCTGGGGTGGCGAGTTTGTAGATCATATCTGTATGTTTTGGGGTAAAGTCTGCAAAATTTAATTGCAGATCTGGATTCTTTGTGAAAAAATACCCGATTTCTAAAAAAAAAATCGGCCGAATCAGAGTTTGGATGAAGGGGATATCGCTAAACTAAAAATCAGTGGTGTTGCAGACAATTTTTCGGGGCAGCGAGTTTGCGGCACAGATCTGGACATCCTGATGCAAGATCTATAGAATCTAATTGCAAATCTGGATTATTTGTGAAAAAATACCCGATTTAAAAAAAAAATCAGTCGAATCGAAGTCAGGATGAGGGAGATATTGTTGATTTAAAAGCAGATATTTTTCAGCAATTTTTTGTGACGGCGGGACAATTGCAGCATGGATCGGAAATTCCAGTGCCTGGATCGGAATTTCTATCACATGGGCAGATGCAGAATGGTTATTCCATTTCCAAAAGTAGGTCATAATAGGGATTCTGAGCAATATTGACTAAACTGTGACAATTTCAAATTTTTGCCAATTTTTTTGTGATGGCGGGCCTAGATCAAAATTTGAGGGACTTGTATAAATTTGATGGCTCTCATCTAGCCAAATGGTTAGCAAAAATGGAGAAATATTTCAAATTGAATTACATCATAGATGATGAGACTCAGCTGAGTGTGAGAAAAATGTACTTGGACCACGAAAGATGGCAATGGTGGCAGTGTCATCAAAAATGCCATCCAAGGACAACTACTTGGCAGATGTTCGCAAAATCTATTTGTGACCACTTTGACCTTAAATCTAATTTTGTGGGTCCTCTTACTAAGCTCACACAGACCGACACACAACCTAGCAAAGATTTTATTGGTATAGGAAAGAAGGAAACCAAGAAACCTAAAGGGTTATTTTCTGCTAGTATCTCCTTATTGCAGGTTCATGGATTGATTCAGAAGGAGAAGATCGTTGTGTCTATAAATCTGAGTTGCAAGCAAAATTTCATAAATGTCAACTTGGCAAAAAAATTACAAGTGCCAGTGAACCACATGGAGCACACACAGGTTAATAATGAGCAGGTGCAAGTTTATAAAGATTTGAAGATTTCTATGGACAAGTATGTATTGCATTCTGATTTTTATGCTTCAGATATGGCTAATGAGGATGTTGTTTTGGGATACCCATGGATGGAATTGGTGGGTACTATAAATATTAACGTGCAGAAGAAATTCCTGAAGCTCTGGTATAAAAAGAAGAAAATTACATTACAGGATATTTCCATCAATAAACAGGTAGAGTCCATGGAGGCTGAAGTAGAAGATGTTCCAGGGACTGACATATCAGATGATGAGCCATTGATGATCGACAATCAAACACAAACAGAGGCTGAAGCAAAAAAGGATATAGGTGCTGATACATTAGATGAGGGCTCAGTGGTTGAAGTAATATTGGAAGATAAGACACCATAGCAGGCACCACAACATGCACCAGATAACAGTCAGGCTCCAGTAAGGGGTGAATTAAAGAAAAAGACACCGTGGGTTAAAACTTCAACATATCATCACCCACATCACCCCACAAGACAACAACCAACAAGATGGAAACCAATTAGCCACAAGGACAACAACCCCCGTAGGACAAATAGAGAGGAGTGAAGATCCACCTACTACACATCAACACAGAAGAGCTGCCATGGTCAACTTCCATCTCAAGCGAACGAGGCACCAGCTAGATCAAAGGTTCACCTTTCTCTTGGATGGCTAGATGAACATGCATGGTACCAGTGGACTACTCTTTTGAGTAGATCTTATTATTTGTGTTCTTCCCATGTTTCGGGGACGAAACATGCTAAGGGTGGTGGAATGTTATATACCTAGGGGGAATAATATGGGGTACAAAGGGAGGTACCCAAGGGAATAATGTAATAATGGGATGGGCCATAGTAATAAATAAGGTGGTTAACCCGTATCATGTAAGGGACCACAAGTAGTTAGTAATAATGTTATGGGCCCATGGTATTAGATAGATGGTATTGAGGGAACCATGGTAATGACCCATGGTATTATATGTATGAGGCCTATATAGAGTCTAGAGACTCCACATTGAGGGGTGTCAAGGAATATTGTATGAACAAGCATATGGCTTGTGGAGTGTTCTCCTTCCTTAAGGATTGAATGTATGGTGTTTCCCTACCTTAAGGGTTTGATATCAATAAAGAAGCATTTCTATCTATTCAGATCTTGTTATTTATTGGGTTTATTTCTATTTCTCATATATTTTCGGGTTAGATCCATAACATCATTTCTGTGTTTGTCTCTGTCTTCTATTGCTTGTTATGTGTTGTCAATCACATACATTGTTAGATACTTCATGTGGTAAATAAACAAACACAATCATGATCATGAACCTTGCATTCATGGAGTTTCCATGGCGATTTCTGGAAAAAAACCATGTTACTATGCCATGATATTCAATATTTCATATGCATCAATCATATAACAAGAAATACCAACTATTAGTACCATGATGTAATCAATCATTTATAGAATGACTTTTAGCACCAAAACAATTGTTTAGTTAATTTTCTAAAAATCAATGTGAAATTCTCTTGAGGGTATTTTTGTCCCCACTTACTCATGATAGAGCCCATCTAGTCCAAGTGCTAAACATGGATACTCTAATACCACCTATAACACACCCCACTCACCCTAGTGGGGTGGCTACTGCTAATCCAATTTTTATGTTCCTGTTAGAAAAATGGGGTAATTTATATATATATATATATATATATATATATATATATAGATATATTATTTATATATTACTATTATATATATATAAACCACACTCCACCACCATGCCCTAGCGGTCCCCACCCTCTATCAACTTGATTTGATGGTCACTAGCAAGAGGGGAAGATTGATGTTTTGTATGCGGGTACCATCCCCATTGACATCATAATGAAAGGGGTTGTGCATACCATTTATTTTGTGCGGTGGATTTTCTATTGTTGATAAATATGCGGTGGTCCCCACCTATCGCCATGACCTCACCATGGTTATCCCTCTTGTAGATTGTGCATTAATCGATGGTCCCCAATGCTCGTGATCCATATCAACAAATTCTGATTGGTCAACATGCACGAATGTTAACAAGGGCAGGGGTGGCGCACAAAGCAGTTTATCAAAGCCGCCCATCTCAAGATCTACGACTGGGATCAATTTCGACACCCTCCATCACCTTTTCCAAATCCATTGAAGGGGGTGTCAGAAAAGGTGGTATTGACTTTCCAAAACCACTTATGGGTTTGCAAACACATTCATAATGACAAACTGGGGCCCACACTCCTACCCATTCTCCAGGTCAACTTTGTCATGGCATGTGACAATAGTCTGGGGCCCACATATAAGTTTTCCTTTGCATTCTTGGGCCTATCATGTCATCTTGGTCTCGTCATCTCAATGCTCTCCTCGACTGATCCTCTTTGTACCTCCAAGACACATCATCTCAGTGTTCTCCTCGACTTCTCCTCTTTGCACCTTAAGGACACGTCATCTTGGTCCCATCATCCTGACACTCTCATCAACTTCTCCTCTTTACACCTTTGTGATGCATCATCCTAGTACCAAAGTATAGCGAATCCAAAGGCCATCTTTCTCCACCCAAGAAGGTCAAGGAAGTCCAGAGAACAAGTCTCCTCCCTTCATACAATAGTACCGTGGTTCCACCCACGTTGGGAATCCAGAATCCACCATAAACAAACACAACAAGGAAGGATTTAGAGACCCCTCTTTCAGGAATCCAAGGAATAACCCTCCACCCCAACCATCAATGGAATCCATAGAAGGAAAACTTCCATCCTCTGGCTATACAGTGAATCAAGAGACCATTGTTCCTCACCTGGGAATGATCTTCTTCCTGCCAACCTTGCAAACTGGAAAACCAATCTCACCATGTTTCCTTCTTTCCCTGTGATGAGCCCCAATTTTGGTACAATTTGGGCTCATTTTGGCCTATTCTACTTGCTCAAACCATTCATTTTTTATTGCTTATGCATGCATTTCTTAGTTTATTCATGTTGTTTGTAGGAAGAAGGGTAGGCACTCTCTCTACGTGACTGATGCATTTTGATTCCAGGTTTTGGCATTAAAAGGGAGCAAAAGACAACGAAAAAGGAGTTAAGGAGACAATGAGGTGGCACTGCGGGTTTTGGGAGAGGATGTCCACGGTTCTAGGGACATCCCTCGTGATTCCCATCAAGAACTCCGAGCTCTAATCCATCTCCCCTCCGAGCTTAAAAAACGGCCAGCTGTTCTACAGGAACAGCAGTTCTAAACTGCTCTACAGGAACAGCAATTATGACCATCCTACAGGATCAGCAGTTAAACTCTAGTTGGACAGCCGAGCTCCTAAAATGTAGGACACTTGTTGGATCATCGTTTTTGTATAAGTATGAAGGCTTTAGCCTTAGATAGGTTGTTGAAACTCTCGTATTGCTATTGTAATTTTGGGAGCACAGTTCAGTTTTCATTCCTTTTTGTAAGCCAATTTGGCATGATATCAGTTATGAATAAAGAAGGCAGTTTGTGATCTAGTTCTGAGTTTTTCTCAAGGAGACTATAGCTCTCAGGTTAGGGCCCAACCTGAGAGCCATAGATCCCCTCTGCTGTAGTGTTGTTTCCATTTCATTTCAGCACTGTGAGCTTTCCATTTACACATGCAATTTGAATTACAGGTTGTTGAGTTGGTCTTTTTCATGAGTTAGATAGGAGATTGCTTATAGTGAGTTTGTTTACAGTTGTTTAGTGTAGCAGAGGATAGATATAGTCCATTGGAGCTCCAACAAAAAGGTTGTTAAGGCTCACTGCCGTCTCATCTGGGATTGGAGTGAAGTCCATGATTAACCACCAAAAATACGCATTTCTTTATTCCATGATTGCTGCAACCACAGTCACGTTAAGTTAACTGCTTCTACATGATTCACACCTGCACCACACTTCCTTACCACAGCTTCATGCACGTTCTCTTTCACGTTTAGATTGCTGCTCATCGAATTTACAAGCACAAGTAGTTTAGGTTGATGCATTTTTGGTTAAGTGACAGTCATAAGCATTTGTTCCATTTACACTGCTCTCTCTCGTTCCATTACTTCATTCTCCATCTTGATCATGCATGCAACCACATCTTCGACCCCTGCTCCGCTCTGTTATCTCCCAAAGTCTTTCACTCCTCACGTACTTCCATTCTCTAGCCCTTTCATTGACCTAGCCCTCTATCTTCCAACCTACTCCCTACACTCACTTCCCATCCTATTCTTCCACTTCTAAAGCCATCACCAGCCTCATCCCTACCTTACACATCTCCCTCTACCATTTCATCATCCCTCCATCACTCCAAGCACTCACGGTAGGTCATCCTGTAGCCATTTATAGACATCCTGTAGAAAACAGAGTATCCTGTAGGATTCTCCACAGCCATCCTGTAGGAGGCCACTCTCTCGGTTGCTGAGCATCTGAATGCGAGGAACCTCTGTGGATGGGTGCTAAGGATCCCTAGGGACCTCTTCTAGCCTCCCCAACCTATCCCACACTTTCCTTCCTTCTCCATCCCATCTGCACAACCAAACCCTAGTTAGCTCAAGATCACCATCATCCCACACACTTAAAAGAAAATACAAAAACATAACTTTCATGATGCAAGTAGTTTAGAACGATGCATTTTCATTTATCAGAGGTAGTGACAGCATTGGTAGAAGCTTCATTCACATTTCTTGCATTGTAGAGGTTAGACTAGTTAAATTAGGGTTTCCTAGGTTTACATGCTTTGATTTGCTTTCAGTTCATTTTTGTCAAGTAGAGTAGCTTTCCTTTGAGATTAGCTTTCGTTCATCAATTAGCAAGCTTCTTCTGAGAGCCTATAGAAGTTGGCTTGAGCCCTAGCGGACTTGTGCCAGCTGACCAAGTGACAGCTGCGACAAGAGCTAGTACTTGTGCATATAGCACCGTCGCTTCCAAGTTTGTATGAACTACCGGGTTGATAAAATGAGAGACAGGAAGCCCCAGGAGTTGTAGCATTATTGCTACAATACTAGAGCTCACCATCCTTTTTGGCGCCGTTGCCGGGGAAGCGTCAGAGTATTAGTAATTGTTGCTTTTCTTCTACTTCCATACTCTTACTTCTGCTCAGTAGTTTACTTCATTTCCCTTTTTGCAAAAGTAGCTTAGCATTTCTTGCTTTCCTAGATTAGCATTTCCTGCTTTCCTAGATTAATATTTCTTGCTTTCCTAGATTAGCTTTCCAATTTTGCAATTTCATTTGAGCAATATAGTTAGTTGTAGATCACTTTGTTTCAGTTTTGCAGGTACCAAAGAAAAAACAAAAGCACTCAAAACAAAAGAAAGAAAAGTCCTTTCCATTTCATGCCTCGTAGGAACCGTGATAGATCAGGCAAATTCCTACCACACACCCCCACCACATCACTGAGTCACCCTTCACTCTTCTTTGGTGACCGTGACCCAGAGGAACCTATAGGTGAACATCCAAAGAAATACCAAGACCCTATAGAAGAAGAAGAGTTAGAGACCACTCCATCTGTAGCTATGGCTGACAATAGAGAAGATGAGAGAATAGAAGGAGCTTTCCCCATCCGAGAGACCAATGGGGAGATGAAAATGAAAAACATTAGCCCCTCTGCTTTGCCTCACTTCCATGGACTGACCACTGAGGATCCTGATACCTTCTTGTTTGAGTTTGCTGTCCTTTGTAGAACCTATGACTATACTGAAGATGAGCAAAAGCTGAAACTTTTCCCTTCTACTCTTAAGGATGCAGCCCTACGCTGGTTCATGGGATTACCTGGGAATAGCATAGCTACTTGGGCTCAGATGCAGCAAGCCTTCAATACCAAGTATAGGGATTATTGTAGGTCCAAGGAAACTAAGGGAGAGATCTTTCGAATGACCATGGGGAATGATGAGTCTTTAGAGGATTATGAGGAGAGGTTCCAACTTAGCTATAAACGGGCCAGGTGCACGCTTGACCCTGAATCCCTCAAGTTGGTTCTACTCCGAGGAATCCCTGAAGATCTCTTAGACACCCTTCACATGTTAGCTGGGGGGGACATTTACCAACTGCCTTACGAGTACATCAAGACTGTGTTCCGAAATCATTCTAGGGCAGCTAGAAAAAGAGGTAGAGGAAATCTCCTCTCCACTGGTGTCCCTTTCTCCAAACATGAGTTTACAAACCAATTAGAAGATCTTAAGAGTGAGGTGAGACAGACCATTGCCATGCAGCTGGACACATTCAGGATCCAGCAGAAGAAAGAAGAAGCTGAGAGAGCCTTGGCTATCTTCTGTCCTAGGTGCACCAGAAGACACCCTAAGAACGAATGTCCATTGCATTCGGTTGAAGTGTGTTTCGTTTGTGAGGAGGACCACCCAACAAATCAGTGTCCAACCTTACCTGGATTTAAAGCCATGTACCAAGGGACTGAAGCCCCCACTGAACCTCTCTACTTCATCAACCAACGGAGGCCTCAAGGATCTAGACCTTATCAGCAGGGGATGCAAGGGGCATCTCAAGCTTGTTACAACCCCAACCAATCGACTCCTATGCCTTCCTGGGGTCCCCCTGCTCATCCTTCTTGGTCCATGCCTCCTTCATGGTCTTATCCACCTCAGTATCCTACTCAACCTCCCTCTCATCCATATCACTCACATCCCCAGTCGCAGCCTCAATGGAGTGCTCCTCAGTCGGGGTGGAGGCCCCAATACAACACTCCTCCTGCTATTTTGCCTCCACCACCAGTTCAACCTCAGCCTTTACCTCCTGCTCCTCCTAGGCAACCTCAGATGCCTGCTCAACCGAACCCGAACCCCAACAATAGACAGGCTCAATAGGTATATACTGGGGAGACCTCATGCCCTACCTATGCTGTGGAGATCCAGGAGATCAATCTTAGATCTGGAAAGACTCTTCCAGATCGCCAACCTCCTCCCCCAGAGGATGAGGAAAACCATCAGGAGAGTGAACCAAAGCCTATTCCACCCTTTCCTAAGAGATTAACAGCCACCACACAACCTAACCCCGAAGAAGATGAGCTTTTGGGTGAGCTCAAGAAGTTGTGTGTAAAAATCCCACTTCTCCAAGCCATCAAGGATGTGCCTATATATAACAAGTTGGTTAAGGAGAAGTGTTTCAAACACCCAGGCAGACGGAAGAAAGATGCCTCAACTATCAATGTCATAGGACAACTGTCTGACCTTATGCTAGGACAAGTCATCTGCCCAAAGTACCTAGATCCTGGAAGCCCTGTAGTAGATGTTCACATCAATGGCACCATTATCCCCCACACCTTGATTGATCTGGGGGCAGCCATCAATGTGATGACCAGAGATACCATGCTTAAACTCAATCTTCAGGGTTCCTTGAGGAAGACCTCGACAGTACTGCAATTAGCAGACCGCTCCACCGTGACTCCCGAAGGGATTGTGGAGGATGTCTTGGTCTCTATTGATTCTTGGGAATACCCTGCAGACTTCCTGGTTCTGCAACCAAAGGCCAAGCTTACTGGATATCCTCTCATCTTGGGAAGGCCTTGGTTAGCTACTGCAAATGCTTACATAAGTTGTCGGGCAGGAAACATGACCATCAAGAATGGTCCCATGTCCAAGCAGCTAGTCCTATACCCTCCTGCCCAACCTTCTTTAGAGCATGATTTACCACTCTGGTTGGAAGAAGGAGAAGAAGACGAGGTGTATTCAGCACCTCTGTGTACCATAGAAACCAATAGAAGAAATCCCCCAACCGAGGATGATTTGATCGAGAACTTGATCCAGAATCCACCTACCAGTGCACTACCTTTAGAAAAATTGGTGGAGGATGCCCAAGCTAGCACCTCAGTGGACCTTTGTACAACCAGCCCTATCACTCCCAGAGTCAAAAGTGTGGAGTTTGGCCCTGAGAGAGCATTAAAGATCAGCTCCTCCCTATCTCCTTCCCAGGAGAAGGAGTTGTGTAGCCTATTGGCCAGCCACCTAGATGCTTTTGCTTGGAGCTATAAGGAGATGAAAGGAGTCCATCCCTCGGTCTGTACCCATCATATATACATCAAAGAGGATTGTAAACCAGTTAGGCAACCCCAGAGGAGAATGAATCCAGCCCTTAAGGACATTGTCAAGGAAGAGCTGCAAAAACTGTTGGATGCCGGATTCATCTACCCCATCTCAGATAGTGAATGGGTGTCCCCTCTAGTGTTGGTTCCCAAGAAGAATGGGAAGTGGAGGATCGGTGTAGATTACCGTGAGCTGAACAAAGCTACCAAGAAAGACCATTTCCCCCTACCCTTCATAGATCAAGTGTTGGATGGATTGGCAGGAAAGAAGTTCTTCTCTTTCCTGGATGGGTTTAGCGGGTACAATCAAATCCAAATCAGCCCGGAAGACCAAGATAAGACCACCTTCACCTGTCCTTGGGGTACCTTTGCCTACAGAGTCCTTCCCTTTGGGCTATGCAATGCTCCTGCTACTTTTCAGAGAGCTGTCTTGAGCATCTTCTCAGAGTTGGTCCATGATGCAGTGGAAATATACATGGATGACTTTACCCCTTATGGGGCCAACTTCCAGGAAGCATTGTCCAACTTGGGAAAGGTCCTAACCAAGTGCACTGAGATGAACTTGTCCCTTAGTCCTGAAAAATGTGAATTCCTAATGACTGAGGGGACCGTGCTAGGCCATACTATTTCTTCCCAAGGATTGCAGGTGGATCCCAACAAAATTGCTCTCATCAAGAGGGTTCCACCTCCTCAAAAAGTAAGGGATGTCCAGAGTTTCTTGGGATTAGCAGGATACTACCGGAGATTCATTAAGGACTTCAGCAAGTTAGCCTCACCATTGTTTGGTCTGTTGGCAAAAGATGTGGAGTTTAAGTGGACTGACGATTGTCAGAAGTGTTTGAATGAGATAAAGGACAAGTTGGTGTCAGCACCAATCTTGAGAGGTCCAAACTGGGCCCTACCTTTCCACATCCACACTGATGCCTCAAACAAAGCCATAGGTGCAGCCTTAGGACAAGTTGAGGAAAAACTTCCATATGCCATTTACTTCGTTAGCAAAAACTTGTCCAAAGCCGAGCTGAACTACACTGTAACCGAGAAGGAATTCTTAGCTGTGGTCCATGCACTGAACAAGTTCCGACATTATATTACCGGTTACCAGACTTTTGTACATACTGACCATGCTGCTATTAGATACTTGATGAATAAACCAGATGTGAATGCTCGTATTATTAGATGGTTACTTTTATTGCAGCAGTTTGATCTAACCATTGTTGATAAACCAGGGAGAGAAAATGTTGTTGCTGACTTCTTGTCTAGATTGGATTTGTTTGCAGATGAAGATGGGACGGTGGATGACCAGATGCCTGATGAGAATCTGTTTGCTATATCAGTACTCTCTCCATGGTTTGCTGATATAGCAAACTACCTTGTTTCAGCTCAGTTCCCTCCGCACCTCTCTTCGAAAGAGAAGAGCAAAATCATCAGAAAGAGTGCCTCATTCACATGGATTGGGGGCAACCTGTTCAAGCTTGGCCCCGATCAGATCTTAAGGCGTTGTGTAAGGGAAGAGGAAGTCTTTGACATCCTCCTCACCTGTCACGATGGGCCTTGTGGAGGACACTTTGCAGCAAAGAGAACTGCCTTCAAGATTCTGCAGGCAGGCTACTATTGGCCCACACTACATCAAGATGTCAGAAGATATGTCAGCCAGTGCGACCAATGCCAAAGAATGGGGAAACCGACCCAAAGGGATGAGATGCCCCTCCAACCTCAAGTGACTCTTGAGCCATTTGAGAAGTGGGGCATGGACTTTGTGGGTCCAATCAATCCCTCTTCGAGGCAAAGATCCTACATCATTGTGTGCACTGACTACCTAACGCAGTGGGCAGAGACCAAAGCCATCAAAGCAGCAACAGAAGAAAAAGTGGCCGAGTTCTTGAGAGAGAACATCTTCTATAAGTTTGGCTATCCAAGAGAGCTGGTCACCGATCAAGGGAGCCAGTTCATCTCCCACTTGGTTGAAGATCTCCTAGCTCATCACAAGATCAAGCATAGAACCTCCACTCCCTATCATCCTCAAGCAAATGGGCAGGTGGAGGTCACCAATAGAGCATTAGAGGGGATCTTGACCAAAGTGGTGAGCAGCAGCAGAAAGGACTGGGCAGATCGCCTGGTTGAAGCCACCTGGGCTTACAACACCACTTGGAAGACCACCACCGGCTTCACACCTTATGAGCTGGTCTATGGGAAGAAGGCTTTGCTGTCCATTGAGTTTGAGTATAACACTTTGAGGATGGCAGCTCAGCTGGACTTAGATCTCAGCCATGCACAGCAAGAAAGGTTGTTGCAGCTGAATGGGCTGGATGAGCACCGCATGCAGGCCCTCCTTCACTCAGAAGTGGTTCAACTTCAGAGGAAGGTGTGGCATGACCAACATCTCCATGACAAGCAATTTCAGCCGGGAGATTGGGCTTTGTTGTATGACTCCAGATTCAAAGATTTCAAGGGGAAGTTGAGAACCAGATGGCTAGGACCATATGTAGTGGAGCAGTGCCATGACAATGGATCTGTCCTCATTCGAACCATTGATGAGGAAGCCATTCCCATGCTTGTCAATGGGCACCGATTGAAGATCTACAGGAAGCCTCCCTCAAGGCAAGAGTTTATCAGCACTATGGAAAAATCTGTTTTGGTCATAGAGAAGGGTTATGCCTCCACTTTGGGCATACCCTGAAAAGAAAAAAAAGAGAAAAAAAAAAGAAAAAAAAACAAAAAAAGAGGGAAAAAAATAAAGATCCTTGGGTGAAAACCTCTCTGAGGCGCCCAAGGCAGGCAGTAGGGGTGAAAACCTCATTGAGGCGCTCCTATTGTCTTTCAAAAAAAAAAAAAAAGAAAGTTTAAAAAAGATCCTTGAGTGAAAACCTCTTTGAGGCGCTCAGGGCAGGTAGCAAGGGTGAAAACCTCTTTGGGGCGCCCCTGCTATCTTTTCAAAAAAAAAAAAAAAAAAAAAAAAAAAAAAGAGAAAAAAGAAAAAATCAATAAGCACAATAAAAGTTTTGCATGCAGATGTTCTATGGAGGAGAAGAAGCCTCTCCACTCCAAGCCAGGGGCCTTCATCATGCTATCAAAGGATGTCATCAACACCTCCTCCAAGAATAACAATGTTTTTTTAGGTATGTGCAATTTTCATCATGATTTGGATCTTCTACAGGAAGATACAGTTTTCTACAGGAACAGACAGTCTTCCTACAGGAAGACGCGGATCTTCTACAGGAAAGTGAAAAATTTCTACAGGAAGCTCTGTGTTCTACAGGAAACTTCCTGTAGAAGGTTGCGACGGCCGAAATGTGTTTCACATGAAGATCTAGCGACTGAGGAGTGGATTGAATACATGCATGCCACTGATGGTACCCCTGAACATTGCTATTATCTTGCTCCACCATCCTCGTTGCCATGCAACCAAGATCCCTGCAGCAGCACAACAAAGCAATGAGTTCTCGTGAAAAAACATCTGTCAAAGAAAAACCATGCACCGAGAGCCATACCACATCCACGTTATGCATCAGAAGCGCTGGGATCGTGATCGAGAAGCCAGAACTGCCAGCATGCAGCATGCACCCAAGGAGGTGAGACTGTTGCAAGGCTCCCGCGGGAATCCTGTAGCAGTCAAACCTGCAGGAGTGGATGCCATTCATCGCCCAGCCATCTGCAAGCAAAACGCGGGCGCATGCAACCAGAACATCCACCACAGCGCCAGCATCCCGTGACCATGAGCCTCCGGACTGTGTAAACCACATGCAGCAGGTAGATCCGTCGTCCAAAAACCTGAAAATCATATGCAGACGCGCGCAGGTAAGTGTTCTAATCCTTCTCTCCATCAAATCGCATGGATATTACTTTGATTTGTTTTGCATGGCATAAAGGTGAATGGTTGAGCGGCCGTAAGGCCAGTTGACTGGCCACATCGGCTAGTAAAGGGATAGTAGGATGATGAGGTGGCAGCCACAACAAAGGACACACGCAGCACGCACGTGAAGATCAGTCCCGTCAACCGTGAAACGAGTTTAACCGAAAAGGGCGGCGACAGATCTGTGGGAATGAATGCGGCAGCAAGCGAATGTGCAGGCGGATGATGGGTGACGTCACCCAACGGTCTGGCGGGGAGCGCCATGAGCTGCGCTGATTCAAAATCTAATCGGCTCGATTAAGCGTGTATATCCATCAACCTCACTTCAAAACTCGAGTAGTTCCTCTGATTACCTCTGCATGTTGATACGCCAAGCTCTCGGCTACCTGAACGCTGGTAAGGCACCTCTCGACCGCTGTCCAACTATAGCTCCCCCCGAAGTCCGCGCACTGCTCCTACAGGAACAGTTTCTACAGGAACGCAGTCCTACAGGAAGCAGTATCTACAGGAAAGCAGTCTCTACAGGAAGGTGAAGTCTTCACGTAAAAAAAAGGTGGCGGAAAAGAGGTAACCCTGAAACTCCTTCCGCAATTGGTTTTCAAAGGTGGCAAGGTCATTATTCACAGTCTGGTCATAAAAGATATTGGATTACCGTGCCTATACTATCGCTTCTACAGGATAGCAGTATAATTAGACTGTGGTTTTGTGAATTCATTGCATGCTCTGTCTATAAGACCGAATTTCCTTTGTATCTACCGCCTTTGGTCAAAACCACTGTGTTCGTCATGCCTGGTGGGTTTATCAGGCGAGAACCCACAGATTCCGCCAAATTAAGGAGAAACCCAGCAATGGTTGAGCTCTTCACTAGAGCACAATGGATGCCTTTTTGTGATAAGCTACAAGGCTACGATGATGAAGTAGCCGAGGAATTCTTGCAGGCCTTGAAGCCTAAATCCCTGACACTGGCCACGGTAAGCTTCAGAGGCCTCAGCCTCCAACTCACCCCAGAGCACATAAGTCGAGTCACGGAACTGCCCATGGGTCTGCCGTGGGATAAAGAAGAGCGGAAGCAGAGCCAGCAAGCAAAGAAGGAGTTCTTCCCGCCTGAAGAATCATTCATAGAGGACAAAAATGGGGTGAAAAGGACAAGCCTGTTGCCACCGTGGGACGAAGTCAGTTTGCAAATTATGAAATATATCACCTGTGAGGGTCGTTACAACATCATATATGCGTATCACTTCAGGCTGCTCAATGAACTAAGACACCAGACTGGCCTCCCTGCAGCACAGAGGCTGAGCATTCCTTACTTTTTACTGCAGTCCTTGATAGAGTGCTCTACAAAGCTCAAGGACGGAATCCCTGATCAGATAGCCCATCATGGGCTGATAAAATTGCTTGTGGAGGATGCTCTCCACTCATATAAACTCCCCCTCGCATGGGAATCATTTAGGAACTTAACAAGGGAAGGGGACATAAAAATGTTGCTTGAAGAAACGGGGTCCTCTAGCGGTGAAGAAGAAGAGCCCGTAGCCAAGAGTAAGAAAGGGAAAAGCAAAAAGGTCCCGACTCCAACACAGAAGAAAGAACGAAAAGAGAAGGAGGAGGGAAAGGATGACAGAGCAAAAGAAGACACCCCCATCCTGTCAGCAAGGGAACAGAGGTTGAAAAGCAGGGCAGTCAAAACTGAGGTGGTCCCTGCCAGCCCAAGCACCTCGTCAGCTCCTGCAGGCAAAGCCAAAAGCAAAATCCATGCAGCCAACAAAGAAAAGGTGGCGGAAGTTGCATCTGCAGGAGCGCAAGCACAGGCTTCTACAGGAAGCCCGAAAACACAAAAACAGGCTTCTACAGGAGGCCCAAAAACGGAGAAAGAGGCTTCTACAGGAAGCCCGAAAGTGCAACCACAGGCTTCTACAGGAAACCCGAAAGCGGGCAAAGCAGGGTCTTCCACAGGAAGCCCGAGATCTAAAAAGGAGAGGCCCTCTACAAGGAGCTCCGAGAGAGAAAATCGCAAGAAAGGGAAGGCTGGCATTCTTGAGAAGGAGGCAGCAGTGGCACTGGCTGCCCTCAGCACACCTCCAAAACCGAAAGAGAAAAGGGAGAGGGAGACCCCTCTACCACTTGAAGTCAGGAGGAGCAAGAGGATGACCACGGGCAAGCCACAGCCTCCACCTAGCAGCCAAACCACTTCAGGAGATGTCCCTACTTCACCCAGTCCAAGGACCCCCTCTAAAACATCAGCCACCCCAGAAAAGGGGAGCCCAAAAATAACCTCCTAGACTCGAAAGATAGGCCAGTCGCCTTCCGAAGCCCGACTTAAGGGAATGGAAAAGGGGAAGGAAGCATCACCTTCATCACCACCAGGGGCAGAGAAGGCAGGGCCATCAAAAGCAGAAAAGAAAGAGCCTGTTCCGGTCCCGAGTCCTCAGCCAAGGACGAGAAGCAGGAGCAAGGTTGCTCAAGGATGAGCAAATGGTTCAGCTGGGGGGTGATGATGAGCCCCAATTTTGGTACAATTTGGGCTCATTTTGGCCTATTCTACTTGCTCAAACCATTCATTTTTTATTGCTTATGCATGCATTTCTTAGTTTATTCATGTTGTTTGTAGGAAGAAGGGTAGGCACTCTCTCTACGTGACTGATGCATTTTGATTCCAGGTTTTGGCATTAAAAGGGAGCAAAAGACAACGAAAAAGGAGTTAAGGAGACAATGAGGTGGCACTGCGGGTTTTGGGAGAGGATGTCCACGGTTCTAGGGACATCCCTCGTGATTCCCATCAAGAACTCCGAGCTCTAATCCATCTCCCCTCCGAGCTTAAAAAACGGCCAGCTGTTCTACAGGAACAGCAGTTCTAAACTGCTCTACAGGAATAGCAATTATGACCATCCTACAGGATCAGCAGTTAAACTCTAGTTGGACAGCCGAGCTCCTAAAATGTAGGACACTTGTTGGATCATCGTTTTTGTATAAGTATGAAGGCTTTAGCCTTAGATAGGTTGTTGAAACTCTCGTATTGCTATTGTAATTTTGGGAGCACAGTTCAGTTTTCGTTCCTTTTTGTAAGCCAATTTGGCATGATATCAGTTATGAATAAAGAAGGCAGTTTGTGATCTAGTTCTGAGTTTTTCTCAAGGAGACTATAGCTCTCAGGTTAGGGCCCAACCTGAGAGCCATAGATCCCCTCTGCTGTAGTGTTGTTTCCATTTCATTTCAGCACTGTGAGCTTTCCATTTACACATGCAATTTGAATTACAGGTTGTTGAGTTGGTCTTTTTCATGAGTTAGATAGGAGATTGCTTATAGTGAGTTTGTTTACAGTTGTTTAGTGTAGCAGAGGATAGATATAGTCCATTGGAGCTCCAACAAAAAGGTTGTTAAGGCTCACTGCCGTCTCATCTGGGATTGGAGTGAAGTCCATGATTAACCACCAAAAATACGCATTTCTTTATTCCATGATTGCTGCAACCACAGTCACGTTAAGTTAACTGCTTCTACATGATTCACACCTGCACCACACTTCCTTACCACAGCTTCATGCACGTTCTCTTTCACGTTTAGATTGCTGCTCATCGAATTTACAAGCACAAGTAGTTTAGGTTGATGCATTTTTGGTTAAGTGACAGTCATAAGCATTTGTTCCATTTACACTGCTCTCTCTCGTTCCATTACTTCATTCTCCATCTTGATCACGCATGCAACCACATCTTCGACCCCTGCTCCGCTCTGTTATCTCCCAAAGTCTTTCACTCCTCACGTACTTCCATTCTCTAGCCCTTTCATTGACCTAGCCCTCTATCTTCCAACCTACTCCCTACACTCACTTCCCATCCTATTCTTCCACTTCTAAAGCCATCACCAGCCTCATCCCTACCTTACACATCTCCCTCTACCATTTCATCATCCCTCCATCACTCCAAACACTCACGGTAGGTCATCCTGTAGCCATTTATAGACATCCTGTAGAAAACAGAGTATCCTGTAGGATTCTCCACAGCCATCCTGTAGGAGGCCACTCTCTCGGTTGCTGAGCATCTGAATGCGAGGAACCTCTGTGGATGGGTGCTAAGGATCCCTAGGGACCTCTTCTAGCCTCCCCAACCTATCCCACGCTTTCCTTCCTTCTCCATCCCATCTGCACAACCAAACCCTAGTTAGCTCAAGATCACCATCATCCCACACACTTAAAAGAAAATACAAAAACATAACTTTCATGATGCAAGTAGTTTAGAACGATGCATTTTCATTTATCAGAGGTAGTGACAGCATTGGTAGAAGCTTCATTCACATTTCTTGCATTGTAGAGGTTAGACTAGTTAAATTAGGGTTTCCTAGGTTTACATGCTTTGATTTGCTTTCAGTTCATTTTTGTCAAGTAGAGTAGCTTTCCTTTGAGATTAGCTTTCGTTCATCAATTAGCAAGCTTCTTCTGAGAGCCTATAGAAGTTGGCTTGAGCCCTAGCGGACTTGTGCCAGCTGACCAAGTGACAGCTGCGACAAGAGCTAGTACTTGTGCATATAGCACCGTCGCTTCCAAGTTTGTACGAACTACCGGGTTGATAAAATGAGAGATAGGAAGCCCCAGGAGTTGTAGCATTATTGCTACAATACTGGAGCTCACCACCCTGCTAGGCCCCTTCACTGCTCTGTTGCTAAATGAAGAATCAAAATCTCCCCTCCTCTTTTATTTCCTCCTATTTTCTCTCCGACACAATTATTTTTCTTCTAATGTCTTTGCTGCCATCACAGCCAAATGTTCCTTTCATCCTCTCTACCTTGTAAATTTTCCCCCAAGGCAATATGGCCTTCTTCCTTCTTTTCAATTCAATTTAATTCAAGAATTGATCCATTTAAGGTTCAACAACTAACATTTAATGACTATCAAAACAGTTCCTATTTCCTGCAACAAGGAAACCTTGAACATCCAAAGAAAGTAACCTCCTCAGGTCTGCAATCTGCATCCCTTGACTCAACCCATTTTATTTTTTAGTATTCAATTACATGATTTAATTACATGGAAAAAATCAATCCAGTTTTGGGCTAGGATGTCACACCAATAATTCCCATTAAATTGGTTTATTATGGAGCTTGACTTAATTAATTATGCTTAAAGTGGCATTCCAAGAAGAATATTCAAGGGAACACCTTAGCATAATAGCTCGTTGGAACCAGAATGAGAAGATCTATAGGATGGGATGAGGAGGAGTAACTTCTAGTGGTTAGAGAAAGTATGGTGGGTGATTTACCATTTTCCTGGATTAAAAGTGACTTTAATTACTCACTTAATTAAAAAAAGAAGGGAAAATGATCAATTGAAGAAAAAAGGACAAAAGTGCTATAAGTGAAATAAAATTAAATTAAAAGTCACTTAGATGAAGTCAAGGAGGAGCTTCAAGAATAATATTAAATTAATCAAAATAAAACACTTCTAGGAGAATGAAGATCTATCTATCAAGCCTTTAAAAGGAGGAGGAGGAGATCATTTGGGGCATCTTGGTTTGGTTGTTCATTTGTTATCATGATGTTTGGAGAGCAAAGCTCCTAGATTTTTTAGCCTTAGGACAAAAACCCTTGGGTGATTCAGTGAGATCAGACAAAAACCCGTCTCATCCCTTGGTGAATTCATTTAGATTTCATAGGTTGTACTCATCAATTCAATTTATTTTGGAGGCTTGTTTTAGTTTTGTAGCATATATTTTTGGGAGGCCATCCTCTTAGCCATTTCCAGTATTGTATATACTATTTCATATTAATAAAATAATGCTGAGTTCATCGGCATGTTTATCTTTTTTATTCTTTAGTTTCATATAATATTTCCATTTTTTGTCGCTAATTTTATGGTTCAATCTACATAAATTGTTTATCAAGATGATGTCATAAATTTCTGAAGTAATATTCCTAGAAAGAGATTTTTTATAAAATGTTTAACTTATAATATGGTTTAGTTTGGTTATCTTGATTTTTTTCGAAGCCAATATTGAAACAAATTGAAAACCAGAAGAAGCATTGCTCAGAGACGGATCTTGTTGAAGTAATTATAGTAATTTTATTTAGCAGTGTTGGGTAGACTTTGGATTTGTACCAAAGTTTGCACCCGTTAGGGTTTGATGCATATGTTGAAACAAAGGATAGAGATTGGTGAAGAGTTTCAAGGATATAATATATTGTTGTACTACCATTGACCATATTGTAAGAATTTGGTTTGATAGTGCATTGATGCAGAGGGTGATAGTACAATGTTTGATATGCTATTGGTGTAGTGTTTGTCAAAATTTCTTGAGCAGAGTTATTCGCTTGAGTGGGCATGTTGTAAAATATATTTTATGAGTGTTAGGGTTTACAATGTTTCTATCCAATGAATACATTGTTCAGAAAAATGTTGATCTACAGGATGTTATTGATATAGTGATCTCATCTCAGAGAATAGTTATGGATCTATCTCTATGCTACTAGGGTTTAAAGTTACAACGACAAAGATAATTTTGCAAGTCTATTGCATGATTGAGGAGAAAGAGTGTCATTTATGAATGTATTGTTGATATGAGAAAATAGGGTTTGAGATTGCAAAGAGGGCCTGTATGATCTTGTGCTTCCTAAGTCATCTATACAACATCAAATTGATAGTGTAACAAGGTTATTGACAGTTGTGATTGGAGTAGTGAGTACAATATAATATATCTTATTCCTTTATCTTATATCTTTAGGGCAGTAGAGTGGTGTAAGGTGGAGATTGGAGTCTCCTTTAGGTTGGAGCATAAGAACACTTTAGGGTGGTAGGGGTGGTGCTAGGGCCTTGGAGCGTCCTTCCATATGGAGTTGGTAAATTAGGGTGTCAGAGCATCCTTCTAGTTGGAGATGGTAAATTAGGGTGTTGGAGCATCCTTTCATTCAGAGATGATAAATCAGGGGGTTAGATCCTCCTTCCATCTGTAGCTAGAAAATATTGGAAGTTGGAGCTTCTTGTTGAAGTAATATTTAAAGACCTATGTTAAAAGGATTTGATGGTTTTTCTCATAGAAGTGTTTCCACCTAAAATATCTTATGTACTATCTTAATGTTGTGCATTGTTGAATGGTGTTGATTATTTATATTTTGATATAATGTTAATAATAATTTATGCTTTTTGAAGTTGAAATTAACTAATTAATATTTATTCACCCCCCTCTCGGTATTTCCAATAATTGGTATTAGAGTAGGTTCCTTCACAAGTAGTCTAACCACTAGAAGGGAGATCATGGATTGCACGAACAATGGAATTCTACTATTTGATGGAAAAAACTATGCCCTTTGGAGTGGAACGATAAAAGCATATGTGCAAGCACATGGATTTGATGTTTGGAACTCTGTAATTACTAGATACAAAGAACCCTCCACCATTCCAACAAATGATGTCGGTAAGAAGTTTTATGAAAGTAATGCTAAAGTCAAGAATTCTAGTTTGAGTGGTCTAATAGGTTAAGTGTATGTTAAAGTAATTTATTTCACATCAACCAAATAAGTTTGGGGTAAGCTGCAAAACATATATGAAGGAGACAAAATGGTCAAGGAGGCAAAGCTTCAAACCTTCAGAGAATAATTTGAGTAGCTAAAGATGAATGAAGATGAAAATATTGTAGCTTATTTTCTCCAAGTTGATGAAGTAGTAAACACCATGCAAGGATTGGGAGAGCCAATAGAAAACAAGATTATTTTTCAAAAAGTATTGAGAACACTCCCAATGAGATTTGACACTAAAGTGTTAGTGCTAGAAGAAAGATTAGACTTAGAGAATGTTAGCATAGATGAGCTACATGGAATACTTACAGCCTATGAAATCATAATAGAACAGGAAAACCCATCCAAAAGAGAAGAAACATTTACAACATCTAATAAGACAAGGAAGAACAAGCAACAACGAAAGCAAAGTACCAATTGCAGCTGTAGCGAGATTTTGAAACAAGAAATTTCCAATTTTGTGATGAAGTTGAAGAGAGGAACCAAGAAGTACAAAGGTAAGCTCCCCTCGAAGTGTTTCAATTGTGATTAAATTAGTCCGTTCTCTTCAAACTTTCCTTATGAAAAGTGTTCAAATAATGATGATGAAGAAGAAGCTCCTAAAATGGCAAAGAGAAATAAAAAAAGATAAAAGAAACAAGGTAAAAAAGAAAGTCTTCAAGAAAAGTCTCTACTCAAAAGATGATATGTCTTCATCTGATGAAGAAAGCGACAACGATAATGAAAATGACACAAGAAAGGTGTTATATATGGTAAGGGACAATAGAAAGAAATCTCTTGAAGAGGATGAAGAATAAGGTGAAGTAGACCTTGAAAGAGAACTTTCTATCAGTTTAAAGGATCTAAATATAGAAAGGAAGAGCGTCAAGTAATTCGAAGCTGAGTTGAGTGAACTAGAGGAACATGCTAAAAGTCTCGATAAGAAGGTTGAAAAATTAGAGAAGATCATCATCAACCTAAAAGTCCAATTAGAAGAATGTAGAAAAATTGAAGAAACACTTAAAAAACAACCGGAATAAAATGTCTAGATGAAAGAAAATTTGGACGTAGAGATAGTCTCTGAGAAAGGAAGCTTAGAAGAAAAAATTCCATCTGAATGTTGTTAGCAATAAAAAAAAAATGGATGAAATAATTAGCAATCAAAGACCATGTGATGACAAATGTGGATTAGGATACAAGCCCTCCTATGTTGAGAAGGACTCAAGCTCCATGTCAGTAGGAAAAGAAGCAGAGTAGAAAAGTTATGCTAGTGTCATCAAGGGTTCCATAAAGAAGGAAGAACATGTTGAAATGTGGCAACAAGAATATTACAATTTTAATTTGTCCTTGAATTAAAATTGACAATTAAAATTCGAAATTAGTGTCACGGGCTGCTTGGAAAATAATTAATTAATTAATTCATCTTGAGTTAATTAGTTGGAGAAATTCAAGCTAGAAGTCTTTGTGAAGTCATGCAACAGTTATCCCTTAAATTAAGGATATTATCCCTTAATTAAGGAGATAAGGATGAGTTATATTTGATTCGTAATCAGTTAGCTCAGTTAACTGAGTTAAGTCCAGTTAAATTAGTTCCAAATAGTTTGAGGAACTAATTGTGAGTTCAGTCAATTAATGCATGCATGCATCAAACTAGTATACTCCAGATAACTGAAGATTCTCTCATCGATAACTCATGCATGTCTATTCAGAGAAAGACCCAGCTGATATTAGTGATAGGGACAGTGTACTATTAGTTGCAAGAATTTTCCTATAAGGAAAACTCTTGCATGCAGAAGGAATTTATTCCTTGAGATTTGCGCAGTTTTACAGGGTGTAAGATCAGTGTGAGTGATCAGTGTCAGACTTGGTGACAGCTGGATCACCTAGGAGAAACTGCACAAGGAAATAGGAGCTTGGAGAGCATAGGAGAAGGCATATGAGTAGTCTATTTTGTCTATGAGCATTAGTGAGGGATTGTACTAAGAGATGGCTAGCTGTGAGAGCTAAAGCTTTGTGTAATCTTGATATATTTCCACTTGTATGATAATACAAATAGCGGGGTTTTTAGCTGAGGCTTTCCCCAGAGTATTCTTCTATGTTTCATGTGTATTGATTCTTCTTTTGGTTATATGTGTTCCACTTGATCTTGCTCAAATCTATTAAGCTTCCGCAAGTTTGATTGTAGAAGTAGATTAAATTATTTTGCTTTAGCTATATTGCATTATCAAGTTGATCTACAGTCATAATTTCTACATGGTATCAGAGCAAAGGTGATCGAAGTTGTGAACAGTATACTAAGAAGGGAAATTTTAATTTTGAAGTTCTTGGTTGCAGGTGCAAAATCAAATTCTTATCATACTTCAAAGTTCACCAATGGCGTTCAATGGCTTGAGACTCGAGTATGCTCTGGATGGCATCTCGAATTACATAGCATGGAAAGATCACATGGAGGTTGTATTAGAAGACAACGGCTTGAAGGAATTCATTGATCAAGAAATCCAAAAACCTGCTTCAACTAATGCACAAGAATTGGTTGAATGGAAGAAGTGTGTGGTGAAGGCGAGACAGATCATCCTAGAGGGAGTTCGAGACCATATTGTCTCGAGCCTCCATGGGAAGTATACTCCATTTTCAATGTGGAAGACATTGAAGGACCTCTACCGGAACAGTAACGACCAGTGGAAATTGGCGCTCAAGGATAAGCTTCGGAGAATTAATATGGAGAAGGGTGACACTACTTCCACATACCTGAACAAGCTCACCACCTGCAGAGATGAGCTTAGTAGTGTGGGAATAACTACTTCCGATGATGATATGGTGAGCCTCGCTCTCCTCGGACTTCCAAAGAGCTGGAATAGTTACCAGGACTCTATGAATGGAAGGGAGAAATTGCCGGATTGGGAACGGTTGTGGTCGGATCTAATGTAGGAGGAGATCAGGAGGAGCACAAGAGATGGTTCTTCATCTAAGCATGATGATGAAGAAAATCTGGCCTTAGCAAGTAAGGCAAGGAAAGGGAAAGGTAAGGCTTCCCATTCCAAATCGAATTCTTCTCATGGAGGGAAGAAGGTTGACAAATCTAAAGTGAGATGCTTTAATTGTCATGATATGGGACATTATGCAACTAATTTCCCATTGAAGAAGTCCAATAAGGGATCCTCGAAAGGATCAGAAGGTGAGGCATTAGCCTCTCAGTTCGAATTGGATTTTATCCTCATCGCATGCATGGTTTCATTGATGGTGGGTTGTGTTTGGTATCTTGACAGTGGAGCCTCATTCCACATGACTGGCGATAAAAGTTTATTCAGTACCTTGGAGGAGAAAGACCTCAAGATGCGCATAGAGATGGGAGACGATGGGAAGTACAGTGTTTCAAGAGTAGGCACGATTGCTTTTCAGAGGGAGCATGGATCTCCTCTTACCTTGACAGATGTGAAGTATGTGCATGGAGTGAAGAAGAACTTGGTATCGATCGCGATGTTGGAGGACAAAGTCTACGATGTTGTCTTCAATAAAGGAAAGGCATTCCTGAGACACATAGCCACAGGTCAGACCAAGAGGATTAGGATTCGGGTGAAGAATCTCTATAAACTAGAGGTGGATGATTGTGCATCATTGAGTTCGAAAGTAGAATTGGTGCAAAGCCAAGACATTGGCAAGTTATGGCATAGGTGGTTGGGCCATTTGCATCATGGGGCCTTGAAGATAATGCAACAGATCTCTACTGGACTTCCCAAAGGTAAACTTGAGCAAGTTGACACATGCAAAGGTTGTACCTTGGGTAAGTACACAAATTCTTCCTTTCATGATCGAGACAATCAAGCCGAAGCTATCTTAGAGTGAGTTCATACTGATTTGTGTGGACCATTCTTGACAACCTCCATAGCAAAGCAAAGGTATTATGTTATTTTCATTGATGATTTTTCTCGTAAATGCTGCATTTATTTCATGCAAAAGAAGGACCAAACCTTCTCAAAGTTTTGTGAGTTCAAAGCTTTGGTTGAGAAATAACCTAGGAAGAAGATCAAGGCCTTGAGAAGCGACAATGGTGGATAATATGTCTCTCAAGAGTTTAAGGAGTTCTGTGCAGCGGAAGGAATTAAACGGGAGTTGACGACACCCCATTACCCACAGTAGAATGGAGTGGTCGAGAGGAAGAACATAATGATTGTAGGGGAAGCATGAGCAATGCTGTATGAACAAGGCCTACCACTTCATTTGTGGGCTGAGGCATGCAACACAACTGTCTATTTGCAGAATAAAAGCTCGCATCACGTACTTGGGATGAAGACACTAGAGGAAGCTTTCTCCGATAAGAGACCAGATGTGGGTCACTTCAAGATCTTTGGTTCATCCGTATATTGCCATGTGACCAAGGATGGACGAAAGAAGCTTGAGTAGATAGCAGAGTTGGGGATACTTGTGGGGTACACTGATACACCCCACAACTATCAGGTATACTTGCCTACCAGTCGAAAGATCGTGGTTCGTAGAGATCTCAAGTTTGATGAGCAAAAGGCCATGCCAGTTTCCCTTGAGAGGGAGCTCCAACTACAGGCTGTGGAGAAACTGTTGGTTCCTAAGGAGAAGGAGCCTCAGACTGATGCGGAGTAGCCGCATGCAGAGGTTCCAGGAGTGGAGACATCCACTCAAGTAGGGTCTTCCAAAGAGGGACAAAAGCGCACAAGAGAAGCTGACAGATTATTGTCCGATGCGAGAGAGAATGTGGGAGAACCATCTTCTCAGCGCAGACAGGGGAGGTCACTTGAGAGGGACACTGGATACATGGCCCTTGTTGGGGAATGTGTTGAGATTGAGCCATCTTCCTTTGAGGAAGTAGTGTAGCAGCCGATTTGGGTTAATGCTATGGTGGAGGAGTATGACTCCATAGTTCAGAACAGTGTTTGGGATGTGGTTCCAAGACCGGAGAACAAGTCAGTTGTGAGTTCCTGTTGGCTTTACAAGGCAAAACAAGCTATTGATAGTAGTGTGGAAAATCATAAGGCAAGATTTGTTGCCCATGGCTTTTCATAGGTTGAGGGGATAGACTATGATGAGACTTTTTCTCCTGTTGCAAGGTACTCATCTATCATATTGATGTTGGCACTATCAGCACAGATGGGTTGCAAGATCCATCAGATGGATGTGAAGATTACATTCCTCAATGGCAAGATTGAGGAAGAGGTGTACATAGAGCAGCCGGAAGGTTTTGAGACCTTCGATCGTGAGTCGCATGTGTGCCAACTCAAGAGAGCTTTGTATGGGTTGAAGCAAGCACCTCGTGCTTGGTACACTAGGATCGACAACTACTTCACCAGGTTGGGCTTCACAAAGAGTGAAGTGAATGTGAACCTATACCACATCATTGTGAAAGGTAAGCCATTGATCATTGTTCTTTATGTTGATGATATCATATTTACAGGTGATGATCATTTGATCATGTCTTGCAAGGAGGACCTTCCAAGATAATTTGAGATGAAAGACATGGGTCTCATGCACTACTTCCTTGGCATGGAAGTGTGGCAAAAGGATGGGGAAGTATTTGTGTCTCAGGGCAAGTATGCCAATGAGATACTCAGGAGATTCCACATGGAGAAGTGCAAGCCCATGCAAACTCCTCTAGCAGGTAACTGGAGGAAGGAGGATGCTACTTCAGGAGAAGTAGTAGAGGCTACTGTGCATAGGCAGCTTGTGGGTTCATTGATGTATTTAGTGAACACATGACCAGATTTTTGCTATGCAGTGAACCAGCTAATTCAAGCTATGGTTCAGCCTACCAAGATGTTTTGGAAGGCAGCTAAGCATGTTTTGAGATACCTCAGAGGCACATCTCAGTATGGATTATGGTATAGATGGAAAGAGGGTGTGAAGCTACTGGGCTTCACTAATGCAGATTGGGCAGGGAGTCCATCATATCAGAAGAGCACATCAGGAGGAATTTTCAACCTTGGGTCAGCTGCCGTTTCTTGGTACAGCAGGAAACAGAGGTCGGTTGCACTTAGCTTGGAAGAGGTTGAATACATGGCTGCAAGTCAGGCAACATGTGAGGCCATCTGGATGCGGAAAATTCTAGTTGGTTTGTTTTATCAGAGGATGGATCCAACTATGATCTATTGCGATAATCAGAGTTGTATCAAACTATTTGAGAATCTAGTTTTTCATGATAGGTCCAAGCACATTGACATGCGTTACCATCATCTCAAAGACTGTGTGGCAAGGAGGATCATGTTGTTGCAGTATATTTTGATAGAGGTGAAATATGCAAACATTTTGACTAAGGCATTGTCAAAGTGTAAATTCGAGTTCCATAGAGACAGGATCGGGGTGGAAGATAATCCCTTTCTTGTTGAGAGGGAGTGTTGAAATGTGGCAAGAAGAATATTCCAATTTTAATTTGTCCTTGAATTAAAATTGAGAATTAAAATTCGAATTTAGTCTCACGATCTACTTGGAAAATAATTAATTAATTCATCTTGAGTTAATTAGTTGGAGAAATTCAAGCTAGAAGTATTTGTGAAGTCATGCAACAGTGATCCCTTAATTAAGAAGATAAGGATGAGTTATATTTGAGTTGTAATTAGTTAGCTCAGTTAACTGAGTTAAGTCCAGTTAAATTAGTTCCAAACAGTTTGAGGAACTAATTGTGAGTTCAGTCAGTTAATGCATGCATGCATCAAACTAGTGTACTCCAGATAACTGAATATTCTCTCATCGATAACTCATGCATGTATGTTCAGAGAAAGACCCAATTGATATTAATGACAGGGACAATGTACTATCAGTTGCAAGAATTTTCCTATAATGAAAACTCTTGCATGCTGAAGAAATTTATTCCTTGAGATTTGTGCAGTTTTACAGGGTGTAAGATCAGTGTGAGTGATCAGTGTCAGACTTGGTGACAACTGGATCACCTAGGAGAAACTGCACAAGGAAATAGGAGCTTGGAGGGCAGAGGAGAAGGCATATGAGAAACCTATTTTGTCTGTGAGCATTAGTGAGGGATTGTACTGAGAGATGGCTAGATGTGAGAGCTAAAGCTTTGTGTAATCTTGATATATTTCCACTTGTATGATAATACAAATAGCGGGGTTTTTAGCTAAGGCTTTCCCCAAATTATTCTTCTATGTTTCATGTGTATTGATTCTTCTTCTGGTTATATGTGTTCTGCTTGATCTTGCTCAAATCTATTAAGCTTCTGCAAGTTTGATTGTAGAAGTAGATTAAAGTATTTTGCTTTAGTTATATTGCATTATCAGGTTGATCTACAGTCAGAATTTCTACAGAACACACTCCCTCAAAAGAGAATCAGAGAATGTGGAATTGACAAACTACAATAGAGAGGACTCAAGATGAAACCTAAAAAAGAGTTGCACCACAAAGAATATTCCCACATCTAGGTTTCCCTAATATATTTCTTGATTATTGTTATTCCTACACTGACTTTGGGCACAAGTCTAGGGATTGTAGAGCTTATGATAGGAATGATTATCAAAGTCATTATCAAAATCCCATAAGAACGTTCACAAGAACTCAAGGAATATATCCAAATATGTTAATTGCACCATCATTTAGGTATCATGTAAAATTCTTCAAATGCCACAACGATGTACATATAGCTCGAGATTGCAGAAGCATGATGAAGCCTTCCATGAGGGAAAACACTAATTTCAAGAAAAAGAATGTTTGGAGAAGAAAACAAGAGCAAGAAGAATGGTAAATGAAGAAATCTTAGAGGACATGCTCTTAGGATTTGAAAATGCACAAGAACATGATGAATGTACAGATGGAGAAGAAGATATAGAGATTCAAGATCATGATCCTACAACAACACATGTTCATAAATCATTCTAAGAAATCTAGCCTCGAGACTCCCCATAATATGAATATTGTAGAGGTGGAGTCTAAGTAGATGTGATTGCAGATTTGAAGATCTATCCTTTAGGTAGTTTGATTTTGAAAGATAGATTGTAGGACTCATTGCCATTATAGTCAAGGGTAATTTTTAGTTGACAGATGGAACCTGTTGGGAAAATATGATCGGGAAATAAGTTTTCAAGAGGTGATTAGTGATAATAAGTTCTAGAAGATAGGGAAGAAAGGAATATTGTATCATGATAGAGGAAGACATTTCATTAGGGGGATTTACCCTTTTCCATTGATGTCAAAGGAGGATAGAAATAAGGTAAGGAAGATCAGAGGCATGGATTCAAGGGGAGCAGCAATTGCAGGGGGAGTATGTGTGTTTACATCAATGACAAAGAGGGAGATTATTGAATGGTGGTGTCATTGATTCGAACATCATTTTTTAATGCTCTTAATATTCATCTATGGATTGCATTGATGGAATCTCCACTAGTCAAGAAACCTTGGAAGAATGAGGAGCCCCTACAGTGTGGCCCACATTTGATGAGGAACTTCAATGTGAGGATCAGTAAATTTTTAGGCAATAACATCCTCATTGTGTAGTCCTTTTCATGCCAATTCCAATGTTAGTTGGCATTCATCATAACTCCTCATGGTTGAGGAGATATGTTTGATCAAATTTAGTGCCCTGAAAGTGTGGTTAAGATCCCCAATTTGATGATGAAGGTAACTTTTTTTTTTTACAAGGTCGGGTACTTATATATTAAAAAAATTCAAAGAGGGACAAAGTCCCATTACATATGCCTGAGGTAACATAGTGGAATTGGTGCAAAGTGGGCATGCAGGCTCGATTTCCAATTCACTGCTCTTGTTTCTTAAGTTATAAAAGACATATCGGTTATATTTCCGTAGGAACTGACCTAAAAGAAAATAGTATTTACAATGCATGGAGAGTTAACACCATAATTGGTTAACTGAGTCATCTGGGGGCTGATCCTTCTTATCACTATGCTTGGTGGATGCTTCACCTTGCCCACTTTGGTTCAACGTCCTTATATAGCTGACTGCTTCTTCTAAGTGTTGGCACTTCTCTTTAAGTCCTTCTATTTCAGCTTTTTGTTTTTCAAATTTCTTTTTCTTTGACTTGTTCTCAGACTCAACTTCAGCTCTCAGTTCGTTGAAGTATTTTATGAATCGAGCTATCGTAAAGCAGTGCGCCTTACAAAGAGCGCAACTGCTATTAGTCTCAATACGGTCCAAGGGATTTTCAGACATTGTTGAAGTGAGATTGATTGACTCGTTGAGTTTGAAACGTAGCTTGATCTGCAATCTACAGGAGGAATTAGGGTGGGAAGCAGAGATTCTGTGGGTAGTTATCAAGAGGTTCCAGAAATTCAGGACTCTGTTGTAATCCCAGGAAATCTTGTAATGCTGAAGAGCACCGAAATCTGGTTGGAGCAGAGAATTGAAGGGGAGGATGGTGGCAAAGAGGAAGAAGAAACCGAAGGGATTTGACAGAGAGAAAAAGGGAAGAAGAACTGATGTCACTACAGAAAAAGAGAAAGGGGTGAAGACAAAGGGAGAATGAAAACAGAGAAAAAAAGGGACCAGCCAGGGAGAGACGATCACCACAAAACTTGAAGCAATCTAATCCACAATTACATGCCAAGAGTTAGTGAAAAAATGTTTAAGGTAGCTACAGACAAAGGAAATACCTCTCCCAGCTGGCTGAAGAGAAGATAAGTCGGTCCACTTCCAACCGAGACCACTGTGACACTTTCTGCTCACCACGAGCTGCCTGATAAGGAGGCAACAAGAACCCAAACCTAAAACTTTGACAAGCAGATAGCTGTTCCCGAACTTGTTATCACAACCACTATTTTTCGAGTGAAACTTGTGAGCCTCAACCTGCTTATAAGCCAACTTGGTCACCGTTTTCTCATGATTCTGATCACCCTTCTCGGGATTGCACCTGTCACGAGAATCATTTCTTATTTTGCCTATGCAGACTCTTTTGATTTTGAAGTGACTAAAACCAAACTTTTGAATGTCCTTTAAGCAGGATTTTTCCGACTCTGACATCCAAAGCAGATCATCGCTTGATCTATAGATTCTCCTCATAGATCTAAGAGGATGATCAGAGATTTTGTTAGTGCTGAGATGATAGGTCCTCCTGTTCTTTTGACTGTGGTGGGTTGTGTCCATTTTGCTGATATGACTGGTGGAACAATGTGACTCAATCCCATCCAAGGGGAATGGAAAATCAAGGGATTGGTTTTTCATAGATTTTATTGTTGTCTTTGACCTGCCCAACAGACTGATTCACTACATTATTTGCATGGGAGTCGGCCTCGTGATTAAAGATTCTCAGAACATGTTTATACTTGATGTTTCCCAACTACTTGGTGTTTTCCACAATCCTTTGTTTAATTCTATTGAGAGCCTGATTTTTGAAATCTCCCCTGATTCCATAGCATCGATGATTATTGCTGAGTCGCCAATTATTACTGGGTCTTTGGCTTGGATATCTTTGAGAATGCAAGTGCTAAGAAACAAACTGTAAGCCTCCGCTTTGTTATTTGTCATATTACCAAGCCCCCGTTCGTAAGTAGAGACGATTTTCCCTTCCCGATCAAGGATAAATCCCCCAGCTCCTGCTTTACCGAGGTTGTTCTTAGAGGCCCCATCAAAATGAAGAGTGAATGTCTTTTGGTTTTGGATCCACTTTTCAATTTAATTTTGGCTACCCCTGAGCTTCCAACCTTTATTTCTTCCCCTTGACCTTGCTGACACTTGTTTTTTCACTGAACACACCAAAGGGAATTTGTTGTACCATTCCTTTTCTTCATTCTGCGAGTTATTTTGATCGTCTTTTTACACTGAATTGGCACTGATCGTTTCTGCCACTAACCCCAAAGTTTTAGCCAGAATGAGTGCTGGGTTTGGCTTTCGGTTTTGGAAGATACAATTATTTCTAGAGAGCCATATTTGTGAGAAGAGAGTAGATGAAAGGCATTTCCAAATACGGATAATAGCAGTTTTACCTTGTTTTGTATTTGGGTAGCATTTCTCCCAATTCCTGTTTAAAGTTGTGATCTGATCAAAATTTTCCATGGGCAACTTCAGAGGGCTTATAATTTGTTGCCAACAGTGCTGAGCAATGGCGCAATCTAAAAATAGATGTTGGCTGCTTTCCTCCTCCTTGCGACATAAACAACACATAGATGGCCCTTGAATCCCTTTTTTCCTGAGATTTTCAGCAGTGAGGATTTTACCCTTCAGAAGGGTCCAAGCAAAAAAAATTATTTTTGGAAGACACTCATTCTTCCAAACTACTGTCCGAAGGTTCCAATTTTCAAGGTTGTTGCTAGGTTGGAGGAACTTATACCCGGATTTCACTGTAAACTTTCCTCCGCTTGGGTCCCAAACAAAGCTGTCTTGGGATGTTTTATTTATTGGGGCGGCTCCAGTCAACGTTGTCTTCAATTCAGCCCACTGATTTTTCAAGTTATTTGGGAGAGGAAGGTCCTTCCATGCGGACCAACTATTTTGATCCCAGACAGAAATGTCATGGAGAGAATTTATACTTTTTGCATCCATCCAATTTTTCAAGGGTCTATACTGCTGACATTGAATTCGAGGCTCCGATCCCATTATTCTATCAGTCCATAGATCTGTGTCTTTTCCATTTCCAGGGCTCTTTGAAATGTAATTTTTTATTTGAGGGATGGCCTTTTTAATGAGTCTCCAAGCTTGAGTACATGGTCTTTTCGTGATCACATCAGAGAGAATATTTGAATGCTATCCATTGAGATATTTTTTAAGAAGAGCCTCGACCCACCATCTGCCTTTCTCGATTAACATTCACCAAACAAGCTTGAAGCCCATTGCTTTATTTGTTAAGCTTGGAATCCTGATGGAGATGCCTCCTTTTTCAAAAGGAAGGGTCACTTGTTCCTAGCGAACCAAACTGAATTTTTTTGTGTCTTGCTTCCCTCCTTGCCAGAGGAATCCTCTCATGATTAGCTCCATTTGTTTATGGATGCTGGCGGGAGCCAATATTACAACATACTGATAAATGGGAAGAGCTGATAGAAGAGATTTAATGAGGATGGTTCTGCCTGCTAAATTTAACCACATCAGCCCCCAACTTTGAAGTTTCCCTCTCATCTTTTCTATCTATTTGTTCCATGTCTCAGACTTGACCCCTTCCTTTGCCAGGGGTAAACCGAGGTAGGAAAAATGGCTCTAGTTCCTTTGGACCGGGATGTCCATAATTTGGGAAATCCTTTGCATTACTTTGGGCGAGACATTCCAAGTATAGATTCTGCACTTCTTATTGTTGAGCAAACCCCCTGAGACAGCCAGAAAAGTTTCTAAAATTTTCTTGAATCTCCTAGCTATTATACTTGAGGCTCCTCCAATTAGGAGTGTATCATCGGCAAAGAGAGATTGATTGATTTCTTTTATCCCTCGCGCTATACTGATGTCGTTTATCTCCCTTTTTTTCCTTTGATTTTCAAGATGTATACTTAAATTTTCCGCCATAATTATAAATAGAAAAGGAGAGAGAGGACAACCTTGCCTCAAACCTCTGGAACTGTGAAAGTAGTGGCTAGGACTTCCATTGATCAGGTGGGCTGTCCAAGGGTTTGAAATACATTCCATTATAATGTTGATGAACTTGTTAGAGATTCCAAGCTTCTGAAGAACTACCACTAGAAACTGATGACTGACCCTGTCAAAAGCATTAGCCATATCAAGTTTGATGACCAGGCCTTTTTCATTTCTTTGTATGCTGCTATGAATGGCTTCCTGTACTAGAATTACATTATCCGTTATCTATATTTTTGGGACGAACCCTCCTTGATTCTCGGAGATGAGACTGGGTAAGATCTTTTTCAGCCTATTTGCCAGGATTTTTGTAACAATTTTATAGGAGGCGTTACAAAGAGAGATCGGTCTAAAACAATCAAAAGAGAGGGGGATTGTCTCCTTAAGGATGAGCACCAAATGAGAAGTTTTTGTGTTTTCTCCCATCTTGTTTTTTTTTTTAAAACGTTTTTGACCATCCTGACAAAATCTTTCTTTATTATGTCCCAATGTGTCTTGTAAAAGGCTATGGTGAAGCCATCTGGATCGGGGGCTTTGTCCAGATGCATGATCCACATTGCTTCTCTAATTTCTTCCTCAGACACCTCCTTCTCCAACTCGTTGTTTTGTTGTCCACTGATTTTACTGTCAATATGTTGAAGGAAATCAGCGTTGTCCAGAGGCTGAACATCAGCTGATAAGAGAGATTTAAAATGATTGTGAGCTGCTTCTTTGATTTCCTCCCGCTCGGTTATTTCTTTCCCCTCAGCGTGAATTCTATCTATTTGGTTGCCAGCTCTTCTAAGCTTGAGGTTGTTATGAAAGAAGGAAGTATTTTTATCTCCCGCTTTCAGCCAAAGGCACCTAGATTTTTGTCTCAGCTCCTCCTCCTCATGTCTGTTCTGCCTGTACAATTCCATAAAAATTTCTTTTTCATGGACTTGTTCTTCCTCTGTTATTTGTTGGTTTTCCTTTTCCTGGCTCCAGTTTTCCAGCTTTCTATGCAACTCGATTTTTTTGTTTTTCTCTGTTAGTGCATTCTCTCTTGCCCACTTTTTAATTGCTGCTCTTAGATTTTTTAATTTGGATTCCCATACAAAATGAGGAGAACCATGGACTTTGATTTCCCATCTGTCCTTAATGATCTTGCTGAAATCCTCCTTGCTATCCCAATTTTTGTTGTATTTAAAGGGAATTGGCCCAAAGTTTTCGAGTCTACCTAGAATCAGAACCACTGGCTTGTGGTCAGAGGCTGTGGCATGGACGATCTTGCTTTTTATGGATGAGAATCCTGCTGCTATCCTCTCATGGATTAAGATCCTATCCAGTCTTTCTTTGATATTTTAAGTTCTGGCTCTTTTATTGTTCCAAGTAAATTTCGCATTACCTGGGGGGATGTCAATGAGTTTATGGGCTTCGATTATTTCTTCCAAAGCAGCTCTTGATGGGTCATTGATATATTTTCCTCCCATATTTTCTTCAATGTTCCTTATTAAATTCAGATTGCCTCCCAAAAATAGCTTACTTCTTTGACACTCTTGCACCTCTGTTTTGACGAAGTCCCAACATAATGCTTTGTCCCTGTAATGGTTTGGGGCATAAATATTTAACACTGTAAATTCTTCATTTGTAATCTTGTTTTTGAGATCAGTTCTGACCCACCAGTTATTTAATTTTTGACTAGTGAGCTCCCATTTCCTTTTATTCCATATTGTGCCTATGCCTCTTAAAGCACCCATTGAATCTGTCGTTATTCCTTCAAAACTTTTTTGTTTTTTCATTAATTTTTGAAAATCTTGGTTGGACATTTTGGTCTCTTGAATCAAAATGATATCTGGCTATTCTTGTCTAATGATATCTCGGGCTGTGTTGGATTTAAGAGAGGAGCCCAAACCCCTGTTGTTCCAAGAGACCAAAATCATTACTTACTTTATTTTTGGTGAGCCCCACTCTTCTCCTTCAGCTTTTCCCCGCTTCCTCTTTGTTTGGCCAAAAAAGAATCCATTGGTTGTTGAGTACCTGTGGCCATTTCTTTAGCTTCTGTTTCGTCTCTTATTTCTTTATTCAACTTCCTCCCTGCTTTTTTTGGTTGCTCTGAGGTGTTGCTTGATTCTTTGACTTTGTTTCTTGTAAGGATTCGGTCTATGGTGGGCAGAGGGGATGGGAAGTTCTGAATGGGAGATTGTATGACTGCTAAAGCTTTGTCTTGAGAGGGAGAGCGAGGGGATGAAGGTTCTTCTTCTTCCAAGGATTCAAAAGGGTTTGATGATGAGGGTATTGGCTGGGACATGATGAGAGGAGGAGTGGAGGTAGCAGCTAGTTTTTCCAGGGGTTGTTTAGAATTTGGACCTGATTATTTGGAGTTTGTTTTCTTTCTCTTGACTTGTTCCCATGTGTCTTCATTTACTTCTGCATTCTCATTCGTTTCAGTTTATTTTAATTTGCTACATCTATTAGCAAAATGATCGTATTCATGGCATACCTTACATTTGAATGGGATTTGTTCGTAGTCCAACTACTGAATATGAGTCCACTAGTCCACTTTGATCTTGATTGCTTCCGGGAGGCCCTTCCCCAAGTCTACTTCTACGAAAATCCTGGCACAGGCATGCATATTTTCCTTTGGTTCGCATCTGTCAATGTATTTTCCAACAACATTTCCTATTGCTTTGACCGATTCATCTCCCCAACAATGGAGAGGGAGGTGAGGTAGTTAGACCTAGACCAGAACTGCATTAGGGACATCCATTTCTAGATCAAAATTTGGGGACCATTTGTTCAAGTAGAGGCCTCTTGAGTCCATGAAGTATGGGCCGCTTCTGAAAATAAGGTTCCAGTCTTCTTTGGTTTCAAAAAGGAACGTATAGTATCCTCTGCCACAAAATGTTATTGCTATTTTCCCTTGAATGTTAGCACTCTAGTTACGCTCCACCCATTTCTGAATATCTCTGGGGGAGGGCCACAGTCCAGTAAATTGACCGACCAAACCTCTTTCGGCTAGCGAGATAGCTTCTTTCCTTGGGAGACAAGGAGGTAGAGAAATTTCAGGGATATCAGCCAGTTTTTTAACAAACTTGGTTGTTGTTGGTTTGATTCGAGGGGTACCATTTTTAGAGATTAGAGAAGTAAAAATCACGGCTTGTTCATCAGATTCCTGCAGCTTGGGGGAGTCACACCCTGCCATGAGGGGCGAGGGATAGGGAGAGAGGCCCGCAACGGGTTAGGCAAAGAAGGGGAGGCAAAGCTTGAATGCGGGGATGCCAGGGGCACAACTAGGAGGCCCAGCAGCAGGGGCTGCCAGGCAAAGGGCCTATAGAAGACAGCAGAAATGATGGTTGGGCAAGGGTGCGCGGGAGCTCCAGTTCACTTTTTATCATTCCCAAACATATATGAAGGTAACTTAATGATCAAAAAAATAATTGATTAAATAATGAGGCTCTTATTATGTCTTAAAATAAGAAATTTTCCTAGCCCAAGTTAGTTGGTCAAGAAGGATTGTTATTAAAGATATTAATTAATTTTTTTGAGGTTTATTTAGCTTGCAAAGGAGGTTAAATCAACCTTAAGAAATCGGCTACAAAATTTTCAATTTTTAAAAATTCAAATGTTGAATTATATTAAGTTGACTCCATGATGTTAGGCGATGTTAGACTCTCTAAAAGCCCACTTTATCATATATATATATGAACTTGACTTATCCTTGGATGAAAATCAAATCAATTAAGCATAATTCTATCTATCTAATCTCGGAAGGCTGGAGTACTCACACAAATATCTGTGGAAAGCCAAGGTTATATGAGTGCCAATTGTTCTATGACTTATTGTGGACGAGATTGAGGAGTCTGACCTGAAGTATTACAAACCTTTTAGGGGTTAATTTGTGACTAATTGTGGACTCCTATGAGATAACATTTATTTGGTGATGGTTTTGGAAACAATTTGAATTTTTTTGTACCATGTTTATCAAAGAAATGGATCATGATTAATGAGCATGGATGTGGTCTGATTTGGTGCCTTTGGAAAATTAATACACCATGGATTGAATCAAATTTAGATGCTAGATGAATTATGGGAAAAATGTGTACCTCTGTAGTATGAAAATTAGACATAACATGATTGAATACTTATGTGTGTTGACATATAGTTGTGATGTGATTTGGAGGGTTGAATACTTACATCTTAACACTGAACAATACAATAGTTTGCGAAAAATATACCTATAGCATATAGTTATGGTACCTTGTGCCATGAAATGTGAATTCCAATTTTTCTTGTCAAAATGGCAGTGCTTTGATTGATGATGGTGGGCCAATATGTGAGGAAACAATCTGGAGGCATCTCTTTGCTTAGTCAATGACTTAATTGCAGTATTTTCCTATCACTATTTTGGAATGATCGCTTGATCTAAATTCTTTTCTAGTTCAAATTTTTTGCAGTTTTTATTTTGATGATACCACTCTTTCTTAGATTTGGGTGCAAAAAGGTCAACTCTATTCTTGGTGAAGACATATTGCAGGGTTGTATCCCCATAAAAATTTTGTTATGATTCTTAGTTGAACAAGTCAACTGATTCCTTCATTGTGGTATGTCGATGAATTGGAAAATTGTTGGAATTGTTGGTCATTAATATGGTTATACGCTCAAGACCGATCACCATCCATGTAACTTATGTGTGGAAGCTGAGTGATATAGCCAAGATGTAGCAAGAGCCTTGGTTGGTTCGTAGAAGGAAAACCCTATGTGTGTTGGTTGGTCACGATTATCAAGTAGATACACATAAACTTATGATAGACACATCAACATAGTTATCTCTTGGCATACATTTATGTCATATATGTATAAGATTGGGTGGCAACTCACACAAGGTCTTATCTACACATTCATTAATTTGAATTCATGTTCATATTTGATGAAACAAGACACAACATATAGCTCATTCAGTATAGATGTGCATTGGACACCTGAGGTTATAGGTTCAATCCTTGGTTGAAAATTAACTTGTTTTTTATCCTATAAAATTTCATTCTGTCTAATGATTAGTGGTCGAAAATACACATTCTATAGAACCAATTGCAAAAGGTGGAATTTTGTATAATACGTTTGGAAATATATTTTTAGTAGAATGTTTAAATTATAATATGGTTTAGTTTGGTTATGTTGAGTTTCCAAAGCCAATGTTGACCCAAATTGAAAACCAAAAGAAGCACTACTCAGAGACGGATCTTGTTGAAGTAATTATAGTAATTTTGTTTAGCAGTGTTTGACAAACCCAAGATTTGTAGAAAAGTTTACACCCATTAGGGTTTGATGCATTGTTGAAAAAAAGGGCAAATATTGGTGAAGAGTTTCAAGGATATAATATATTGCTAGTAGTCTAAGCATATGCCACGTTGGCATGTTTATGTTGCCATTTATGTCACATGTTGATGTCATGTAATCATGAGTATATATGTCAAGTCTTGAGTATGTTTTATACTTGCTGAGGGTTTTCATGCTGATGTAAATGATGTCATAAGTCTCATAAGGTTTGTAGGAGAGATGTCATGAGGTAACAAGGCCTCATATGAAGCTGAGCTACATTTTTTCTAGAGGTCTAGTTGATGATGTATGTGATGTCTTGTTGAAATTATGTAGCGGGGTTCCTAACGTCAAGATGAGTTTGGAAGGATGGTTTACAAGTCATTTCACTCCCCTGAAGCTCTATTGCAAGTTTGAGGGTTGGATCTCTTGTTTCAACCTATGCTCTTCCCCAGTCACATGGATGGAGGCTCATCAAAGAGACTAAAACAATACAGTCGCTTGCAAGACATGCCCATGTGAGCGACCATATCTTCCAATCGATTTTGTTCAGGCATGTGCATGTGACCAAGAGGATTTACAAGTTTTTCTCCAGATTTCTCACGCTCCTCTAGAATTAATTTTCTTTTGGTAGAGTCTATTGTTGGAATTTTCCAAAAAAGTTCGAAATAAGTTGTGGGGCCTCTAGAAGGCATTTAAAGTTGAAATTATCAAAGGGCTAGTGGAATGAGTGGCTTGATTGGTCAATATGCAAATCTCAATCATATCTGAAGCATGTGAAAATGTTTTGTGTGAGATCTATCATCTGAAAAATTAATTGACTTAACCATCTCCAGATTCTACAAATATGTGAAGGCAGGAAATTCATTTGGTTGGTTCTCAAGTAGTGTGAGTGAATGAGTGTGCATGAGTTACTAGTGCACAACCAAGTGAGTTTTTCAGTGAGTTTAGAGTTTCAGAATTGTAGTGTGCTTCATATATTATTCTTCAGCAGAGTTTCAAAGTTGTGTGCAAATATTGGAGATCATTTTAGAGAGTTTGTATAGAGAGATTTGTTCTCTCATTTGGAGTGTGGATTTGTGGTTGCATGATTGTGCTTATTTATTGCTAGTCTTGTTTATGCAGCAATGTTTTCAATTGTAAGAGTGGGTGCTCCAAGTTGGTTGTGGCCAACATTTCTCATTTCAGTCCAGGGGTAGGTGCTCCATTGCTAGTGGTGGCTAGCTGATGTAATATAAATGAGAATATTATGAAGAAATAGATAATAAGAAGCAGTAGCAAATAGTTCGGTTGTTTTTTTCCTAGAGGGGGGTTTTCCCACCTAAAATCCAAGTATCTACATGTGATGATTGTTTGTGTTTTCCATGTGCATGTTATTGATATATCTTTCTAAAGTTAATTTATGAATAATTTTTATTTGTAGAAATAATTTTTATATTTCCATAATATTGCTTCACCCCCCCCCCCCCCCTTAGTATTACTTTTGTCTAACAATTGGTATCAGAGTCAGCTCCTTTGTTGCAGCTTGACTGTACCACTAAAAATTGTCACCTTGACATTCTACAATATGTGTGAGTCCATTACCACTCATACTTTCCTCCTTTGCAAGTCTTAAGCCTCAGTTCTTCATATCAAGCCTTGAAAATAAGAGAAAGCCCTCAAAAGTCTATAAAACTCTGGTTCCGCACTTTCTCTTAGCATTACCTGCAGTTCCGCACCTAAAGGTCATGTCCCCTACGCACCTGACCGCTCTGTCTCCGTGTTATGGGTGCGGACCCCTGTAAAAGTAAAAAAGGCGCAAGTATATTCTTAAAAACTCACTTTGAGTCATTTCTAGAAGCTTCTGGAAGGAATCTTGAGGTGGCAAGTTCGCTCCTTTAAGGTTCATGCATCCCATACCTTAAGGAACTAACCCCTTGATGTGAGGAGCTTATCCCTTTGAAGGAGGACTCTATCCCTTCATAGGTGGACATGTAACCTCCTTCCTTTGCACTATAAAATGAAGTATTGGGCTAGTTACTGAGGAGGTTGAAAGCTGAATATTTTTGAGGTGAAATGCTGCTGGAACTTAGTCTTCCTAATTGAGCTTTTGTGAGTAAATATTACATACCTCTTTTATCTCATTTGGAAGAGTGTGAGGCTTGTAAAATTAAAGGAGATTCTTGTTTTGGACCCTGGGAAGAGCTTGTACAACATCAAGGCACCAAAGGTTGTAAAGTTCTTCTATTTCAAAGTTAATACAAATAAGTTTATTTTTCTCAATAAGCTGTGTTTTATGGTTTATTTTATGGATTCCTTGATCACCATAATGAACATGAGTTATGATATTAGCTATGTAGGTGTTATTTGATGTGCGCTTGTTTGTGATTGCAGGTTCTCAAAAGGAAACTCTTTTGGACGATTGAAGGATGGTTGCTACAAACTAGCGTTGGACTTAAGGTAGGGTCTAAACACCTCTATAGTTTTTATTAATGAATCACAATATGTTTAGAGAAAGGTAGATTTGCTTGTCCTACTTGTTGCTAGATATCTTTTGATACTAGGGAGATCGGCCTTGTCCGCAAGATCGATTTATCCGGCCAACAAATTGGCGACTCCGCTGGGGAGCTGAATTTGATTTTTGGTTTTCCTTTTTCTTTGACTTGAGAAACTTGTTCTTGTTTCTGGTTTTTGCTTGATGTGTGTGGGATTGGGTAGTTTTTAGGATCTGGATTATTTTTTTTTTTTCGAAGTTTTTAGAGGACCGCACTTTCTTTTTACAGACATTGCGGGCATCCCCGCATTTTCCTTTAGTACACAGAACGGTACCGCATCTGGTTCTTCTGGAAGCCTACGGACCCTGTGAATTTTTTTTGAAAAACCTAAAATGTTTTCTTCCAGTTAAGTTTAGGTTTTATTTATTGCTTTTAGTGTCTACCCAGATCTGCATGTGTTCTGTCAAAAATCTCTTGTGAGTAAGCTCCATTGGTATTTTTGTTTTAGATGATTTTCTAGAAGTTTTGCATGCCTGGATTGGTTTTCACTTGGTCTCTGTAGCGACTCAAATATTAGAAGCCTAAGAAACCTTAGATTACCCTAGTGTATTTTGTCTTCTTGATGAGTCTGACTGGTTTGTGAAATTTGCCTTTGGTGAGAAATAGATTTATTTTTCTCTTTGCAAATCTTTGAACGAACTTGGTTATAAGTTTTGAATTACATTTTTATAAAAGAAACATAGCTAAATGTTTTTTGATTGATTTGTTATTCTGAATGAATTAATCCTTAGTTTACTTAATAACTAATTAAAACTTCCTCAAAAATGTTTGAAGCTTTTATACATTAGGTTTTTCAAGTTTTTAGATCTCAAAATTAGTTTTTGTAGTTTTGAGTGTTTGTAGATCTCTTTTGAAAGAAAATTGTTTTTGTAGTTTTGAGTTTTGAAAAGAGAAAGGGATTTTTTGTGAGCTTTAATTAGTAGTCTCGTTTTGATTTCTTATTGAAAAAGACAAAATATTTTCTTTCTATTTTCATGTTGAAATTCATTGAAGGAAAAATGAATTGTTTATCATTTTTGGTGCATTTTTAGTGTTTTTGGAGTCGAGTCTTCACACCATCAAAGTTTCATTTCCATACCTATTGACTTAAGAAACAACCCATAAAAGTAACACTTAATTAAAATTGATCTAGAAATCTTTTTATTTCTAGGGCTCTTATCACCAATATAGCTTAGGCTAGTATCTTGGAGTAGGGAGTAATTAACTCTCCAAGATAGTTAAAACAAACAAGTAGTTATATCTTGTGGTAGGAAATAAATCCAATTGTAATTGATATAATCTGGGAAGCTCCTCTTAAAGGAGTCAATCACGAGATCATGTCTGAACCTTTGAGACAATCAAGTCTGTCTCATTGGGAAAGATAGAAGATTTGCGCGTATTAAAAACAGTAAACCTCGGATTAACCATTGTCGAGGAACCTAGGGTCACTTGTTGGTAAACCTCGGATTGATCATGTCGAGGAGCCTTCAAGGGGATTGAGCTTTGTTACTCTGCCCTTGTGCGTAGATCAGATCGTAGACTGTTCCCCCAGTTGTATTTGTTGTTGTTGGTAACCTTAGTGTCCATAAACTTAAGATTATTTCCTAAGGTGATGGTGAAGGACGGGTCTCACTGTACCTAGAGCAGACGTCGAATAGACTCACTTGGACTCTCTGGGGGGTTCTCTTCACTCGAGATGGTTATGTGAAGAAACTTGTGCCAGTCTGTTTCATTAAGCAGGTTGTCGGGGTAACTGTTCCAACCGCCCTTTCTATATTAAATTCTATGACGTTGGATTTCATCACCAACTAGTGTTTTTAGTACGAGAAGTTACTGTTTGTGTGTGGTTTGAACTCTTAGATTTTTTAGGCGTGTGATTCAGTTGTTTGTTTCTTTAGAGACTTTAGGTGCTTTTATTGAAATTTTCTTTGTTTGCGTGTGATTATTTTCATCCTACACCCAGATATTATTATTCTTGATCAATACTGTCGAGACAGTCATCTATGTTTTCCCAATCACCAGAAACATTTTTATACAGCAGTCCTACTATTCCTTTGGGGTACTAGTCACTTTCTGGTACTTTTTCAGGAGCAACTCCTCGACCGACTGAACATCAGTTATCACCTGGTAATAATGGAACTAAAATGTTGAACGTAGAACAGATCTTTATGATGTCTGGTAGTATTCCAAATCCTCAACCTCAAGGTAGTCAGTTACCGCCTGGGGGGCAAGGTAGTCAGTTACCGCCTGGGGGGCAACCTCAAGGTAGTTAGTTATCGCCTGGGGGGAACCCCAAGGTAGTCAGTTTCCGCTTGGAGGGCTACCTCAAGGTTTTCAACCTTCAGGACAATACATACCCCAAGGTCAACCCCATATTCCTCAGGATGCTTATCAATCCTAGAATCAGTACGTGCCTCAGGGTTATCAACCTCAAGGTCAGTACCCAACTCAAGGTTTCCAACCACCTTCTGGTCAGTCATTTTTACAAGGAGCTGGAAATGTACCTCCTAATTATCAGCCCTACGTTCAACCAGGTTATGGTCCTCCATACGTACAACCTTTTATGGGTCCCGGAATGAATATGGTGTGGGATTCGTCTCAAACTCAACAGACTTTGCAACCTAATGTGCAATTACCTTATCAAGCTGGACAGCCTTTGGTTTCTGGTCCAATCCAGCAACCTGTCCAACCTACAGTTCAAACCTCTGCACCTAGTTTAGTTTAGCAGCCTGGGCCTAGCTCACCTCAGACTCCGCTTTGAACTGCTGCTGTAACTGCTGCATTTTCTGTTCAATCTACCACACTGTTTTTGGAGTATCTGTAGCTCTGGTTTCTACTATCCTTGCATCAGTGTCAACTCCTCAAGTCTTTGTGCCCCAGTCAGGACCTACAGTTCAGACTTTGGTCCAGATGCCTGCAGGACAAGCTAGTCCAAGTACAATTGCCATGAGTCAACCGTACCAGGGACAGTATCAATCCGGTCCTACTGTACAAAATCCAGTTTATCAGAATCAACCGTACCCTGGCTATACTTATCAACAGCCTCAACAACCCCAGTTTGGTCTGGTTAATCCTAGTTTTCCAGGAGGTTATAACATTCCTAATGCAAATCCAATTCCAGGTTATCCTAGATATCCTCCTCCTGGAGTTGGTCTCATTACACAAGGTTTTCACGAACCTAACCATCAGTTACCATTTATTGCAACTTTGTATTTACCTAATTTGTCGCGCCTTACGAATAATCTGATTTATTATCTTCTGTACTGGCCGCCAATGCCTAATAAGTTGCCCAGTGATATCCTGAAATTCGAGGGTAAGTCAGGTGAGGATCCATCAAATCATGTGATGACTTATCGCCTTTGGTGTGCATCTAATTAAATTGTTGATGATTCAATTCGATTGTGTCTTTTTCAAAGAACTCTTATTGGTCTTGCCACCAAATGGTACATTGAGTTACCACGAGGCTCTTTTTATAATTTCAGTCAGTTAGCTACTTCTTTCTTAACTCATTTTCAGTTTCCTGTCAGATACGACAATGGCACGGAATTGTTAACTTCACTAAAACAATCCACGTCCACATATATTTTTGATCATATTCATGAATGGCGACGTAGAAGGCGTTTAGTGAAAGTTTTCATTCCGGATCAAATTTTAGCAGAATGGTTCGTTAAATCATTGTTACCTAAAATCACTGAAGATGTAGCTAAGGCAGGAGTTGTCACTGAAGAGCAAGTCATTGCTCAGGCTCAATACCTTGACCTCGTTTATACATAGTCAGGTACTTTACACGAAAAAATCCCTAATCTTCCGAAAACTACAGCTCCTTCAGGGTCTCATGCTGCTGATGGTATGATTGGTTCAGTTAGTATTAAAAGCAAGAAGAAATCCTCAAATAATTCTTCTCCTATAATAACTTTACCTGATTCCCCAAAAGGAGATTCTTCCACTGAAGTTTCTACCGACGTCCATGTCGTAGATTCATCTACAACCAAATCCAGTAGTAAAGAGAAGGGGAAGAACAAAAACAATCAAAATTCAAAAGATAAAACAAATAAAAATGAATCTATTGAAAAAAACGAAAACCTCACTATCCTTGTTTCATCTACGACGAGGATCATTTCACTAAAGAATGCCCCTATTGAGCAGAGTTTTCAAAATTCGTTAAAGGTTCTCAAACGCCTGCTGTCTTGAAGGATCCTTCTCCTACTCAAGATAGTAAATCGGTTGCTTCTTCCTTAAATACCTTGGAAGAACCCATTATGATGATGTCTCATGTCAGGATTGCGACACAATTGCAAGATTATGGTAGTAACAATCTTGTTGATGGTAAAGAAGTAGAATCATCTAATTCAAACCCATCAACTACACCTCATCTCGGGTCTGCTCCACTACAGATTGAGAAACCCAACCCAGATTTAGTAACCAAACCGCCAGCTAACGGCATATTTCGGAAATCAACTTTCAATCCATATACGAAAGCTGCTCAGAATTATAATATTGTTGAAGACCTGGCCATTGCCCCTTCAGCAATGTCAGCTTTGGAAGTGTTGCAATCATGCCCAGCATAGCATAAATTACTATTGTCTGCTATAGGAGCTGTTGATATTCAGGATTCGAACCTAATAATCTTCTATTTAGAGAATAGTACACCCTGCCTTCCTCATCAAATGGCTTTCCAGATTCCAGTGTTAGTCAAAAATAGACCTTGCTTTAGGAATGTGATTGATGAGGGAGCTTCTACGTGTATTATGTCGATCCAGTGTTGGAAATCGCTTGGTTCTCCTACAATCAATCAGTGTCCGACAATTCTAAAGGCTTTTGATGGTCGAGGGTTCCATCCTTTTGGTATTTTGGAAGATTCACCTATAGGGGTCGAAGGAAAAATTGTAAATCTAGATGTGGAAGTGGTTGACGCCCCTCTAGATTACAACCTTCTCCTGGGTCGCAGTTGGTCTTATGCTATGACTGCTATTGTTTCATCGGTCTTTCGGCTTGTTAAGTTTCCTCATAACAAAAAGATTGTTATGATAGACCAGCTGAATTATTTCTCATCCGACCTGGCCTCTACTGATAGTGTTCAGCATGTCGGTAAAACAACTATCCCTTACAAGGATGTTGGGGTAGGTTTGATTAAAGATTCTGGTTTACTAGGAACTTTTTCCGTCCCTCCTCCTAACGTATCGCCTTCTATTTCATCTATTCATATGATTTCATCGAACACTATTGCTTTTGATGATCCTTGGATTGTACCTTCCATTTCCGAGGTGGATTCATTTGATGGCGTGATGCCTTTGAATCCCTTTGAAATTGCATATCAGGCGATACAGTGGTTTTCTAATTCCTGACCTATCGCGAGGATATTTTCTTCCTGTCTCAACCTCATTAAAAAATGAAACTGGATGTCTCGAGCATAGTTCCTTGTCTTGTGTCAAGCTCGTTAAAAAATGAAACAAGGGGTCATGAGCATAGTTCCTTGTCTTGTGTCAAGCTCGTTAAAAAATGAAACAAGGAGTGGCGAGGATAGTTTCTTCCTGTATCAACCTCGTTTAAAAAATGAAACAAGGAGTCATGAGCATAGTTCCTTGTCTTGTGTCAAGCTCGTTAAAAAATGAAACAAGGAGTCATCGAGGATAGTTTGCTCCTGTCTCAACCTCGTTAAAAAATGAAACTGGATGTCATGAGCATAGTTCCTTGTCTTGTGTCAAGATTGTAAAAAAATGAAACAAGGAGTCATGAGCATAGTTCCTTGTCTTGTGTCAAGCTCATTAAAAAATGAAACAACTCCTTTCCAAGTCGAGTCTTTCCAAGATCTCGAAAGTGAACCTTCATTCCATCCACCTGGTTGAATGCAATGAAGCTTGGGGGACATGTACCTCGATTTGCGTCATTATGTCGGGGGCATGCGAATTTATAACAAGCATGTTTTTTGTTTCAAGCTTGTGTAAACATGAAACCAAATCCAAGCAAAGTTCTTTATGGTTCAAGCTTGTGTAAAAATGAACACATACCCGATTTACATCTCGTGATTGTCGTTTTTATCCGCTAAATTCTGCTAGATGAGCCTTGGTTGTTTTCATTCCATCACCACTATCTCTTTGGTTGATCATATGCTTTCACTTGGTTGTTTCTCCTTTCCTGAGGGACTGCATCTATGAGTGGTTTTATTAGCCAGCCTATTAACCTTTACATGTTTTGAGCAGTTCCTCCATTACCGGAACCAGTTGCTACCCTTTATACCACTTGTTCCTCTAGGATGAGTCTTCTTTAAGCTCTTTTCTGACTCGTAAAATATGAAAATATTACCGAGTTTTTCCCTTTTTAACTCACTAAATAGAAATTAAAAAGGCAGTCCACTTACAGCTCTTTTCTGACCGTATAAACATGAAGAGATCGTCAGACTTTTGTCGTTTCAAGTTCGATATTGGTTATAAAACGACATGTCTTCGATCGCTTTTTTACTTTTTCAGATCGGAACCACTAATTATGAAAAGTACTCCTTGATCATAATGGTCAAGCGATTCTCTCAAGTATTATTTTATACTTTTTCGGGCTTGAGGGACACAAATTTATGAAAAAGGACACCCATGGAGTTTCCTTAAGTTTTTCTTCTGACTCCCTAAAATTGAAAAACACCGAGTTTTTCCTATACTGGACTTGTTAAAATTTAACAGTAAAGGACCTGTTCGATTTTAAACAGGAATGAACCACTCCTTCTTAGGGTTCAAATTTTAAACTAAGTTGGGCTCATCCGAAGGATGAGCTTATAAACAAGCAAATGTTATCCTCCTCAAGCTTGTCAAAAATAAAGAGGTACTTGCCAAAAATGGTGGGGGAAAGGAAAGAAAAATGAACCTGTTTGTTATACTTTGTGTTTTAGAAAAGCAGTCAACCACTCTTGAACACGACACTTTTGTTTACCTGGGTTGGGAAATCCTTTGCCTAATAGTTAATCAAACCATATTGAAGGTCTTCATTCGGTTTCTGGGTATTAGCTTTGGGTCAATTGTCGCCAAACCATCTGCAGTGTCGTTATGTGTTCAAGAGGTCAGTTCAAATAAACCATTCATTTACACAATATCTATCATCCATTTTGACCATCCCTGAGTTAGTCCTTGCCAAATATATTTCTTCAAAACTTGATCTATGATTTCGTGTTATGGGCTTGCCTACGACAGATCGCTTTCTATCGACTTCAACTCATTATCTAGAAAGATGATCTAGAAATCGTCAGTACCTTAGAATCTGCATGCCCTAATGGCAGATTTCTCGCCTTCGACCAAAGGATTCTATGACATGTTAGACATCAACTCATTTATTCACATTTCATGGATTGTACTGAGTACTTTGAGAGCCATTGACATTACTGGTGGTTTCTCTCACACTTGTTAACAGTTCACATCATTGACTGGTAATCAAGTGGTTTCTACCATGTTCGACTTCGACACATTCATTCGCATGGATAGAATCGTACTAGTTCGGGAAGCAGAAATCAAGACCCTGGATCTAGTTTCTACCATCCAGGCTGCGAGGAATTTTGTTATTCATTATACAGTGGAATATTCATAAATAGATGGCTGCGCCCATACTGTGTCTACATATGTCTATACTCATGATGTATTACAAAATCATTCCTGTATCAGAGTAGTTTAGTTAGTTTTCTAGTCAGTTTTGATCTGAGCATGGGAATGCCTACCTCAGCGATGATATGTTCACATATATATATTTTGCATTGAATGTTTTTACAGGTTCCGACTAGGGTGTCCACAGGATGATCCTTGAAATGATAAAGTACTTCACTCTTCATACATGAAAGACTTCATTTTCATCTATTACAGACTTCACACTTTAGGGGGCAATCTGTTGCACTAAAAATTGTCACCTTGACATTCTACAATCTGTGTGAGTCCATTACCACTCATACTTTCCTCCTTTGCAAGTCTTAAGCCTCAGTTCTTCATATCAAGCCTTGAAAATAAGAGAAAGCCCTCAAAAGTCTATAAAACTCTGGTTCCGCACTTTCTCTTAGCATTACCTGCGGTCCCACACCTAAAGGTCATGTCCCATGCACACCTGACCACTCTGTCTCTGTGTTATGGGTGCGGACCCCTGTAAAAGTAAAAAAGGCGCAAGTATATTCTTAAAAACTCACTTTGAGTCATTTCTAGAAGCTTCTGGAAGGAATCTTGAGGTGGAAAGTTCGCTCCTTTAAGGTTCATGCATCGCATACCTTAAGGAACTAACCCCTTGATGTGAGGAGCTTATCCCTTTGAAGGAGGACACTATCCCTTCATAGGTGGACCTATAACCTCCTTCCTTTGCACTATAAAATGAAGCATTGGGCTGGTTACTGAGGAGGTTGAAAGTTGAATATTTTTTAGGTGAAATGCTGCTGGAACTTAGTCTTCCTAATTGAGCTTTTGTGAGGAAATATTACATACCTCTTTGATCTCATTTGGAAGAGTTTGAGGCTTGTCAAAGTAAAGGAGATTCCTGTTTTGGACCCTGGGAAGAGCTTGTACAACATCAAGGAACCAAAGGTTGTAAAGTTCTTCTATTTTAAAGTTAATACAAATAAGTTTATTTTTCTCAATAGCTGTGTTTTATGGTTTATTTTACGGATTCCTTGATCACCATAATGAACATGAGTTATGATATTAGCTATGGAGGTGTTATTTGATGTGTTCTTGTTTGTCATTGCAGGTTCTCAAAAGGAAACTCTTTCGGACGATTGAAGGATGCCTGCTACAAACTAGCATTGGACTTAAGGTAGGGTCTAAACACCTCTATAGTTTTTATTAATGAATCGCAATATGTTTAGAGAAAGGTAGATTTGCTTGTCCTTCTTGTTGCTAGATATCTTTTGATACTATGGAGATTGGCCTTGTCCGCAAGATCGATTTATCTGGCCAACATTGACCACTGAAAGGAGAATTCGAGAAGGGAAAATGGCTAGCCATGATGTGAAAGTTCTAATTTTCGATGGTGAAAACTACAACTTATGGAAGATGAGAATGGAGGAGCACCTCATGAGTTTAAGTGTTTATGTATTCTTTACTGTGGTGTATGGATATGTTGTTCCTGGTGTTATTCCTTCGGACCCTGATGAAAAGAAGAGGTATCAGATTAATACCAAATCCAGAAATGCCATCATCGCAACACTTAGTGAGAATGAGCTAATAAAAGTCAGGCATTGAAAATCAGCTAAAGAAGTTTGGGCCAAACTTGAGAATAGTTATGAAGGTGATCAAAAGGTGAAGAAAGAAAAGCTCCAAACCTATAGGATGAGGTTTGAGAACTTGAAAATGAAGGAAGATGGAACTATTGCAGAATATTTCAGAAGAGTTGAAACAATGACCAATCTGATCAAGAGCATAGATTTAAAATTTGAAGATGAAGTCATTATTCAAAAAATCTTGAGGTCTTTACCAGCAAGATTTAACCCCAAGGTTTCTGCTATTGAGGAAATATCTAATTTGAGCACTCTCACTATGGAGCAATTGCTTGGAATTCTTATAGCTTATGAGATGCGTATTATTCAAGAGAAATATGAATCTAGTGAAGTTGCATTCAAGGCCTCCAAGAAGGTCAAGGTTGTTACCAAAAAGCTCAAGAAACTTCCAAAGAAAATCAAGGAAGAAGAAGAATACTCTAGTAGTGAATCTGATGAAGAATTTTCTCAATTTTCCAATAAATTAAAGAGAGGTACTGGAAAGTATAAAGGTATGCTTCCTTTCAAGTGTTTTGAATGTGGAGAAGTTGGACAATTTTGCTGCAAAATGTCCACACAAAAGAAGTAAAAAGGAGGAAAAGAAGAAGGATATGAAGAGAAAGGATAAAACCCAAAAATTTCGAAAAGCTAAAGCTCAAAAGAGGAGTTACTACTCCAAAGAAGAAAGTGATATTTCAGATGAAAGCAGTGAGAAATATTCATCAAAAGAAGAAGAGCACAATGAATGTGTTCTTATGGCCATTGAGTCCAAAGATGAATTGGATCTTGAGTATGGAGAAATTTATTACGAAGGTGAGATCATCACTGCACTTGATAAGCTAAGTAGACCTAGAAATAAAAACAAGTTGTTGAAGGAGGAAATACGAAAACTAAAGGGGAATAAACCCTCTTTGGTTGATAATTCCTTGAATATTCACTTGGATGAGCTTGATAAATTCAAATAAAATTTACTACAACAAATTGTGGTTCAACAAAATAATATTGCTGAGTTGGAGAAAGAAAATGAATATTTGAAGCATAATATTTGAGGAGCTCCCATTGCATGCACTCATGAAGAAGACATCATCTTCTTAAACAAAGAATTGGAAGAAGCGAAAATGAAGGATAATGTGCTCACCAATCAGCTAGAAGAATATAAATAGAATTGTCACAAAATTGAGGAAGAAATTGTTGCATTAAGGGCCAATCTATCGAAAGCAAAAACTAAAGCATACCTAAATCAGAAATTTGTCAAGGGATCAGAAACCTTGCAAAATATCATCAACATGCAAAGGTCACTAGATGTTATAGACATATTTGGGCACTGCAACCCCAATCACATATGTCCATAAACAAAGGGCTTCTAAGTCCCTAAAAGTGTTGTTTCATACCCTAAAGGAGCAAGGTTAGCTAATTACATCATCTCCCAGAAGGTTTCCATGAAAAACCACTAAGAACTGGTCAAAGCAGGACCATACAGACTACCCAGTGCAAAGGGTGTGATGCATCTCACCTACCACATGCAAAAAGTGCAATGCATACTGAAAAATCCTTCTGTAGGGTGCGATGAGCGACAACAGACAAATGGCACAAGAAGTTTGCTAGGTGGAGACTATGAGAATCTTCTAGAAGCTTCTCATTTGACACTTGCCTCCCTGAATTCGCCCAAGGATGAGTAAGAGATCATGAAATATCCAAGTGGAACCAAGAATTATCAGAGAGATGACATTGATCAAAATCCCAGAAGCTGACTCACCCCCCTACAAATATCTATAAATGGATCCCTCATCCCAGAGATCCAGAGGTTGGAATTTGGTAATTTGCAAAGAGGTGATGCTGGTTTCTCTTTGAAGACATTGTTGGGTGATCTTGCTTTGTATGAGGTGAAGAGGTCTTTCAAGCCAGGAGGATGGCGCTAGGTCAAACCAAGTGGTTGTAATCCTCTCTTCTAATACTTTTATCAATAAAGCTATTTGAGTTTTCCTCCATATTCTTGTGTATCTCTGAATGTTGTGTTGATATATGCATTTATATGGTCAATATATATCTGATCCTATATTGTTTACAGTGATAGATCTCTATGCTTTGATGGTATTATGCTGCTGTGAATCTACAGGTGCTCTTTGAAGCAGGACAAGTAAGGAAGCAGTGGCGGATTCTATCAAAGGAGAAAGGAAACAAGCAAGGAGCCAAGTGAAGGATTGAGGTTGGTACTCTCTGCTTCTTTCTCATCTCTCTCTCGTAAAGGAAAAAACAAGTGACTTTAATTTGTTTGTTTCTAAGATAGCTACCTGTCTTTGTGGGACTAGCAGTTCTGAATAGACACTAGATTTCCCGATAACAAAATGGCGACTCCGGTGGGGAGCGATTAGTTTGATTGCTTGTCTCTATTTGTTTGATTCATAAACCACAGACGGAGCCTGAAGTTAAATCAGCTAGCCTTCGAACTGCATTTGCTATGCAAGTGCAAAGTAGATCAACACTGCTTCAGTCAATCTCCGGGTTTGTTTATGAACTGAACAATTGACTTGCAAACATCCTAAGTGCCCTAGAGGTAGCTTGAGTAACCTCATTAGATCAGCCCCTATACTTTGTAGTTACTGACTATCATTTTCTCAGCCTAAATCCCTAAACTAAGCTGCAAACTGTGACCAAAAACCAAGTTAAAGTCTCGTCCCTGGACCATCGCACCTTCTCTTCTTGGCAATCTGGATGCATCACACCTCCCGTGTGTAGTAGGTGGGATGCATCCCTGTTTCCCTGTGTTACAGGTGCGATGATCAGACAAGACTAGTTCTGCCTCCAGATTTTGGTTTTTTCTTCACTCTATTCAACTTTATTCAGGAGTTTTGCTGTCTGTGATCAGTAGACCACTATTGAAACCCCCTTTTTTTGCATCATCCAACCTCCATTGTATAAATATTTGTGAATGTTTTTATGTATTTTTCGCTATTCACAGTTCTCATTTACAAAATGGTAGCCTAATCGAATTGTCGTCTTTGGATTTGAAAGTGTCGCAAGTGTTGTTTTCAGTCGAAGGAAAGAATCCTTCTCTTTTTGATAGTCGATTACACTGTTACTCTTGTATTTGATCCTTAATAATCTTCGACAAAAGATTGGTTATGTGATTTTGCCGAAGATTATCTAAACAGTATTTCAAGTGTCGAAAGCAGTTTTTCAATTCAAGATCGCAAAGTGTAGTCTTGTCTCCCTTTCGTTTTTTGAAAAGAAAATCGTTAGTACTGTCGCTTTGAAGAAGATATAATTCAGATTTGTGCTTAGCATTCTTTTTGTCATTCACACATTAAGGAAGCGGAAAACAAATACATGCATGTGCATTTGCATTTAGACTACTTGTTGATTTTCATTTAGGACAGTGCATCTAGTGTGTGCTCTCTGCTCTATGTTGAAAGGATTTCGTTTCTCTTTCCTTAGTAGCTAGGATTTTCATTGCAAAAAGAAGATTAAACAACTATTTATCAACTTAGATTGCATTTTAGGAATTGTATATCTACATCACGCAATGAACCTTAAAGGCAAACTTCTTAAGAAAGATCAATTGTAAAATAAATTCAATGAACATAAAAATTCTTTGGAACCTAACGCACAACATCTAGAAGTCTAGGCTAGAGACATATTCCAGCATCGTAAAGTCTGGTAACTGTTGCTTTCATCATAGGTTGGGTGATTCCTCCTCTTTGAGACGAAAAGTGCCAGTACGGACTTGTGCTCCCACGTACCATCGAGTATATATTGGGAGACCACAATAGGCTATATCCATTATCCTTAGGAAGCCATGTCTGTCGCCCTATCGATCACAATGCACTAAACACAACATTCAGGAAGATTGACTGCCGTACCATAAAAATTATTATGCAGTTTTGCGATTGGTTTGGTAATCCCTCTGTCTAGATTTCCATAGTAGTCTATTTTGTTCCTTTTCAGACTCCTTAAAGGAAAAGGTCCATATGAGCACTTGTCACTTTAGGCTCATTAAAAATCGAAGGCGACTAGAGTCATCTTTAGCTTTTTCTCGACTCTTAAAAATTGAAAAAGCAACTTGTGTCAAAGGGTCTAAAATTCATTTAATTTGGAATCACTTTTTCCCCTTTATTTTGAGTTGATCGAGTAATCCGCAATCATGGAAGAAAGTCAATCGAAACCCCGTCGTTCGTGGAGACTTACGATTCAACCGTCTTTGACTCCGGAAACAGAACTATTCCGGAAAAAGCGAACTTGTTTAACCAGATCAAAGTCCCCTGGTTTGCTTGGAACTTGTGTTCCAACATCCTCAAGGACTCCAGTTACTCCAACCATTTCTGGTATCCCTGCCTTTACAGAAGAAGTTCCGCAGCCACAAGAGGACATTAGAACTGATCCTAGTGTAACGGTAAACACTTCTATTCCTGAACTGGCTCCATCTACAGCTGATTTAGAAGGTGTTATCCCTCCAACATCTGTCGCTGCAGAGTCTATACCTTCTTCGGCACTAGAAATATTTTATGGACCTGACGGTCTACCTCTTCCACCTGGATTGATTGCTATAGAAGAGATTACAGAGGATCTTCCATCTAGTACTCCATCGCATTTTGGAACTGGGATCCACCTACATCCTTCTACTTCAGAAGTTAGCACCCCTTCATCGCAAGTTCCTGTAGAATCGCTGGGAAGTCTTTTGGATAGACTCGATATGTCTGGACAACCATTAACATCTAGGATTGTGTCATCCGATACAGCAGTAGCAGAACCTCCTGCCACCACTCCGACGATGTTCGCTGGCATACCATCTATCCCAACTAGCTCTCAACCGCTAAAGGGAGTCCACCCAGGGGCTATTTCGACAGTATGGTATGTTCTCGTTTGTTCTTCTGGAATGATATCTGGAATTTCTTATGTTGAGTCTCAGCAAATTGATCCTTCACAACAGTATCAATTTGGGCAGTCTGGTCTCCAAAGGCCAATCATTCCTTTGAGCATTGGATTGCCACCATATGGGGGGCACTATACCCTTTCATTGTTCCCTCCGGGATAACAACCATATGAGAGTTCACAACCAAATTCAGGTCAAATTGGAATCACATCCAGCAGTTGGGTGCCAATACTGCCTCAACAACCAAGAGTTATATACTCAATGCAACCGAGTCTACCTGTGTCGAATATCCCCACTACACTAGCTATTGTGACAGTGTCACAAGTACAAGCATTTCCTGTTGTATGCCAACCTCAAGTTTCTCAGGTCGTAGTACAACAGCCTCTTGTCTCCACGACACCATCATAAATACCGATTAGTGGCTCCTTAACCAGAGCGACCCAGGTTCAAACGGGTACTATTACCCCTCATCTTGGTCAAACAGCCAGTATTGGACAACAGCAAATGGCTTCACAACCATGGCTAGTACAATATCAACAACCACAATTCCAGCAAGCTTACCAAGGACTTGAGCAACAAAGCTTTGCGGGTAATGGGAAATCGTATATTCAAAACGGTCAACATCAATCATATCACAATGGTTATGCCCATCAGCCTTACCAAAGTTATCAACATCAAATACATTATGCTGGTATGCAAAGACCCACTGCTCAGGCGATTCCATCTTATCCTGGGTATGCTTCACCGAACCTAAATCAACAGTTTCCCTTCGTGGCGACTTTAGAGTTACCAGATCTAAATCGGCTAACGAACGATCCAATTGCTTATGCCCCTTGGTGGCCGGCGATTCCTCATAAACTTCCATCAGATATTCCTAAATTTAATGGAAATCTGGGTGAAGACCCGTCGAATCACGTGATGACCTTTCATTTGTGGTGTTCATCCAACACTCTCAATCATGATTCGATTAGGCTTCGCCTTTTTCAACAAACGTTAACTGGTTTGGCAGCGAAATGGTACATCGAATTGCCTAGAGCTTCATTCGATAACTTCATTACCCTTGCCACAACCTTTTTAACCCATTTTCAGTTACCAATAAGGTACGAAACAGGAACTGAGCTTCTTACCAATTTCAAGCAAACGACGGCCACTCACATTTCTGATCATATTCATGAGTGGCGATGTCGTCGTAGAATGGTAAAAACATATGTTCTTGATCATCTACTAGCTGAATGGTTTATTAAGTCATTGTTGCCTTCTATTACAGAAGATGTGGCAAAGGGATGGGTCGTCATTGAAGAGCAAGTCATTGCTCGTGCGCAATATCTAGACTTGATCTATACTCAGTCTGGAACGCTCTACGACAAAATCCCTGATGCTCCTAGACCAGAATTTTCCGTTCCTCCTCCTCCTAAATCAAATAAAGACTCTCATGCCGGTGATGGCATGATAGGCACGACTAGCACGAAAACCGTAAAGGCTACATCAAAGAAAGCTCGTACGGTTTCTAGTCAAAATGCAAATGAGGAACTTCTCGCCTCGGAGGTTAATGTCGTGTCAACTAACAAAGGCAAAGCACTAAAGCAACCAGGAGGCAAGAAGAAAAATAAAGGGAAAAAGAAGAAAAAGGACGAGTCGTCTCCTAAAAAATCTTCTGCAAACCCTTCTGGAGAAAGGAAACCAAGTCATCCATGCTTTATATGCGATGAGGATCATTGGACGAAAGACTGTCCACATAAAGCTGAGCCTAGAAAATTCTTCAAGAATTCGAAAACCTCAGCAGTATTGACTGATCCGTTTCCAAACCCAAGAACCAATCTAGTTGCTAGTGACAATGCTTCCTCGTCCCAAGTGCTTATGTTTTCCATTTCGAAATAGCAAAATGATGCTTTGATATCGACAAGGAATAAAGATTACGAGAATCCATAGCTATCGAACAACAAGGCTACTGAACAACCTAGTAGTTCAACAACAACTTCAACCGAAGTTGTGCCACCCATCATTCCTGAGCTAACGATAAAGCCGCCAAAGGGAGTAGTACAAATCAACATTTAATCCTCGTGCCAGAGCAGTACAGAATTATAATATAGTAGAGGACCTGACCCAATCGCCATTCGCTATGTCGACACTTGAGGTCCTGCAAAATTGCCCCTCCCAGAATCAGGCTCTATTATCAGTAATAGGTGGTATTGACCCAGCGGATTCAAATCTTGTGGCCTTTAATCATAAAGGATATGAACCTCAGTTACCAGCTCAACTCACTTTCCTCATCCAAGTGAAATCCCTCAACAAAACTGTTCATCGAACAACTATTGATGAGGGGGCATCTACATGCATTCTGTCAGTGAGTTGCTGGAAAACTTTAGGCTCACCACCCTTGTCGCGATCGTCAACGACATTAAAATAATTTGACGGATAGACATACACTCCATACGGGATTTTAAATAACTTGCAAGTTGAACTGGGGTGCAAAATAGTAGAAATTGATGTTGAAGTTATCGATGGAAACCTCGATTACAACATCCTACTGGGAAGGCCCTAGATTTATGCTATGGCTACTGTTGTGTCGACATACTTCAGAAAAATTGCATTTCCTTTTCAAGGAGAAATTACAATAGTCGACAAACAAACCTTTCTCCCCAAGAGTTCACAAGTTATGGGAAGCATTCTGATGATCCACGGAAGCTCTCAATCGCTTCAAAATATCGGAGTAGGCCTACTAAAAGACCCTACATTGATGGGTACTTTTGCCCTACTGCCTCCAAACAATTTGGCGGAAGTGGTCATGGTGGAAACCTGCAATATGATATCTTCTATATCTAAAAGATTCATAAGATTCCCAAACATTTTGTCAGCATGGATCATTGCCATTTTAGAAATATTGTAGCAATCAATTTTTTTGGCCTAGGGAGCAAACTCAAATCCACGCTCATCGAGTGTTTGGATAGATAGGTCTAAGGAATATGGCACCTCTTCAAATCCTTGGTCGTATGTAAATTCTATAGATGAAGGAATCATTCAGTCAATGATGATAGGAGAGGCACCATGGGAAGATTACCACCATCATTCCAATCTTCTAGATTACCACGAAGATTATTCCAGTAACCTTAATCATCCTTTAGTTTTTGATTTTCTATCAAATACTGTAAAAACGGTGGATTATGAGGATAGTTCTTTTACTGTGTCAACCTCATTAAAAAATGAAACAACTCCCTTTCCAAATTGCGTCTTTGATTATGGTCTCGTAAAATCAAAGTCGAGTCTTTCAAAGATCTTGAAGGTAAACCTTCATTCCAACCACCTCGTTGAATGCAATGAAGCTTGGGGGGCATGCATCTCGATTTGCATCACTATGCTGGGGGAATGCGAACTTATAACAAGCATAGTTTTTTGTTTCAAGCTTGTGTAAACATGAAACCAAATCTGAGCATATGTTTTCGCATGGTTCAAGCTCATTAAAAACTAAACCAGGCCACGAGTAGTGTTACCACAGGGTTCAAGCTCGTTAAAAAATAAACCCGCCACAAGCAGTTTTACACGAAGTTCAAGCTCTTTAAAAATTAAACCTAGCAATGAGCATATGTTCCACCAGAGTTTAAGCTCATTAAAAAAATGAACCCACCTCCGATAAATAACCATTTTGAATTATTATCATCAGCTTTTGAGCCTTGGTCGTGTTCTTACCATCACCTCCACTCTGTTTTAGCCGATCATTCGCCTCCATTTGATTGTTTACCCCTTTCGAGGAACAGTTGTGACGCCACCTTCTTTACACTGTCGTGATTGGAAAGTTCCAAACCTCACCTGGAACTAGCTGCTATCTGAAAACATCACTCGTTCCTCAAAAAACAAGTCTCCTTTAAGCTCTTTTCATCTGACTTGTAAAAAATGAAAAGATTGCCGAGCAATTGGCCTCTCCATCTTGTTAAAGTGATTATTACACAAAAAGATCGAGCGTTTGTCTTGTTCGGCTCGTTAAAAGTATCGAAAATTCATCCCTTTCGCATTGTTTTATACTTTTTCGGACTTAAGGGATTATACTATGAAAAAGGAATATTGGAGTTTCCTTTCTGTCTCTTTTCAGAATCTCTAAATTTGAAAAGGACTGAGTTATCCTTGTCGTTAAAATCGTTAAAACAATAGAGACAAACTTGTCCATTCAAACAAGAGCGAGTTTCACTGTCGCTCGGCTCGTTAAAACATAGCAACAGGTTTTCCCGAAGGGAAAATTATAGAACAAGCATATGTTATCCTCCTCAAGCTTGACAAAAATAAAGAGGTACTGGTCAGAAATGACTAGGGAAAATTGGGAAGAAAACTTGAAGAAACTTTATTGGTAGCAAGTCGCTCTTAAAAATGACACTTTCACTCCATCACCATGATTGAGTTGGGTTGGGTTATTCCGTTCACCGGTCATATCACCATTGGTCCACCGTACCATCCACTTTTGGGGTTAATGCTACCAATCCATTTCAGTGTCGCCGATATGTTCAAGAGAAGTCACTCAGAGAATTCACCTACCCAGCTTGTGTCTTATCCGCTGCAATACCTTCACGCTTCATTCTTTCATGACCGCCACCCTGAACCTTGTATCATCAGATCGCTTTCACCTCTATAAAATCATTTGCTCCGTTGCGTGTCGTAGATGTGGGATCCATTAATGCCCTCCTACGATGGGTCACTTCTTATTGACATCGGCTCATTATCCAAGAAGCCGACCTAGGGACAACCCTTCCAGTACTTTGAAGCTTTCATGCCTCAATGGCAAATTTCTTACTTCTGGCGACAGGTTTACATTGATGGCCTTCGATTGAAAGATTTTGCGTGGTGTTCGACATCGACTCATGTATTCACACCATGTGAATTGTACTGTAGTACCTTGAGGTTCATCATCATCATCGGTGATTCCTCTCGCATATGTTAACAGCTTACATCATTGGCTGGTAATCAGGCGATGTCCTTCCATGTTCGACATCAGAACATCTTTTCACATGGATCGACTTGTACTTTTGGGCGAAGATTGAATGAGTTTTGAAGACCCCGAATCTAGTTTCATCCATCCGGTTTGCGATATATTCAGGAAAATAAAGACATCAAATGTACATCATTGCTGCACATATTATCATCCAAACTAAGGGATGATGGCTCTACCAGAATCATCAGTCTGCACATAGACGGTTTTCTGTCCTATGTACATGAAAATGAATTTGTCAAGCTGAGCATGGGAATGCCCACCTCAACTAGATCATGAAAATATTATGAAGATAATGTATTGTATTGTATCTTATTACAGGTCACCTTCCAGTTCGAAAAACCTCGGATCCTCATTATAAATCATTTCACCTGACATCAAAATATTTACGACCTCATGCTTTAGGGGGCAACTGTCATAGACGTATTTGGGCACTGCAACGACAATCACGTATGTCCATAAAAAAAGGGCTTCTAAGTCCCTAAAAGTGTTGTTTCATACCCTAAAGGAGCAAGGTTAGCTGATTACATCATCTCCCTGAAGTTTTCCATGAAAAACCACTCAGAACTGGTCAAAGCAGGACCATACAGACTGCCTAGTGCAAAGGGTGCGATGCATCTCACCTGCCACATGCAAAAAGTGTGATGCATACTAAAAATCCCTTCTGTAGGGTGTGATGAGCGAGAGCAGACAAATGGCACAAGCAATTTGCTAGGTGGAGACCCTGAGAATATTCTAGAAGCTGCTCGTTTGACACTTGCCTCCCTGAATTCGCCCAAGGATTAGTAAGAGATCATGAAATCTCCAAGTGGAACCAAGAACTATCAAGAGATGACACTAATCAAAATCCCAGAAGCTAACTCACCTCCCTGCAAATATCTATAAATGGATCCCTCATCCCAGAGATCCAGAGGTTGGAATTTGGTAATTTGCAAATAGGTGTTGCTGGTTTCTCCTTGAAGACATTGTTGGGTGATCTTGCTTTTGTATGAGGTGAAGAGGGCTTTCAAGCTGGGAGGATGGTGCTGGGTCAGACCAAGTGGTTGTAATCCTCTCTTCTAATACTTTTATCAATAAAGCTATTTGAGTTTTCCTCCATATTCTTGTGTATCTCTGAATGTTGTGTTGATACATGCATTTATATGGTCAATATATATCTAATCCTATATTGTTTACAGTGATAGATCTCTATGCTTTGATGGTATTATGTTGTTATGACTCTACAGGTGCTCTTTGAAGCAGGACAAGTAAGGAAGCAGTGGTGGGATTCTGTCAAAGGAGAAAGGAAACAAGCAAGGAGCCAAGCAAAGGATTGAGGTTGGTACTCTCTGCTTCTTTCTCATCTCTCTCTCGTAAAGGAAAAAACAAGTGACTTTAATTTGTTTGTTTCTAAGATAGCTACCCGTCTTAGTGACTTTAATGCATCTCGATTTGCATCACTATGCTGGGGGCATGCGAACTTATAACAAGCATAATTTTTCGTTTCAAGCTTGTGTAAACATGAAACCGAATCTGGGCATATGTTGTCGCATGGTTCAAGCTCATTAAAAAATAAACTAGGCCACGAGTAGTGTACCACAAGGTTCAAGCTTGTTAAAAAATAAACCCGCCACGAGCAGTTTTACGCAAAGTTCAAGCTCGTTAAAAATTAAACCTAGCAATGAGCATATGTTCCACCAGAGTTTAAGCTCATTAAAAAAATGAACCCACATCCGGTAAATAACCATTGTGAATGATTATCATCAGCTTTGAGCCTTGGTCGTGTTCTTACCATCACCTCCATTTCATTGTTTACCCCTTTTGAGGAATAGTTGCGATGAGTGATCCGATTAGCCACCTTCTTTACACTGCCATGATTGGAAAGTTCCAAACCTCACCTGGAACCAACTGCTACCTGAAAACATCACTCCTTCCTCAAAAAACGAGTCTCCTTTAAGCTCTTTTCATCTGACTCGTAAAAAATGAAAAGATTGCTGAGCAATTGGCCTCTCTAGCTCGTTAAAGTGATTGGAAGTGCTATCCCTCATCTAGATTTTAATCTTTTTGGACCTGAGGGATTAATACACAAAAAGATCGAGCGTTTGTCTTGTTCGGCTCGTTAAAACTATCGAAAAGTCATCCCTTTCACATTGTTTTATACTTTTTCGGACTTAAGGGATTATACTACGAAAAAGGAATATTGGAGTTTCCTTATCGTCTCTTTTCAGACTCTCTAAAATTGAAAAGGACCGAGTTATCCTTGTCGTTAAACTCGTTAAAAAAATAGCGAAAAACTTGTCCATTCAGACAAGAGCGAGTCTCACTGTCGCTAGGCAACATAGCGACGGGTTTGCCCGAAGGGAAAATTATAGAACAAGAATATGTTATCCTCCTCAAGCTTGACAAAAATAAAGAGGTACTGGTCAAAAATGACTGGGGAAAATTGGGAAGAAAACTTGAAGAAACTTTATTGGTAGCAAGTCACTCTTGAACATGACACTTTCACTCCATCACCATGATTGAGTCGGGTTGGGTTATTCCATTCACCAGTCATATCACCATTGGTCCACCATACCATCCAATTTTGGGGTTAACGCTACCAATCCATTTCAGTGTCGCTAATATGTTCAAGAGAAGTCGCTCAGAGAATTCACCTACCCAGCTTGTGTCTTATCCGCTGCAATACCTTCACGCTTCATTCTTTCATGACCGCCACCCTGAACCTTGTATCATCAAATCGTTTTCACCTCTATAAAATCATTTGCTCTGTTCCATGTCATATATGTGGGATCCATTAATGCCCTCCTACGACAGGTCACTTCTTGTCAACATCAGTTCATTATCCAAGAAGCCGACCTAGGGACAACCCTTCCAGTACTTTGAAGCTTGCATGCCTCAATGGCAAGTTTCTCACTTCCGGCGACAGGTTTACATTAATGGCCTTCGACCGAAAGATTTTGCGTGGTGTTCGACATCGACTCATGTATTCATACCACGTTGTACTCCAGTACCTTGAGGTTCATCATCATCATCGGTTATTCTCTCGTGTCTATTAACAACTTACATCATTGACTGGTAATTAGGCGATGTCCTTCCATGTTTGACATCAGAACATCTTTTCATATGGATCGACTTGTACTTTCGGGCAAAGATTGAACGAGTTTTGAAGACCCCGGATCTATTTTCATCCATCCAGGCTGTGATATATTCAAGAAAATAAAGACATCAAATGTACATCATTGCTACACAGATAATCATCCAAACTAAGGGATGATGGTTCTACGAGAATCATCAGTCTGCACACAGATGGTTTTCTGTCCTATGTACATGAAAATGAATTTATCAAGCTGAGCATGGGAATGCCCGCCTCAGCTATATCATGAAAATATTATGAATATAATGTATTGTATTGTATCTTATTACAGGTCACCTTCCAATTCGAAAAACCTCGGATCCTCATTATAAAGCATTTCACCCGACGTCAAAAGATTTACAACCTCATGCTTTAGGGGGTAGCTATTATAGAAATATTTGGGCACTGCAACCCCAACCACATATGTCCATAAAAAAAGGGCTTATAAGTCCCTAAAAGTGTTGTTTCATAACCTAAAGGAGCAAGGTCAGCTGATTACATCATCTCCCTGAATTTTTCCATGAAAAACCACTCAGAACTGGTCAAAGCAGGACCATACAGACTGCCCAGTGCAAATGGTACGATGCATCTCACCTGCCACATGAAAAAAGTGTGATGCATATTGAAAATCCCTTCTATAGGGTGCGATGAGTGAGAGCAGACAAATGGAACAAGCAGTTTGCTAGGTGGAGACCCTGAGAATCTTCTAGAAGCTGCTCATTTGACACTTGCCTCCCTGAATTCGCCCAAGGATGAGCAAGAGATCATGAAATCTCCAAGTGGAACCAAGAACTATCAGAGAGATGACACTAATAAAAATCCCAGAAGCTGACTCACCCCCCTGCAAATATCTATAAATGGATCCCTCATCCCAGAGATCCAGAGGTTGGAATTTGGTAATTTGCAAAGAGGTGCTGCCGATTTCTCTTTGAAGACATTGTTCGGTGATCTTGCTTTGTATGAGGTGAAGAGGGCTTTCAAGCTGGGAGGATGGCATTGGGTTAGACCAAGTGGTTGTAATCCTCTCTTCTACTACTTTTATCAATAAAGCTATTTGAGTTTTCCTCCATATTCTTATGTATCTCTGAATGTTGTGTTGATATATGCATTTATATGGTCAATATATATCTGATCCTATATTGTTTACAGTGATAGATCTCTATGCTTTGATGGTATTATGTTGCTATGACTCTACAGGTGCTCTTTGAAGCAGGATAAGTAAGGAAGCAGTGGCGGGATACTGTCAAAGGAGAAAGGAAACAAGCAAGGAGCCAAGTGAAGGATTGAGGTTGGTACTCTCTGCTTCTTTCTCATCTCTCTCTCGTAAAGGAAAAAACAAGTGACTTTAATTTGTTTGTTTCTAAGATAGCTACCTGTCTTAGTGGGACTAGCAATTCTGAATAGACACTAGATTTCCTGATAACACCAGAGGAAAAATCGGTTTGGGGTTTAAGCCTCCTCTTCAAAATGTCAAAGATCAGCCAAGTACCAGTTATGCAAATGCTTTGAAAGGAAAATAAAATCAAACAAATTTTGTTGCAACTAGCAAGAGTGAGCAAAATAATGAAGATGAAATCAAATCAAAAAATCAACAAGTGATGTTTTGTTCTTGTTGCTTTCAATTGTGAAACATATCAAATCTGAGCATACTCTTGTTGGTTTTCATTGGATCCTTCCTTTGGTGCTACTCTAATTTTTTCCTTGGAGGTTTGGGTGCTTTGGATTGAGGCCTGGATTTTTCCTCTAGATCTCATTTTCAGATTTGTTTGGATGCTTTCAGTGACTGTTTAGACCTTTTTCATATTCCACTTTCAGATCCTTTTGACCTTTGGGTGGTTTTATCACTTGTTTTCAAGTGATATCTTTCCTTTCTTGTTTGTTTTTGTCACAATTGGTGGTGTTGTGATTGGTTGTGCAGTTGTCATCTAGAAAAGTTCACGTGAGTATGTTTCCATTGCTTTTTGTCACTCTCATTTGATCTTGTTTAGGCCTTCCTGCCTCTAGGGTCTAGTTTTTACCTTTGTATAACATTGTGCTACAACCCTAACTTGTTGACGTTGCCTTCCTTTTTCACTTTTGGCTTTATTTTCGATTTCTTGAGTGTATTTAATTTTTGGGTTTTGTTTTCCTAGATTTGATGCTTTTGAAGTGCTTAGCATTCTAGCTTGGAGACTTTTCTTTGTTCTCTTTTCAATTATTCTTCCTCTCTAGTTTTATTTTTGGGTCAACGTTGTTATAAATTTGGGGTATTCGCATTTAATAATTGAGTGAGAGGTGCATCATCATAGGAATTGGTGTGTTGTGAAAAACTCTTACCCTCCTGTAGTTAGAATTCATTGAAGTGAAAAGCAAAATTTTCATATAGCTACATCAGGGTTACTAACAAGAGTCATTCACACCATATAAGTTTCACGCCGCATCCCAATTGTGTAAGTAACAACCAAGTAAAATTAACACATTAATAAAAGTAACTAGACTCGCCTTTTTCTTTTACTGGTAGTACACTAACACTAGCTTAAACTAGGTTCTTGGAGATATGTGTGTGAGTTAACTGCTCCAAGAATACAAAACAAACTTAGCAGCTTGCAGTAGGGAGATAAATCCACTTTCAGTAGTGCCTTCTGGGAAGCCCTTCTAACAAGAGGTTTAAGCACGATGTCACACTTGGGCTGGGCGAGGTCACATGACCCATTTTGCTTAGTTTAGGGTGGCGCAATATAGCGGGATTTACATGCATACAAACAGTGTTATTATCATTTTGTTGTAGCACTTTGGGACCACTTGGGAGGAAACTCTCAAGGGAGTTTCAGTCTTTTCTCTCTGGGCTAAGTTTCCTCCCCTTGTGTGTGGATTTGTCCTACGATTGTCCCTCCAAGATGTGTTATTGTTAGTGGTGACCATAGTGGAATATCTTTTAGGGATCATACATAGGTGTAGGGTTGGGGTTATCTTCTCTATACCTGAGACAAATATTATTCATACTCTCTTAGTCCTCTTGGGGGGTGTTCCACGGTTAGTGAGGGAACTTGGACCAAGTTCGTAGCTAAAACGGTTGGGATGCAGGTCGCTAGTATAACTGTTCCATTGCCAACTTCTTTGTATGTTGGTTTGTGTGTGCTATCTTTTAGGATGTTTCTAGTGTGTGTTGTTTGGTCTGAGTCAATAGTTTGGCCTTAGGGTGTTTGCACTAACATAATTGTGTTAATTTATAATTTTTCACCCTAGCTAAAAATAATCGTAATTAGTCACGTTATCTTCACGTTTTACCTCCTCAACAAGGTGGACTTGTCACTCCTGCACAGAGAGTGTTGTCGATGCTCAAGAATTATATCAACACATAGTTTTGGATTCTATACCTAGTCCTTTTGGTAGTGAATTGATTTCCATTGAAACTTTGGCAGACAATTATGCTACTCTGCCAATCCACCTTTGACCGATCCACTAGGACCTGAGTTGTTGCAGTTGAACCCTGACAGTTCTACACCTACTTATACCTTTTTACCATTGTCAGTTGTTTATCCTATGGCAGAGTCTGAGACATATTTACCCTTTGCATTGGCAGTGTCAGTTTCCATGTCATCATTTCCGCCTCTTAGTGGTGCCACGCCTACTCCTTTGTCTACACCTCTCACGTCTTCTTGGGGCATCCCACCAATTTCCTCTATAACTCCTACAAATTTCCCAAATGTTTCCATGCCTACTCCGTCTTCTACGTTGACCATGGTTATTCCTCCTAGTCAACCAATAGGGTCAGGAGTCTTTTCATTGAACTTTTCTCAACCAACAATTCATGTTCCTCAGTCAAGTGTAGTTACTTTTGGAAATGTGTGGGTGGGATCATTAGTTGTTCCTAGTCAACCTGGGGGCAACATTGCTTCTAGCATGTCACAAGCTTGGTATAGTTCATTGTTTGGAGGGACGCCACCTACCAGTACTTTTCCTATAAGGGCTACTTTACCTGGAGGAAACCTTGTTTCTAGTGCCATCACCCACACTAATTATTTTCCTTATGTCGGTCTTGTTGCACAAGCTAGTCCATCTTATCCTCCTAGTTACAACCCTATGAAAATTCATGCTCTTGGGGGTCCTTTTATCTTTGGGGGCACATACCCTAGGGGGAAAAATCCTTTCACCAGTTACTCTGGCCCACAACATTCATATGCTAGGGCCACAGGGGCTTCACCCATTGAACCTCTGACATATCATGTGCGTTCATGGCATATTAAACAATACCCTTAATTTGACTACATATTGGAAAATACCTCTAAAAACCACATTATTTAACCCCCTACCAATACAAACCCAATACACCTTCACAATTTAAAAACCCCTAATTTCACTAGATATTGTGGGTATCCATTTTTTCATTAGCATTTTTTATACCCCTTTATATTTTTTTCATTAACTTTGGACTCCATTTTTTATACCGACTAATATAAAAACCCTCTCCCTCGTATATATCCCTCAATATATTATGTCATCTTTTCCTCAATAAATATTCCCTAATATGAACCCATGTGCTATGGTATTTCTCCCAAAGTGAAGCCCCTATGGCCAAGGTGAACCCATACTTTCACAAATAATCCATGCATCATAATCCCTATATGGGGGGGCCGCAAGGTTGGTCAAGGGCTTCTCCTATCTATGATCAATTCAGTAAACTTCATAATACCTTTTTATCTTCTCTTAATCTATCGGATTTGGCCAAGTTGACTAATGATCCCATTATACATGATCCCTATTGGCCACCTAAGCCTGCCAAATTACCATCCGATATTCCCAAGTTTGAAGGAAATCTAGGGGAGAATCCATCCTCCCACATTACTAAGTATCATTTATCATGTTCATTGAATTAATTGGTGGATGATTCTATTAGACTTCGCTTGTTCCAATGTACCTTAACCGTGTATGTCGCCAAATGGTACATTGAATTAGATACTGCGCCCTACAATGATTTTTCATCTTTAGCTCAAACATTCTTGACACACTTCCAGTTGCCAAAACGGTATGATATTGATTATGACCTCTTATAAAATTTTACACAAGGCAATGCCACACTAATTTCTTACCATATTCATGAATTGAATCATCACAAGGGGTTGGTATGAACCAAGCTTCCTGATGTTATCTTGCATAAATGGTTCATTCGATCTCTAAGACCTTAAATTTCCAAGGATGTGTCGATGTTCCGATCCATTACTGAGGAGCAAGATATTTTACCTTCCCAAAAAATCGATGTAATTTATTCTCAGTCAAGCACACTATATGAAATTCTTCCTAATGCTCCTAAGCCTTCCATTGACCCACCAAAACTTGTTCTTGGCCCACATGTTGATGGTGTGGTTGGGTTTTTTTCTGATTCTGTGAGCCAACTTGCTTCCTAGATTGGGCACTTGATCGTTACATTTCAAGCCCCAACAAGTGCATCTAGATTTACTAAGGTACCTTCTTCTAAGCAATCCACTGATGTTCTGACGATGACGTCCACAACACCTAAGAACAACCAACAACCTGGTGGTAAATATAATAATAAGAAGAATAAACAGAAAAAATAAATTGCTCAGGAAACTCAACCAAATCCTTAGAATCAGGGAGGGAGCACCAGTGAGCACTGTCGAAAGATTAAATTCCCTTATAAAATTTGTCAAGGTGAACATCTTACTCATGAATTCCCTCGAATCGATGAAGTTCATAGCTCCTTGCACCACCAGAGTGTACCCAACAACATGTTATTTTAACTCATCCATTTACTACATAACCTCAGCAACAAATGGTTGCCCATCCTTCTCCACTTCTGTAAGGGGGAAACGTGGGGTCATTTTCCTATCCTACCCATAGTTCGTCCATCTTTTTGTTAAAAGAATATGTGAATGTGAACATGTGAGCTAAGTCCTATGATGTTCCTGAGTCAAGTTCTTCTCCTAAGGACTCACCCAATCCACCTCCTTCCACTAAACCTCTCACGTTAGATAAGCCTTTGGAACCATTTTATTGCCCCCCCAAGGGTGTCGTTTGTAAGGAAACACACAATCCCTTCACCTGGGTCACTCAACACTAGAGTGTTATTGAAAATCTTTCCTAGGCTCCTTGTGCCATGTCTTCCCTGGAGGTTTTTCAAAGCTTTCCTCAACAATGCAAGGCCTTTTTGTCTACCATTGGTGGAGTAGATCTATCTGACTCAAACATCATTGCATTTAATGTTGACAAGGCTTCTCCTCGACTTTCCCACCAGAATTTTTTTCAGATTATCATGTGTTTCTTCCATAGGAATATTCATTTCACTTTAGTGGATGAAGGATCTTATACTTGTGTCATTCTAGAATCATGCTAGAAGGCCCTTGGATCTCTAGCACTCGCTACATCCAAAACTACTCTTCAAGCCTTTGATAGACACAAATTTTTACTTAAGGAGGTTCTTCCCAAGTTTTCCATTGAGTTAGGGGGGAAACTGTTTATTTCGATGTTGAAGTCATCGATGCTCCTTTGGACTATAACCTACTCCTTGGTTGTAGTTGGTTTTATTCCATGACCGCAATTGTCTCATCTGTATTTCGTGTCCTTTGCTTTCCTCATGAAGGAAGTATTGTGACCATTGACCAACTAGACTATTGTGTGCCTTCGGCCAAACTTACCACTATGAGGAACTCAGTCCCACTTATCAAAAATCACCCTATTCAGTATGAGAGTGTTGGTGTGGGGTTATTTAAAAACTCATATCTTTTTGGTGTCTTTCCTCAATTACCACCACTCGATGTTTATTCGTATTTTTCTAAGGCTCCTATGCATATGATCTCTTCTGGCACTTGTGGACCCCATTGACCTCTTGATCCTTGTGTGGTGTCTCATGATTCTATGGAAGTATATCAAAATAGTGAGCATCCTCTGCCACCGATTGTGGAAGAGATTTCCTCTCCAGCCATCCCTTTAGCACTCCCTGACGCTGGTCAGAAACTCCATCCCAATATGGAATATGACCAGCTTCCTCTTCCCACATGGTCCACCCCTCCGCCTATTCCACATGACTTCCTTGATGACCAACCTCCCTGTCTAGTCAACTTAGAGGTCGTGGATCTTCCAAATGATAATCCTAGGGAGATTATGCCTCTTTCTACCTCTAGTATCCCCGATTTGGAAAATGTAGAGATCAACATACCAAAATCTTGAATTGATCCAGGAGGAATCTCCTCGAATATCCTTGGAAATTCCACCCATGGACCGAGTCAAGTATTGGGCTTCTGCTATCGAACTTGCCAACAAATTTCCCACTTCATTTCCACTTGTTGAATAGCATCTTGTACCCCCTTTATGTCTTGATCCTCCTTTATGTCCTTGGGTTAATTTTGAGAGCATTACTATGTTATAATGTCCCTGGCATGGTCAAATTTTCCGGATTGGGAAATTTGATTTCCTTTGGCATGGCCCCACATTCGTGAGCCATATGGTACCTTTACCCTCCATGACTTTGCATATACAAACCCTTGGCTTGTGCCCGACTATGGGCACACAGTAATGTAACCTACTGGGTTGTGGTGCACTTGTACATATTGTACATAATAGTGTGACCTTTTTACCCTTTTTGGTTTGGTGTGCGATGTGAGTATTTTTCATGCCTTATTTATGACAAAAATCCCAAAAAATTATAAAATTCAAAAAACAAAAAGATATGTGGTCATATTTTTACCTCGTCCATGTTTATTTTTTTCCTTATGTAATTTAACCTTGGGTCTAGTATTTCTATATGGTTTTTACAGGATAGGGTGGCATTTTTATTGCGACATCCAATGGGCTTGAGGTATGTTTCATCATACTGGCATATAGGGGTAGTTGTTTATCACTATTACCAATGCATTATTAACCATCAGTTCCATATTTATGCCATAGGTCTGATCTCGTCAAGTTGCAACTTTAGCCACTATGTTTTATGCATGTCGTATCTTGATGGTAAAGCTTACCTATACATGGATGCCCTAGTTTAGAACCTTGTATCCATATTAGTGTCCATGCAGTCATTTTTACTCATTTTCTGAATCCCTCCTTCTAACCTACCATGACCTAGAATTTGAGCCTCATGTCCTCTTCTTCGTCATATTTATATCCATACCCTAGGAGGATTCCACACTTTATCCCTTTTGATTGCCACTTTTATTAGCCTACTTCTGCATTATGAGCCTTGTTTTCTTCATTCCATCGTTATCATCTGCTTGAACTACCATTCACTTTCACTTGGTGTTTTACCCTTTCTTAGAGGAACTGTTGCGATGAGTGTTCCTATTAGCCGACCTCTTTTCCTCTTTATCATGAGTAAGTTCCATCGTTACCAGAACCAATTGTTATCCTCTATACCACTCATTCCTCCAAGAATAGTTTCCTTTGATCTCTTTTCAGACTCCTTACTTTAGAAAATATTACCTAGTGAACTTGTCTCCTTCATGATCATAAAAGTACTTGAAGGGTCATCTACCCAGTATAAGTTTAACCTTTTTCTGGACTCGGATAGACTAGTTATGAAAAAGGAATACCCTAGTCTATTATGGCTAGGATATTCTCCCTTTTATACTTTTATCTCTTTTTTGGGCTTGGGGGATAACTTTACGAAAAAGGAACTTATAAAAATAGAAGGGAGGGAACATTTATCCTTTGTGTCTCCCTTGAACATGACACATGTCTACTTCATTATCTCACAGTTTGGTTTTAGCTTGCCTAGGAGCCATACGATACATATGATTCTATCTACTCCTCTAACTAGTTACTCTTCCAGTCATATGGAGCATGCCTCAATGCCTTTTGCGTTGTCACATGATATCATCTGGTGCTCATTAGTCATGCTACCAAGTCACTTTTGTGTCATGCCGCTATGTGTTCAAGGGAATTCTTAGCCTATGTCATCCATTTGCAATAGCCTGTTGGCTTTTTTAAATCAGTCATCCCTATGTCAGTTGTACTTCATCACTTCATGACTTCATCCATACATCACATCTTCCAGGTTTGTTCCATGTTAATTGATAGGGAATACATCAAGTCCCTCCTTTGACGGATCTTCTCTTATCGACTTCAACTCATTATCCAAGAGCTTGATCTAGGAACTAGTAGTACCTTAGAGTTTGCATACCTCAGTGGCAGGCTTCCTCGCGATTGACATTGAATTTACATCAGTATCTCCTGAATGGTCGAGTTCACTGGTGTTCGACATCAACTAATCTATTCACACTTAGTGAATCTTACTAGGTACCTTGGGGTCCATTTTCCTCATCGGTGGATTCCCTTGCGTCTGTTACTGGTTTACCTCATTGGTTGGTAATTAGGCAATTTCTACCATGCTCGACATCAGCTCATCTATTCGCATGTTGTATATTCGTACCATCGAGGTTATGTTGAAGACCCTCGGTTAGGGACATATCACTCTTATATGGCATCCTTCCCAGGCTGCGTTTGAGTTATGTATCTTTTATGTACTTTGAGGTCTATATGCAACAATTCTTCATCTTTCATGTGTCCTTGGTCCTACTGATGTATATTGTGACATAGATCCACATTGTATTTGTTGGTGGCAATGCTCTATCTGTTGAGTCATGTGGATCCACTGTGTAGGTCTTCGTGGCCATGTTATAACATTTCATGTCATGGATCTGCAATGTATTTTATGATTTTCATGTTAAGTATCTTCTTGTGACTGTGCATGGGTATGCCCACTTTGGGAATGTTATCAATAAATTCGACACTCCATCACTTGAGTTCCTTCAATCCAGCTTCGTAGTCCTGGCTCCTTCTTCCCATTTTGAGCTTTGAGTATTATTGTAATGCATTTCGGCCATCATTTTCTCTTCTAACCTCATGCATTAGTAGGCAATTGTTATAATCCTATTTTCCACTCTATTATAGTGAGAGAAACCCAATATCAACTTACCTCAGTTGTTTGGCTAAATTGCATCCTCGTTCACCTTTTATTTTACTTATGTGATATTTGTCCCATGCTAATAGGGTCGAATTACATGATTGAGTTATTTCTCATAATTGATTTTCCAAAGTATTATAATTATGAGATAATTATTTCATAATTGAGACAATTGAGAAAAAAAATCTTAATTGTGAAAATGGCTTCTAGAGTTTATCATTCCCAAGGAGATCAACTTGACCCACTTGTGTATGAGTTGGCTATGGGTCCATTATTGTAAAAGGTTCCTAACTATTCAAGCCCCTATGTGTCTAGATACATTATCCCAAATGATAGAATGAGATTATATAATCTCACCAAGAGGAGAGGAAGTTAGAGGAAGAATCCACACTATAGCGCGAGAGCTTTGTTGTATCGGGAGAGGAGACCATACTACAAGCTTGAGGAGAGGATCTCCTTTGCTGGAAGGTATATTGATGTACTTTAACTTATATGGTTAATAAAAATCTATGTTCCTTCCCCTTATATAAGTTTTGCAGTAATTTATATGTGTGATTTATATATGTTTTGAGTTGAAGATCTTCTATGGAAGATCACTTATTATCTTTGTTTGGTTTTGTTTGTGTGCGGGCTTTGGATCAGGAGTGGATGAAAGAGATTGCTTGATTGGAGCGCAAGGATTCTGCATCAGGCCCAAAACCCTTCACCAACCTGCGAGGAGGCAAGGTACTTGCTCATACTTTATAGCATTAGAAATTGCATCGAAACTGCATGCATGGCCATTTGGATTGGGGATCTTTATTAGATTATCTTAGCCATTTTCTTTGGTTGACTAGTGATCTTAATCGAGCATGAGATCACAAAGAAATAACTCCTTGCATGTAAATTTCATTGCAACAAGCTCCATCATCTGAACAATTAATTGACTTAACCATCCCCAGATTCTACAAAAATGTGAAGGCAAGAAGTTAATTTGGTTGGTTCTCAAGCAGTGTGAGTGAGTGAGTGTGCATGAGTTACTAGTGCACAACCAGTGAGTTTAGATTTTTAGAATTGCAGTGTGCTTCAAAGAATATTCTTCAGCAGAGTTTCATAGTTTTGTGCAAAGATTGAAGATTAGTTTGGAGAGTGTGTGTAGAGAGATTTGTTCTCTCATTTGGATTGTGGATTTTTGGTTGCATGATTGTGCTTATTTTTTGCTAGTCTTGTTTATGAAGCAGTGTTTTCAATTATGAATTTCATTACCTTATAGTAGAAATTTTTTGTACTTGGAGTGGGGTCTTAAGCTAAGTGCATGATAATTTTCTATTGTAGGAGTGGGTGTTCCAAGTTGGTTGTGGCCAACATTTCTCATTTCATTCAAGAGGTGGGTGCTCCATTGCTAGTGGTGGCTAGCTGATGTAATGTAAATGAGAATATTTTGAAGCAACAGATAATAAGAAGAAGCAACAAATAGTTTGGTGGCTTTTTCCCTGGAGGGTGGTTTTTCCACCTAAAATCCAAGTTTATACATGTGATGATTGTTTGTGTTTTTCGTGTGCATGACATTGATATATCTTTCTGAAGCTAATTTCTGAATAATTTTTATATTTTTGTAATACTAATCCCCCCCCCCTCTCAGTGTTACTTTTGTCTAACATGCCATTGATCATATTGTCAGAGTTTTTTTGATAGTACATTAATGCATAGGATGCTAGTACAATGTTTGATATGTTATTAGTGCTAGGGTTTGTCAAAATTGATTGAGAAAAGTTATTGGATTGAGTGGGCATGTTGTAACAACTATCTGATGAATGTTAGGGTTTACAATGATTCTATCCAATGGATACATTGGGCATACAATTTTTCTCTGCATAATGTTATTTATACAATGCTCTTATCTCAAAGACCAGTTATGGATATATCTTTATGTTTTTAGGGTTCAAGATACAAAGAGAGAAAGATACTTTTGCAGGTTTTTTGCATGACTGAGGAGAAAGAGTGTTGTTGATGAATTTATTTATGATCTGAGCAGTTAGGGTTTGTGAGTGCAAAGAGGGCCTTTATGATCTTATGTTTCCTAAGGAATCTATATAGTGTCCGATTAAAAATGAAGCAATGTTATTGACTGTTTTCGTTGAAGCAGTGAGTACAAAATAATCTATCTTATTCTTTCATATTCTATCTTTAGGGTGGTAGGGTAGTGCAAGGTGGAGATTGAAGTCTCCTTCAAGTTGGAGCCTAAAAAAACTTATGAGTGGAAGGGTGGTGCTAAGGTGTTGGAGTGTCCTTATAGATGGAGCTGGTAAATTAGGACATTGGAGCATCCTTCGAGTTGGAGTTGGTAAATTAGGGTGTTGGAGCATCTTTTCAGTCGAAGTTAATAAATCAGGGGGTTGGAGTCTCCTTCCAGTTGTAGTTGGATAGTATTTTAATTTGGAGCTTCCTATTGATGTAATATTTAAAGACCTATATTGAAAGTGTTTAATTATTTTTCTCCCGGAAGGGTTTCCACCTAAAATATATTGTGTACTGTCTTTATTTTGTGCATTTTTGAATGGTGTTGATGATATATGTTTTGATATAATGCTAATGATAATTAATTCTTTGTGATGTTAAAATTAACTAATTAATATTGATTCACCCCCCTCACAGTATTTCCAACACCTATAAGCATCATTGTACTGTAAAGTTTTACACATTACACATGCAAGGATAAATAAAGCTATGTTTATTTTTGATATTACTTCTCAATCCATTCAAACGAATGCATAAGAAATTGATCATGAACTTTAGCAATGATCTTCCATAATAAATGAAACAAATCCAAGCTACTACAAGAGAGAGTGAGACATCTAGGGTTTTAAGGCCTAAAATCCACAATTTCATACCTAGATATTTCTGTACATATTTCTAAATAAAAAATTTAGATCTAAAACAAAAATTTCAAACCTCTTTCAAAATACCCGTCTATCAAAGAAAAAGGGGCAAAATATGCAAGTTGACTAGGTTTTTAGGTTAGAAAATGTCAATGATTCGCCTCCAATTCAACAAGAATTATTCCAATATGATTGTTATTATTATTTTTAGTAAAATATTCATATATAAATTAGAATTAAATGCTTGATTGAACACTTGTAAACCAACACACAAACAAGGGCCCAATCAAGCCAAAGACCTAGGGTTTGTACATAAATTTCAATGATTTGCTTGGGAATGAAGAGCCAAAATTGAGATATAAGTTTTAGGATGTAAATGTATATAGATTTAATATAATTTATGGTTTATTTTCTATTGTAAATTACAAATTGATATTAAAAAAAAGAAGAAAAAATGTTTTAATGGTTTCTCGTTGGCTAAGAAGGGAAAGAAAAAACAATGTCTTGCCTTGGTTGGGATATGTGATCAAGATGTACCTTAAGGGGAGGATTATTTAAATGATGTAGAGAATAAACAAGGATATCAAAACAATATCATAAAGATTTTGTATCTAGTATTAGAATTACCATAAAATCCAAAAGGTATAGGCCTTCGAGAATCATAACATATCAAAGTCAACTGAGGAGTTTCCTTTCCCAAAGGGATTTAATGTTGTTTTTGATTGCAAGGAATAATAGGGAAAAAAATCATCCACTTTAAGAAAGGAAACAAACAGTGGAGAACATACCTCTCCAATGTAGTGATACCAATCCTCTATGGTGTCCAAGTCAACTTTGAAAGTTGTTTTTGTTTGCAAGGAATAATAGGGAAATAATTTTTTCACTTTAAGAAAGGAAACAAATAGTTGAGAACATACCTCTCCAATGTAGTGATACTGCTCCCATATGGTTCCCAAGTCAACTTTGACAATCCAAAACTATAATAAAAAATAGCTAGTATGCTCCAAGAATATTTTCCACATTTCAAGGAGGTTGATTGTCCATTCCACAAAGCCTTAGATGAGATACAACAGAAAAATATTTCATTCCAATAGCTTCTCTCCTATTTTACATTGAGGAGGAGTATTTTATTAATATATGAATAACACAACAATATTTGAAATAAAATAGTGGTAGATCTATAACAAAACCTAGATATATGCTCAAAAAGATAATATCCTCTAAGAAAAAATAGGATCTAGTAAAAATCAATGTAAGAGAATAGATGCACCTAAAAAGTGGACATTCTCCTCAAAAGTGATATAGATATGGTTAAAAATACAAGAAATTCCCTCCTCTAAGGGGGTCAACCTCATCAAAATACAAGAAGATGGTCTCAAATTTCTCGATACATCCTCCTCACATGTGGATCTAAGGGAAATAGGAGGGTCATCCCCTTAAAATTATTCATAAAGTTCTCAAAGCCACACACATGTGAGCTATACATCTCCCATGGTGATTTTCTCCCTCAAAATTCTCCAACAGTCTCTAGAAAAATAAGTGAGTAGAATAAGAGGCATGTGTGGCCCCAAGTGTAACAACCTTAGAAAAATAGTAGAATGGAGCAATTCAACTTGTCAAGAAGGAGTGATTTGATGTGGCACATGTGGCATACAAGAATAAGTATATGGATTGTCACAATTACCTAATCAAGGTACAAAAATCCTTAGGTAGTCAAAAATCCCAAGCTAGTCACAAATCTCAATGTAGCTACACAGGTCCCAATGTAGGTACACAAATCTTGAGGTAAGTATGTTGGAAACTAGAACACTACGGAGAGGGGGAGGTGAATCAGTAGTGAGATCACATATAAATTTTTTCTCCAAATTATTAATCTTTTACCATGCATGAACTGAAACACACAACTATAGATCGGAGCATCAAAATAGACATGAAACTATAAAAACAATCAACACAATTGACACAAGTATGTATGGTGGAAAATGCTTCACCAGGAAAAAAACCACCATGTTGTTGTTGCGTTGCTCAATTATTTTATTAATATGATGAACAAATTTACATGGATAAGCTTACACCCATAAGCTGAAAGACTTGGCTTCCTTCACATTATGCTAGAATCTATCAGATAGGAAATTGATTCTCTCTTGGATCTATGGACTACCATCGGCTAAAGGCTCCCACGATCAACGACAACGACCCTCACCCAAATCCCATCGGACTATCCAACTCCTATTGGATGGAGAAATATCTTCCTTCTACCAACTCTGCCAAATCATTATATACTCTGAAGCCTTTGTGCCTTCACTTCCTCCATGTGAGCCTTGTTTCATATATTTTTAGACCAGACTCATTAACTTGCTCAACATGAACACTACAACAACATAGAATCAAAGCTCAAATAAATAACAAATTTTCAGCACTAGCTACCATCAAAATCTCCACACAAGCTGCAAAACAACTCCTCAACATACTACTCCAATCCACACATCATCTTCTCACACACAGCACCAATCTGATGGCTGAAACATACTTCAGCTCACTATTACTACAACTGCAAACTGCTTCATAAATTATGCACTAAACAACACATGCAGCTTGCACACTCTTCTCCAATCTCACACTCACTCCAAACTCTAGAGTAATCAACCATACTAGCAATGATATTTCTCCAATATATGGATGAACTCAAGTGCTCAAATCAATAATTACACAAAAATACTAAGCTCAACAATCTGGTTCATATGCTTGATTTGATCCGGATTCAGCTCATTAACTGTATCAACCACTAACTCCACTTACCTTTTCTATATTTTCAACTTTAATTAACTTCTAGAGGTCTCATGAATGTTTCTGACCATAAACCGAATTTTTTTTATCAAGGAGGTTGCCAAAACACAAAAATTAGTTGATCAGCACGAGGAATGCAGAGAAATTCTCATGAAAAACCTCAATTTCTCCCACAACATTGTATCCATGCATCTGGAAGTTATAGTCATTCTCATGATCCTACCTCCATCCTACTGGAGCTCTTTAGCCACTCTCATGAGCCTGTCTCCATGCAAATGAGACTAAAGATGAAGAAAACCAATGGATCTTTAGTTTAGAACCTCTACCAACTGATGGAACACCTACTTCATCTCCTTATGACACATCCAAACCTCTATGTCAAGCTTACAACTGATGAAATAGGCTATGAACAAGTCAATGACATGCAAGACATATTCTTCCAAGCTTAGTTCCAGGACCAACACCTATTTCTTCTCAAGCAACAAAAGCAACCTCTATAAACATCTCCAATACCTATAAAAGAATCTCCAACTCCTATTGCAGCATCTCCAAGCTCCTACAACAGAAGCAACATGTCATCAACTACCTCCAACACTAATAGAGGCACCTCCAACACAAGCATAAACAACTCAATACATGTAGCATCATATCTAATGTCTCCAAGACATAAAGAGACATATGAAACACCTAGAGAAGCACTCTAACCACCTACAACAACATCATCTCCAACCAACAACAACCAATCATCACATGTGGATGTCATATGTACTCAGCAACAACAACATCATGTCACAAGAAAGTTGACATCAATCCAACTATCAAGACCATCAATCCAAGCATCCATCACACATGCATATGACAAGCAGCATCTCCAACTTGTTGACATAAATTCCAACACTATAATGCCAACAAACTCCCCCTTTGGCATTGATGTCAACCTCCTCCAAACAAGTGAGGTTGATCTCCATATACTGACGCTACAGCTATCCATCCAAATTATCTCCCCTTTGACATCAATGGCAAATGGCCATACCAACAATGAAGAACAATACCAATAATGTTTCAGATGAGAGAAGGACTCCCCCTATCATGCTCAACACCATATTGATGCAACCCAAGAGGTATCTACTGCAAGATAGGCATGTAGAACAAGGAAAATGACTACCAACACCACTTTCTAGTGCCATGCAAACTATGAAGACTAAGCATGGTCCCCCTAAGCATGTAATTTATTTGCAATCATATAATCTGCCTGTTGAACCAACACATCTTCCTGCTGCAATGATCCTCCTTACTAAGTGAAAGAGACTACTACTCATGGACCATGATTCTAATTGATTTTGTACAATGATATATAATGAAGTACAATACATATAATTCTTCATGGAGAAAATACATGGTTGTTACAAATACATAGGACTGACATAAGAATCCTCTATAAAAACTCCAATCACCAACCATGACTCTATGAACCCAAGTTTACATCATGGTCCCAATGTAATGGGGATACATCAAATATATGCAAAATAATACATGACTTGGACTCCCATTGACCCATACATAGCTAATGATACAATGTGCTAGAAACCAAGGGTCTCTCCATGAAAAATGTGTTGAAAATATGAAACAATGATAGTACATGGCTTTTACATATGCACATAAATGTGCTCTCATCAATACGTGCCCAAACTATGGAATAACATGAGTACATGGAAATAACATATGCTCGATATGGCAGCAACAATTCAATGAAATGCATGGCATATCCATCAAGTACAAGGCCTACATGAGCAATCTATCAATGTGTAGTAGAAACATAGAAGAACTAGCAATATCATGTGCTAGTACATGGCCACTAAACACCTTGGCCATTATCATCCCATCAATAAATATCTTGCATAAAAATCATGAAAACCATTAAAAACCACCATCCTCAACAAGTGCATCAACAACAATATCATAGAAGCAGCAACAAATACATCTTCAACATCACAAAGCCCATCAACCATCAACATAATATATCATCAACTCAAGTTATGAGTATCACATCAATAACTAGAAACAACAACACTAGTAATATGTGCAATCTCTCAATGAGTGCAAAGACCAAGCAACAACATACATCATGAGTAGCAACAAATACATATGTTCATCATAGGTGAGCAACGTATCATCAATGAGGAATAGGCAATAGATCAGTGAGTAGCAACACATGTATACTCCATATATGAGCAGCAATATATATCATCATAACACATCCACATGAGTGTACAATATCTCATCCATCAGCATGCATCAAAGCATTATGAGCAATAAAGTGCATACTGTAGATGAACTATCTCCAATATATCTATTGATCTCCATAACATATACACATGCATGACAAAATATGACATAAACATCAACTATATCATGCAAAACATATGATCTTGCTACTATATGGAAGCAAGAACAAAAAATTCAATATTGCAACACACATGATAAATAAGAACTGTAAAACCCCTCTAAGGTGAGCATGATGCCAACAAATTCAAGTCCATTTGGAAGCACAAATTCTCCCCTTGGATGTGTGATCCCCTATCTCACCTAGACAATGCACATAAGAATACCACATGACTTTCGTATCATTATTAGCATCAATAAAAACTAAAACATATAGTTTCTATAAAAGAATCAACAGATGTTCATGGCTGATCCAACTAAAATCAAACTGCAATAGAATATATTTGAAATGAAAATACACTTCAAACCTCATGAACTCCCCTTGAACACATTAAAAATGCATATTTTTCTTCATTAACACTATCTGATATTGCTGCATAAATAATGATTTGCATGCAACTCGTGATGCAACCATATGCTCCCCTTGAGACCATGTAGGACTCAATTTTTGGTGGAAGTTCCTGGCTACTCTTTTCTCCTCCATACTTTCATTTTCCGATCCTTCTTCTTCTTGTGTGGTTTTCCTTGCATTTTTAGATTGAATCTCCTTAAACACATCGGCATATTGCAATCCTTGTCCCTATGGTCAGTATTGTCACACTAAAAACATATAATGTGACCAAGGAATAGAGGAATAGGTTGATTTCTTCTATTGGTATAATTTCAATTCCTTGCATGTGCCCTACAATCAATAGCCCTATGGCTAAAATCATTACATGAGAAATAATAACCATATATATATATATATATATATATATATATATATATATATATATATATATATATAGATAGATATATATATATATATATATATATATATATATAAAATAATAATAAAATTAAAAAATAAATAAATAAATAAAATAAAATAAAATAAATCAATCAATCAATCAATAAATAAAATAAAATAAAATAAAATAAAAATAAAATAAAATAAAATAAATAAATAAATAAAAATTAAAAAAAAAAAAAAAAATAAATTAAATTAAATTAAAAATTAAATTAAATAAAAAAAATTATATATATATATATATATATAATAAAAATAAAATTAAAATTAAAATAAATAAATAAATAAAATTACTATTATACCTGGCGGATGGAGATTTCCTTTGCATGCATGCTTGATGTTGCTTCTCCTTTGGCTACTCCATTTGATGAGAGAGTTTGATCTCTCCATTACTACAAGTTGTTGTAATGTGTCCATGAACTCCACAATTGTAACACTTTCCAATTCTATTATTATTCTTTGTCATCCTCCTATTTTTTTGCTTCATGCATGGATGGTGATTTTGTTGCTTATTCTCCATTTTCTTGCTACCACTAGTTGTCGCTCAAACATTTTTAGATTTTCTTGTCGAAACTTGAGTGTTATATATGAACCTCTCTAATTTTTCCTTCAATCTTTGACATTCATCCTCCAACTCATTGCATTGATTCCTCATTCCAAACTCAATCTTCATTCCTTCTTGCAACTGAATTTTCAAATATGAAATTTCTTCTTTGAAGGCACAATCCTTTTCATCAAACATTTTTAGCAGCATCCATCGATCTCTATTTCCAGCCTTGAGTATTTGAATCTCTACTTCTAGTGCCATTATCTTGAATTTCTCGTCATCTTTGCAATCACTAGAGCTCTCATCTTCTACTTGTGAGGAGGATTGATTTGTTACTACAATAAAAGTAGAATCCTTTTGTAATATCCCTAAGGAAAATTAACAGTAAATATGCAAAGAAAAATAGACAAAAACACCATGAAACAATAACATGCAATCATACCACAAATTGACACCCAAAAATTGCATTGCGTACTCTTTTTATTAATGGAAAGAGGTGTACAAATAGGTGCTGGAATGAGTGCACCTAGGCTTACTCTAGGAAAGCTAGAAAAGCCCAAAATGACAAGTGAGACACCCTCCTCCAAAACTGTTGCTATATTGCCCAAGTACTACGTTGTAGATGCCCAGAAATGTGTTGCTACTTGAAAGGATCTTCTATTAGGGCCCTCTCCACTACTCATGAAATTCCAAAAAAGTAATCCCAACCTCTCCTCAATAAACCCATAATAACCCACAAAGGGTTTGGCCAAAGCATGGCCCCGAAAATTTGACCCTCTTTGGCTTGAGTGGCTCTACTGCTGGGAAAATAGACCCACTTGTAGAATTTTTTGCTAAATGCCCCAAAAATGTCAGCAATCCCTGTTAGAAGGCTCCCTAGGTCTTCCCTCCAAGTTTCCACCTCAAACTCCACTCACTCATCAACCTCCCGAAGTGTCTCTACCCAAGACTGCGCAGTCCCTGCATTGTTGTAGCTTCCTCTTTGTTGTAGTATAGACTCACTATTGTTGGTATGATTTGGGACTAATTAGAACTCCCTCCTTGGTCTAGCACTCAAACTCCATCGAAGCAAGGGTTTGGATCTCTACTCGGCAACACCTGTGTGCTAAACAACACATGCAGACTTGGCTCACTGCTCAAGCGTGTTATGTCAAAGAGACAAATTTTGAAATGATAGATGAATGAATGACCAAAATGAGTGCCTCTTTCTATATTTATCAAAGAGCCTCCAAGATGCCCATGTGGGTCCATCTCAACTTTCCCCCACAAACTTCGCTCCAATGAGAGCGTACTTTACATGTGGGTCGTAATTCTCCATGAGGTGGCCCCCACGCTCCACTAGAGTTGCAATATTTCCCTTCCTTAATAATGTTTGGGCCCCCACTTAATCCCAAAATTCATGTGGGACCTTTAAACCCAAATCTCCTAAGTGCAAACATGAAATAAGAAAAAATTAGGCAAGATTGATATTTCCCTTAGCAATATTTCTAAGCGGGAATATCACAGCGCTCCCCACCAAAATGATGCTTATCCTAACGCAACTGCCAAACAAACGCTCTCTCCATGTTGACCCAATTACTATTGTGATCAATACTGGGGTCCCAATTATGCGACTGAGCCACTCCCGATCCCCGTGTTGACCTATCATAAAGGCGTCCTGAATGGAAAATATGGGTGACCTCCCCCTTTGGAAACCCACTCTTCCTAATCTGTAACCCAATTGCTCATCCTTGTAGCTCTTGGGTCCCAAACTAATATCAAAGTGAGTCCATCAAGTGGACGTTTCCCTGGCCTGGTCATAATTGCGACCCACTCATGCTCCTACAAGGTCATCCACTCTAGTAAACCTCTACTACACTCATAATAAGGGAAAACCCCATTGCGTGCAGGTCTATCCTGCACGGCACTCCGCCAAGGTTACCATCTCCCGATGCACGCCAAGACCCCTATTAAAATAATAGGGGAAAGGATCTTCCTCACCCCATAGTTATCATTTTGATGGTCTTCGATCTATCATCCGGAGGAGGATGCAATCTTGTCTCTGTCATCTCCATGATCCTCCCAAAACAAGGAAGTCCTCTAACCCAATGGATCCTTGGATCCCACAACCAGATTGGAGGCCCATCGCTCCAATTTCTTGGTGCATGACATTGAGTAGTGCCAATGATCACAAAAACCCATGTGTGCCAATCATCCTCCCATACTAGCCTAGTTCCCCAAGTCATCAATGAATCTCCAGGGGGAAACAACTATTCGTGCAATTGAAACCCAATGGAAGACCTGTATGATCTTCCCCTATAGAAACTGAATTGTCAAGCCTTGATAGGTTGAGATCCCATGGTGATCACAAAAGGAAACTGTCATGCTGACGCTGCGACTCTCTAGTCATAATCGACAGTGCAACATGTTCATACTTCCCATTGTGTGCGGACTATATCCTTTTCGCCTATGGTCTAGTTGCATAAAATCTATTAGAGCCAAGCTCATCCTATCTGGGCATCTCCATAATGTTGATATCTACGCCTCTACTACCAATATTGACCCTGAGAAACAACGAGATAAGTATGCCTTGCCATGCAGTGGAGGTCTCAGTGATCCCCCATGTGCTAAGCCCAAGGTGAACTGGATCACCCTCTGCCATGACCCTGCTCATCACTAAGGGGAGTGATCCACCCACCAACCGGATCCCTGGATCCCCCAACCATACTAGGATCTCATAATTCCCACTCCTCGTGGAATTTCGTTGTGTAGCGTTGCTACCTACTAGAACCCATCTAACCCTCATCTTTGATCCTTGTATGTATCCCATGGGTGGACCCCATGTATCAGGGGTATGTCCTGTGCAAGCCAACCTACCCTGCTCCTGCCAAACCACACAGTGTAGTCCGCTATCCCAACTCCTAATGATACATCCGGATATTATTCAGAGTATGGGTGCCCTCCTGTAGATGAAGTATACCATCCACCATCCGTCAGGCTCCTGTGACACGTCAAACTGTCTCACCCGAAGTGCATCATGCACTTCCCTCACAATTGACTCCCATTGTGTGAACCCAGGAGTGGAACCTATGCTACCTCAGCAATAAACCAAGTCGTCCCTAAGCCTACATACGTAAACCCGTGCCTCCACCAAATGTCTTAGTTGGAGACTCATGGGTGGGGAAGTCCCTAAAGATAGGATCAAGAATATGCTAGGGTACTAAATAATAACCCTATGGGTGCCCCTCTCTCTATCTCAGATCTGCTGATAAACCAGGCAAGGACTATCTATGTACACCACAGGATATCCCCAGCTACCCCTATACCACCCTGTATCGTTTCATGCCCTATATGTGTCAAGGCACCAGTCACTCCCCGTGTGTACTCAATGTGATGTAAGACATCAATACTCCACAACGCAATCCAACACACTACGGTACACCACCATGCGCCTCCATGTCCACTGGTAGTCCACTGCTCAATGCTAGATGATCCCGCACATCCCTAGATGTGATGGCCTAGATTTGTGTCTCTATGTGTCGGGCCACACCTAATTGATATCATCACCTCCACCATCACATCACTATACCCACCGATGAATGGATATTCTCTCCAAATACCCCCCTAAGGGATCCGAGAAGTGAATCTCCTTATGTGTCAGCAGTGATTCCACCACTACTCTTCTCCTTTGCATCCTATGTTCCCCAAAAAAAATTGAAGAGTCCCCAACTCCATATAAGGAACCATCTGATGGCCTACCAATTCCACCTCCTCCGACAAACTCCTGCTAGGGTATGGTGATCACCCAGTGATCCCGTGTATAGATGTCATACCAAGACAACCAAAGGAGTCTATCCATAAACTAGTTGGCCATTGGTGTTGACTGGTACTCCCCTAGCGAATGTGCACGCTCAACTGCTAGGTCAACTGTAGCATCCAGGTTGTATTCAGCCAAAATACCTGGGAAATGATAGGTAGTCCCACCCAAAACCCAATGCCAATCTGCGCTTATGGTATCCCCAGTGCTTGGGAGATCCTGCTAAGCTACACTTGGTTCCACCACCATCTCCATAGCCCACTCTATAAGGTACCAACTCAAAATATCTCGACATCCAACCCTAAGAGATGGATCGAATGCACGAAATACCACACATAGAACAACCCCAACATGGGGATGTTGCACCTTGTGCAACTCTGGTTGTCTCATCCCACTATCTAGGTCAACACATGAGATCTGACTAGGTAGATTCATCTCCCTCTCTCCAATGGGAAAAGGTGACCCAACAGTGCTGCTAACTTAGTCATCCCCTCTGGTATGTCTAGACAACTTTGCCTCTCTCAATCCAATGTGTAGGGATGGGCTGATAATGTTGTAGATCCTGTTAGTGTTCCTTTGAAATGAACTGTGTTGAAATCCCAACTTGTGGTCTCTATGTTTCCCCTCATCAATGGCTAGCCCAAAGGATGGTTGCACATCCTCCTCCATCATCGACTTGAAATGGTCCTCCAACTGCTCCTCCATAGACAACCCAACATGCAAGACATGCTCACTAGTGAGTTGTAGGTTTCTATCATCTAACAACCATGTCATAGATCTAGATGCCTTTGTACCTATTGGCTCCTCATCAACAGTGGATATGTGTCCCGACACCTCATCAATGGGTGTATTCTCAACTGTCTCCTTACCAACCATGGCTCCTTGAACTACTCTCTCGTCTTATTCTTTAATCCTCCTCATCATCTTGGAAAAATTCCACTGAATCTCCATTAGATTGTGCATGCCTCCTAGTTCACAGAACTCCCCAAAAGAGAGGGACTCTTGAATGCCATGACCCAATGATTGGCATACCCTCCAGTTTTCTCCGAATAACTCCACATCAATTCCAATCATGTCCAGATTCCTAATTGCGAAATGAATCAACTTCTCCCCCACATCAATCATCATTTGTTGCATCCTAATCACCTCATTCAAGGTTACCGCCATGTTGTTTGATTCTAACCTTTATTTGGATCCCATGATTTCTTAGATTTTTATTTTGGTATTTTCATAGAACGAAAGGTTTCCCACAGGCTGAGCCAAGATTATGCTATGATACCACTGTAATATCCCTAAGGAAAATTAACATTAAATATGCAAAGAAAAATAGACAAAAACACCATGAAACAATAGCAAGCAATCAGACCACAAATTGACACCCAAAAACTGTGTTGTGTACTCTTTTTATTAATGGAAAGAGGTGTACAAATAGGTTTTGGAAAGAGTGCACATGGGCTTGCTCTAGGCAAGCTAGTAAAGCCCAAAATGACAAGTGATACACCCTCCTCCAAAAATGCTTCTATGTTGCCCAAGTATTGCACTGTAGATGCCCAGAAATGTGCTGCTACCTGAAAGGATCCACTGCTAGGGCCCTCTCCACTACTCAGAAAATTAAGGGAAATTAATTTCAGCCTCTCCTCAATAAACCCAAAATAACCCACGAGGGGTTTGGCCAAAGCTTGATCCCGATAAATCGACCCTCTTTGGCTTGAGTGGCTCTGATGCTGGGAAAATTGGTCCACCTATAAAATATGTTGCTAAGTTATCTAAAAATTCATGCAATCCCTGTTAAAAGGCTCCCCAAACCTTCCCTCTAGGTTTCCACGTCAAAATACACTCACTCCTCAACCTCCCAGAGTGTCTCTACCCAAGACTAGGTAGTTCTGCCCTGATGTATCTTCCTCTCTGCTATAGTACGACCTCACTGTTGTTGGTATCATTTGGGACTAAGTAGAACTCCCTCCTTGGGTTGGCACTCGAATTCCACCTAAGCAAGGGCTGGGATCTCTACTCGGAAACACCCATGTGTTGAACATCACATGCAGACTTGGCTCACTGCTCAAGCGTGCTATGTCAAGAGACAAACTTTGAAATGATAGATGAATGAATCACCAAAATGAGTGCTTCTTGCTCTATTTATCAAAGAACCTCCAAGATGCCCATGTGGGCCCAACTCGACTTTCCACCACCAAATTTGCTCCAATGAGAGCATACTCCAAAATGAGTGCTTCTTGCTCTATTTATCAAAGAGCCTCCAACATGCCCATGTGAGCCCAACTCGACTTCCCCCCACCAACTTCGCTCCAATAAGAGCATACTCCACATGTGGGTCATAATTCTCCATGGTTTGGCACCCACACTCCACTATATCCACAATATTTCCCTTCCTTCCTAATGTTTGGGCCCCCACTTAATCCCAAAATTCATGTGGGACCTCTAAACCCACATATCCTAAGTGAAAACATGAAATAAGACAAAATTGGGCAAGATAAATATTTCCCTTAGCAATATTTCTAAGTGGGAATATCACACCTTTGCATTTTTCTCCATTTCTAAAAAATGCAATTTTCCTCCAAGATACAAATTCTACAACCTATCCAACATCTCTTTGGCAGTTTCACATACAACTTATTAGATCTTGGAATTCCATGCAAAATAATCTCTTTAGCTTTTTTGTTAAAAACATCTCTAACTCCATACTCTACGGGCAACAAAATATTTTCGCCAAGAGATAGAAAATATGAATCCAAGTTGCAAATTTACCTTTATGAAGCATTAGAATTTCTTGTTGAGCCATTTTGGAAAATTTACAAAAATTCTGCCAAAATATGCAAGATCCACTCTCCAGCAATCAAGTTGCACCCAAGAGCCCCGATCTAATACCAACTATTGGAAACTAGATCACTACTGGGGGGTGAATCAGTAGTGAGAGAACATATAAAATTTTTCTCCAAATTGTCAATCTTTTACCATGCAGGAACTGAAACACAAAATCATAGATTAGAGCATCAAAATAGACATGCAACCATAAAAACAATCAACACAGTGGAAACAAGTATGTCTGGTGGAAAACCCTTCATCGAGCAAAAAAACACCCTATTGTTGTTGTGTTACTCAATTATTTTATTAATATAATGACCAAATTTATGTGGATAAACTTACACCCATAAGCCAGAATACTTGGCTTCCTTCACAGTATGTTGGCATCTATCAGACAGGAAATTGTTTCTCTCTCGTAGCTATGAACTACCATCCATTGAAGGCTCCCATGATCAACAATCCTCTCCCAACTCCCATTGGACTATCCAACTCCTATTGGATGGAGAAGTCTGTTCCTTCTACCGACTCTGCAAAATCATTGTATAATTTGAAGCCTTTGTGGCTTCACTTCCTCCATGTGATCCTCGTTTCATTTATTATCAAACTGGACCCATAGACTTGCTCAACATGAGCACTACAACAACATAGCATCAAAGCTCAAACAAATAACAAATTTGTAGCACTATCTACCATCTAAACCTCGACACAAGCTACAAAACAACTCCTCAAAATACTACTCCAATCCACACATCATCTTGTCACACACTGCGCCAATATGATGGTTGAAAAATACTTCATATCACTACTGCTACAACTACAAACTGCTTCAGAAATTCTACACTAAACAACACATGTAGCTTGCATACTCTTCTCCAAGCTCACGCTCACTCCACACTCTAGAGTAATCAACCATACTAGCAATGAGCTTTCTCCAATATATGGATGAACTCAAGTGCTCAACTCAATAATTACACAGAACTACATAGCTCAAAAATCTTGTTCATATGCTTAATTTGATCTGGATTCAACTCATTGACTCTATACCAACTCCACTTTCCTTTTTTATATTTTCAAATTTAATTAACTTTTGGAGGTCTCACGAAATTTTCCGACCATAAACCAAAAATTTATGATCAAGGAGGTCTCCACAAAACAAAAATTAGTTGATCAGTGCGAGGAATTCGGAGAAATTCTTGTGAAAAACCTCGATCTCTCCCACAACATTGTCTCCATGAGTCTAGAAGTCACAATCGCTCTCATGAGCCTGCCTCCATGTGACTGGAGCTCTTCAGCTACTCTGATGAGCCTGTCTCCATGTGAATGAGGCTAAAGATGAAGAAAACCAATGGATCTTCAGTCCAGAACCTCTACCAACTGATGGAACACCTTCTTCGGCTCCTTATGACACCTCCAAACCTTTGTGTCAAGTCTACAACTGATGAAATAGGCTAAGAACAATTCAATGAAATGAAAGACCTATTCTGACAACCTTAGTACCAAGACAAACACCTCCAGCTTCTCAAGTAGCAACAAAAACCTCTCTAAACATCTCCAATACCGATAACAACATCTCAAACTTCTGTAGCAACATATTCAAGCTCCCAAAATAGCAACATCATGTCATCAACTTCCTCCAACACCGATATAGGAACCTCCAACACAAGAAGCCACAAATCAACACATGTATCAGCATATCTAATGTCTCCAAGACATAAAGAGACATATGAAACACCTAGAGTAGCACTCCAACCACCTGCAGCAACATCATCTCCAACCAACAACAACATGCCAACCTCAAACCAATCATCACATGTGGATGCCATCTCTACTCAGCAGCAGCAACATCATGTCACAAGCAAGTTAACATCAATGCCAACTATCAAGACCATCAAGCCAAGCATCCATCACACATGCACATGCCAAGTAGCATCTCCAACCTGTTGACATCAATGCCAACACTACAATACCAACAAAGTACATAAATATTAATGCAACAAATTGATGGTTCATGCCTCAATATACATATCATTAAGCAAAGAAACATCAAGTAGCATCCTTTAACTCCTCAATGATTCATTGAATATGTATAATTTATCAAGTTTAACCATGGTGTAGACAATATCAACCTCCATTACATGTGACAATTCCTAAGACAACGATCCTTTCTTAGGAGACTAAGTTAGGAGTCTGTAATGATATGGATGTGAGGTTAAGGGAAGGAAACTTCAATATTTGACTCTCATTTCCACATAAGGCCCTTTTAAGATATCCATCCACTTGATTTCCTTTAAAGAGATGAAGCACTTAATATTTAGAGACCATCCCTTTAGTCCCTTTTCTTTCTACCCCTTTTCTTTCCTTTTTCCTTATTTGATTTGTCCCTTTCGTTAGATATGTATTCTTAAGCATGAGCCTTGGGGCATTGGTATTTTTTCAAGTTGGCATTGCTCAAGATTTTTTTTTCTTTTTAGTTTTAAATGCATCAACCTTGATCTTATATCCCTTATATGAGGATTTCCTAAATGAGACTATTGAGTATGGACTTTATTATGAGATATGATAAGTCAACCATGAGTGGCGGTATGAAAAATGTGCATGCAAGTGATGGGGAATATGGTCAGGAGTGAAATATGGTTAGGGGAATGAACACACTTCACCTACCTAGGTCTCTGGCAATACAAATCAACTCAAGAGTGACAACACTTAACTAAAGGTAGATTATGACCCACCATAGCAAAACAAGGTAAATAATAACAATTTAAGAGTTTTATGATCCATTATTAGATCAGACCAATGTTCATCATGGTAATAGTTACAAATATATGAAACAATATCACCATTCATGAGTAATAATGAAAGATATGAAAATATCTAATACATTAAGCTTCATCATCATAATAATCATAATAAATAGAGTACTAAGGAACTCTCATCATGTGTACAATATCATCCATTTGCCAAAATTAATTGAACCATGCTAGAATCATCATGAAATCATAAAGGGTTGGCATATCCATTGTGCAAGGAATATCATCATGAGCAAGATCTCTACCATATATTCTCTAAAAGACAATATGTACTCACAGTGAAGTGTGAACTATATTATATAACCACTAGGATAGTGGTGCTCATGTTGAAATCTCTAGCATGTGATGAAAATAACATGGTTACCTCTCATATAGTTTGAGGGGAAATACCTTCGAAATGATTAATTTACAATCAAGGATAAATTATATAGCATTTATTGACAAGGCTAACAAGGGAGTGAAATTTTGGTGCAATAAATGGATTTCTATTGAAAGCTGGACCACATTAGAAAAATATGTATTGGAATAAATACCAATATATCATAACACAATGGTTGTCATTCTTGTATGGGTATTTGGGAAGATAAGACAAAATTAATTCAAATTTCTGTAGACATGGAAGAAAAAATAGAGGCCACCTTTTAGGAAAAATGGAGTTCATTGCAAAATAGAAATAGGAAGGGAGATGGGTTCTTAAAATATAAACTTTGGTAAAGATTTAATAGCAATAATTTTATGGATATTGATTTATAAGGAGGGATTGGGAAATATGTTCTTTTGTGAAAGTATATATAAACCCTCACAATTGTTCACTAGGTAAGAAGTACAAACAAACCAATAAAGAATGTGTATATATTAGTTTAGAAAACTTTATCTTTCCTTCTCTTTGGTTGTAAATTATTTAAGTTGGAAGGTAGGGAAAGAGGAAGTGTTAAGAGTGGAATAATATCCTTAGGTAGAAAGTGGAATATATTTAGACTTATTATCGATTCAATTGAAGCTCTATTAGGTGGACCATGATAGTATATTTACATTGGCCAAGGGAAATTATCCACCATAAAAAAAATTGTGGCAGTAAGGATGGAAAAATATTATTTTGTTGGTGATGGGTTGTTTAATTATGCTTCTAATTTCTCAGACGGGTAGTCATATGGACTATAGATTTTTAATTGTTAATCTGGACCTTGTATTGAACTTGCAAACTATTTTGCAATGTATATGTGGTAAAACAAAAATTCAAACAACGACTTGGTTTTGAAGTTGTAGTTTTAAAGATAAAAATTATAAAAAGAATCTAAGTATGTTCCAATATTGGAAATGTTATTTAACATGTTGATTGTGTAGTAGAATAAATTCCTAACTAAATTATATGAATAAAATTCATTCAAGCCAAAAGAAAATTTTACAATATTTCTAGAAAGAAACCTCAAACTTATTGGAATGATAAATTACTGAGACTAAAACAAAATAATAGTTGTTGGAATTAAGATGACTCTTGTAGAAATTAAATTCACACTTATTGGAAATGAAATCGCATTGCATAAACAAAATTCATGCTTTTCATAAAACGAAGTGTTATAGCCTTACCAAATTGCTAATATGATACTCATATCATAACCAGATTAGTAAATTTCAAGGATTTTGTACTTGACATATAGAATCTCACAATTTGCATAAAAACTCAAAATGGAAGGAACTACAATTTTCACTAACAAATCTTGTATAGAATGCTATCTATTATTAATGCATCATATTATATTAAACTACTAAAATAAATTGTCAATTAACATTTCATTAACTATGAGAGAAACTTTACCTAAGAAAAACAATGCTAAGGGAGAAATTCAAAATACATGATTAAAAAATGGGTTGGTAATTGTAACAATGAATTGTTAATTCTAAAACTATAAATAAAATTAGAATTTCACTAAGCAATTTTAAGAAATGTAATTTTCACGCATGTGGTTATAACAAGAACCATCCACGGTCCTATGATTTAAGAATATTCATCTTTGAAACAATTGTTACATGACCAAATGACTTCATGAATTTGGGGTGTCAATTGTTTGAATGCATGCCTTTGGATTTTTTAGGTAGATCCCTGCTTATAAGACATCACCTAGATTAGAAAGATTCGCTCTTGCGTCATAATATCCTTTGAAATCAAGTGAGATTTGGAATGGTTGAAGTCGTGTCATTATTAATATGCAACTAGTGAAAAAAAATCCTCTCAAATTCTTCTCTAATCTAGTCATGGGTGTGTTGTATATCTTCTATAACTAGTTGGTAGTTTTATTGTTGATGTGTTGTAGGTATCTTTGATCTAAGTGGTAGTATAAATTCAAATATGTTGTAGGTATCTTGCAGCCAACTACTAGTTCAACGACGACAAACTTGTAGCTCTCCTGTAACCCATTCATAATCATGTTGCATGATTTCTATATTGCAATAGAATCGCCACAAATAGAAAAAAATGGTAAGTGTCAAATGACTCTAATTACCACTTACTAGTCAAAAAAATATGATAAAACATAACCAATTAATATATTTTTCCAAAATTCAGTTTGAGCACAAAAATGAGGAGAAACATTGGAAGAAAATAAGAAAACATATGTGCTAAGGGGAGTGAAAATTGTGTAAAATTATGTCAAAAAAGGGGCCCATCATCTACCCTAGTTGATCATATTGCATGTCCTCATGCCATTTGGGGTCCTCCTTTGTATCTAATGTATCTATCTATGAATAATTCTCACAATAAGCACTCCAAATGTAAGAAGGTTAACCTTCTTCATGTACATTATAATAACCAAAGTTTTCACTGACATTGGCCTAGAAATCCTCCTCGTCTTCTCCCTCCTTTAGGGGACTCCATAAGATAGGAAAGTGAATCTTCAGTTTGAACACGCTCCTTCAAACAACTAATGTATCGAGAGATTTTATCCAAAGTAGGTTCAAATCTATGGACTACAAATGTGTTTTTCAATTGTACTCCATCTATCAACGATGCATCTCTTATTTTATGACTCGAGTTAGATTCTAACTTGTTAAGGACTATCCACCTTTCACTATCTTGAATAGCCTTATTCTGCACCTTCTATATTAACAATTCAAACATATGATCTTCCAATATCTTGGCTTTTCTGTCAGTATCTTGGTAGGTTCTCAAGATCTTCTCACCAATGACTAGTTATCGTTCCATTCAATATACTCAATGGAAGATAGTGCATTAGTTAATTTTATTTGGTTCATCATGAAAGATGTGAATGATCTCAATTGAAAATATAAAACTATTTGATTTAGAACCCAACCATTATAATCTATCATAACCAAATTGTCCATGTGGCATTCGCATAAGAGGCCCTGATACTCTTCATTGATATTGTGAAAGGTTGTTGCAAATTTCTCTACAAACCTAATGTTGTTGTATTCCTGAGAGTAACATAATCTGGAATGAGATTAATTGTTCCTTCAAATAAACTGAAAAAATCAAGAAAGGAATACTAGTCACTAAGCTTATGCACTAGCAACCACAAGTATTGTTTTTTCTTTCCTCAACTATCAAAATTCTAGAGTCAGCTTTTGTACTACTAGTTTAGCCTCTTGAAATTTTAGCTTTTTAGTTTTCTCTAGAAGTGCTTTATCCTTTCTTTCTTCTCTCAATGTGACCAATTCTTCTTCCAACTACTCAACTTTATCCTTCCAAGCTTCTAGGTTTTCTTCTAACTATATGATGTTTTTCAAGTCTAGCAATCTACTCCTTAGTGCTCTAAATGCCTCTTGTTCTAAGTTCTCTCATAATTATGGTTTCTCTACGGCTTATAATTCTTCTACCTCATATTCTATTTCTCATGCTTCAAATATATCATGGCTACTCCCCTGTTTATAGGCTCTACATTCGCAAATGTCAATTCCTCTATTTTATGATCTTCAAGTTCTACTGCAGCTATCTTCTTGGTTTTCTCCACTACATTCTCAATATTCTTCCCATCCCTCATCTCATTGAAGATCTGTGTTTTATCTTATTCCACAAGGTTGGAGGAAAATGCTCATTTCTCTTCATCACACACAAATTCTTCAATGGCCTATACTAGTGCATATAAGCCAATTTTGGCTTCTAAAATCTTCAATTTTTCCCATGATATACTTAACTCTTCTTATAAGGATGCATAAGAATTCAAATTCCTATGTATCTTTCTCAACTTCTTTTTCCACCTTAAATACTTAGTCGAGAACAAAGGTTTAAAATTACCCATTAAGATAATGTGGCCTTTCTTCTTCCTAAAATTGTTGTGCTTAGGATTTTTTCTCCTAGTGAGAACTTGGGAAGTAAGATTTTGGCACCATTTCTGGGGAAAATTTCCATTAACCCAAGTTTCAAATACTTTAGATTCACTTTTGATGAGCAATGAGTTAACTTGCAATAAATGTTTAATATTATTTAGCGATTGTGCATGGTGAATCTAAGCTCAAGATATATTCCACAAGAACTTCCACTCAAGGCATGGTTCACTTAATTCCAAAACTTGAAAATTATTATTATAAATAAACTGATAAACTCTTAAACTCAAACAACCTAGACACCCCTATTGTAGAATATATTAGGTGTTTTTTTTAGGGAACCTTCCAAATATCACCTAGGTTATATTGGTTTATTATATTAATGAGGTTTATAGACCATTTGACTTCACCAACATCTAATAATATATCCATGATGTGCCAAAGAAAGCATTGGCAGGTTACCAATCTTCTATGCAAACAATCTTGCATTTTCTATAGATTCTTGGAAGACATTCAAGATTTTTTAGAAATCATGGAGGTGGGTGCAAATTGGATGTGCAATTGAAATTATTTTCACTCTCCCTAGAAAGGATCCCTTGGATTGGTTCATAGCCTTGCATATATATAACATTAGCACCATAGCTCAAATTGAAGACTTATTTATGGAAAAGTGGGGAGAAAATAAGGACAATAGATATTGACTCACTATCCATGCTATCATTAAGATAAATGAGAAATATATAATCAAGGAAATTAACAAGAGATTCAAAGAAAAAAAAACTCAATGATAATATTAAAATCCCAATAGTAGATATCCTCATTTACTATATTAATGCTTTTGAGATAGAGTTGCATTTCCACCTAAGAAAAAGGGACCCCCAAAACCTTAGAGATACCAGGAAGAAAAAATTATAAGTGAGAAGAAAATGAGTATTGTAGGTAAGGAAAATCAACAAATTTCATATAGAACTCATACAACCCAAATTGAACCTAAGAAGGTAGTAGCAATACTTTTAACACAACCTTTGATAAAATAACAACTTAAACAAAGCCATAAAGTGCATGGAATCCAACTTTATGCAAAAAAAAACACAATGCTATAGAATAGGCATGTCCAACTAGAAAGGAAACACAATAAAAAAGGTACCCACCTAGGGGAAATGGTGGATGGGATAGGCCAAAATCTCCTTAGAATCTGAATTTCGATTAATATCAAAGAGTTATTCTCTCCATTAAAAAAAAAACAAACAAACAAAACAATGTTGTTTAGCATGATACATTACCTTGGTGTAACCCATGTGAGCAACCTCATGACAAAGATACTTGACTTTACACAAAAGATGTTATCCAATAGCAAAGAGAAGTAGTTAGAGAGTGGTTAGGTCGGATTGTTGTAAACAACTATGTAGTGGATAGATACTCTGAATAAAATCACAATATATAATGTATCCAAGGAACAAATGAAGCAAATTAAGAGAAGCAATATCAATGCAATGTTATTGATAAATCCCTTGGCCCTAAGTCTTCATAAGAAGAGATAAAAGAAATTTGAGAAAATGGATGGGTCACATCTCAAAGGAGAGGTAAGCTAGCCTAACAAGATACGAACCCTACCCAACAACCTCAAAGGATCTCCAAGAATAATCAACCAATGCCAATTAAGGTCCCTAGTGGGTGTCCAACAACAAATATTGTTGAAAGTGCATCTGACATGATGAATTTCAATCTAGTGCAATACTTGACAATGGCCCATGCATCTATTCCTTTACTTGGTATTATGAAGATCTAAACATAGAAGGAAAGGGTCAAGAATTTCTTAGTATTCGATCAAGAAAATTACCCCATTATTTAATATGCATTTGTTAAGTTACAAAAGATGAATCAAGGATAGAGATGCGGAAGCCATAACCTGTTTTATGTGTCCCTATAATCTATTGCTACACAATTTAATGTTAGATTTAGGGGAATCAACCAATGTCATTCCATTGAAAGTAATGAAATAATATGGCCTTGAAATCACTATACCATATAGAAATGTATATGCCATGGATTCCAAGAAAATCAAAGTGTCATTTAATTAAATGACAACTCGATTTTAATGGATGTTGTGATTATTGATGTTCCAAATTCCCGGGGGATGTTTTATTTTAGGAAATTGGACAGCAATTTGGGTAGTTATTACAAATGAATGTATATTACATAAAAACCTTATCTTGTGAGGGCATTTATGTTAATTTGCATCAAGAGTAATTTAGGATATTTCATGTGGAATACCTTAATGAACCCATGAATGAAATTGTTTACACATTAGATGATAATGTGGGTAAATATCAAGGAAGATGAAGTAAAAGGTGAAAATGACGAAATTTGGGAGATGAATTTTGATGGGGAACATTCTTAGCTAGATACTAGAGAGGGTATTGTTTTCATTTCCCAATGAGGTGATGTCGTTAACTTTTCCTATAAACTAGAGTTTTAGTCTAGAAATAATTTTGTGGAAAATGAAACTTTGTTTCTAGGTTTGGAATTGGATTTAGAAATGTAGATAAAAGTGTTACAAGTAATTTGTGACTTTGATCTCATAGTGTTTCAAGTAAAAAACCAATTTGTTGCAAATAACGAGAGGTTATGAAAGTATAAACACAGTTTTGAGCATGACAGAGTCATTTAATTTATTTTTGATAGAGGTTGTCCCAAAAGCATAGAATACGTAGGAATAACCATTACTTCGACTTGATATTCATTGTGGCTTGCCAATCTAGAGGTCGTACGAAATAAAATTGGTGAAATTAGATTGTGTGTCAACATCTAAAATATCAATTTATTGTCCCTTGAAGGTAATTATCATTTTCCCAACATGGAGAACCTAATATAGATGGAAACTAAATTAGGTATGTTTTCAATATCTAATGTATTTTTTGGATATAATAAAGTATTAGTTAAAAGATAATATTAACACAAAATTGCATTCACCACTGTCTAAGGAACTTACAAATATCTTAGAATGACATTTGGGTTGATGAATGTAGGAACTACCTTTTAGAGAGCCATGGATTTTGTATTTATATATTTGATTGGGAGAATCAAAAGGATATGTCAAGATGAATTCATATGGTTTTCTAAGGAAAGAGGTGATCATGTGCAACATGTAAGTAAAGTGTTCCAAAGATGTAGGAAATATGGCATATCATTAAGCCGTGAGAAGTGTATCTTTTGAGTTGATGAAGGTAATATCCTCATACATGTTATCATGAAAGGATGGGTCTAGATAGGCCCCTATAATTCAGAATCCATCCAACAAGTTCCCTTTCTGAGAAAGAACAAATTAGTGTGATGTTTCTCTAGGAAGATCAATTCCATTAGGAGATTCATCCCAAACTTTGGTGAGATCACTAAATTGATCTCGAGCCTTCTAAAGAAAATCAAGAATCTAAGTGGACTAATGAAAGTGTAAAATCATTCAACGTAATCAAAAAAGCCATAAATTCAGCACCAGTCCTATTGTGTCAAGATTATTCAAAGTAATTTCAAATATTTTATTTTGGTTCAAAAGAAATAATAGTTAGAGTCTTGTTGTAGGAAAATGAGGGAAACCTTGAATAATAAATTGCATTTATGAGGAATTTTCTTAGGGGCTCAAAGTTGAATTATGACACTATGGAGAAACAATCTTATGCTCCTGTGCAATAATTGAAAGACTTTCAGACTTATGTGGGACACTTGAAGATTGTTGAATACATCCCATATGTTTTTATGAAGGATATCCTCACTCAATAGGATTGTACGGGTTTTCGTGAAAAGTGGGTATCTAGGATTCAAGAGTATCATATGGAAATCAAGCATACTAATTCGGTGAAGGTACAAGATCTTGTAGTATGTCAACTAAGGGGAATGAGAAATATTTGGATAGAAATGAGAAATAAATCATTGATATGGTAGCTATAATTCTAGATGACTTGGAGAGACATGAGTGGTACAAGGACATAATTTATTACTTGTCTATACCACTTTATAGATTTTAATATAATGAACCTAAGATTGAAAGCATTGAAATATTTGATTGTCTAGTTTGGGCTTGATTAGAAGAATCCTTTACGCCAAAATATGTAGACAAAAAAAGGCCTATAAATTAATGAAATATTTACATACAAGAATTTGTGGTCATCATCATGCAGCCTAAACCACAACTCATAAAATATTAATGGTAGAGTATTATTGGCCAACCATATTCATATATTCCCATGTGTTTGTTAGAGATTTCTAGTAGTGCCAATTATTCATGGGAAAACAACATATCGTTGATTTACCTTTAAAACTAGTTGTAATATAGGAATTCTTCCAAAAATGGGCCTTGGATTTCATTGGAGTGTTCAAAGAAAACCCAAGCAATGGATTCAAGTGGATCCTCTTGGCCACAAATTACTTCACCAACTAGATTAAAGTTATTCCCATGAAGAGAGAAATCATTAATTTGGTAATGGAGTTCTTTGAAGATAGGGTTATCAAGACATTTGGTGTCCCAACCAAAATTACAATAGACAATGCTAAGGTCTTAAATTTGATAGAGATGTCATTAGTTTGCTTTGATTATGGTATTATATTATCTCACTCCCTAATGATTACCCATAAGGAAATGGCCCTGAAAAATTAAGTAATATAAACTTAATGGCCATAATTAAGAAGGTTATGGGAGATAATAAGCAAATATAATATGACAAGATAAAGTATGCTTTATGAGTAGATGAAATCATAAAGAAATAGTCCACTAGGAAAATACCGATTGATTTGATGTATGGGATGGAGGTTACACTACCTATTCATTTAATGAGCCTAGTATGCCAACTATTAGAGTGCTTCACCATTGAAAAGGAAGTGGTTCAAAAAAGGATAAATCAACTTGTAGAATTGGATGAAAATTGAAGAAAAGATTTTTATCATTTTTCTTAAAGCCAAGGTAAGGTCAAGAGAATTATTAATAAGAAGGCTCATTGAAGGAAACTCAATAAAGGGGATTTAGTCCTCACGTGAGATTGAAAGAGAGATATTGGAAAAGAATAGAAAGTTTGAATTGTTTTTTTTTAACAAGATCGGGAACTTATATATTATAAAACTGCTGGGACCAAGTCCTATTACATCTGGGAAGAGAAGAGAAAGAGGAGAAGGAGAATTCCAAAATGGGTTCGCAGACTCTGGCTCCTTGTTGCTTGAATTGAAATACAGATTGAAAAGAAAACGGCTATATTGCCTTACATATGAGCCTGCTAAGAGACAAAATTTACAAGACATTAGATAAATTACTCATGTTGGTTGACCGAATCATCATACTGCAGTTCATGCTTTGCGCTGGCTCTGGTAGAGTTCTCTGCTTGCATACTTTGAGTGAGCGTTTCGATGTGGGCGATTGCTTCCTCCATGTGTTTACATTTTTCCTTTAATTCTTCAATTTCCACTTTCTGTTTTTCCAACTTCTTTCTCTTAGATCTACTGTCTGCCTGGAAATCTTCTTTGAGCTCATTGAAGTGTTTCACAAATCGAGCTATCATAAAACAATAAGCCTTACAGAGTGTACAAGAGCTGTTCGTGATTACTCTGTTAGAAAGTTTGAATTGTTATGGCTTCGAAATTATTGGATTGATAATGCAATGTTGATTTTTCAAGTGCAATAGATACAAACACTAATTTCTGAAATACTAATAATTACTTCTAATGATGTATATCTTCTTTTAGCAATTCTAGTTTATAATTAAGCATTTAAACTTCAGAAATTCAAACATCAATACAAAAGGTAGTAAAGATCACAATGCACAAAGAGAACCGAAGATTTACCTTATGAAAACCCAACAATTTTTTCCTTTGAGAAATTCTTTAGTTCAACAAGAGGTACACCTAATACTACTAGTCAACTATGAGATCAAACCGACCAACAATGCTATGGTCAAACCTGGTCAAACAACCCTCTTTTCAAGTCAGCATTTTACTCTTCAACTTCAACCCTCTCTAATCTACCTAGGCCAAATTTTATCCTCCTAGAATATTCCTAGAAGTTTGAGATGAATGTGTCCTTCTTATCCTTCTGCTTCCTTCTTCTTCTTTGCTTAGATTCCCATAATATATCTTATTGTGTGAGAGTTAAAATGGTTCCTTATGGAGGAGATTGAGTGCTCTATATATAGTGTTCTTCTTATATGAATGAGTGTCTCTTCGTTTGGGCCGACTTGACTTAAAGGAGGGTCGACGTGACAAGTTTGGAGCAAAAAATTCAAATTTCAAATTTCAATTTTTTTCTTTTAATATTAACATGAAGAACATGTATTCTATTAATTATTTCAAGGGCTAAACAATGAAAATTACATGAAGAAAATGTATTACAATTCCATTATATATTTCAAGGGCTAAAATATAAATTATGAAGACCAACCATAGTTACAAAATTCAACACTCCCTCCTAGCTAGGGAGGTATTCATAATGACTAGACAAATGTTCTTTTGTTGACATATTTCTCTAACAAAAGGTTATAAAAAATCATTATCATTATTAAATCACCATAATGGGGTCAACAATTGTGACACATGGTAAACTAGTAGCATCGAAAAACTACCATAATATGGTCAAACATCTTTGACACACGGTAAATCAACAACATTAGCCAATCACCATAATTATGTTCGGTACCTTTGATCTATGGTATATCCTCATCATAATCCCGGTTGATACTCCTGACATATGGTAAATCATTTGGCATCAACTAGTCGTCGTAATTCTGGTCTATCTGACACATGGTATACAGACTAATCTTGGTTCACCATCATTCGGGTCAATAACTTTAACACATTGCGAATCTCCAAAGGCAACATTCTATATAAGTAATTCAGTGCCTGATGCTAAATAAGCTTGATGCTCCAAGACCATTCTTCCTAATTTAGGTCAACATACTTGACACAGGAAGAATGATTGTCCTCAGTCAGACCATTCTCCCTAATTTGGGTCAATATACTTGACACAGGGAGAATGTCAGTCCTTGATTCTATCTCATCAACACTTATCTCACTATGAAAGATATTCTCAACAAGTCCAAGCTTGTCCCTAAAGTATACATAATTTTCTATCGACAAAGGCTTTGTAAGAATATCAGCTATCTTCTCATTAGTAGAGACATATTGGAGCTTCATTGCACCCTTCGACACCATGTCATGGATGAAGCAATACTTGATATTAATGTGATTTGACCTATCATGGAAAAATATATTCTTTGTTAGCTTCACACAACTTTAATTGTCACAATATATCATGGTTAGCTCTAGCACCTAATCAATAGTCTCACGAGTAACTTTTGAAGCCACAATGCTTCATAACTCACTAAACTGGACGCAATATATTATGCCTTAGCAGTGCTGAGTGAAACGGTTGTATGCTTCCTGCTCATTCACGAAATCATACCAAAGCTCAAATTGAAGCAACCACTGAATTTACTCTTTTGTTCTTTATCACTCCCTACCCAATCTGCTTCTACATATCCATGCAATTGTATATCACTGTTTGAGACATATCTCAAACCATAATCAAGTATACCACTTAAATATCTTAATATATGCTTTGCTAAAATCTAATGATAATGTCTTGGTTCCACTTGGAACTGGATTAGAGTATTCATTGCAAAGAAAAAGCTCGACTTGGTACTAACTAAATACATTAGTGAGTCAATAAGTTTTCGATACATGTATGGATCTACCAAATATAACTTATAGTCTCTCAATTTTCTTAGATTTGTTACCATGGGAGTTTCCATCGATTTACTATCCATCATCCCAAACTTATGCAATATATTGATAATACAATTTCCTTAAAAAAGGAATATTTCACAAAGCTTTTGTCATACTTCTAGTCCCAAATAGTAATTCATCAAGCTAAGGTCCTTCATATAAAATTCAAAAGTTGTTAAGTTATGGTATGTTCTATGCTTATAACAGTTTACTTCTTTTTCTTATTATATTCCATAGATTAGCAATCACATGTACATAAAGTAAAGTGCAGATAGAACATTAAACAATCGACAGAAAACAAGCCAAGACAAGAGACACAAGATGTGGCGACTAGCTAGGGACAAACCCCACAATGTGTGGGGAAACCCTTTGACCAAATCTTCTTTTATCTTCAAGAATTCAGCAGAGAGAAATAGTACAATAAATATGATTCATATCTGCAGTAGCAAACCCTAGATCAGCAGCATCAGCATTAGCGGCTTCATCATCAAACTAGAGCAGACGATATCTCACAAACCGACCGTCGGATTGGCTTGATTCCACCACCAAAAGTTGCGTCTTCCAGAGGAGGTTCAAATGAACCTACAGCACAGTTCAAATGAGGAGATCTTCTAGTCCACGTAGGTCAAACTTTACTTCTGCAGTTGCAGTTTCAGTTTCGGCAGCTTCTTGCTTCAAACTAGGGCAGTCGATATCTTGCAAACCGTCTGTCGGATTGACTTGATTCCACCACCAAAAGTTGCAGCTTTCAGAGGAGGTTCAGATGAACCTATAGCACAGTTTAGTTGTGGAGATATTCTAGTCCACGCAAGTCAATATTTACTTCTGTATTTGCAGCTTCAGTTTCAGCAGCTTCCGGCTTCAAACTAGGGCAGTCGATATCTTGCAAACCGTCTGTCGGATTGACTTGATTCCACCACCAAAAGTTGCAGCTTTCAGAGGAGGTTCAGATGAACCTATAGTACAGTTTAGATGAGGAGATATTCTATTCCACGTAGGTCAATCTTTACTTCTACAGTTGCAGCTTCAGTTTCAGCAGCTTCCGGCTTCACATGTGTGAGGGAGAGACCCTTTTCTGCGCAGTAGAGAAGAGACTCTTTTCTGCGCAATAGAGAGAGAGATATGTGATGAGATGAATGTATCCAAATGAGGAAAAGTTGTCCTGTATTTATATGCAACATTGGTGTTTGAATAGATGCGACTGTTGGGCTTCTGAGCCTACATGAGTTGTAGGTCGGCTTGATAATAATTCCATAATCAAAATAAATTCATATCTCCATGAATACTTATCGGAATCAGATGATATTTATACCAATCCTACACCTCTCGACGAGAGGAATCTAACAAAAATATTATCAGCCATGAATAAGATGACCCACATGAAGTTTGGCCCTAGTTGCCAATTTTAACACACCCTCTCAACTAGGGAGAACTTCATCTGCAATCTATCTGTCGGTCGCTACTATTCATCCATCAAATGCACTACCCTGTATAGCGTGACCCTTGTCCTGCTCTGCTCTATTCTTCCTGTTCTGCTTTGCCTTGTTCTGCCCTATACTGATCTGTATTGCTTTGCTCTATCCTGCTCTGCTCTTGCATTTTCTGTTCTACTATGCTTTTGTCCGAATTATGAAGAAGAAGAAATGATCGAGGATGTATCATACTGACTCAAAGTCAGTCTCAGAGTATGTACCACTGGTCCCAGACCAGTCTCAACCAACTCGAAGTCAGCATCATAGTGAGTACACCTCCACTGGTCCCAGACCAGTATCATCCTCCATTTACTCAAAGTTAGTCTCAGAGTGTGTACCACTGGTCCTAGACCAGTCTCAACTAACCTGAAGTCAGCTTCATAGTAGGTACCACTCCTACCACTGGTCCCAAACCAGTATCACAGTCTCAGAGAGTGTACCACTAGTCCCAGACCAGTCTCAACAGACCCGAATTCACCGTCATAGTATGTACCACTCTCACTGGTCCCAGACCAGTATTGCACTGACACAAAGTCAGTCTCAAAGTATGTACCACTGGTCCCAAACCAATCTCAACCAACCTGAAGTCAACGCCATAGTATGGTACAACTCCTACCACCGGTCCCAGACCAGTATCATTGATCCCAGATCAATGGAGGTCATCCTAGCGTAGGGAGTACGGTAGATACAACGATGCATCCATCGGTACTACTATGGTCCCTAACTTCATTTCCCTGCTCATTGATCAGATGAGAGGTACTTCCCATGAGTCCTAGACTACATGGGTAGGATGTCTCGATAGGAGAACTAATCAATCCTGTCCTCACAGGAGAACACATCAATCCTGCTACAATCGCCATGGAGAACACATCAATCCAGGCCGCCATGGAGAACACATCAATCCAGGCCTCACAGGAGAACAAATCAATCCTGCTACAATTTCCATGGAGAACACATCAATCCAGGCCTCGCAGGAGAACTAATCATCCTGCTACACAGGAGAGCGAATCATCATGTTCCACAAGAGAGTGAATCATCTTGTCCCATAAGCGAATCATCTTATTCCAGTGTGCACCACCAGGGGAGGGTGAGTCACCCTGTGGTCGTATGTTGCTCCAGTAAAAATCGCAATCCCTTAGAGCTCCCAGAGCTCATTGTATGCAACATGCAGGACCCTTGTACAAGGGTTTCTTGATGATTCCAAGTCATATGGGAAAATCATAGATTAGATCTTTCCTCGGGACTTTGACAAGGTGTATCAACCTGTACATCATCTTAATGCGATGGAGCCTCCTTGCTCATCGACTTACCATATCCCAGATGATGTCTATCTGCTGGAGCAATCGATGAATATGGGATTCCTCAATAATTGAATCCCACCTTTGGTTGTTACAAAGAATCACAGTGGTGTGTGTTCAAACAGCTCACTGAAGAGCTTCCCCAACCAGGCAGCTTCAAACGAGATCATACTTGTAGATATGTATCTGGTCTCGGCGGTCCTTATGGAAACCGAATTCTGATTCCTGCTCATTCATTATATCGAAGTAGAATCCAAAGAGAAACAACACTAAAAAGTGCTCCAGTGATCCTCCACACTACCTGCCTAATCAGTATTCGAATAATCATGCAGTTTCATATTTTTGGCAGTGTATCTCAATCCATGAGAGATTGTGTCTTGAAGACATCTCAGAAGATTCTTGACACCAATCTAGTGAGGCTCAACCAAATATGAGTTCACAATGCTAACTGCAAAACATATGTTCGGACGGAGGTTCACCAAGAACATCAACGCGAATGAGTTTTTGAGACTCAGAGGCATTTCTCAAATCTGGTCCGACATCACTACCGTATAACTTCTGAAAGTTAAGATCCTCGAGGTAGTCACAGGCTTGCAGTCCACCATACCAAATCTTTCCAGAATCTTCACCACATATTTTCCTTGAGATAGGAAAATTTCCCTTAGCTTTTGCCACACTTCAAGTCCTTGGTCCTTCATTTCAAATTCAAAAGCCAACTCTCTCTTACATTTTTGAATGAGAGGGTGCGCACCTGTTAGAAAGAGGTCATCTACATACAACACCAGTATGAGAGGCTTGTCATCTTCAACCTTAAAGTAAAGGTTAGGATCGGCTTCACTCCTAGTGAATCCCAGCTTCATCAAGTAGCTATCGATCTTCTCATACAATGCTCGGGGTGCTTGCTTCAGCCCATAGGGAGCCTTCTTCAACCTACATACATAAGATTTTCAATCATAAATCTCAAATCCTTCGGGTTGCTCCACATAGACCTCTTCTTTGATCGAACCGTGCAAGAACACGATTTTGACATCCATCTAATGTAGGTTCCATCCTTGTGAATCTAGTAGGGCTATGATCAAGTGGATGGTCATATATCTGGCAATAGGTGCAAATATCACATCATAGTCTATACCTTCCTTCTGGGAGAAATCACGAGCAACAAAACGAGCCTTATGCTATTCCGTACTTCCATCTGTTGCAGCTTTATCGTGTAAATCCATTTTGAAGTAACAATTGTCTTTTCCTAGGGACTGGGAACTACTTCCTAGACATCTTTCTCCATAATCGTCATAGCATCCTTCCATACTTGATGCTTGACAACATCTGAGAATGATGAAGGCTCATTTTGTATAATCGTGCTCATGATGGTCAGGTATCCCTGATACCTGTTAGGTTTCTTACTTTCACGGAAGGTTCCTCAGGGTGCAGCATGTCCTTCAGCATCATCAAGTATACCCCTAAGCCATGGAGGCCTCTTCATAGAAGAGGGAGGCTCAGGTGGATAAATAGGATCCATGGGTGCCTTCACATCAGGCACTGTTGCATCGTCTACCCATAGAGACAGCTTCCACAATCATACGGTTCTTCCTTTCCACCACACCATTCTGCTCAGGAGTATGTGGTGTAGTAGTCTCCCTCTTAATGCTAGCCTCAGATATCCCTGAGTGAACCAATGTAATATATCGGAGGTCTTGCTTTGACTTGATGGGAATGGTCCCCTTTTGAGCTTTCCTTCGGCACATCCCAGACATACACCTTCTTTCTCTACTTGGAATTCGGGCATCCCTGTTACCATCTGTCTTACATCGGGTAGAGCTTTGTAATGAAGGTGAGCAAACCTCTGATGCCAAAGTTTGGACTGAAGAGATGTGTCATAAGATATGACACCTAGCGGACTTCCATCGACCTGATATAATGAATCAACACGAAACCCAAGAGTAACGGCATCTTTAACATTATTTTTCCATATATGTACCTTGCCATCGCTGAAGGTTACCTTGTAGCCTTTGTCTTCCATTACCGAGATGGACCCTGGGTTCTTTTGGAGTTCAGGTGCACGTAATACATCCTAAAATTTCTAGCCTTCTTGAACGGTTGTCCTCTTCCTTGATTTCCAACATTCCTTTTACCTTTACTATTGAATTTTCCATCCCTTCGATTACCATGAGAGGGATTTTGATCATCGTCACGATGAGAGTCCTTTCTATCAAGGCATTCCCTTGCATAGTGACCTGCTTTATTGCAAATGTAACATTGTCCTTTTCTTCCACCCTTAGGTCCAACCTTTCTTTTCGATTTAAACTCGGAATTATTTCTTTTCTTAGCATGAGAAGAAAAGACAGCAGGAGGACCTTTAGGCATGGGAATTTCTTGCTCTTCTACCCTTGTTTCTTCTTGAATGCATCTAGCCATTAATTCCTCGAAACTAGGAATTACATTATAGTTCAGAAGAGTAGTCATGAACACGTACCATTCAGATGGTAATCCTCCAAGAGTCGTGAGTGCCATTATTTTTCCAATAGATAGGAGATCGTTCTTGATCTCGGTGATTCTTAAGAAGTATGCTTGCACACTCTCATCTTTACCCTTCTTGATTTCCCTCAACTTATTTCTAAGAAACAAAACTTAATTTGCATCATTAACTTGAAATAAACTCACCAGTCCATCATAGATTTCCTTGGAGGTGTTATCACAAAATCAAGCACTGAAGGCTGCCAATCAGTAAGACTCTGTGTAACTATTTCAAACCAGGCTTTTGACTAAGGCTTAGCCTCCTTAGTCTGAGAGGGCTCTCTCAAAGGTTATGAATGTTGACTAATGACAAGATGGCTAACTCTTATAAGACACATAAACAAGTATGCTGGTTGGACAACATTGAATTGATTCCCATTGGGCTTATGGAGTCACTCATATCTCAGTAAACAACAACACTATCTTTCATAGAAGTCGTGGCACTTTACATCTAAATGTTCAAACATAACTTACATGAAACCACAGTTTGCCAAGGCATACAGGAAGTCAGAGCATGATCCATGAGTTCTGAGTGATTATGCATTGACAAAACTGTAAACAAACATTAAAGAAAATATACCATCACACATTTGAACAAGAAGATCCATTGTGAATCCTGAGAAGAAAAAACAGTCATTTGCATTACTGAAATCTGTTTATACATAAACCAAAACAGTCTTCTCCAAAATATCCAACCCCCCCTACATCAAAGTCTGATCTATATATAGAGATACAATCTTAACCACTATGAGCTTCCTCCTCCAGCATGAGGGGAGCTCGAAGACTATTACTAATTACCCTTATCTACCAATTAACTAATTCATTAAATACATTAAGCACTGACTGTAATTACAAAGAGTGCTAATTAAACTACATATCTAATTCTATCTTCCTCGTATCATTATCTTTCTTTGCTCTTGGACACCTATCTCCTTTCAGTTTGGCCGAGATAACTGAGAAGTGGATGCAATGAACAAGGTTAGCATTGGATACTGAATGCGCTGATGGTTCATTGATCATAAGAACAAACCCCTGTTTTTCCGGTCCTTGTCTCCCACCATCCTTCGAAAGTTAAGCAACATGTTCCCAGCTCTTTAATACCCCAAAATTTATGAGCATCACCATATTTCAGATGTGTTGGAGGCTTCGTTGATGGACATGTGTATAAACCAAAACAATACTCCTCGTATTCCATTTCTGCCAAACCCTAACTTGTCATAAAGTACCTTTATCAAAGCTTTAACTTAAGACAAAATATTTCACCTTTACAAAAAGGCACACTTGTCATTATCTGAATGGCTATGCTAGCCTCATGTGGTCTCCTTAATGTTCCTTAGGTATTTCCTTTAGCAAAATCTTGATCCTACCATCAAACTGTTTGTCTTCATTCAAAAACAACACCTACAGCAGTTTCGTAGCGCGCTACGAAACTGCTGTTTTTGCTAAAACAGAGTGTATTTGCCTTAAGGAATTTTTTGCTTGGACTTTTGACTTTTTAAACCTCCTTTACATGTGGCAGAGACCTATATGTCCTCAAAATAATGAAACTAAGCCAAAATTTAACAAAACTTAGAACATCACCTTTCTTTGAACAACAACATCAATTAGCAGCTATTTGACTTAGCTGTATCTTTAAGTTTTCAATTTGTTTCTTCTTGCTTCTAATCCCAGATTTCAGGTTCTTGTTAACCATTCTGATGTATCTCACCTTCTTTTTCTTGCATTGCTGATATAATGGTAAGTGAAGATGACATGAAATATAAGCTTCTGTTCTGGCTGAAAAATAGGTCTTGGGACAGAGCTTATAACTTCTCGCAGAAAACGTATTTGGAAAAACTGAAGGAGGCTTTTGTGAAACAATCCATGCTGAACAAAAAAATCCTTTGGTTTTTTGAAAAACTACTCCAGCTGCCCATAATCAATCCTTGAAAAAGATGTGTAAAACAAGAAATTAAAAACTGCACCTACAGCAGTTTCGTAGCGCAACTTTGGTCATTAATTTCTCTTAGCTCGTAACGGATTTGAGGAAACTGAAGGAGGTTTTTCTAGTTCAGTCTGTTAGGAATAAAAACCTCTTTCCATTTTCCAAAATAGGCTATCAGTTGCTTTAGAGACCTCCTGGAAGTTGACTAGTAAACACAGAAAGCAAAGTTTTTTATGCTGAAACAGGCTACTACAGGGGTTTCGCAGCGCGCTGCGAAACTGTTCTATCATCTTTATGCAGCTGTGATGATGTTTCCTTAGCCCTAGGGCTAAATTCCTTGCTTAATTTAGGAGTTGCCTCGCTTGAACTTGATGAAGATTTTTGATCTCTTACTTTTTTTCATTGAGAATTTTGTCAGTGAGTCAACTATGACATGCCTTTATATGCAAAGACATACGTTCATCACACCTTCCACATCCATCCCACGGGTCATTGCATCAGAAGCAACTAGCACTTCAACATCTCCTGCTCTAAATGCATCCAATGCTTTACTTCGTGAATATTGATGTTGTAGGCTTGAATACTCAATTATCCTTAAGACCAGCCCTTCGAAACAGTTCAATAAGATACATAACCTATGGGTAGAAACAACAGAAGATGTGAAAACAATGGTCTGCTCCCCTTTCAAAAGCTGCAACAGTGCCACTAAATACAGTGGCTTCAAGTTTGACTCACAAATCAATGTGTAAATTTTCAGTTGCTCAGGTGCTCTTTATTTGCAAATAGTTTCACTGTCTTTGGACTTCCTCGGTAAGACCTTTAATTACCAAAGAATGTAATTTGATAACTTGAGTAAATGGTATATAGATCAGTAGCTGCTCATCTGCATTTCTGGAGGGAAGCAGAACTTTGTTCAATAGGCATGCTAGGATTTTGACCTCCACTGAAAACTCGAACAAATCCCCAATTTCGTAGCACGCTACGAAACCACCTAAACAGGTAGCGCTGCGAAACTGCTAAGAAGGCTTTATGCGCATCAAACTAATGTGAGCGGTTTTGAAATTTTGGCATTGGAATTTTCAGTGATAACAGGAGGTGTCTAGTTCAGAGATGTAGGCCACCAAGCGCTTGTTGATAGAGTCCCAGATGATCTTCTTCGCTTTAATTTCTCTATTCTTCCATTTGTTCCTGGCAGCAAGAGGTGCATTTGATGAAGGCTCAACAATATTGCCTCTCACATGATCCAACACTCCTTGATCCTCAAGGGTTAGATCGAAAGACATCTTCTATCCGTGATAGTCAGCTTTCTCAGGGAGCTTGTCTTCGGCAAGAAAGAGTGTTGAGGACCCCTTAGTTCTTTTAGGATAGCCTTGCCAATCTTCTCTTCGGTGATTGCTCTTGCTCTTGCTCGGGCTTCGTCTTCACCTTAGTTCTGATACCATGTTAAGTTATGGTATGTTCTATGCTTATAGCAGTTTACTTCTTTTTCTTATTATATTCCATAGATTAGCAATCACATGTACAAAAAGTAAAGTGCAGATAGAACATTAAACGTTCGACAGAAAACAAGCTAAGACAAGAGACACAAGATGTGGCGACTAGCCAGGGACAAACCCCACAATGTGTGGGGAAACCCTTTGATCAAATATTTTTTTATATTCAAGAATTCAGCAGAGAGAAATAGTACAATAAATCTTATTCATATCTGCAGTAGCAAACCCTAGATCAGCAGCATCAGCATTAGCGGCTTCATCATCAAACTAGGGCAGACGATATCTCACAAACCGCCCGTCGGATCGTCTTGATTCCACCACCAAAAGTTACAGCTTCCAAAGGAGGTTCAATTGAACCTACAATGCAGTTCATATGAGGAGATATTCTATTCCATGCAGGTCAAACTTTACTTCTGCAGTTGTAGTTTCAGTTTCGGCAGCTTTCGACTTCAAATTGGGGTAGTCGATATCTTGCAAAGCGTCTGTCAGATTGACTTGATTTCACCACCAAAAGTTGCAGCTTTCAAAGGAGGTTTATATGAACCTATAGCACAATTCAAATGAGGAGATCTTCTAGTCCACGTAGGTCAATCTTTACTTCTACAATTGCAGCTTCAGTTTCAGCAGCTTCCGGCTTCAAACTAGGGCAATCGATATCTTGCAAACCGTCTGTCGAATTGACTTGATTCCACCACCAAAAGTTGCAGCTTTCAAAGGAGGTTTAGATGAACCTATAGCGCATTTTAGATGAGGATATCTTCTAGTCCATGCAGGTCAATCTTTACTTCTGCAGTTGCAGCTTCAGTTTCAGCAGCTTCCGGCTTCACATGTGTGAGGGAGAGACCCTTTTCTGCACAGTAGAGAAGAGACTCTTTTGTGCATAGTAGAGAGAGAGAGAGATGTGATGAGATGAATGTATCCAAATGAGGAAAAGTCCTCCAGTATTTATACACAACTTTGGTGTTTGAATAGATGTGACTGTTGGGCTTTTGAGCCTACATGAGTTGTAGGTCGGCTTGATAATAATTCGATAATCAAAATAAATTCATATGTCCATGAATACTTATCGGAATCAGATGATCTTTATATCAATCCTACACCTCTCGATGAGAGGAATCTAATAAAAATATTATCATCCATGAATGAGATTACCCACATGAAGTTTGGCCCTAGTTGCCAATTTTAACAAAAGCCATCTCCCTCTTACAATGAATAATGAGATGCTCTACACCTGTCAGAAATAAGTCATCAACATACAATAATAAAATCATACGTTCATTTTTTCTTAACGTTCATGTATAGGTTAGGATCAACATCAAATTTGGAGAAACTAAGTCTTCTCAAGTAGATGTCAATTCGAGAATACCAGGCTCTAGGTGCTTTCTTAAGTCCATACAAGGCTTTCTTCAATCCGCAAAGATGAGACGCTCTTCCATGATCCTAAAATCCTTGGGGTTGTTCTATGTACTCTTCTTACTCAATCACACCATTGAGGAAATAAATCTTCACATCCATCTAACGAATTCCAACCCATAGAAGAAGCAATAGAAATAATATTTCTAATTGTAGTGTACCTCGAAACCAAAGCAAAGGTCTCATTGTATTCCTCTCCCTCTTTTTGGGAGAAGTCTTTCAATACTGCCATCCACTGCATGCTTGATCTTGTATACCCATTTGGATGTTACCATTGATTTCTATTTAAGTCTAGGAATGATCTCCCATACAAAATTCTTCATAATCAATTTGTATTCTTCCAACATGGTATTATTCCAACATAGAATCCTTCCAAACTAATTGGCTAACTACTTCTTCAAAGGTGGAAGGTTTAGAATCAATGAGACTAGCCATAAATGTTGCATATCCATAATACATCTTCTCTCTCCTTTCTTTAAGGTGCCACATGGTGTTATATTTCCTTCTGCTTCCTGAAAAATAGATCTAAGCGAAGTTAGCCTTTTCTTGATTTCATGAACAACAACTAGGTCCACTGGATCGCTAGGCCCTTCTACCTCTTCTTGATGATCTACAGGATTTTCTAAAGAATTAGATGGACCTCAACCTTCTTCCTTGGGATCTTCATGCTCTTCATCATTATCAGAGTCCATGGGAACTTATTTGGATCTCCAACACGCAAAATTTTCATCAAAGGTCATGTCCCTTCTAACTTCAACTTGTCATTATCCTGGAACATAGATTTTATAGGCCTTTGATGACTCATTATATCCAAGAAATATTCCTTTCTTTCCAAAAGGCTCTATCTTCTTTCTCTTATATTTAGGTACATGGTTATAGACTAGACAACCAAATATTCTCAAATGTCCAAACTATGGTTTCTGCCTAGTGAACACTTCTTTAGGAGTCTTGTCGTCCAAAATTCGATGTGGAATTCTATTTTGAATATAAATAGCTTCCATATATGCTTCACTCCATAGAAACATAGGCAAGCCTTGATCATACATCATTGCATTAACAAATTCTTCAATCGTTCTGTTATTTCTCTCAACATCTCCATTTTTTTATGGATTGCGAGGGACTATCAACTCCCTCTTAATCCCAACTTCTTTACAAAAGGAAACAAGCTCCTTGAAAGTATATTCTCCTTCATCATATGATATCAGAATCTTGATTTTCTTTCCCTTCAAATTTCCCACTTCAGCCTTAAATTATTGAAACTTGTTGAAGACTTCATCCTTTGTATTCATGAAGTAAATCCATGTCTTTCAAGAAAATTCATCAATAAAGGTTACATAGTGCAAATATCCTCCAAGAGATTTCACTAGAATTAGATCACATACATCAAAATGAAATAGATCCAAAATTTCCTTAGACCTACTTTTGCTAGTTGGAAAGGGATTCTTTACATTATTCCCAAGTGCGCAACCTTTACATACTTCTTCATGCTCCATCCACAATTTTGGAAGACCTAAAACCATCTGATTTAAAGATGGAAAATCTCTGTAGTGAAGCTGAGCATATCTTCTATGGAAAAGTTCACATGGATTGATGTCATTGTGTACTAACACTTGAACAGGTTATTTCGAGAGTCTATACAACCTTCCTTCATGAACTCCAATTACTCTAGCATAATCTATACTTGAGCCCTTTGGCCACATAAGTACTTTACCATCGACAAATGCTACTCTATCTCCTTTATCTTCCAAACATGAAATAGAAACCAAATTCCTTTTTAAACCTGGTACATATAGTATGTTTCTAATGTGAATATTTTCACCTGCTTCTAGCTCAATGGAAGTATTCCCCACATATTTTTACTACATAAATGTCATTTCCTCCGAGCTCTACCTTTTGAGATAGTCTCCTTTCCATTAGACTTGTGATATTTCCATAGTCTCCCATCACGTGTCTTAAGGCACCACTATCTAATAGCCACTAATCATTGTTATTTCTAATAGAACATATAAGAGTAGAAAAATAAAAGAAGTCTTTGGTACCTGAATCTTCATTCTTAGGATTCTTTGGAAGTTCATCATTGTTTGATGTGGTGGCATGATACTTTCCCTTTCTCTTTCTATCATCTGATCTTTCAGAACAATAATGTCTATAGTGATCAAGTTTGTGACAATCATATAGCATTGAACTTTCGACATATCTTTCTTTCCTTGAGGAGAAAATATTCTTCCTTTAGGTCTTCTTCCTTCATTTCCTCTTTGGAAACAAAACTTCTTTCTTCCTCTAGCATTCTTTAAATGTGTTGAAAAATATTTAGAATCTCCTTCATTAAATCTTTGAATCTTTCCATTTGATATCAGCCTACATTCTCCTTGAGTACATGTCTTCCATAATTCTTCAAACCTTGGAGTTTCATTTTTGCCACATATATTAGATGCAAATGAGTCCCATGAGTCAGGTCAATCATTAAGTTCTATAGTCACTAGTTCTCTTTCAGAAATGATTTCATCAATTTCTTGAAGTTAATATCTTAATTGAGAAAGCCTCATGAAATATGAGGTTATAGTATCATTTCTTGCAATTCTAAAATCACGAAGCTCATCCTTCAAATTCATTGTTTAACCAATATTGTTGATTGTGTATAATCAAACTAGGGCATCATAAATCTTCTTTAAAGAGTCAATATTTGCAACATAAGGAATCAAGGGATCTATGATAGAGTTCATAATAATGCTTCTAGTTATGATGCCATATTTCTCATACTTTATTTTTCCATTATTATCTGATGGTTCAGTGACATTTCCTTTCACAATACCCAAGAGATCGTTCTTTGCAAGGATGACATCAATCCTTGTTTTCTAAGCCCTGAAATTTGTAGCTACTTCCAATTTGTTCTCAGACTTCATAAATGAACCCATAGGAATAGGTAAATAATTAGATTATAAACGTAAGTTTTCTTCAAAGTTATTCCCTTTACCAAAGATCTTCAAGAGTGATCTTTGTTTAAGAATCTAGGGAAAAGTAGTGTAGTGTGATTCTTCATTACTTGATAACAATTTATGGAGTCTTTTTACTTTTCTTGTTAGCTTATTCTTCTTCTTCTTCTTCTTCTTATTTAGTGCATATGTGTGTACTTCATCAAACTGCTACCAAAATACAAAATAAGAACACAAGATGTTGGCTCTCTACCAGGGCCAAAACCTCTCTTCTCTTGAGAGGAAAACACTTGAGTGAATTTCTCTTATTGAAGCTTCTATTGATCAATGCCAAACCCTAGACCCCTAACAAAGAGATCTTCCAAGCACAAGTCAAGTCCTTCCTTCTTTCTGCACCTTATTGCCCGACACTTTGTTCTCTGACACTTCGTCCTCCTTCTTCCAGCACTTCTTTATCTTACTATAAATATTGTCTAGAGATAGACCTTCTTTGAGTGAGTCTTCTAGATAGGATGTTCCTCTTATATCCCTTACTCAAGTATACTTCAACTTTGACCAACCGAAATCCTTCTTGAGTGTATGATTGTTCTGCTACCCTAGTTTCTCACATGTGTGGGAGGATTATTGGGTGTTATCTGCCCTTCTCTTCTTCGCTTGAGTGTCTTTCTTCCACGTTGGAGTAGGAGGCCTTGTAGGCCTAGTTACTAGCCCAAACAAGGAAGAATATATAACTGTGATCTCACTGTTGTTATAGCCACAAATTGTCCTTCATTTCCTCGCACGTGTGACTATGTATACCCTAGAAAACAGTCCTTTACCTTCGCTGTCCTTTCTCCTTAATTCACTGCCCTAGTAGACCCCTTTACTCGGCTTCCTTTGTTCTTATTATCTTCTCCTTTTCTTGCATATTTCATAGCTTGAGTGGTACGTTGAATTTGGAGTGGACAACCTCTATAAATAGAGGATTGTCCCTCCATATAGGCCGACTTGATTGACTATTTTTAGGTCGACTTGTCCTCTTAATTGTAAGCCGACTTTAAGGGTAGTTTGGTGGCTGATTTGTTGAGAAGACTTCAGATAGTTTCCATGGTGGTGTAGCATGCTTGAAGGAGATTCTTGATGGTGCCATAACATAGGAGTGGACTTGACTTTTCTTGGAGGTTTTCCCTTTAACTTTAATACTTATTTATACATGGTGTAACATGCCCTTAAGGCCTTCAACATTTATTTTGACTATTTTACTCACCTATAGCACTTTGACATGTGTAAGACCTACTTCAAGAAGCAAGAAACTCATTGACATATATTATAAAATAATATTTCTTTCCTTAAATAAGTGAAAATATAAAAAGTACATTTATGAAGACCGAACCTAGTTACACTTTCCTTCAACACTCCCTCTTAAATAGGGAGGTATTCATACAACATTACAAGGTGTTTGGCTATTATCAATCTTGAATAATTCACATAAGAGAAACTAGATTACCAATCCATCTGTTATAGCATCATATCCATCAACATTGTCATAGTGCAAGGCCTTAACTAACAGCTCCATCTCTTTACAATACCATGAGCTACAATGCTGGCGAGACCAATGATTTATAGACACCTTCATCATTGTCTCTCAAGGTACATACCCACCTGGGTGTTCTGCGAGTATGGCCTTCTAAGACTATTCTTATCTTGGGTTCCCAACCATCAAAGAATATATGTCCTCTTGCCTACTCTTGTCTTGGATGCCCTACACATCCTCAAAGAGTATCAGATGCTAGATGATTACCTAATCCTCCCATTATTTCTTCCCAAGTGAAGACAAGAATGTTGTGTCTTTCTTGTGTCTACATTCCGGCCTTCATCTAGACTTACAGATGTTAGTCCTAGTCTAGTGCATGACCCATGAAATGGAAAACACAATTTTCACTCCTTTGTAATCAAGGGTGATCCGAAATTCCCTCTTGATCAAGGACCTATCAAAGCTCCCTCTTAACTGGGGACTCTTTCCTTCATCAACAACTTCTTCTTCGTGGGTACTTCAGCTGCCTGATCTCCTTCCTTTCTTGATGTCATGAAGCTTTTGTTCAAATTTCTTCTAGGTAGGTCATCATCCATTGATCACTTTCCCCCCTAGATTTTCATGTCATTTCCTCCTTCGAGGAAAGTGGCTTTCATGTCATACATCAGGTTTTCTTGTCATGTTGGCTACTCCTCTATCATCTTTTCCATGCTTCGAAATATTCTTCTAATGGATGCTTCATTGTACTTGTGTGTTTACGTGCTTTGACCTAGTAGCCCATCATGAATTCATCCTGATATTTCTTCAACATTTCTTTTTGTTGGATGGTTTCTTCATCACAACATCTTTGTAGAGTAGAATCAATTATATGTATCTTTTATATCTCCAAGGCCTTCATAGGTCTTAAGGGTCCTTTCTTCCTTTATCAGAGTTGTCTTGCCTTGTTTAGGGAGATGTCCTCAAAGTATCTTGTCAAATAGTGATTCGCGGTGATCATGGTGTTCTTCCACATGCTTGATCTCTTTCTTCATTTGCTTCTTATCAGATAGATAGGTCAACCATCTAATGCTTCATGTGAGAGCATTCCTTCATTGCTTCCTGGACTTGTCATCATTTCTTCTTGCTTCTCAGTCAACAGTCTTATGCTCCTTATGTGAGCATATTCTTTTGTTGACCTTCATTGCATTGTAGTACATGCCTTTGAGCATGTCCTTGGTGAAAGAGATTCTTTCATACTTGATCATGTTATAGAACTATTCCCATGACTCAATAATATACAAATGATAACATGACTAAAATTTGGTACATACCTCATCTTGATTCTCCTTTGATCATCCTTTGGTGTGGCCCTTCTTGCTTCATCTTAGCTTGCCTACATATCATCCTTTTCTTGAATCCCATGAATGGGATTTCCAATGAGACATCTGCTTTGGTTCATGAACCTTATTTTGAATATTCCATCATAGGATCTTAAAGATCCTTGCCTTGCAAATGTTTCTTTTCTTTTTGATGATGGAGGTCTTCTAATATTCTTAATCATGATCAATTTTTTATTTTTTTTCTTTCATCATGGATGAGGTCCTATACTAGATATGCTTATTCTACATCAATACCTTGAGCTATAACTATCATGCTCCCATATTCTAGAAGATAATTCTACCCATGTATTTTGTTTTACTATAAAAGCCATAACTCCATGAGTATCTAGAACTCTATGTACATCGTGCTTCTAGATTCTAGAGGATGGTTCTAGCCATGCATTATTATTTTATTCCTACATGCTCCTATACTACTCAAAACTTTGAACGAAATCTAGAAGTAAGGATTTTGAACTAGTCATAGTAGAGATCCGGAGGATCTTCCTTATTTTTCTTATTTCCTTCTTCTTTCATCTCACGAGTTATGCGAGTTTCTTCCCTCTTTCTTTTGTTTTCGTTGTCCTTCTTAAGCGTAGGACAATTCCTTTTGTAGTGTCCATATTATTGGCATCCAAAACATTGGATTTTGGACATGTATTTGTTTTTTGTTCTTCGTGGAGCAAACTTGCCAAATTTACCATTTCTTTTGGCCATGGTAGAAAATGCTTGCTCCTTTGATCCCACATCTTCTTTTGCCTTAAGTCTGGTTTCCTCTGTCCTGCATAGAGACCACATTTCAATGAGAGTATTTTCTTCCTTCTTGGCATATATGCTTGATGTGAAGTTTCCCCACTCCTCAGGTAGAGCATTGAGTACTACAGTTGTCATCTCTCTGTCAGACATGACTTCCCCAAGATCTTGAAGTTGATCTCTCATTTCAGATATTTTCATGAAGTAGGGAGCTATTCCTTCCTTTGTTATCTTCATCTTGTATAATTCATTCCTCAGAGATATTACTTCTCCAGTTGTGGATACCGAGAATAGATCTACTAGCTTATCATAAATTTCTTTTGATGTCTCAAACTTGGAGATATAGAAAATGAGAGAGCATTTGATTGATTCTATCAGAATCCTTCGAGCTCTTGTCTCATCCTTATTGTACTTGGCTAAGGCTTGAGTCTGTTCCTTAGCAGGGATAGTGATATTCCCTTTGATATGTTGTAGGATTTCATTCTCTTTGAGAAGTAGACCAATCCTCTTCTTCCATGCAAGAAATTTATTGGTACCTACCAATTTATCACTTTCCTTGCAAAAATACATTGATGTATATTCAGAAGGGGACATGTACTTACTTGATAAATTTTGATATGTAATGGATTTGCTTCTTCCTTGAAGGCTTGATGGCTTGCCTTCCTTGGATCTTGATGTTCTTCAAGTTGCCTTCTCTAATTGTACTTGCTTGATGATGAGATTTGCTTGAAGACTTGTAGCTTGATGTAGGTCATGCTTCAATCTGCCCTTCTTTGCAGGTGCCTTTATATGAGGTTCTTCTTCTAGCTTTGTAGACCTTCTTGATGAATGATGGATTGTATATCCTTTTTAACCTTGAAGTGATTGAGAATTCTAGGCTTAATGCTTCAACTTTCTAGATGCTTCTCCTTGATGAGTGTTCTTGAGTTGCCCTTTCCTTGATGTGTCACCTAGGCTCTGATACCATGTTGAAGAATCTAGGGCAAAGTAGTGTAGTGTGATTCTTAATTACTTGATAAAAAATTGTAGAGTCTTTTTACTTTTCTTGTTAGCTTATTATTCTTCTTTTTCTTATTTAGTGCATATGTGTGTACTTCATCAAACTGCTACCAAAACACAAAACAAGAACACAAGATCTTGGCTCTTTGCCAGGGCCAAAACCTCTCTTCTCTTGAGATGAAAACCCTTTAGCGAATTTCTCTTATTGAAGCTTATATTGATCAATGCAAAACCCTATACCCCTGACAAAGAGATACTCCAAGCACAAGTCAATTCCTTCCTTCTTTCTGCACCTTATTGCCTGGCACTTCTTCCGGCACTTTATTCTCCGACACTTCGTCCTCCTTCTTTCAAGATTTCTTTCTCTTACTATAAATATTGTCTAGAGATAGACCTTCTTTGAGTGAGTCTTCTAAATAATATGTTCTTCTTCTATCCCTTGCTCAAGTATACTTCAACTTTGACCAACCGAAATCCTTCTTGAGTGTATGACTATTATGTTGTTCTGTTGCCCTAGTTTCTCGCACGTGTGGGAGGATTACTGGGTGTTATATGTCCTTCTCTTCTTCGCTTGAGTGTCTTTCTTCCACGTTGAAGTAGGAGGCATGTAGCCCTAGTTACTAGCCCAAGCAAGGAAGAATATATAACTGTGATTTCACTGTTGTTATAGCCGCATATTTTCCTTCATTTCCACACACGTGTGACTGTGTATACCCTAGAAAATAGTCATTTACATTTGTTATCCTTTATCTTTACTTCACTGCCCTAGTATACCCTTTTCCTCAACTTCCTTTGTTCTTCTTATCTTCTCCTTTTCTTGCAGATTTCAGAGCTTGAGTAGTACGTTGAATTTGGAGTGGACAACCTCTATAAATTGAGGCTTGTCCCTCCAGTTAGGCTGACTTGTAGGCCAACTTGATTGACTCTTTGTACGTCAACTTGTCCTCTTAATTGTAGGTTGACTTTGAGGGTAGTTTGGCGGTTGATTTGTTAAGAAGACTTCGGATAGCTTCCATGGTGGTGTAGCATGCTTGAAGGAGTTTCTTGATGGTGCCATAACATAGAAGTGGACTTGACTTTGCTTAGAGGTTTTCCATTTAACTTTAATATATACTTATACATGGTGTAACATGCTCTTAAGGCCTTCAACATTTATTTTGACTCTTTGACTCACCTATAGCACTTTGACATGTGCTAGACCTACTTCAATGAGCAAGAAACTAATTGACATATATTATAAAATAATATTTCTTTTCTTGAATAAGTACAAATATCAAAAGTACATTTATGAAGACTGAACCTAGTTACACCTTCATTCAACAATATTAATGTCCTATCCTTCCCCAATGATTTGGTACCATGTTGATTTTTCAAGTGAAATATATACAAGTACTAATTTTTGAAATATTGATAATTACTTCTAATGATGTAGATCTTCTTTCAGCAATTCTAGATTATAATTAAGCAAAATAACTTCAAAAATTCAACCTTAAATACACAAGGATATTAGATCACAATGCGCAAATAGAACACAAGATTTACCCTCGGAAAACCCACTTGGGGGAAAACCAAACAACCTTTTCCTTAGAGAAATTATTTAGTTCAACAAGAGATACCCTAATACTACTTGTAAACTATGAGCTTAAACTGACCAACAATTCTATGGCCAAACTTGGTCAAAAAACCATCTTGTCAAGTCAATATTTTTCCCTTTAATTTTGACCCTCTTTGATCTTCCTATGGTGAATTTCGGCTTCCCATAATATGCCCAGAAACTCAGCCTTACTGCATAGAATTTCTACCATGCTGCCGAAAAAATGTTTCTTGGAAGTTCAACCTGTTGCCCAGAAACTTCCCAGAAAATCACACATGCAAAGAGGAGAGAGATACATATTCTTGATATGAATTCATCCTTTTTGTCCTTCTTCATCATTCTTCTTCTTCGCTTGGATGCCCAAAATATGTCTTGTGTGATAGGTTGTATGGTTCCTTGTGGAGGAGGTTGAGTTCTCTATATATAGTGTTCTTTCTATCTGAATGGGTGTTTCTTCACTGGGGATGACTTGACTTGAAGGAGGGACAACTTGACAAGTTTGGAGGCAAAAAATCATAATTCAAATTTCAAAATTTCTCTTCTGATACCAACAAGAAGAACATGTCTTATATTAATTATTTCAAGGACTAAACAATGAAAATGACATGAATAACATGTCTTAAAATTTCATTATATATTTCAACGGCTAAAATATAAATTATGAAGACCAATAACAGCTACAAAATTCAACATGTAGTAGGTAATATTTTTTTCTATCTTATTCACTTGGATAAAGAAAGTGGTGGAAATTAGTGGCACATTAGTCTTATAGGAATAGGAATGAATAAGCTCATTTGAGTAGTAGCTTAGAATGATTATCTTTTCTTTCCTTTCCTTTTTATTTAACATTTTAGTTCACGTTTAGTTGTTGATTTCATGCATTTTCAATGACTTCTAGCTCTTGTTATGCTTAGAATAATATTGATTCCATGCATTACTTATCGTTTTCAATAGGATAGTTTTTATGTATTTCTTCACTTCATGCATTATTTTGTGGTGGAATAGAGTGATCATATCACCCTATTATTTTAGTATTGATAGTTTTATGGTCAAGATTCATATGATTTTGTGATTAATGTAGATGGTTGGATTGATCAAGATTCTAAAATTCTCTTGTACTCTTCTCCAGAGAACACATATCCTCAAGTTGGAGCTAGTTGTTACCTCTCATACTATGTGAGAGATAACCATGTCATTTTCATCACATGTTATAGAATTCAGTGAAAGCACCACTCTCATAGTGGCATGATTTTCTAGTTCACACTTAATTGTGAGCACTTAAAATTGGTATTTTAGAGTATATATGTCAAAGATATTGCTACATGATGATGTTTAATGCACAATGGATATGCCCACTTGATGGTTTCATGATGATTCTATCATGGTTCAGTTGGCTTTGGCACATGGATGATATTGTACACATGATGAGAAATCCTTAGTGATTTATTGAAATTGATGATTATGATGACAAGGCTTGATGCATTGGATGTTTTCATATCTTTCAATCTTGTTTATGTATTACAATATTGATTCATATGTTTTTTATGAATATGGTGACATTGGCGTAATCTAATAGTGCATCATAACACTCTAAATTGTCATTTATTTCCTTGTTGTATCATGGTAGGTCATAATATTCCCTTAGATAAGCATTGTCACTCTTGACTTGATTTATACTATTAGAGACATGGCTAGGTGAATAGTGTTCATTTTCCCAAACCATATTTCACTCACTACCATTTTCCCTATACTTCAATTCACATATAGCATACTTCCACTCATGGTTGACCTATCATATGTCATAGAATGTCCCATACTTAATGATGAATCCCATTATTACAACAATAATGTTGCAACTCCTAGGGCTACCAACTTTAATTTATCAACCTAGAGTTTGTATGAACTTAAGTGGTGACAATGTTATATGCACAATAAGCAAGATTTCTACCTAAGTTGCTTTGAAGCAATGGATTGAACTAAAATGTGCAGAGCCAATTTTGCAAAATTTAAAGAAGGAAAAATATTGAATTCAACTTTGCAAGGAAAGGAAATAGTTGAAGCATTAATTGTCCTAGTACATAAAGGAAACACTAACCTATTTGAATGGAAAGAAATAATTAAAAATAAATCCTAACCTGATATGCAAAAGATAAATGACAGGAAAGTAAACCCTAGCTAGTTTGCACAAAAGTAGTGACTCTAATATTTCTCACAAAAATCAAACCTACACCACTACAATCAAATTAAACTCTATTCTACTTGAAGAAACCATCAACTACTCAAAGGAAATCACTGTAAACCATTTTTATGTTATTTAACTCATAACCAAAATAGTAAACCCTAATTGCAAATTTAAAGGTGCAGTGATGAAAGGATGATGTACAAAGTGTCTCTAGTCTCTTCAAGTTGGATTCCAAGGCTTAAGGGGTGTTATAAAGTGATGAGAAGAAAAAAAATAGGCTTGACAGGAAAATTTTTCCAAATTCTGATTAATTTGTGAAGTGCTACATGATGCCCTGTATTGCTACAAGATTACATTGGAGAGTGGTCTAAGGGTTATAAAATTGGTCTGAAGGTGGGATAAGGTAGTAGGAGGTTCTAAAAGAGTGTAATGGACCTTTCCAATCTTAGACCTACTCATTATCCCATCTTGCACAAGGGGGCAATTCAAACTAATGGTCTCATGTGACTCTATAATGTAATTTTTTATGCTTAGAGAGAAGTTACAATGTGCTAAAGGATGGTTAAATGGGCCTTGAGATGTACCTATTCGGGAGGCCCATCACTTAATAATTCAATTTACAAAGTTCTCTTCATAAGGGCTATGATATTGAAGTTGATGCAACTAAAAATAACAAACCAATAATAAATCTGAAGCCATGCCACCTTGAAAATAATCCTAATGCCCCAAGTCCCATGCTTAGTTACAATGCATATCTAAAGAAAGGGGCTAATCAAATTAATAAAAGGTAAGAAAAGTTATAGTAATAAAATGGGGTAAATGATGGGTATCTCAATGTGACGTGTTCCATTTCTTTAAACTCACATGAATTAATATCTTAAAAATACCTTACATGATATGATAGTATCCTTATGAGGTTTCTTTCCCTTAACCTTGCATCCATCACATTGCATACTCCTAACCCAACATCCTAGTAAATGTTTCTTGTCTTAGGATTTGTCACACATAATAGATGTTGATGTTGCCCCAACCATGGTAAAAGAAAATTGTATAAATTCAATGAGTCATTGAGAAGTAAAGGATGATACTTGATTTTTATTCACGTAATGACATGCATATTGAGGTATGACCTATCATTATGTTGCATTGTGATCTATGTAATTGCCTTGATATTTGTATAACTACATTGGGATGTGTGTAACTGCATTGAGATTCATGTCCAAGGAGGATCTTAAGTGCCCATATGTAGCCATCAATCTAGGACATGTTCACATGTCTAATGCAACCTAAAACGTGAGTGGTGTCAAATGTAAATGCCACTAGGTAGATCACATAAATATTTGTCTTCAAACTTCATAAGAACTCATAGAATTCGTACAAATCACCATGTTTAGGTATGGGATGGTCATCATTAGCCTCTACTGCATATTCCAATTTCTTGAGAAATCCCATGAAGGAGTAGGTAGAGTGATAGATGATATGGTTTTGGGGAAATAATTTCATGAACTATATTGTATAGTCATGTTAGTTTGTTTAAGATATTTTGCTACATGAGCTCCGTTGTTGAGGGAGAACTTATGCATTGAGTTATCCTTTCCTAAGAATTGTGTCTTACTAACCCTTTCTTGCCTTTCTTTTTTCCTCAATCCCCTTTATTTTTTATTTTTTTCATTTCATCGTCTTCCCTTTTATTGTATATGCATTTTCTTGCATGAGGGTTTTGGATAATTTTATTTAGTCCTTTTTCGGTATGCATTTAATTGCATAGGACTTGGGAAATGGCCTCGTAATGAGGGGTTAGAGATAAATCTTTTCTTAGGATTATGACTTATCATTCATATCCCTTGATTTTCATTTTCAGTTTGAAATTTATATCTTAATTTTTCCTCATTCTTTTTATATATTTAGTTGCATTAAACTTGAACTTATATCTCCTTCTTCTCACGAGGCTACATAGTATGAACCTTTATATGAAATTCAATAACTAATCATGAGTGGGACCATGGAAATGAAGAGGGATGTGACAGCCCCACCCAAGGTTCTCTCATAAAAGGAATTGTAAATATGTTAAAAAGACATGAAAATTTTAAAAAGGGGAAATTGAGTCAGGAGACACGAATTCCAAAGTTGGAGAAGAGGATGGCTTGCTTGGGAAGTTATAGTTTCTTGTGCATAGAAAGAAACTAAATTTTTGGATAGCCATTAAAGACTATTGGTGTGGGAATTTAATGGAAAAACTCTCCAAATTGAATAAGTTGTAACAAAATTACACAACCCATGTGCTTAAGGAATGGAAACAAGAACAGAGGATGAGGGGCAGCAGAAGGGGGTTGTGAATTCCAAGGCAACAAATATCGAGAAGACGAAAAAATATATAACAATGAGAAGAATGTTTTGAAAGAAGGTGGGGGGCAGTTTTTTTGGTCTTGACAGAACCCGAGAGAATTCAAGAGAATCACTTCTAGGAAGAGGATTCATTCGGGAGAGGAGAGAGCTCAGTCGAGTGGAGACCTGCAGATCATACTAGGAATAAGGAAAACAAACATCATGTTAGTGTAGTCAACATAGCTGCAAAAGAGGAGGAGAGAAGAGAAGTGAAGGGGGTTGGTTCTGAGGTTCCCTGGAGGCTGTGGGTTGATTTGATAGTCTTTGGAGCCCTATAACAGCTTGGCGTCCCTAGAGGTTGCGGGTTGAGATACGATCCCTAGAGCTCTATAACAACTTGGGTCCCTAGAGGCTGTGGGTTGAGACAAAGGTCTCTCGAGCCCTTAACAGCTTGGGTCCCTGGAGGTTGTGGGTTGGGATGAAATCTATGGAGCCTTGTAACCGCTTGTGTCCCCTGGAGGTTGTGGATTGAGATAGGTGTCTCAGGAGCCCTAAACCAACTTGGGAAGAGACCATCCTGAATAAGTTCACAAGGAATACTTGATTGGAGATCGTGGTTACAATGGATTCTAGACCCCTAGATGGAGTGAATCATTGTGTGTGCACTCAGGGTATGGTGGAGAACCTTTGGACCCTTTGTATTGACAAAATATAACAGAAAATTGTTGGGATTAACAAAGGAGGTCCTCTGGAGTCCCTGCATTGTTGGTATCTCGTGTTCAGTCCTTTAAGCAAGCATCCCCCTCAGACTCTAGAATATGGCTCGAGGGTGACAACATTAAGTAACTATGGATGCAATTGTCTATGGCTTGGTGGAGAGTCCTTGTCCCCGACTTAGTTACCCTACAAATAAAATATAAGTGCTTACCCTCAAAGGTTACTATCTGCTAATAGATTATATTGCATGTTGTTCTCACAGTTTTGGACTTGTGTCTTTTATATTGTCTGTTGATAAATGATACTGCATGTTTTCGTTGCAGTTCTGAACTTATGTCTGTTGTATGTTATTATGGCCTATATATGTTATTATATCTCTATGAAAATTATAATAGTGATGGAAAGTCGGGCTTATCTATGAATTTGTGTTGATTATTGAATGAACAATGTTGATAAATAAACCAAGTAAATCATGGCTTCCGAAGAGGAAGTGGAATACCATGTGAAGGGATTGTTGGTGTTGATTCTAGGCCTATGATATACTAATAAATGGTATTTAATTTGAGATTGGGAGTTGAATACGTCTCTTAACATTATTTCAAGAAAATGCTTAAAATTTAAGAAATGATGAACCATTGGCCTGGGGGGAATACCTCAGGACCTTGGAACAAATCTGAAGGGAATAAGAGGGCTCAGAGAAATTGTCTGTTTACTCTTGGTATTTCAAATCAAAGGTGTGCATCTGCACAGAGTGTGTCGTGAGAGCATCGAAGGAGGAATTTCTCCCTCAAGGTGTGAGGTTAGCCAAAGGATCTTGTAGGAAGGCTTAGCCAACCGTGCATTTTCAGCCGACTAGGTATATGTTGCCCGCACCCTTGTGGTGTCTATGGAGGACTAGAGGGTTCACCATATCACCCTGGAACTTATTGCAACCTTGAATAAGATCCAGGCACCATCGACATGTATCAAGAGAGGTGAATTCCTTTCAGGAGTCCACACAAAGCCCATGGTAGGTAATGGTTGAGGATGTGTTGGAACCACCATGCCTGGAATTCCCTATATGGGACCGAGGAAACTAAAAGGGGCCAAAACCGATTACAAAATCTATTACCCAAGTTTACTAGTGTTAGCCTCGGGAAAGGAATTAATGGCTTATTTCCATCAGTATTAGTCTCTGTAGTCGAACTAGAGGTCCATTAGACTTCTAAATCATAGCCTTGGTTGAGGAAGCTAGATCAAGATGATCGGCATGGGAAGGAGAGGCATTAGACGAATGATCAGAGAAACCCTCCACAGTCATATCGCAGAAGGCTGGGGAAAAATCCCTCAATTGAGCCATGACAAGGGTAGCGAGTTGTTTTGATGTGGGCTGAGAGGTGCATCTCAACCTTAAAACAAGCATAATGCTCAAACCTTATCCTAATTGGGAAGGAGGAACCCTAAGCATGGAATACTTGGATTCGTTGTTGAGATCGAGCTACCAAGCACACGGGCCAAATGGAATTTATAAGTTACAAGGAAAAGAACCGGAAGTCGGAGGATGTATTTGTTGTTACGGTGACCATAATTGAAGATTAATGTCGACCCCAACTTGGTCGGAAGTCAAGAAACTCACCCTACAAAAAGGATGTAGCAGCGAGAGAGATAGACTCACCCCGACTAGGTCTAAAGTCAGGGGTTGGGCCACCGTGAAAAAGGGATATTCTTGCGCTCATTAGTTAGGTTGACTCCGAAGTGGTTGGAAGTTGGGGGTTGGGCCATCAGATGGAAACGTCCATAGGGAAGTACATATGTTCTTGACCCTTCTGCTCACCCATTTGTCCGGTGGACTTATGGTGGACTACTATGTGGCAGCAAGAAGTAGGTGGGGAAGGAGTCATTTTACTCAAAACAAAAAAAAATATACAATTACAGTAATAAATGACATAGGGATAAAAGGAGGAAGGAAGAAGGTCAAAATTTTAAGGTCTCATTCCCATGATGATACCTTGGGAGCCTGACTTACTAGTGATTTCCCTCTCACTATGGGTGAGTAGGATGGGTACGCCACAAGGGAAGGAAAATATTATGTATGGATTTCCAACGTGAGCATGATATCCTTTCAAACCCCCCTAGTAGTACAACTCAACCCAAGAGTCACAACACTTATATAGAAGATGACAATGACCACCAAGGTGAAACAAATAAAAAAGTACAATTTATAGCACCATGATCCATTATATGACTCAACTAATGGTTAATACTTTCATGTCCAATATATATGGAATTAACACTTGAGATGAAGGAATGAATATATACCTCATGTATGTAGGAAACCATGACCATCAAGTGTGATTGAGCATATAAATAATGTTTGAGGCATCATTGAGTATCTGTCAGTAACAATGGATGTCATATGTTGAACTGTTGTCAATGATCGGTCCATATGAGAAAAAAATATCCTATAGTTTCCCTGAGGGGGTAACATTCCCCAAGGATAGATAAATCTAGTTTTGTCTTTGTCCTTAGGGTGGATTTGAATATGGTTATAATTATAAAAACCATATATGAAAGATAATATTTTTCTTTTGACACATCAATTCTCTAATCAAAGAATGTGGTAGGTTAGTTGTCCTTAAGACAAGATTTGTCAAAATACCTAAAGTCCCTGCACACATGATTTTTCCCTTATTTCTTATTTCTAAGAACTAGGTTGGAAACCCATTCAATCAAGGGAACTAGGTAGATGAAGCTATCAATGAGCAACTTATCCACCTGGAATACCTTAATGGTGAATTCCTTACAAGGATTTATGCGTTGTAATTTATATCAAACGGACTTTGCATTCCCATGTGTTTTATCTCATGATTGACAATATAAGGATTAATTCTTGAAATATCTTCATATGTCCAAGAAAAAATATCGGGAAATATATGTTTGAATATTCATTGAAGAACAATATGCCCCATTGAGTACATTCTTAGTGACATCAATGTTCCTATTGATATTAATTGGAATGGTGTTTGAAATGTTAGCCAAATTTCCCTTAGTGTACACATCATGTATAATGAAGGGGATTGTCTACCAATCAATGTTGTTAGACATTATGTTACCCAACTTTCCATCCTCCATCTTTCTTAACCTTAGAATAAATAATTATTTTTTGTGCATATCTTTCCTAGGATTCTCATTGCAAGTCATGGAAATTCATATATTTTTGCACTATCATTTCATTGTTTATCCAATTTTTGTGTTTGAGGCATTATTTGGCCTCATGTCAAGGTTAAATGGGGATATGTTGCAAATCATTAAGATATTTTAAACATTAAATGAACTAGTGTTATATCTACCTTAGCATTAGTGCTTAAAAATTTTATGTCATGTCACACTTTCCATGATGTGGTGAACTTGTTATTATTTATACACTATCCTTCTAGGTAACCATATGCATTCCCTAATGTGTAAGCACTTTTCCTAACTTTATCTATTGGCCCTTTCATGCAAATGGCTTGCTATTGCTTCATCAATTTGAATTTCCTCAAATTCCCTCAAGATTAATCATTGGCTCATTAGCATTACATATTTGAAAAACTAACTCAATGATGTTGTCAAACTGAGACCTAGAACACATAGGTAACAACATCATTAATTTTTGTAACCTATGAATAATGCTACTATAGATATGTTTGTTTGAATGCATTTCTTACTCTTTCAGTGATTTGGTTTATCATTTAAAGAGGTATTTCTAAATTCTTACAATCCTACTGATAAAATATTAATTTAGTTTCTGATATTTTCTTTTGAATAATATATTCTCTATAAATTTGAGTGTAAAACATTAGTATTGTGTGTGAGAGAGAGAGTGTGTGTTATGAAGCTACTAATATTCATTTCTACCTATGAATTCTTCTATCAACCTAAGACAAAGCTCACTTTTCTCTTCGTGTCTTCATTATTGGTTGGGTTTCTTTCTTTAAGCTATCCACTTTTAATCATTCATAAGACACAAGTAGTAGTTAATTCCAGTACAAATTAATTATGATTTATCCATCCATACCAAAATTTGTTCCTACTACTCAATTTTCCATCCATGATTAATAACTTTGCAAGAATTATTTTTCTTAGTGTTATTTGTTAGGAAAAACATAACATAGGTGTAATATGCCGTTCATAAATTTCTTGGGATTTTTCTTATAAGAAAATTAACCCACAAACTTTAATTGAATCTTGATCAAAATTACACATTAGCACCAACACAACAAGTAAATTTTGCGATAAAACCCAAAATTGCTACAATAACATGAGAAAAAGAGAATAATGAAACTTTATTTATATACTATAGAAATTATATACAACACTCTTAATAGAAAATAGTTGCAGTAGTGGCCACTAGAAGAACTGTTGCAATACTAAATCAAACCTCCAAAATAAAATGAACTATTGAATACAGTCGCAAATTCTAAATAAATTCACCCAGGGATGAAATGGTTTTTCTTCCATTCTTGCCAAATCACCCAAGGGTTTCCATATTGGGGCTACTAAAGCAAAGAAATCAACTCTCCAACCCTCACCAAAGACAATTACACCATCCTTCTCCTTTTAAAGGCTCGATAAATATATCTCCAATCTTCTAGAAGTATTTTATTTTGATTATGTTAGTATTATTCTAGAAGCTCCCTCTTGAATTCATCTAAGTGGTTTCTAATTTTATTTTATTTTACTTAAGTCAGTTTTGGCCTTTTTTCCTTTAATTAATCAATCTCCCCTTCTTTTATTTAATTAAGCGACTAATTAAAGTCACTTTTAATCCAGAAAAATGGTAATCAACCACCATAATTTATCTGTCTACTGAAAGTCACTTCTCATCATCCCATCCTATAGATCTTCTCGTTCTTGTTCCAACGATTTATTACACTATGGTGTTCCATCAAATATTCCTCCTGAAATGCTACCTTAAGCGTACTTAATTAAGTTAGGCTCAATAATAACCCCATTTTACAGTAATTATCGGAATGTAGTAGAACCAAAAGCAAGTTATGTAGAACTAACCCTGATGATGGAATATGTCAAGTGAATGTCGTCGAATCCCATAAAACTCCTTAAAACCTCTCTGGTACCTTCGATGACATAATATTACTCCAATGACCTGGCCATCAACTACCTTGGAAATCCATCTTGGTTGTACTACAGAAGAAACTAAAAATGGGGACATTACAAGTCCTCCTGCCCAAAGATTCCTTGCCCTCAAGCAATCCATATTTTTCCATAGTAGAGGCATCTACACATTGATACCAAGATCCCATATGAATCACAGGGTCACATCATGCCTTCGTGCTAAATAAACATGGATGGATCCCTCAATACTTGGATCCCACACATACCTCCAACCAATCCTGCCATCAATATATCCACCTAGATCCTGATGCCACCTAAGTCCTAGAACTTATCAGTTATGATACCACCTTGGCCCTCCATTAATTTTCATTCCTAAGGGATCATGTTGTGTTATGCCCTCAGCTAAGAAAACCTAAGAATAATCCCATCAATAGAGTACCAAATCACAATCTCCCACCAATCCATCCTACGGGAAGGATAAGATGCATGAATATTTGCACATGGAGTAGGTCCACCATCCCAATGTTGCTCCATGGTCAACTCATGTTGCTCTGCCTAGTCAACCAACATGATCCATCTCAGAAAAAAATTTCCCCTCTCTCCCCAATGTATAGAGGTGGGATGGTAGTGTTGAAACCCCTATCTATGTAATCATAAAGAGGGCTACATTAGTACTCCCAAGTGTACTCATATTTCAGCCTTGCTAGGAACTTCAGTCATCCCTCTAACTTGGGACACAACACTCTAAGCTCTTTAATTTTACTCTTTTTTGCAAGATGGTGCCTCGTACTTGTTGGATCTTATACTTCAATGCCATAAGATATATCCTAAAATGCTCAATAATCTCCTGGAAGCTACTATTTGAAAGTATTGCAACTTTATTGGTTTCTTCTGCATTTATTTGCACCTCATCGATGGGTGGATCCAAATATGGATGCTCAACCACTGCTACCTCGTCTCCAACTTGAACCTCCAACTAGCTCTCTAAGTATGGCTCATCATGCAACTGTGCTCATGCTTCTTGATTTTCTCTTCATGTTGAATCACTAGGAGCTCCTCTTTTAAGTCTCCTTGGTCTTCTTCACATATGGATTCAATCAACTTCTTATCATTTTCAACCATCAAACATGGATATATGGGTGAATAGGGCACATGCTCCCCAAATGTGTCCTCATTAAAGTCAAAGGACTCAACTATAGAAGAAGAATCCTCATCAGAATGGTCATAAGGAATCTCCTCCAGTCCTACCTCCATCATCTCCTATGTATCACTTACGCATTATTGGTTAGGCACCCAATTTCTCTTGCAGATAAAGCAAAGCCCTTTCCTCCTTAGCTCATTTTTCTTCTGATTTACATCTTATCATCCTTGTATTCACTACAAACTCGCATTCTCCTTACCTCTTCCTTCATCAATTGTCCTTTGAATAGTCTCATATTTTTTCTCAATCAATTCTTTTGTTAATTCATGAGCAACAAGTGAGACAGTATGCTCCTTCCTCCAAATGGGCAACAATATTAATTGCAATGGCTTGTAGATGGCCTCATGATCACCCAAAACTCCAGTCATGATCTCTAATATCTTAAGACTCTTTCCAAAGGTAGGGCTCACGATGTCATGCAATCCATGAAAGCTTTCTTCTATTAGCTGGAAAACATCCCTCATAATATCATCATTGTAAGGGAGCATAGGTGAAGTTATTTTGATAATCTCACTGAGACAAGAGGCAACTATGAGTTTGACGCCTTCACAAGTGTGCTCCAAGAATCTTTGTTGGATCAAGGCAAGCATTGTTGGTTTGAGTGCCCAATTTAGAACCCTCAAATCTAATTGGCTCACCTTAGAAAGATGTGAGTCCAATTTCTCCAGATGAAGGGGAGTCTTCATGGTCATCTTCATGTTCTTCAAATATGATCCAAGTGCATAAAGTCATTTTCCTACCTCCAACTCCTTCTACAAATTAGTTATTTTCTCCATCTATAGGATAGCATGTACCCCCTTTGAAAAGGGTTTGTTGTTTAGTTTTTTTCTTTAACCCATGGAATCAATTGCTTCTAAGTTATTAAGGGTATTTATGAAACCTTTTTCCCAATCATCCATAGTGACAAAACTTTACTTATGACTAATTCATCAATATGGCAATGGGTTAATCCTGATAACACCTTATGAATATGACTCCTAACTCCACATATTTACAAGGATTCATATGTGATACAAGGTAATATCTTTATCATAGATACTCACTAATGCTCATTGTTTACGAAATCCTAACAACAGGACCAATACAATTATTACAGATATTCTCTCACTCATACATGATTATGTTGATCACATAAGCAGCTGGCATGACAACTCAACAAGTGTTATCAATGTCGCACTCCATCCTTGACCAAAGAGGATAATAGCAACAATATGCATTTAAACTCTACTCGTCATACAACATCTAAAACCCAGACATACAAAATCCAACTTACATACATATCTCTTTGCAACACACAACATCATTATATTCATACTATATAGACAAAATACATCAGGATATACACTGACGAGAGTTATGCTCTCAATCACACAACGGAAAACAACATAAAAATCCATACATATGCATGGCATATGTTATCACTCAGAAGTCTTCCCTAGAAGTTATAAAAGAAGGAATAATCCGAGGTAACCACAAACCTAATCTTTTAGACTCAGGTTCTAGCCAACCTAAGTCTAGAGAGGGCTCTCTCTTTATAATTTAACTTTGTTTTGGGTAGGATTTTAGGCTAGTTATTAGTGCTCATGATGTTTTGTTTTGATTGGGTGGTGGAATTAAGAAAACAGATGGGCAGAACAAGTATTCAGGCCATTGGGCTATGGAGTCAATCAAAGAGTGGCTTGACTGGATCAGATCAATCACTAAAGTAAGAGTTCACAGGGCAGGCTAGCATAGCAAAAAGCAAATTTGCAGGTTCAAATGGATGAGGTAGTCCTAACCAGGGCAAAGGGCAATGAATAATCCTTAACCGGGATTAAGATGAATGATCAGTAGCAAAGGGAAATGAAGAATCCTTTACTATGGACCAAAAGGGGGGGGGGACTATGGAAGTAAGGGAGCAATTAAGAATTCCCAGACCAAGATAGTTTAGCAGAAAACATATAGAAAGTAAACAGTTAAAACAGAGAGCATTTAAGCTAATTCTGAGATATCATTCCTTGTTTACTTTTCAGATTTCATAAGAGACACATGTGAATATTTATAACATGACAAGAAAACAATATTTAAACATGAAGAGATAATACTTATTTGGTTCCAACTGTGCACAAGAATCCAGTGAAATGTCCTTAGCTTTATTTCATGACCCAGCAAAACCAGTCCAGTCTTGAGTACAATAGCTCCTTGGCTCAATATAAAATGTCTACAGAAATGTATTTTAATCCACCCTAATTACTTCAATTTGTGAAGTATTTATACAAAAATTGTTACAAAATATCTCATAACAATATGAGAATTATTCTAGGAAACCGAAAATATCTTCAAGCATGAAGATAGAGATAGATGGAGAACTATCTTCTTGTTGTCCCTTTTATTATGACTGTGTTGGCTGTTGTAATTCGGATTTGGCTCTTTCAGTTGCTCGATACTTATGTGCTGGAATCACTCTATATCTTCTACCTACTGATACTCTTTACCAGCTACACTTTGGCTCTGCTTTACCTGTTTTACCTAGCATATAGATTTACTGCAATAACTTTATAGTAAATATGTTAGTTTCATCCACCATTCACTGTCAGGTAATTTCATCCTTATCATCTTTCTATATATCTTGTCAACTTCTATATACTTAGCAAAATTTGGCCTGCTAACGATCAAGTGCTTTACCTCAAGCTCTATGAAAAACAGATTTTCCAAACTATCATATAATACCTTCCCAGTGGGCAAAGATTTTACCCCTGAAGTACTAGCTTCGTTGTTGGCCAGCTTGTTTAGTCTTTCAATGTAATCCTCCTGAGTCATTAGCTTGTCATGGATTACCATAGGACTAGGAAGTCCTTTTTATCTTAAAATACCAAACTTTGTCATAAATCTATCAATGTCAGCTTGGATACTCTGGCATTTTTTCTCAAGATTGAGCATAAGGTTCCTCTTAGTGAGAACCTTATTTATTTCTATAATGGTCCCTATTCTTTCTTCAATGCCTAGTTCATCTAGCTGATACCTGTTTTTACTGTTCAAAAGTTCTATCAATTGGTTGGCCTCTTCAGGCTTGTCTCCCAATTCTTCCATTGTCTTGTGGATTGCTTCTGTAGCCACTTTTACTAGTTCAGTTTGTTCAAAAATTACTTGAATAGAAGGCCAAACATCATTGATGGAGTCAATGATGTTGGTCCAAAGAATTTCCTTCATGTCTCCAAGTGGTTGTTGCAATGTCAAGTCCTTTTCAAGGACTATTATTCTTTCTCCCATTCTTTGATTCTTTTGAGTCCTTTCTCCCATGAATTTGTGCAACTTTGCAATCAGTTTCCAAACTTGACACTTGTTCTCTAAGTTTTTTGAGCTCAGTAGCCTGGATGGTCATTTCCTCCATGGATTTTACCAATTCAGTTGTCTTTTATGTGGATGTCCCTATGCTTGTTGATGTACCTGTAACTGGTAGAGCTGTAGCTGGTGGAACTGTTGGTGCTAATGAAGCAGCCAATGTGGAGGGTACTACTGTAGAGACTGTAGGAATTACAGTCTGAGGAGTGGTGGCCAACTCACTCTGTCTAGACTGTATCATGTTATCCAGCTCTTTCTCTATTTCTTTCAGTTGTTCATTCAACTTAAGGACTAAGTCCATAAGCTCTTCCTCCTTCTGAGTTTCCAATACTTTAGCTGTCTGAGGATGATGCAGAGGAGGAATTTTGAGCTGCTTTTTCAGTGCAACTATGTCATCATTTTTCTTTTTAATAAGCTTTTCTGCAGCTTTCACATCTTTGGGATCATGCCCCAGTTCTATGACTAAGTCCTCTAAGGACTTTATTCTGGTATCCTTGGCCTGTGAAGAGGCCTTTTCTAATTGGAATTGCACTGATATATTATTCAGCGAATTCTGGAGTTGGTGAGCTGTAATGGCCTTGCTAGTCAAGTTGGAGTAGACCATTTCCCCAGTCTTCTTGTGTAATTCTATTTTTTCAATAGGATGGATATCCTTTGCCAATACTCCAAAGTCTGTTTTCAAATAATCTGATATTAACCTGGGTTGCTGTGTAGTAGGCTTCATCAAAGCCATCTGCATTTTACCCTCTTTCACATCAAAGGTTGACATTAGCCTTGTCTGATTAGTAGGAGCCATTTTTAGGTAATGTGCATAGCTTTGGGCCTTCAATCTTTCATTCCTGGCCTTTATTTCTTTATACTTCTCTTTGATGTCTTGGCTCTGGCCACTTGGAGCTCTAAATGAGGATACTTCCACGCTCTATTGTCTCTCTAGCATTTGAGCCTGTGAGGTGGAAGGTTCTTGTGTACCTCCTGAGGGAGTGGTATGCCTGCTTTCTACTCTTTCTGTACCTGCAGTTCCAGTTGTTTCTTCAATAAACTCTTGTTCTGAAAATGGATTCAACCTTTTCCTCTTGACATAAGTTTGGGCAACAAGTTTGCTAGAAGGAGTGGCCTCCTCTCTATCTCTTTTAGGATTCCTATCCTCATTCAGAGGAGTCTGTAAAATAGGAGGATTGCTCATGATATGTTCTAGCTGAGAAAGTTCTTCTGATATCTCTAGCTGTTTTGATTCCTTTGGCTCCTCTGATGGCTCTTGCTCTTGAGGTCCTTCTTCTATTGTTTGCCCACTGTGTCTCTGTGATTCCCTTTGAGATTGGGACTCTCCTAGCACCTGTACAAATGAATCTTCATCAAGTCTTCTTTCTAAATCAATCAATACATTATTGACAGCAACTTTTGTGCTATCTCGGTCTACCAAAGTGTTTTCCACCCATTCTAGTTGAATAGCATACTATTCAATTTCAGGAATTCTGTGGTGGATATAAGGAGATAACTTGTTTTATCTCCTATTGCAAATGAACTCTAAAGGGTCATATCTCTAGATAAAAATTTGTTTCAGTTTCAGTTTCAGCCTTTGGAGGATTTCTTCTGCTTCCTTTCCTACTTCCCTACTGTTACATATGAATGGGCCAAGCTGATCTTTTATCCTAAGTTGAGCTTTATTCTTGGTCTTCACAAAATGCACCTCATCTGAATTAATCATTTTCCTGTAGTGCTCCAGAGAAAACAATCTCATGGGGAGGTATCTGGGCAGTTTATAGGGAGCCAACTCACATCCATATATTCTGATTTCAGTGTGATTTTGGTACAAGTACCAATCTCCCACTTTATATTGTTTGGACAATTGTAGGACCCTCCTGATATCTGCTTTGATTCGGGGGGGAGGACTTCCTAATACCATAGTTCCCACTGGTTGCACAAAGAGATCTATGAAATCAATATAACAATATTGAGAGTCATATAGGTGGATTAATGAAGTCCAGAAGACCATTGACCTAGGGTTGCCTCTGGTATCAAGCTTTTGGAGTGTGATTGGGAATTTATCAACTTGATAATACAAGAAAAGATGATATAAAACTGAAGAATATTTGAACACTCTTTCATTATCCATCCTCATGAATTGATCATGCATCTTATCAGCAATGAACTTAGCATAGTCAAACATGATGGCTGGGGGCTGCCCAAGAGAGTAGATGGACATAAAGGCTATAATAATTTCATCAACAAATTCACTTGTAGTCTGGCCTAACACACTGGATATCATTTCTATAATGTCTCGACCAAGATCAGAGAATATGGTAGACATGTATGGTGGAGGATCTTTTGGAATGTATTGCTCTTCCCTAATGAAGGTCTGGAATAACCGAGCAAGTTTGATTGAGGTGAGTGTAGGGAATCTGTTAAGCAAATCTCCCACAGAAAGAGGGGTCAGTTTTTGGCTTGGTTGTAACTGTAGCATTTCATTTATGGACTCAGCAGTGATGGTAAACAATACAGACTGGTCAGGGGTCATCACTGCCCTTTGGTTGGGACTATAGTTCATATGGCAATAATGGATAATCTTTGGGAAGATATGAACTCTGGGGAATTGGTACTTGGGTAAACTTGATTCGCAAAGTCCTATGCAGTCTCCATGGTTCAGGTACTAGTCTCTGTACCTGCAGTATAGTTTCAAAGCGGATTCTTGGACAGAGGTATCTTTAATCTGAAAATCTTTATCTGCCAATGGGAGATGGTCTAAATCCCTGTGGGGAGTAGAAATTGGCAAGACGTTTAATGCAATGGGAGTAGCCATCCTTGGTTCTTGTGGATTCAAGGACAGAGGCGAAGGTTTTTCAGTGAAATTGGGGAAAACAAGTCTGATTCGGAGTATTTTGGAGTCACTGGGAAACTGTCTTACTGAATTACTTAGCAATTTGAAGCAATTGAGTCAAAGTTTGGGAATAAAACAAGGTTTCTCAGCGAATTTGGGTAAATACCTGGTTTTGGCTCTGAACGGAGTGATGGGTGACTATACACGGTTTGCAGGAAGCGCACGTGACTGAAAGGTGGTCTGGAGTTTCAGCAGCTTCAGCAGGTTGGCAGTTGGACGTGGGTTGATGGTTGCACGTACTCTGGTGCTTGCATGGAGGTCTGAGTGGTATTTTTCACAATAAAACTAAAAAAAATGAGTTTTTTTGGTTTTATTTGCAAAGTCAACTATTTTGGCGGGTACACAGAGAAAGGGACTTTTAGCGTTAAGCAGGGGATGCGACGTTTTGTCATGTAGTGGGAGGTGGTAAGTGGGATCATATCACACTACTTTTGAGCTGGAGCGGTTTTGGGGGGAGGCCGCCCAATGCCATTCATCGGGTGCCATGTAGCAGTGGCGTGAATACTGAAACCACCCATATCGGGCGGGTAAAGGTCAGCCTTCGAAGGCCGCCCGATATGACCATCGACCGTTGCATCAAAAGGGTTCAGATCGTACAGTGATCAGGGGGGATTTGATATGACGTTTAATGGAGGCGCCTGGTGGGGTTTTAATGTGGCGGGATTGAATTAATGAAGGATTATGGAGGTTTAATGACGTCGAGAGTGATTTCATTGGCGGGGATAGATTATTAATTAATCTCTTTTATTCGGTGGTGGTACTTTGTTATTAATTAGTCATTGATCGACTTAATTAACCCATTAATCATACGTTAATAAAGTTTATGTTTCAAACTTTCAGGGAAGGGATATTAATATTAAAGGGATTTAAATATATACGGGAAAAGGGAAATTTTTCGGGATTTAATATATAAATAAAATTAGAAGTTAATATGAATGAAAGCAAAAAAATGGAGTGCACTAAGCATAATGTGTTTTTTGTAATTTTTCTTTTTTACATAGAACATTATAACTTAGGCTAAGTGCATTTTTGTCGGTTTTTCGGAAAAAAAAAAAAAAAAAAAAGGGGGGTTTTACATGGGGATGATTACTTTCCCCAAGCAAATGGTGCTTTTACCTTAGGAAAAGGGATTTTTTAAGGGAAAATTAATGAATTGAAGGGGGTGAATCTTTATGAGGGGATTTTAGTACTTAGAACCTATAAGTTATAGGGTCGAGGGTCCGGTCCCTCCAGAAGTCAAATAAATGCTCTGAGCCCCTTTAACTTAATGTTTTAGGTACTTTAAGACGTTCCTTGGAAATTAGTTAAGTGAAAAATGTAGCGAATGAGGGAGGTTAATCAATTTGACTTTGTGTGCTTTGGTAAATACTCAATTATCATCCATACTTTAGAAATTTGATGATGAAAGTAAATGATATTATTTAATCTAATCAATCATCACAATCCTACAACCATTCAACTACTTACCCATCTATTCATCCTACCATTTTTTCTACTCTTTATTAGGGTGCACTTAAGCTGGTAAACCCTTTATCAAAAATTTTCTTTTCTTTTACAATAGAAATCTATCTAAGTCTATCCTTATTACATCCAAGGGCTCAGATTAAATAGTTGAGCTCCTTTTATTTTCTCTACCTATCTACTTATCTGCCAATATTAAACAGTTTGGTCAGATTTTATTCTCTATCTCTAAGCATAAAATTGAAAACATGGAATAACCAAGATTAAACTGTTTGATTACCATGGATTGTGGCATGAATAACAAGTTGCACACAATCATTATTCTACATCAAAAGTAAATGGTAGTGGCATTTTGACTTGCACACTTTCATGGTATTTTTTCTTTCTTGGGGTTCATTTTTTCATCTTTTTTGACCTTTTTTATTCTTTTTGTCCTTTGATTTTTCTTTTAGGACATAACCTCTTTACATTTTTCAATTTTTTTTAATTTTTTGAATATGGAAAACATTTGCAGAAAGCAAAGGTATGTACATATTACATATTTGACCTCAGCCATTCAAAAATTATGACTCCTATTGGTATAGGAACATAACAGCATCAATGGATCTTACACCAAATTACTACACTGGGAATATACCCCTTTGCAATGTCAACACAACAATTTACTTTCACCAGCAACATGATATTAGATGGCATACAATTACTTAGCCATATAGCATCAACAATGACAGGCACATGCTCAACATCATGCAACATAAGTCAGCGTAGAAAAACAGTACAATATATCTCATTGTGCCTCATCCCAGCATTACAATGCTTGTAACACATACACACAATAGTTGTGACTCAATGCAAGCCTCTTGGTAATAATATGGCACCTATATTATTGATTTACAACACTAAAAAGGAATATCTTCAACTCACTGGTATATTATTCCTGAAGTTGATATGATGCCAAGGAATTGGTGATATTTATGCCAGATTTTAGACTAAGGTATCACATTCAATGATGGAAATTATAGGCCATAAATATGTAGAACTTCACATGATCTTGATTTTCCAACAACCTAAATTTCCCTTGGAAAATTTATTCAAACGTTTTTCTTGCAAACTTCAACAATAATTAATTAACAAAAAAAATAATATACATATGTCATGCAAATTAAAAATGATATAGATGGAATGTATATATATATATATATATATATAGATATATTATTCACTTGTAGTAAGACATTACATTGCAATAAACAATAAGGAACCTGGGAACACACTTTTGCCAATAATTTGAAGCAACTTCACCCACAAAATCCCTTGCAATGCACATAGTTTCCTCATGGAGATTATATTTGGTTTTGTATCAATAGATCAAACAAACCTTAACAATCAATTATACAATAAGATACTAGAATTGATTCCAAAAGTAAGCCTCCAATTTAATGTGATACACTATGGGTAGCTTTAGATGAATGAAGTATTCAATGGTACAATGTCCTATTCCAGTGGGTTATGATGAAACAATTGGACAATAATTCAATCCACACAGAAGGTGAAATTCCTTGATTTGCTAAACATAAAAATCTAAGCCACAATATTTCAATTGTCCACAAGATTTAATCTTCAGTACCAATAGTAAATACACCCCTAAGGTCTGAAGGAACTCACTATAGAAGATGAGGGAAATTGGACCCTCTGAAAATAAATGGCATTCACCAAATTCATCACTCCTTAACATGAGGAACTCAACTCTTCTGGAGATAGGATTCTCATCTTACTGGATTGTAGAGATCGAACCCTTCAATGAACAAGGATATATCTCAACAAAGTATATCCTGAGTGGCTTTCCAACTCAGCCTCTGGGCTGTAAGTTTCTTAATGTAATTCGATCCCGTGTGAAACCTCAATCTCAACCTCATGATTGTGTAGATAAATTCAATCCTCTTTTCATCGAAGTATGGGCCTCTTATAGTATGAAACTTATCCTCTGAACAATATAATGATTTTACCTTTAATGCATCAATTCAACCCTCTTATAATTCTGGATATAAAGAGAATAATTCAGCCTTAGAAATTCTCTTAAATGTAAACTCAAATATCAACAACTCAACCTCTATACAAAACTTGTCCCCTTAATAAACTTGGCCTATGAAATAAGGAAAAAATCATCCTTTGTGATAGCATATTTTGGTCTTTAATAGAAAATGTAATCTCAGCCCCTGGAGAATACCATTCAAACTCATTTACAAGTTACAATTTAGTCTACAACAAGGGGTTATCAGCCTATTAAAAGAAGTATGCTTGAATACCTTGGGTTTTGGCACTTTTGGTAGAAGAACAGGTAGATTCAGCCTCCATTGATAATTCAATTTGGCCTCAATTTTCGAATGGATTTTGGATTTCATAAATTTTCTGAGGCTCGAAAAAAAATCTCAAATCCCAGATGTGAGATCTCGACCTCAAAAAATTTGCAAATAAAATCTCCATGTTGGAAAATTGACTCCCAAGAAGAGGAGAAATTTGGCCTTTATATCTAAAACTATTCGACCTCCCTTTAATGATGAATCCTTATCTCCAACAAACCCAACAAATAATTCTCCTTTGGAACCTTGACAACAAATCTGAGATCACCTACAAATAACAATATTCTAGAAGAGAAAGATAAGAGAGTTCAAGTACAAATATCAGGTGGTGAGAAAGGAGCAATGGCGGAAGCGGTGGCAGAAGCGTATTATCACCAGGACGAAGACTTTCTCCAGCAGCCCATCTCACCCCCAATCTCCCCAGAAACCCAACTTCAGACCCTAATTCATGAAAACAGTTTATTTTTTGACAGGCTAGTGGAGTTGATACCGGCCAGATTTTACCTGCCCAGCGAAGACCCACCGAACCCCGGGTACTATGGCATGAGCAAGGCAGAAAAACTTGCAGCCAGAAAAGCAACGAAGGAGAATCTTAAGAAAGCACGCCGAGAACGGCTGGATCCAGAGACCTATGCTAGTACTTTGGAGCTGGTGAAGAGGAATGCTGAAAAAGATGAACAAAAAAAGTTGAAAGATGAAGAAGATGTCCAAAATGCATTTATCGCATGTAAAGATCACGGGGCTCTGCAATCCCTCGGTGCAAACGAGATGGAAACCGCGCATCTCAGTGGGGGCATAAAGAAGGAGATTTTCCGGTACAGTTGGAAGAACAGAGAGGACGAGAAGCCTAGGAAGGCACTTGTTCGAATCCACGAAGAAGAGAGCGCGAATGTGGTTTTCGATCTGGAATATGAGATTCGGGCGTTTGTTTTCATTTCCAGGCTTGGCCACGGACCCCGTCTCCTCGCTTCCTTCCCCAAAGGTCGCATTGAGGCTGTGGCGAATGCCCTTCTAGATTTGTTCATAAAATGTGGAAGGGTTAAGATTGCATGCGAACTGCTTGACGAAATGCCTGAACGAGATGTCAAGAAAATGGCTTCGTGGAACGCAATGATTTCAGGGTTCATGCAGAATGGGCATGGCAAGGAGGCAGTGATCTCAGGATCTGCACAGAATGGGCAAGCTGCGGAGGCAATGAAGATCTTTATCCAAATGCAGGCAGCTGGAAGGAAGCCAGTCACGAAGACACACCCCAGTATGCTCCCGGCCTATGCCAACTTAGCAGCTCCGGAGCAAGAAATAGAGACAGCCCGCTTTTCTATGGAGAAGATAACCGATGGAAAGCAGCAGTGGGATCTCTCAGCCTCGTTCCAGATCCAGATCAGGCTCCTTTCAGGAAAAACTCTGCTACAATGGGTAAGCGCTTCAGATCTAGTGCAGAACCTCAAGCAATCTCTGGAATTTAGGCTGGGGATTCCCTCCGCTTCTCAACGACTCCTCTACGAAGGTAAACATCTTGAGGATCTGTATCCCCTTTCTTTTTACAGCATTAGAAGAAATGCCTCCATCATTCTTACCCTTCGTTTGAGAGGGGGAGCTGTGGGACAGTCATCTTCAGCTACGGCTTTTTCTTACAAGGATGCAGTCCACGCTCAGAAGCCCAAGAAAGTTGCTCCACCAGCTCAGGCTCCTAAACCGTTCTTGGTGGACAAGCTGGAGGAAACCCCCTCCATTGAAATAACGCATCCTTCGTTGGATGATCAAATCCAAAAATATGCAGAGCATGGCATTATTTGCAGGTTCAATGGACTATGGCCTCGCACAGCGGATCTCTACCAATGGATCCACTCACACTGGACCAACAACTGCAAGGTTCTTCTTTGCTCAAAGGGTTTCTTCATTGTAGTTTTTTCTTTCAGCGAAGATTACCAAAAAGCATTAACTGAAGGCCCATGGTTTTGGGGCTCAGCAGGACTATTCCTCACCCCTTGGTTCCCAGATTTCGATCCTTCTTCAGCGATCATCACAAAGCTTCCCATCTGGGTCAGACTTCCTAACCTCCTGGCGCATCTATGGCACTTTGCAGTATTCCAAGGAATCGGCGACTCTCTAGGCCGCTTTCTAACAACAGACACCTCTAGGGGGGGAAAAGGCATATACACCTTCGCCAGAATTTGTGCAGAAATAGACATGAGCAAAGGTCTACTGGATCAGATTAATCTCAAAATTGGAGACTTCCATTGGACCCAGTCCCTAGACTACGAGAACACAGCCTTTCGATGCCGAAATTGCCATAACACAGGGCACCTTCAGAACTCTTGTCCCTCGCGGCCTGCCCAGAAGAAGAAAGCCAATCCTAAGCCGAAATCCAAAAGTTGGAAGCCTCATGATCCTCCTCCTATGGATGATTTGGATTCCAGCTCAGATGAAGAGGCAGGGGATGCAGAAGGAATGGAAACAAAGCAGGCTCAGGATCCGCCTTCGACTGGTTGTGAGGATTCTTCGGTCCCTCCAAACTCACAGAAAAGAACTCATGAGTCCTCTCCCTCGGATTCAGACAAGGAGTCCTCTCCGTCAGCCCAGCTTAGTTTGCAAATCATGCCAGTTCAGTAGAGTCATCTTGATTGGGTCAAAGTTGGTAAAAAGAAAGGGAAAAAATGCTGAATAGTTGACCCTACCCACGTTGGGTAGAATCCTCTGTTTATGCGCCTGTTTCTCTGTTCCTCTTGTTACTTCTTGTTTAGCAATGTTCTCTTCCTAGTTTCTCTCAGGGGCCGAGGTGGATCGTCTTTCCTTTCCGGCTACCCGTTCTCTTGCTTCTCTTGGCTGTAATGTCATATTGTACCATATTTTTCTTAATAGAATTAGTTTTTACCGAGAAAAAAAAAAACAATATTCTAGAAGATAGTATTATCTCTTCAATGCTAGAAGATCTCCTGCAAATAAAATATTTAGTCAACTAGGGTTCCTATAAAGAACCACCAAAATTGATGAGATTCTAGTTAGGGTGATTATGAAAGATCATCGAAACTAGTTCCTTTCGAAATCATCGATCTTGGTTTTGTGTTTTCACATGTATGCATTGAAGAGTGTATAGTATCCTGCGTGGAGAGTTTTCTTATCAACATTTCAAGCCAAGTATCACAACCATCATCGAGAGATCCACAAAAGAATCTTGGGTAATTTAGTAGACTAAATGTGTGAATAAATAATTTTAATTTAAAACAAAAATGCAAGATCAGCTAAATATTGAGACATCTCTATATGTTTCTTCTCAAAGCGTCTAACTATGGGTTTCCATGCGTTAACACCCCACCCACCCGCGGAGGATCATGGAACAGAAGCATGCAGGGATAAGATTAATGTTTTTATGTTTTCGCAAGTATGCATTGAAGAGTGTATGGAATATGTTAGAGTAGTGTTTGCATACTACCATCAGTGATCAAAATTTCTCTTTTCATATTCATTTTAGGTGTCCCACACAGAAATTTTTTATCATTACACTAGGTCATGCAAAAAAATTAGTCACTGATGGTAGTCCTAGTCAAAAATCATCAATCTTCCCTAAATGTTATTACTTGCAAGCATAGTTTCATATCTTGTTGACTCTACATCATCCATAAAGTTATTTTTATCATGCCATTTGTCTTAGTCATGAGATCATTATGTCATCTTGAAATTCAGTCCTTCAAGGTCTCATTAGGTATTTTAGGGTTTTTCAAGGTTTCATTAGGTCATTAGGGTTTCCAAGGTTCCATTCCATTGCATAAGACCAAAAAGTAAAGGGTGGTAAAATAACATTCCGTCACCATGTGAAGATGATTTGTAAAGAGAAATGTTTATTTCATTATGTAATTTTATGTCTTTCAAATGTAATAATTTCACCATCCCAAGCTATTAACTCAGTGTTTCGAAGATGCCAGACCATCAAAAGATCAATTTGTCAAAGGAAATAGTCAAGTGAAAGGGTAAAGTTTCAAAGGGTTAAGTGCATGCCAAAGAGAGTTGTCTTTTCCCAAGGGTGTCCAAATCATCATTTTCCCACAAGCACTAAACCCTAATTTCCTCACCCATTGAGCTAAGGTTGGCTATGGAATCAGAGACATCTGAGTATATGAGGCATAAGGGAGGTCATTTCAGCAAGTATGAGGCCATTTCATATCATCAACATCAGGTCTCCATCATTTGTCAAGAATTCATTCCAAGGGACAAGTCATTCACCACACATAAGGGTCGGCTTTTCTTCAAACAGTGTTTCTGACCAAGAAAAGATGAATTTGACAAAAGTGAGAGAGGTTTTTGTCCATCATAGAACAAGGAAGAAAAAAATCCTTCATTTTTTACATAGGTGTCATGGTTTTGGAGCAATGTACAAACTACATGTGTCACAGGAGAGTTGCTGCACTTCTGGAGTGACCTTGGGAAAATCAAGTTTTCGCCTATTTGGAGTGTCGCAATGACTTGCTTGATAAGTCAAAGGACAACTAGAAAAAAATATTTTTCCAATGAAATATCATGCACTCATTTTGGAGTTGAGGAAGACCTCAAAAAAGTTTCCTGCAAGAGAACACTTCATTTTTGCACCCTCATTCTGCACTTTTTGACCAGTCTTGGGAGAATTGACATTTCAGGGTCTATAATTGATCATTTTCGGTGCTTGATAGGTCCATTGTATAGCCAAGAGAGATATATTTTCAAGGAGATATCATGGGTTCAATTTGGACTCTGGGAAAGCCTCCAAAAGTGGCGTACAATCAGGCACTATGCATAGAGTAGGAGGCATTGCGCATAGGGCAGGAAGTGTTGCGCATATAGAAGAGAGCGTTGCGCATAGGGAAATTTTGCCACTGCAATTTTGCATGGCGTTGCGCATAGAGCTGGAGCGTTGTACACCTGTAGATGGCGCTGCGCATAGGGCCAACAAGGGCCAAAACACTCTACCTGCCACCCAAAGCCTTGTGTTTGCCATCTTTAGCGCTTAAGCAAGTAAGTGTTAACCCTAAGATTTACTCTTGGCATTAAAGTCATTTACTTGAGGTGGATTTTCTTTGGCAAAATTGAAACCCTAGAATCCCTCCACCTATTCCTAAAACCCTAGAATCCCTCCACCTATTCCTAAAACCCTAACCCCTCCTATACCTCCCTTCACTTATTCCTAAAACCCTAACTCCTCCTATATATCCCTCCATATCCCTTTTTCCCTCATCCCCAAAGCAACATCCTAAAACCCTAGTCCCTCTCTCTCATTTCATAGTTTATACTCTCCCTCTCATTTCATAGTTTATACTCTCCCTCTCATTTTCATAGTCTATATAGTCCACCAATGCCACATAAGTTCATTTCCCTTTCATTTATCCCTAATCACCAATACTCACTCCTTCCATACCTTCTCTAGGGGTACAAGCTTCAAAACTTGGAAAACATGGACAAAGAAGACATAGATTATGAGGAGGAGGAAAACAGTGGCAGTGATAGTTCGGGAGGTGAACCTCAGCATCATAGAAAACCGCACAAGGGGGGCAGGATTATCAGGGAAAAACCCTCAAACCTCAGAGAGTTGCAGGCCCCTCATATGACTGTCACTTGTTTCAGGAATCTAGGGTGTTATGAGTTCTATGAGTAGGTAGAAAGAGTTCAACATCATCCTGAGCTCACTAGGTTTTTTGTAGCCAATTTTCGTGATAACAAGGTAACTCTTGCTGGGGTGACATTTATAGTTTCATCCTCCATCATTGTGGATGCAACAAGGATTCCAAATGTGGGAGAGAAATGGTATAAGGCACAAGATTTAGATGAACACTATTATGAGCCCTACATCAAATCTAGGTACATAAATGAAAAGAAGAGGACCTTTCCTTTTAGGTTCCTTGAAGACAAGTATGCCCCTATGATGAAGATCATTATGAAATATTTCACATGTGAGGGCAGATTTTCTAGATTGTACACCTATCACATTAGGCTTCTTATGCATTTTACAAGGGTGAGGATGTTGAACATTCCTTATTTCTTATTCAGGAACATTGAGAAGATGGCTTACATTGTACAGAAAAAGCCATACCCCCAGCAGATGAATAGTCTCTATCACTATTCCCTGATCAAGATGATTGTGCTACATCATCTTAATCTCCTTAACATCTCCTGGGAGACATTCATTGCCAATGACATTTTCAGGGGTCCTCAAATTCCTCCACCAATGTCTCAAGAATCAGAAAAACCTTCTAGCAGTGCTCAGGTAAAGAAAGATGAGAAGGTCAAAGAGACTAGAGCCATTGAGGTGTCAGAAACCTACAAGACATATCAGAGGGGGGCTAGAAAATTGTTTGTAGTAGATAGGCAAGTGTTTTCTCCACTGGGTGTGGAAGTGACCTTGCCTTCTTCATCAACTCATAGGAAAATGCTTGCTCCACAAAGTGTGGAAGGGGCTTTGCCTTATTCATCGACACAACAGGTACAACAGGTGCAGCAGTTACATAAAGGGAAGGAAAAGGTGCTAGAGGAAAGCCTCAATGATGAAGAGGAAAGGGAATTTTATTTGATGGAAGATGATGAACCAGAACAGCCACACATCCATCATGGCATTGAGATAGTTGACTTGGAGGCTCAAGATGAGGCAACAAACAAAAATATAACCATAAGGGAAAAAGATGCAGAGATCCAAGCACTGATGGAAAACTTGGCGAGAGCTAAGTATGTTATTTCATACCTTGAGCAATAGAACAAGAAGCTAAGTGAAAAACAAGTCCTCATGGAGCTGGAACTTCTCAAAGCAAAGAGGCAAGGTGACAAATGCAAGTTAGTAATGCAAGAGGAAGAAACACCAGCTACCTTGACTACAAAACAAATAATTGAGAAGGAAATTGAGGAGGATAGAGAAACTTGGCTTGAAAGGGTCAATTTTTATTTGGAGAAGGTGCTACAAAAGGCCAACAGGGACAATCAAATCATCAGGCACATGGCTTGCCATTACAGGAACCGGAACAAGATTTGCAACATAAGGGTCAAGCAAATGAAGACGAGGCTAAAACAAGCACTCAACGGAAAAAAGGAGGGTGATAGGCTTAGGTTACTTACTGAAGCTTCCTTGGTTAACCAAGACACTTGATGGTGGTGTTCGCCACAAATTTTGAGCAAGTTTTGAAGAAATTTTGCCTTTTGAAGAATTTGGCAATTTTTAACACAAAAATTTTGGCTTTATGCACAGTGCCACTGGCGCTGTGTTTTTCCTAGGGGCATCCAATGAGGAAATGGTCAGAATTTTTGGCTTCATAATGATGAGTACATGCACCCTTAGCATTTACTAGGATTTTAGAGCAGAACTGGTCAAACAAAAGGTCAAAAAACACCCAAAAAATGACCCTCTCGCCCTCTTTTTGACACGCAGAAGCAGTCTTGGGAGAATCAGTTTGTGAGGGGTCAAATGAACTCCAAATGAAAAAATTCAAGATGTTCTGGAAATTATACTTGAAGAGCTCTCCAATAAGCTATCATGAGCACAATTTGGACACCGGGAAGGCCTCCAAAATGGTCCTGCAATACGCGTTGCGCATAGGGCAATTTTATCCTGAATTTTCACTTCACTATGCCATCACTGTAATTTTGAGTTTTCTCTCATGGATGATATTTTTACTGATGTAAATGGTAACTAGGCATGTAAATAGGATGGGTAATAGTTACTAGAAGGTAGATTCATTAGATCAAAAGCTATCTTGAGGACAAATGAATCAGTTTCCTCCCTTTTAGAGGCAAGTTGTTAGGTTGCCTAGATTCCAGTTTCTTGTTCAGTTTTTGATGGATTAGTTCCTCATCCTAGGGATTCAACCCCTGAGGATGGGAGGAGGTTGAATTGAGGTCTATATCTTCTTTTTCTTTCTCATTGTAAAGGGTTGGACTCAGCTGGATGCTTATGCTTTGAGTCGACATCATTTTGTATCAGTTTTAGCAGGAGATTAATGAAAAGTTGCATCTATTTCTTTGGGATCCATGTGGTATGATGTTTAGTACAGTTTTTCTTATGTTTTCATGTGTTATAATGTATTGTTGACTCCATTTCATCATTTCATTTCCTTTATGTGAATGTATACAAGTCTGAGAGGCAGAATCCATATCTTTTATGCTCTATTTTTGGTAGACATTTCACAGTCTGTGTTTTCTTCAGTTTAGGAAGAACCCATGTTGTTTACATGCTCTTTCTAGCTCCTCATCTGTCTTTTCACCTCATCCATCAAACCCTAGAGTGTTGATCCTTGTGCCTACCTTGCCCCATCAAAAATCCTCCAAGTTTGACCTAATTTCATTTCCCTAAATTGTTTGGCTCCTCCTGATCCACCAAAACCTTTCAAAATCAAATCAAACCTTGTGCTACTATACCTAGCCTAATATGATTTTCTTGATCCAATCATCTTGGTTGAGATTTTTATGGAGAGAGCCCTCTCCTGGTCTAGTAGGGCTAGCTACTTGGCTAAGCATGGTTTGTGGTTATCCTGGCATTGCCTTCCTTCAGCTTGAGGTTCAATCCAGGTGATAACATAGTGGCGAACATACTGGGGAACGAGCAAAAGGTTTCGTATTCCTTGGGAAATATCATCAAAGTTCAAATCTAGATCTGATTGTTGATGGTGGACAACGATCAGACACAGGAAGGCTGAAATCATTCACCTGGTGACTCCAAATCAATTTCAAGATCATATCCAAAGACTCCATTGGAGGATGAACCTGATCAACAGAAACATGAAAGGACAATATGGAAAGATCAGGTATTCAAGTTGGAATTTCATCCAAGACATTATGTTCTTTGTCATCAATTATGTTGTCTCTTTTCCCGAGAATGTCAAAAAGGTTTTACAAAGTATATTGTATTTGAGAAAATATCCTAGACCTGCATGTGATTCCTTCCCTTTAAAGATTGTGAAAACAAATTCTTCGTATGCCTTTGATCTTGATCAAGACCCTTATCCTGAATCTTATGATGACCATCTTCAACTTGATGAGCCTAAAGAGACCAAGACTGATTCTACAGCTTCTGTATATACTCCTACGCCTTGTAAAATTCTAGATCGATACAAACCACTCATCTTACCTCCTATACTCCATTCTTTCCCTGAAAACATTACCTGTACCTGCCGAGGTTTAATGGTGAATATGACAATATCACTGCTCAGAGACATATGCAGAATTTTGAGACTTTCCTCAACCTTTTTGAAGTCTAAGAAGAGGATGTCATTATTAAGCTATTCACTATTTCTTTACAAGGAAAAGTCAAGAGTTGGTTCAAAAACCTGCCTAATGCGAGCATCTCAGATTTCCAACAGTTCATCAAAGTTTTCCTCGACAAGTGAGTGGTCAAACAAAACCCTTTCTTGATTCTAGAAGAGTATAACCAGTTGAAAAGACTGCCAAGGGATACAATACAATAGTTTTCTGCCAGGTTTAACCAAGTCTATTTTTCGATGCCTGCTAATATAAGGCCTCCTCCTGGATCCACTCTCTTGCACTACCCGGATGCCTTTGACCTAGAAATGGAGTTTCAACTGAGGGAAAGGAACCTTGCAACACTTGAAGAGATGCAGAACAATGCAGTAGATGTAGAGGTTAATCTATTGATCAGAAGGGAAAAGATGAAGGAACAAGAGAGGGAAAACATTGTAGAGCACCTAACATCTTCAGAGGTAAAGCTTGACATTTTGGTAAGTAAAATGGAAGAAATGATGCAAAGAATCACCTCGAGAGATGAATTTTCTATTCAAGATCACCATGACCCACCTGTCCCAGAAAAAGAAAAGATTGCTAGCCCTAAAACATTTCTTGCTAATCCTAGCTACCATAGATTTGAAAATGGATTTGTAGATCAATCCGAGGAGAAACAATCTGATAATATAATGTGTATGATTGGTGACATTACTTATATTGATGATTTTCCAAAGTTTGATCAGTATGACAATTATTATGTTCTCCAAATAGAAGCTAATCTTGCAGAGCAATCAATAGCTGGTTTGTGGGAGGAGGAAGTTCAGTTTCAGCAGCTCGAATATAGTAATCAGCCGAAGCATATCAGCTATGACAGTGATGAGGAAAGTGCAGAAAATTTGGAAGTAAGTGAAGGATATTTGCCTCTTTGTTTTACTTCATTTCAGTTCATCAGAGGTAACTTTGATGTGATCAGAAATCAACACTCATTGAGTTTTGATCTTGACAATCAAGAGGATAATCAAATTTTGATCAGAGCTCCTTACCCTTGTGTTTCTCCTCATTTGCAAAAATAAGAGAAAACTATAAGCAAGAAGATAAGCGAGTGGTCAACACTATAAAGGATAAACCTTCTCATGAATTGGTCGAGGAAATCATTTGCGACATAGAAGCCTCCCTAGCTCTAGATTTGCAACCACCGAGTTCCATTGAATTTCAAATTGCAGATGAAGGCTTGGAAGCTGAAACATATGATCAAATGATGCAAGAGGACTTTGTACCACTATGTTTTGAAACATTTCAATTTTTAAAGAAAAAATTTCATAATATCTCTAAAGCAAAGGATGAGCAACCTGTAGAGTGTCATGCAGTCTCATTAAAACTGATGGGAAATAGGTTGCAACAATCTCTGCAAGTTTTTCATGACCCAATAGTTGATGTGTTGGATGATATCTGTAGTAAAAGTCCTTCTCCATTAGCTAACTATGAGCCTGAAAAGAAAGTTGATATAAACTTGATCTGATAGCCGACTTCAGTGTCTTGTTCAAAAGGAATTTCATTACAAAGATCATACCAATATTTGCAGTCATATAAGGAGAGGAATGAAGAAAATTTTTGTTTTGTTGTTGATCATCAAGAAAAATTAGTCATTTGTGAGTTTCAGGATCCTTTTGCCAATTTGTTGCAGTCATCAAAGAAAGAAAACATAGATGTTAGGAAAATCTTAAAATGAAAGTACAAAGACTACCTAGAGCGGAGTAGTAAAGTATTAGATGGGCTGGAAATCAATATGTATTCCTATGAAAATACATTCGCAGCATTCTTGAGGTCAACAGGTGGGCTCGTGCTTTGTAATTTCATTAAGATTCAATCTGTTGACAAATTTTCATGGGAGTTCACTTTCAGTAGTCTCTCTTCTTTCTCATAAACAAGTACTTGCAGAGAATTCACATAGCAGCCAGAATGCTTACTTGGTTGCATTAGTTGTTTCATTTCACTTGATCAGGTGAAGAATGGAACAATTAGAGTAGGTTTTATTGAATAAGCTCCATTTTTAGCATCTTTTTCAGTTTGTCAGTTGTGTTTTAGTATTGAGTCAGTTTTTAGTTGAGTAAAAGTCAGTTTGTGTCTTTGAGTCATCAGTATTCAGTCATGTAAAAGTCAGTTTTTTTACTCCATACCCAATGGATAACGCTACTTGGTCTACAGTGTTCTTAGCACCTCCAATGACCGACCATCCCCAATGGAGCCAATGTTAGAGTCAATATTTTCATACTGCCATCAGTGATCAAAATTGCTCTTTTCATATTAATTTTAGGTGTCCCACACAGAAATTTTTTATCATTCCACTAGGTCATGCAAAAAAATTAGTCACTGATGGTAGTCCTAGTCCAAAAACATCACTCTTCCCTAAATTTTATTACTTGCTGGCATAGTTTCATATATTTTTGACTCTACATCATCCATAAAGTTATTTTTATCATGCCATTTGTCTCAGTCATGAGGTCATTATGTCATCTTGAAATTCAGTCCTTCAAGGTCTCATTAGGTCTTTAGGGTTTTTCAAGGTTTCATTAGGTCATTAGGGTTTCCAAGGTTCCATTCCATTGCATAAGACCAGCAAGTAAATGGTTATCAAATAACATTCCTTCACCATGTGAAGATGATTTGTAAAGAGAAATGCTTATTCCATTATGTAATTTTATGTCTTTCAAATGTAATAATTTCACCATCCCAAGTTGTTAACTCGGTGTTCCAAAGATGCCAGACCATCAAAAGATCAATTTGTCAAAGGAAATAGTCAAGTGAAAGGGTAAAGTTTCAAAGGGTTAAGTGCATGCCAAAGGGAGTTGTCTTTTCCCGAGGGTGTGCAAATCATCATTTTCCCACAAGCACTAAACCCTAATTTCCTCACCCATTGAGCTAGGATTGGCTACAGAATCAGAGACATCTGGGTATATGATGCATAATGGAGGCCATTTCAGAAAGTATGAGGCCATTTCATATCATCAAGATCAGGTCTCCATCATTTGTCAAGAATTCATTCCAAGGGACAAGTCATTCACCACACATGAGGGCCGGTTTTTCTTCAAACTGTGTTTCTAACCAAGAAAAGATGAATTTAACAAAAGTGAGAGAGGTTTTTGTCCATCATAGAACAAGGAAGAAAAAAATCCTTCATTTTTTACACAAGTGTCATGGTTTTGGAGCAATTTCAAAACTACAGGTGCCATAGGAGAGTTGTTGTACGTGAATTTGGGCAAACAAAGTTTTCTTCTAGCTGGAGTGTCGAAATGACTTGCTTGATAAGTCAAAGGACAACTAGACAAAAATATATTTCCAATGAGATATCATGCACTCAATTTGAAGTTGAGGAAGACCTCCAAAAGTTTCCTGCAAGAGAACACTTCATTTTTCCACCCTCATTCTGCATTTTTTTACCAGTCTTGGGAGAATTGACTTTTCAGGGTCTATAATTGATCATTTTCAGTTCTTGATAGGTCCATTGTGTAGCCAAGAGATAAAAATTTTCAATGAGCTATAATGGGCTCAATTTGGACACCAGGAAAGCCTCCAAAAGTGGCCTGAAATAAGGTGTTACGCATAGAGCAGGAGGCATTGCACATAGGGCAGGAGGCGCTGCGCATAGAGGAGGGAGCACTGCACATAAGGACGGAGCGCTACGCATAGGGAAATATTTCCAGTTCAATTTTTCATGGCGTTGTGCATAGACCCAGAGCACTGCGCACCTGTAGGTGGCGTTGCGCATAGAGCCAGAGCGTTGCGCACCTGTAGGTGGCGCTGCGCATAGGGCCAGCAAGGGCCAAAATGCTCTGCCTGCCACCCAAAACCTTGTGTTTGCCTTCTTTAGCCCTTAAGCAAGTAATTTTTATCCCTAAGCTTTACTCTTGGCATTCACTTCATTTACTTGAGGTTGATTTGCTTTGGCAAAATTGAAACCCTAGAATCCCTCCACCTATTCATAAAACCCTAGAATCCTTCCACCTATTCCTAAAACCCTAACCCCTCCTATACCTCCCTTCACTTATTCCTAAAACCCTAACCCCTCCTATATATCCCTCCATATCCCTTATTCCCTCATCCCCAAAGAAACATCCTAAAACCCTAGTCCCTCTCTCTCATTTTCATAGTTTATACCCTCCCTCTCATTTTCATAGTCTATATAGTCCACCAATACCACATAAGTTCATTTCCCCTTCCCTTATCCCTAATCACCAATACTCACTCCTTCCATACCTTCTCTAGGGGTACACAGCTTCAAAACTTGGCAAACATGGACAAAGAAGACAGAGATTATGAGGAGGAGGAAAACAGTGGCAGTGATAGTTCGGGAGGTGAACCTCAGCATCAGAGAAAACCACACAAGGGGGGCAGGATTATTAGGGAAGAACCATCAAACCTCAGAGAGTTGCAGGCCTCTCATATGATTGTCACTTGTTTCAGGAATCTAGGGTGTTATGAGTTCTGTGAGTAGGTAGAAAGAGTTCAACATCATCCTGAGCTCACCAGGCTTTTTGTAGCCAATCTTCGTGATAACAACGTAAATATTGTTGGGGTGACATTTATAGTTTCATCCTCCATCATTGCGGATGAAAAAAGGATTCCAAATGTGGGAGAGAAGTGGTATAAGGCACAAGATTTAGATGAACACTATTGTGATCCCTACATCAAATCTAGGTACAGAAATGAAAAGAAGAGGACCTTTCCTTTCAAGTTCCTTGAAGACAGGTATGCCTGTTAGGTCCCTATAATACTAGTGATTACCCCATTACTATTGTAGTTATATCCCTTATTAATATTTTTGTGCCCCTATTGTCCCCATATTTTTATTAATGGGCCCCATAGAATCCCTCTATTGTTATTTTTGTGCCTTTATATTATTTTTGTTAGGTCGGCTGGGTTATATTGTGACTCCTTAGACTCCTATATATAGAAAGGAGGTTTTTTCATTTGAATCATCAAAGAATCATTAATTTGTGTAATGTATAGGAGGTTGCCCCCTCGAAGAGGCTGAATTCTAAGGCATTGATCTATCTTTTCTATCTTTTTATAAGCTGGTTTCATAACATTTGGTATCAGAGCTTTGGATTCTAGGGTTTCGCTGCTCCAAATAGGTCGTCGTGGCATTTTCGCTATAACTTTTTTTCTGCGACGTTTCAGAAGCAAAAAAAAACCCATTTGAGATGAAATTACACTGAACCTTGGGTCTGAATTTTAGAGCTCTTCGCGCTATATTTGTGGAGATATGATCTGAGGAAGTTGGTCTTTTTTCAGAGTCCTGAATTACATTCCAAACAGGTGACCTGGGGAAAATCGTCATAACTTTCTCTCTGAGCATCAGATTGAAGTCTCGTAAGAAGGTACAGAAAGAGGACAGACTGTAGTTTCTGATATATATTTTTTAGAGCCAAAGGCTGAAACAGGGATACGTGGCATGTCATACAAGTTCGCTCTACTGAACTAGTCTATAATCAGGTCACTGTGGGAGATTTGGCATAACTCTTCCTTGGAGAATCCAATTTGGATCAGACTGGTGGCACTGGAAAGAGGACACAGAGGGCTACTACAGGTTGCAATTTCAAAATTGGGGGATCCGAAATTACAGAGATACATCAGAGGCACTATCGAGCTCCTACAAAGTGAAAAAAGGTGTGTAGATTCTTTAAATTTTTTCTTAAGCTTGGTTTGAAAAATTATTTTGAAGGAATTCAAAGGGCATAGTAGAGCATTATATCAGTAACTGATGCCCCGAGGAAAGAAATTGCAAACACCTAGTAAGCAACCTAAAAGCTCTAGCATGACTAATGAAGAAGAGGTAGAAATGCTACATGATATATCAAAATTACAAGACCAAGTGCAACAAATGTCACTCTCACAAAAGCTAACAAAAGCTAAGATAAATGGCGTGGAATCTAAGATAAAGGGCGTGGAAGCTAAGATGGACGATTTGAAGATAGATTTGAAGACATATTTGAAGAGAGACATGGCAGATTTGAAGACAGACATGGCAGATTTGAAGATAGATTTGACAAATTTTCTACAAGAAATACTTACTAATGGTGAAAGGGTAGTAAAGGAAACTCATGATGCGAACAAAAGAAATGTTAATCATGATTCCATAGACTCTAATGTTGGATCGAAGACCCACCATATTCCAAAAATCGATATGAGGAAGTTTGATGGCAAGGATCCCGCAACATGGATATTACAGATGGATGAATTTTTCGATCTCAATAATGTGCAAACACACAAAAGGTACATATTGCAACTTTATATTTGGAACCAAATCAGTTTTTGTGGTATCAATGCCTTTTCTCTCGTAAAAAAATGATCACTTGGGCAATTTTTACGGAAGAATTGACAGCACATTATGAGGATACAAAAAGCAACACTTTTTTTAGCCAATTGATAAGTCTCAAACAAAAGGGTTCAATAATGGAGCACATTGAAGAGTTCCAAAAATTGAACATAAGGGTAAAAAATATTCCAGAGGAGCATAGGATTGATGTGTTCATAGGGACTTTAAAGGATAATATCCAACATGATGTTCGCCTTTGGGAACCTAATTCATTAGAGAAGGCATTCATGTTAGCAAGAAAAATGGAAAGCAAAATTATGGCAACCAGGAAGCATACCACTCACAACTATAAAGATGGAAGTGGTGTTGCCCCTAGTCTTCCACAACCTATAAGGTTGACACCACAAAAATTGGAAAAAAAAAAGAGCAAAAGGGCTCTGTTACAGTTGTGATAGAAAATACACTAAAGGTCACAAGTGTGCTGAGAAGAAATTATTCTACATAGGTTGTGAAGAGGAAGAAGAAAAGGAGCAAGAAAGGTCAAAAGAAGAGGATATACTCCAGGAACAAAGCCTAGATAAAGAAGAAATGAATCCAACCATATCTTGTAATGCATTGGCGGGAATTACCACTCCTCAAACCATCAAGATAGAAGGACAAATCAAGAAGAAAAGGGTAATAGTGTTGATTGATTTAGGAAGTACCCACAATTTTATTCATTGTAAGGTAGCAAAAGAATTGAATTGCTTCCTATATCCAGCACCAGAGTGTCAAGTGATGGTTTCAAATGGAGGAACAATAAATTGCTCTGGAAAGTGCCATAATATCAAGCTATCCATGGGAGAATATGTATTGAATAGCCCAATGCTTTCCATTCCAATGGGAGGTGCTGATGTTGTACTAGGAGTCCAATGGCTACAATCCTTGGGTACAATAGATTTTAATTTTCAAGAAAGTTTCACGAAATTTTCTGCGGAAGGAATGGAGGTTGAATTAAGGGGTATTGTAGGGAAACCGAGAAAGATAATCAGCTCTAACGGTATGACAAAGCTTCTAAAAAAGGAACAAATAGGTGTAATTGCACAATTATGTTCACTAGATGTTTCCATATCGAAATCATCTATTTCTCCAGATCTCCAAAAGGTCTTGGACAATCGTTCCAAGGTATTTGAGACTCCCAAAGGTCTCCCACCTATTCATGATCATGATCATGCTATTCATCTGATTCCAGGAAGTGTTCCTCCAAACATCAGGCCGTACAGATATCCCTATGCCCAAAAGAGTGAAATTGAACGTATGGTTGCAGAAATGCTAGAGGCTGGTATAATTCAACCTAGTCAAAGTTATTTCTCTACTTCAGCAGTATTGGTGCACAAGAAGGATGGACCATGGCGCATGTGTCCGGATTATAGGGAGCTCAACAATCTCGCTATTAAAGATAAGTTTCCCATTCCTATCATTGATGAATTACTGGATGAATTACATGGATCAATTTACTTCAACAAGTTGGATCTTCGTTTAGGATATCATCAAATCAGAATGAAGACTAAAGACATTCTGAAAATAGTATTTAGAACTCATGAAGGTCATTATGAATTTTTGGTCATGCCTTTTGGCCTTACCAATGCACCTTCTACATTTCAAGGTTTGATGAATTCCATTTTCAAACCCTTCCTTAGAAAATTTGTGTTAGTATTTTTTGATGATATACTAATCTACAGCAAGTCTTGGAAGGATCATGTTGAACATGTTGACAGGGTGCTACAACTATTGGAGGAGAAACAATTATATGCAAAAAGATCCAAATGTTTCTTTGGAGTACAAGAGGTGGAATATCTGGGTCATATTGTATCTCATGATGGAGTTAAGGTAGACCCTAGCAAAATTAAAGCCATTAAGGAATGGAAAATTCCCACATCCATAAAGAATCTGCAAGGATTTCTCGGGTTGACAGGGTATTATCGCAAGTTTGTTAATAATTATGGGAGAATAGCAGCACCTCTAACAACATTATTGAAGAAAGATGCATTTTCATGGACTCTAGAAGCAACAAAGGCCTTCAAACATCTTAAAGAGGCAATGTGCCAAGAACCGGTCTTAGCTACACCGGACTTGACAAAAACGTTTATTGTGGAATGTGATGCTTTAGGAAATGGAATTGGTGCTGTTTTAATGCAAGATGAAAGACCCATTGCTTTTGAAAGTCCTCCAATCAAGGGAAATTTTTTACACAAAGCTATTTATGAGAAGGAAATGTTGGCAATACTACATGCACTTAAGAAATGGCGACCCTACCTAATGGGAAGACACTTCAAGGTAAAAACAGATCATGATAGCCTTAAATACTTTTTAGAACAAAGATTATCCTCTGAAGAGCAACAAAAGTGGGTCACAAAGATGTTGGGTTATGACTTTGAAATCATCTACAAAAAAGGGAAGCAAAATGTGGTGGCATATGCACTCTCAAGAAAGGATGAGGATGTGGAGCATTGTTGTGCGCCATTTCTATTATCCAACCAGATTGGATAAACGAAGCAAGGGAGGAGTGGAAGAATGATGAAGAAGTGTGGGCACTTATTTAAAAGTTACAACAAGATTCCAGTACATCTGATACATTTAGCTGGCAAAATGATTCGTTATGGTACAAAGATTGCTTATACCTCTGTAATAATTCCCAACTCAAACAAAAGATTCTTATGGAATTGCACACTTCTCCCTTAGGAGGGCACTCAGGATTTTTAAAAACTTACCATAGGGTTAAGAAGGAATTTTTTTGGGATGGCCTTAAATCGGATATTCAAAAGTTTGTGGCAGAATGTTTGGTTTGCCAACAAAATAAAGTTGAAACAATTAAGACCCGGGTCTATTACAACCTTTATCCATTCCAAGCCAACGTTGGGAGGAGGTTTCAATGGATTTTATCACAGGTTTACCCAAGTCTGAGGGAAAGAGTGTCATCATGGTGGTAGTTGATAGACTTACCAAGTAAGCACACTTTTGTGCATTATCACATCCATTTAAAGCCAGTGCAGTTTCTACTGCATTTATGGAAACAATTCAAAAGCTACATGGAAACCCAAAGATTATTGTAAGTGACAGAGATCCCATTTTCAATGGAAATTTTTGGACAGAATTATTTTCTTGTCTCGGTACTCAGTTAGCTCATAGCTCATCTTATCATCCTCAATCTGATGGGCAAACTGAGATAGTAAACAAATGTTTGGAAGGATATCTTCGTTGCTTTGTATCTGATAAACAGACACAATGGGTCAAATGGTTGCCTCTGGCTGAATGGTGGTATAACAATTCCTTCCATACAGCAACAAAAATGACCCCATTTATGGCACTTTATGGATATCAGCGACCATCCATCACATCATATTTAAGAGAAAATTCTAAGGTTCAAGCAGTGGAACATCACATCGAGCATCAACAACAAGTCCTCCAACTCTTAAAGGATAACCTCGTGTTGGCGCAGAATCGAATGAAACAACAAGAAAATCAACATCATAGTGAAAGAAGTTTTGATGTAGGTGATTGGGTATTCCTACGGCTACAACCATATAAACAAATGTCCCTCAAGCAAGCTAAGAAGGATAATAAATTATCACCAAAGTATTATGGTCCGTACAAGGTGTTGCAAAAGATTGGTACTATGGCATACAAATTGGAGCTTCCTGCAGCTTCTCGAGTGTGTTAGCGCTTGAAATTTCACCTCAGGCTGAGAAAGGCAAACCTCAAGGCAACATCAAACCATTTAGCCTCGTAGCTAGCCCTACGGGGCAGGAGAAGGCTCTCTCTGGTCTATCTCGTAAAATCTTCAAAAGATGAGACGACCAATAAGGTAACACTGATATTAGGCTAGTAAACTGATCGAATGGGTTGATTTGGGGTTTTTAGGGTTTTTTGTGGCAAATTGAGGATGGCAATTTTGGGTGCGGGGATAGGACACAGTTTCTGCAGGGGGTTCTTTGGGGCGAGATAGGATACAGTATTGATGCCTTAGATTGAGGTGAATGGATGAGAAAGACAGGTGAGGAGCTAAGGAGAGCAAACAATTACTATGAATTCTCCTTAAACAGTAGAAAACATTGAAATTAAACAAACTTAAAAGCAGAGCATGGCAGGCATGAATTCTTACTTTAACACTTCATTTGTTTAATGTGCAGAAGTAAAAGAAAGGAAATGAGTCACATAACAAGCTTACAAGTACATTGAGAAACACACCATCAAAACATGAGTCCACAAGAATCCCAAAGAGGACTGCAAAACCCTGGTCTTCCTTAGCCAAAAATTGCAGAGATACAGTGAAATAATACAATGATAGCTTCTCCCTCAAGAGTCCAACCTTCCAACCCCTGAAAATGATTAAGAAAATACATAATATAGGCAAGCCAACCTCTTCCCTTGCCTCTAGGGGTCGAGCTCATCCTTCTAGGATCTGTTTCAACTAATTCTAAACTGAGCACTAAAATCTAGGCAGTCAAAACAACTTGCCTCTATAAGCTAGGAAACCAATTCATTCATTTAATTTTCACTTTTTTCATGAATGAATCTTCTAGAAGAGGTACATAAGTGTAAAAGTGTCATAAAAGCACAATAATTACATCAAAGAGCATAATAATCTACCCCAAAAAGTCAAACAGGGTCAAACTGCGTTTTTCTGAGCTGTACACTGAAATTTGGAGAAATTTGCCTGACGGGTCGCACGCCTCTGCCTGACGGGTCGCACGCCTTTAGGACCACTTTTGGGGCACTTCCAGGTGTCCAAATTGGGCAAGAGTAGGCTTGTTGGAAAGGCCTATGAGTATAATTTCCAACCCAACTGGAATTTTTGAATTTGGAGTTCATTTTCCCTGTCAAAAATCAAATCTCCCAAGACTGCTTTCTGCAGTTCAAAAAAGTGGCAGAAAGTCATTTTTTGCTAGTTTTTTTACTTTTAGGAGGCCCAAAACTTCACCAAATCTCAAGTCCATCCATGAGCATGTGTAAATTTGCATGAAAAATCTGGAAATGCTGAGTTTTTGCAAAATGGAGTTGCCATGATGAAGGGTCGCGCGGGGGGTGAGACCCGTTAATGGGAAAAACCTGCAAATTGCACAAAAAATTCACAAATGACAAAATTTTCTCCAAATTTCTTGAAATTTGGGCTGGGAGTCCCCAATAAAGTACCATGCTCATTCAAAGAGGCTTTGGCCAAAATTTGGAGTGGATCGGGCATTTTCCGTCGTTTTAGTGCCTTGGCCAACCTCCTTGGATCCGGCGATTGTAATTTTGACATTTCTCTAAAACCATGACACCTGTGCAAAAAGTGAAGGAGGTTTTTCTTCTTTGGCATATTGTGGACAAAAACCTCTCTCATTTTTCCAAAATTCATCTTTTATTTCTCTGGAACATCATTTGAGTGCGACTTCTCCCGATGTGTGAAACAAGGAATTTTGTCAAAATGGAGCGAAATGAAGGGGATAAGAGGCTTCTAAATTCTTGGGGAAATTTTTGGGAGTTGGGAGGGACGTTAGGAAGTAGGGGAAAGTGGAATCTCAGAGATTGAGTGAGGGGAAGGGGTCCAAAAGGGCAAAACATAGGCCCAACCTAGAAAATTGCCAAGTTGTAGCTAGAAACTAGGGTTTGTGCAAAAATGAGGAATTTGGGGGATCTCAGTGATGGGAAGCATTTGATAGGGTATTTTAAGGATAGGGGAAGGTGTATGAACATCTGGATACAAGTTTTGCCGATTATTTGACCGTCCAAGAGAAATTGCCTTCAAAACCCTAGGAGAGGGAAATGACCTTGCCTAGGCGCAACTGAAGCATGAATAAGTTGTAGAATGACCCTATGGAACTTGACATGATGATGACAACCCTCTGAATGATGATAGACTCAGCTAAATGGTGACATGAATTGGCATTTTGACAACTTTAAGCCCAAAAGCACAATGGAGACTTTTACTTGCAAATGAAGACCTTTAAAAATACAATCATGATCTTCTTGAACTGTAGCAAGCAATAATTTTTCATGATGGAGGGCCTACCTTGCAAAATTTGGCAATTTGTGGCTCCTTGGTGAATTTTCAGGCGGTTTTACAAAGAGGGCGCTGACGGGTCGCGCGCCTCACCCAACGGGTCGCGCGCCTCTGACGGGTCGCGCCCGTTATAATTTTGCACTGGCGGAGGGTGCCTGACGGGTCGCGCGCCTCTGACGGGTCGCGCGCCTGGTCTGACGGGTCGCGCGCCTGTCAAGCTCACAAATTTCACTCAAACTGTCTTGCAATCAGTTGCTCTATCACTTGGATGCATAATGAGGCTTGATAGAGGGAGATTAGGGCTTTTATAGCCTTGTTTGAATTAATTTCATGTCACAACCCACATGGTTTCCTTTTATCCTGAAATTGGTTGATTTGATGCTTTTCTTTGATAATTTTTGCAGGGACAGCATCTGAGGGATCTTGGCAAGGGAGCCAGGGTTTCATACTGTCCTTGGAATCTTTTCGAAATTTCATCACTTTTTACAAAAATTTGAAAAATGACCTTGGCTTTAAAAAACAGAGTTTTTAAATCCAAGGTGAAAAGTTACTATACCAGATTGGAATTGGCGAAGAAACATCTTTAAAATCATCCCTTTGGCTTGCTGAGCACTTATTGACCTTCAGAGACATGACCTTGTAAACCATCTTGACCAAAACCCTAGACCTAGGAATTTGACCTCAAGACAAGCTTGAAAGTGACTAAGGACTGAAATGACCTGATCCAGCAATGCCAAGAGGGGAACAAAGACACCAGCTCCTCCATCAAGGTTATGGCATGCCTAATGGGATGCAAAAATTGACACTGATGAGACACCTACTTATGCAAATGCAAAGAGCTTTGATCGTTGATGGAGGGCAACAAGACCGACTCTAACAGAGTGCACCCAGTATTCCATGTTTCATGTTTAAAGAAGGTTATAGGCGACAAGCTCCCAGTTCAAACAATATTGCCAGAACTTGACGAGGAAGGAAAAATTATATTGGAACCGGAAGCAGTCACAGAAACAAGAACTCAACAGCTATGAAATCGTCAATTTCGGAGTATCTCATCAAGTGGAAGAACTTATCCACTGAAGAGTCCACATGGGAGGATGAGAATTTTATATAGAAGCATCCAGAACTACTCAAGAGTTGAGGACAACACTTTTTTGAAGGAGAGGGGCATGTTAGGTCCCTATAATACTAGTGATTACCACATTACTATTGTAGTTATATCCCTTATTAATATTTTTGTGCCCCTATTGTCCCCATATTGTTATTATTGTGCCCCATAGAATCCCTCTATTGTTATTTTTGTGCCTTTATATTATTATTGTTAGGCCGGCTGGGTTATATTGTGACTCCTTAGACTCCTATATATAGAAAGGAGGTTTTGTCATTTGAATCATCAAAGAATCATTCATTTGTGTAATGTAAAGGAGGTTGCCCCCTCGAAGAGGCTGAATTCTAAAGTGTTGATCTATCTTTTCTATCTTTTTGTAAGTTGGTTTCATAACAATGCCCCTATGATGAAGATCATTATGAAATATTTCACATGTGAGGGCAGATTTTCTAGATTTCACACCTATCACATTAGGCTTCTTATTCATTTTACAAGGGTGAGGATGTTGAGCATTCCTTATTTCTTATTCAAGAACATTGAGAAGATGGCTTACATTGTACAGAAAAAGCCATACCTCGAGCAGATGAATAGTCTCTATCACTATTCCCTGATCAAGATGATTGTGCTACATCATCTTAATCTCCTTAACATCTCCTGGGAGACATTCATTTCCAATGACATTTTCAGGGGTCCTCAAATTCCTCCACCAGTGTCTCAAGAATCAGAAAAACCTTCCAGCAGTGCTCAGGTAAAGAAAGATGAGAAGGTCAAAGAGACTAGAGCCATTGAGGTGCCAGAAACCTACAAGACATATCAGAGGGGGGCTAGAAAATTGTTTGCAGCAAATAGGCAAGTGTTTGCTCCACTGGTGTGGAAGGGACCTTGCCTTCTTCATCAACTCATAGGAAAATGCTTGCTCCACAAAGTGTGGAAGGGACTTTGCCTTCTTCATCGACACAACAGGTACAACAGGTGTAGAAGCTACATAAAGGGATGGAAAAGGTGTTGGAGGAAAGCCTCAATGATGAAGAGGAAAGGGAATTTGATTTGATGGAATATGATGAACCAGAACAGCCACACATCCAACATGGCATTAAGATAGTTGACTTGGAGGCTCAAGATGAGGAAACAATTGAAAATATAACCATAAGGGAAAAATATGCATAGATCTAAGCACTGATGGACAACTTGGCGAGAGCTAAGTATGTTATTTCATACCTTGAGCAAGAGAACAAGTAGCTAAGTGAAAAACAAGTCCTCATGGAGCTGGAACTTCTCAAAGCAAAGAGGCAAGGTGACAAAGGCAAGTCAGTAATGCAAGAGGAAGAAACACCAGCTACCTTGACTGCAAAACAAAGAATTGAGAAGGAAATTGAGGAGGATAGAGAAACTTGGCTTGACAGGGTCAATTTGCATTTGGAGAAGCTACTACAAAAGGCCAATAGGGACAATCAAATCATCAGGCACATGGCTCGCCATTACAGGACCCAGAACAAGATTTGCAACATAAGGGTCAAGTAAATGAAGACAAGTCTAAAACAAGCACTCAACGGCAAAAAAGAGGGTGATAGGCTTAGGTTGCCTAAAATAAGCACTCAACAGCGAAAAGGAGGGTGATAGGCTTAGGTTGCTTAGTGAAGCTTCCTTGGTTGACCAAGACACTTGATGGTGGTGTTCTCCACAAATTTTGAGCAAGTTTTGAAAAAAAATTGCCTTTTGAAGAATTTGGCAATTTTTGACACATAAATTTTGGCTCTATGCGCAGCGCCACGAGCGTTGTGCTTTTCCTAGGGGCATCCAATGAGGAAATGGTCAACATTTTTGGATTAATAATGATGATTACATGCACCCTGAGCATTTACTAAGCTTTTAAAGCAGAACTGGTCAACCAAAAGATCAAAAAAACCCCAAAAAATGACCTTTCTGCCCTCTTTTTGACACACAGAAGCATACTGGGAGAATCAGTTTGTGAGGGCTCAAATGAACTCGAAATGAAACAATCCAAGATGTTTTGGAAGGTATACTTGAATATATCTCCAATGAGCTATCATGAGTTCAATTTGGACATTGGGATGGCCTCCAAAATGGTTCTGCAAAAAGCACTGCGCATAGGGCAGTTTTATCCTAAATTTTCACTTCACTGTGCCATCACTGTAATTTTGAGTTTTCTCTCATGGATGATATTTTTACTGATGTAAATGGTAACTAGGCATGTAAATAGGATGGGTAATAGTTACTAGAAGGTAGATTCATTAGATCAAAAGCTATCTTGAGGACAAATGAATCAGTTTCCTCCCTTTTAGAGGCAAGTTGTTAGGTTGTCTAGATTCCAGTTTCTTGTTCAGTTTTTGATGGATTAGTTCCTCATCCTAGGGATTCGACCCCTGAGGATGGGGGGAGGTTGAATTGAGGTCTATATCTTCTTTTTATTTCTCATTGTAAAGGATTTGACTCAACTGGATGCCTATGCTTTGAGTAGACATCATTTTGTATCAGTTTTAGCAGGAGATTAATGAAAAGTTGCAGTTATTTCTTTGGGATCCATGTGGTAGGATGTTCAATACATTCTTTCTTATGTTTTCATGTGTTATAGTGTATTTTTGACTCCATTTCATCATTTCATTGCCTTTATGTGAATGTATACAAGTCTGAGAGGCAGAATCCATATCTTTTATGCTCTATTTTCGGTAGACATTTCACAGTCTGTGTTTTCTTCAGTTTAGGAAGAACCCATGTTGTTTACATTCTCTTTCTAGATCCTCACCTATCTTTTCACCTCATCCATAAAACCCTAGAGTACTGATCCTTGTGCCTACCTTGCCCCATCAAAAATCCTTCAATTTTTACCTAATTTCATTGCCCTAAATTGTTTCGCTCCTCCTGATCTAGCAAAACCTTTCAAAATCAAATCAAACCTTGTCCTACTATACCTAGCCTAATATCATTTTCTTGATCCAGTCATCTTGGCTGAGATTCTTATGGAGAGAGCCCTCTCCTAGCCTAGTATGGCTAGTGTGGTTTGTGGTTACCCTAGCATTCCCTTCCTTCAGCCTGAGGTTCAATCCAAGTGATAACAGAATCTTGTGTGGATATTTTTCTTATCGATGTTTCAGGATGAGTATCACAACTCATCAGCATGAGATCCATGGAAGAATATTGGGTAATTTAACTAACAAAATGTGTAAATAAATAGCTGAAATTTTTAAAAAATGCAAGATAGGCTAAATATTGAGACATCTTGATACGTTTATTTTCAAAGCATCTAATCTCCCTTCCATGAAGGGATAAGATTAATGTTTTTTGTGTTTTCACAGGTATGCATTGAAGATTGTATGGAATCCTGCATGGAGAGTTTTCTTATAGATGTTTTAGGTTAAGTATCATATCTCATCATTAGGAGATCCACAGAAGAATCTTGGGTAATTTAACTAACCAAATGTGTAAATAAATAGTTGCAATTTTTTAAAAATGCAAGATCATCTAAATATTAAGATATCTTGATACGTTTCTTCTCAAAACATCTAATCTCGTTGAGATTATCCCTTCCATGCAGGCATAATAATAACAATTATGCATTGAAGAGTGTATGGAATCTTGCGCGGAGATTTTTATTATTGACGTTTTAGGCTAAGCATCACACCCCATCATCAAGAGATCCAAGGAAGAATCTTGGGTAATTTAGCTGACAAAATGTGTAAAAGAATAGCTGCAACTTTTTTAAAATGCAAGATCAACTAAATATTTATACATCTTGATATGTTTCTTCTCAAAGAATCTAATCTCATTGTGCTTATCCCTTACATGCAGGGATACGATTAATGGTTTTGTGTTTTTTAAGGTATGCATTAAAGAGTGTATGAAATCCTACGTGGAGAGTTTTCTTATTGACGTTTCAGGCTAAGTATCACAGTCGATCATCAGGATATCCATGGAAGAATATTGGGTAATTTAGCTGACCAAATGTGTAAATAAATAGTTGCAATTTTTAAAAAATTCAAGATCAGCTAAATATTGAGGCAACTTGGTACATTTCTTCTCAAAGCATCTAATCTCATTGAGCTTATCCCTTCCATCAGGGAAAAGATTAATGTTTTTGTGTTTTTGCATGTATGCATTGAAGAGTGTATGGAATCCTGTGTGGAGTGTTTTCATATTGATGTTTCGGGTTAAGTATCAAAGCCCATCATTAAGATATCCTCAAAAGTATTTTGGGTAATTTAGCTTACCAAATGCGTAAATAAATAGCTACATTTTTAAAAAAATTCAAGATGAGCTAAATATTGAGACAACTTGATACGTTTCTTCTCAAAGCATCTAATCTAATTGAGCTTATCCCTTCCATGCAAGGATAAGATTAATGTTTTTTGTGTTTTTGGAGGTATGGATTGAAGAGTGTTTGGAATCCTAAGTGGAGAGTTTTCTTATCGATGTTTCAGGATAAGTATCACAACCCATCGTTAGGAGATCCATGACATAATGTTGGGCAATTTAGCTTACCAAATTTGTAAATAAAATAGCTGAAATTTTTTAAAATGCAAGATCAGCTAAAGATTGAGACATCTTGATACATTTATTCTCAAAGCATCTAATGTCATTGAGCTTATCTCTTCCATGCAAGGATAAAATTAATGTTTTTGTGTTTTTGCAAGTATGCATTGAAGAGTGTATGGATTCCTGCATGGTGAGTTTTCTTATCGATGTTTCGAGCTAAGTATCATAGCCCATCATCATGAGATCCAAAGAAGAATATTGGGTAATTTAGATGACCAAATGTGTAAATAAATAGTTTCAATTTAAAAAAAAAAATGCAAGGTCAACTAAATATTTAGACATCTTGATATGTTTCTTCTCAAAGCGTATAATCTCATTGAGCTTATCCCTTCCATGCAGGGATAACATTAGTATTTTTGTGTTTTCACTAGTATGCATTGAAGAGTGTATGGAATCCTGCGTGGAGGGTTTTCTTATTGACATTTCAAGCTAAGTATCATAGCCCATCATCTAGAGATCCATGGAGAGTGCATGGAATCCTGCATGGAGAGTATTATTATTGACATTTCAGACTAAGTATCACAACTCATCTTCAGGATATTCACGGAAGAGTATTAGGTAATTTAGTTGACCAAATGTGTAAATAAATAGCGGCAAATTTTTAAAAATGCATTCAACTAAATATTTAGACATCTTGATACGTTTCCTCTCAAAGCATCTTATCTCATTTAGCTTATCCCTTCCATGCAGGGATAAGATTAATGTTTTTTTTTGTTTTAGTAAGTGTGCATTGAATAGTGTATGGAATCCTATGTGGAGACTTTTCTTATCAACATTTCGGGCTAAGTATCACAACCCATCATTAGGAGATCAACAGAAGAATCTTGGGTAATTTAGCTAACCAAATGTGTAAATAAATAGTTGCAATTTTTAAAAAATGCAATATCAGCTAAATATTGAGAAATATTAATGTGTTGCTTCTCAAAGCATGTAATCTCATTGAACTTATCCCTTCCATGCAGGGATAATATTAATTTTTTTTTGTTTTCATAGGTATGCATTGAAGAGTGTATGGAATCCTGAGTGGAGAGTTTTCTTATCGAGGTTTCAGGCTAAGTATCATAGCTCATCATCTGCAATAAGCCCTTAGATTGGCAAGTTACATAGCTCTGATACCACTATAATATCTCGTTTATAAATTTCTCAGGATTTTGGTTATAAGAAAATTAACCCACAAACTTTATTTAAATCTCGATTAAAATTACACATTAGCACCAACACAACAAGTAAATTTTGCAATAAAACCCAAAATTGTTATAAATAACAAGAAAAATAGAGAATATTGAAACTTTATTTATTTACTATAGAAGTTACATATAATGCTCTAGATAGAAAATAACTGCAGTGGTGACCACCGAAAGATATGTTGCAATACTAAATCAGACCTCCAAAATAAACTGAACTACTAAATACACCTGTGAATTTTGAATGAATTCACCCAATGATGAGATGGCTTTTCATCCATTCTCACCAAATCACCCAAGGGTTTCCGTCCAGGGGCTAATGAAGCAAAGACCTCAGTTCTCCAACCCTCACCAAATACCTATACACAAATCCATGATGTCCCAAATGATCTCATCCTTCTCCTTTTAAAGGCTCAATATATAGATATACAATCTTTTAGAAGTAATTTATTTTGATTATTTTAGTATTATTCTAGAAGCTCCCTCTTGACTTCATCTAAGTGATTTTTAATTTTAATTTATTTTACTTAAGTCACTTTTGGCCTTTTTAATTTTATTTAATAATGTTCCCCTTCTTTTATTTAATTAAGTAACTAATTAAAGTCGCTTTTAATTCTGGAAAATGGTAAATTAGCCACCATACTTTATCTGGCTGCTAGAAGTCACTTTTCATCATCCCATCCTGTAGGTCTTCTCGTTCCTATTCTAATGATCTATTACACTAAGGTGTTCCATCAAATATTCCTCCTTGAATGCCACCCTAAGCATAATTAATTAAGTTAGGCTTAATAATAACCCTTTTTTATGGGAATTGTCATAATGCAATGAAACCAAAAGAAAGTTGTGCAGAATTGGCCTTGATGATGGAATATGCCAAGCGAACACCGTCAGATCCCATAAAACTCCTTAAAACCCCTTTGGGACCTCTGGTGACGTAATTCTGCTCGTGTGACCTAAACATCACATACCATGGAAATCCCTCATGGCTATACTATAAAGGAAACTAAAAATGGGGACATTACAATAGGTAAGAAGAGAAACCCATTTTCTTTATATTAATTCAATGTATAGGGATATATAGATATACATATGCTTGATGTCTTATGGTGGTCTATATAGGTGATGGAGCACTATGGAACCTCACTAATTGGATAAGGTTAGATCCATATATAGCCATTCATTTGGTTAATGTTGTTACACATAAATAGAAAATCAAGATGAAGCTTATCAACTCAAATGATAAGGAAAAATAAAACGAAAATGAAAAAGAGTGTTATATTTCATTGTTATTTCTCCTTCCTATTATTACTCCTTTGTTGTGGTGATAATTGTTCTTCTAACTAGGGTGTCAATGAGGTGATGGAATGGTTCTATTCAAATTTGTTTCCTCCCAATTGAGGAGAATGTGGAGAATTTGAAGTATCCCAACAAGCATTTCCTATTCCAGTTCCAAAACCTAGATATTGCAATGCATACTCACAAGTTAGGCAGTAATCAGTGACTCGGTCATTTCTACCTTACAACCTACTCGAGCACTTACATGTTGTGCATGTCCCATAAATTTTATAATAGACTGCAAAATATGGTTTTCCCCAATGCCAATATTGAAATAACTAACCTTTCCCCACCTAAAGGGGAAACAAATCATCCTTTGTTTACCTTGAAACCTCAAACTCTTCATTTGAGAACCAAAAGTGAGTAGTTGGTTCCCATAAAGAGATTGAAAAATCGTTAATATCTTGTATCTTCTTAAGAGTACCTGTTGTTATATCCCAATCCCTTTTAAGAATGCATAAAATAGAGACAACCCTAGAGCAAGAAGTAGTTTCCCTTCAACACCTAATGAATAAAGAAGAAACTTAATAAAGCATACACCTACGTAACCTTAAGAATTATATCATTTCCTTTCTAGTGCATCACTCCAATAAAAATAAACTCTTTAGAACCTTGAGCATTAAATACTTTCCCAACCTCAAATATGCCCATACAAGCAATTCAAGTAAAAATGAAATGCATGCAATTCCCTAATCAATTTATTATAAAAGAAAATGATTGGAAGAAAAAAGAATCAGATTAATTGCAGGATGAGATTAAACATACAACTAAAAACATTTTGTTTGATGATCCTAGTTAAGAATAAGGCATTCATAACTATATAATCTAAATTAGATAAAGGATTTTCTATGATATTTTTATTTTATAAAATAGTTAAAGAAATAATCAAGATAACGTGCCTTTTTTCATAATTAAAAAATTGATCAATCCATTTCTTGTTACCAATTTACATACAAAATTCTATTTTGTAGGAACCATATCACATGAATGCTATATAGGATCCATATTCAAATGAAGAACTTATAATGCACAAACCAATTTCCATTAACAAACACCTTGTTGTTGTTCTCAATGCTAATTTATATTCAATGGTTTGCGTAGGGCCTTCAATCAGACATAAAGTTCACAAACATTTACCATCGATATTTTGATTGGAGACATATGCTAAATTAATCAAATTTAAATCACCCTAGCATAACCCTAAGATTATTTCTCCTATATTTTATCAACAACAACTCCTTTGAGTTAGGACACTAAGTGAGGGAAATAACATTATATCTTAGGAAGTTGATAACAGTGGGCTTCAAATTTTCCACACTATGTTCACCATATTACATTCAATGGAACACCTTCATTAGTGCCACATGTCAACTTACATGTTCATTTTGTTGAGGTTTTCCATTATACCAAAACACGCATGCATTAGTAAACTTCCAAACCTTATAATTACCTTGAGTGGGAAGTTAGTCCCATGTTCCTATGTGGTCGTTTGTCCACATGATCGATTCCCATAGGTGTGGTGGTTAGTACAACACTCCCCCTTTGATGTGACTCAGGGGAAATGAACCTAGGCCAAGGCTCTGATACCATGTAGCACTCGAATACCCTTCTCTTTGATATGTCCCAATCTTTGATTCCACAACATAGTATTTTCCCTAGAAGTTACAAGATTTTTTTCCCTCTTCTACTCCACTCTTAAGAAAAATGGAACTGTTGCACCCATCACTAACAGTGATTCCCAACATCTTATATGGATTTCAAATCAAAACTCCCCTCAACAATATTATTTATCCTTGAACAATCCTATGAGTATCATTTTCAAACACTGGTTTTACATTTGCACCACTCATCTTTCTTACATAAATCAAATTTGTAGCTAATCCTAGAATGTGAAAGACACCAGGGAATGTCCTAATCCTTCCATCCATGATATTCAACTTGAATTTTCCTCATCCTATTATTCTAGCTATCGATTCATCTCCTAAAACAATATCACCACCATCGAATATTTCATACTCGTAAAACCACTCCTTGTGAGGAATCATATGAAAAGACTGCCTTAGTCAACCAACCATGCATCATGATCTACCTATGTATTTGAAGAAGCCAAGTACACATACCCCCCTTCATCTGACAAGGTTTTTTATTTTACAGAAGGAGCATCTTTAAATCCATTCCCTTTCTCTACAATTTTGGCTTTATATTTTTCTTGTAATTCCCTTCCTTTCCACATCTCCAACATACCATTAAGAACTTTCCTAGAGATTTAAATCTTCCTCTAGATTTAGATCTCCCACTTGAGGACTTATTTATATTTTGGGATCTAGTCCTCTTATAGACAAGGAATCTCCATTTTGGCTCTCAATATTTTTCCGTTACATCTCCTTTAACAACAAGGATATCAAATTTTAAGGTAGTTGCCTTATTACCTATGGCAATAACCAGATTATTCGACAATTTTGGTAGATAACATAATATACTAATGCACTTATCCTCGTATCAAATATTAATAACAACATATGACAATTGACTCACAATAGTGTTCAAGACACTCATATTCTTTATCATCAAATCTCCATCCTTCATCCTCAAGTTATACATATCTTTCTACATGAACAATTCATTCATTAAGCACTTAAACTAATACAAATCCCCTAACTTATCCCACAAATCCTTTGTTGTAGCTTCCCCTAACAAATTTATTAATATTGAATCTAAGAGAAAAAAATCATATTATTCTTTTTTCCTTTCGATCCAACTTTGTCTAGTCTTATGTTGACATCTATGTCGGTGCAAAACCTGGATCCACAACAATCCATTGATCTTTGTCCACCAACAACTCTTCCCTTTTGAACTTCTATAGCTCAAAACTTTTCCCATTGAATTTCTTAGTCTCAATTTTTTTAATTTCTCACCCTTTCTTTTCACCACAAGAATCACTTTCGTAGGTCTCCCACTATAGCAGGGTATACAATAAGCTCAAGCCAAACCCCTTAGCCACAAAGTCATCCCCTTGAAACCAAAAATACTCTAATACCATGTTGAGGTTTTCCATTACACCAAAACACATGGGAATTAGTAAACTTCCAAACCCTTTTCATTACCTTCAGTGGGAATTTAGTCCCATGTTCCCAGGGTGACAGTTAGACCAAGTGATCGATTCATAGAGGTGAGGCGGTTAGTCCAACACATGTGGGAATTTCTATGATTGGAACTTGGACTTATGCCCATCACTTATTGTTTCAAGCCTATGTTGTTGGGATGTAATCACATCCCAGTGTGGAACTGTCACCACATGATCCACTAGAGGGAGTTATATGTCCACCATCTTAAACATCCTTATCTTGAATAATTATTTCACACCACTTTCCAATGGAGGGATGGTATTTTATGGTGTCTAAATTTCAAATTTGTAAATAACTTCATATGGTAGGATTTTACCTTACATCCTTTATTTGATTCCCTCAATATATATGTCACTACTATTAAACACTGAGGATGGGGGGGGTGGTTGAAGTGGTATTCTTAGTACTTCACACTATTAAAAACTTTCACTTCAACAATCATCTCTTTTGAATTTATGAAATAAGAAACAAACTACATAGAATCAAATGAACGCATAGAAATTAAGAGATTTAATGTGGAAACCCATATAGGGATAAAACCACAAAACAATTTATTCTTTAACTAATGTTTGCAAACACCAAACCACCATTAAATATTTTTCAAGCACCTAGTTGCATGAGACACCTATCCCAGTTTAAATTTGTAGGCTCCAACCTGCTAGAGATGGTAATCCCTCAAAGTTTTGTAGGCAACCACATACTAGAACTCTAATCCCCTATTGATATTTGATTTGTAAATTATTTGTTGCAATCTAGTATGTTCTCTGTTCAACTCTTTATGTGCTTTCTATTCCATATTTTTTAGTCACTCAACAGATATGTTTTTTGTACCACTCACTCGTTTTTTTCCTCTTATGCTATCGTCATATATTAGGTCAAGCACACAATTCTCTCTTCTTCACACAATCTCTTAATTTATTTATTACTCCTACCCATTTGCACATTTTCAACCCACTATGAAATTGGTTTTCTTCTTATTTTATAGTTTTGGCCCCTTCTTTACCATGAATATCAATCCATGGTATTGACCCATGAAATTATAACACTGCATCACACAGTCTTTGTTGGGTGTTTTGTTTGAAGATAAAGAAACAGAACAAGGAACAAGCACATTAGCAGTAGTCATGCAACAACAAGAAGAACCAAATGTGTATATGAAGGATTGACTCAAGGGTGAGTCAACCAAATGTGGCTGGGGCATGTTGGGTCCTTCATTTTTAGCAGTTTTCGCCAATTTTGGCTAGAAAAGACTTGCAGAAGTGATCTTTGGAAGTAGAAAAGGGAAATGGTAAAATAGGTCAAAAGCTGAGAACATAAAAGAGAAAGTGGTAGGCAGATCAAAATTTGTTATCTTGGGACTTGCTAAAGCTGCAAAAAAAGGATCTAAATGCTAATTTTGAAAGAATCAAGGAGATATGGACCAAAGTACCTAGATTCCATCAAAGGGATCAAAATGGATGAAATCAAGTGAGCAGTATCATATAAATGGAGCAAATATTTAAAATCTGCATGGATCGAGCTGAGAAAGGGGGATAGAGAGAACCATGTTGACTGTAGCCTTAAATTTATGCTTATATTTTGATTGTAATTTGGTTATGTCACGATTCAATCTAGTAGTCTTCTAAAAGATCTCACACATTCTAGCATATTTGTAAAGTACTCGTCCACTTTTGATAATAAGTCAAGGTGTTGCAGGGTATTATCCTGTGTTCTATGGAATGTGTGTGTTTGTCTGTTATACTAGCTTTAATATTTTTTTATAATACTCTACTCTACTTCATATCTATTTGGTTTTGTTTATTGTGTGCAAGCTCTTCAATTGTATGCAAATTTTATTAATAATGGACAATGTATATAATAATTCAACCTTGACACCTTCTAATATTTCCCTTCATATTTAAAAGTATTTTCCATGGCTCAGGTGAGACATTTCTCCCTTGCGAAGAAATGAAAATGTTGGCATTGTGCTAGACTATAGTTAAAGGACTATTTATTATTGAGAAACAATGGAAAACCCTAAACATCCAAAAACCTAACCCTAGGAGATGAAACGCCAAACTATGGGCCCCGTTGGGGTAAGTTGGTACATCAACTTCCCAAGGTCGTAACTTTGGCATACAATCCTCGTTTGACGCACATGGTACCTCGTTAGAAATATCTATCTAAGGACTATAGCTGCTGACAAGGAATATCAAGTTGAAAACACATAGTGTTTTCCCCAAAAACACGTCATTTAGGGCCTCCAAACGGCTCCAGAAGTTCACAACCCAAAAAACTATCAAAAATAGTAAATTGTGCTACAATTAAGGAAACTGAAAAACTGAAAGAAACAATGGTGGGGGTCCAGGTGGAATAGGCGGGTCGCCACCAATATCCACCTAGATCATTCCTCCCACCTTAGGAAGCAATGGTCCCCATTGCATTGAGTTCCTCCGTGAGATTAGGAAACTTCTGTTGAACTTGGTCTCTGGTGAGCCACTTGCCCTGGTGAAGGATTTGGCTTGATTTGACAACTCGATCTGTGTGTCCATGATCCAATCAGTGGTGGATTATTCCATGCAATCTGGGTTTAAATCAGTTGGCGTGAGTTGTTCTGCAATGTTGGATGTGTCCAATAATGGTGGAAAGTAGGGCCAAAGGCAGTCCACATTGAACATTGGGTGCAGACCAAAGAATGGTGGAAATCTAAGCTCGAAGGCATTGTCCCCTACTGCCTTGGTGATGGTGTATGGACCATATCGGAGGAAGAGAAGCTTGTGGTGGGACCCAGCAAGGCGCTCCTTCTGTAAATGTATCCAAACTTTGTCGGCCACCTAGAACTTGTGTGAGACCCGATGTTGATCATGTCGCTGCTTGTACTTAACATTAGCTTTGTCCAATATGTCATGGACCTGTTGGAATATGTGCTAAATGTTCTCAATAAAGTTGTTTTCCTTGTCATCTTCTGACTGTACATGAGCTGAATCTACCTGAGTAGTTGCAAATGGTATGGCCACATCAATGGGACATAGTGGTTAGAATCCCAAGCCCACCTCAAAAGGGTTCTGGCCAGTCGAGTTGTGGAGAGCCCGGTTATAGCTGTGATGGACATAGGGGAGGCTCTCATCCCATGTGCGTGGATTCTTTGAGTTGTACATGTGCAGAAAATGTACGATCATCCTGTTGACAACCTCTGTCTGGCCATCAGTTTAGGGATGGAAAGTTGTTGACTTAGTAAGCTCGGTGTCCAACATCGACCAGAGACTGGACCAAAATGTACTGATGAATTTTTTGTCCCAATCTGATATGATAGACTGTGGGATCCAAAGTGTACCCACACTCGTTCAAATAAGAGTTTATCATTGGCTTCTGCTGTGATATTCTTCTTGCAGGCCGTCATAATGGCCATCTTAAAGAATCTATCGACGACCACAAAAACACAGTCGTTGCATGCTTAGTAGAAGGAAGGTCTGACATGTAATCCATGTAGATGGATTCCCAAGGTCAACTAGGGGTAGGAACTGGAGCATAGAGGCCTTTCTTCTTGATGGTCAGTTTGGAAATGGTGCAGGCAGTGCAGGATCTGATGTACTTCCCAACATCCTGTCAAAGATTCGGTCAATGAAAATACTTCTGCAGTACTGCCATTATTTTTTTGACCCCGAAATGCCCAATGACCTGTCCATGGAGTGCTTCCCAAATAATCTTGGCACACTCTCTTGAAGGAACACAAAGGTGTCCCAGGTGGCATAACAATGCATCCTGGAGGTGAAAATCTGGCACTTTCTAAACCTCCAAGAGTGTCTAGTATGTGTGGCCGAATTCTGGGTCACTTTTGTAGAGAAGTGGCCAATCAGAAGTCTCGTGCCCAAAATATTTGACCACGGTGGTTAATGCCATGATCGGGGGTCGGCTGAGGCAGTCTGCAACATTATTGTTGTTTCCTTCTTGTACTTGATATTAAAATGGAACTATTGTAGGTATGTGGACCACTTTTGATGGAGATCATTCTGCAACTTCCCTTGTGTCTGTATAAACTGCAGGGGTTGGTGGTCTGTGTGGATGATCGTTTCCTTCCCCGAAGTGTAATGCTTCCATTGTCGGCAGGCCTGCACAATGGAATACATATATTTGTCATAAGTGGGATACTTTTGGACTGTGTCTTAAATTGTCTCACTATGATATGCCACTGGATGCCCCTATTGAGTACGGACTGCCCCAATAGCATAGTCAGAGGAATTTGTCTCGACCTCAAATGGTTATTGCAAGTCTGGTAATGTGAGCATTGGTGCAAAGCAGAGACGATGTTTCAACTTTGCAAACGCCTTCTTTTGAGATTCAAACCAAAAGAATTTTTCTTTTGCTCCTCCCTTGGTGACTTGACTCAAGGGCCAAGTGATATGAGAGAAGCCCAAAACGAACCTGCAGTAGAAATTGGCAAGACCCAGAAAGCTGCGGAGCTCTGTTAGATTGGTTGGGGCTAGTTAATCCCAAATGACTTGGATCTTGAATGGAACCACATGCACCCCCCTTTCATCAATAGTGTATCCCATATACTGAACCTGGGTCATGCCAAAAGTGCATTTCTCCAAATTGGCACAAAGCTTGTGTTGTCGCAGTGTTTGGAGAACCTATTAGATGTGGTGGAGGTTTTCTTCCCAACTCTAGCTGAAGATCAGGATGTCATCCAAATACACCACTACAAATGAGTTGATGAATGGTCACAAGATGTCATCCATCATCCTCATGAAGGTTGCAAGAGCATTCGTCAACCTGAAAGGCATAACCAGCCATTCGAAAAGGCCCTCCTTGGCTTTGAAGGCAGTCTTCCACACATCGAAGGGTTCGATTGGTAACTGGTGATATCCAGATTTCAAGTCAATTTTGCTGAAATTTTTTCCCCCTTTAGTTGGTCCAGAAGGTCATCAATCCATGGGATCAAGTACCTATTCCGAACAATGATCTTGTTCAGCGCCCGATAGTCAATAAAGAGTCTCCAAGTCCCATCCTTCTTCTGTGCCAACACGATCGAGCTCCAACAGGGTGATGAACTCGGTCGGATGTGAAATTTCTGTAGCAGCTCCTGAATCTGCCTCTTGATTTCGTCGTTCTCCATAATAAAGCACTGATAGATGGGTCCATCAGGAAACAGTGCACCTGGGGTCAAATCGATGGAGTGCTTGACCTGACAGTGCAGGGGCACCCCTACGGGGGAGGTGAAGATGTCCTCGTACTCCTCCACGACCTTGTCCATTTTTTGTTGTCATGCATAGGGGCCTTGTCTGGAGGTCGTGGCCACCGTCTTCTTCTTTCCCTGAGGGCGTATCATCAGGAAAACAAATTTCTCGATTTTGGAAATGAGCTTACTGCATTGTTTTGCAGTAACCAAATAGATGGCAATAGGTGGTGCTAGCTTCAGTATCATGTACAACTTATTTCCCAAGGTAACAATAACAGAGTGAGGCCTTGACTCATATACAGCATGTCACTTCCGCAAGTACCATTGGCCTAATAATACATCAAAAACATCAAGAGTAGAAACGTCACATAATACTTCATCCATGAAGGTCTTGATGCTATATGGAAGGAAACATTGTTGGTTGATGTGAAGATCCCGTCCTTGGTGAAGCCACCCGAGGATGTATGGTTGTGGGTGTGTTATGGTCAGTAAGCCCAATCGCTTCACGACCTTTGTTGAAATGAGGTTCTTTTGGCTCCCGCTGTCGACAATGAACTATAGCGGGGAACCCTTTACCCACATCTGGGAGTGGAAGAGGCGCTCCTCCTCCTTTGGATCTTCGTGGTGGAAACAGTGGCGTTGGGCTCTGCATCAATAATTTGTTTCCCTTTTTCATTCCCCTTGACTCAGAGTCGAAACATACATCTGATTTATAAGCCTTCAGCTCGGCCACTAGAGACTGCTTGGCTCGACAATCACTGGTGTTGTGAGTGGAGCTCTTATGGAACTCACACCACTTTCCCGTGTGCTTCTTAGGCTTTTCGGTGTTGATCTTTGCTTGCGAATTTGGTTGGTTTTCCTGAGCCAACCCGTCTTGGCTTTTTCCTTTGTTCTGCAATTTGGGGGCACCTTTCCCTTGCTTCGGATTCGCAGATCCAAAGTCTCACTTTTTCTTTTTAAGCTTATGCTCTATCTTGACAATGTATCGGTATGTTGTGCCGAGTGAGGAGATGTACAGGAACTCCGTCTCATCCTGGATGTACCTGTGTAGGCAGCCATGGTACTTTATTACCAAATGTTTCTCAGAATCCTTGATACCCAACTTCGTGCGAAGGGTATGAAAAACATTGGTAAACTTCAGCATGTCTTGGTCCATTCCCTGCCGCAGCGTAGTCCACTTTATGTATTTATCCTCATAGCTCCCAACAGAGTAGTACTGCTCCTTTATGGCATCCTAGAACGAATTTTGGGTGGATGCAACTGAAAACAGTGAGGGCGCACTTTCATCCTTCTTCTCATAGTAGGTTTCCCACCAGTCCTTGACGTGGGGGGTGGCTTTGAGAAGAGAAAAAGTAACCTTTTCCCGGTTGGAAAAATCATGAACAGAAAAATATCTTACATATTTAACCATTTATATACGACATCTACATCTATTTGGCCCTCAAATATGGGAATGTAAAAATTTGCTTGTTTCTTAAAGGAGTGGCACCTCCAGAGTGGTTGTTGGATGTGGATGCGTTATCGGTGGGCAACCGTTGAAGGATCTAAGAAAATTTATCCATCATCGCGTTCCTTTGTTTCTCGAGAGCCTCCTTGAGCAATATTTTGATAGGATCTCTTGCTCCCTTGTCTTTCTTTTCTTCCCCCATGGGAAGTCATCAGAGTTTGGGAGGTTGATCTTGCAAAGGTTCAACCAGATCGAGCCCTAACTCCTTATACCCCAACCTCGTGGGGACATGCAAAGAAAAACAGAGAAAGAGTTGACTGCTCTGATACCAATGATCTGGATTTAAATAGGAATGCAACAAATTACATATATAACCATAAATATAGAGATGCAACGGAAATAACACTTCATTTCATTAATATCAAATGTTGAAATATGCTTACAAACATAATGGAAATAAGACTAGCTCGGGCGATGGTAGCTTATCTCTGAGAAGAGATGTGGTGGCTACATGCCTTTGAACTGTGTTACAATTAGGGTTGAAGGCCTATTTATTATTTAGAAATAATGGAAAACCCTAAACATCCAAAAACCTAACGCTAGGAGATGAAACTCCAAACTATTGGCCCCATTGGGGTAAGTTGGTACATCAACTTCCCGAGGTCACAACTTTGGCATATGATCTCTGTTTGACCCACACGGTACCTCATTATAAAGATCTATCTGAGGACTACAACTACTGACAACAAATATTGAGTAATAATTTCATAGTGGTTTTCCTTAAAAAATGTCATTTAGAGCCTCAAAACGGCTCTAGAAGTTCAGGACCCGAAAAACTGCCAAAAATAGTAAACTGTGCTACAATTAAGGAAACTTAAAAACTAAAAGAAACAATGGTGGGGGTCCAAGTGGAATAGGCAGGTGGCCACCAATATCCACCTGGATCAGAGGATTGCAAATCAAGACGAGAATTCAGAACCTCCTCCAAATTCATAGAACTTGTAATATATTTGATCTAGTCACTTTGTATCGGCTCGATACTAAATTGACCAGAGCTGTTGAATTTTAGGTTCAAGCGACTCTAGAGGGTTATATTATTGAATTTTCTATGGAGAATCATTATGCCTTCTCCAAAGCAAAATAAATATTTAAGTACGGGTTGCAGGGTAGATTTTTGAAAGAAATCCCTTTGTGGATCAAGATCCTCATGGTAAAATAAAATTTACTACTCTTTCAAGAGAATAATATGGTAGCTTAAAACCCTAGGTCCTCGAGTTAGGGTTTAGGGTGGAGATTTTTCTCAGTTGCGGAAGATGAGGGGAGTTGCAATAGATGTAGATGAGTTGCAGAGAGCTAAACATTTTAGGACATTAAGAAGGGAATAAATAGCTGACGCGTGGCATGAAAAGAAGTTTCGAGAGATTAGGAGGAGGAGAGAGAGTTGCTAAGGATAGGTGAAGCATTGAGTAGTGTAAGGTTGCAACAAGGAGGAATGGATAGCCTGGAGTTACAGAATAGTGAGGCAGGAGAACGTTCTCATTCTGGAGAAATAGGATATTCCATAGGAGGTGTGACAGGAGGATAGCATAGAGGAAGTTGAGTCCACCAGGAGTCAGGAGGAGTACGGACACCTAGAACACCTAGACAACTAGTTGCAATGATCAACCATAATACTCTTGTAAACGATGATATGCACTTTTTGATAAGAAATTTGTTCTTTGAAGATGATTTGGTCCCCAAAAGAAGTAGTCCACAAAGAAATAATGTAACTAACTCTCTCCCTAACCTTCCCCTAGTATTGTATCAGAATCCTATTAATTTTCTTTCTAAGCTCATCAAAACTTTGAAATTTAAGTGTGTTTATAATATATGCATAGTTGGTAGTTCAAATAGAATCAGTATTTTTGGTAGTATTGTTTAGACAAATTCTGTAGCTTTTTCACAACTAGGTTTGCAAGGTTTTGTGTTAGTTCTTGTTATATAGGAAAATACCTCCTCGTCATCTTAGAGGAGAAGATCATCTTTTTTATTGGAATACACCCCTTGTTTAAGGCCTATTGAGACTATAACGCACCCTTTCTTATTGCACTAGAGCATTATAACGTAACACTTTTTCACTTAAACATATGTTACCCTAACCAATAGCACATGATTGCTTCATTAAACTTGCGTTATCAAACTTTCACGCAGGCACAGGAAAAAAACATGAGTTAACTCACAGTGACACCCTAGTTCACTCCAGTCAACTCTAAAAAGTTGGAATGGGTTCATCTCACATCATCCATAAATGTTTCCTATCCCAAGAAAGAATACTAAAGTAGGAAAAAGTGACGAAGTTGAGGAAATCTCTTCCATTCCATAGTTTTTTCGCAAAATGCATCTGAAGGAGAAACTGGAAATCTTTGTAGCAACCCTCTACCTATAAATTGGAGCAATGTTACTTGGGAGCAGGAGCAGGAGCAGGGAGCGGGAGCGGGGAGCGGGAGCGGGGAGCGGGAGCAAAAAAAGGAGCGGGAGCGACCTTTTCAGAAGCTCCCGGTTTGGGAGCGAATCCGGGAGCAATTTTTTAAAAATATATATATATATTTTTATTTTTGATACATATATGTCAACAAAAACATGTAGAATGATGAATTAGACATAAAAAACATAAAAAAAACATAGATTGATCATTGAACCATATCACATCAATCATCTAGAAATTATAATCGTCATCAACCATGTCCACAAGTTAGTAAAATACATATGACAACTGCAACATATTGAGTCTCATGAATCATGATTCATCAAATTCAATCTTAAAGTTTCAATTTCAAGCTTTCAAAATTGAAAATTCAATAACATTTATCATCATTGATCACCAAAGTTGTACTTGTAAGCTAAGTTTAACCATTACAAGAAGTAATATCTAAGATTCTAAGATATTTCTAAATCCTAACTTCTAACTGTTAACATGATATGAAATGTTATAAATTTATAAACTGAAACATGAATAATGAAATGAAATGAAACAAATTTAGTCTTTCATGAAGCAACATATTCATAATTCACATCATTACCAATGAGTTATAATTGCCAAGGCCCAACTCAAACTTCAAATTTTCATTGTCACAGTGATATATTGTTTACAAAAAATATCATTATGATATGAAAGAGTCAAGAGTCAAGAGTCAAGGACTCAAAACTCAATAGTTATGAAAACTAAAGTCTAATAGAAACTAAAAAAGACAAGTAAACTGTAAATCAAAATCTACATGTGGCCCTTGCCACGAGAGTCTCCAGGAGTATAAGCAGGTCGTGGTGGTCTTCTAGGAGTCTCCCGCACAGACCGACAACCAGAACTAGAACCTCCACGTGAGGGTCTAGATGGAGGTGGCGACAGCAAAGGAACAAGACTCGGACCTGGAGCACTGCTACTGGATGGTGGAGGTGGAGGTGGCATGGCTGCTGCAGCTGCTTCATCTTCATCCCTTACAAGTTCCTCTTCCAGTTCTTCAATATGTACAATGCCATCCTCCAAATTGTCATCCTCTGGGTGATTGTCCCAAATTTTATATGTGGGATCCTCATAATCCCGATCACAGTAATGACTCAACAACCTCAAGTTGTAGTGCACATAAACCAAGCTTTCTGCTCGGTTTTCATTGAGTTTGTTTCTTTTCACATTATGTATGTAGCTGTAGGTGCTCCAATACCTCTCTGCAGAAGAATTATTTACAGCCTGTGAAAGAACTTTTTTTGCCAATTTTGGAAAAATCCCATGCCCGCCATATGTTTCCCACCATGTGAGAGTATCAAATCTATCTCTGTCGTCCATTGCGTGGAAGTTACCATACAAACCAATGCCACTGAAGTATCTGCCTATTTCAAAGCGCACAGCGGCACATTCCTCCCTGTCAGGTACCAACTTTTCTAATGCTTCCAAATATCCTTTAGTTACCTCTAGATCTAAATGGGGTTTGGTTCTAACCCCACCCCCTGCTGCAGGTTGGCCCAACCAAGATGTAGAGTAGTATTTTGGCGTAAGGATATACACCAAGCAATGTAGTGGAAGATTAAGCCTATTCCACCGTTCACACACACAATCATGAATCGGTTTGTACAAGTTGGGATCTCTATTATGAACAATGTCTTTTATTTCCCCCAACATGGTATCCATTTTCTCATACACCTCGCCAATCACTGGTTTATCTATATCTGCAATCCGAATCATGTGATAAATTGGCTTGGTGAAATCCAATACCTGCCTCACACTTGTCCAAAACTGCCTATCAAGAGCGGCCTCCTCCACCATTTCAAAACCTGCCATGTCAGCTACATTTGTAGCCCTTTCCTTTAATGCCTACCAATGTGGACTTGATACCATGCTAGCTAATGCCTCTCTTACCTTCAAAAGGCACCTAAAGGTGAGGTAATAGCTACCAAATCTGGTCTTCGCAATCTTCAACAACTCCAATCTCGAGTGACTGCGGAAAAGGCCATGGGTATTGCTATGATTTGTAATAAATTTTATCATTTGTTTGCCTTTCTTGTACAAATCACCAATCCATTGGTATTGTTCATTTTTGTTTTTGACAATATCATGCAACAGAAGGTTCAATGTGTGAACCAAACATCCAGACCAAAATATTTTGGGGTATTTATCCTCAATAATTTCTCCCGCTGCCTTACAATTAGGAGCATTATCAGTGATGACTTGGATGACATTGTATGGGCCAATACGCTCAATTGTTTCAAGTAATGCTTCTGCAATGTTGATGGCGGTCTTGAACTTGTCTGAGTAATCATGTGTAGCTAGAAAGATGGGACCACTAACAGACACAGCAAGAACACTTATCAATGGCTTGCCTTTTACATTTGTCCATCCATCAGATACAATGGACACCCCATGGTCAGTCCAAGAACTTGTCATTCTATTCAAAGAATGTGATATTTTTGCTTTTTCATGATCAAGGCCAACGTTTCTTGCCTTGTCATACCCAGGGCTCTTGTATCCTTTAGGGGCATCATTTATGGCAGAAACCATTTCGTGCCAATAAGGTGAGCGAAGAACATTGAATGGTATCCCACATGCATAGAGAAACTTGTAAACCTTTGAATCCACATCATTCCTATACCCCTCATCAAGGAAATCTGATATGGTTCTACGCCTTAAAGATGATGACCATGTGCCTCCATATCCACTGCCTTGGGAGGATGTTGAAGGAGTTCTTTGTGATTGTGAGCTTGGTTCAAAGAAAACCCTTTATTTTTTTGATCTGTATTGGGCTTCCTCCTCTTCCCTTATGTATTTGGCTCTATCCGCTGCTGACACCGTTGTACAAGTTTTGATTCCTATTTGTTTGTCTCCATCCCATGGCCTTTTCCTGCAGAGGTGTCTTCTAGCACGGGTGTATGAACCTGTGTAATCAGTGTTGCAATGGGGGCAATGAAATTTAGTGGTTCCACCCCCTCTCCCTGTTTCAGCCCTGTTAACATATTTCCACAATGGAGTTTGGTCTTGTTTAGTTTTTTGAGGGTCATGTTCACCCTCCTCCAGCTCCTCCTCACGGGGGTTTTCACCAATTTGACTTTCTCCAACTTCTTCATCCCCCTCTTCAGTTTGGCCCCTCCGTTTCCTACTCTCCAACACCATAATAACCATAAAAGGGACCAGGAAGAGGAAAATGCCCAGAAATATAGCCAGGTCCATGGTGTTTGATGTTTGTAGGGTTTTGATTCAAGAATCTGCAAATTAATTTAATTTATTGGGATTAATTTAATTTATTGGGATTAATTAATTTAATTTAAATTCATGATTTTTAAACTCAATAAACTAAATTAAACTAACTAATTTACTACCTAACTAACTAAACTAACTAAAATTACTAAGCTACTTACCTCTGCAGGCTTGCTCCTCGCTCCTCGGCACTTGCTCCTCGCTCCTCAGCACTTGCTCCTCGCTCCTTTGCTCTTGCTCTTGCTCCAAACTCTTGCTCAATGAAGTAACAATGAAATTTTTTTAGGCCCATTGGCCTTTTAAAACCAAAAAAAAAAAAAATGCGATTTTTTTGGCGTCCACAGAAATTTTTTCTGCCGAATCCCTCCCGGTTCCCATCGAAACGCTCCTGGAAATTTTTAATGCCCGGGAGCGATCGGGGAGCAATCGCTCCCGGGCATTAAAATTTGCTCCGGGAGCGATCGCTCCCCGATCGCTCCGGGCGTTAAAAATCGCTTCAGGAGTGACGGAGCGATCGCTCCTTGAAACGCTCCCGAACAGGGCAGGGAGCGCAAATTTTTTTTAGGGAGCGCGCTCCAGAGCCGCTCCCGCCCGGAGCGCGATTCGGGAGCGGGTTCGGGGGGGGCACTCCCCCGCAACTATGTATTGGAGGCTAGGCCATTGAGATTGGAATCAGAATTCATGTACTATTATGTTTCCAAGATATTGTTTGAGAGGGAGATTAAAGAGCTAGGAGATGGAGGAGGTCATGCTACAACTACTTATGGTGGTAATCTTCCTTCATTGACTGAATATATAGATCTATTGTTGTTTCTTCCATATCATTGTCTAATGTTTATGCTTCTTGTGCTCATGTTGCAATGATTTGGATTATGGTCTCTTGTCGATGTATTTATTGATACTTTGATGTTCATTTACTAGTATTTGAGTTGATAAAGTCTATATGGTGTGAAGATCGCATTTGTCTTCTTTTTTTATAGGTTTTACACTTGAATCTGGATGAAAACCTTTCTCAACCACATTGATTGCTCCAACTAATCTGCACGAAAGGATAAGCAAGTTATCTCTCACTTTTTATTTTTCAATTCCAACTTATTACTTACATCATTGAATACATCCAACCATATTACAGTAGATCCCTTGATCCATATGCCTTAGGTTCTAAGAAAACCTGAGAGGGTTTCTCTTTTGTCCATCTAAGCATAAATCCATATAACACAATAAGCGACTCCACTGGAGATCCTTTTTATTCCCAATTTTTTTTTCTCTCTTATATCTTGAATCTCTAGTCTTGTTTAGCCTTGTCAGTATTGAATTCTCATCATTTTGGTTGCATGCATGCTTCTATGCTTGATCTTAGTTATTGCCTTGACCTGGACTATTTTTCTGCTAAGTAAAGCCTCAGTAACACACCCTCTTAGTGTTATCCAATGCATTATCATACATATCCTCCTTGAGTAAAGAGCGTTAGTAACTCTTTATCTGGACTAGTAACCTGTGTTACTAGCTAAAACCCTTGCTTTCCCCCTTTGATGTGAATTTCATGTTTAGTATTTTGCTTGTCTAATTGTCCAGTAGATATGTACTGCATGAAGCTTTAGTTTTTCTAGATGCATCCATCATTTTTATTTTGAAATGATAACTTAGCTGCATTATTGAAAAAAGAAAAAGAAACATTCTCTTTCTATTTAATTGTCTTGTTTTGATCAGTTTAAAATTGAGCTTTTTATTCAAGTTTGAATGTCTACATTTGTTGTGAGGTGTTAGAATATGCACTAGGATTGTTTGTTTTGGGAAATACTTTGATTACTCACTTCTTGTAGAATTTCTTTCTCATTGAAATCAATTTGAAAATCATATTTTCTGGATGGTTTGAGTCGGGTCTCACGATTTCATACGTCAACACCCTCCTAAATACATTAATAAATTACCTTTAAAAGAAAAAGCATAATAAAAGTAATCAACAACTCTTTATCAGAAGAAAACACACATTAGCTTAGGCTAGGGTCTTGGGTTAGGCTATGTAAGTCAACTCCCCAAGGTTGCAAAACTAAAATAGTGTCATTAAAGAGTGAAAATATTGTTGCACTCACATTGACTGGGACTGCTCCTTTAACACAGGATTTAATCATAGATGACATCAGAGTGTGAGAGAAGGTGGCCCACCTTTGATTTCATTTCCGTGGGTATTCTATGTACTAGGGATTCCTTCGGGAATTTAGGAGCTGAGTCGGGGACTCAAGTATCCTGCCCACACAACATACTATCTACAACCATGAACCCCCTGGTAATGTTTGTGATTTGAGATAAAGAGTAGTGGAGATAATCCTAAGGAAACATACATAAGGTGACTAGGGTGGGAAGCCCTAACACCTGAGACAGACAAACCTACTCCATCTTTGGTTTTTTGGGAGGGTGCTCATCTTCACGAGAGTGCTTGGCTCCTTCGTACCAAGTCTCGGGTGAATCTCAGGAGTAATTGTAACTATTTCTTTCCAAACTAGATTTCTCTTATAGTCCTTTGATACTAGATTCCATCACCAGCTAGTTGTGACTATAGGAAAAAAAAATATTGCCTGTTGATCTCATAGAGTTTTTATTTTTTAGGTGTGTGCTATTTTTTTATTGATATGATATAAAAACATCACTTAATAAATTTTTTTGCAAAATATATATCATTCACCATGGCCTCCACCAAACCTCGTTGTTCGTAAGGTATTCCTCCACAAAATGTGGAGGAAGTTCCAAGTGAATCAGATTCTCCCACTACAAGGAAAACACCTTTTAGTGGACGTTATAACGAAGGTTTTAACTGTTATAAAACTGGAAAAATTTGTCAAAAAATATACTCTAAAATATTTGTTTGCGATAGCAGATGTTTTAGATGAGATTATAACGAAATTTCATCACAACTTAAGGGTGTTTTTTTTGCAGTGTGCTTCATGGAATAAGTAGCACCGGTGCACTACATATATAAACACATCGCGCTGGATACATAAATAAAATTACCAAGGCGTTGAATGTAAAGAACACTGGTGTGTAATAATACATATCACATGGGTGCTAATAGATAAAAAAAGGCCTAGGGCATTCTTGTAAGGAGCGACACCTGGGCACACAAAAATTAATTGTTGTGATAGTGCTTTTGTTTAATCTTGCAGTGCCGATAAGTATCGTTTGTATAAATGCATCGGTGTGTTAGTTATATAAAAGGACTGCTTTTGTTAGTTTTCATAATGTACCCGGCCTGGAAATAATATTTTGTAGGACCGCAAAGTGTTAGTTCTATGAAAGAACTAGTGCGCTAAGAATTACAATGCATTGGGGCGTTAATTGTAAAACAATACTGGTGCTTCAAGAAATAAACACCTTGGTGCTATCGTTTTCCAAAAATTCATCGATCATGCAAAAAGATGTTGTCATGGTGCTTTTATATAACATAACGCAACGGTGCATTTTTATGTAGAAACATCGACCTATGACAGTGCAATTATTGTAATTTTTTAAATCCATTACTCATCGAAAAATCGACATATAGTTCATATAAATTGAGATTTGATTAGTGAATTTGTATAGGATGTTTGGATTAATTTGTTATATTATTAGGTTTCACATGTCTTCATTATAATATTTAATCATCCATTTATTTAATCAGTGGTGCAACATTTCACAACAATATTGGATAACAAAATAGAAGAAATTAAAATTTATTTTATGATATATCAATAAGAGGCTCTTTGTCATACAAAATGGGATTGTTATTGGAAACCCCTTGTTTTTCATTTGGAACACTATGTCCATTACATTAAACAAAATGTCTAATTTTCACAGACAATTATTTCAAAAAATATAACAGGTTGCATTAATATGCAAATAGATGATCATTCTTCTCTGGAACTGTTGTCAGTGCTCGAGCTACTTCCGTGACTTGGGTTATTTAAGGGAATTTTTTGTTAATTGCATCAATTGTTTTCATCTTCTTGATCTTGTTCTATCTACAAACATAAAAATAAAGTGTAATGAGTGTATCTACATTGGTGACAATAATGAAGTTGAAATAAATAATATACATCAATGTAAATCGAATAGCAATGTACCATAGCAATAATTGACCCATAAACTATGCACATGGTTACAAAACCAGTCCTTGTTGCAACAAGCCTTTTGTTGGTGCAATTCCATACTTTGTTTCATGCATGTTTTAAACCCCATTATAAATCATAGATTTAATATAAGTTATTAATTTTTTCTATTAGTTATAAACTCAAAGAAGTAAAACGACATAGATACTTGCAAATTCCATAATTAATTTTTGATATCCGAACATATACTCACAACCCTTATTTAATCCCATGTCAACCAATTCTTCTAATGGCTCTTCTTTGTATGTCAACCCCTATTTGAAGACAAGGATGGTCATTGTAAAACAACTTAAAATATACAAAAATGAAATCCTTAGTTGTTATAAGGAGATAGTAACAATTACTCACAAACTTTGAAATCAACCCTTTTCTTCCTTGTCGTCCCATTTTATGTGTTGAATGAGTTCCATTTGGTTTTCTTTACTGCAAGAAAATACTTGAAAATTTATATTTAATGCTAAATTTTTTTTACATGTACAAATTCAATCATGATTACATATATTTGAAGTTGTTTTTGAGATGCCTCCTCATGTGATGCAATTATGTCAAATTATTTGACCATCTCCTTATACACTTTTTTGAACATTCCTACTGACATGTTTCACATATCAACTCGTTAATCATTTGGGATTTTCATAATCTTATTGTAAAGTATTAAACTATTTTTATATTGATATATGAAAACTAACTATAAAAAAATAAATATTAATAGATGAATGGTTTGTAGTATTATATACATATAATTCTAGAAAATCATTTTAATTAGGAATATTACATTTTGATTGATTCTTTTTTGTTGTTGTATGTTTTTGTTATTGCAAGTCTGACATGTCTCATTGACAAATGTTCTGGAAACGTTTTCTATAGTTTAGATATAATTTGGTTCTTGGAATTGTTGGATTGATTTTTGTATTGTAAGTGGATAGTACATCTATACATTCATTCCACTAGATCCCTCAGAGTTTTTTTAAAAAAATTCCCCCTTTCATTAACCTCCAACACCACTCCAAATGAGCTAAGGACCAATTCATCGTTATTTACATGTTCTTGTAGAATTTTTCTACAAATCAGCTAGCTCTGATACCATGTAGAATTTTTCTACAAATCAGCTAGCTCTGATACCATGTATAAATTCCCACTGTAGATCACTTGGTAGTGCAATGTACTAAAGAAAAATACTTGATCTACTTCTACAAACAATTTAGCAGAAGCTTAATCAAACATGAGCAACATCAATAAGAACACATATAACTGATATGGAGAAATCAATTACACATAACACAGAAGATATAACCTGAGGAAAGCCTCAGCCTAAAACCCCAACTCTGTATTATCATAGAAAGGATTTATACAAAGCCTTAGCTCTCACACAGCTAGCCAACTCTCAGTACAATCCTCACAGATGAAGGTGGAAATACATCAGGATTACAGAAAGCCTTAGCTCTCACAGCTAGCCAGCTCTCAATGCAATCCTCCTGGATGCTCACAGGCAATCAAGACTTCTCCTAAGCCTTCTCCTCTACCCTCCAAGCCTCCTATTTCCTTGCGCAGTTTTTCCTGGGTGATCCTCTTGTTACCAAGTGTAACACTGATCTCTCACACTGATCTCACACCCTATAAAACTGCACAATCCTCAAGGAACCTTAATCCTTCTGCTTGGATGATTTTCCTTTATAGGAAAAATCCATCCAACTGATAGTACATTGTCCCTCCTCTGATCTCAATTGGGTCTTTCTCTGAACTGACATGCATGAGTTATTCATGAGAGAATCTTCAGTTATCTGAAGTGCAGCAGTTATATGCAAGCATGCATTAACTAATTGAACTTACTTAATTTAAACAAACTATTTAAATCAATTATAACTAGACTTGACTCAGTTAATTGAGCCAACTAATTACTACTCAAATTAGAACTCATCCTTATCTCTTTAATTGATGGATAAATTCCTCAATTAATAGATAAATTGTTGCATGTCCTCACATAGACTTCATGTTTGATTTTTCAGAACTAATTAACTCATGGTGAATTAATTAATTTATTTTCAAATAGCTATTAAGTTCAATTTGAATTTTACTTTCTATTTTTAGTCCAGGGACTGACTAAAATAGGAATCCATCCTGAACTGCTAAAAATAGAATGTTATTTTTAGCACTTCCATTTTTCATTCCTTGTTGCCCAATCCAGCACTGGTACCCAAACTACTATTTTTAGCACTTCTATTTTTAGCATTTCTTGTTGCCATTTTCAACACTCCCTCTCAACAAGAAAGGCTTCCTCTCGAACCCAATCCTGTACCTTCAGAATGTTTTGCATGCAACACTTCTACCAAGTGTGGTTGCTCCAGCAACTCTCGAAACAAAAAAACTCCCAACTGACCTCTCTGTTGGGCTAGAAACATACTCTGATGTTGAAGCTCTACCTGTTGCTAACAAGTGCTCCCTCTCTGACCTCTGCGCTACTGCAACATCTCCATGCATCTCACACGTTGCACACCTCTCTGTGCCATCCTGCACTGGTGCAACACACTTGTGCCTCTCGCATTGCTGTAGCCTGCTAGCTCTGCGCTGTCTTGGGATTCCTGCACTGTAGCTCTCTCTGCCGCTCCATCCGCATCTATCTCTACCCAATCAGTCAGTCCTACTACTCCTCATCAGGGCTCCTATAGCAAAGTCGAATCAAAGAGGTTGGGTACCTCAAGGATCCTGCCCCTCCTCCTTGGGACGATCACTCCACATCGCCCCACCTCCTACCTGGAGGTATGGCTGCATGTGATCCCTCTGCCCACCTGGCTCGAAGTTTTCCCCTAGTAGAGGTCTCTGCATGAGTAGATGTCTCTACTCGATCTCCACTCAGCTTCCCCTGTTGTGGCTGCTCCACAACCTCCTGAAGTTGCTTCACCAATTGTGGCTCCTCCACAATTGTCTGAGACTTCTTCTGGCGCTACATGTTGAGAGGTAATTTACTCTCCCTCTCAACCACCAAGTATCTAAAATTTTCCTTGCTCCTCAAGGCTTTGCATGCATCTTGTACCTCAAGTGCATACAGGTTGTTGGCTAGCACACCAATTTGTTTCCACTTTCCCGCCATCACAAAATTTTCTAGAAAAAAAACTGATTTTAAATCAGCGATATCTCCCTCATCCAAACTCTGATTCAGTCGATTTATTTTTTTTTGACTTTGGGTTTTTTCCACAAGGAATCCAAATATGGTATTTGTTTCTGAAAAATTTGTATAAAAATTTTCATATCTGCTCTGCAAACTCTTGGCCCAAAACTCAAAAATTTGAAATCTCCTCTCAGTATATTGTTCTTCCTTGATCACCTGTGCTCTGGTACCATGTAGAATTTTTCTAAAAATCAGCTAGCTCTGATACCATGTAGATTTTTTTCTACAAATCACCTAGCTCTGATACCATGTAGAAATTCCCACTGTAGATCACCTGGTATTGCAATGTACTAAAGCAAAACACTTGATCTACTTCTACAAACAATTTAGCAGAAGCCTAATCGAACATGAGCAACATCAATAAGAACACATATAACTGATATGGAGAAATCAATCACACATAACACAGAAGATATAACCCAGGGAAAGCCTCAGCCTAAAACCCCAACTCTGTATTATCATACAAAGGATTTATACAAAGCCTTAGCTCTCACAGAGCTAGCCAGCTCTCAATACAATCCTCACAGATGAAGGTGGAAATACATCAGGATTACACAAAGCCTTAGCTCTCACAGCTAGCCAGATTTTAGTGCAATCCTCCTAGATGCTCACAGGCAATCAAGACTTCTCCTAAGCCTTCTCCTCTACCCTCCAAGCCTCCTATTTCCTTGCGCAGTTTTTCCTGGGTGATCCTCCTGTTACCAAGTGTAACACTGATCTCTCACACTGATCTCACACCCTGTAAAACTGCACAATCCTCAAGGAACCTTAATCCTTCTGCTTGGATAATTTTCCTTTATAGGAAAAATCCATCCAACTAATAGTACACTATCCATCCTCTGATCTCAACTGGGTCTTTCTCTGAACTGACATGCATGAGTTATTCATGAGAGAATCTTTAGTTATTTTAAGTGCAGCAAATATATGCAAGCATGCATTAACTAACTGAACTTACTTAATTTAAACAAACTGTTTAAATCAATTATAACTGGACTTGACTCAGTTAACTGAGCCAACTAATCACTACTCAAATTAGAACTCATCCTTATCTCTTTAACTGATGGATAAATTCCTCAATTAATAGATAAACTGTTGCATGTCCTCACATAGACTTCATGTTTGATTTTTCACAATTAATTAACTCATGGTGAATTAATTTATTTATTTTCAAATAGCTGTTAAGTTCAAATTTGAATTTTACTTCCTATTTTTAGTCCAGGGACTAACTAAAATAGAAATCCATCCTGAACTACTAAAAATAGAATGTTATTTTTAGCACTTCCATTTTTCATGCCCTGTTGCCCAATCCAGCACTGGTACCCAAACTGCTATTTTTAGTAGTGCTATTTTTAGCACTTCTATTTTTAGCATTTCTTGTTGCCATTTTCAACAGTTCTATAATTTTTCTTTTCTTAGAATGACATTGATATTTTCCTTGTTCTCCCTGTAGAACATTAAACATATATGAATTAATATATTGTTTCAAACATGTTATCTAATATTCTTAAGTATATTATTAATGGAAAAAAAACTCATATTGAATAGTATTGTTTCATCCTTCTGTAATTTTTCTATCACACTTTTACGCTCTTCTGCACTTATATTACAAATAATCTTATCGACCTTATTTATTTTGTGGTTTTGCATGACACACACCAACCAATACATATTAGTTAAACTTACATATAGTTGAAACATATTAATTTTGTAAAGAATTTACAAAGAACTTGCCTTCTCTGATTTTTTTTATGTGTTATCATTGTGTCGATCAGTATTTTTGTTACTTGACACCTTTTTAGACATTTTTTATCAATATACAAGTTGTACAATTCAATATAAAAGTCATTAAATATATTTTACAAATAAATCAAATAATTTTCAGACAAAAAGAGCTCTGGTAACTAGTGCACATTTATCTGAATGAATGCACCAGTGTGTTTATTCCATTAAATGCACTAGGCATTTAATTGTTCAACACCATCATGGAAAATTAGTTTTTTAAATAATGACAGTGCAATTTGTATGGCTAAACGCACTTCAATGATTTAATATTGTTGTTTGGAAGAGGCGTGTCAGTACCTTATATCACACCCGAAGCAATGATGAATAGACTGCACATAATCAACAATGTTATAATATACCAATGTGTTGTATTACAAAGGGAACATCGATGCTTTACATTATAAAGGGTGCACCATGGAACATATATATGTTTTTTAAAAAATGGACAAGGCTGAAAGGGTTTGGATCTAATGCAATAAGTGATTCCCCTATTTTACATGTCAAACTCCCTATATATAGTAAGTACACAAACCTATTAAATCTAAAATGCCTAAAATGGAAAACCCTAATTTTGAAGTGGTAGAGGAAGTTAAACCCTAAGGTAAAATTTTGTAGGAAGAAGCAAGGGTTTAAGGTAAGTATTGAATTTTATTATTTTTTCCTGAATTTTAATTAAATTTAAATAGGAACAGAGATCATAAAAAAATAAATTAGTAGTAAAACCAATAGTAATTTTTTTATTATATAGAGGGTTTTTTTTTTAATTGGGTTTTTAGCATATTGTTTTCCCCAAATAAAAATACTTGTTGCATGTGTTTTATTTCTTCTTGCATGTTTGAAATTTTTGTTCTAAATTGTAAGTTAATGTTTGCAGAGCAGTAGTGTAGATCTATGTCTTTTGATTTAGATTAAAACTTCCTCGGGAGTTGCAAATCTACAACCTAATTTCTACACAAGGCTCCTGAGTCACTTGCAATCTAATTGAAGGAATAAAGAAGCAACACCACATTTTCCATTGTAAGTCCACTCCATACTACTCTCAAGAAAATGGAAAAATAGAGGTCATTAACAAGCCATTAGGGAACACTCTTATCAAAGTTATCAGTGGCAGCAAAAAGGACTAGCTAGAAAGGCTTGTTGAGGCCACTTGATCCTACAACACTACTTGGAGAACCACATGGGTTTCACCCCATATGAGTTAGTATATGGAAACAAGGCTTTATTTTCAATTTAATTTTAATACAACAGTCTAAGGATGGCATCCCAGCTTGAAATTGATTTGACCAAAGCACGGGTTAATAGGATATAACAATTGAATGGATTAGATGACTATAGAATGCAAAACCTTGTTACGCACTAAGGTAGTCCAACTGTAGAGAAAATTTTGTCATGAAAAATACATTAATACCAAATAATTCTAAGAGGTTGATTGGGTTTCTTGTATGACTCCAGGTTCAAGGATTTCAAGGGAAAATTCATGACTAGAAGGCTAGGGCCTTACCTAGTGGAGGAATGTTATAATAATGGTTCTATCAAAATTAGGACTATATATGAGTAACGAATACCACTTATAGTGAATGGATGCTAGTTAAATATTTATAAGAAGCCCCTCTCCAGGCTTAAGTTTATACATTGAATAAGAAAGGAGCTGAATGTGATTGAGAGCATCAAAGTTGCCAATCCATTCAGTCCCTAACCAACAAGCAAAAAAAAAGAAAAAAGAAAAAATAACCTCAAGTAAAAACATCCTTTGAGGCACTTGAGGTAAACTCACTAGTTCAAAACCTCTATGAGGCAGTTAATAAGTTTGGAGTAAAATGAAAATAATAATAAGAGCTCCAGGTGAAAACCTCTTCCAAGGTTCCTAAAGCATGCTCACTAGTTGAAAACCTCCATGAGACAACTAGTAATCCCAAAAGAAAACTGAGTAAAAAGAAGAAGAAAAAGAAAAGAAAAAAATAGGAGTATTTTTTGTCTCACATTGATTTATGTGCAAGTGGCACCAAGACACAGCAAATCAGGTCAAACAAACCAACCTACATCATGGTGCAAGTCATTGACTCAGTCACTCAAAAGGGGCCTTGATGAAATCCTAACACCATATCCCATTTACCTTCATTACTCACAACAACACCCATTACACACCATCTCCTTTCCATTTGTTTTCTATAGCTTCTCTGAATTTTTATAAGAAATCCCTATATTGCTATAGGAAATACCAATTTGAAGAAAAAGCTACAGATCAAAGAAATTTTTAGCATCTAGCATGAGAAAGGACACCAAGGGAATCCTATCAACTAGTTTTTCCATCATCATTCACCACAACTTGGTTTCTCCCATGTTGTTCAATTCCTTGGACCCTTCCTCCATTTTTTTCCATCACCATCACTTCTATTTCCATGAATTATCAAGCCACCCTGAACCTTCAGAAGGATATTCGCATTAACTATGAGGGGCATATTTACATGTTGTAAGAGACTAAACAATCTTATAGAAGATTGAAAAAAAAACCTACAGGCCCAAGTTTCAAATCAATAGACACACCATTGATAAACTCAACAGCTTCAAGAACTCACTCCAGCTTTGATGGAAGGGTCATGAGAAGCTATAAGATCCCCTATAGGCTACTACATGATTAACTATCCATTATGCATAGCATTTTGAAGGTACCTACAAACTGACAAACAGTAGCCTCCAGCACCATGAAAGGTAATTGTAAGGTATGAAACCTCTAACACTCATTATTTGAAATCGGAAAAATATATTTCACGCAAAAGGAGTGGTTTAAATACCCTAATCTAACTAGCAGCAGCCTCAGCAAAATTAGCAGTTAAGTCACAAGATAACTCAAGCTCACAATATTTCCCCCCATCAACATTGTGCATGAAAAAGGTCATGAAATTCCCCCACGAAAGTGCCTAGTGCTACAACAAGAAAATATACAGGTTGTAGAGCTACAAGGAGCAGACGTTGCAAGTCATAAAACGTTATAGGAAGCTTCAGGGTTTGCTACAAGAGCACAGTCTTCTACCAGAAATGCTCACATAGACCCTTGCGCATGTTGAATAGGTTGGCGCTAAAAAAACCAACATTTAAATTATTTCCAGAACATTGTTTTGAGTTAGAAAAGGTTTGTTACATGGTATCTTAAAAGCATTGGCCTAGTTTTTAAGGAATTCTTATGTCTAAGCTATGAAATAAGGGAAAGAGAGGGGTCCATTGGTTTTTAACTTCCATAAATTTATGCTTGGTATAATACTAAATAAATAGGTAAGATTGTGATCCTTTTACATATTCAGAAAAATAGAGTACCCTGCTACCACGGGAAACACTATATTCTATAGCAGAATAAAGACAATGCCTTTCTTTTTTGCCTACACATAGAAATTGATAAGTCTGAACAGATTTCATAGAGAACCCATAAAATAAAACCCCAAACCTAGTTCAAAGGAGTCTAAGAGATAAAATACGGGTGGTTTCAATAAGAGGGAACCTACTGATACTAGTGTAATCCACCAAAACCCTGAGGTTATCACCATCCCAGAAAATTGTCAGTGGTTGGGATTCTTTAAATATCTTATAGGGTTTGAAGATGATATATCTATGGAATTTGCAAAGAATTTAGAAAATATTGATGGACAATAACTTGTCACTTCATTCAAGGGGTTGGTGATCTATATCAATTATGATTCCATTAGCAGTGAGAGGTTGCATTGGAACAAGGAAGAAAGACAAGAAGCCATTACTACTAAGAGAGTATTTTTCTTACCCAATGAGTAGCTTGATGAATATAAAAATGGAATGAGGGAGAGACAACATATCCCTTAGAATGAGGTATCTTACCACTTTGTTAAGTATATTTCCTATGAAGGAGATTGAGCAGAGTATATGCCTATTTATTCAGAGTGTTATATTAGATGAGGTTTCAAGCCCACCTTCTTGTCAATGAGCTACTAAGTATTCCATTCTTCCTTCTCCAATCCCTCAATGAAATGAGCACCAAAGTGAAAGAGGGAAAGCACAACTACCTATCCCATCACATCCTGGTCAAAGTATATGTTACTGATGAATTAAAGGACCTATAGTATCCCATCCTTTGGGTTGATTTTGCAGACATGGATAGAAAAGCATTCTTGGAGGCCCAAGCAAAATTTAGTAAACAACAGAAAGGCTCATACAAGAAAAGGAAAGGGAAGGAAGTGTTTATCCCTACAAAGAAGAAAATGAAAGACACCCTAGAAGAAGAGGAAAGGGAGATTTCAGCTATAATTGCAGGCCTTAGCACTCCTACCAAGCCTGAGGCAAGCACGCCTACCCAACAAATTGTGTATAAAAGGAGGAAAAGTACCATAATCAAGTTCAGTGTGAAACCAAAAAAACCCTTTGTTGCCCCCATTACCATTGAAGAAACACCTAGTCCAGAAGCGAAGAAGCTCCAGAAGGGAGAAATGCAATAATTACCAGATCCATAGGAATGGAAAGGAAAAATGTTATTACTACTTGAGGTCACAAATTACACTTTCCACCTATATAGCATCTTATGCAACTATAGGAACATCTTACAGGGGTATAGGAGATATAAAAGAACACAAAATAACTAGCCCCAAAGAAGCCACCTTCCTTCTTCTCCTAGCCACAGAAGGTTGATCCTCCTACTATAGGAACATCAAAAAGAACGCTTCTTGGACACCTGGTGGCCAATTTAATTCTTGAAGTGGATAATGCCAAGGTAGAGACACATAGGTGGAGAATAAATAACACAAGAGAAAGGAGTTCCTAAAATTTCCAAGATGGAGGATGAAATGAGAAAAAATGAGGGAAGAGATTGCCTTCTTAAGGATAGATGTGGAAAATAGAAAATAGCATCTTGAGAAAGATAACCAGCAGCTAAGGGGCCAATTTCAACAAGCTCGAGAGTTGATAAAGGAAAAGTATGCTCGGATTTCATCACTAGAAACATACTTGGGGAGTATGTCACACCTTTCCTTGTAATTTGTTATCTATAGGAATCCTTCAAGGGATTATTCACTATTTTTAAGGAATAGTGGTGCAAGTTTCAAATAAACCAGATAGAAAATGGGGACAATCTAGCGACACGAGACTAAATAGTTCATTGATTTTTGTCAGGAATGCAACATGGACAACGAAGCCAAGGTTATTAAATTATACATCCACAACCTCGTGCTTACCAACATGCCCATATGGGATCCAAACCCATACCTAGGGGATGCACATCTTTTAGCACTGGAATCTTGGTTGAGGCATGAGGAAATCAACACAGGGGAAGTGAACAATACATTGGATGGGTAACTAAGAAAACAACTTGGATCAAGTATGAGCATCCAAATCCCTCCATACTCACCACATCCCATGTCGTCGTTACAAATAACCCCGATATAGTGGATATTTGGAAAAATATACAAGTGGAATTCATTCTCCATTTCAAAGACACTTTCAAACTACTAGGAGAGGAGAGTTCACGGGATTGTCAAAGAATATGGCAAGGGTTACCCCAGAGCATGAAGATCAAATACTAGCACTCTCCTAACTAGTTGTATAAAACAATATCAAGAACTCCCTTGTACAAAAGGATCATTCAAAGACTTGGAGTTCAGTGGATAGGGATCATATTCAATCCACCCTTATTGTTGGGGCTTCTAGTACATCAAGATTAGGAAGAAGAATCTAAGAAATGGAAGTATATAGAGGAAAATGATGGACTCCACCCATCAGGGTTAACTACAACTAACTTAGCTTGGGATATCAAGCAAGTCATCAAGGAGATAAATGAAAAAGAGTGGAAGGGAAGAAGAATAAGTTGCTCAAGGGAGAGAAACAATTCTAGTAAGGGGGTATGATGGGCCTCCAAATAGGTAAATGATAAGGCCCATTAATTCACTCCTTAGCTCATAAAAACTATATTGAACCCACCTTTTGCACTTAATGATACATGTTCCTAGTTTAATGGGTTCTTAGAAGAGTCAATGAGGTATTTCATGTTTTATGTTCCTTAACATGTTTATTGTACAAAATTTGAAGAAATATTACATAGATTTCAAGAAATATAGCACTACAGATATTCTTCGGACTTGTTCTCTACTGCAAGAGAGACTCAATTTGGCTAGCTAAGGGCATTTAATGCCCCTTCATGTTGCTATGATGTGGACTAAGACCGAGATCCCCTTTTCTAGGAATTTTTGGAGGGAAATGTAGTCCTCCTCTTAGGAAGTTGTTCCCCACTCATTATACAAATAAGATGCTCAATTACCCCAGTAGAAATAAAGAGAAGAGTGTGAATAATAGGACGAAAGACTAGATTTGTATTTCCAAGAAAGTTTTGCAATTTTGTAATGTGAAAAAAAAATCTCAATTAATTAAAGCAGTGTTCTACTCCAACTCTTATTTTGGATTTCCTCTAAGGACTCTTAGCATCCTTTGGCTAGGCACACCGTAGGAGCTCCATATCACTCTTGTATTTTTTTCACTGCTATGCTTTTTTTCATTTTTTCCAACATCCTTGAAAAATATTTTTTCATAACACTTATGCATGGTTAAATAGAAAATTTTATGAACAAATATTTCTTGTTGGTTCTTTGTGAATTTGATTATAGAAGTAGCACTAGCTAATTCCATTTCATATCTTGATTTCACTTTCTTGTTGTTGCAACTTTATTGTTCATTGTTTTCTTTTGTTTTGTAACCAGTTTTACAGCTATAGGATACACATAGAGTTTGGTTTTACTAAGATAAATTTGTACTAAGTTGTCTTAGAGATTTGATCAAGTTGATTTTTCATTTTCTAACATTTCCATAGCTTCCTTACCTCTCAAACGCACATTTTTCTTGGTTTACATGTTCAATGGACTATCACTTGTAGCAAAATAAATACTCATGTAGCAGCTTGTACCCAACCCTCCATTCTCACTCGGATTCACAATAAATTCATTATTTAACTTTTTTAGCATATTATAATATTCTTGGAACACTGATAATGAAACTTGGATTTATAGATAGCTCATAGATTATTTTTGTCAATTTGCTTCAAAATTTGCTTTTTCCTGCAAATTAGGGTTTTGATTCATAGTCTTTCATTTCAGTAGTGTTTTCCATTCCTTGCAAATAGCATAGAAGTTTGCAAGTGTGTTTTCCATTCATTGCAGATAATATAGAAGCGTGAAATTGTTCTTTCTTCCATTGCAATTAGATAGGTTTGCATGCCATTTCCCTTTAGCAAGTCATTTTATACAATTGTATTTTTTCTTGTAGCATAAATTAGTTAGTTCATTCTTTGTGCATATAATCATATTTTCAATGCTTCCACCCACATAAGAATCAACAAGAGAAAGAGATAGTGTCTGCTACACATATAGTGCCAACCCCTCTTAAGTTTGTACGAATCATGGGTTGATAATTAAAGTTTAGACCCTTAGGAGTTGCAACATTGTTGTTGCAATACTAGGGCCATCAGAAACCCTAACCATAACCCAAGCTATCAAAAATTTAGAGAGAACAGAGAGAAAATAATTAAAGTAGAGAACTTGATCACCACCACCTAAAGTAGTGCCTTGAGCTAAATGGGCAATGCAATTAACTAGGGAAAAATCTATGGATATGGCTTTAATGAAGAAGGCGAGAGGGTTAAAGCCTCTTCTTAAAAACTCTGGTAACTTCCTTAATAGAGATATTTTGAATTCAATAGATGCACAACTTAGAGTTATCCTGAAATATTTAAGGAAAACAATTTTTCATAGCACAAGGAATCAATATTACTAGATAAATATAATAATTTTAACAATGACAAATGTAGAAACCATAATTTACATAAGATTGAATGAAAATATAGAAGATAAACAATCAACTTACAATATTTCCATAATAATCTCTTCGATCAATCCCAAGAAACATCGTCAAACAAAAATCCTTCTCCAAGATAAATTCACACCATAGAACTACATTGTGGCCGAGTAGAATAGAAGGCAAGAGCCAATGTACACTTCTAAACAAAGAGAAGTGGGATGATGAATGATGATGAATAAGTGAATAAGGCTCCCTTGTATATATATTAGGGTAACCAAGCCTTATTTCACTAATTTTACAATCAAAACCCTAAAAAAAATTACACGAGAATTCAACAAGTTCGAAGGTTACAATCCAACCTTGAAATAGCTTTAAAACATTACAAAATTCCAAAAATAACCCACACATGTGGGAGAAATACTCTCCACCATGACATCATCATCCAAAAAAGGTAATAAGGAATTAAGGAACTAACACAAGGGTCCAATAGATCTCCTCACACTAATAAAGTGCCAAAGTGCATGTTTACATCTCCAAAAGGTGCATCCTCCATGATGGAATCATCCAAGGGAGGCCCTACATCACCATTTTCATGCATGTCGGAGTGACGTGGCACCTCTAAGGAAAAGTATTGGCCTAAAAGATGGATGTGGTATCCCTCCCAATTCATATCAATGATAACCATACTCATATGGGCTCTGAAACAAGGTATTGTCCATTAAATAGGGTTAAACCCATCTTGGGGGTTTCTTAAGGCCATATAGGCAAGTCATCAAATAGTCCAATGCCCAAAGTTTCAAGCTCAACATTTCAGTTATCTAGAGGCTCATCAATAGGTGTAGTATTATGTGGAGGTTGATAAATTCCCAATGTTCATCTATAGATGGCCAATTTTGGGGCCACAAAGTAAGTATGCTCTCAAAAATGGGGAAAGACCCCACTAGAAGGTGAAAAAAGAAAAAATATATCCCTCAAGGGATCTCTGCTATAATGCGAAACCAATTGAAAAAAAAATCTTAATAACAGATGAAATTGACTTCATTATGGAGATGAAACCATTAAAGTATCATAGTGAACCATATCTAATGTTAGGGGCACAAAAATACTTCACACAAAACCTAGATCAAGACCTGTAAATAAGTTACCTCACTTATCTTAGGGATGATTATGTCAACAACCCTAATAGGTGCTTCCAACCCCTAAGGGGAGTGACATGTCCCAGGTCAGCCCATCAATCCACAGGTGTGTGTGAAATTATGGTCATGGAGTGGGAGAAACTTCAAGGTTCCACAACCATGAGACCAACTAATGGGGTTCCAGTATCCTAATTGTAATGTTGTAAAGAGGGAGCAATCGTGGTGGCATGAGTTATCACTTTCCTTGGCCTACTTTTTTCACCCCTCTAGTGCATATTTTTTTTAAGTATTTGTACTTATTTGACGCATATCTTAGGAGCCCAAGCTCACATTATGGTTTCCAAATACCTTTTTAAGATGTAGCAGTTTATTTCTCATTTGGGTTTGGGCATTCAAGAATTCCTCTATTTAGATGAAGCGATGAATGTCTAAGTAACTGGATGATGGATAATAAGGGGGGTAGATCTCATGTTAGGATTTTATTTGTACACTAAATATTGTCCCAATTATCTTTTTCATTTTACAGATTATTTCATTGTGGCTTTATATGTTTTTAACTTTCTTTAGCATCAATATTTGGGTACAATTTTTGGCCCTAACTCAAGAATGTGGATACAGGGTGTAGATCAAAATGACCAATGAATTCCAAGCAAAAGAATGGACATGGATAATTGGGAGAGATATAACGTGGTAAGTATGGATTTCCACATATATTCTACATCAATTAGCACCTCCCTAGTAGTGCCCGTCTTAAACCATAAGTCTGTAGTGGAGGTCCTACTGGACTAGGGTCAGACTAACCCACCAAGTGAAACATGGGAACAAGGATAAAATCAAGATCATTCAGTCATCTAGGTTGCCCTATAATCCATATCAATATTCCCACAACATTAAATTAAAACGCATTATTGCAAGAATGGTTAGGGTACCTACTAAGAGATGACCCAGCTTCCTTCAATAGGAATTATGGATGGGAGAGAAATCTGACCAAAGAAATGAGTGCATAACTTCGGCATAATTCTATGTGCTAACCATCACGGACCTACTGGTTGGTTTGTTATCAAACAAGGAGAAATTTTTTCTCCTAATGGTTACCTACTTTTGGTGGGAAATAGTTCCACCTCTTATTCTTCCCTCTTATGCGGTTATATCCCCCCATGCTCTTTTTGTCTAGTGGTTTGTATCCATGGTGTATATTATTAACCACACATGGTATCTAGTGGTTTGTATCCATGGTGTGATTACATATTACAATATTAAGCTCATTATCTTTTTTTCACATAAGCTTTCTAGCCTTAACCACACAAGAACTCTAGCCTCAAAACATATATCATAGGAACGTGGGTCCCAAAACAAGTGCATTCACATGGCTCACCAACCTAGTAACCACATAGGCACTCTAGCCTCAAAATATATATCATGGGCACATAGGCCCCAAAACAAGTGCATTCACATGGCTCACCATCCTAATAAAAATATGTACAATACCATATAGGAATATTTAGGGGGGCATCACACCTAACTCCAAGTCAATTCAAGCAAGTTTTGAGGGGAATGTTGGACTCTTGGTGCAAATTGGCCTCCTTTCTTAGAAAATTAAGCCTCTCTCAAGGAGACATCACCTCTTTAGGAGGGTTTTAAGCAATGTAAATTCAATTTTTGTAATGAATTATTCTCCGAGTCTTTTTTGGATGATGATTTAGGTCCCTTTTGAACTTGCTTAGACATTTTCTAAGGAGAAAATGGGGGGATATGTTGAGAGCCTCATCTATGAATAGAGATCGCACTCTCCTCCCAAATCATTGTGAACTGTTGAGATCATTTTTTCCATAATGTAATATTTTCATGAAGCTTTTGCGTCAACTTTGAAGTTTTTTTTCTTAGCTATTCTAAATATGTTTCAAAGGGAATTTTGCGATAGTTCAATATTACTACAAGGCTATCAAGATTGATCCATTTGAAGGGAAACTTTGTCACTTGGAAGGAGACCTCTAGGGTAAATATCTCACTTCTCTTTTGTAGGTGTGATGTAAACATTAATTCTCCTTATTGGGCCATACCCTAAAGGATCCACAACAAGGGTTTTGACTTTATTTCATTCCATTGTTGATACTATGGTTGGAGGCTTTCCCCTTGGAGGGACCCCTTCTAGTAGGTCTTGGTTTCATAACTTGTCTTGATTAGACAAAGAGATAATTTAACTTCTAGGGTTACACCTTTTTTCCCTGATCCATAAACCTTGAATAACCAACTTAAGAGAGGCATTCATCTTGACGCCAATTACCATGTGGAGATAAGGCACTTAAGCCCTAATCAAACAACCAATTGTTTTTTGCAAAATATAAATTCTTTTCTTTTATTATTTTATTATTTTAAAAATTCATAAAAACTAGAAAAATACACAAACCAAAAAATAGAAAAAACTAATTTTTAAAAATAAAAAGTAAACCGTTGAAATATTTTACTTATTGTCAAGAAAAACATTCACAGATTATATTTTTTATCTAGAAAATTTCTTAGGGTTTGTTCCTTATTTATTATATAGAGGCCTAAGAAAAAATTACCTACTAGTTTTATGCTTTCAAAGTGTTTATCTAGCATCATTTGATGGTTTGGAAGGTGTCTTCAGAATTTTGAAATTTTGTTACAACAATATCATCTAAAGGATTGGGAAGGTTGTTTGCCTAGGGTTTTATGAGAAATATTGTTTCAAACCCATTTGAAGCCCCGGTTTCATTTTTTAAGTATTTTAACTTTATAATGTCAATATTTTGAGGTGTTTTAAGCTATCCTATGTGCTACAAAAGGTTTCATATTGATTAGGGCATTTTCCAAATTTTGCCCTAGGGTGGTTGACTTCCCTTTTCATTCAAGTTTGGATCAAAAAAATTAGCTTATCATCTACTTGAATTTTTATCATAGTTGGGATGTATTTTCACTCACATTTTAGTTCCCATGATCAAGTACCCAAAGGTCCATCATCTTAGTGTGTTTCCACACTTTTGGGTTGCTTCAAAGACATTTCAAATTTGGTATTTCTACATTTTCTGGTTATTTTGCAAATCTGGAAGTTTAGAACAGCAACAAACTTGTCCAAATAAAGTTACAAGTCAAGTAGAAATGAAGGAAAAATCATCTCATTGATTTGTGTATCCTTCCTCACTCTTAAGCATCAAAGGTAACAATCTATTGTGTATTTTAGTGAGATTTTCGTGTTGTTTTATATTTTCTATAGTGATCATTCATATATCATACTTGAAATTTTATTTCAATTAACTCCTAACCTTCATCATATTTAGTGTTTCTAGGCACTAATATTTTAGGCTTGGTGGTGAAGTGTGTTTACGTTAGGATACCCCCTATGGCATTGTAGGATTTGGCCTAAAGTGAGAGGATATTGTGTTGAGGTGATAGTGGGTGCATCCCATGTGTGTCTACCACTTCGAATCATGACCAAACCTTGTCGAGTATGTTAATCCAAATGGTAAAATGTGACATGGTTCCTTCAAGGTTTTGCATAATATTGGCACTTTATGTTGTTTCTCATTCAACTATTAGGGGAGGGTTATGTAATTCTTGACTAAGGATTATTTCAAATTCTGTGTTTCTAGACTTAGGAATTTCCAATGGAGTAACTTCAAGGAGGATTTCATTTCTTATGTTAGGATGTATTTATAGAAAATTTAGGTGGGATATTACGTTGGTCACTCATGTGTTCATCATTTCAATAGTGTACTTCATTAATTTAATGTAATAATTACAAATCATATGGCTGAGGTTGATTTCTTATGCAGTTGGCCACCTCATAGTTGAGTCATTTGTCCTAGTTGACTATGTTTTCTTCCAATCAATTGTGACCTATATCATTCATTCATCTATCTTCTTGGTATCTGTATGTGATTTCTAATATCTTGGACTACCTCTTGCAAATCAACTTCTACTAGGACAATGGAAAAATTTTCCATAAAGTTATCTTTTAAGTATTTTTAGGTACATGTATCTCCTCTTGCTTCTTCAGTCTTATAACATTTAAATGGTAGGTCATCCAATATTCTTAGAAACATACATGGATAGACTCATTCATCTTTATACCCAATTATTCTCCATTTTATTTTTCACTCCTCAATGTGAGTTACAAGGTTGAACCTTAACTTGAATTTGACTGTATTGACCTATAAGATTTTTCCCTCTAAATCATTCAATAAAGTGTATATTTTTTTGTCCCATGTATACAATCAAAGTGCATGTGCATCCCATCATTGTGCATCTTATCTTAAGAACAACTACACCAAACTCTGAAAACAACCTTGTTATCCAACCAACTTGGACATCTTTCCTACACAAGCCGAAAGTGATTCATAATCTTTAAGTCTTGATGGAGGATTGTGATTAGTCTTGTGTATATAGGTATTAGACTAAGATGTCATCTAATTCCATTTTCATAGATGGTGGGCACAATTTGATTGAAAAATAAGATAGGAAGCTTTCTTTTAGGATATATTTGTCCATCTAGCATTCTCTTACTCTTGACTTATAGTTCTCAATTTTCCACTCATTTAGCTCTTTGTAGGAGTTTTGACCTATGGACAAGGGAGAACCATGCAATGATGCTTCTCTAACATAAGGTATTATGGAAACAATTTCTTCTTCCTAGGGTTATAACCATGGTTTTCCTTCCCTTGGGTACAAGCGTATAATAATATTTCTATTATTCCTTTTTAAGTTTGATCCTATCCTTTTCAAGGTGGGTTGTTGCTTTCACTTTTCAACGCTAAGGTTGATCAACCAATTGCAAGTATGCAAGGATACTTTCAACTAAATTAATTCCATCAAAATCAACCATTGTTATCATCCCAATGATTATTTTTTTGCACCTTTAAATATGCCACTTGGTTCGACAAATCTATGATATGTTAATTTTAAGAAGTTCTTAGATATGAATAAGTTAGATCTAAGCATCCTGATCCAAGTTCCTTTTGGAAGAATGTTGACCTAATATCTAAATTTGACCATGAACGATGGAGCCATAAACCCTTCTACTTCCAAGTCAACTCAAGGATCGTAATCATCATGGAGTTTTTCTTGTTGAGTCAATTGGTACAATTTTTTACATTTTTCCACTTATCTTTGCACTCTTTATAAATATTCATTAGTTCCAATGGTCTAATACTCAATAGTTTTTTCAAGAGATTAAGGAACTCATCTAGGACTAAAACCGTAATTCCTTCTTTGTACCTTTTCTATCAATGAAGCTTGTCAATTTTATTCTTCTCCTATCATTTGTCAAAACACCTAACAACTTCTCCCATAACTTTCCTTATTTTTTAGGGTTTGAGAACCAATTATCTTTTCACGCAAGATTTATTTGAACTATATTATTCAGTGGTACAAAGCCTTCTATACATATTCTAGATCTATTAATTACATTTAATTTCTTGGATTTTTATAACCTATGCATTGTATACATTGTAGGATATTAACAATTCTTATATTTATTATAATTTATAGCATAATCTTGCAATATTCGAAAGAGAGATTTTTAGCCCCATATATGACACAGTATTTAAAGTTAGTCTTGTCCTTTAACATGAATCCAAGATTAATGCAATCCTCTTTGAGGTAAACAAAGAAATATTTATTTTCAGGTCCTCCTTGACCACATCCTTCTCGATTCCCATAACAATGACGACAGCCTCCTCAATATCCACCTTGTCCTTGATACCTTCCATCACATATCCTACATGGTTATTTGTAGTTCTGCTTTATCTCTTTCATATAATAAACCCTTTGGTAATTAGGTTTGCTTTGACAATTGTGTTGGCACACAATCGTATTATGTATCAATTATTCACAACTAGTGCACCATTTGGGCTTAGCATTTTTCAAATTGTTTGGGAAGTCTTTTGTTGTGTGGTTTGTGATAATGTAACCAATTTTGCAATATTATTCAAATTCTACTAGTATGAAATCTAGATCTATGTTGTTTAATCTTGGTGCTTGTAATAATATTTAGTGTGGCCTTCATTCATGCAAAAGGTACACCACAAATATTTTCCCCTAAAGATAAGGTATTGCAACAACATATGCACCATCTTCGATTTCTCTTCAACTTTATTTTCTAAAGAGGGCACAATGCAATCATCATCAAATTCGATATGTTGTACTTTATTAAGGGAATCATCACGTGACTATATTGCATGCATTCTTAGTTGTGCCTTAATTATTTGACATATTATCTCACAATAGACTACTATACAAGTAATTCTTTGTCAATGGCATAGGGTATCTAGCTAAGAAAATCCTTAGACCATTTGTCATATTCTCAAATTGAGTTGCAGAGCATTTGTTTGATTCTTTTAATTTTTGAGATGTCAAGTGCTTGTTGCCTTGTGTTTGGAAAATAGATTAAAAAATTACCCTAAATTTCTACTTAAGATCTAGTTTGATTATTAGTGAAATTCATAAAATAGGTTAGGGCTCTTTTTCTTAGAGCCCCAATAAATTGCACCATTTGTTTTGTCTCATTGTTGATGTTCATGGAATCCCATAATTTTTCACATATGAACCAATTTCTTCTTGGATATTCATCTCTATCATAAAGAGGAAGGTGATGGTGTGTCATTTTACTTTTTTCAAGGTTTTGATTGTGACTATGGAGGCATCAATGGGCTTAACTACTTCAATTTTTGTATTGGGTTCATTGACTAACAATTTGTATTTACTTTGATCAATACTTCTTGTCTAGCTACTCCTGTCTAGTAAGATTTCTATTTATATTCTATGAATATGCTTATTTTTTGTCATGTCTCTTCATTGCAACCTTTATATAATAGTGTTTTCTCTTCTTCAATGATTAAATTCACTTGGAGGGTACAGCAGTGAGATCCTTGATATTTGATGTTGACAAGTTTCTTTCATTCAAGATTCTAAGATTTTTTTTCCCATCCTCAAGTGAGTTCGACTACATAGCAAGAGTAAATCACAAGTTAAGATTTGACCCATTAGTACTCATAGGTGTGACTCCTTGCTAGTAATCTTGAGAATATAGTAGAGTTTTGATTGAAACCGAGTCAAAGAACTTCACAACTAAGCCACGCAAAGTTATAATTGAAAATACTCAAATGACTGTAGACAATTTTTCAACCATGGATTAAACCCTACCCCTATAATGAATGTTGAAAGAAATTTACACAAGTACTACAGCACAAGACAAACAAAATCATAGTGTTAGATTTCAAGGTTACTCTAAAAGTGTTTATACCATGTTTTGAGGTCCTCCATGAGGTATGGGGCTAATGGAGTGTGGATTTATCCATGATGAATTTTTGAAATGGTGGTCACTCACTCAATGATTACTTGATCTCATATGGATTCTTGATTAGAATTCTTCCTTAGACCATTGGAAACTTATGTAACCATGTGACTTCTTCATGAAGATAGCACATGGAGAGATATTGTTGTCTTGGAGGAAAACTTTCATTGGAGGATATTTGGGTATTTTGGAGGATGTTGTTGAGCCCTAGATAACACGGGTTTTCTTTGATGCTTACACAAATACTTTCACTTAACTTGAGGATGCTTGGGATGAGGGAGTGGACTTGTAGGTGGGTACAACTAAACAAGGCACATTAACTTGGACAAGGATTGGAGATTTGGAGAATTGGGAGTAGTGCTGGACCTTGATGGAGCACCATTGCCATGGAGCCTTGCTTGTAGATAATCATCACCATGGAGCTTGACATGTGTTGTATGTAGGTGTGTTTCACATGCATGTACTTATATCATATATGTTACATGTCATGGACTAAATTAACTTTTATACTTCCCTTTACCCTTCATATAAATAGGAGATATCATTTTCATCATTCATGCTTGAAGAGCCCACATCACATATATCTTGGGTTTGGAGATATAGCAAGAGTGCCAATCTCTATCTCTCTATGATTCTTCTTTGTGCTTATATCTTGTCTTGAGGCACTAGGATTTCTTGAGAATTCTTGGAATTTACAATTAGGGTTCCATTCCTAGGGAGACACTGGAGCTAGGTTTTACGGATAAAACCTTAGGTTTGCAATCATCATTCTCTTCATCTTTTGGTTATTTCCAAAACTTATATATCTCATTGATTTGACATAAGTTAAGACTAAAATTATTAAAGTGTTAACATTTATGTTGAATACAATAAGATGAAATTTATTATTATAATTATTGATATCAGAAAGTGATTTTCAAATCTAGTTTATGCATGATAAGAACTCCCTAAAGGGATAAAACTTTTTGCATAAGTTTGATATATTTTCTCTTGAATTTCCAAGTGGATTGAACTTGTCAAGAAGTGATATAGAGTCCATTGTTGTTTTTTTTAATATATTTCAAATCATACCTAAGGATGTTAATTCACAAGGTACTAAATCCAATAAACCACTAAGACATAAATGAAACATTTTGAATTTGCAAAAATAAAAATAAAAATAAAAAACAATCAAATCATGAAATTTCTACATGGTATCAAATATTTCTTCTTAAAATCACTTTCTTTGTGAAGAGTAAGTTGGTATTTACATTGAATAATGCTTGGGAGAGGTACTTGAGGTTGAGTGTAATACCCCAAGTCTCTTGGGATAAGCACATGAAATCTACAAAGGGTTTTTATACTTCATATATTATTGATTTGTGCACTTGGGATTTCTTTTCAGGTTGTGCAAGATGACTGTCAATCTTAGAGAGTGTGAGAGGTTGGAGCTTTTAATATTCTTCATTAGAAGCTTAGGTTGAATATGGTTATGAAAGAATCCTATCTTTGGGAACATGTTGGAAAAGTGATTCTATTATTTCAGAGAAGATGGTAGGTAAGAACATCTTCTAGGTTTGGTTACTTTATTCTAAAGCACTTATGTTTCTCAATAGAGGCTCTAGAGAAACAATATTTCAACAATGTGCATGTGTAATACAAATATTCTGGTGAGTTACATGACCAAATCACATAGTTGAAAGATTAGTTGGGTGTCGTTGGGATGAAGGTGGAGGATAGAGGGTTGGTGACCATTGATTTGAATAGACTTGTTCCATTTTGAAGGATTTTTGTTTAGGTTGTCTATACTTGTGAGAAACTTCCCCACTTTGCAACAAGAAGAAATCATATTGCAAGCTTATTAAATGCCACAAGAAGAGGTAGATGAGATTGTTGTCATAAGGAAGATACCAAAGTGTAGCAGAAAAGGATACAATAATGAATATGGATATGTAAGAATAATTTGAGTAAGGTGATGTGTTTATTGGGACAATAGAAAATATAAAGGAGGATTCCTTGCAATTTGAGACCACCTTTTCCATGGAATTTTTTTATCAATTAACAATGTGTCTAGTGTTGGATGGTATGTGGATAGTAAAGGTTCAAGACATGACTTATGATAGGGCACTCTTCAGCAAACTTCAAGAGAAAAGAGGGACGCATAAATGTGGAGCTTGGTGTTGATGTTACTTATCATGTGAGAGGATTTGGCTCCATTTCCTTCCAAATACCATTAGGGAATGTTCTTTAGTTAAGTGATGTTTTATGTCTATGTTTTGAAGAAGAATCTTATTCTAGTTTCTTGAACAAGATAACATCATTGTATATTTTCATTTGAAGGACCATAGTGCACCATCAATTGTTGTAGTCCAACTAGTTCAAGGACTTTGGCTAGAGGGGTGAAAGAAGGTGTCTTTTGAAGCTCACTTGTTGATCATGTAGCACTTGTGTGAGAAACTAAATGAGCCTTCTAGAATTAACACAAATGTAGAGTATCCATGGAAAGATGTCATGGGGCACAAATTAATTGTTGAATCGGTGATTGATTCCAAGATCACAATTGATGGGAGTGTTGTAAAGTGAATTGACAAGATTATTGGATTCCCTCAAGAGGAAGGAGTTAACCTTGAGGAGACTCTTGCTCCATATATCATAGGAGCTTGAGGTTGTTGCTTCAATTTCGAAATGTTTTGAGGTGCATGGGAAAAATACCTATGGTTAAAGGTTGTTACCAGTTTTGGCCCATGCAATGACCTTTAGGAATGATGGTGTATGGCAAGTATTTGATGATATTCAATGGCAGTCAATACTCTTTGGAGATTCTAGACATTGTGATGGCATATTATGTTGTTGGATACATTGATACTTAAGAAACTTACAAGATCAATATTCAAACATACTGGAAGACAAAGGTAAGCAAATATGTGAAGTTTAATTATGTGAGGTCTTCCAGTTCACAAGAATTCTCCTTCAAAGATTGAAGGAAGTGAGTATATTGATGTTCCAAAAACTGATTCAAAGACTCAAGATGAATCAGATTTGAGGATAAAAGGGTCAACATTAAGGATTAATATGCCCTCATCATTTACTCCAACATGTAGAAAGTCAAGATGACTTGCTTAGACATTATAGGAGGCACAAGAGCTTGTAGGAGCACCCAAATCTTCAATGAGGGAAAATAAAATTATAGGAGATATTTTATCCATGTTGCATTAGTTTCTTCCATTCATGAGCCTTCATGTTTATACCTTGATGGAAGATGATGTTTGTGTTGACTCCAACACTATAGCAAGTATATATTTGCAAATTGAAAGTTTAGTTGAGTTGTAGAGGGAGAAGATAGGTGTTGGTGAAAACATTTTCCTTGTAAATAGGGAGTATTAGCTTTTGGGGTTGCTCCAAAAATGTGTGCACCATGATTGGGGCACTTATAGGAGATATGTTATCCATGTTTCAGTAGTTTCTTCCATTCATGAGCCTTCATGTTTATACCTTCATGGAAGATGATGTTTGTGTTAACTCCAACACTATAGAAAGTATAGATTTGCAAATGGAAAGTTTAGTTGAGTTGTAGAGGGAGAAGATAGGTGTTGGTGAAAACATTTTCCTTGTAAATAGGGAGTATTGGCTTTTGGGGTTGCTCCAAAAATGTGTGCACCATGATTGGGGCACTTAATGAGATGTGAGGTGTGTGGTGTATAATTATCTTTTGGATTTATATGTAATAAATTTTCACATTGGAGATGACTTGCTAAGGGATTGTTTGACTTGATATCGATGCTTGATTGACATTCTTCCTTAGAGCATTGGAGAACTACAGAGCATTGTGACGACTTCATGTAGTTGGCACATGGAGGAAGTTCAATTGTTTATAATACACCTTAGATTATAGGAGTTTTGGGTATTCTAAAGGTAGGCATTGATACCAAGACATCATGGGGTCGCTTGAATGCTTACATGGAGACTTGCATTTATCAATTCTTGGATGAAGGGAGTGGAATTATAGGTGGGCATACTCAAAGATGGCACATTGTCTTTGAGAGATGTTGGAGCATTAGAGAATTTGGGGGGGTGTTGGACTTTGGGTGAGTGCCCTTGTCATGGAACCTTGCCTATAGATCATCATCACCTAGAGCTTGGAATGTGTCACTTCTAGGACGATTAATATGTCGTTGCCTTCTACTCCAACATGTAGAAAGTCAACATGACTTGCTTAGACATTATAGGAGGCACAAGAGCTTGTAGGAGCACCCAAACCTTCAGTGAGGGAAAATACACTTATAGGAGATATTTTATTTGTCTGATTTCATGCATGGCGTAGCTACGCATGTGTGTGAGGGGTTGGTATCCACACCTGACAATCCTTTGTTATAAATGCATGTTAATTCTCATGGGTTGGTAGAGGTACATAACATATGGGAGTGGAGGTGAGGTTCATCCCTCTACCTCTCGCACCTTCATTTTTCTTGTTGTGAATTTATCTGCTCTCTGGTTGTTTTTTGAAGAGTTGTCGTTTGTCAAAGAGTCTAGGTCTGATTCATTTGAGCTTGGGTTATATGAAATTCGATATAAGCTAGTTTTGCAGCACAATTATTTTTCATCTTGTATTTTTATACGACGAAGCTTGGATCGGAATTTGAATTGGTGGTCATCTATTCATTGTCTCCCTCTTTGGATAGTGAATTTAGAGGTGCTCATATCCTTTCCCAGTCCTTGTTTGTGGTTATTGCTACCCAGTTCATTTTTCGGTTTTGTTTTAAAGTTGTGAGGAATCTAGTTCTGTTAGTGGAGGATGTTGAAAAATGTAACTAGGTTCGGTATTCATAATTTTATTTGAGTCACAATAAAATGTACTTATGAAAAATAATTTTATTATTATTATGACTTATTAAAGCATGGGTTTCATGCTTGGGTCATCATGTTTCAGGGAAACGTCCCCATTGAGGACTTCTAGGATTTATTCTAAGTCATTAGAGTCATTTTCCATTTAAAGAGACATTTCTTGGGCTTTTGAATCATGTAAAAAGAATCAATATTAAGTCAAACAGGCTATTTATCCCCTCCACATCAAGTTGGCCTCAATCTAGGTAATTCAACCTCACTAGAAGCCTATATATACAAGGAGTTCAAATTCATTTGCAAGACTCACTCTCTCACACATAAGTTCGATATCCAGAAGAAAGAGCTGGAAAAGTGTGAAGTAGGAAAAGGAGGCTAAAAGAAGTGCGAAGTTGGATAAGAAGGAAGAAAAATGGAAAATCGAAATTTTGGGCTATCTATCTCTCTCTCGTATGAATTCCTCTAGGAGATCGAAGTCTCTCTTGTCAATTCAAAGTTTTCGCTATAAGATTGAAGTTGTTGTTGAAGCATTATCATCTACAAGAAGGAAGAAAGGGTTGACTTGGTGTGGAGGATGTATGTGTCTAGGTCAAGAGTCTTGGATTATCTCAGGAAGTTATTAAGGAAGAGTTGTTGACTCGGTTTTCCCCTAGATAGGGGTTTTTTCCTGGTTGTCTACCTACATCTGGTGTATATGATCTTTGTGCTATTGTTTTGGTAATTTCTTGATGAACTAAAAGATAAAAGAGGAACATTAAGATAAGAAAGTTACAAGTAATTATCTATATAAAGAAAATATTTTTTCCTTTGTAATTTTCTAAAATGGTATCAGAGCTAAGGTGAAGAAGGAAAAAGGAAGTTTAAGGATCTACTAAAAGGAGTCTAAGAAACCTCAAAAGGATTGAGAAAGGGATCATATAAGGAAATCTTATAAGGAAAGAAGCTTGCTACCTTCAAGGACAATGTATAACACAATAAAGGGAGAGAAAAATTAGAAGGAGCATCAAATTATAGGCCATGGAAGAAAAGAGATGATCTCATTATTGAAAAGAAAAATGTCCTCGATTTGGTCAGAGGAAAATTGAAGAAACTTACAGAAGGATCTAGTGATGCAGATAAAGTGAAGTTTAGAGAGTCAGAAATATTATCTATGACACTAATAGTAGAAATTATAAAGGAGAATATTGTCCCGTAAATTTCCAAAATATACCTTGCTCAATAAATGTATGAATCCTTATCAAAATTGTTCACTATCAAGAACATTGATCAGGTAGCAAGTCTTAAGAATGAAGTAAGGACCACAAAAATGACAAAACATGACATTGTGGCTTCCTTCTTTGTAAGGATAGCTAGAATTAGAGATTACCTTCAAGCCATAGATGATATTGTATCGTAAAAAGATCTAGTGATTACTGCATTATTGGGATTGCCACCTACTTGGAGTGCTTTTGCTTCAAGACTCAACAGCTGGAAAGGAACTCCTTCATTCGAACAATTATTGAATACCTGCAGCCAAGAAGAGATGAGAATATCATTAGTAACCAACAATGAAGAAGAGAAAGTTTCAAAAGCATACTCTGCTTATCACAAGAAAGGATACTTAAAGAATTTAAAAGGGCCAAGAAGGAAGGTAGACATGTCCAAAATAGAATGCTACCAATGTCATAAAATGGGTCACTATAAAAGTGATTGTTCTGACAATCCGAAGAATAAGAAAAGGAATAGGGACCAAGCTAATGTTGTTGAAGAAGGATCTCCAAAGAGTAATAAATTCAAAGAATCAAATATAAGGGACTAACAATAATAATTCCTCTAAGCTTTGGTTGCTTCATTTTTTATTTCTAGTATTTTTAGGTTTAACATATTTTGGAAAAACATTTTTGAATTGTTTTTATAAGGTTATAGGTATCCCTCGAGTTTGGAGGGAGCGCTCACCAAATTCCAAAGATAAGTATCTTACTCCTTGTATCACCTTTTCATTTTTGGTTTCCTTTACTTATCTAAGTTTGCTTGTATTAAATACTAATCACATTTCCATTCATATTTTCCTTGTTTAGGAAAAGCTTGTTGAATACTCAAGAATTATGGAAGAAAGCCTCACAAGACAAAGCATTGGAATTACAAGGTTTGTTAAGAAACAAAAGGAATTACAAAGTTTTTCTCTCTTCATGATAAAGGTATATTCATTTCTACATTACTAACATTATTGTGTCTAGCTCTCTTGAATCATAAAGATTCTTGATTGGGTGATTCATCATTAGATAAATCTACCCTCCTCATATCTTTGATTATTCTTGTGGAATCCTAAAAAGGTTCTTTGTAAAACCTTAACTTAAGGGTATGTCGATGATAATGTATGAAACCCTAGCCTACTTAGGGTTATTTATGAATTCTAAAGAAAAAAATTTATGATGTCATGTTTGGGGTTTTGGTATGGTTATGAAAACACTAACTTGTTATGGTTGAATGGTGATATCTAAAACCCCAAACCTTTGAAGTATTGATAAATTAGGGTTTGTTGTGTTATGTATTGAAACCCTAGATCATTAGGGTTTGGTAGGATGTATAAGCAAGACCCTTATATTAGATAATTTCATAGGAATGAAATCCTAGGTATATGTGTGTGTGTCCAATAGAAAACCTAGTCTGATCAAGTTTGTTATATGTCTAACTTTAATATGTTGAAATTTGTGTCATTGGGTTTGACTAACACATGTTATGATATGCTTGTGCATGATGATGGAACCCTAGATATAATTTTGACCTAATTTTTTATGTTCATAAGTCTTAGGGTTTGGAACTAAGCCCTAGTCGAAGTTTTATTCTCTATGATGATAATATTTGTGAATTCTAGAGTTTTTAACTAAACCTTAGTAGAAGTTCAATTCTCTAATATATGATGGCAGTGTGATAATCTAGGATTTATGAAAGATTGTTTTAATCTGAAATTAGGTTGTGATTGGTTTTGATTGTTGAAAGCTTAGTGTCTCATGTATGGAATCTAAAGTTTGCATTAAATCCTAGTAGAAGTCTAACATATGAATTCAAAATTGTTGGGTGCATTGTAGAACTGTATTTGTTTGAATTGCTTCTAGGGTTTGCAAACTATTGTAGTAGGGTATGTCATATCTCTAGAAAAAATATTGAAGCCCTAGATATAATGAACGTTGTTACCTTGATTGAGGTGCTTGAAGTCTTGATAATGAAATTTAGGGTTTAGGACAAAACCCTAACATGAAGTATGTGTTTCTTGTTTGTAAACCTAACTAAGTTTAGGTATTTGATGGTTCCATTATTGTATGATTCTGAAATAGTTAACTTCATGCTTCTATAGATTTGGTTGTACTTGTTATCTAAGTTGTGCAGGTGCATAATCTTCAAGATGGTCAGGATGTTCGTAAGTAAGGGTTATATGATAAGCATGATGAAGAAATTTATATGAATGACGATGGTCATGATAACTCTGATAAGAAGGATGGAAGCAATGAAAGATTCTTCGATGTCGTAGAAAAGAAGTTGATATCCCTAAGTTAAGAGGGAGCCTGGATAAAGAAAGAAGTATATCTCCCAAGTTTAGAGGGAGGACATACTATAGTCATGATGGATATATTGAAGAAGAAATTGGAGAATGCATATTAAGGTGTTTTTGAAAGAAGGAAAGATGGATTTGGTTGCTATATGTGAAGTAGGAAAGGAAGCTAAATGATTGAGGAAAACTTTGTAAAGATTTGTTTGGAAAGCCTCGAAGTCCTATTGTGATGAATTGAGAAGCAACATCAAGTTGTCTAAAAGACCCCAGAGGTTTGTATTTACTTATGTACATTTGAAAGTTTGTTACTTATTTGGGTTGTGTTTGTAGAGGTAAATATCTCGGAGGTTTGATAACATGTTTTACATGCTGGTCACTGATCAGTTTCATCGGGAGATATTTGTTACCGATCTATTTGATCGGGGTATATTTGCTACTGATTAGAATAATTAGGAGTGTTGAGGCTTTGTGTATAGGACACATTGCCTGGGAGGACATCTGGTTAGCACTTTGTGTTGATGTCTGGATCCCTAAGTAGGGAGGGTGGTGTTGGTCATAGAGATCTGACCCCGGATACACACCCCTGGGTTGATGGTTAGCAAGTAACCCTCATGGTACCTAAACTGGCTTAAAGCTTTAGTCCATCTTAGTCCCACCAAGATAGCTTTCCCTAGTCAGGAATCTAATCTGTGTCACTGGGAGTGCCTTAACTGTGGAATGATCTTCGATAGATTGCCCTGGTCAGGAATATAGTTTGTGGCATTGCGGTGCCTAAACTCTTCATAGTTCATATGTTTTGAGATTTTCCTTGTACTTGTTATTATGAATACCTCCCTAGTTAAAAGGGAGTATTAAAGAATGTAGCTAGGTTCGATATCCATAATTGTATTTGAGTCACAATGAAATGTACTTATGAAAACGAACTTTATTATTATTATTATGACTTATTAAATCATAGGTTTCATGCTTGGGTCTTCATGTTTTAGGTCAAAGTCCCCATTAAGGACTTATAGGATTTATTCTGAGTCATTAGAGTCATTGTCCATTCAAAGAGACCCTTCTTGGGCTTCAATCATGTAAAAAGAATTAATATTGAGTCAAATAGGCTATTTGTCCCCTCCACATCAAGTCAACAAGTCGACCTCAAGGAAATCAAGTCCGGCTCAATCTAGGTAATTCGAACTCACCAAAAGCCTATATATACAAGCAATTCAAATTCATTTGCAAGACTCACTCTCTCTCACACAAGTTCGATATCCAGAAGAAAGAGTTGAAAACGTGCGACGTAGGAAAAGAAAGCTAAAAGAAGTGTGAAGTTGGAGGAAGAAGAAAAAGGGAAAATCGAAATTATGGGTTATCTATCTCTGTCTCATGTGGATTCCTCTAGGAGATCGAAGTCTCTCTTGTTAATTCAAAATTGTTGTTGCAATGTGTCGCTGCAAGGTCGAAGTTGTTGTTAAAGGGTTATCATCTGCAAGAAGGAAGAAAGGGTTGACTTGGTGTGGAGGAAGTTTGTGTCTAGGTCAAGAGTCTTGGATTATCTCAGTAAGTATTAAGGAAGAGTTGTTGACTGGGTTTTCCCCTAGATAGGGGTTTTTCCCTGGTTGTCCGCGTATATCTGGTGTCTATGATCTTTGCGTTATTGTTTTGGTAATTTCTTGATGAACTAAAAGATAAAATAACATAAAGATAATAAATTCACAAGTAATTATCTATATAAAGAAAAAAAAATTGCATTTCTAATTTTCTAATAGAGGAGTGGCATTTACCAAGGGTTTTGTTTTGCCTTTTTTGGTTTTGGGATTTGGCATTCTTTGGAATTTCAATCTAGGGTTCTCTTTGGCTGTTAGAGAGGTCTAATTGTTGTGTTTGGTCTAAATTCATCTTGAGTGGTTTGTCATTTTCTCTTGGTGTGTGGAAGTTCCTTCTAGTCCTGTTGGGTATTTACCATTACTGTAGATTGGTTTGGTGTCGACAATTGTGGTGTTTCATGTCCTTACAGTGTGCTGAATTACAAACCCTTCTTCAATTCGGTCCTTTGGTTTGGAGGTTGGGAAACAACTTGGTGGTTTTTCGGTCAGGTTTTGAAGGGGCGATAGTTCTTCCATTTGCTTGTTATTTTGGATGTGGAGCTTTTTCAGGTTGCTCGCATTGTTCTCTTATTGCTTCCATTATAGCTCCTCATTAAAGAATGGTAAGCAGATGAGGTGGTGGGGGGAATTTATGTGTCAAATGGTCTCAACATTTTTCCTTTGACATAGTGGCAACCTTTTTTTATTTTGTCCCTCTTTAAGTTCGAAAAGAAATCCTAGTTTTAGAACCTCAAGAATCTGTGGATCACCCATATTTCTCAGATTAAGAAATTGTTGGAGATGGGTTGAAATGGGTTTCGAACCTAGGTCGATTTCAGAAGAGATGACTCAATTTCCTCTACTCTCTCCCTGCATCAACAAATGGACACTTTGCTTCGTTTAATCTTCAAGTATAAACAACTGTACAACTACAATGTCTTTTCAAGACCGGAAGATATCAAGTGCATGTTATGGAATCTCAAGTTTAGTCTTAACAACATTGATTCTCGCCTAAGTCGAGTGGAGAGTTTCTTGGTGTCGGATTCAACCTCGAGGGATCTTACAGACCCCCTGGGGATCCTACTAATCCAATTGATAACAGTGGTCACGATTGTACCATCATCTCCTCGGATCAAGAATGAAGAATTTGATTTTTCAGTTTTGGTTTTTGATGGACAAGTTTGTCTCAGTGATGTTAATGGCTCTATTGATCTCTACAGCAAGGTTATGTGGTGATAGTAGGTTGTATGTGATGAATCCCTGGTTTTGCAATCGTTTTGGAGAGGGGAAAGTCTTTCAGCTCACTATTCTCGTGCTTGATGCCATAAAAAAGTTCATAGTGTTTCTTTTCCCTGATGACTCTTTGCTTACCTTTCGCATGGGGCTTTTCCTCTACTGTGATTTTGTGAAGTGATACCTATGTTCAACCTCTGCTTATTGGAAAGGAGATGTTTTCAGCCAATGTGATGAGCATTATATGAACTTTGTATGTTCTCCTTCGCATTGTATTGTGGTTATGTTGGTATTTTGGAAGGTTGGTTGTAAGGTTGATGAAGGTTCTAGTGGACTTGTTTTCCCTCAGTCGGTTTTGGACATTGGGCTCAATTGTAATATCTTATTCTATTGTCTCATTTGTGCTGGCAAATTGGCTCAAGATAGTTAAAGAACCCAGTTTTCTGGATAGTCATGAAGAGATCAGTTAACTTGACTCTTGTTCTGAGAACAAGTTGACTTTGCTTATCATTAACATGTAATATTTTTTGAAGTAATGTAATTTTTCGCAATTTACAAACAAAAAAATCATGGCAAAAGAAAATGGATTAGACTACACTTTGACTCGAGGTAAAGAAATTGTATTCACTATAATGGCACATCTCAATCCCCATTCACAATCAAAACAAACACAAAAGAATTTCCTTTTCCTCTACAAGGAAGCAAACATTTGTTTCTCAACCTTGAATCTATGGGATAATACTCATGCACCAAAACACACACATGTACCCTAAAATGCCTTCATGTACCCCATCATACCCTAGGTAGCTTTGGAAACACACTTTGATTTTAGGTACATCAACACTAATTTCATCATGAAAACAATTATTAACAATGAAAAAAATAATAATACTACATTTAAGGTGGGCTCAATGAGAAACTTATATTACACATGTACTCTCAAATACTTTCATGTACCCCATCATGCCTTGGAGAAATCTGGAAACATACTTTGATTTTAGGTACACCAACGATAATTCCATCATGAAAATAATTATTAACAATGAAAAAACCTGGATAATACCAATTTAAGATTGGCCGGATGAAAATTCTAAAACAACAAAGTGCTCCTTTTGTATCTCTGAACCCTAATTTCATGCTCACTTGTGTTATCAATTTGAATGCGAGAATGAGTTTAGAAGAGAGCAACAAATAAGTAAAGCATTGTTTTTTTAAACCCTAATTTCATGCTTACTTTTGTGTTTCCAATTTGATTGTGAGTTTAAAGAGAGCAACAGAGAAGTAAAACACATTTTTATTCTTTTTGCAAAAAATTGGTGTCCATTTATTCATATTTAAGCATTCTTCATCATTCTCAATTCTCTTCACTTCTTAAGTCCTCGCATTTTAGTTTTATCAAGTTTCAATTTACAAAAAAATTTGACATTTCCAAACTTAGACAAAGTATTCCAATCATTGATATTCATTGGGGAAATCACTATCACATCAAATATGCCTATGGGTGCAAGGGGAATATTAAAAACAAAAGTCAAGTGCAAGGTGAATCACAAAAGAAGTCATGCCCTAGTGCCAATGATGACTCAAGTTAAACGGATATTCGATGATTATGCTTCTGGTGGTGATAAAGTGCCTTCAATAGTGTGTCCAAGAATGTTCCATCTTCATCATATAAGAAAACTAAGATGAATAGTACAATAACTTGATCTAAAGTGAAGGGAGGGTATAGAACTTAAAAATTACAACAAAAAAATATTACATGTGGCATACTACAAATTATCCAAGCCATAAATGATGGACCCACTGGCTTATGTGCCTGCTCCATACGTTCTACAATGCCACAAATTGTTCAAGTCAATACAATAACACATTGTTCTTTTAAGGACCAGATGAACAGTAATTGAGTAAGCGGAACCATCTAATGTTGTCCACGTTAGCACAGAGGTTGCCCTCATTTACAAAACAGCAAGATTCATGGTCAAAAAATAGTGCAAGGATCTTTATGGGCCAGAACACATTCTGTATTTTTTGAATAATACTTGACATCAACAAACTTGATTGGATTTAGAAGCTGACTGAAAATTGCTACAAAATTCCAAGTTCTATAGGCAACTACCACCATTTACAAGCCAACCAATTACTAGTTTGCCAAAGTGGAGCTGCTTATTATAATCTTTTCCACTATATTTACTATAATCTTTTCCATTGGATTTAAAAGTTGACTGAAAAGTGCTACAGTCCATTGTTGTTTTTTAATATATTTCAAATCAAGCCTAAGGATGTAAATTCACAAGGGACTAAATCGAATAAACCACTAAGACATAAATGAAACTTTTTGAATTTGCAAAATTAAAAATGAAAAAACTCAATTCATGAAATTTCTACATTGTATCAAAGCTTTCTTCTTAAAATCACTTTCTTTGTGAAGAGGAGGTTGGTATTTCCATTGAAGAATGCTTGAGAGAGGTACTTGAGGTTGAGTGTAATACCCCAGTCTCTTGGGAGAAGCACATGAAACCTACAAAGGGTTTTTCTACTTCATATATTGTTGATTTGTGCACTTGAGATGTGTTTTCAGGTTCTGCAAGATGACTGTCAATCTTAGAGAGTGTCAGGTTAGAGCTTTGAATGTTCTTCATTAGAAGCTTAGGTTGCATATGCTTATGAAAGAATCCTATCTTTGGGAACATGTTGGAAAAGTGATTATATTATTTCAGAGAAGATGGTAGGTAATAACATCTTTCAGGTTTGGTTACTTTATTCTAAAACACTTATGTTTCTCAATAGAGGCTCTAGAGAAACAAGCTTTCAACTATGTGTGTGTGTAATACAAATTTCTGGTGAGTTACATGACCAAATCACATAGTTGAAAGATTAGTTGGGTGTCGTTGGGATGAAGGTGGAGGATAGAGGGTTGGTGACCATTGATTTGAATAGACTTGTTCCATTTTGAAGGATTTTTGTTTAGGTTGTCTATACTTGTGAGAAACTTCCCCACTTTGAAACAAGAAGAAATCATATTACAAGCTTTTTAAATGCCACAAGAAGAGGTAGATCAGATTGTTGTCATAAGAAAGATACCAAAGTGTAGCAGAAAATGATACAAGAATGAATAGGAATATGTAAGAATAATTTGAGTAAGGTGATGTGTTTCCAAAGGCATAAGATGGGACACTATAGTAGCCAATGTATATTAAAGAAGGGGAAGGGAAAGAAACAAGATGCAATTGGGACAGTATAAAATATAAAGGAGGATTCCTTGCAATTTGAGACCACCTTTTCCATGGTATTTTTTTATGTATTAACAACGTGTCTAGTGTTGGATGGTATGTGGATAGTAAAGGTTCAAGACATGGCTTATGATAGAACGCTCTTCAGCAAACTTCAAGAGAAAAGAGGGATGCGTGATTTTGCAGCTTGGTGTTGATGTTACTTATCATGTGAGAGGATTTGGCTCCATTTCCTTCCAAATGCCATAAGTGATGTTTTATGTCTCTGTTTTGAAGAAGAATCCTATTCCAGTTTCTTGGATAATATATCATCATTGTATATTTTCATTTGAAGGACCATAGTGCACCATCAATTGTTGTAGTCCAACTAGTTCAACGACTTTGGCAAGAGGGGTGCAAGAGGGTGGCTTTTGAAGCTCACTTGTTGATCATGTGGCACTTGTATATTCCAGTGAGAAACTAAATGAGCCTTCTAGAATTAACACAAATGTAGAGTATGCATGGCAAGATATCATGGGGTACATATTAATTGTTGAATCGGTGATTGATTCCAAGATCACAATTGATGGGAGTGTTGTAAAGTGTATTGACAAGATTATTGGATTCCCTCGGGAGGAAGGAGTTAACCTTGACGAGACTCTTGCTCCATATATCATAGGAGCTTGAGGTTGTTGCTTCGATTTCCAAATGTTTTGAGGTGCATGGGAAAAATACCTATGAATATCATTAGAGAATTTGGAGTGGTGTTGGACTTTGGGTGAGTGCCCTTGTCATGGAACCTTTCCTATAGATCATTGTCACCTAGAGCTTGGCATGTGTCACTTCTAGGAGGATTAATATGCCCTCGCCTTCTACTCCAACATGTAGAAAGTCAAGATGACTTGCTTAGACATTATAGGAGGCACAAGAGCTTGTACGAGCACCCAAATCTTCAATGAGGGAAAATACACTTATAGGAGATATTTTATTTGTCTCATTTGATGCATGGCATGGTAGCGTGTGGGTGCGAGGGGTCGGTATCCACACCCGACATCCCTTTGTTATAAATTCTTGTTAATTCCCATGGGTTGGCAGAGGTACGTAATGTATGGGAGTGGAGGTGAGGTTCATCCCTCTACCTCTTACACCTTCATTTTTCTCGCTGTGAATTTATTTACTCTCTAGTTGTTTGTTGAAGAGTGGTCGTTTGTCAAAGAGTCTAAGTCTAGTTCATTTGAGCTTGGGTTATATGAGATTTGATATAAGATAAATTTGTAGCACCAATGTTTTTCATTTTCTATCTGTATACGATGAAGCTTGGATCGAAATTTGAATTGGTGGTCGTATATTCACTGTCTCCCTCTTTGGATAGTGAATTCAGAGGTACTCATATCCTTGCCCGGTCCTTATTTGTGGTTATTGTTATCTAGGTCATTTTTCGGTTTGGTTTTAAAGTTGTGAGGAATCTATTAGTGGAGGATGTTGAAGAATGTAACTAGGTTTGGTATTCATAATTGTATTTGAGTCACAATGAAATGTACTTATGAAAAATAATTTTATTATTATTATAATGACTTATTAAAGCATGGGTTTTATGCTTGGGTCATCATGTTTTAGGTCAAAGTCTCCATTGAGTACTTCTAGGATTTATTCTGAGTCATTAGAGTCATTATTCATTTGAAGAGACCCTTCTTGGGCTTTTGAATCATGTAAAAAGAATCAATATTGATTCAAATAGGCTATTTGTCCCCTCCATGTCAAATCAGCCTCTGTCTAGGTAATTCAACCTCACCAAAAGCCTATATATACAAGGAGTTCAAATTCATTTGCAAGACTCACTCTCTCACACACAAGTTCGATATCTAGAAGAAAGAGCTGGAAAAGTGTGAAGTAGGAAAAGAAGGCTAAAAAAGTGTGAAGTTGGAGAAGAAGGAAGAAAAAGGGAAAATCGAAATTTTGGGCTATCTATCTCTCTCTCGTGTGGATTCCTCTAAGAGATCGAAGTCTCTCTTGTCAAGTCAAAGTTTTCGCTACAAGGTTGAAGTTGTTGTTGAAGGATTATTGTCTACAAGAAGGAAGAAAGGGATGACTTGGTGTAGAAGAAGTCTGTGTCTAGGTCAAGAGTCTTGGATTATCTCAAGAAGTAATTAAGGAAGAGTTGTTGATTGGGTTTTCTCCTAGATAGGGGTTTTTCCCTGGCTTTCCGCCTATATCTGGTGTATATGATCTTTGTGCTATTGTTTTGGTAATTGCTTGATGAACTAAAAGATAAAAGAGGAACATTAAGATAAGAAAGTCACGAGTAATTATATATATAAAGAAAATATTTCTGCCTTTTTAATTTCTAACATGGTATCAGAGCTACGGTGAAGAAGGGAAACTGTAGTTTAAGGATCTACTGAAAGGAATCTAAGAAACCTCAAAAGGATTGAGAAAGGGATCATATAAGGAGATCTTATAAGGAAAGAACCTTACTACCTTCAAGGACAATGTCTAACACAATAAAGGGAAAGAACAATTAGAAGGAGTATCAAATTACAGGTCATGGAAGAAAAGAATTGATCTCATTATTGAAAAGAACAAAGTCTTGGATTTGGTCAGAGGAAAAGTGAAGAAACCTACTGAAGGATCTAGTGATGCATATAAAGTGAAGTTTAGAGAGTCAAAAATATTGGCTATGACACTAATGGTAGAAGGTATAAAGGACGATATTGTCCCATACATTTCCAAAATAGACCATGCTCAACAAACGTATGAATTCTTATCAAAATTGTTCACTATCAAGAACATTGATTAGGTAGCAAGTCTTAAGAAGCTAAGGACCACAAAAATGACAAAAGATGACATTGTGGCTTCCTTCTTTGTGAGGATAGCTAGAATCAGAGATGACCTTCAAGCCATAGATGAGATTGTATCAGAAAAAGAGCTAGTGATCATTGCATTATTGGGATTACCACCTACTTGGAGTGCTTTTGCTTCAAGACTCAACAGTTGGAAAGAAACTCCTTCACTCGAACAATTATGGAATACCTGCAACAAAAAAGAGATGATAATGTCATTAGTAACCAACAATGAAGAAGAGAAAGTTTCAAATGCATACTCCACTTATCACAAGAAAGGAAACTTCAAGAAGTCAAAAGGTCCAAGAAGGAAGGTAGACATGTTCAAAATAGAATGCTACCAATGTCATAAAATGGGTCACTATAAAGTGATTTTTCTGACAATCCGAAGAATAAGACAAGGAACAAGGACCAAGCTAATGTTGTTGAAGAAGGATCTCCAAAGAAGAATAAAGTGAAAGAATCAAATATAAGGGACTTACAATACTAAGTAATTTACTCTAAGCTTTAGTTGTTTCATTTTGTATTTCTAGTATTTGTAAGTTTAACATAGTTTGGAAAAACATGTTTGAATTGTTTTTATAAGGTTATACGTATCCCTCATGTTTGGAGGGAGCCCTCACCAACTTCCAAAGATAAGTATCTGATTCCTTGTATTACCTTTTCATTTTTGGTTTCCTTTACTTTTTTAAGTTTGCTTGTATTAAATACTAATCACATTTCTATTCAAATTTTCCTTGTTTAGGAAAAACTTGTTGAATACTCAAGAATTATGGGAGAAAGCCTCACAAGACAAAGCATTGGTATTACAAGGTTTGTTAAGAAACAAAAGGAATTACAAAGTTTTTCTCTCTTCATGATAAAGGTATATTCATTTCTACATTACTAACATTATTGTGTCTAGCTCTCTTGAATCATAAAGATTCTTGATTGTGTGATTCATCATTAGATAAATCTACCCTCCTCATATCTTTGATTATTCTTGTGGAACCCTAAAAAGGTTCCTTGTAAAAACTTAACTTAAGGGTATGTCGATGATAATGTATGAAACCCTAGCCTACTTAGGGTTATTGATGAAATCTAAAGAAATTTTTTTATGATGTCATGTTTGAGGTTGAGGTTTTGGTATGGTTATGAAAACACTAACTTGTTAGGGTTGAAAGGTGATATCGAAAATCCCAAATCTTTGAAGTATTGATAATTAGCATTTGTTGTGTTATGTATTGAAACCCTAGATAATTAGGGTTTGGTAGGATGTATAAGAAAGACCCTTATTTTAGATAATGTCATAGGAATGAAACCCTAGGTATATGTGTGTTTGTCCAATCGAAAACCTAGTCTAATCAAGTTTGTTATATGTCTAACTTTAATATATTGAAATTTGTGTCATTGGGTTTGACTAACACATGTTATGATATGCTTGTGCATGACGATGGAATCGTAAATATATGTGTTGACCTAATTGTTGATGGTCATAAGTCTAGGGGTTTGGAACTAAGCCCTAGTCAAAGTTTTATTCTCTATGATGATAATATTTGTGAATTCTAGAGTTTTGTAACTAAACCTTAGTAGCAATTCAATTCTCTAATATATGATGACAATGTGATAATATGAGATTTATGAAATATTGTTGTAATCTGAAATTACGCTGTGTTTGGTTTTGATTGTTGAAAGCTTATTATCTCATGTATGGAATCTAAAATTTGCATTAAATCCTAGTAGAAGTCTAGCATATGAATTCAAAATTATTGGATGCGTTGTAGAACTATATTTGTTTGAATTTCTTCTAGCATTTGAAAAATATTGTAGTAGGGTATGTCATATCTCTCGAAGAAATATTGAACCCCTAGATATAATGAAGGTTGTTACCTTGATTGAGGTGCTTGAAATCTTGATAATGAAATTTAGGGTTTATGACAAAACCTTGACATGCAGTATGTGCTTCTTGTTTGTAAACCTAAGTAATAATGCTTCCATTATTGTATGATTCTAAAATAGTTAACTTCATGCTTCTATAGATATGGTTGTACTTGCTATCTAAGTTTTGCAGGTACATAATCTTCAAGATGGTGAAGATATTCGTAAGTAAGGGTTATATGATAAGCATGATGAATAAAGTTATATGAATGATGATGGTCATGATAACTCTGATAAGAAGGATGGAAGCGATGAAAGATTCTTCGATGTCGTAGAAAAGAAGTTGATTTCCCTAAGTTAAGAGGGAGCCTGTCTAAAGAAAGAAGTATATCTCCCAAGTTGAGAGGGAGGGCATACTATAGTCATGATGGATATCTTGAAGAAGAAATTGGAGAACGCGTATTAAGGTCTTGCTAAAAGAAGGAAAGATGGATTTGGTTGTTATATGTGAAGTAGATAAGGAAGCTAAATGATTGGGGATAAATTTGTCAAGATTTGTTTGGAAAGCCTCGAAGTCCTACTGTGATGAATTGAGTGTTGAAAAGTGTGCAACAAGAAATGCTAAATTTAGGAAGTGCTAAAAATAGAACTGCTAAAAATAGCAGTTTGGCCAATGAACATTTTGGCCACCTTGGGTGAGAGGTGAAACTGCTAAAAATAACATCTTCTAAAAATAGCATTTCTAGGTCCCTTCCCATTTATAGCAGTCCCTGATCTATCTATAGGAAGTAAATTTGAATTTGGTCTTACCAACAGTTTGGAATATTAATTAATTAATTCAGTTTGAGTTAATTAGTTAAGGAAAAGCAAACTTGAAGTCTTTGTGAGAACATGCAATTATTTCTCCACTGATTGGGGAATGTGTCCTTAATTTGCTCCAATAATTGAAGAATTAAGGATGAGTTCTATATTGAGAGGATTAGTTGACTTAATTTAACTTAGTCAAGTTCAATTAGATTAATTTAACAAGTTAAATTAATGAGATATAGTTTGTTGATGCTTGCATGCATGTGACAACTATTATTTTCAGATAACTGTGTATTCACTCATGGATAATTGAAGCATGTCAGTTCTGTCAGAGACCCAGTTGAGATCAAAGAAGGGACAATGTACTATCAGTTGAATGAATATTTTTCCTATAAAGGACGCTCATCCATGATGAGGATTTATCTCCTTCAGGTTTGTGCAGTTAAATCAGAGGTTAGTGAGTGTGTGAAGAGGCCAATTCACATAGTTGCAGCACTGGACCCCAAGGAAAACTGCACAAGGAAATAGGAGGCTTGGAGGCATAGGAGAAGGTTTGTGAGAAGCCTTTGACTGTCTATGAGCCGCAGAGGGATTGTACTGAGAGCTGGATAGCTTCCGAGCTAAGGTTTTGTGTGATCCGGACTATATTTCCACTTGTATGATAATACAGAGATGGGGTTTTAGGTTGGTGCTTTCCCCTGGTTATATCTTCTGTGTTATCTGTGTTTGATTTCTCCATATTAGTTATATGTGTTCTTATTGATGTTGCTCATGGTTGATTAAGTTTCCGCTACATTGTTTGTAGAAGTAGATCAAGTGTTCTGTTTAGTACATTGCATTACCAGGGGATCTACAAGTGGGAAATTTCTACATCGTATCAAAGCTAGCTGATTTGTAGGAAAAATTCTACAAAATTCTACATTGTGAAGCAACATCAAGTTGTCTGAAAGACCTCAGAGGTTTTGTATTTACTTATTTACATTTGAAAGTATGTTACTTATTGGAGTTGTGTTTGTATAGGTAAATCTCTCAGAGGTTTGATAGCATGTTTAACATGTTGGTCACTAATCAGTTTGATCAGGAGAGATTTGTTACCGATTTGTTTGATTGGGGTAGATTTTCTACTAGTTCAAATAATCAAGAGTGTTGAGGTTTTGTGTATAAGACACATTGCCTAGGAGGACATCTGGTCGGCACTTTGTGTTGATGTCTGGATCCCTAAGTAGGGAGGGTGGTGTTGGTCATAGAGCTCTGACCCCGGATGCACACTTGGATCCCTAGGTTGATGGATAGCAAGTAACCCTGATGGTACCTAGAATAGTTGAAAGCTTTAGTCCATCTTTGTCCCACTCAAATAGATTGTCCTAGTGAGGAATCTAATCAATGTTCAATGTGAGTGCCTTAATTGTGGGAGGACCTTGGATAGATTGTCTTGGTCAGGATTATAGTTTTTAGCATTGTGGTGCCTAAACTCTTCATAGTTCATATCCTTTGAGATTTTCCTTTAACTTGTTATTATGAATACCTCCCTAGTTAAAAGCGATTGTTGAAGAATGTAACTAGTTCGGTCTTCATAATTGTATTTGAGTCACAATGAAATGTATTTATGAAAACAAACTTTATTATTATTATTATGACTTATTAAGGCATAGGTTTCATGCTTGGTTCATCATGTTTTAGGTCAAAGTCCCCATTGAAGACTTCTAGGATTTATTCTGAGTCATTAGAGTCATTGTCCATTTAAAGAGACCCTTCTTGGGCTTTCAATCATGTAGAAAGAATTAATATTGAGTCAAATAGGCTATTTGTCCCCTCCACATCATGTCGACAAGTTGACCTCAAGGAAATCAAGTCAGACTCAATCTAAGTAATTCGACCTCGCCAAAAGCCTATATATACAAGCAGTTCGAATTTATTTGCAAGACTCGCTCTCTCTCACATAAGTTCGATATCCAGAAGAAAGAGTTGGAAAAGTGTGAAGTAGGAAAATAAGGCTAAAAGAAGTGTGAAGTTGGAGGAGAAAGAAAAAGGGAAAACCGAAATTTTGGGCCATCTATCTCTCTCTCGTGTGGATTCCTCTAGGAGATCGAAGTCTCCCTTGTCAAGTCAAAGTTGTTGCTGCAAGGTCAAAGTTGTTGAAGGGTTATCATCTGCAAGAAAGAAGAAAGGACCGACTTGGTGTGAAAGAAGTTTGTGTCTAGGTCAAGAGTCTTAGATTATCTCAAGAATTATTAAGGAAGAGTTGTTGATTAGGTTTTCCCCTAGATAATGGTTTTTCCCTGGTTGTCCACCTATATCTGGTGTCTATGATCTTTGTGCTATTGTTTTGGTAATTGCTTGATGAACTAAAATATAAAAAGAACTTAAAGATATAAAAGTCACAAATAATTATCTATATAAAGAAAAAAATTTGCATTTCTGATTTTCTAATAGAGGAGTTGCATTTACCAAGGGTGTTGTTTTGCCTTTTTGGTTTTGAGCTTTGGCTTTCTCTGGAATTGCAATCTGGGGTTCTCTCTGGTTGTTAGAAAGGTCTAATTGTTGTGTTTGGTCTAAATTCACCTTGAGTGGTTTGTCATTTTCTCTTGGTGTGTGGAAGTTCCTTCTAGCCCTGTTGGGTATTTACCATTACCGTAGATTGGTTTGGTGTCAACAATTGTGGCGTCTCGTGTCCTTACAGTGCGCTGAATTAAAAACCCTTCTTCAATTGGGTCCTTTGGTTTGGAGGTTGGGAAACGACTTGGTGGTTTTTCGGTCAGGTTTTGAAGGGGCGATAGTTTTTCCATTTGCTTGTTATTTTGGATGTGGAGCTTTTTTAGGCTGCTCGCATTGTTCTCTTACTGCTTCCATTATGGCTCCTCGTCAAAGAATGGTGAGCAAATGAGGTCGTGGGAGGAATGTCAGTGTAAAATGGTCTCGGCGTTTTGCCTTTGACACAGTGGCAACTTTTTTTGGTCTCAGCGTTTTGCCTTTGACACAGTGGAAACTTTTTTTTTATTTTGTCCCTCTTGAAGTTCGAAAAGTAATCCTAGTTTTAGAATCTCAAGAATCTGGGGATCGTCCATATTTCTCTGATTCAGAAAGTTTTGGAGATGGGGTGAAATGGATTCCGAACCTAGGTCGATTTCGTTAAAGATTACTCAATTTTCTCTACTCTCCCTGCATCAACAAATGGACACTTTGCTTCATTTAATTTTCAAGGATAAACAAGTGGACAACTATAATGTCTTTTCAAGACCGGAAGATATCAAGCGCATGTTATGGAATCTCAGGTTTATTCTTAACAACATTGATTATCGCCTGAGTCGCGTGGAGAGTTTCTTGGTGTCGGATTCAACCTTAGGGGATCTTACAGACACCCCTGGGGATCCTACTGATCCAATTAATAGTAGTGGTGACCACTGTACCATCATCTCCTCTGATCAAGAATGAAGAATTTGGTTTTTCAGTTTTGATTTTTGATGGACAAGTTTGTCTCAGTGATGCTAATGGCTCTATTGCTCTCTACAACAAGGTTATGTGGTGATAGCAAGTTGTATGTGATGAATCCCTGGTTTTGCAATGATTTTGAAGTTTTGAAGAGGGGAAATTCTTACAACTCACTATTCTCGTGCTTGATACCATAACAAAGTTCATAGTGTTTCTTTGCCCTAATGACTCTCTACTTACCTTTCGCATGGGACTTTACCGTGATTTTGTGAAGCGATATCCATGTTCAACCTCTTCATATTGGAAAGGAGATGTTTGCAGCCGATGCGATGAGCATTATATGAACTTTGTTTGTTCTCTTTGGCATTGTATTGTGGTTATGTTGTTATTTTGGAAGGTTGGTTGTAAGGTTGATGAAGATTCTAGTGGACTTGTTTTGCCTCAATCACCTTTGGGCGTTGGGCTCAATTATCGTATCTTGTTTTATTGTCTCCTTTGTGCTACAAAATTGGCTCATGATAGTTAAAGGGCCCCGTTTTCTGGATAGTCATGAAGAGAGCAGTTATCATTGATATGTAATCTTTTTCTAAGTAATGTAATTTTTCACAATTTACAAAAAAACAAATTATCATAGCAAAAGCAAATGGTTTAGATTACACTTTCACTCGAGGTAAAGAAATTGTATTCACTATAATGGCACATCTTGATCCCCATTCACAATCAAAACGAACACAAGAATTTCCTTTTCCTCTACAAGGAAGCAAACATTTGTTTCTTAACCTTGAATCTATGGGATAATACTCATGCACCCAAACACACACATGCTGTACCCTAAAATGCCTTCATGTACCCCATCATACCCTAGGGAGCTTTGGAAACACACTTTGATTTTAGGTACATCAACACTAATTTCATCATGAAAACAATTATTAACGATGAAAAAAAAATTACATTTAAGGTGGCCTCAATGAGAAACTTATATTACACAACTCTCAAATACTTTCATGTACCCCATCATGACTTGGAGAAATCTGGAAACATACTCTGATTTTAGGTACACCAACGATAATTCCATCATGTACCCCATCATGACTTGGAGAAATCTGGAAACATACTCTGATTTTAGGTACACCAACGATAATTCCATCATGAAAATAATTATTAACGACGAAAAAAACCCAGATAATACTACATTTAAGATTGGCCCGATGAAAAACCTAAAACAACAAAGTGTTCCTTTTGTATCTGTAAACCCTAATTTCATGCTCAGTCGTGTTTTCAATTTGATTGTGAGAATGATCTGTAAACCCTAATTTCATGCTCAGTCGTGTTTTCAATTTGATTGTGAGAATGAGTTTAGAAGAGAGCAACAAAGAAGTGAAACATTGTTTTTTTAAACCCTAATTTCATGCACACTTTTGTGTTTCCAATTTGATTGTGAATTTAGAAGAGAGCAACAGAGAAGTAAAACACTTTTTTATTCTTTTTACTTTCAATTCTCTTCACTTCTTAAGTCCTCACATTTTAGTTTTATCAAGTTACAAGTTACAAATTTTTTTGACATTTCCAAACCTAGACAAAGTATTCCAATCATTGATATTCATTGGGGAAATCACTCTTACATGAAAGATGCCTAGGGGTGCAAGGGGAACAGTAAAAACAAAAATCAAGTGCAAGGTGAATCACAAAAGAAGTCATGCCCTAGTGCCAATGATGACTCAGGTTAAACGGATATCCGATGATTATGCTTCTGGTTGTAAGCAAGTGCCTTCAATAGTGTGTCCAAGAATGTTCCATCTTCATCATATAAGAAAACTAAGATGAATAACACAATAACCTGATCTAAAGCGAAGGGAGGGTATAGAACTTGAAAATTACAACAACAAAAAATATTACATGTGGCATACTACAAATTAGCCAAGCCATTAATGATGGACCCACTCGCTTCTGTGCATGCTCCATTCGTTCTACAATGCCACCAATTGTTCAAGTCAATACAATAACGCATTGTTCTTTTAAGGACCAGATGAACAGTGATTGAGCAAGCAGAGCCATCTAATGTTGTCCACGTTAGCACAGAGGTTGCCCTCATTTACAAAATAGCAAGATTGATGGTCAAAAAAGAGTGCAGGGATGCATTTTTTGAATAATGCTTGACATCAACAAACTTGATTGGATTTAGCAGCTAACTGAAAATTGATTGAGCAAGTGAAGCCATCTAATGTTGTCCACGTTAGCACAGAGGTTGCCCTCATTTACAAAATAGCAAGATTGATGGTCAAAAAAGAGTGCAGGGATGCATTTTTTGAGTAATGCTTGACATCAACAAACTTGAGTGGATTTAGCAGGTGACTGAAAATTGCTACAAAATTTCAAGTTCTATAGGCAACCACCACCATTTACAAGCCAACCCATTACTAGTTTGCCAAAGTGGAGCTGCTTACTATAATCTTTTCCACTGGATTTACTATAATCTTTTCGATTGGATTTAAAAGTTGACTGAAAAGTCTATAAAGGCAACCACCACCATTCACAAGCCAACCCATTTCTAGTTTGCCAAAGTGGAGCCGCTTAAACTGGTGAAGATGAGATTTGCTAATTAGTAAAATCTTCCTCAATGTTTATTGGAGGTGAGATTCATGAGAACATCGACTCAGTTGCAGAGTCTATCCATTGACAAAGAATAAATTTGCACCTTATACCCACTGTTGTAAAAGTTTATATTTGGTAAAATGGAAGAAATAGAACACTTCATATGACAACTTATGCCGAGAATCCAAAATGGCATGATACTAAGAGAACACACAATGCCTCCTTCCCAAGATAGAGAGGAGGTGAAAGGATTCTTCATTGTCTTAAAGAAGATTTATGTTTCTACAGATAATGCATCTAACATGTGTGCTCACTTTGCCCAATTTTCATGTTGGTGAGGTGAATTCGGATTACAGAAGGCTTTGAAAGATGGGTGTAATAACAAGGATCAATATGAATTGGTGGTGACTTCGTGGTGGTTATGCTCTAGAGTCATGAGGATTTATAACCTGATTACCATAACAAGTAGCTAGTGCCTCTCTTGTGAGATGAATTGGACCACTTCTTTAATTAAATTCATTCAGTAAAGAGAAATTTGTGGGTATCCAAGAACACAAAACTTGGTCTACATTGATAGCAGACTTCATCTCGTTTCTCAAAAAGAGAAAGGGTGCAAGGAGGGCCCCTCCAAGAAATGGGAGGAATGCATAGATGATGGCACATGTGTGAACAAGAATCCACAATCAAAAGGCCTCGTCGAGCTACTTCAAACCACTTTGCCAATGGATGACTCTATGCTTGACACCAATGCCTTTGGTGACCTTGTTGAACGAAGACCCAAGTCTACTCAATGACGATGATCTTGCGGTAGAGAACAGTGAGCCTTGACTACTAGTATTCGACAACATTGTTATCTCATTTTGTGGAAATATCATGAAGACTCAACATTATTTGGTGCACTGTTTTTCTATCAATGAATTATGAAAATGATAAAAAATGAAGTTTATTATCTTTCCGAGATTTCGAATGCACTATTCAATGTTGAATGTTAATAGATGAAGAGATAGGGACACTGGTATGATCTGGTTGATTTACATTAATTTCAGTTCATATATATATATATATATATATATATATATATATATATATCACTAACAAACGAAGCATGGAGGACACAAAAAAGGAGCTTCACTGGATTGGATATTCGTCACTAGGGTTAGGGAAATGGCATTCATAGTTGAGGACACTGACCACTACAATTTGATAGAGAATTTGTCCTCTAAGAGCCATCGTTTTTTGCTCACACGTGCAGATGAGCCCAAAAATTTAGAGATGACGGTTGTACCATACATACTAGTCAAGGGAAATATAGATCTGCATCTTCATCTTCCCATAGTGTAGATCCACTCACTATAATCGTTGCTATATAGGTTGACAGGCAATTTAAATCAAGGAGCAAAGATGTATTGGATAAGTAGAGGGTTCTTTTGAATGTGATTGTATGAAAACAAGATCAACATGACAGTTAGGGGAAGAAGAATAAGGAAGTCACGGTGATCTAGTTACATTTCTCAAAGATGTGGCGATATCTCTCTTGGGAATTCGAGTAATGGAGGAAGCATGCCAAGTGTTTGATCAAAATTCTCACTTACATATGCCTAAAGGACTACTCGCTTCCCATGCACAGGCTACAGGTCTAATAATGATAATTCTGTGGAGGATTGCGGCATAATGCTCGGAAATTCTGCATAGATTTCAAATCATGGTCAAAACATCGACAAGCATTCAACAAGTATATTAGCTCTGCGTTCACATGGAGGAACAAGAGGAGCAAGGGAATCCGGGAGGCCCTCATCTTTTAAGTCAGTCTCTTTTCTGGATGCAGTTGAATCCCTCCTTAAGCAACACAACCTCCAACAGTGCCAATCCCTTATATAGTAGAGAAAACTGATGGGGTGCCACCTCTAGAGTTCTATCCGAGGGTCGAAGAAAACAGAGATTTCACACAATGTGCAGTTATCTGCAAATTTAAAAATTTTGGCCTTGCTCCACAGACCTGTATCAGTGGAATTTTACGAATGGGACCAATCTAATGCAAGGTACACTTTAGATATTTGCTCTGAAGGGTCTTTCATTAGACAGATTCCAAATGAGGATTATCATAAGATTATTTATGGTGGGATACGTGGAGGGCGGGGAGGTGACTTCACTCTTTATGACCCCGTGGTCCCCTGATTTTGATGCAAACATATTGGTGGTTTTCAAAATGCTAGCACGGTTTTAACTCCCTAATTTCCCCTTCACTTTTGGCATCCTTCAGGTTCAGCATTTACCAGTGTTGGGAACCTATTAAGAAGACTTTTAAAAATAGACTACTGGTGAGTAAAGGTCTTCCAGATTGACATAAGATGATCTTGAAACAGGGTGATTCACAATGGGCTCGGATATTGAAATGTGAGAACATTGCTTTTCGTTGTTGGGTATCCCAATAAGTTAGTCAGCTACAGGATTCTTACCCACAAGCGGAAGTTCATTCCAAAGGGGGAAAGAGCCATCTTTCCAGATCCAATAGTGGCAACCATATGAGATGAAGATGACTTGGAAACAGAAGTCTTGGACACAGAAGAGGTTGAAAAAAAGAACACTGATGGATGAGGAAAACAGATTGCATATTTACGTAAGTCCATGGAGATTCAAGATGAAGAACTATATCAGGGGAATTCCCCAATGAAGGATATCTTGTAAGTTGTAACTGAAACTTCACCGTGGTAATGAAAAGATATCTTGTAACTGAAACTTGATTTGGATCCCGAGCAAGAGGTGCTCCAGAATGTTAATGTAAAATTAGCGCTTGGCAGTCCTATGGAGGTTTCAACAGTAGTTAAGAAAAAGTAGAGGAAAAGGTCAGAGTAAAGAAAATCTTCCTTGGTGGACCGTCATTTTCTTTTCCCAATTCAGTTGGTGTTAGTAATTTTAAAATTCCTTTATGGATATTAATATTATTGAAGTGCTCTAGAAGAATCTACAGAATGAACTTTTTGTTTATAATTAATGAGAAGTTACAATTATTTTTCCGAGAAGAAAAAAAAAATTATAAATATTCTCATTCATTCCCAAAGGTTAGCTCAATTGATTTGATTTGACCATATCCTCCAAGCCATAGTGCTGATGCGAAGTCAGGGAATCCCTTCCATGCCATAGTGCCGATGCGAGGTCAGGGGATCCATTCCAAGCCATAGTGCCAATGCAAGGTCAAGGGATCCACTCCAATAGAGTCCTTTGCGGTTACCACCACTAATGTTAGGTAAAAACTTCATGATAAAGTCTGAAAAAAGGCATATATTTAAGGAAATTCACAGGAAAAAGGCAGGAGATAGGATCATTAAAAGGATGTATGCTTCTTCAACAAAGTATTTGACTAATTAACAGGAAAAATCTATCAATACGGATGTTACAAACTGACATTATCTGAAACAAATAGGGAAAACACTTGCACTATGATAAACCAAGATTTTCATCCTAACAAATCAAGCAAAAGCGTTAAAAACTTTTAATGTTCTAAATGAAACAAAGGTTTTCATTTCAAATTTACAAATGACAATTTTCATTGAATGCATAACCCATGATGAATTCTCACCTACAAAACTGAGAAACACAAATCTTGGAGAGCATCCAATTAACCTGATATTGATAGCCAATTCAAAAAAGTTTCACTCTGAACAGCAGTCACAAGTCCAGACAGAAGGATGGACTACTAGAACTATACAGTATATATATGTTTGAATTTACATCACACCTGTGGTCCTTGGTTTGATTACAGTTTATACCACAAGAAATGTTAGCCGCAACAAAGTTAAAAACACATCTAATTGTTTCTAAGATGGCATCTTACTATCCTTTAAAATTCCAAAGTTGCACAAACAACACGAAAACACCATGCATTAAAAGAATATCACATAAGCATCATGTATGCTTAAAATAAAAAGATATCCCTAAATTAACCATCAACATAAGTATTCTGGTCTCTTGCAAGATTCACAGAATTTCAGACTAATAATATTATATGGTTATTTAGAAAGTACTCCATCACAGATAAGAGAGGTAAATCCATAGCTCTTGACAAGCTAAAAAACCCCTTGGCTATACATCTCTACCTTCCTCAAATCCTCCAACCCAAGAGGACTTAAGTATGAATGACAAACAGAAAATGCTGGCTGTTCCAACCTGTAGACACTTCTTTGTGGGCATTGCTTATTCAAGTTCTCCTCAATAGTCCTATATTCAGCAAGAAGATATGTAACTCCTTGAAATGTCAAGTTGGGTTGAAGAAAACCAACAGCAGAGAATAACTCCTCAAGAGGCTTTTAGATTATCCAATCCAACACTTTGCTGAAAACACAGAAGTTAAAAATTAAAATTGAAGGCCATTTGAATTACACATTACGATTTCCATGCAACATGGAAGCCTGTTACATTTATATCCAATGCGGTAAAGAAATACAAACAGAATATGTTCACAGGCATGTCAACTTTATGCCTAGATTTCATATTGGACTACGAGAAATTTCAGGATATAGGAAGACAATTCTGCATTAAACATGACATGATAAGTTGGAGACCACGAAATAGCATACCAGGAACTTGTGGTTTTCTTGAAGAAGTTCTGGGAATGATGCACAAAACTTTTCCATGTCTGATGTGATGTCACCAGTCCCTCCAATTACTTCCATAAATTTTTTCCTTTCAGGAGCAAGTTTCATGGCCACCTGCAAGAGAAAGAATTGTAGTCAAACAAAAAAATTATCAGACAATGGGGCTAGGCATACAAGAAATTATATTGTCTCTTGGTTCCGAGTGACCTGCTAAATCAATCAACTACTATGTAATTCCCTTTGGAAAAGAAAATCCACAACGGAAACAGAGGTATCTAGGTTACTTCATGGTATATGTATCGATAATATCCGCACAAGCGAGGTCATCCTTGATAAACAAGAAAAAACAATGCTCACATTGAAACTTGTGCTTGCAATCCACCCATGCCACTTCTTCAGAGTCTTGGTATAAGAATCTGTACATGCTTGTGTCATTGTCCAATCTGGATGCTCAAGTAAGTTGCGAAACAATTCGACCAAAAAGTCCATAGCCCTATACAAACAATAATGAATATAGTCAGCCACCAAAGCTCCTTCAGGCACCAAAACAAATGCACAAATATTTTCTTCAGCAAAAGTGATACTTCCTAGGTGTCACAAGATAAAAAGCGTTCAGGATCATCTCATAAATCAGCTTCTTCATGGTAAGAACTCAATTGGTTAATGCAACACTAGCAATCTCAGGCATGGCAACCTTAATGGAAGAATCCATCCTAAGATAAAGGCCAGCTTCCCAAGAAAAAGGCTGACAAACAACCTATGCAAGGGCCATTCAAAAAACTAACACTCGCCAAGTAATTTGGCAGAGGTAAGATAACATGTCTTCCATAACTCTACCGCAGTGAATTTCTGAAAGTTTGAAGCTTCTATACCAGAGCTTCTAATTGGGCAGTATATAAGTTGAGTCATAAACCACCGTTTGGCTTAAAATGGCATGTAGAGGGACTAGGGATCAATAACATGGCATCTTCATATGACTATAGTTTAGAGCAGGTAGTATGGCATTTACATAAGACTAGGAGGCATATATAGTTACGTTTTACTTTCTATAATGGATGACTAAAAATGTGCTAGTTAACTGAATTATTTGTTACTCAAAATTGGCGTATGTTTTTCATATAGGTTCAGAATTTTCTAAATAATAAGAATGACCTATTGTTGACAGAAAAATTATTTGTTTTTGTATTTTGACCACATGCCCAAAGCAGTATAGGCAAGGACACTCCTTGGGATATGTCTAATTACCTAGGCATCCATTCCCTTTTCTAAGATTAGATCATGCATGTGTCTAAATGAACTGAACCGAATTAAAATAGAAACTAAACTGAAGCATGAACTTGCCAAATCGAGAATAACAATAAATTGTATTTAACTGGTGGCAGTAAAATTGGAAATAACATAATGGTGATAAGTAAGCCTCCCTCGCTCTTTTGCAGACAAGAACCCAGGAAAATTGCTCCCATAGTTGTTGTAGTATGGACCAATTGTTGTACCTGCTCACTATGTCCACCCTGGTGCAATGAAAAAGACTAACCAAGTTAAACTAATATGATCACCCCTCCTGGGAGGTTAAGACCAAGATGGCCTTTTATCCAAAGCATTTCCCAGAACCTAGGGATTGCCTCATAGTTCAGCATCTTGACACACTTCAGGGCTGGATTAATGGGCTCAAGGTCCCATTAAGCTAGTTCAAACAGAGCTCTCCTCAGCTTTGAGGGGAAACTAAGGACCAGATTCCACCAGCAAATGGATTATGCCAGCTCCATCCTCCACCAAGGTAGAATACAAAGACAAAGGAGTGTCTTAGTTTTAGATAGCCTCAGTGATATGGGATACACCATCAGTTCCACTAATTGTTCAAAGAATCACATTATTCTCTCTCCATTTTTTTCCGATATAGGATCAGTGATGCTTGGCATCATATATGGGAGAGGCACTCAAGCTTCAGATCTTGCATACTTCGATGACTCAACCAGTGAAACACTACTGAGACACTACTCAAAGAATCTCATCTTTCTTCCCAATGTTCCCAGTGGACACAGGCAACAAGTGGAAAGCAGAGAGCAGCACCATTTCAACCTCCAGATCCATCAAACCCCAAGAGACAGTCTAGCCCCTGGCAATTTTTCCCCTATGGAATTGTCAACTTAGCTCTTGTGACAGTTTATGCCATACCATTAGGCAACCTCCTCCAATTCCTAGCCAGTGGACCACCTCTTCTAGAGAAGAAGGCATTCCCCATGCCAATCCAATTATTCCATCCAGTTATCTATCCAAAGATTCTTTCCTTCAGCCTTGATGCTCTTTTCCTTGTACCTTCTTCCAAAGCAATATATTTCACCCCGGCTTTGCACCAGTAAAGCTTATAGATATCATAGATTAGCTTTGCTTTCTACTTTATAAAAGTAGCCTTTCCACTGCTTCTATGTACAGTCACTTAGGTACTGAACAATGTCATCTTATCTTATTGACCTGGGAGAATCAATAACATACACTAATGAATAATTGGAGGTCTAGAAGCATGAGCTTCATGAATTGTACCTTAAGCCACACTCAATGTTCCAAATAGAGGTTGCGGAACATGCTAACTTAATAATGGCAGAACATCATGTCAAGCTAATATTTGAGAATAAATATGTAGCAAAGCACATTTGGAGATGCAATCGTCTTACAATAGAAATCTATAAGCAACAAAAGTTTTATATGTTCCAATACTCACTTGGAGAGGTACCATATGGATAGATGATGGCCCACTTTGCAAATATGATGTTCTCATGAAGCATACAAGGCTGAAACCAAATTCCCTTGTAGATTTCATAAGTTGTGGAGATTGAAATATGACGGCAAATGGAACCCAATGCACTTACTTCATCTAATGATCAGCATCAAGAGCATGGGATAGGTGGAAAGGATGAACAATCCAGACCTAAAAAAAACTCAAAAGTTATAAGAACCATGAACATGCACAAATCTAGCCATGTTAACTAATTACATACACATTCACAATGTTTCTTGAGGTATAGCATTAAAGTTGTTAAAATTGGCAACTAAGGCCAAATTACACTTTGGAGAGCTCATCTGATGGAGATGATGATTGCATTGAATTCCTCTTTTCAAGAGGACCAAAATCGACCTAAAGATCATCAGATTTGGAGAAGGGAAACTGCACTTATGAAGAAAAACCCACATACGCACATTCGAACAGGTCGGCCCTAATGGTAAATTGGTCACCCTTGGAAGCCTATATATACAAGTGACCTAAAGCTCATTTGGACATCACCAAGCATCTTCTTCTTCTCTTCTTCATTGATTGGTTTGCACAGGTTTGAGGTTGGGTCAACAAAAGAAGTTTGCAAAGGTCTGAAAATTACAGGGTCCAATCCAGATCTAAAAAAAACTCAAAAGTTATAAGAACCATGAACATGCACAAATCTAGCCATGTTAACTAATTACATACACATTCACAATGTTTCTTGAGGTATAGCATTAAAGTTGTTAAAATTGGCAACCAGGGCCAAATTACACTTTGGAGAGCTCATCTGATGGAGATGATGATTGCATTGAATTCCTCTTTTCGAGAGGACCAAAATCGACCTAAAGATCATCAAATTTGGAGAAGGGAAACAGTACTTATGAAGAAAAACCCACATATGCACATTTGGACAAGTCGGCCCTAATGGTAAATTGGTCACCTTTGAAAGCCTATAAATACAAGTGACCTCAAGCTCATTTGGACATCACCAAGCACCTTCTACTTCTCTTCTTCATTGATTGGTTCGCACAGGTTTGAGGTTGGGTCGACAAAAGAAGTTCGCAAAGGTCTGAAATTACAGGGTCCAAAGCTCGGATCTGTTTTTAGGGTTTTGGGTTACAGTCTCTAGCTTGTCAAAGGATGAATTTGAATGCAGTGACTGGCTTGCAGGCTCAAGGGAGCGACTAGAAGCCTTCATTTGCTCGCACAGCTCCTCCCTGCGACTGGAAAGTTTGATTGAAATTTGACCATTGACCGAAGTTGACCGCAAACAAGAAAAGTTGTCTCTGATATATATTGATGTTGGAAACATATTTCTGAATGTTATTGGGTTATTTTGCTGAATGATATTGTACTCTCTGCTGAACACTTTATGAGAATCTAATAGAAGAAGAATTTCAAAGGGTTTTCCCCCTTGTGAGGTTTTTCCCTAGTCTTTGACCAAACCTGATGTCTCTTGTTGATCTGTTGATTGTTTCCTTTGTCATTGCATTTATTGCTCTATCTTCAATTACTATGATGGTTGAAAAGATTAATTGCTATTGGAAAGATAGCTAATTAAAGTGTTGAATTGGGCTGAAGTAATTGATACAGCAAAAACAATCTAAAAATTTAACAAAAGTTGTTCCTTTAATCATCAAAATGGATAAACATATGATTGTACAACCAGTAAGGATGAAGGAATTGAGAATCCTTCTATGCCTGAGGAGAATAGTGACACAGAGTCTCATTTACTAGGTGAATAAAGATCTGTGACATTTCACAAGATCTAAGTACAAATATTTAGATGAGTGTGTGTGTTGGTTTGCATTTTTGTATCTGTATTTCCAACACTCAGTTACAAAGACGATGGACCTTCCAAAACGCTCTTGAACGAGGATTGGCAATCCTGGTTGTATTTGCATGCACAAAATGTCGAAGTGGGCACCCACAAGGCTGGAGCTTGGAACACATTCTTGAGACATAGATGCACACAGATTTGTCTGTGCCAATTGCTATAGAGAATTCAAGGCACTGCAACTCAATGGGAGGCCTCTCGAGGTGCTACCCATGGATTCTGCAACAAAGGAGAATAGTGACGCAGAGTCTCATTTACTATGTGAATAAAGATCTGAGACATCTCACAAGATCTAAGTACAAATATTTAGACAAGTGTGTGTGTGTTGGTTTGCATTTTTGTATCTGTATTTCCAACACTCAGTTACAAAGACAATGGACCTTCCAAAATGCTCTTGAACGAGGATCGGCAATCCTGGTTGTATTTGCATGCACAAAATGTTGAAGTGGACACCCACAAGGCTGGAGCTTGGAACACATTCTTGAGACATAGATGCACACAGATTTGTCTGTGCCAATTGCTATAGAGAATTCAAGGCACTGCAACTCAATGGGAGGCCTCTCGAGGTGCTACCCATGGATTCTGCAACAAAGGAGAATAGTGACGAAGAGTCTCATTTACTATGTGAATAAAGATCTGAGACATCTCACAAGATCTAAGTACAAATATTTAGACAAGTGTGTGTGTGTTGGTTTGCATTTTTGTATCTGTATTTCCAACACTCACTTACAAAGATGATGGACCTTCCAAAACACTCTTGAACGAGGATCGGCAATCCTGGTTGTATTTGCATGCACAAAATGTTGAAGTGGGCACCCACAAGGCTGGAGCTTGGAACACATTCTTGAGACATAGATGCACACAGATTTTTCTGTGCCAATTGCTAAAGAGAATTCAAGGCACTGCAACTCAATGGGAGGCCTCTCGAGGTGCTACCCATGGATTCTGCAACAAAGGAGAATAGTGACGCAGAGTCTCATTTACTAGGTGAACAAACATCTGAGACAGCTCACAAGATCCAAGTACAAATATCTAGACGAGTGTGTGTGTTGGTTTGCATTTTTGTATGTGTATTTCGAACACTCAGTTACAAAGACGATGGACCTTCCAAAATGCTCTTGAACGAGGATCGGCAATCCTGGTGGTATTTGGATGCACAAAATGTTGAAGTGGGCACCCACAAGGCTGGAGCTTGGAACACATTCTTGAGACATAGATGCACACAGATTTGTCTGTGCCAATTGCTATAGAGAATTAAAGTCACTGCAACTCAACAGGAGGCCTCTCGAGGTGCTACCCATGGATTGTGAAACAAGTGTTGGGGTTCAAGGATTGGTACACACAGATGGGGCACCGGAGTGGTCACCCCATATTCTTGATTACATGGTCAATGGCTTTTCATATAAATGGTACCTAGAGGAAGAACGGCAAACATGTCAATGATCAGCATAGTCTTTGGCATATTATAAAGAAGCATCTAGGGTCTGGCACCAAATTAAACAACACTCACTGCGAGAACTTTAAAAAATTGCAAATTCAAAAAAAAGTGGTATATTCAACAGCAGATTATCAGCCCAAAGCGGAATCTGAGCTCATGCACGAAAGATTTGCAAAGGCACAAACAGAAGATTAAAAACTCTCTAATGAGACTACACATAGCAACACTCGCAAAAACAGGAAGCTAGGAGATGGAAGGTCTGGACCAAGGGAAATCGAGCACACCCACTATTCAAAGAATTTGCAGACATGTTCACCTTCAGCTACCATGATTTGAAAAAGATATCACAAGTTTTTGGCAATCTTAAAATTCATTTATAACCAGATGCTCAATCAATTTGGCAAAGGATATATCAAATTAACCCTACAAATAAGAAGAAGGAAAAGGAAGAATCAGAGAACCTGCAAGCAACATAAGCTCTTATTCAAGTGAATGAAAGCAAATGCCAAATGGGAACCAATCATTGTATTAGTAAAGAACAAAACAAAAAGATGCATATCTACAGGAGTTTCCAAATGTTAGATAGGGTGACAGATAAAGAACATTTTCCCAGCACCTTTTACAAAAGAAATTCTTCAGGGAGTTGCCAATCCAATTTTCTGGATTTTCTTTCTTTTCTGGATGGTTATTCCAGCTAGACCATAGGATCAAGCCCTCGCAACTTTGACCAGTGAATGGGAAGCGGTTCCCATTGACAACAGCAACAGTTGTGTGATCTATGGTGGCATGGAATGCCAAACTGCATGTTGGTGAATGAAGAAAACTTTGAAAAATCGTAACAAATTCAAATCACAGAAGATGACAGGATGGGGACAAAAGAACTGATGTATCCCTTCAGCAGCCATTCTACAACCCTTGAAGAACCACCTTGACTCAATCCCCTGAAGAACATGCTACTGTGCTATCTAGTGATGTCCCATAGATACTTGAGCTGAGGTGATCTGTACTAGGAAGAAGGAAAAGGCCAAAGTCAAAGTCTTAGGTGTTTTTGGTGGAATATAAACCCCTCAAACACAGCCTCTAATCCAAAGGTTTCTGGCTTGCAAGGGTTTTCTCCGACCTTTTGAGAGAGAACAAAATTACAGAACATAAATACCTAACTTCATGTGACAAAACATGAAGGACAACCATGAAACTTATTCCAAGTAAATTCGACAAATTTTCTGCATGTGGCTTATAATACGAAAAAAAGAAATAAATATGTACTTTGAGAGCATACTTCACCTTGTCAACCACAGCAGAGCATTTGTGCAACTAGAAGAACCCTTAGCCGTTTTTTCTTCAATCTCCTTACGCACAATATCATATATCAAACGGTTCACGGAAGGATCCTGTTCATATTTAGTATCCAATCTCTGCAAAAACACATTCAGAAAAATACTTATTTGACATGATAGAAATGGCAACAATTTATGTTTAGTATATGCAGTTTTGTCAAAAAATAACCACATAACTGAATTAAAATTAAATAATCATATATAAGGAAGTACAAAAATGATATGCAATATCAAACTCAAGCAGCAAGATCGACTGAAAAACGTGGTAGAAACATGGATATTTATTAAAAATAAGTAACCATTAAATTTGCAGTTATAAATGCTTTCAAATTTGTTAAAATTGGCAACTAGGGCCAAACTCCATGTGGGTCATCTTATTTATGGCAGTTGATATTTTTCCTGGATCCCTCTCAACGAGAGGTGTAAGATTGATCTAAAGATCATCCGATTCCGATACGTCATCATGAAGTTATGAATTTATTTGTGTTATAAGACAATTTGTCAAGGTCGGCCAGCAACCAAATAAACCCCACATGTGCTCAACGTTTTAGTATAAAAGGAGATGACTTGAGAGTCATTTCTCACACACACTTCTTGTGTTCTCTTCCTCTCCACTTGTCTTTGGGTTTTTGGTGGGAGGAAGAGATCCTAAGAATCTATGCAGCCCTAAGGAGAGGATGCCCTAGCTCAATGCTGTCATAGAGAAGGCATGCCCTAGATCTAGATGCAGGCAATGAAGAGAAGGCTCTACGTCTTGATGTGGTAGCTTACATGGAAGGCAACTCTTATGGTGGACACAAGGCTATACGTTGTCCAGATCAAAGCTGCCCTAAACACTGTTCAGCCACCCTAAACATTCTCTGTTTTAGCCGCAGCTAAGGCAGCATTCCAGCGAAGGTTTGAAGGGCTGTCTTAGGCCATCTCAGGTGACGAATTATTGCAAGGAAGGGCAGCCGCATCAACTGTTTAGAGGACAGGCAAACCCTTAACCAGTTTGCCGCAAATCTATGGAAGCTTGCTGTGATGGCAGGCCATGGACCTTGTAAAGGCTAGAACCGCCCAGGATTATTGTGAAGGGTCTCATCCCCACAAGGAAGGGCAGCCGCATCACCTTGGAGCAAATCTAGGAGGAAAAGAAGGCTGGCAAAGACACTGTGATATGCCCTAACCAGACCTAAGTTGCAGCAAACAAATCAGACCTCAAAACAGTGAGCTAAGGTATGTTGTCTATGACATTTCTTGTAGGTGTTGAGGATCAGTTTGGACCAGATTGTTGGGCAGTCTGTGGGAGCCAAATTGGTGGCTATACATAATAGTATGGTGCATCGAACAAAAAGACATAATGCTGCCAAGATGCATGGGACAGCAAGACATAATGCTGCCAATATGCATGGGACAGCGAGGTGACATAATGCTGCCAATATGCATGGGACCGCAAGGTGACATAATGCTGCCAAGATACATGGGACGGCATGGTGACATAGTGCTGCCAAGATGCATGGGATAGCAGTATGGTACTTGGTGCAGCAAGTACACGAAGCAGCAATGGTGCAGCAGTGGCACAAGGTACAGCAGTGCTAAACATTGGGACAGCAATGCAACATAAGATGCAACAGTATGATGTGTACAGCATGGTCATAAGGTCTAGCGTTGTGATGATGGGTGCAGCATGCAGCACAATGATAGCTGAAAGAGTCACCTTGGAGAATCAGTTGAAGCAACATGTCTTCAACTAATCTCATGTATCATCTTCTTAGAGATGATCTATGCTCTTATATAGATAAGTCAAAGTGCTGACTTCTGTTGTAAATGTACTCTCTCTCTGCTGAACTATTGAAGAACATATAAGAAGAATTGATCAAGGGTTTCCCCACATTGGGGTTTGTCCCTGGCTAGCGCCACATCTTGTGTCCTCTTGTCTTCGCTTGTCTCCTAAGATTTATGTTTATGTTCTATCTACAATTTACTTTAATGCTGATGTGAGCTAACTATGAAAATTGAAATAAATTGCTCTAAGCATAGAACATACCTAAACTTAACAAAATTATAGTAAAAATATTCACTCTACCTTAACAGCTATCCTTTAGAAACCCATCCCCAGCTAGTCAGAAATTCAAATTATGAGAAAATGCCAAAAACTAGCCCCATAGATTATAAATGATTGATATTTATCATAAGAATTTGAAAGTGACAAAGTTGGAAAGTAGGATCTGCATGTGTATGGAAAGATGAAATGAAGTGTTTAAATGTAAAGAGATCCCTCAATTAACAATTCAATATCAAATTTGTTATTGACATTAAGTAATGAATGTTGACCAATCCCACGATTGACCATATTATATTGTACTAGTTATATAAATTGGAACTAAGTTCAAAATAAGTTACATGTTAACATGAATATAAGCGCTTTAAGCCTGATCAAGTTTGTAAACTTTTATTTGCAGTTTCCTTAGCATGTCTGAAATAGGTAAACAAGTCAGGGAAAAATCAGCAAAAACTTGGGCAAGTACAAAAATATAAAGAAAACTCATTTGGATTGGTTTCTGGGCTTTTATAAGCAGTTTAGCGAGTCAAAATCAAGTTAAGCAAATCCATCTTAGTGATTACTCACAACTAATCACTAGTGAGTTTGGCTTGTGATTACTGACAAGTACTCATAAATGAGTCAAACTTAGTCAACACATGAATGACTCGCCCTCCAATTAATTTGATTTGTTTCACTCATGAGAAGAGTCAAACTCAGAAGATTGAGAGTTTTTTTTCACAAATCTGAAAATTCACAGGAGACATTATCAGACAAGGTTCTTGGGTGGGCATTACCATTCTTCGCTCTGAGTACAATAGCCCCTACTGCTTCTTTTTATTTACAGACTATTCTTCCACTACTTAAAGATTGTATTTACCACTGGCTACCTACATTAAGTAGGGTTTTTCTATTTATTCCTGTAGCCAAAATAACTTTTCCGTTGGATGCACTCCCCATTGACCATTTTAAACTCACAAGTTTGAGAGCCTTTTTCACAAGTCTGGAAATTCACGGGGACCACTATCAGACAAGTTTCTTGGGTGGGCTTACCATTCTTGGCTCTGAGTACAATAGCCCCTGCTGTTTCTTTTTATTTACAGACTATTCTTCCACTGCTTTCAGATTGTATTTACCCTGGCTACCCACAATAAGTAGGGTTTTTCTTTTTATTCCTCTAGCCAAAATAACTTTTTCTTTGGATGCACTCCCCATTGACCATTTTGGCAAGCTATACTTTCCAGTCCCATTGACCTATTCCAATAATTAATGGAAAACAACATAATAATTTCATTTTTGCATCACTGTTCAATGACTTCCATAGCTTTATTCTGAGACAATACAAGTCCAAAACCCCTTATCCGCCTCTGAAGGACTTGAAAACTGGAGGGATACTTACAATTTTACTTGCAAGAGTGAGATTTGAGGCCAGACATATTCAAATTTAGATTACAAGTTACAACTGACCATTAACACATATCAACCAGTTAACAATCAGGATACAACCCAACTTGTAGGTGAAGATCGACCACTTGGGTGAAACAGAAGAAGTTAAGAACCAAACAACATAAGGTGTTCATTCCAAAGATTAACTGAGAAAAAGAAAGACCAATCATGCATCACAGAAGGTTACCCAGAAAAACAACATATCAGGCAACCAAGCAAACACGTTTATGATTTAGTTGAACACAAATGAGATATGTTCAAAGAAACTTTTCTGGGTCCTTCAATGTGAGGTGCCATTGATGCCCCCACCAAGGTTCAAGTCTCCCCAGAGACATGTTTGCCCTTCATGGGCCACTTGTGATAGTGCTAGTGCTTATGCTTGTGTTTATAGATGGGGCCAAGTGCAAGACACAAATGACTTTGGAAGAATAGATAACCCTCAATTGTGTCAGCTTAGCCAACGAGATGCCCTCATAGCCTGTGAGACCCTTTTTGCCACAACGTAATATCTCACATCAAATAGCCATCACTTGTTCACTGAAAGCATATCAATCAAAACAAACACACAAGAGAAAAGTTCATGTCAAAAAATATTAGCTGAATGTTTGAGGTCAATTATGTACAACAAATTTTATAACAAAAGTCCCACCTTTTGAGAGAGGGCAGAATTACAGGGCATAAATATAAAATGTCCGACTAGTAGAAATCAGCCTACAGTAAGTAGTGAAGTGCATCACGTAGATAATTCTCCTCTTGTCATCAACAAATTTATGAAAATGTCTCCATCTCATGGATATGTGATGTATGGTATGCATACGGAATAAAGATATGATCTCAATCTCACAGTTATGCAATGCTATCTTCTTTATGCTTGTGTACTATGTATAGAGAATAAACATGCGTAGGAAAGTGTAATTCACCCTATGTCTATATATGCTATAACTAATTCTAACCTTGGACTAAGGTTTGCACAGTTTCATACAACCACCTTTTCAAACTACATAGGTGTCCAATTTAAGCTTTGATTTCCATCATTAAAACAGAAAACTGCAACCAAATCATAGGTTTGCAAACCTCCCTCGTAGTGCCAGAGGGAATCTTTTGAGATACGCTTCCCAGACATCTCATTGTGGATGAATCTCTCTAATGATGAAGAACAATCAGAACACATTAAACACAGTATCAAACAAACTTATATGAGCAACTGCTCTTCAGAAAATTCCAAACTATAAGCTAACAATCCATACAATTTATATTGTTATGCCAAAGTTTGGAACTCCTAAATTCGAGACTTAACCAAAACAAAAGTTAAATACCCTATCACTCTTTCCTTTTCTTAGAGACAAACCAACTAGATCAGTAGACGTAGGTTTCTAAAACTATGGATCTTTATAGACCATTAATTTTCTTTCAACACCCCTAAACTGCAAATAAACAAGATTATTAAGGCTCGTATTAAAGAAGATGCATCCACAAGGAGATGTATGGGAACTGTATTTCAACGAATGTGCTTTTCAAAACAAGCCTTGAAGAAGAACAATCAGAACACATTAAAGAAAGTATTAAACAAACTTACATGAGCAACTGCTATTCGGAAAATTATAAACTATAAGCTAACAACCCATCCTATTCAAATTGTTATGCCAAAGTTTGAAACTCCTAAATTCTAGACCATTTACAAGCCTCAAATAATAAAAACAAAAGTTAAATACCCTCACTCTTTCCTTTACTTAGAGACAAGCCAATTAGATCAGTTACAGGCATTGTAATTTGCCAGTAGATGTAGGTTTCTAAAACCATGGGTCATTATAGATTGTTAATTTTCCTTCAACACCCCTAAACGCCAAACCAAGATTCAAGACACACACCTCGAGAATGTTGTCAATCAAATTCCACCTGAGTCCATTATTAAGGCCTGTACTAAAGAATTCAACGAGCCACATGACTGGCACCACCAGAGTAGTTGTACTTTGACAAAAAGGTTTTCTTGTGCTGCTATTGTTTCTCAACACCCTTGGGCTTGTTGTGATACCTTAATAATTCTGTCCCTGTGGTTTGAAGAACTCTCGCCTAAGCAGTGGGATCAACTTTGTTGCCTTGACTAGGTGGATTTCCTATAACTTTCTCGCAATCATGGGAGACTTTGGACCATATTTCAAAGACTATTATTAGGGTCTCATTTGCCATGAACCTAGGCCCTAGATATTTTTTTTACTTGAAGGCTATCCTATCTAAATATTTGAAAGAATTTGACTATATCCAGGACAGGGGCAAAGTATTTAACTAGTTGGTCAGGTATATCAACCTCAAAAATATCTATTCACATACCAGAGTCCCAGTCACACAATCCAGCATTGTCCCCTCATTGTTAAACCAGAGACACCCAATGCTCAAGCAATTTGTGTTCCTCAAACTCGTGCTTGAAATGCCTCATCTTCAAACTACCACTCCATTTACAGCACATACAAATGAGGTTAACTGTGAGAATTGTGGCAATACCGAGAAATTTGGGGATTAACGTAACAGTGGGTGTCGAAGAGCAAATTATGCAAGACCCTGAATGAGGCATATATCCATTAAATGCTAAATGGAAAACATTTCATCATAATAAGGCCTGTGGAGTAGAATTCATGACACCCACGGTCAGTTTCATCAAGTTTTTTCAAAGAATCTAGCAAGGTAATAGTCTCTACCAGATCCCTAGGCAGCCCCCAGCTACTCTTTAGGGGAATTGGTACATCTAACCCCCATGCAACTGTAACCTTGGAATCCAACACCCCCAGAAATCTCCAGCATACAGGCAGAAGGTTGAAATGCCCAGCTGATTGAAGAGTTATGCAAATTAGTGGAGATCAAAGCCATGTTTTGTTCCTAGATATTGATATCCTACAAGTATTTGGTGTCGGTGGTTAGGCCTGGGATACAGTTAATTAAGTGAAGTTAATTTTTCCCTTTCGCAACAACATGCAATATCCTTTGGCGGTGAGTGCTTCATGCCAAAGGCAGAGATTCTAACCCTGGCATTGGCATTAGAAGACAGCCATGCAGTCAGATTGATACTCTGCCCAAGGGGTTTCAAGCACAAGCAAGAGAAAGGGTTACAGGTCTCAGCACGGTGCTATTGGCAGTGTCAATCCCCGTCTCAGATAGCGAAATCAAGGGTCAACCATTTCATAAAGAGGGGATGCTACTTGTTAAAATACCCCAAGGAGAGTTGGTGGCTTGGAATGGCCTTAAAGCCAGAAATGGCTCATACAACCCCAGCACGTTCAGGAGACATGATGCATAAGAACTTTCGTTCACTTAGTTGAACTTATGAAAAGGAAACATTCACTTAGTTAAACTCCTGAAAAAGAAACAAACGAGTTTTGGGATGACTTGATAGATTCATGCCTAGCAGAATACTTTCATTTTTTATTGGAACAAAAACTGGCCAATAAAAGTAACTGGCAAGTTGGCTCTCTCAAACCACCATCCTATCATATTCTCAATTTCAAGGGGCCTAAGAGAATCTATTATTCACATAATCCACTTTCCCCTTAATGTGTCACACCTCCAACTCCTACATTGCATGAATTTCATCAAAAGCATCTGGAATTTGTTCCCCATGTTGAGAGGGAAGAGTGTTGGATCAACTAGTGAGGAGATGCCATCAGCCGAATCACTCCATTTCTACATGTCTGCAGGAAGCAGATTGCATCCATTAGATACAAGCATCACAAAGCTATCAAGGATGCGTTAGAACAACTAAACGAGAAGCCTCAATTTAATTTGAGTAAAAGCTTCAATCCTAAGCAGACAAACCTTCTCACTTCCCAAAGAGGTACTAATTTAGTTGAGCTCGAGGATCCCTCTACAAACCAAATTTCATCGGAGTAAATCAAGGGATAGGGTTGCATCACAAAGCAATAAGATACTGAACAAAATTGTTAATCACTATAACATTGATTTCCAACCTTATTGAATTCAGAAGAATATAAAGTGGTGATGCAAACTTGCCTAGATGTAGTCTTGACTCGTCCCTCTCCTAAACACGAGAGGATGTGAGAATAAGATGAGCTAATAACAGCTCTTATTGAAATGGAAAACGATAAATATCTAGGACTTGATAGATTCCCCTATGAATTCTACAAAGCCAAATGAAGATTTGTCAAGTCTAACTTGCTCAATGTGTACAAAGAGGTCATCCTAAAACTATCATCAGGAGAGAACATCAACAAGGTCAATAAAATTCAATGCCAAGCCTAGTGACCCAAATATTATCACCAACTGGAGGTATATAAACCTACTAAATGTCTATCATAAAATTATGGCCAAAGCCCTAGATTTATACATCAAACTTATCTAGCCCATGATAGTGCACCAACAACAAACAAGGTTCATAATTTGTATTGGGAAGGAAAGGAATAAGCTCAATGTCTTAGCCTCAACGCCGTTTCCATAAATATCTATTTTGAAAAAGCCATGCTTAAGGAACTCAAGTTTGGTAAGTTTTCCTCAAGTTATGTGGGAACTTTGTTTACAAAGGCTGCAACCTTATCTCCATTAACTAATCCATGTCTGAGAAAATCAATTTGTTTAAGTCAATCTGCCCAAGTTGTCCTCTTTCCCTTGCCATCTACATCATGGTTATCAAGGCTTTGGAATACTTGTTACACAACAAAATCATTCAACACCTTATCAAAGATATCCATCTCCCAAAACCAAATGTATGCAAATGGTCAATGGTCACTTTGATGATGACTCCCTCCTCACAATCCTTTGACGATCAATCTTTGATGGAAAATACCATGCATTGCCTGCAAATTTTTTGTGATTCCTCTAGAGTGAGGTACCAACCTCTCCAGCTTCTCAAGGATGGCCTTGAATCCAACCTATTTCTAAGGGTCCAATCTACATTTTAGGCCTCTTGAAAAGAGCTCTAAGATGTGTTCACCCAAAGGGTTAAGAAAATATAACAAATGAATTACCAAACTCATGACCTTGGCTGCAAATTTTATATTTGCACTGAAGTGTGAGCTGGCATGCATATCTATTACTCCTCTTGTTGGGTTATGTCACTTTCTTCTATAAGTACCTACCAAAGGTTTGAAAAGTACTTTCCAATTTTTTTGGGCCAAAACTGCTGAGGAAAAAGACTTCCACAAAGTCAATTGAAAACTACACTACCTTCCCAAGGAATGGGGATTTTCCCAACATTGAGGGCCAAGAATCATGGGACAAATGGATTACTCGAGCAATTAAAGGGAAGGAGGCATGAAAAGTCCCGCTTAGAAATTGCATTACTTCTAGTTGAGATTAAAAGCACTTTTGTGGCCAAAACCATTTGGAAAGCTTAGGACTCTGTTAAGTCAACGCTCTATTTAAAATGTAGCTCTCTCAAATATGGGCTCTCTTTAAATGAACATTGTATATACTGATTGCTAATGATGCTCTTCAATGGAGAAACATTGGCTGAAAACATCCACTTCTCATCCTCACCCTCTCTCAAGAAGGCATCAATAAAATATTGACCTCTTCAACTCCCAAAATTGAGATTGGAAGGCATGGGTGTTTGTGTTCTATTGCAAGCTTCTCTCTTTTCCCATTCCTTGGAAAGCCACCTTGTTAGGAGACAAACTCCTTTGGGTCATCAAGTTCAAATCAACATGGCAACACATTACAAAATAATATTTTTCCTTATTTGGAAACTGAGGAATGAAACCTTTTTCATGAAATTTTAGCACAATAAATGCTTTAACTAGTATGAAAACTCCCTAATGTGTGTAAATCTTCATTTGAAAAATACTAACATAGATCCATCTTAATCCCAAATATAATAAGCAATAAGAGGAACCAACAAAAATAGAGATATAATTCTAATGATGCTTACAGTGGCCAATGTTAAGATGAATCCATGTTCGTTTATTTTATTATAGATTCGTAACTATGGTCCTTTTTTAAGATTTTTCTATTACGATGATTGGTTATTTTTCGATTTCCATTTTACGGACTCAATTATTTTTTCAATTTAGTTTTTAATGTTACAGCCATAATGCAAAAATTTTGGGGGAGGAGCTCCCTACACTAAGTAGAGAACTACCTACCAATTCCCCTACTCCATCAACATGTTGTCACCAATCATAGTGATCTAAAGCAATGTTGCAAACATCAGCATCAGGATAAAATCGGCAAGGGTATAGAAAAACCAAAAAAAAAAGTAAAAATCGTGAAATTATCGGTAAAAATCAGCAAAATTAAGATACCATCAAAATATCGATAAAAAACAGCAAACATCGGCTAAGCCAAAAAAATCGTGATTTCAAGATAAAATCAAGATGTTATCGAAATGTTCACAACACTGATCTAAAGGGAGGCTTAGCCATTGCACAAGTTATTCTTGACTGCAAAGGGGCATCATTGTTGGCTTCCCCCAACTCCTCGGAGACGAGTGCCCAAGGCTCGCCTTTTTCTATCATAGAGGCTAAATAGCTTCTTGATCCAAAGAGAGGTAACCAAAAAAACCTATTATCACTAACCCAAAATTGACTATGGACAGATGGAGGCTACCCCCAAGGACAATGATGACCTACCTCCCATTGCAAGCATGATCCTCTATGTTGCTTAATTGATGCTTTTACGCTTAGATTGTGTGGCCCACTAACCCACAGCTTTAATTAAAAAATTGTTTTATATGACTATTATAGCTTTAGGGCAATTTGTACTTGGGTTTAGGCTTCCTGATCTCTTAAGTTCTATGTACTACCAACTTGGCGATTGCTTATGTAGCCCATGTTTTTGTATTAAATTTCCTAAGAACAATACCAATGGAAGTAATTATTTGTAGCAAAAAATTGTTCTTGTCTATATTACACTTGAAAAATCAACATGGTATCAGAGCTTTGGTGAAGGAAAGGGAAATGCACTCTTGAAGACACCTACTTCTGCAATCTATCTGTAACCAGATCTTTGAGCAAATGACTCCCTCTATTAAGTCAAGAAATAAGCTAGAAGGTGCCACAAATTTTAGGGCTTGGAAGACAAGAATTGATCTCATTCTTGAATGAGAATGATGTTATGGAATATGTCAAAGGCAAGGTTGTTGAACCTAAGGATGATGCGGGGAGGCCAAGCACAAGAAGATTGAAATCATAGCTAAGAGGATTCTTGTTGAATCCATCAAAGACCACTTTATTCCATATGTTTCAGGGCTGCAAACTTCAGCCCTAGTGGGATTGTATACCATCAACAACATTGGTCAAAAAATGACCTTGAGGAACCAACTTCATGATGTTCAGAGATGACTAGAGCAGATTTCAACTACAAGCTATTGGAGAAAGTATTAATGAATCAGGACTTGTGACTACAGCTCTTAAAGGATTACTTGATTTATGGGATTCAATTGTATCTAGCATACATGACAGAACGGGAATTCCAAGTTTTGAGCAGTTATGGATGTGATATTCCCACTTAGCAACTATTGCTAGGTGAGAATACAATTTTGTTCAATTTTGATAATTTTGTATTTCCAACTTAGGAGAAGTGGGTTGGAGGACCCCACTTTCAATTTTTGGCTAAGGAAGGCACTCACATAAGGAGAAAGAGGCAAATCGAATACTTAGTGGGTTGTGGGGGCCACCCAAGAGGGAAATACACACCCCTTGGGCAATTCGTGCTTTTTGGATGGAGGAATTCGATGTATGGGTCCCACATGAGGAGGAGGCAGCCCAAGGATAAATAGAGGAAGCACACATCATTTTGGGACCTTTTGACACTTAGACAAACTCACTCACCTAGCACGCTTGAGTTGTTGAGCCAAGTCTGCAAGTGTTGTTCAACACACGAGGTTTCCAGGGAGAAATCTCAACTCTTCTTCGGTGGACTTCGAGTGCCATCCTAGGAGAGCCATCGTTGTGTGTTGGAGTTGTTCCGGAGGGGATTTCCAGGTAGATTCGTGGCTATCTGGAGCAGTAAGGGCGTAGAAAAGAACCACGCTTTCCTGGGGAAAGCGAGTGACATTGCAGCTATCTTTTGGGTTTTAAGGGGTCATCACTGAGGTGCCCCGAAACTTTTTGAGCACCAGAAGTGGGTCAAACAACAGTTCTACTTCAGCCAACAATGCAGTTTTACTAGGACCAGTACAAAACTCAAAGGGAATTGATGCTTCAACATCCAAGCACTCATCTCTTCCACCTAGGACTTGTTTAGCTTGCCTTAGGCAAGCCCGTGTGCACTCATTTCATGCTTATATGTAACCATGTTGATTTATAATAAAATGGCTCAAGTGGTGCAATTTTCTGGTGCATTTCTGGGCATTTAATTTTGTGTGGGTTTGTGTATTGCATGTACCATTGTAAGCTTTGTTTATCACTGTTAATTTTCCATCAGGAATATTACAATGGACCTCCTGTACTGAAGAGAAATCTAGACTAGTACCAAAAGGAAAGATTCAAAGACCTCAAGATGGTGATTCCCAAGCATTTGCAGCTCATTCTAAGAATGGTAAAGGTAGAAGAAGTTTTGGAAACTTTCAGAGACACAATTCAGGTAGAAGACCTGCTCCTACTCAAAATCAAGGAAAGAAGGATATGTCAAAGATTCAATCATTTTGTTGCCGCAAATTTGGTCACTATAAAGACAAGTGCCCTGAAGGGAAGGATGATAAGAAAAGGAAGGGCAAGCAACATGCTTTGGCAGCAAACATTGATGAACATCAACATCAAAAGAAGTCAAGGAATGACAATGTCGATGATACAAATTATTTTTTCTTTTCTGCTCTTACGGGTTCTGTTACATATCACAATGACATTTGGTTAGTGGATAGTGGTGCCTCCAAACATATGATAAGAAACTGTGATAGTCTCACAGAATTGGTGGAAAAGAAGTCAACACAAAAAGTGGAACTTGGTGACAATGCCAAGTATGCAGTCAAAGGTGTTGGCTCAACATCTTTCCAATTGGAATCAAGAGGTAACATTTTTATAAATGATGTGTTGTATGTGCCTCGTTTAGAGAAGAATTTGATCTCTACTTCATCCCTAGAAGACAAATGCTATAGAGTTGCTTTTGTTGATGGACAAGTTCTTGTATGGAAGAAGGGCTCTAGCGTAGATTCCAGCACAGTGATTGGTGTTCAAGAGGGAGGCTTGCACAGACTCATAGGACGATCAATTCAAGCATTGGTACATGATAACACCGATCTATGCGAATTATGGCACCGAATATTTGGTCATATTCACTACAAGGCTTTACCAACATTGAGGAAGATGGTTAAAGGTCTTCCAGAATTCCAGGTAGAGCATGAAGGAGTTTGCAAAGGTTGTGCACTTGGCACGAATGTCAAAGGATCATTTCCAAGCAATGATAGGAGGTCCAAAGGAATTTTGGATCTAATACATTCAAATGACGAATGTCAAAGGATCATTTCCAAGCAATGATAGTAGGTCCAAAGGAATTTTGGATCTAATACATTCAAATGTATGTGGACCAATGTTAGTGTCATCCTTGGGTGGTTTTCTGTACTATGTGACTTTCATTGATGACTTCCCCCGAAAGGCATAGATTTACTTCTTGAAGGCCAAGGCTGAGGTCTTCAACAAGTTTCAAGAGTTCAAGGCTCCAGTAGAGAACTTGACAAGGAAGAAGATTAAAGTTATGAGGTGAGATAATGGAAGAGAATATACCTCCAATGAACTCATTGCCTTCTGTAAGGAAGTTGGGATTAAGAGGGAGTTGATAGTCCCTTACAACCCTCAATAGAATGGGATTGTTGAAAGGAAGAATAGATCTATTATGGAAGTTGCTAAGGCAATGATTCATGATTAGGTCTTACCCATATTCTTATGGAGAGAAGCATCCAAGACACCAGTCTAAGTTCAAAACATAAGTCCTCACTTGATTTTGGGGAATAAGACTCCTAAAGAGGCCTTCAAGGGTGAGAAACCAAAGGTCAGGCATTTGAGGATCTTTGGTTGTCCTACTTACATTCATGTTCCCAAGGAGAAGACAACTAATTTTAGGCCTTATGGGAAGAAAGGAATAGTTGTTGGATGAAATGAGTCGTCAAAATCGTACAAGATTTACGTTCAAGGATAGTGACAGTTTGAGGTCAACCGGGATGTTATTTTTTATGAGGATACTGCCTTCTAGAAACCCAAAGAATCTCAAATGGACACTGATGATGATGAAGAGCATGAAGCTCCCAAGGGTGTAGGTTCAAGTCCTTCCGTACATGTGGAAAATCCTTCAAACCATTAAGAAGAGCTAGAAAGGCCTAATGAGCCAGTGGACCCACCTAGGGTCATTTCTCTAGAATCCAAGAAGAGGCCAGAGTGGCTTCAAAGTACATTACAGGAAGATGAAGGGTATGCATCTCCCCGTGTCACTTTCAGGGAAAGTAAACGTCCTACGAAGTACTCAGGATATGAAGCACTGATGAGCCACCTCATTGATTCTGAGCCATATAACTATGAGGAGGCAACATGACAAAAAGTCTAGAACGATGCCATGATGGGGGGATATCAATCCATCATGAAGACTGATGTGTGGGAAGTCGTGCCGAGACTTGAAGGGAAGTCAGTGGTGAACTCCAAGTGGACCTACAAGATCAAGCATGCGGTGGATGGCGGCATAGAAAAGTACAAAGAAAGATTCGTGGCAAGAGGGTTCTACCGAAAAGAGAGAGAGAACTATGAAGAGACATTTGCTCCATTTCCTAGGTACACTTCTATTAGAACGATTATTTTTATTGCTTCTATTACAAGTTGGAAATTGCATTAGATGGATGTGAAAACCGCTTTCCTAAATGGAGTGATTGAGGATGTAGTGTACAATGTACATAAAACAATCTCAAAGTTTTGAGTTACATGAGAGGGAGACTCATTTTTGTAGATTGAAGAAAGCTTTGTACGGACTCAAGCAGGCACCTCGAGCTTGATATTCACAGATTGATGGATACCTGATGAGTCTTGGTTTCTCCAAGAGTGATGTTGATCCAAATCTTTACTTCAAAGTTGTGAAAGGTGAGCCTGTGATCCTGTTGCTATATGTTGATGACTTATTTCTCACAAGGACACAAAATCTCATTGCTCAGTGTAAGAGGGAGTTGACCTATGCAATGTTGCACGAAGCGGGGATGAAGCAGGGACATTTTTTGGAAGCGGGGACGCGGAAGCTTCATTTTCCAAAAATCTAGGAAGCGAAGCGTCTGCGAAAGCGTCTGCTATATATATATATAAATATATATATATATATATATATATATATATATATTTGCATTTATACTCAAAACAAACATCCCAAATAGGCGGAAGCGTCCAAAACAGGCAGAAGCATCCAAGAAGCGTCCAAAGCAGGCGGAAGCGCGCTTCCGGGGACGCTTCCTGGACTCATCTACACGGGACGCACTTCGGGCCTTGGAACCGGGGGGGTGCTTCCTGCAACATTGGACCTATGAGTTCGAGATGAAGGATTTGGGTCTGATGCACTACTTCTTGGGATTAGAAGTATGGCAGAAGTTGGGTGAGATCTTCCTTGGTCAAGGGAAGTGTGTTATTACGATCCTTCAAAGATTTGGGATGATTGAATACAAGTCCATGGCCACTCCCATGGTGACAAACCTAAAGCAGTTGAGAGACTCTGAGTCAGATTTGGTGGATCCCTCTATGTATCAACAATTGATTGGATCCTTGATGTATCTGGTTAATACAAAGCCGGATATTTGCTTTGCAGTAAACGCTCTGAGTCAGTTCCAAGTGGAACCAAGGCATGAACATTGGCTTGCAACAAAACATGTATTGAGATACCTACGTGGTACAGCCAGTTATGGATTGAGATGTCTCAAATGGTGAGGTATAGCTACAGGGATTCACAGATTTTGGTTGCGCGGAAAGTACTGAAAACAAGAAAAGCACATCGGGATGTTGATTCAGTTTGGGTTCTGTTATGATCTCTTGGATGAGTCAAAAGTAGACATTTGTCGCACTCAGCATTGTTTAAGCTGAGTATATTGCAACTAGCTTAGCGAGTCGTGAAGCAATGTGGCTTCGGAAGCTACTCGCAAGATTCTTTGATCATGTGCTAGAATCAACCGTGATATATTGTGACAATCAAAGTTGTGTGGAGCTTTCAGAAAATCTAGTTTTTCATGACATGTTGAAGCACATTGAGATCAAGTACCACTACATCGGTGACATGGTACAAAATGGTATAGTGAAGCTCCAATACAGTTCTACAAACGAGAAGGTTGTTGACATTCTCACAAAGCCTCTGCCCAGGATGAAGTTAGTAACCTCAGGGACAAGCTTGGAGTGGTTGAGAATGCCTCTCTTGTCAAAGGGAGTGTTGATGTTGTAGCATCAAGGGGCAAAGATTCTCCCTTAGTCACGGGTATTGACCAAGAGCCATGTAATGTGGCTAGGGAGATTGGCCCAGAGAGCATCAAGGCCCAAAGTGCTCCCCCAATTAGGGGTTACCTAACCATGTTGCCAAAGGTTACTTAGCTAGTGAGTTGAGTGAGTGCCTTATAGCATCGGGCCAATATTTTGCCATTCAATAGCATGTGACAACATGTTGGAATGGTAAATGGGCCCAAGGTTTCACCATTTGTCAGAGGGTTCTTGACATGACTCCAAGTGACGACTTGTTGAGCTAGTGAACCAGGACTAATCTTGTTGACCCCGGTTAGAAGGTTCTAACCATTTTGTCATGGGTTTTGGCTAGTGGGTGACTAGATCCATTTGCAAAGGGTATGTGTCTAGTGGGTGACAAGATCCCTTTGCATGATGTTGATGCGAGATGCTTTACACATGTAGTGGATGTATACATCAACATAGCTAGCTCATTCAACCTTTTTCTTGGGATGGAGAAATTTTTCAACAAGAGAACATCTGAGGAAGTAAGGTGAATACCTCCGTAGCTAAGAGGGAGTGTTGAATTTTATAGCTGCCATTGATATTCAAGTCAACCAAATTAAAAGAAAGAAATTATTATTTGAGTTCATGTTGGCTCCAAAAAGACAAGTCGGCCCCACCAAACAAATGGGTTTGATCCTTGGTCAAAAGTTAAAACCATCCCACTTTGACCTCTATATATCGACATTCAACATCTCTCATTTGGAAAGCAATTCAAATCATCAATTCTTTTGTTTTTACCCACACGTGTGAAGGGGAGAGAGAGACAAGATCAGCTAAGTTTGGCCCGTGTTAACCAGCATTGATTGAGGTTTTGCTGGGTTGTTTGACATGCATTGACCAAACTTTATTTTGATCTGTTTCACCGCAGTTTGATTGAGGCAGTTGACCAAAAGTTTGGGCGGTTCATCAAACTTGTTCTGAACAGTTTGACCACTGTTGACCAAATCTTTTCTGGGCAAGTTGACCAAATTTCTGAGGCAATTGCAGAGTCCGAAATTTGCCCTGTTTGACCAAAGTTAACTGACTATTGCAAAAGGCCGAAAATCTCTCGGTTTGACCAGGTTTTACCTGCGTAATTTCTATGGTCCGTTTGACCTAGTTTAACTAGAAAATTAGATTATATCTCTTGTTGAATTGGACAATTTCTCCTAAGAAAAGGTCATTAGGTTTTTACCTAGTTAGGGTTTTCGCAAGGTAAAATTCTGGTGTCTATTTGTGCATTGTTCTTATACTGTGACCTCTACTGTCCTACTGCATTCACAGTTGAAATTTTCTGAAGTATAATTGCTTAATGAACTGGAATGTGCTAAAGTAAGAACAATATCATTGGAACTAATTATCAGTAGCAGAAAATTGTGCTTGTCTATATTTCACTTGAAAAATCAACAAATTGTACATCATATGCCTAGAGCTTTGATGGAATATTGGAGGTATAGCATCTTTTATTAAGAGGCTTTTTACATGTTGATTTATATTGTAGGAAACTGTTGTATTGTTGATTTTATTGCCATGTTTCATTTGGATATAGTACTGTGAGGATATTATCCCTCTTATTGCTATTGTTATTGTGTTATCCTTGCATCTAATAAACCTAATACTGTTAGATTAACATGACATCACTTTCATACCAATGTTATAAATAGCAGACCTAGCTTACCAATAACAATTTCTACAATATATTTTAGCAGGCTAGGGCTGATATGTCGCATGCATAGCAGCCCTTATTGCCCTACATTTTCATGCACTTCCTCTTTGATCCATGCTTCCTTCACTCCATTTTCCCAAGGTGTGATTAGAAACTTGGTGTTGGGGTATCTAACTTCATTTTTCCTTCTCACACCCACTCATTATTCCAGTATACTACATCCACTCATTTTGCTTAGGTTAACTCTTCATTAAATCACCTTGTGCCTCCACTCTATAGCCTATTCAATCCTACATTTTAGGGAAGTCCCGTAGAGTTCCAGAAGAGCCAACCAAAAGTGAGAGGAAGCACTATTACAGTGATAGTTGGTAGCCTTCCTGAGCTGCACAAGACTAGCCCCTTGATGCTTGGGACTTTACATCATTTGGGGGTGCTAGATTTTGTTGTACAAGACCTAATGCAAGCTGTAAGACGCATTATCCATACTCCAAAACTTATAAGGATACTAGAATATCCCAAGGTGCTAACCTTTGCAAGTTTGCCCAGAAATAAAGAATTGCAGAACAGATCAGTACTGGAAAACGCTCATTGCAAATTGTCAAGACCAAGTTTTTGGACAAATCTGAGTCTTCTTTATTCCTGATATAAGGAGAAAACAAAAGAGAGAAAACATATCCACAACAAAACAAGAAGTTATCAGCAACAAAATGGTGCATGATGAATCTGAAAATACATAGTTTAATTGCATTACGGTGTCATAACAAAAAAAAAGCAATGCAACCAGCAGAACGATTGCTTCATTGCTATGGGCAAGGTCATCAGATTCCATTAAAATCATTTTTTTCAATATTTACATAATATAATTTCATCATAATGCAAAATAACATTGCTATCAGCATCTATCACAGCTGGAGCATGCTGCTAGCTGAAAATATGCACACCTAGGTTGCAGACTGCAACAACTCTCTAGGACTACAAAGCACATCAATGCTCAGAATCCCTTTTTCTCAGCCTGGGTTTCACTATTAACCATGGTTACATCAAAATGATTGATCAGTTGGCCTCAGACTACTGTTGTTGAAAAAAGAAAACCTAATCTCCATTTGCTACTGTGGTTGTACAACTGATTTGAGGACATCCTTTTGCAGGCAAACCGCAAAGCAACGATTGTCAGCAATCAATTAAATATTGAAGATTTGGTAATCAATTTCTCAGACCACTGTTGTTGCAAAAAAGAAAGCCTGATTTCCATTTGCTACTGTGGTTGTGTAAATGATTCGAGGACCAGCTTTAGCAGGTAAACATTAAACAACAACAAGACAAACCAAATTATTTCAAGAGTTGGGTGGTCTACAATCCCTATTTGTTATTTGATAAGAAATCTCCTCACGCTATTTTGCATGCATATTTGAATAGGTTGAAATAAAGAGGAAAATGCCATCTCAAGTGGTGAAAGTTGGAGGGAAGGATATACAAGCGATAAGGTACATTCCCAGTAAAAGGTGGGGAAACGGCTCAAGCAACATGACATGGAGATGTTGAAAAACACAAAATAAAAAGCAGTGTCACCTTCAACAATTTCAACAGGGGATTCTTATGATATATGCACTACAGATACTTTAGCAGGCGACAATGTAATTATGAGAGAAGCAGGGAACAACTAAAACAATGATGACCAAATCAAGATAACTTGAATAAGGATTACAACTAAGAAAGCAACAATTTACATCCCTGGTGTGTATATTTCAATTTGTATGTTTCCTGATGGAGGATATAATGATCATAAAATGCTATAAAACTGAAGAACTGTTGCCTAGCAGAGGCAATAAAGTAAAGGTGATGTTAGGATCAAACATATAGCAACAAAAGCTGCATCGATGACCCTGGCAATATATACTAATGATGGCATAATATTTCCCTGCTGGACCAAGTAAATAAACATAATTTTTTTATTAGTATCCACAAAAGACCAAGAAAATGTCAACGTAAATAGAGAATAGAACCAGTAGTCAGCAGACCATGGGAATACCCGAACTCTAGAACACACATAGATGCTACAATGTTAGCAAAACAGAAGAGATGCAAATTACAAGAAAGGAGAGAGCAGCGAGATCTAAAAAAAGCCCTAGCTCAAGGTCCTAAGACACACAAGGCCCAAGCTCAAAATCTGCATCATAACTAGAGACAATTCATGAGAATATTACCAATGGAAACTAATAAACAAAGAGACATAGTGGAACGCAATAATACACTTCCAAGCATTAATAGATTGATTTTTGACAAAATAAATGAAGGTGATTCAAAAGTTTCTTGGTTTGAAAATCTCCTAAAATTTAGCACCAATCAGGTCCTATGTGAACATGAATAGTAGATTAACAGAAATTACAAATGTTTTAAGACAGACGTCCAACCAAATGGGAAAATGATAAGATGAACAATATCAAAAGATAAATGAAAGAGAAGAACATCCTTTCAATATTTTTAAGTGTATGTTGTCATATCAGATTCTTTGGGAAAAATGGATCAAGGAGAATCTAAAATTACCGAAATGTTGCCACCAACATCAGATTTCACAAGTGCCATAGCAGCGCCAAACTTGTCTGCATGAGGTCAAGCATATCAACAGCATCAATACATAAACTCCAACAAACACTTCCATAAAAAAGTATAAACTTGATCAAAATCAAGCACCTATTTCCCACATTAAAGCCTAAAGCCAGATGACAAAACTTACAGAAGTTACAGTTGGCATGAACAATCTACTACGAAATAATGAACTGAATATCTCAGTACAAATCTAACATTTTATGCAAGTAAAAACCCCAATCGAAACAGATCAAAAGCAGGGGTGGGCTTAAGACACTACAAAATGGCTGGGTAATAGGAGAACTTTTATATATACTATCAAATACCATTACCTTGACATTTTAAATTAAAGAAAAGGTGATTAAAAATGTGCTACTAGAAGAATATCACTAATCAGCCTAGAACCACAATTACAGTTGAATATCAGCAAATGGAAAATGAAGATAATATTGTATTATTTGCAAAATAACAAACAACTCATATAACCCTTACAAGGAAACTGACAGATGGACAACACTTAAAAGGCCACGATAAGAGTGCACATATGGGATCCAATAGAAGAAAAGGATGCACATTACTAAGATGACCCACTTATGTGACTTTGTGAAACAATTACAATCTTGCCAAGAGAAACACGATTCATGATTTCATCAACTCTTTTAATGACTTCAAACTCCAATTTCAACGTGCTATGGAAATTGATGATAACAGAACAACACAGATCTAAGATAATTAAAAATGGAAAATTTTACGAGTCTTCCAGTCCAATTAGCAAAGAAGCTTATTGATTGAAAAAGCAGTCACCTGAATTAATTGAAAAAGACACCTTTAACTCTAAATTAACGGATAGAAGGGAGAACATTTTCTGAAAATGGAGTTATTCTGTACTTTGAAAACATGAGTGTAAAAATCAATTTTAAATTTTCATTAACTGGAGCAATTCTTCAAATGTTACAAACACAATTAATCTTTGTCATTTTTTTGCTTTTCTCATACTTGATTGCTCATCATACCTTTGAGAATTAACTTTAATGACTCAAATGTCATATTTTATCGGGATACATACCAACAAAGCTCGATAATTTGGACATTGATTCTTCCTTTGTCATTAAGTTTAGAGCTTTGGAATACAAGAGAAAATTACATGGTAAAAGACAACAGTTTCTTGAAATAAGAATCAAAATGTGATCCCAAGGTCCCAAGCTCCCAAATTCATCGAGATATCTATTCCTGTTTCTTGTGTCTGTGTATAATCCACTGTTTGCTTTGCGGTATATATTCTGTGGACGTTATTACGTATAATCATTAAGGCATTGTGAGTAGGCTATTGTTTGACAATTGATATTTATTCTAAAACAGAAGGAAAAAGGGGGGAGAAAAGCACGCATACCAATGACTGGCAACAAAAGCTTGCAGGCATCCAAGAATGGCTTCGTCTGTATATCACCATCGGAGGACTTCACATGAGGTATGGCCTCCAAAAAAGGAGTAAAAATAGTCCCCTCCATGTCAAAGCACCTACCCTTTGCCAAATTCCTAGTCACTGCCAAAGCAAATAGGCAATCTGTAAATGAATTAAACAAAGATAACACAGGAAATCCATCAACCTAAAATTGATGTTCGGCTAAGAAATATGCAAAACAACATTTGCCAAAAATCTACCATTTAAACGAAAATTTAAATTAAATATTGAAATGTTAAAAACGGCGAATAAAGACCAACAAATCAATTAATTAAGAAAGTATTGTAGGGAAAAAATGAGAACAAAGAAAAACTGTAAACAATGTCCAAGTTGAAGTGAGACAATAAAGACTATTCTGAATTATTCACCATCAAAATATATGGGAATGTAAAGAGCCCCCTGATGTTAAGAGGCCCTGCCGAGGAAAATCGATAAATTTTGTAGCTTTAACTACCATATAAGAACAAGTAAGTACTGATCAAGTAATATACTCAGAACCATAAACCGATCTTCACATGTTTCAGTCCAAGAATTAATCAAATTTCGCTCTGATGTTTTAATAACTTACGACAGATCTAATGCTTTTATAAACTAAATAACAAAGAGTTTGAGTGCACAGAAGCGCTTTCATACCGTCAACTGTTTGACGCGGGCAGAAAAACACTTCTGATCTTCACACTGCACTTAGACCTGCACCAACAAAAATTGGATCGATCCGTCGAAATCAAGTCACTGCTGGGCAAGCTTTAACACAATTTGAAGACAGGGTAAGTGAGATCCAATTTACCTTCACATAAACACCAACCACCCTGACTAAGGCCAAATTTCAAGAATTTAAAGCCAACAGACGAAAAGAAGGGAACAAGTCGAGCCAATTCTCGAGATCTAAAAGCCCAGCTCAGCAAATTGCCAGAAGAAAAATGGTAATTCAAACGAATTAATGCGATATTACAGATGGAAATCTACGGGCGGGCCTTGATGCTTTGGTCCGCGTACCTTTAACGCGTGCCGAAGGAATCAAGGAGTTGGCCTTTCAATTATTGAAAAGACATTAGAAGGATTTTGTCAAAATCGTAGTTACCATGTAGTCTGAGATCCACGATTCCATCCAGATACGCGGCGTCGTGGGGCAACATCTGTTCACGTTTCGTTTCGTTGGGAAGTTAAAGATGCCGGGGAGCATTATTTTTTTTATTTTATTTTTTCTCCCTTATGTTTAGATATGGAGTGATTTGTATATGGTCGTTATGGTATATGGACTTGGGTGTTTAAATAGCAATTATTTTTGAAATTGTGAAAATTGTATAGTTATATTATTTTTTATAAATTGACCCTATTTAATTTTTTTAAATATGGTAATAAATATTAAAATGTAAATTTTATGATTTTTTTTTAAAATGGGTGGTTAAATTATTTTTTATTCATTTTATAATTAATTATAGGAATAGCAGAATATATAGTTAAGTGTTAGGTATTATTATAATCTCCATACTTAAAATTATTTAGGAACCCGTATTTTTTAAAATAGAAGAATATATAGTTAGGTATTATTATAATCTCCATACATAAAATTATTTAGGAGTTAATTAATTATTATTTATATATAGTTATTTAGGAGTTAATTAATTATTATAGGTGTAGTTTAATTTATCGGGGAAATGGCATTTTCAGGACATGTTTTTTGGTTAATTTTAAACGAAATCCAATAACAATTTTTAAAAACTTGAATTTAAGTTGTTTAATCTAGAATTTGAGTGCCTCCGGGTTTTTTAGGTGTCCATTCCATTTATACATTCAAAATGCATTTTAAATAACAAAAAATCACATTATTTCTTGAAATTGTTTTGTAGAGTTTTGGTGAAAAAGTGTATTTGTCTATAAGTTAGACTAAGTCATTATTATAAGTGGTTATTCTTTTTTAATATGACTTATTGGATAGTAGTAAATAGTTATTAGATGTAAAAAGGTATACTATAAGTTTAGTTAAGGTTTTTGTAATTAAAAAGATACTAGACTATGGAATGTTTGTCTGATGTTATGTAGTTTGAGATATGTTCATTCAAAAGTTGCCCCACCTTAAGAGGCAAGTGAACATTGTTTTCCTCCTTTTGCGTTATCATAAAATAAGGGTATCGTTTACATATTTCATCTTGTTGTATCTTATTTCTAGTTATTTTGCAATTACTTTCTCTGCATGCCTATTTGTGTTTCAAGTTTAAAGGGTTGAGGAACATTACACCCGGTATAATTTCCAAACCTTTGAAAAGGGTGCACTAAGACACCTATGATGAAAGAAACGTTGGCATCATTGAAACATGACTTATCTTCAGTCTTTGAGTATGAGAAGAGGTGATGGCATAAGCAACTAGAGGTTCGAGAAGGTTATTGTAAGGCCTTAGATTTGAATGACTTTGGGTACCTCTAAGGCATGATGACCTTAGTGGTCTTTGATTGGCTTGGATGGACATGATGAAAAGTTGATGGTTAAAAGAGTCGGTTTTGGATGCCCTTTCATATGGCAAGGTCAACACAAACATGTTAGGTTCTTTTGCTCAGTGTGTGCACTATAGACCTTGGTAGGATGCACTAGTTGGATGCATCGAGAGAAGTTTGGAAGGGGACTTCATGAGGGAAGGAAAAGTGGGGGTTATGGAAAATAAACTCATCTAATCCAAAAGTATATGCATGACGGACAAGAGTTTCATAGAGAACATTGGTGCTTGGATTACATGCAAACCAAAGGAGTTGGGTGGTTCACACTTATGGGTTGCAACGAGAAGCCAATTCCTTTAGGCATTGATCCGTAAACTGTCGTGGATATTCCACTGGATAGTTTGTCACAACAGATCTGATAATAATATGTTAAAACACTGAAATTTTACACTATTACGGTTTATTAAACTTTAAGATCTGTGGATTTAACTGTAATTTGTGCATGCATGCGAATGTAAATTATGCAGAAAAATAGAGAACGACAAAATAAACTCACACACATAAGACACAAGATATGTGTTGAAATTGGAAACTAAGGCCAAATTCCACCTTAGGACAACTCATATGATGGAGATGATTATTGCATTGGATTCCTCTTTTTGAGAGGTCCACTTTTGATATAAAGATCATGTCATTCTGACAAGCAAAAGTGGAATTTTGAATTTATTCTCTCTCATGCTTAAATTGTCAAGGTCAGCCTCAGTCAAATGTAGGCTCAAGAAGCCCAATGGATGTGTCTCCTCACCCTCAAAGAATTGTATAAATAGGAGCGACCTCTCTCCTCATTTGGACATCACTCATCACATCATTTCGTCTCTCTCTCTTCTCTTGATTGGTTCATACAACTTGGGCAGCCTCTCTCTCTTCTTTGCATGTGTAGCAAGAGGCCGAAAATTTCACGATTAAGTGCAGGCCAAATTTCAGAGAAACATACCAAAGTTGACCAGGGCTCATTTGACCTTCTTTGACTTCAATTTTCAGGGAAGAATTTCGATTTTCCTAGGCCGAGTTGTTGGGCACAGAAATCGAGATGTTTTGGGCAGTTTGACCAATACTAACTTCTACATTGACTTCAGATTTGACTGCAGAAAATTACAACAGTGTTTCTCTCTCCTTTGACTAGGTTTGACCAAACTGTTTTGGGTTGACTTTGACTCTCCTTGAAGGTCGAATTGGATTGTTGTTGACCGAGCTGCTTGGAGGACGTTTTGGTGTTGATTTGACCAGCGTTGACTTTCTGGTTAGGGATGTAGTTGACTACTGATTTTGACAGTGATGTTTTGACTATGTATTGGGCAAGTGAATTTGATCTCTATACTCTCTCTCTCTGTGTGCTGAACTATTGAATAATAATAAGAAGATTTGATCAAAGTGTTTTTCCCTGACATCCGCAAAATCTTGTGTGTCGTCTTGTCTTGGCTTGTCTTCTACACATGTTTTTATGTTCTATCTACATTTACTGTCAATGTGATTATGTTAATGTGATTGCTACTGGATATAATTGGAAATTTTCATCGGGTTGCTAATGGAACATTGAAGTAAATTGTGCTAAGACATAGAACATATCATTGTTATCTAAAATTAACATGGAATAAGAGCTCAAGTGAAGACAAAGTCCAAGCGAGAGTGAGGAAAAGCAATCACGAAGGGAACATGTTGGACAAGAACTTGGAACTAGTCCCAATGACAACTACATCTTACTTCAAATCTGAGGACAAGCTTAAGGACAGATCCGACTAGCATGTGTTTGGTCAATTTAGTGTGTGCTAAATTGCTACATTAATTATCAATCCGGGAGTCGTAAACTGATGAAGTGTGGCGCACTATATGTGCAAGATAACCTATTTCTTATGTTTTTGTCGTTTTTCAGTTTTTATTTTGTTTTGGGGGTTTTTATAATGTGAATGGAATTCCTATTTCTGAGTCTCTAGAAGGCAAGTATGGTTATAGATTTTAAGGCGATTATGTCCTCTATAATGGTTCCCAAAACTTAACACTTCAAAAGGTCTTAGAACATACTAGTGATGAAAGTATTACTTGAACAAGAATGAAAATGTGCTGCTATTTAAAACAAGTAAATAATGTGATGTTATCTAAAACAAGTAAATAATGAACTACTGATCATGAAACTATCATCTCTTGTTGCTGTCTAAATACAGAAAAATGATTTAAGCTACTGCACTCAAAGAAATTAAAAATTGCAAGGAAAGTAAAACTAAAATCAAATTACAAACTCATAATTCGATCCCTCGCCAGTAGTCCAGCTATGGCTTTCGGAGGTAACCGACAATGATATGAGCAATTTAATATCTAATTGCAGAAAAGTAAAACTAAAATCAAATTACATGTTCATAATTCGATCCCTCGTCAGTAGTCCAGCTATGGCTTTCGGAGGTAACCGACAATGATATGAGCAATTTAATATCTAATTGCAGAAAAGTAAAACTAAAATCAAATTACACATTCATAATTCGATCCCTCGCCAGTAGTCCAGCTATGGCTTTTGGAGGTAATCGACAATGATATGAGCAATTTAATATCTAATTGCAGAAAAGTAAAACTAAAATCAAATTACACATTCATAATTCAATCCCTCGCCAGTAGTCCAACTATGGCTTTCGGAGGTAACTGACAATGATATGAGCAATTTAATATCTAAGCTAACTAATCAAGCAAGGAAGCAAAACTAAAATCAACAAAACAGAACTGGAATTAAAAACTAGGAAAAGCAAAGTCAGCAGAGAATTAACCCCATGTCATTAGTCATTGTGAAAATTATATACATATGCCCGGGCTGCCTACTCTATCCTGAAACATACATGCACTGATCAGTGTTATACAAAGCTGTAAAATCATGAACAGAAGTGGAATATTAATACCATGACAATTAAAATATACACAGGTGGAATATATGCAAATGGAAATAAGAAAACAATGCAGGAAACTTTACAGCAACAAGAGAAACAAAACCTCAGCGTACAGGGGCCCTCTGCACAGCCTCGGTCAACAGGCTATCAATCCAAGATTATGTTCACGCAATCATGTAGAAACAAAGTCTTCTCATATATTTCATAACACAGTTACAGCAATAAAACTAGTGTCACGACACAGTGGGCTTGAACAACAAAAATTACATTCACCAAAAACTAACTATGCGTTGTAGAAACATGTTATTTATAACAGAGTTTACATAGCTGTTTTCTTGTTGAACTGAGTGAACAGGGGACATGTAAAATACAGTGTCCACGGATTTAGCGTACTGGTTGTTGAAAATATTAAATCTATCAACTTGTGGTTGTTAGATTCTCGTCATGGGTCAGTCTACAGGTGGCAACAGACCCCAGAGAGTTAGGAACGACCACGCATCCTTCAGAATCCTTCACGTGCTGGAAAACAGAGTCTGGCTGCCGTAGGACTCTTACGTAGGACCACCGTTTTACCACCGTTGACCACAACTTCCCTTGATGAATTCAGTTGAACCAATAGGACCCGATCCATGTCCAGGTCATTTCTAATTTTCCCATGTGGCTTGTTTTGCCTGGTGACACCTGCAACATAGAGTTTAACAAAAACAACTGCGGAAAGTTGAATCAGCTGCAAAAAGTGACTGGATTCCGCAGCTAATGAGCAAAATCTAGTTCAAACAACAAACACAAAACATAGTTATAAAACCACGTTAAATGCTCTTTTAGAATCAATATGCAATGATTTTCATAGCTTAGGAGGTCCAGGTGAGTGGAAAAAGTTCTAGGAAAGTGTGTAGGAGAGGTGTAATTTCAAAGCTCTACATACCCCCACTGTGAAGGTGTTGCATGTCCCCATGCAACCAAAACTTTGATCATCCTCCTTCAGTTCATGTGTTCTGAGACCTCTGCTAATACATCCAGTCTTCTTTTCTTCTTCCTTGGGACCACTACCATCCTTGGCTTCCTCATTAGACACCTGAACTTGAGGTTGATGAGAGTCTTGTTCAACCTTCTGTTCTTTCTCTTTAATTTTCTATTTTTCTTCTGCCATAGCCCAAGATGCAACATGGTGTTGTCATGAATGATCTTATCTAACCTGCTTTGTTCCTTCAATGTTTCATTTTCATTTTTAATGTGTCTATTTAAGACCTCCAACTTAAAAAATCCTGTTTCAGGGATTGGATTTGAGCTTCTTGAGCTGTATTAGGCTGAGCAGATGAAGTGCCTGGGTCTCTAGCTGTTTTCTCCAAGGACTCTATATAATCATACATTTCTTTCTGGTTCGGGTCTATCTCAGGTGTGGTCTTTCTTGGGCTGACCCCAAAATCCTGTTGAGAAGGGCTGATTTCAAAATCTGGCTGAGAAGGACTCATGTCAAAATCTGGCTGAGAGATAGGAGTATGGTGGGGACCACGGCCAGGAGGGATTGCTGAAGGCTGCTTCGGTGTTTCCCCTCCTAAATCAATAAAGTGGGGTCCTTTAGTTTGTATTTTTCTCAACTTCCCCTTAAGTCTAGAACATCTCCTTAAGTTTTGTGGGCTGGTGTCCTCTTTCTTCCCACTCTGTTTTTCTTTCCTTTTTTCTTTGTTGCGGCTGACTATTCCTGAAGGTAAACTAGTCTTTCAAACAGTACTTGATGGTCTTCTTCTGAGGAAGGTTCTGGGGTTTGATGCACAGCCTCAATACTTCTTTTCCCTTTTAATTTTCTTGGCTTCTTACCCTCAGTCTTTTCCTTCCTACTTTCAGATAGTCTTTCTTCTCTACTAGTTTCTTCAACTATGTTAGTAGGAGTACCTTGAATTTTATCACTTGTTCTCTTTCTTCTGCTTCTCCTTGATGTGTTGCTTTCAGGGGTTTCTTGTGGATCTTTAAAGAAATTTATGACCAAAAACTGCTCCCATGTGTCATTCTTTTCTTTTAATTGTTTTTCTATCAAGATTTTCACAAGGTCGTGGTGATACAAGTGGGGTTCTACATCCCCCAGATTCTTTTGGACTATGGTGGACATTTTCTTCAGGCTATTTAGCAAGAAATAGGGCAAATTAAGGGTTTGGTTCTCTAGAAAATTCATCAGCAACCGGGTGTGATACATGTACATTGACCCGAATCTCCCCTCACAGGTAATGAATTTCTGGATTATTAATAGTAAACTAGCCCATTTTTCTTGTAAAGCAAAGACAGGGATTCCTTTATTAAAGATGCTTACATACCTGGGTTTCGTAGGATAACCCTCCATGCTCTCTTGTCAAAGCTCTTATTTTTTAACCACCATTCTCCCTCCTGTGGAAGTTCGGTTGCAGCTGCTATGGATGCCTTCGTGACTATGAATTTAAGGTCTCCAATCTCCGCTTCTATGCCGTCAAAGGACCTCGCAAAAGTCTTCGTAACTTCCTTGTTGTAGCCTCTGAATTTCTGAATAAATTGTAACCACCGAGCCTTTCTTAGCATACCTTTCACTTACGGATACCCTTCCATAAATTTGGGCCCTTCCGGTTCTGCTCTCAACAGAGGACCCATTTTTTCCTCCTGTCTTAACACGTCTGCATGGGTATTGGATGAACGGAGGTGAGACGGCTGGGTTAGCGGGAGATGGATAGGATTTATGGAAAAAAAAATCCAGTGACTCTAAACGGAAAACAGAGTACAGGTAGCGGAAGTGATTTTATGCAGCGGAGCAGAGGCTTATGTGAACAGGGTAGGAATACAAACGAAAAATGAGCCCAACAGAGTTTTAAACTGAAGTAGACGTAAACATGCTCAAGAAATGGCTATGGAATTTGTGCGGCGGAGAAAAGCCGTGATCAAATCAACCACGTCCCATAATTACAGGTGGAGTGTCAAAGTACAGCCGAACATGAGTTAAAACCGGAGGCTTGATCATGAGGCCGTTTGAAAATAAATGCAAGGCTTGTGAAGGAATCATATAGAGGTCGTGGAACGGTTATGGAGCTATCAACACCAATCATTGCATATAATGGAGCCGTGGTTTCAAAACTATGTAAAATGTGTTTTTAAATGCTATTTGAAATAAATCTTACCCATACCTTGGAATTTTTGCCACTTTTCGTCCATTAACCTTTGATCAGCTACTCCTTGTTGATGCTTTTAGGTGCCTCATATCTTCAAAATAGGTCCTTGGTCATACCTGCATTTGATTTTCATGATCATTTAACTAACATCTAACTGTTAGTTTTGAAAAATAGAGTGATGGCTGCAGAAACTGCTTCTAGCTGCGGAAACTGGGTTCAGCTGCAAACTGACACAGCAATCATATGACTGAATGGAGATGGATAAATGATAACTAACTGAATGAAAATGGTCATGAAAAAAACTTTTATTGGCGGAATGAAATGAAATGGAGTGGAATGAAATGAAGTGGAGTGGAATGAAATGAAGTGGAGTGTCACAAAACTGTGAAATGAGAGAGAGATTTTTTTTGGAAAATATAGGGCGTCAGGAGTTTCTGATTTTCGCCCTGTATTTTCTGTATAAGACTGCCAATCAGTGATTAGTTTTCGGGCTTATACATTTTTTTCAATTTTTTTTTTTTTTTTTTTTTTTAGAAACAGAAAGGAACAAAGGCTAGGCTGGTGGAGAAGAAGGATTCTTCTTCACTAGCCTTATTGCAGAACTATCTTGAAAGATTTTGACAAATTCCTCTTTTGAGAGTGGCTTATGATAGATCTTTAATCTGTGGCCATTCATAATAAGAGGAGTTTGATGTTCATCAATGGTTTTGATTCTTACCGCTCCATTGCTAAATATTTTGTCAATCTCATATGGCCCAAGCCAATGAGTCTGAAATTTTCCTTTAAAATCTTTAAACTTGGAATCAAATAGCAATGTCCAATCTCCTTCTTGAAACTTTTTCTCCTTGATGTATTTGTCATGCCACTTAGCTCTTTGATATTGAACTAGATCAGTTCTTAAGATTGCCTCTTGTCTGATCTCATCTAGCTCATTCAACTGCTCCATTATGTGCTTTTGGGCTTCTGATAGATCCATTCCCAACTGAACTGCCATCTTAAAAGTTTTGACTTGGAACTCAATGGGGAGCAGGACTTCTTTCCCATAAACAAGTTCATAGGGAGAATGTCCTATTGTATTCCTCCATGTAGTTCTGTAGGCCCACAAGGCTTCAGGAAGCCTTTCTGCCCAATCTCTTCTGTGTAGATGAACAATTTTGGTGATGATGCCTTCAATAACTTTGTTTGTAGACTCCACTTGGCCATTTGCTTGCAGATGGTAAGGAGTAGATTTTCTGTGCTTGATTTTGTATTCTTCCATCAGCTTCTCCACCAGGTTGGATGTGAATTGACTTCCCTGATCTGTCACAATTTCTCCTGGAACACCAAAGCGAATAAAAATATCCTCATAAAGAAAACTAACAACTGAATTTTCAGTAGCAGAAATTAATGTTTTGGCTTCTACCCATTTAGTGACATAATCAGTACATACCAATATATACTTTTTTTGTTTAGATGGTGGATTAATAGGTCCAATGAAATCTAAAGCCCATTTTTCAAAGGGTTCGATGAGTACCTGTGGTTGCAATGGCATTTCATTTGAAAGGGTAGGTTTCCCTACTCTTTGGCAGCTGTCACACCTTTTGATATATTGTTTTGCATCTTTGAAGAGGGATGGCCAAAAATATCCTAAAGAGAGGATTTTATAGGTTGTCCTTTTGTCAGCAAAGTGTCCGCTGCATGGTTCATCATGATATGCTTTGAGGATATCAGGCATTTCATCTTCCCTAACACATCTTCTGATCACAAGATCTGGCCCTGTTTTAAACAATTTGTTAGAAATCCATTAATATTTTGAACTCTCCTGATTAATCTTTCTTCTTTCACTAGGAAATAAATGTGGAGGTAGTTTCCCTGTAACCAAATAGTTAGCTATATCTGCATACCAAGGAGTCTTAGTAGTTACTGCAAATAAATATTCATCAGGAAACTTATCCTCTACAGGAGAATCCTAGACAAGAAATCAGCTACTGTATTTTGTTTCCCTGGTCTATCCAACACAATAATATTGAATTCCTGTAAAAGTAGGAGCCATCTTGTAACTCTACCATTAGTAACAGGTTTGTTCATTAGATATCTAATCGCAGAATGATCAGTATAAATAAAAGTTTCATAGCCTGTTATATAGTGTCTAAACTTATTGATTGCATGAACAATAACTAAGAACTCTTTTTCAGTTACAATATAGTTCAACTCAGTGGGAGTCAAATTTTTACTAGTATAGTAAATGGCATAAGGAACTAAATCTTTTTGGCCCAACACAGCTCCTAGAGTTGTATTTAAAGCATCTGTAGAAATATGGAAAGGGAGTTTCCAATTTGGTCCTCTCAAGATAGGCGCTTCAGATATTCTTGTTTTCAAAGTTTCAAATTCTGATTGACAATCAGGATCCCATTTGAATTCACAGTCTTTTGTAACCAGTTTGAAGAGTGGAGATGTTATTTTAGTGAATTTTTCTATAAATCTTCTATAGTATCCAGTAAATCCTAGAAAACTTCTAACATCTTTTTGACAATTTGGAATAGGAAATTTGGAGATGACTTCAACTTTTGATCTATCAACTTTAATCCCATCCCCTGAAATATGATGTCCTAAAACAATATCTTCAGTAAACATCATAAAACATTTTTCATGGCTTAATGAAAGGTTTGTCTCTTTACATCTTATAAGGACTTTTTCCAAATTTTCTAATGCCTCTTCAAACGAATTACCATAAACTGTAAAATCATCCATATAAACCTCTACACAATCATGGATTAGATCAGAAAAAGATTCCTAGTACTGCTCTTTGGAATGTTGCAGGTGCATTACATAATCCAAAAGGAAGCACTCGATAAGAAAAAGTTCCCCATGGACAGGTAAATGTGGTCTTGTCCTGATCCTCAGGTGCTACCTGAATTTGATTATAACCACTAAAACCATCCAGAAATGAAAAGTACTTTTTGCCTGCTAATGTATCTAATACTTGATCGATAAAGGGCAAAGGAAAGTGATCCTTCAAGGTTGCTTTGTTCAATTCCCTGTAATCAATGCATACCCTCCATTTACCATTCTTTTTTGGTACTATAACCAAAGGAGAAACCCATCGGCTATCTGAAATTGGATAAATGAAGTTTACATTGAGTAGTTTTTGGAGCTCTTCTTTCACTATCTCCCTAAGATTTGGATTCATCCTTCTCTGAGGTTGTCTGATTGGTCTACTGTTTTCCTCAATATAGATATGATGGATGCAAGTCTTAGGGTCAATAACTTTCATATCAGTATACTCCCATGCAAATGCAATAGAATGTTTTTGCAATATTTTGGTTAGCTCTCCCTGTTGCGATTTTCCAAGTTTTTGTTGATATTCAATGTTTTACCTGGAAAAATCTCAATGGTAGAACTACCAAACTCTTCCATAGAGTAAAGAGACATTTGTCTGGAGGATAAATACTCAATGTCAAAATCTAAATGAAATTGTGTGTGGTCATATTCTGAAGATGTTTCAAAATTTTCTAATGTGTTCAGAATTTGACTATCTTCACTGATTTCAGAAATGGTAAAGATAGGTTGTATAGTATCCTCATCATCGACCCATTCATTGTCTCCTACTTCTGTAATTGCTTTTGTTGGAGGATAAAAATTGAATTTATTTGTCAAACTACCATAAAAAATGTACATATCCCCAGATCTACAACTAATGAAAGCATCAGCTGTGGCTAGCCAAGGTCTTCCTAAGATGAGTGAGTGCCCTCCTAAATTACTCTTGGGAGTCAAAATCATGAAATCTACTGGATATTCTGAAGAATCTAAGGAGACTGAATTATCTTCTAATACACCATCTAGTTTGATTATTGATCTATCTGCAAGTTGCAGTAAGGTAGGTGTAAAAACAAGATTATGAAGTTTTAGTTGTTCCATAGTCTGTTTACTCATAATGTTGATAGCGGCCCCTAAGTCAATCAAAGTATTTGGAATTTCTATCCCATTTATATGTGTCTTGACAATTGGACTTCTTGGATCTACATATTTCTGCATGGTAATTTTTCCCATCATGATATCTACAATTTTTTCTACCAGGTGGATTCTTCTTGTATCTCTTGGTTTCCTTCCTGGTCTTTTGAGACTCAACTCCTTTATTGTTTTTGCTAGAATAGGAATCTCTCTAATGGCTTGTAGTAAGGGAATCTTGATACATACATTCTTTAATTCATCTAGGAAATCATAGTTAGGCAACAAGATTTATTTTTCCACCCCTTTGTCAATTTGTAATCTTTCAAGGAAAGGAGGTGTGGACGAAGATGCAGGTTGCTCAACTATAAGAGTTGTGGGGGTTGAATCTTTTTCTTTTTCTTTTTGAATGGTTGGGTTTTGAAGAGATGCTTCTTCAGAACCTTTATTAGCTTTAAGAGAATCCTCCTCAGAGGTATCTTGCTCTTGAACATCTATAGAAGGTTTTTCTAAAACTCTACCAGACCTGAGTTGTACATCATTGAGAGGAACAATCATATAGGTAGGAAATTGTTGTCGTTCTACCATGTAAGCATTTTGAGGCTTTTTGTTATTGGAATTTGGCAATGGCTGGGCTGGTAGTTGATTTGTCTTTTGTTGAAATGGAAGTAAGAGTTGAGAATGTGGATTTTGTTGAGAAGGTTGTTGTTGTGGAAATGGTAATGAAAGTTGTGGGTTTTGATTTGGAATTTGTGGATTTTGTTGATTTTGAAAATATGGAGGATATTGATAAAATTGAGCAAATCTCCCATAAGGATTTTGCATCCCTTGTGCCCATGATTGATATGGATTTTGAGATTGGGGCCAAGGTTGTTGCCAAGAATTCCAATTTGGTGGGAGCTGAAAATTCATAGGATTGTTAAATCCTTTATTTTGTGGCCCCTGCCATGGTCTTCTTGAAACAAAAAAAAGGGATTCTACTGAATTTGGATCTTCCTGAAAGACATCTTTGAGCCCAGGAATTGAAGGACAATCCTTGGTCTCATGGCTTTCTGAGCAAATCACACATGTCTCTACAACTTTTGCATCCAAGGGACATTCCCTTAAAGCATGTTTCTTTCTACATTTTGGACAAAAGATGGCTAAGGCTTCGACTTCTGCTTTTGCTTGTTTTGTATTTTAAGGGTGTCTAGTTGTTCACTAAGGCTCCTTAGAATATCAGTTTTGAACTCATCAAGCATATTGCCAATCTCTGCCCTACTTACTGATCTGGTTGCAGATTTGTTTGCTCTAATAAGAGAAGGATCTCTAGGTCCTTTTCCAGTTTTAGATTTTCCCCTTGAGAGATGGACACATAGTTCTGCTATGTGATGGAGTGGAAGTTGAGAAATATCTCCCTTCCCCATTATGTTTAAAATATCTATCCATTCATCTCTAATGGCTTTCAAGGTTTCCTCATCTAAATTACTCATTTTTTCTCTCTTTAAGTTGTATTGAAATCTTTCAAGTAAATCCTCCAAGTTTTCATCTTCTTTTTGCATCATCTTGAATACCTCATCTTTATGATTGGTGGGTGTACAATAATCCAAGTATCTATCTAAAAATGTTTGTTTCATAGCACTCCAAGTGCTAATAGATTGAGTGACTAATCCCATGAACCATTTCAAAGCCGCTCCTTTCAATGTTGAAGGAAACAGTTTGAGATTTTGAGAGTCTTCCATATAATCATAGGTTCGGCATAAGACTTCAAACTCAAATAGAAATGTTTCAGGATCTTCACTTCGCAACCCATAAAATTTTGGGAGGAGAGATGGTGAAATATTTTTCATTGTTGTATGGGTCTCCTCATCAGCTATAGGAAATCAAAATGAGTTATCTCCATCCCTATTTCCCCCATTGTTACCTCTACCTCCTCCATTGTTTCCTCCTCCTCTACCTCTACCTCTACCTCCTCCTCCAAATCCGTTTACTACTTCCTCTGTCATGATAGTTTCCTCAGAGTTCTCAGAGTCCTCTGGTTCTTCTATTAATGGCAAACGAGGAGGAATTTCTTCCTCTTCTTCTTCAGGTGACTCTACTTCTTTGATTACAATATGTTCCCCTGTAGAAGTGAAGAAAGGTTCTTTCCCTAGGTTAGATTTGATGGATAGTATGGGAGAGTCACCTAATTCAGCTGTTGCCCCTTGAATTCCAGAATCCTAAGGCTGGGAGTGTGAGTTGGAGATGATGGAGGTGTATCTTGTCTATGCCTTGAAGTAGTTGGAGTTGTAAAAATCGAACTTTTGGCCCTAGCTATAAACCTTCCCCTAGAATCTCTTGCTCTATGTATGTCATTTTTTTTATTTTTATTTTTATTTTTTTATTTTTTATTTATTATTTATTTATTTTTATTTTTAATTTTTTCAAAGTCGGGCTAATAATTCTCTTTCTGATCTTCCAGGTCACACTAGGTGCAAGAAGAGAGCATAATCAAGAAATTATTAAACTAACAACTCTCTTTTCTGATCCTCCAAATCACACTAGGTGCAAAAAGAGAGCATACTTCAAGAAGTTATCAATTTTTTCCTCTTTTTTTTTTTAAGAGATTGGCTACTTAGTTACACTTCCCCAGCAACGGCGCCAAAACGTTTGGTCAATTTAGTGTGTGCTAAATTGCTACATTAATTATCAATCCGGGAGTCGTAAACTAATGAAGTGTGGTGCACTATATGTGCAAGATAGCATATTTCTTATGTTTTTGTCGTTTTTCAGTTTTTATTTTGTTTTGGGGGTTTTTATAATGTGAATGGAATTCCTATTTCTGAGTCTCTAGAAGGCAAGTATGGTTATAGATTTTAAGGCGATTGTGTCCTCTATAATGGTTCCCAAAAATGAACACTTCAGAAGGTCTTAGAACATATTAGTGATGAAAGTATTACTTGAAAAAGAATGAAAATGTGCTGCTATTTAAAACAAGTAAATAATGTGTTGTTATCTAAAACATGTAAATAATGAACTACTGATCATGAAACTATCATCTCTGCTACTGTCTAAATACAGAAAAATGATTTAAGCTACTACACTCAAAGAAATTAAAAATTGCAAGGAAAGTAAAACTAAAATCAAATTACACATTCATAAATCGATCCCTCGCCAGTAGTCCAGCTATGGCTTTCAGAGGTAACCGACAATGATATGAGCAATTTAATATCTAATTGCAGAAAAGTAAAACTAAAATCAAATTACACATTCATAATTCGATCCCTCGCCAGTAGTCTAGCTATGGCTTTCGGAGATAACCGACAATGATATGGGCAATTTAATATCTAATTGCAGAAGAGTAAAACTATAATCAAATTTCATAATTCGATCCCTCGCCAGTAGTCCAGCTATGGCTTTCGGAGGTAACCAACAATGATATGAGCAATTTAATATCTAAGCTAACTAATCAAGCAAGGAAGCAAAACTAAAATCAACAAAACAGAACTGGAATTAAAAACTAGGAAAAGCAAAGTCAGCAGAGAATTAATCCCATGTCATTAGTCATTGTGAAAATTATATGCATATGCTCGGGCTGCTTACTCTATCCTGAAACATACATGCACTGATCAGTGTTATACAAAGCTGTAAAATCATGAACAGAAGTGGAATGTTAATACCATGACAATTGAAATATACATAGGTGGAATATATGCAAATGGAAATAAGAAAACAATGCAGGAAACTTTACAGCAACAAGAGAAACAAAACCTCAGCGTACAGGGGCCCTCTGCATAGCCTCGGTCAACAGGCTATCAATCCAAGATTATGTTCACGCAATCATGTAGAAACAGAGTCTTCTCATATATTTCATAACACAGTTACAACAATAAAACTAGTGTCACGACACAGTGGGCTTGAACAACAAAAATTACATTCACCAAAAACTAACTATGCGTTATAGAAACGCGTTATTTATAACAGAGTTTACATAATTGTTTACATAACTGTTTTCTTGTAGAACTGCGTGAATAGGGGACACGTAAAAGACAGTGTCCACGGATTTAGCGTACTGGTTGTCGAAAATATTAAATCTATCAACTTGTGGCTGTTAGATTCTCGTCATGGGTCAGTCTACAGGTGGCAACAGACCCCAGAGAGTTAGGAACGACCACACATCCTTCAGAATCCTTCACGTGCTGAAAAACAGAGTCTGGCTACCGTAGGACTCTTACGTAGGACCACCGTTGACCACAACTTCCCTTGATGAATTCCGCTGAACCAATAGGACCCGATCCATGTCCAGGTCATTTCTAATTTGCCCATGTGGCTTGTTTTGCCTAGTGACACCTGCAACATAGAGTTTAACAAAAACAGCTGCGGAAAGTGACTGGATTCCGTAGCTAATGAGCAAAATCTAGTTCAAACAACAAACACAAAACATAGTTAGAAAACCACGTTAAATGCTCTTTTAGAATCAATATGCAATGATTTTGATAGCTTAGGAGGTCCAGGTGAGTGGAAAAAGTTCTAGGAAAGTGTGTAGGAGAGGTGTAATTTCAAAGCTCTACGGCATGCATGGAAGATGTCTCTAGATTTGACTTTGGAAGAAAATTATTCCATGGACTATGTGATATGAATTACAAACTTCAAGGTTTATTGAAAATTTGCAAGTAAATTTTTATGTTTTTTAGGCAATGGATCAATTTGCAAAAATACATAAATTAATGGTTTTTAAACTCAGTTTGTAGCATGAAAACATAAACAAATATACCATACACAGCAACATAAGACAACAAAATGATAAAGGAGTTCACCCCTCCTGGGCTACATCTCCTGGTACAACTTCCGTTGTTGGGCCTCTATCATTAAGTGTTCAAATCTATGATTTCATGGATTTACAATGCTCAGAATGTGTCTCCAATGGCTCCAGAATTGTCAAAAACCCGAAGTTGGGCTCAATTTGGCCCAAAACTGGTAAAGTTATGCTCTAGAGAAGTTTTGTTGCTAGCTGCTCTACAAACTGGACTTCCTTGCTAACTGTTCAACGAATTATGCCTTTCCAGGAACCATCAAGCAACATTTTCGCCCGGTGCTAGTGAGATTCACGTTGTTTCAAGTGCAAATTGTTGAACGCTTTAAAATCCCAATGACCCCTATGGGTGGAAAATTTGGGCCACATGGGACATACGTCCGGGGTTGGGGCTAATTGCCCGCCCCTGCCAATATAGGCCCCACGTACCCACGCCATCGGTTCCATGCGTGCCATAGAACCTAGGGACGGCCCCCGAATTCCACTCCCATCTGTCGGGCACCTTATCCCTTTCGTGCCCACGGTTTCGTCAACCACATACGACCTAGACCTAGGCCTTGTCACAAGCCCCCTTTCCACAAACGCTTAACCCTTGCCTCCGCTTCGGTTATATGGAAGGTTCTGTAACCTTGGGTTTGGGCTAATCCTGAGCCATTAGCTCCCTTTCACCTGCAGTCTCGTGGGTTTAAAGTGACCAGGGGCTAGGGGCTTAGCCCCGGCCCCATTCCCCAATGGTCATACACCAAAATTTTAAATATCGCTTGTGGTTAAGTCCCACCGACAACGCGTTGGTAGAGCGTTGTGTTGATTACTAAGAGGTTTTGTGTTCGAACCCTGTGGAGGCCATTTCGACCCTTAACAAAATTTTGGATAATCCTGGGGTGCCACATATTGGTCCAACAAATCAAACCATCAACCAATCAAAAACTGACATGACGAACCAATTTAGTGAGGCCACTTGGCAACCTTCCATTGGCCCGAAATACACAGTCAACCTGCCTAGTCAGTAGTACTGCACTTCAACATGCAAAAATTTTACATGTTTGGGAAAATGATCAGAGCGCGATATCTGGAGGATACGATATCGGTTTTGAGCGATTAAGGTTGCATTGGATTTAGGTCAGCGAGATCTACGTTTTGGAACCAGTTTCAAGCACTTTTGAACACTTTCATTTTTTAGCACTTTACTAATCCCCTGGATCTGTTAGGATATTCCGACACATAGGAAATAGTTAAGTTCAACTTGGTCTAGTATAGAGTTAGGTAAAGTGTGTTTCTTTACCGTTGTACATTTTGTAACTTACAATCCGACGGTCACGATATGTAGTGATCCGACGGTTCACTCTCTCCTCGGTATTACCGACACTTGATCCGTGGCTTGACACCCGATTGGTCCATGAATTCTATTTAAAGCGCATGGAGGGTCATTGTTCGGGTAATCCGTCTATGAGAGAAAGCTTATGTAAATTTTCATTCTTTGATTAATAAATTGCCTGAAGTGGCCACGTTGGCTCAGGCCGTGGACTGTTTCCCTCTTTGAGGGTTTTAACCACGTCAAAAATACTGGTGTATTGATTTGAGATCTGGTTGTGAGCGGTGTCATTTTGGTGTTCTTTCTGAGGAACTTACCCTGTAAATTCCTACATGGTATCAGAGCTATTTGAGGGCCGCGTCCGTTGGTGATCCAAATCTGAAGCCGGTAGAACTGCATGCGGCTGTCGTTTCCTAGATCTACTGTTTCTGACTGCTTTCGGGCCGAGAGGACTGCTCTGTTGTGTTCGGAGCATCTGTTCCAGTGAGGAACCCCTTTCGTTTCACGCGAAAAGGTTTCCGGTAGCCCTATCTGCGTCATTTTTAAGATCTGGAGGTATACAGTGTTTATCTGCAGTTTACTGTTATTTTCTCTCTGGTTATTTTGGTTTCTGTTTATTTAGCTTTTTTTATTACCGGATCTATACCTTTCATTTCTGCGTATGCTCTTTGCCCTGCGACTCTGTGCGATCTGGGCAAATCAGAAACATTGAGAAAAATATTTAGTTTCCGACTAAAGCTAACTTTGAGCCGTAAGGTTCGTTTTTCTTTGCATATTCGTGTTGGGTTTTGTGTTTTTGTTTTGTAGGAAAAAAGAGCTTTCTCAAGGCAAGCACGCAACCCAAGGCCCCCCCCCCCTCTCTCTCTCTCTCAAATTTTTTGTATAGCTCAATTGGTTCAAAGTTATTTTAAGAGAGTAGAGGTCTTGGGTTCAAATCTCGATTTTGTGGGGGCGTTTTTTTATTCCCGCACATTCGCGCACTTTGCCGGCAACTTCAACAATTTTTTTTCAAAAAGCCATAACTTCTTCATCCGGAAGCCTTTTTCAGAGCCGTTTTTTTTAAAACAGCCTAATTTTTCGAGATCTATCCATTGGAACACTTACTTTCAGCATCTTCAGCTTCAGTTTAAAAAAAAAAAATGGAAAGTCCATGCCAAGTCATTCTTGATAGCACTAACTACTTCCAATGGATAGCCTACATGGAAGATTTACTTAGAAGTAAAGGTCTCTACAGAATAGCCACAAGCCAAGAGAAGAAACCAAAAGATGAAGACAAGGCTGCAAAATGGGAAAATAGACAAGATCAAGCACGTGGTTTGATAGGGATGTCTATTTCTCCTGATCTTAGATTCCATATTGCAGAACTTGAGACTCCTCATGAAGCATTGGAACAAATCACTAAAGTTTTTGGGATTAAAAATGAAATTAGAGCCCATCAACTTGAAAATGAGTTGCTTACATTGGATCATAATAATTTTTCTTGCATTGAAGATTTCTTGTCCAAATTCAAGACCCTTAGATATCTCTTGGAAGGTGTTAAGGTTAAGAAAGGAGATAGTAACCTTATTTATTCCATCCTTACTAAGTTGGGACCAGCCTACTCTGTATTTGTTTCCACCTTCCATTCTACAAGGGAAGCTTTCATTTGTCAAGGAAAAGACTACAAGGCCCCTTCCTTTGACTCTTTTTGTGATTCTTTAATAAGAGAACAAGAAAAACTCTTACACCTTGGTCTTCTTAATCTTGGAAACTCTTCCAAGAAAGCGTTAGCTGCCCAGCAGCAACCAAATTCAAAGAATCCTAAGAAGTCATATCCTAAAAAGAATGGTCCTAAACCAAACAAGGGTCCTAAGCAAACTCAGCCTCAAAATGAAAGATCATTTCAGCAAAATGATAGGACCAATAAAAACAAATGGAAGAAGACTGATAGACATTGTAACTTTTGTAATCAAGATGGCCACTTAGAATCTAAATGCTTTAAGAAGATGGAAGCCTTGGAAGCCGCAATGAAGAAACATAACATCCATGTGGAGCATTCTTCAGCTTCAACTTCAACTTCATCTTCAGGAATGGCACTTTCTGCATGTCGTTGTCAATCATCTCAGTCTGGTTATGCATTAAATGTATCTTCTTCTTCTCATTCTCATGAGTGGCTCATTGATTCTGGAGCCTCGTATCACATGGCCAAAAACAAAGTCATGTTTTCTTCTTTAAATGATTGTAACACCAAAAATATATATGTTGGTGATGATAGATCTCTTAATGTTGTAGGGACTGGAACTGTTCATCTAGACAATGGTCAGTTTAATGATGTATTATGTGTTCCAACCTTATCCTGCAACCTTCTATCTGTATATCAGATAACTCATTCAGGTGAAGGTAAAATTGTTGAATTTTCACCTCATGATGTTGTAATCAAGGATCTAAGAGATCCTAAACAGATTCTAGCTACTGGTATTGCTGATGATTCCACAAGGTTGTATAAGTTTCACAACTTTGGGTCATCAAATCTTCCCTCAGTATTTGTTGCTCATCATGATGAAGTGAGCAAACTTTGGCATGAGCAATTTGGTCACTTAAACTATTGCTCCCTTCAGCATCTATGTAAAGAAAATATGGTGACAGGTCTTCCTATGGTATCTTGCAGAGATGGTGTTTGTTCCGGATGTGTACTCGGAAAACATCATCGGGACAGTTTTGAAAAACGTGCCTCTTGGCACGCCTCAGCCCCTTTACAGCTTGTGCACAGTGATTTATGTGGTCCACTTCCTGTTGCTTCATTCTCTGGCTGCAAGTATTTCTTAACTTTCATTGATGATTTCTCCAGACGCACTTGGGTATACTTCTTAAAACTCAAGAGCGAAGTATTTAACACATTTTTGGCCTTCAAAGCCTTTGTTGAAAAACAATCTGGACATCAAATTCTTAAGCTAAGAACTGATAATGGTGGAGAATATGTTAAAAACACATTCATCAACTTTTGCACCGAAAATGGAATTCAAATGCAACATACTGTTCCCTACACTCCACAACAAAATGGTGTAGCTGAAAGGAAAAATCGCACCTTAAAGGAAATGGCTAATTGTATGCTGCAATCTAAAGGACTCAGTCTTAGTTTTTGGGCCGAAGCAATTAATTGTGCAAATTATATAATCAATCGCACTCCTACTAAGGTTCTAAAGAATATCACTCCAGAAGAAGCTTGGAGTTCCATTAAACCAGATGTAAGTCACTTTCGTGTTTTTGGAAGTGAAGCATGGGCCCATATTCCAGATGAAAAGCATAAAGCTTTAGAACCTAAGAGTGAGAAATGTACTTTTGTTGGATATTCTGAAGATGTAAAAGGTTATAGACTTATTCCATTTAAGTCCAAAAATGTTATCATTAGAAGAGATGTAAAATTTGATGAAAATAAATCGGCCTGCGAGCCTAGTCCGGCGGATGTGCCACCTCTTCCTATCTCTTCTACTTTTGAAAACATTTCTTCTTCAGATGATGAAAGTGAGGATGAAAATCCTCCCCCACCTTCTCAGGATCCTCAACTTCCAAGATGGGTCCGTGCTACTCGGGATGCAGCAGGTGATCTTGCCGGTGATCCTACAGATCAGCGACGTACACGTTCTCAGTTTGAAAGAGCCTCTTCTTTACTGGCTCAAGCTCCAGTAAATCATGATCCTGACACTTTTGCAGAAGCTTCAGGCCATCCACATTGGGAAGCAGCTATGAATGAAGAATATCATTCATTGTTGGCAAATGATACATGGGATCTTGTTCCTCTACCAAAGGGACGCAAACTTGTTAGATGTAAATGGGTTTACAGAACCAAGTATGGACCAGATGGGAAAGTAGATAAACATAAAGCTCGTCTTGTTGCTAAGGGCTTTTCACAGGTTGAAGGCATTGACTACACTGAAACCTTCTCCCCTGTTGCCAAAATGAACTCTATCCGCCTTGTTCTTTCCCTTGCTGCCTCTTTAAAATGGGAAGTCCATCAGATGGATGTTAAATCTCCCTTCTTGCATGCATGAAGAAATCTATATGGAACAACCCATTGGCTTCATCCAAACAGACTCCAGCCTTGTATGTCGACTTAAGAAATCCCTTTATGGTCTCAAGCAAGCTCCTCGGGCTTGGTATGCCAAAATGGATAGCTTTCTTTTAGAATCTGGCTTTTCTAGGTGTTATTCTGACAACACTGTCTACACCAAGAAAGTGGGCAACTCTCTTATCATCCTTGTTCTTTATGTTGATGATCTTATTCTTACTGGTAGTGATCCCAACCTTATAAACCATGTGAAGTCCAGCCTTAAAAAGAAATTTGAAATGACAGACTTAGGACACTTACACTATTTTCTCGGTCTTCAAGTCTTGCAATCCAAGGAGGGTATTTCCCTTTCCCAGTCCAAGTATGCTTGTGATATTCTTCGTCATTTTCACATGGAAGACTGTAAGCCAGCCCCTTCTCCCTTTCAGTCTGGAGTCAAACTTTCAGTCTCTTGTACTTCTCCTGAAGTTGATGCTACCTTATACCGTCAACTTGTAGGAAAACTCTTGTATTTAACCCATACTCATCCTGACCTTTCCTTTGTTGTTGGCCTTGTTGCTCGTTTTATGCAAAACCCCCGTGAAAGTCATTGGAAAGCAGCTAAAAGAATACTTCGTTATGTTCGAGGTACAGTACAGTTTGGGATTCATTACAGTGCCAAAGCAGCTCCTCTATTAGTTGGTTTCACTGATTCTGATTGGGCTGGTGACCCTGATGATCGGAAGTCTACTGCCGGTTATGTCTTCACTCTTGGTTCAGGACCTATTACATGGGCTTGTAAGAAACAGGCTGCCATTTCTCTTTCGTCAGCAGAAGCAGAGTATCGTGGTGCCGTGGAAGCTAGTAAGGAAGCCTTGTGGCTTCGTCAGATCCTATCAGAGTTTGGCTTTGAGCAGCAGCATCCAACCACACTTTGGTGTGATAATCAAAGTGCCATTCAGCTATGCAAAGATCCAGTCCAGCATCAGTGCAGCAAACACATTGAACTACACATGCACTTCATCAGAAAGCTCATTCATGACCATGTTCTTGAAGTGCAATATTTTTCAACAGATGATCAAGTTGCAGACATCTTCACAAAGGCTCTCACAGAGGCGAAGTTCACTAAACTTCGATATATGCTTGGAGTTCAGGAAGTTGTCAGTAAGGGGGGATAGGCTCTAGTGCCTCCTTCCTTCTCCTATTGTGTCATATTTGTAAATCCTTCAATCCTATCCCAAGTTGTTCTTAAGGGGGGATGTTAGGATATTCCGACACATAGGAAATAGTTAAGTTCAACTTGGTCTAGTATAGAGTTAGGTAAAGTGTGTTTCTTTACCGTTGTACATTTTGTAACTTACAATCCGATGGTCACGATATGTAGTGATCCGACGGTTCACTCTCTCCTCGGTATTACCGACACTTGATCCGTGGCTTGACACCCGATTGGTCCATGAATTCTATTTAAAGCGCATGGAGGGTCATTGTTCGGGTAATCCGTCTATGAGAGAAAGCTTATGTAAATTTTCATTCTTTGATTAATAAATTGCCTGAAGTGGCCACGTTGGCTCAGGCCGTGGACTGTTTCCCTCTTTGAGGGTTTTAACCACGTCAAAAATACTGGTGTATTGATTTGAGATCTGGTTGTGAGCGGTGTCCTTTTGGTGTTCTTTCTGAGGAACTTACCCTGTAAATTCCTACAGGATCAATCCTCCCCACTGAAACCTTTTGGACCTCCAAAAGACTATTTTCAGTCAACAAAAAAATGAGGGTACAGTTCCCTCACCCTTCCAAACTCAATCCATTTGGCTTTCCTTGGATTTGTACCTTTGATCCTGTTGATGCCTCTAAAGTCGTAGCACCAACATTGGGGGATAACCACCCGGTTCGGACCTTAATGCAACTCCTTCTGCATTTGGTATGGTGGCTCTGATTGGATATTATGGGACCAGTTTCCCAATAAAGTATGATTTGATGAATGAGTGTTTTAAATGTATAAAAGATGATAAGTGGTTTAATCTATAAACTCTAAAATGTATAGATATATCTATATAACCCAAGTGATCTCATAACAATGCGATTATTGATGATTCCTAGCAGACAAAAGAAAATATAGATTATTCACTTATCTACAGACAAATGTATTTAAATGATGATTACTTTGAATAAGAAACTAAACAAAGTAATGTGAAAACATATCGCATAACATACTAATATTTATCATTGACATCTGTGTACAATATAACAATTCTAGATCATTCAAAAGTGAAATAATATAGAGTTGTTTGAAACATGAGAATATATCAACAATAACAAATCAATGGAATGCTAATTACATAAAACAAGACAAAAAGAACAGTGATAGAAGTACCATATGCATTTGAGTTTCGTTATGCAAGTAACAATTTGGTTCAATCTCCTTATTCTGAAAACTCCAAGAAAATACAAAAATGCAAGTCTTTATGAAGCTCTTTCACAACAAGTCTGAACCTCGATCCACGACTTATAAAAAATAAATTAGGAAGTGAAGAAGTGCACACTTCTCAAGTCTAGTTTTATACAAATTGAGGACCCTTTTTAAAATAACATGAAAGGGTCTTTATAGTAAAATTAAAAACAAACTGTCCATAAAAATTGCTGAGAGTTGTTGGAACTGCCTTCATCAAAATATGGGATTTGAATTTCAAAAATAGAATCGTGATAACCTTTGAAGAGATTCATCGCATCTATGTTTTCTCTTGTATCTTCAACTAACAAATTGAGAGCATGGTTTGGATTTCTGGAGGATGACTCATCCTGGAGTGTAACTGTCCTGTGTATGTGGCATCTGAGAGCTCGGGCATCATGCGATCAACGACATCAACAAGGCACTTGATAGTCATCTGTTGGTTGTGTGGCTTGACCACAAAGGACCAATGCGCATCCCAGTTAAGACTTTGTACTTTGTTGAGCTGCTCCTCCTTGGTGTCCAAATCTTGCTTCCATTGCTTCTCTAAAACTTTTGCCTTTGGAAGATTTCCTGGGGAACAATCAGAAATTAAATTGGCACCATATAAGTTATCATTCACTAGCTCAATAACATTATTCATTATAGCCCTGGCCCTGGAGGTAGCTCTTTCTGCTTTTATCAACTATGTTTCCCATTCTGAAAACAATATCTCTTTATGAGACTCTTCAATTTTAGGTAATTTAGCAGCTCTTCCATCTTCTGTGCTTTGCCAGGAGAGATAATTTGTGACTTTATCATCCGCATCTTCAAATTCTAACCTAGTATTGACTACTTGGTTAATCAGTGATGTCGTTGTGATGCATAATGGATCAATAAGAGATATTTTTTGGTAGAGTAGATTCAGCTGTTGAGATAAAGCCTTATTTGCCTCTAAGGCTTCCTTCTTAAACTCTTCAACCTTGGGATAATCTTTGAATTGTTCTATAGAGAGTTGTAATTGTGTGATTTGCTCTTCTTTAGATTTAATCTCTTGTTGATGTGTCAATTTAAGTTGCTCGAGCTCTTGAGACAACTGTTGTTGTCTTTGAATGGCCTGCTGGTCAATTTTCTGCTTTTCTAGGTTTAATTGTTCTTTAAGCTGCTCATTCTTCTGTTTCTCTATTGTTAATTGTTCCTCAAGCCGATTAATCTTTTGATGCTCTACTGTTAACTGTTCTTCAAGCTAATTAATCTTTTGATCCTTTTCTTTGATCAATTGATTAACTTCAGTTGCCTTATCAATTGTAGCAGCTGTGTATGCCCCTGCAAATTGAGATAACTTAGTCAAATCCTCAGAAGGATTGACCTCTGAATCTTTCCATATGACATTCATAAATTCAGATTGAGGAGTTGTGGATGATGTTTGGTCTATTTTCCTCTTTTTCCTCGGCCACTTGACTATAACCCTGTGTTTTGGGCCATAAAACACATCCAAGGGTGGAATTTCTTCAATCTTCAATGTAATCTCTCCTGAAGGATTTTCAGCGATTATTTCTATCTCTTTTTAGTTGTGTCTTTGCTGGGTGTCTCTTTAATCACAATATCAGGAATAATGGGTGGTTGTGTTCCGGGAGGCGCTGATGTGATAATGTTTTGAGGATCATTCTAACTTTTGGTCTGTTGATCAAATTGCTTCCATTCTTTAATCAATATAGGATCAATGTGAACATCAATGTTTAGTTGTTCACTAGCCTTATCACTTGTTTCAACTTCTCCAGAAATCTTTTCTATAACTTGCTCTCCATTGCACTATGCTTGCTGAATGATTGGTGTAGTACTTAACAAATCCATAGGTATTGTCAATAACCTTTGTGTTCTGTATTCAATGAATTTGTCCATTTTCTCAGCACCCAATTTGAATTTTTCTAGATGACTTACTGTTGAGAATAACTCTGTTGAAGCAAATAAGTCATCAAACTCATCTTTCTCATGCAAGAATTTATTAACTTTCATCTGAGTGGTGAAATTGAAAGCAACCTTATTTGGGTCATATTGTCTTTTAGGGATAACAACTAGACTCAGATCCTTTGTCTTGTCTGCTTCTTTCTCGGCATGTTTAAAATCATGCAATGAGTAGGTGCCACAGCGAAGAGGAAAGGGAGGCCACAACTGTTTCTTGGAGTCTTTAAGATTTCTAGACATCCCTTTTTCCACTATCTGGTAGGCTACTTCCCTGGCTAATAGCTTATCTGGAATGTAAAGTGGAAGGACATGAGGATTTGTAATGCTGCCAAAAACCCTAATATAGGTGAACCTCTCTTCCCCGAACCAACTACCAATTGAGGTTAAATCAATGCTAGCCTCGTCAGACAGCCGAGGAGCAAGTTTATTAAAGATAGCTTGATGGATGGGTAAAATGAAACCATGGAAAATCTTGTATAAATGATTCTTGTATTCAAACTTCCATAAGTATTTATGGTAAATATGAATGGGGGTTGGATCCTGAACAATCCATTTCCAACCTAGGATGGGAAAGTTGGAATTAAAACAAATTGTGTCAACTATGTAAGCACTCATATAGAATGGGGGCACAACTCAGGTAGTGACAAATCTGTTCTTTCTATAATCCAGTATTTGACTAGCCATTTTATCTAATAGGATAGTTGCCCAATCCATGACAAAGGAGTTTATCGCTGCTTCTATCAATGGAACCATTTCAATAGAAAATCTAGCAGAATCGGGGCTTCCAAAGAGTCTACACATCATAGCAGCAGCATAACAATATGGAGATGCTAAGGAGTCCATAGAATACATACCAGAAGATTCATGTTTGTGCTTGTTAGGAAAGTGTCTCCATTGCTTGATAGGGTCTGATTCTATCTGATTCTCCTTGGCGAAAGCTTCCAGGAATGATTTGTTGTAGTGTCGTTGGGGATCCGACAAGTGATACATTCTCTTGACATCTTTAGGTTTGAAGGATCCGAACATCCTTCCATCAGTTGTGAAGAAAGCTCTGTTCGTTATGTTAATGCTCTCGATTACCCATCTTACCATATCATTATATGGTAAAATTTTTGCACAGGCCGCTATTCGATGGAGGAAAGAGCTTGCCAAATCATTGAGCGTGTTTTCTGATTCATCAATTCCACAAGTTGTTGCTTCTTCTTCTATCTCCTTCAGATTTTCCTTTTCAAGCAAATCATATATGCCTTCCCACGAGATCTTACCAAAGCCTTGACATGTAGTATCTGAGATTAACACCAATTTTTCTTGTCCTTCTTCCACTGTAAGGGGAGCCTTTGTCTTTCAAGCTTTCTTAGACATCTTGACTGATTACGTGATTCTGGATTTACACTGCAAAATGAGAAAGATGAGTTTAATAGGCGAAAAACTTTTAGAGCAGCCAATACAACTAATTATAGACTAAAATGAGTGTATGCGCATTAGATGCAAAAGATCTCATATAGTACATAGTCACAAAGGATGAAATCCTTAAAGGATTGTAACCATAACTGCCTCTTAATGAATTACCGTATCCTCATAACGTGAAACTTTAATGCCAAATTAATATATATCGCATCGCAAGTTTTCCAACGGTCCTTTTAGAACAGGTGTCACAACTCTGCGATTTTGTGATTAGAAATTGTATTATTTTAATATGTGTAGAGCCATCGCATATCGCAAATCGGGAGTTACAAGTGCTATGTCCGAAAGAATTCTTTGTATTGTTGCGATTGTGATGAGTGATGGGTTGGCACGTAGAGTTGGCGGGTTCCTTTCAAACTTGGAAAATCATGTTTTTCCTTCGTAAATCATGTTTTAACATTATATCGTGAGTCTTCATAGTATATGTTACTTGCTTCTATTGGGAACGCGATAAGCAATATGCGATCACGATAGTTATATCGCATCACAAAGTTTCAACGGAGTGGTTTCAATGTTTTCATATGGATTGGCAATAGCCTTATCGCATCACATGGTTTCAACGAAGTGCCCTAACTTATTCCTTAGGATTACCAATATGCGAAATGTGATAGTTATATCACATAGCAAGTTTATAAATGGATCATTTCAATTTAAAACTTTGCGATGACTTTGATTGCATTGCAACTTTTCAAATGGTCTTAAGCAATTGCGATTTGCGATGAGCGGTTCCAAACACTCATAAAGCAACTTTTATATGAAAAGTATGGAAAATCTATTTTTACTCAAAAGGTTTTATTTATTTTTATATCCTAGAGGGGACCTATTTCTTATTTAGCATCTTTAGACTAAGATTAAAGATTTGAAATGGGGGGGTTGTTGTATAGGACAACAAATTGGTGATTCACTGGAAGAACCAGTTATCTCTAAATAAAATAATGAAGTTTCTCACACTTTCTTAAGTAGAATCAATTGAGGAAAATGGAACTATCTTGGAATTGGTTAGATAATTTTTTTTTTTTTACTCTGAATAAAACAAAGATATCAATTTTGCAATTTCTTTTACAAACCCTTATCATAAATAAAAACATTTTTTGGTTTCTTCAAGCTTTGATTGGTTGTTAAAGATAAAGTAGGGGGCTCCTCCAACTTAGCTTTTAAATTTACTCTTTTGTCACAGGTAGTGCCACTGCTGCCAGCAAACATCTATAGTCTCGATAGGGTTACCATTTAACCATCAACTATTCATTGTCCCATCCATCTAAGAGTATAATATTTTAAAGATAAATTCAGAAAGATATATCTACATATATATTTTTTCATATTTTGTTTTATTATTTTATTTGATTAAAAGCCATTGCCTTGGTTTGGTAGCCAGAAGATGACAATGCCATTCACTGGTTGTAATTAAATTGAACAAGCTGGCTCGTGATGAGACCCCTTGTCTTTTGATTATAAGCCATTACCCTGTTTTGGTATGCAACATTGGTAATGTTAGCTTAATTAGTTCCCTATGATCATGGTAAGCAGGCTCGTAATGAGACCTCTTATCTTTTAAATCGGATATATTTTAGAATTACACTCTAAAAAATCATAAACCTAGTGGATGGGGTGAACGTTTGACTCCTTAAGAGTTTATGGATGACAATTATAGAGTTGTAGATGCTTAGTTGGAGAAAGTATTTACCTTTTTATACAGAACCTTTCTCAACTGATAAAACTCAAAATGATTTACTGTGTTTTCAAGGTTTGAAAGATTTCACAAATTTAAAGATGATTTCAGAGTTTCATGTTTTTAATCAAATTTCCAAAACTGTAATCATTTCCTTGAAAGTTTCTACTTTTTAAAAGCAAGTAGTCACAATATTCTTTCAAAGAGTTTTTCAAAACACTAAAAATCCAATGATTATTATTTACAACATTATTTTTAAAAGGAAACAAAATTTGCATAAAGAATATGTATAGGTAAGAAGGGGTTACCTCCTTAGGAAAATAATTTCTTTAAGATAAGCCCATTCACAGGAAGAGAATCTCTCTTTCCTGATAAGTCTTGCAGTAGAAATGTTGATGAGACTATCTTTTAAACGATCTAAAATGGTCCAAGCCACATCTTCTGAAATTTGGTATGCTTACCTTTGTCTTCATGTGCTTTGTTCCATTTCAAAATGACATCACCAATCTGTAATGTTTTTGAGCCGGCTGAACTAGCATCAAAAGAAGATTTAATGACTTGTTGATGTTTAGCATGAGTAATTTTGGCCTTTTCTCTTTCCTCATCCAATTTATTTGATCAAGCCTTAATTGAATAGAGGAAGAAGGAGTTTCTTCAATGAATTGTACTAGGGCTAGAGATGGGAGGGCTAAATTTGGTGGAATTACAACTTCTTTCCCATATACTAAGTTAAAAGGAGAAGTACTTATTGAGGCCTTATGAGTTATACGATCTGCCCATAATGCAAATATTAAAGATTTATGCCAATTCTTTTGGTTTTGATCAACAGTTCTTTTAATAATCCTGATGAGATTTTTGTTAGTTGACTCTGCTAAGCCATTTCCTTGAGGATAGTAATTTGCAGAGTATTTTAACTTAAAACCTCTCTTAAGAGCAAATTCAACTATACTATTTCTAGAAAAATAAGACGCATTGTCAAAGATAAGCGTGTTAGGTAAACCAAACCTTGTTATGATGAACTGATCAATAAATTCGATAATCGCATCAGAATTGGCTACCTTTAGTGGAATTGCTTCTACCCACTTTGTGAAGTAGTCCGTGGCTATGAGGATGTATCTGTGTTGCTTGGAAGAATGTGGAACGATCTCTCCTATAATATCAAGCCCCCACTATTCAAATGGTTGCTCAATGTTAATTGGTTGTAAAGGAAAGGCTGGTTTCCTTTGTCTCCCGCTAGCAGTTTGGCATATCTTACATTTCCTCACGTAGTCATGGGCATCTTTGAACAAAGTCGGCCAATAATATCCAACATGTAGTATTTTGTGGGCTGTAGTGTCTCCTCCAAAATGTCCACCTACTGGGCCATCATGTAGTTCCTGCAAAACCGTTTGTGCTTCAGCTTTTTCAAGGCATCTTAACAAAACAGAATCATAGTTTCTTCTGAATAACACATTATCAATGATTTCATAGTGTTTGGCTTTTAACCTTAAGGCACGTTTGTTTTTGTAGCTGAATTCAGGGGGAGCATATCCATTTTTTAAATAAAAGATCAGATCAACATATTGAGATTCAGAGTCAATGATACTTATCTCGTTTACTTGTGTAGTACTATCTGAATCCTCATGATCTGGTATATCGGAAGCTTCTACAAGTAATCTGCAAAAACCTTGTCCTCTAACAATTTTCGCTGATTTAACATCAATGTCATATTCTTGTAAATTTGTTACCCAATTAGCTCTTTTCTCTCCTAATTCTCTTTGAACTAGCAATTGTCTCACTGCAGAGAATGGGACTATTACTTTAGTGTGTGTTTTTAGGAGGAATGGTCTAAAATGTTTGATAGATTTAAATACAACGAAAGCTTGTTTTTCAACTTCGGAATAATTAAGCTCAGCACCCTGCAAATTAGAACTAAAGAAAGATATGGGTGCTTCTACTCGTTGATCGTTGATTTGTGTTAAAACAACAGCATAAAATGTTTCCGTGGCCAAATTATACAAAATAAAATGACTAGAAAAATTCGGAGTACTCAATGAAGGTGCATTAATCATCGCTTGTTTGATCGAGTCAAAAGCCTCTTTTTCGTTATGTCCCCATTTGAAAACTGAATTTTTCTTAATCATGGATTGCAAGGGTAAAACAATGTGAGAAAAATCAGGAACAAATCTTTTCACAAAATTTATCTGTCCTAAAAACGGTTGCATAGATTTCTTATTATGTGGCAAAGGGATATCAAAAATTTCTTTTATCCTGTCAGGATCAATGTATATGCCATTTTTGGATACAATAAACCCTAAAAGTTTACCTTCATTAAGAGAAAAGAATGATTTCTTGGGATTTAAGGAAATCCCATATTTTTTGCAACGTTCAAATATTTGCTTTAAATCATGTAGATGATTGCTCTTTTTCTTAGAATAGACAGTTATGTCATCTAAGTAAACAACGACCGTCCTATTGATCAAACCTTTGAAGGCTATATCCATGGCTCGTTGGAAAGTAGCTCCAGCATTTATCAAACCAAAAGGCATTTTTTGATAAGCATATGTTCCCCATTTGGTTCTGAATGTAGTCTTTAATCTATCGTCTGGATGTACCAGGATCTGATTGTATCCTGAAAAACCATCAAGAAAAGACATTAACTCTGAGCCAGCTACTGATTGAAGTATTTGCTCCATTGTTGGTAATGGGAAATTATCTTTCTGACATGCTTTGTTGAGATTCCTAAAATCTATGCAAATCCTAATATCACCATTCTTTTTCCTCACATGTACTAAATTTGAGACCCATTTAGAATGTCTAACAGGAAAAATTATTCTTGCTTTAAGGAGTTTATTCAACTCTACTTTGATTTGATTTTCAATATTTGGGTGAATTTTCCTTAGTTTTGTTGTACAAGTTTCTCATCAGAGATCATTGGAATTGTGTGTTGAATGATAGAGGTATCATAAGTTTTCAAATCTTCATAATTCCAAGCAAAAACATTTTTGTATTTCTTCAATAAACTGATGAAAGCAAATCTTTCATCTGATGAAAGTCCAAGTCCTAGATTGACATTTTGTGGTTTGGCATCAGTGCCGAGATTTACTAATTCAAACCTTAAAGTTGAACTTTGAAGTTTTGCATTAGTGACCTTTTTGAATCTATCCTTAATATCATAAAGATCTTCTAGCTTGACCACAGATTTAGGAATAGGATTTTCATTGAGTCTCTGCTTTAATTGAAGATCATGATCGCTTTCATCGATAATTTGATCGTCATAAGATCCTTCAGATGTCAATAAATTTAAGATATCCTCATCATGATTGAACACACACCAATTGGTGACATTATCTGGGACAGATGGCCGAAAAATTAATTCAATAGAAAATCTATCTGGACTATAATCCTCGGATGGAAGGAGTTTAGAAGTAACATTAGCCAGGAGATATGCTATTGCATTCTGTGATCTAGGAATAGGAGAAATGTCAAATGCCAGAAAATGAGTTATGAGATATTGAACAAGTGATTGATAATGTTTTAGATGCCCCGAAAGACAATGGATAGTATTTCTCACCTGTTTAATGAAAATTTCGGAATCACCAAATACTTTTAGATATTGGATATTCAGGCCTATTGCTTTATAGAGACCTTGAATCAATGCTTCATATTCTGCAGTATTTTTGGTACACTCAAATTCTAATATACATGATAACATTGTTTTTCCTCCTTTAGGACTGACTAAAATACATCCTGATCCTACACCGTCATTAGATTTAGATTCATCAAAATACAGAGACCAAATTAAAGGCTTATTTACAGGTTTATCTACAAGTTCTTCTACAACACTAACACACTTAGAAGTGTCGGTACGGGAGAAATTTTCAATTTGTGATATGACACTATTAACATGAAAAGGAGATTGTTGAGCATTGAGACTCCCAAAAAATGATTCAGCCGAATAGTTTCCAAGAATGTTATTATTGAAGGCTACAAGTTGATTTTATTCTTCAAACTCAGTCACTGTGTGAGTCAAATGCTTTTTGCGATCAATTCTGATTTGATTTGGTTTCCCATTATAGGGAAGTCACATGTGAGACCAATCAGTTGAAATATAATCATGAAGTTTTTAGACCAATCTTTGTTAAGGATCAAACCATAAAATTCAGGGATTTCAGCGATTAATATATCAATTCTTTGGACAACCCGGGGATAAGCAGATAATTTGATAGTAACTGAATTTATTTCTCCTAAAACTTGAACCTTAGTTCGATCTAATTGGACAATATGAACTGCAGACTTCTGGGGTTCAATATTTAACTTGGAGCAAACTGATGCTGGCATTATGTTTGATGAAGCCCCTGAATCAATCAAGCAGTTATGAAAATTTCTATTGTAGATCTCATAAGTCAAGAGAAAAGGAGGAGTATGAGAATTTGATCTATCCCCAATTAAAACAACATCGGTAGCATCCACCTTATCAGATGGTGGCTTACCTGATCCTCTAGCAACCTTTGATAATACACTAGTTGGAAGAGGAGAAGAAGGTACTGCATTTAATTCTTTAAGCAACAACTTTTGTTGATGCTTGAGCTTGCTAAGTTCATGCAGAGAAATATTTGCTCGAGTCTTCTTCATATCTTCCACTATGTTATAATCCATGGAATCTGAAACTACTAGCATTTTAGATGATGAGGGAGGGTTGGAGGAAGATGGTTGATTGTAGGGAGACGTAATTGGAGCTTTCTTTGTGGGAAATTTCTCTTTAGTAACAGGATTTGAGTTTTTCTTCTTTTGATTTGATTGATTAGGCTCTACTATACTTTTACTTCTGGTGTTTACTGGTAGAGCTTCCTGTTCACTTTCATTATCAGAGTTGGGTAGGATAAAGTCCCACATTCCATGACATTCAACTGTTTCATCTTCTTCCGTTTCTTCAACTGATAAAACTGTATCTTCTTCTTCATCATCATCCAGATCAGATTCTGCGTTAGATATAGCATTAGGTGGTTTAGGATCCGTTGGCTGATTTCTTTTAAAATTCCTGAATGGTCTTTTCGCAGAAGTTTCAGCTACGTGCTTTTTTATTTCAACAATTTCATTAGACATAGTTTTAAGAACTTTTTGTAAGCCTTCCATGTCATATGGATCCTTGGTTGCTTTCTTCTTTGAATCATCTCTAAAGGTAACTTTCTTGGATTTCCTTTCTTCTAGAGCATTTTTCTTTTCCAAAGCAAGGATACGTTTTTCAACAACTATTGCTTCCTTCATATTTTCTGCTAATGTTGGTTTGGCAGCCCTATCAACGAAGATGGCTATGTTTGAAGGCAAAGTAGAAATGTACCATTCATTTCGGACCTCCTCACTAGGCTTGGATGCTGCAGGTATTTTATTCAACAACTTATTGAAGCGTGAGTTGAAGTCCTTAATGGGCTCTTTTGATTCGGCTTTCAGGTTGGAGAGGTCATTAATCAAAGTTGCTGTAGACCTATCATCTCCAAACTTAGTTAGAAATTGCTCTTGGAAAGCATCCCAGCTATTGATAGAACCTGGTGGTAACGAAAAGTACCATGATCCTACTGCTCCTTGTAGAGTGTATGGAAATAGTCTAACAACAACATCTTCTTCCGTTACTCCATTCAAGTTAATCGATAACATGAAATTGTTTATATGTTCTTCCGCTAATAGGCCATTGTCAGGATTAAATTTAGGTAGCCATTTTTCAGGATGTGCTGGCAATTGGGTCAAAGGTGCAGGCATTCTGACAGCTCCTGGGTTGGTCCATGGCCTTGGTTGAGGTTGATTATGTGCCATTGTTGAGCTATTAGTAGAAGAGGGTGACGAAGCAGTTGAAAGTGATTGGGTAGAGGATGTTGAAGCTCCTGTACCTGTTTGGACTATGATCTGAAGTTGGGAAACAGATGGATGACCTTGCAATGGTATGGATGGAATGGACGATGATGAGGACAAAGTCTCACTGTTAGATTTTGATGGTGTCTTTCTAGCCCTTTTTCGACTTGGTAGAGGGAATTCAACTGGTGGAATGCCAAGCTTTTCACTCTTTGCCCTAGTAAGCGGCTGCGATGGGATATATTGGGAAGTAACACTGCCTTGGGATAACGTAGACTCTTCTTGGGTTATTGAAATTCCCTGGAGTTTATGAATCAAAGATTCAGGAGGTTCAAGAGAAGAACTGGGTTTCAACAATGGGTTTTGTATTTTTCTTTTCAACTTCTCGCTTAGGAATAAGAGATTTAGAATGCGAAGGAGAAGTTGGAGGTGATGGTGAGGGAGTTTTACTCTTAGAATGGCCTGTAGATTTAGATTTAATCGCCATTCACAGTCAGGCCCTCCTTTTAGCGCCAAAAATGTTGATGCCTCTAAAATCGTAGCACCAACATTAGGGGATAACCACCTGGTCTGGACCTTAGTGCAGCTCCTTCTCCGTTTGGTATGGTGGCTCTGACTGGATATTATGGGACCAGTTTCCCAATAAAGTATGATTTGATGAATGAGTGTTTTAAATGTATAAAAAGATGATAAGTGGTTTAATCTATAAACTCTAAAATATACAGATATTTTTCGTTTTCGAGCTGTTTTTTCCTATTTTTTGGCTAGAATTTTCGTTTTGAGTTTACAGTTTCTGTTTGATAGTTTACATTGTTAACAGTGAATATTTTTTTACTATTTAAAAGACTTTATGAAATTAGATTTTGAAAAATCAATTGCCGTTCATTTGTGAATTAAAAAAAGAAAAGAAAAAAAATTGCAGTATTTTTTTTTTCAATTTATTCGAACATCATTTTGTTTGATAGTCAAGCACATCTGTGCTTTTATAATAAAAGCACATGGACATTGCTAGGGTGCCAGAAATTTTCAACGCACCGACATGATACGTTTTTTTTTCAAAACCCCGAAACGGTGCGATTAATTTTTTTTAGCGCAACGGTGTGGTTTTTGTTTAAAATCATTGGTGCAATAATTTTTATAAGAGCACTGAGTTAGTTGAATTTTCTTTTATTTTCTAAATTTCAGAAACAGATGCGTAGCTGTGTTTTTTTTTTTAATCGCATCGGTGTGTTTTTGTACAAGAGCACCGATATATATATATATATATATATATATATATATATATATATATATATACACACACACACATATACATATACATATACATATACATATACATATACATATACATATACATATACATATACATATAAAATACCGGAAACCGGTGTGGGTATTATTTGAACGCCCCAGTGCTGGTATTTTTTAAATGCATCATTGCGCTTTGTTCTGATAAGCGCACCGATAGGGTTTAAAAACTATATGAAATTTTATTTTCACATAAAATGACATATTAATATCAAATTATCCTTTAGGACACATCCACATGAATTATAATAGTTCAAAGTATACATTTTCCGCTTAAAGTCGCCTTATTCTTGAAAAATGATTTGAAAACTATATTGAAATTCAAATTGTCGTTATATGGTTCTCGAGATTAATTTTAGATATGCACGCAAAATTTTATTTCTGTTTTTTCTCAAATGCAGAGACAAAATCTCAATAATATCAAATGCCTAATTCTTCAAATTCTAGCTTGTTTTGTATTGGTAATCAAATCCCTTCACAAAGTTCTCCCTTTCCATCTCCAACAAGTTCAACTTTTGTTTATATTTTGATTATCTAATTGAATATATATTTTTTAATCCATGTCAATTTGAATAAAAATGTATCCAAATTTACTGGATCCTCATTAATAGTCGAGTTCATATGCAGAAAGCATTCCTCCATTTCAAAAATGTTGGAAGCTCTTATCATGAGCAGCGTATCACAAGCAATTGGTAGATGAAAATGGACAACTTCTTCACCTTGCCAATTGGAACATGGCATCTTCCAGCCACAATCCTGGATCAATGATGGTAATAATTGTTTTGTATAATGTAATTTCAACAAACCAATTGCATTGACGTGCTTACTAATATCATTGATATTGTACTAATGACATTCAATATTTTTTGAAATTAGGATTTTAAGGATGATAAGTGACCCACCTACCATCTTCCAGTGCACCCCACTACAATGTCAACTCAAGAGAAGGCTACATTAAGAGAAATACTTGGATAGGAAGCATACAAAGAATGGTTGAATCAACCACCTATTCTATTCCCACTATGTCCAGATTCACCAATTTAGAATGACTACAACAATAATATTTCTTTATCACGAGTTGGAAATGGAGGCAATCAAATAGAGGTTGGTATGGATGATTACTTACGGGATACGACTGCCATAGATGAATTTTTGTTAGATGCATTCCAGAATGATGATCTAGGGATAATGCTCATATTACTGATACCTTATTCAAAATCCTGAAATATGCTTCCACCACCCCTTTCTTTGGACTTGGCGAAAAGTCAAAGTCTACTCAACTGGGGACAACGATGTTGTTGTACAACTTGAAAGAAAAGTTTGGAATGTCAAATGCATGTTTCTCGATAATATTGAGGTAATTCACCGGCATGATTGATCAATTCCCTTATACTTTGAGAAATATTATCACACAATCAACATTAAAAATGGTCGATTTCACGAACATTAAATATTGAAATTGTACAATAATATTCCCCACCAACTACAGGTTATTCAAAGGTAAGGTTCTTTCAGGTGATAATGTTTTGCCAGGTAGCTGCGAAGAGGCAAAGCAATTATTGAAAATGTGGGTGTTGAGAGATAAAAAATCTAAAAGTATTAATATATTTCACACAAAGGTGTATGCGCTCAACACATGCACGTATTACATTCATAGATTACTCTAATATATAGAGTTTCTCAGATCTAACTTATTCCTAACTTAGAAGGACAGGTTGAGAGAATTTCTCAACCATCTCAAACCAACATCTTAAATATAAGATGTAAGCATTAACTCTAACATCCCATCTTAATGCTTACATTACATACATTTATTGAAATCATCCATAAACAACAAAATACACAGTCATTCTTTAACTGGTTTACAATTATCAGTCTAGACTCCATCTAGTTGCTTCATAACCCTCGTAAAGGTGTACTCAACAAGTTGGATTCCCGAGTTCAACCCCTGAACTCCCGAATCAAGGAGCTCCCGAAGTCAATTACTGAACAACGTCCCAAGCCATCACATAACCTCATTAGAAGACCACTCCCACATCTTCAAGAATGAGGGATCCTTCCCTAGATCCATAACTTCCATACCATCTCGACAACCATCCATGTTGAACTTTTACCCTCTAAAAATAAAACTTCACCAATATCCACACCCTATAACAACTGATCTAGACTCATGCATTGTAATGATTGCATTCAAATTTCTCTCATATGTATATGTATTTGATTATGTTGTAGAGAGGGTGAATAAATGGATCAGATTCCCAACAACAATTGTAAATAAAATTACTAAGTGTTCCATATTGCACCATCAAGACACATGCCTTTACTATAACTCCATGCACAATGATATGTTTTGTGCTTCACTTAGTATATAGCTCACCAATCATCTTTGGTTCAAATCTCAGTCAAACCACACCACGCTTCTATTGCACAAACAATAAGTAGGGCAAGACTTCCTTCCAACACACCCATCTAACAACGAGTTCGCGGTCAAGGATGCCAAAGGGGTGGGATTGACATATTGAATTCACGTTTCCCTTTCGGATCAACAGCTGAAAAAATAGCTCCAACATGGCACAAACTTGTGTTTCAAACCTTAGTAATCTCCACAGATTTGAATTAGACCCATGTGGTAGGTCACGTCTTTGCATCTTGAAGATTCTCATTGATAGTGAGAGAACATATACCCCACTCCCGCTATCTAGGATCGTTCACGGTTTTGAGCTCATGGTTCTCAACTCACATCAACAGGCGTTCAATGGATTCACGTCACATGTACACCTCAACTATGCACACTGCAAAAGACACCAACAAATTATAGTCTCCCTGCAAACAAATTACATTCTCCCTATGCCCATGGGCCCTCCCAGGAGGGAGTTAGCCTAGATAGGCTCTGATACCATGGTAAAAAAGTTGAAAGTGTTAATATATTTCACAGAAAGGTGTATGCGCTCAACACACACACATATTGCATTCAAAGATTACTCTAATATATAGAGTTTCTCAGATCTAACTTATTCCTAACTTTTTTTTTTCTCGGCAAAGACTAATATCTATTAACTTAAAATAAAAATAATTTTACAAGTAATCGAGGCCTCAGAAGATTCATGAGGGCTCTCTACACAACAAGTTCGCCCCAGAATGTAAGGATTCTGGGCATATGTGCTACAAAAAACTTCATGACAGAAGAACATATCAAAGAAGGACTAGTAGATAAGAAGACTATGCATTAGAACACGGAAGCGAGTATCCATAGCGAGTATGACTGTAAAAACGTTGCCACTGCCCTGGAAATGACCAAAATCGTCAAGCCGATGGAATTGAGTCATGTCTGTCTTCAATGAAACCTGGAAGCGATCATCTGCTTGACAACCAAAAAGCAAAATGAAACAAAACTGAGCCACGTGGCCTTAGGCTTCCTTGTCCCCGCCAGGAGTCTTCTCTTCTGCTGGACAGTCGCTAACCAAACACAGAGCTTCATTGCCAGCCTTATCGTCCTCTGGGATCGACATTGGGTGATTAGTTTCATTCAGAATTCCATCCCCAACAGCAGGGAGATTTTCTACATGGGGCAGAATGATTCTTGGGCTGTCAACCGGATCTTTCTCCTGGCTTCCCACTGTCAACTGCTGCTCACTGCTCTGAGAGGGCTCCGGAGCGATACAGGCCAGAGGATGGATCTGGTTTTCTTCTTCCGAGAGAATGATGGTGATATGGGCAGAAATCAGAGGTCTGTTGAGGTTGCTTTGTAATTTAAAATGGGTGGTTTGAAAAGCACTATTCGGGATTGGCCTACGAGCAGGGCTAGGGGGTTGCACATTCGCCTGAGAGGGAGGGAGATTGGCGGGAGAATGTTCAGGGTTCTCAGAGCTACTAGCTGTAGGCCGAGAGCCATCACCATGGCGCCCTCTGGGTCGCTTCCTGCCACCTTGGCGGACCATATTGAGGAGCGTATGGATGGCCACAGAATCAACAGAACAAGCAAAGAGGGCAATTGAGAGACGGAATGCTTGAGCTAGAGAACAGGAAATACACACTGAGAGGGTTTGAGAAGGATGAGATAGCCGCTTACCCCTGAAATGAGCCTGAAACCTGCGAAGCACGCCTCTGTAAACGGAGCCCCTCTCACCTCCTAGAACCTTTGAATACCAGAATTCAGAGCAAGAAGAATGAATACGCACCATGAGAGGGAAGAGCCAGGATGTGTTGAATATAACAATCCTTGCCATGCTTTGAACAGAGAAAACCATAAATGCCCAGATACCTCCATCTCCGTCGAAATGATGTCTATCCGCTTTACTTAAGGTGAAGTTCTGGGGAGCCCCGCTGCTCTGCAGCATGCAGTACTCACCATTAACAGTTGGCATGAGAACCATAAATGACACCTGCGTCACCCGCATCTAGGTAACTTATTCCTAACTTAGAAGGAGAGGTTGAGAGAATTTCTCAACCATCTCAAACCAACATCTTAAATATAATATGTAAGCATTAACTCCAACATTGAGTACATATCATATCATGTATGTCCGAATGATTATATTTTATATAGAGGAGAAAATGCAAACAAAGATATATGTTTGAAATGTGGGCATGACACGTACCATAAATTAAAAAAAACTAGGTGAATCACATGGTCCTCCTCATAAGATATTGAGGCACATGCTATAATCCCAAGGATTCAAAGGTTCTTTCGTTGCAAATAATTAACTATGTTGCATGGATGGCATGCTTCACACAAAAGTGAGTTAGGAGTTATGCGAATCCCAACATATTTAATAGCCATGAAGCATATAGAGGATACATGGCTTGAAAAAAAATTCAAGGATGAAGTATGAAGTCTATGATTTAGCATAGCCATGAATGGTGTCAACCCATCTTCCTGCTAAAACACCAACTATTCTGTTTGGCCTATAGTAGTGATCAATAACAATATCCCCCCATGGTTGTCTATGAAGAATGAACATCTTATGTCCTTGATAGAAGACAAGTGAAGAATATGGATGTCTACTTACAACCATTGGTAAATGAATTGAAGTAATTATGGGAAGGGAGACATGTGTATGATGTATCAATACCCATTGCAATAGAGAGGAGTTTTACATTGTATGGAATATGTGCTTACACCATACATGATTATCCAAGCTTAGGAGCAAATGCTCTAGTAAATTACATTTGTATTTATTTATTTATATACGCAACAATATTGCTTCGCATATTAATCTAATTTTCTGTAATTGTTATTATCTTCATGGTCGCTAACGTGTCGGCCTACATACAATAATTTCGCAGGTCTTGTAACAAAAGGGTATCTTGGATGTAAATGTTGTGGACCTTCTCTGAAGGCTAGGTGGTCCAAACACCTAGGAAATCTAGCGTATGGTTGCTCTAAGGTATTCTTCCCAGAAGAAAAATCTTACAAAAGAGAAACATCTGCTTTCAATGGTAAACCAGAGAGAACCCAAAGGCCAACAATAATGACATTAGATAATATGAGATAGATAAGGAGAAGGAATTTGCAGAAATGTTCGATTCAAATCGGGAGCCTATGTTCGTTGATCCAGATTCCTTCGACACCTATGTTGAGAAATTGTGTGTTGGGATTAAAAGGAAATATGTCTTTTATGAGCTCCCATATTGAGAGCATCTTAAGATTTCCCATTTACTAGATCCCATGCATATGTTTAAAAATGTTTCATCTTCTTTATGGAGGCACATATCATCGAAAGAAAGTGACACATTGGCTCTTAGGAGAGATCTTATTTCTTCAAAAACTAAAAAGAAACATTGGTCAAGAAAAGAAACTAGAGGAGAGTCTGGTCCCTCTTGGTATTTTAAAGAAGGTGATGTCCCAAAGATTTTAAATAAAGACGACCTTTCTTTGGTAAAGGAAGTTATAATGAGTGTGAGGGTGCCTTCTTTATATGGGTCTCCACTATGACGTTGCTTCACTATGGAAGACCATTTGTTGGGGTTTAAATTGCATGACCATTTGAACCTTATAAGAGTACGTATGTCAAAAACATGATTTTATTATTATTATTATTATGTAATGGGATATTTTATAATTAACTTTTATATAATGTACTATTTACTGTGCAGTATCATTATCCTTTCCTCGTGCGTGGGTGTGTGAACCATGACTTCCCCTAGGACCTACGACATGCCATATCTAAATTATCTACATTTGTACGTTGGATCACATCAAAGGAGATTCATATGACTAACATTCCACGGTGGTGTCAAGAGATAGCTGAGATTGTTTGTATGTTTGAGAAGGAATTGCCGACAAGTTTCATGGATTTGCAATTCATCTTCTAATTCATCTAGTAGATGAGGTTGAATTAGTTTGGGTGGTTTCTTTTCATTGGATTTTCTTCTTAGAGAGGTACATGAAGAAATTGAAAGGTTTATTTTGACAAAGGGCGAAACCCGAGGGGTATATGGAAGAGGGGTATATATCATATGAGTCTTTCTATTATGCCAGTGAGTACATCAAGCAAATCGACGATACAATAGGTGTGACGATTTGAGACGAATAAAGGGATGAAGACAAAAGAGAAGGGGAGCTTCTCAAAACGAATGGAAAGAGGCACATGATAAAGAGTAAGTGTAGGCTTATCATTTGTCAAATTACTACACAATAAATATTCACACTGAACTTCATATTAATGCATATTTTGATCTCATACATACTATATATATGTTGGTGTGATTTCATCAGCAAATTCAAAAATTGATATCATCAAAAAATTCATTCTTTTCTATATGGAAGCAACACAACCATGGGTTGCATTGTATGAACATAAGAAGAGGAAATTGGATAGTGACAAGAAATAATTTAAACAGTTGAATGGGAGAAGCGTGCCTTATCTTGATCATTTAAAAGAAAATATGCCAATGACATACTCTAATAGTTGGGTTGCTGATCAAATTAGAGAGAAATACGGTGCATCTGGCTGTTACCCGCGTGATGAAGAGGATGCGCTAAACATAGGGATTGGGTGCAACAACTCAGCAATTATAATCTCTTTCTATACAATTTTAACTTCACATTGCACCTTTGAATTGTCATATATATATATATATATATATATATATTATATTATATTCGGGTTATTAGACACATGATACTGTGATTTTTTCACCTTTTTTATAGGTGCATTTGATCCCATCTATGTCGGCATATGGACATCATTTTCACATGGAGGTTGCCGATGATGGATGCGTGTCACAAGACTATGGAGTGGAAGTTAAGTTTGACCAATCTAGTTGTGCTAACTACTGCGATCAAAACCTAATGCAAGGGACGTTAAATTATGTTGGAAAGATACAAAAGGTCATTCAAGTGGACTTCTCTTCGTTCCAATGTGTTATTTTTACGTTCAAGTGGTGGGACACCTTTGATCGAAATAATGTAAAGGAAGATCACGATAGTGGGTTGATATCTATCAACTCTAGAAAGATGTGGCATGAAGTTAGGGAGCCTTATGTTTTCCCAAAACATTGAAACCAATTGTTTTTTTACCTAAATGTGTTGGATAGGGATTGGTGGTTCGTATTAAGACATGACCCTAGATCAAAACATATTTTTGACAACAACAATGTTATCATGCCAAGCAAGGAAGATAATTAGGGTGATGACAATGGAGAGTGATATGTACTTATGTTATTTCATCATTGATACTATTGTTGAATGTTTTTGTTTTATTTATTTCACTAATTATATTGATTTTTATTCATCATGTTGACATTTTATAATATAATTGGTAACATTCACATATGTTTTTACACGTTTTTTGTAGTGGAAAGATTTTTTCACTTAAAATTAAGTATTTCCAATTGTGTACAATATCTATGACAATAAGGATTCAACGTCACAATCCTTCTCAAATTGGAAAATGAGAAGAAAATAGTGAATTTAGAAACAACATTGAAGATTTATTCTCGGTTTAGATACTTATTGGTTTATTAATCAGTTCACACGTTTTTTCTTATTGTTTAGTTCAAAATCAATATAAATCATTTAGTGATAACTCTATGAGGACTTTAACAATGAAAAAATTGTGTATTAATATTTAAGATTAAATTCTTGACGTGAGAGGTAAAGTCATGTTTACAATATTTAAATTATAGTTCTTGCAACATTATGTAAACTAAAAGGAGTTCTTACACATGTATAAAATGTTGATTGCATTTTTTTATGGACCATAAGAGAAAAAAATGGGCTTACATGGATGCATGAGAGGTTTTAATTTTTTCTTCATGGATAATGGAACAATTTTGACTTTTCTTTTCAATGATAATTATAAGTAAAAGTTGCATTAATAAATATTTTATGGCTAAGAATTAAATGATAAATAACATGATGGTGATTAAGAGACATTTTTTGACTTTCAAATAGACTTGGTGATGCATTTTTCTTTCCTATTTAGATTATGTAAAATAAATATCTATTTCTATGTATTTATAAGTAAATTATTTAAAGTAGACATGTCTTTATCATTGTGAACATGATGTAATATTAGCTAGGAGAAATGTGAAAACATGAATTTCGTGATAAGTAGGTGGAAAAAATAATATTTTTTGAGTTTTTAATTAAGAAATAATTAAATATATTATTTGTCAAAAGTTTAAATCTAATATAGTCTCATTTTGTATTATTTAACTCATATTTATTATTAAAAAAACTAAATTTAAACCAGTACAATAGCAAATAAAGAACCAAAATAACACCTAAATGTTATATACTTATTACTATAAAAAGTTCACTAGCCTCTTTAAGGGAGAACTTCCAATAGAAGAAATCCCCAACTACAAGTAACTTCACAAACCTTATTTTACATTTCTCGATCCTCATGTTTAGAAAGAGAAATTTCTAATTTAGATTGGTAAGAGTTGCTATCATTATTAAATTTAAATTGCTTGAAAATATCATAACTTTAGTAATAAATTAAAATTTATAAAAATATAATTTTTTTAGTTATATTAAATCTAAATTAATTATAAAAAATTTCGACTTAAGTTTTTAAATTTAATAATAGATTGAATTGGTTAAATTGTATTTTTGAATAATTTATTATTATTATTATTTTATATTAAAAATTGAATGAGCTACACATTTTCGTCTTATTAAGAACTAATTAAATTATTTTACCTTTAATTATTTTTTCCTTGTGAGTATTGAACTATTTTACTAATTAAGTTAGATTGAATATCAATGAACTATCTAAGCAATAGAATAATATTTTTTGTAATTTTACAATTATAGTTTCAACCATACTAAACTTTGTAATTTATAAAAATATCTTTGCATTTTTTGAAGAAAGTCGTTTTGCATGCAATTTCATGTATAAAAAGTTTGTTATAAGTTCACCAATACATAATTTATAATAAATATTATTTCATAAAAATAAACATCGTGATGATAACCATCTAACAAACATTAACATCATCTAATATTCACATTTGTATTCACTACCATCATCTAATTATATACACCTCTAACACATATAAACATCATTAGCTAGCACACAAATGTAATAATCGAAGAGGGCATCAACATAGTGATCATATCTAACAAAACACAAACATTGTAATCTAACAACATCACTACAGACATCCTCAAATTAATATACATCTCATGTCAAATAACTGCTATCACATACGCATGTATCTGCAAGCATATTATATGAACATATATAACATGACCTAACAATATACACATCAACACCAACAAATAAATTAAGTACATAAAATTCACCATATATATATATATAAACAAGTCAAATAATTGTAATCAAATATCTAATACAACAAACGTAGTAGTTCCAGTTTCTTGGTTTGCAGTAGAAGACGATGGATGGTCAACTACCACCTCAACGTCTGTTGAACTCTGTAGTGGAGGAGGAGTTGGTTGGTCTGCATTAGAAGACGATGGATGGTCAACTACTGCCTCAATGTCGCGGTTTGGCGAACTCTGAGGTGGAGGAGGAGGTGGCTGGTCTGCTCTGTCAGGATAAACATAAGGCACATCCTCCAGCTTTGGCATCTCATGATCATGCGACTTATAGCCCCGATCTGATGGGGTAGTACAACCAGAAGCATCATGATCACCACCCTCATGATCATGATCATGATCGCCTCTCGTCATCATGATCACGATCACCATCCTCATCATCATGATCACCACCCTCATCTAACATATATGTTTCTGCATGACCTACATCCCTCGAAGCTCCCAGTACCCTACTAGCTCTGATGGTATGACACATAAGAGACATAATCTCATGCGAAAATTTCCTGTAGAGATCCATGAACCTAAGATCTGCACAAATATCTCGAGTCCTCACAGTGTAGACTCCCTCCTCAAACAAAACTCTGGCTAATCTGTCACAATAGTCCATCCAAAATCACAGACCAACCCTACATCCCTAGATTCCCATGCTCCCCTAAGGATGTTCCCCACCTTCTTAGGCCTCTCCCATCTCTTCATCTCCTCCATCTGGTGGGGGAGGAGGCATGTCCCCATCGAATGTGATGATGTTTACAAAATATATAGTACACAATAATAATTAGGCAATTTCATTAAAAAATGTAATAAAACAAGTTAAAGAATGCGCTAGAATAAATTTTATTCTAATTAATTAAAACAATAAAATGAAACTAGATTAATTTAAAGAAAACACTAATATTACCTCTATCATCTAGAGGCTTAGCCAATATGAGGAGGATGTTGGGACACTATCTCCAATCAATCCCTGCATATGGAAACAACAACATGAAAAACACATGGTCATCCTCACTGGCCAGTAGCGATAGTGCCTTGACGGAAATCTTGGCTAGATACTCCGACAGACCCCCCTTTGGCAACATCTGCCCCCACATCCACTTCCAGACCTCAGTGATCGGCCTAGGGCGGAGACGGTCAAATGTAGGCCTCGTCTTTGGAAACCTATAAAAAAATAAACAAAATATATTTGAAGCGAAAGGGAAGGTCACCCTCACATGTCTCAATGCACAACGTATATTTAAAGCCATACAAAACTACCTCAAAAAAATGGTAGACCATCTGATACAACATGGAACCTGAATAAAATAATAGAAATAATACAAAAGAGGGAAACTAATGTTCTTCCCATCACTATTAGAGTGTGCAATGGTGGTGACTAATAACGATAGGCACCTAACCTTTTGTGTAGCAAAAGAAGAAAACTGTATTTGTCCACCATGCACTTGAAAATCTGTTGGACGTATTACATGAAGCCCGACATATCTCTGAATGTAGGAAAGATGAGTCTCAAATGTAAGCCAATGGGGGACATCAGGGAATTGGGGAAAATCCTCCCTACTCTTGGATAGGACAACTATAAAGTATATTTCCTTCTTAGAGGGCCTATACCACGCCCCAGGACCAACATGGAACATTGCTCCCAGGCACTCCATTGATGGATTAGATTCCCTAATAAGAGAGAGTATGCCTTTAGGGATGTAGCCTCCTCATATTACTTGAGGAGGCCTACATTATTAAGAGCACTCAGGTCGATGCAATAATAGGGTGAGGGTATAAATCCATCTCCCTCTCTCTGGCCTCCCATGTTCAGACCATATTGTATGGGTCCACCATTTATTCCTGCTCTTGCTGTTGCTCCCTTTTCTGACATCTCTGCTACATGATTGACATATAAAACACATCAACCTCATACATGCAATACTTAAAAAAAAAAAATTAAAAATTTATTTATAAATATGGAAACATAACTTTCAATTAAAAAAAAATCATCGTTGCACCCAAAACATAGTCATGCACCGGCTCCAGTGCGCTATCAATCACAATCGCATCGACATCGGTGCACACATATGTATGAAACACTGTTGTTGGTTCACACATTTAAATTTTCATCGCGGTGTGTCACACCTATGCACCAGTGCGCACATATAACCTTTTCACACCGGTATGGAATGTTCAAGTTATCGAACGCACCGATCCATACCTATATTTTTAAATATTATTTTTGCAGTGCATTTGGTAAATATAAACACACCGGGCATAGCACACCAACAAACAATTTTTATATTTCCCAGTGCATTTACATTTACGAAACACACCACAAGAATATTGGAGTGTTACATTCACACACTGAATTGTGGTGCACCCTGTAAATTTACAAGGTGCACTGCTGTCAGTGCGAGCCGAACATATCAAGTGCATAGCTAGGGAATTTTTTTTTTTAACAATGGAAATTTTAAGCTAATTTGCAATTCTAATCCACTAAAAAATTGAATTACAGAGAAACATAGACATTGCTTGGACATTTGTTCATTGGTGAGACATTGTTGACATTTAATGGAGATTTTTTTCTTACCACGGCTTGAAAAAATTGGAAAGTCAGGCAGCGAGCACTGTACAAAAAGATGGTGAGAAAGAGAAGCACCGATGTCAGGGCGCTTGCATGAGTAAGAGTGGCACCAATGCTTTAGATCTCTCAAGCATTGTGGATGGTAAAAATGAAATTTATAGCTAGGAGGGTTTTTTTTATTTAACCCTCCTCCAGTGCGTTGCTATAACCGTACCGGTGCGAAAGATATCCACGAGAACCACGCTTTATTTTTTAAATTAAAAAATATATAGAAATGTTTTTGTTAAGGTGCCCCAGGGCATTCAAATATAGGTACTACACGATTGCTTTGTTTGACTATAACACCGCTCTTTTAAAAAAAATTAAAAATTGCTTGTTGGTTCTCTTTAGAAGATGCCCCTGGGCATTTTAAAACATGTACCACATCGGTGCATCATTGGAAAATAACACCACATTTTATTGAAATTTAAAAACTATAGTTGTGCTCCTTCTTGGTATGCACCGAGGTGTTTTAATACATAAAGGGCATTGGTGTGTTGTGTTATTTAGCGCACTATGTATTTTTGTTTTATAAAAATAAATTTTCCACATTGCACCATGTTCTATGCAACACCACTGCTTGTATGGATAGTAATGCACTAGCGTGTTTGTAGATTGTAGACGCACCATCGAAAAAACATCTGCTAAAACATCTGCCTTCCCACCTTCTCTGGTGACCTCTGCTACAAATGGATTTTTGGAATATTTTTATAGAGGATTTCGCAAAAACCTCCGCTGGAAGGTATTTTCCTTGTAATTCCTAGTGGGATTGACCCTAAGGACAAAGGAACTCTCGAAGACATGATTTCCAACGAGACCATATTTGAATCTAGAAGGATAATCTCTAAGAGTGAAATCACCCCCCATATGATGGAGCATGTGTGGGAAAATGTGGTATTAATAAGGACATTGCCCCTTTATGATTGGGCACCCCCAAAGGTACTAGGCCTATAGATAATGACATTCCTCTTGATGACATACTACCCGAATGATTCTATGACCCTCCAAAAACATTACTGCCCCTGGTGTGGAAAGGAACATACATGGACCCCCCTGACAAACTCCTAGATTATTATCCCTAACTCATAACGGGTAGGTTGAGTGTAGGTATAATAGAGCTAAGTGGTAACCACCTAACTCTGGGTTGAGATATTTGACTTGCCCCAATACCAAATACAAATATAGTGGGAGGTAGGGACATAAAAATGCTAAGAAGACTAATTGGGTTGTAGATGTAATCGATGGTATTCCCTAAAGAGACAATGATGATGTGCAAGAAGTGGTAGGAGTAGGACTAATCACATTGATTGAGGGTAATAAGGAAATCATAGTAGAAATCCCAAAGATACTTGGTGAAGATGATCCAATATCCCTCGTTGTTGAGGCTCCACTTTCACTAGCCATTGAATGAAAGAAAAGTGAAAAAGGATGTTGAAAGTTATCACTTGGTTGAATGAGCATAGGTTTAATAGGATTAGTCAAAGGATGGTTTGCATTGACCGATGGAATTTTATCTATTGCTTCGATGATAGCATATTCCTCCCTCTTTTAACCAAAAATAATCCTCCCAAGCTCTCATAGATGTAGGCTCTCCAACGTTGGAGTTATCCTACATCTCCGTAATGGTGGGCCTTCATCTTTTCAAGGAAAGTTTTTAATTCTTTGAGACCAATGGACAATTTTGTCAACCATGATGAATATATTTGTTAAATTGATGGTATAAAACACTGATATGGACAACGAGACTCAAATAAAAGAACAAACCCCTGGTAAAATCTAAAGATAACAACAAGCAAACCAAAAGGATAAAGGGGCCTCCTGGATATTAACGTGGGATGAGTAGGGCTTAGGTCCAACTAATGGAGGTAGTATAAATAGTTATGCTAACCTCTCTATACCAACCTTTACTAGTATAAGTGACCTCTCAAGTGTCACCCCATAGGAGCATTAATATGGTGATGTAATGTCGATCTCAAGTAGCATAAGTACTTCTTATGCACAATCACTTTGATAAGTTTCTTAAATAATGGAAATTAAGGTACCACTTCACAATAAAAATGAACAAGGTAAGATTTGTGGGTTAAGATCATATGCATAGGTAGGGAAACTAAGCCTAAAACCTCTATGAGAAATTGCTCAAAGAAAATTGTGCGCTCCCAAGAGATCCTTGGATTCCCATAATCTAACAAACATAGAAAAGAAAATGAAGAGGGGATATCTATCCATGAGCTCCCAATGTGGCCTTGTGCTTGACTCACATGTTAGAGGAGCTATTAAAATTGTAGATCAGATAGGTGTCGTTGCATAAGCCTTGTGTCCAGGGATGCAAAAGATACCTTAATAATTACTTATTTCAACAATTTTTTTCTTCCAAGTTTAAACTTAGGAAAAACATGATAATTAGTTAATATTGGCTTTATAACTTAGATTTCTAAAGTTTATAACTTTGGAATTGAATATTTCCATTTGACAAAATCAAAGATCAAATTTTGGCCTTTTGAAGATCTCAAGGAGGAAATAGGGTTACAAGAGAAATTATAAATTACTAGAATAAGCGAGTGAAGTACTAAGCCTCCAAAATTGTCATCTTTTTGACAATTTATCTTTCCTTTTTCACTTATTTTGTCATATATTCCCATTCCATTTCATCTTTTCCATGGGTTAAGAGTCACCTTGGCCATGCAAATACATTAACAATTTAAATGTCCACTATCAACTCAATTCTATATGTTTTACTTTGTGAAATTGATTTAGCTAGACAATAGCTACAAAATTGTGCATATTCCGCAACTATTATGATATTCTATAGTGAAATTGAAGGTTCTATAGGTTTGCATGTGTTAAAAATCAACCAGATCATATGGGAAGCTGTCAAATGTTGCCAAGATGGAGATCCACATATTGGCACATGTGGAAGATCACAGGTTCAATACAAATCTTAAGTCAAACCTATGGTCAAAGTAGGCATGACACACCTATAACAAACAAAATATCTAATGAATCAGTTCTATAATCAAGCGAGCGAGATTTATCATCAAGTGGGTGAGGTTTGAAGATAAGATTGAAGACTGATGATGTGTCTTCTCACCATTCACTCCTTCCGTAGTGAATCGTGAGAAGAAAGACTCCTATTTTAATTTAGAGACTAGGATATCAATCTCTATTCTAGTTCTTACATAGGAAACTCTCAAGTTGTTTATTTTTGGAAATTTATATAAAAAATTCATTTGTAAATGAGATATAGTTGAGTTCAAAAGTTAATATTATTTTTGAGATTTATTGTTGTGGAGAAGACTTTGTTTACACATTTCATATAACACAAAAATTTGCTATGGTGTTGATATAACTGTTGTTGGTTATTTCAATTATGTGATATGAGTTTCTAGCACCTCATACTCCTCAGGATCCCCCCTTGAAGATGTGCGAGATAATTAGTATAGTTGTTCTCCATTTGATTTCTTTACGCTTTGTTTTCTGCACTTAGATTAATACTCTATCTTATTTAGACTTAGATGCTCTATTTTCTTAGTTAGGATTTTATCTCACCTTTTTACTCATTTGTTTTTCTTTCCCACAGTTCAAGCGCTTGAGAAAAAGATAAAAAACAACCAAAAACATTTACTTCATTGTTCTTTTATTGGATAGTGTCATATTTATAGTTGACAATCATGATTAGCTCTGGTTTATTGCGCACACATCAATAATTTCCTAGGCTTCATGCACTTTAATTTCTGTCAAATTTCATTGCTTTCCTGGTTATTTCTTTTTAGAATAGGTTTAATTTCAAAGTCTCATAGATTATATTTGATTTTGATTCATAGACTAGACTTGTTTTCAAGTACAACATGTTGAAAAATGCAGTGAGAAATTCTCAATTTGATTTTGCCTTGATTAAATTGAGAAAATTTGAATTTCCACATCAACAAATAACTTGGATGATGTTAACTTGTGTGACATGACTTGTGTCACCGATTTTACTTTATAAATTTAAGTTGGAGGAGTTAGAGTTCAATTATGCATAAGTGATTGCTAATTTTTAGCATTCAAGGTCAGTTATCTCAGGTTGTTTTTAGTTAAACTACTTCAACTTTTGGAGGAACTAGTGGAAGGTCAGTTAAGTAGTGGGACTTCAATCAAACTCAGTGATCATCCAGTTAACTAATCAATCAACCCAAAATAGTTAGTGCATGCAGAAAATTCGAGTTGCCCAGTTGAGGTGGATATTCCAAGGTAGTGTAACATCAGTTGTATACTAGTCTTGAGTGTATATGTGTTGCATGCAGTCAGATGATCAACATAAATGAATTTCACAATCCAATTGAGGGAATTTATAAAATAATAGGGGCTAATTTGTGGAGGAACAATGTAAGGAAATAGGAGCTCAAGTTGAGGGAAAATTTGACTAAGTTTGGGTCAGAGGCCTTCAGTGGGCAGAGAGATAGGTTGTGCACTTGCAGGGTGAGCTCAGTTGAGCAAAGAAATTGTAATACACCTCTATTTAATTTTATTAATGCAAAAGGATTTGGGGGTTTTAGAAGATTTCTTTCCCTAGATAAAAAATACTTGTTGCATGTGTGCTATTTCTTCTTGCATGTCTAGAATTTTTGTTCTAAATTGTGAATTAATGTTCACATAGCAGTAGTGTAGATCTATGTCTTGTGATTTATATTAAAACTTCATGAGTAGTTGCAAATATACAACCCAATTTCTACATGGTATTAGAGCTAGATTCACATTAGAGCAGGAAATTCAAAGTTGTATCTCATAGGTTCAAATTTGAAGATTAGTGTAGCAGGATTTACTCAGTGCTGAGAAGATGGCCTTGGAAGGAACCTCTAATTTTATTGCATGGAAGGATTGCATGGAGGCAATATTGGATGACAATGGGTTTCTACAATACATCAAGACAAATTTTGCAAAACCATAAGCATCTGATGCCTAGAACCTTGCTCAGTGGAAGAAAGATGTAGCCAAGGTGAGGAGAATCATCTTGGAGGGAGTACGAGATCATATTGTCTTGAATCTCCATGGAAAATAAAATTCGTTAGTGATGTGGAAAACGATGACATAATTGTTCGAGAATAGTAGAGACCACAGGAAGCTGGTGCTCAAGGATAAACTTCGAAGTATGAAGATGCAGAAGAATGGCACAATTCCAAAGTATTTGAGCAATCTTACATAGTGTCATGATGAACTTGGCGGGGTCGGTGTTAATGTCCCTGAAGAAGACTTGGTAACCTTAGCCGTTATGGGCCTTCCAACGAGCTGGCATAGCTATAAAGGTTCAGCGAATGGGAGGGAGAAACTATCGAGTTCAGAGAGCTTATGGTCTGACTTGGTACAAGAGGAAATAAGGCGGAATACTAGAGATGTGAATTCATCCAAAGGCAAGGATGAAGAAAAAATTGCATTAGATGGAAATGGAAACAAGGGAAAGGGAAGAAATGTTATGGAACCAGCTCAAAAAAAGATAGAAAAGATAGATGAACACCTTAGAAATAAGCCTCTTCGAGGGGGAAATCTCCTTTACATTACACAAATGAACAATTCGTATATGATACAAATGACAAGACCTCCTTTCTATATATAGGAGTCTAAGGGGTCATAATATAATCAGAGCCAACATAACAATAATAATGTAAGGGAAAATAATAAAAATAGTGGGCTTCTATGGGGCACAATAATAACAATATGGGGATTACATGGGTACAACAATAGAATAAGGGGGTTGTACTAATAACAATAAGGGGTTACACTAGTAGTATAGGGGCCTAACATGCCCCTCTCCTTCAAAAAGTGTTGTCCTCAACGCTTGAGTAGTTCTCGATGCTTCTATATAAAATTCTTGTCCTCCCATGTGGAACATTCAGTGGGTAAGTTCTTCCACTTGATGAGATACTCTGAAATTGATCGTTTTCATAGCTATCGGGTTCTTGTTTTTATGACTACTCCAGATTCTAATATGATTTTTCCTTCCTCGTCAAGTTTTGGTAATATTGTTTGAATTGGGATCTTCTGCAACTTTTGAATGAGTGGCCACACTTCTTCATCATTCTTCCATTCATCCCTTGCTTCATTTATCCAATCTGGTTGGATAATAGAAATAACACAAAACAATGCTTCCACATCCTCATCCTTTCTTGAGAGTGCATATGCAACACCATTTTTCTTCCATTTTTTGTAGATGATTTCAAAGTCATAACCCAACATATTTGTGAACCATTTTTTTTGTTCTTCTAAAGATAATCTTTGTTCTAAAAAGTATTTAAGACTATCATGATCCATTTTTACCTTGAAGTGTCTTCCCATTAGGTAAGGTCGCCATTTCTTAAGTGCATGTAGTATTTCCAACATTTCCTTCTCATAAATAGCTTGCTTGAGATGTAGCCGTAAAAATACCCAATCGCTTACATCAAAAATTCTTTCACTGCGATGTTGATTTTCCTGTTGTTTCATTCGATTCTGCACCAAAGTGGCGTTATCTTTTAAAAGTTGGAGAACTTGTTGTTGATGCTCGATGTGATCTTTCACTTCTTGAATCTTTTTCTTCTTGATATGTCCTTCTATCTTGAGAGTTTGAGGAGTGGTAATTTCTTCCAATGCATTACAAGATATGGTCAGATTCATTTCTTGATGCTCGATGTGATCTTTCACTTCTTGAACATTTTTATTCTTGATATGTCCTTCTATCTTGATAGTTTGAGGAGTGGTAATTCTGGCCAATGCATTACAAGATATGGTTGGATTCATTTCTTCTTTCTCGATGTGATTTTTTACTTCTTGAACATTTATCTTCTTGATATGTCCTTCTATCTTGAGAGTTTGAGGAGTGGTAATTCTTGCTAATGCTTTACAAGATATGGTCGGATTCATTTATTATTTCTCTGGGGTTGGTTCCTGGTGTATATGCTCTTCTTTTGATGTTTCTTGATCCTTTTCTTGCTCCTCTTCACAATCAATTTAAAATAATTTCTTCTCAGCACACTTATGACCTTTAACGTATTTGTTATCACAATTGTAACAAAGTCCTTTTGATCTTTTTTCTTCCAATTGTTGTGGTGTAACCCTTGTAGGTTGTGGAAGGCTAGGAGAAACAACACTTCCATCTTTATAGTTGTGAGGGGTAGAATTCCTTGTTGCCATAATTTTGCTTTCCACTTTTCTTTCGAACCTGAATGCCTTCTCCAATGAATCAGGTTCCCAAAGACAAACCTCATGCTGAATTTTATCCTTTAAAGTCCCTATGGAGACATCAATCCTCTGCTTCTCTGGAATATCATTTTTCCTTATATTCAATTTTTGAAAGTCCTTAATTTCCTCTGCCATTTAACCCTTTTGTTTGAGATTTATCAGTTGGTTAAAGAAGGTGTTGCTCTTGGTATCCTCATAATGTGCTATCATTTCCTCCGTGAAAATTGACCACGTGACAAGTGGTTTACGAGAACAAAGCCCTTTATACCATAAAAATTGATTCAGTTCTAAATAATTAGATGCAATACATACCTTTTGTAACAATGGTACACCATGTAGATCAAAATATTTCTCCATCTGTAGTATCCAATTTACCGGATCCTTGCCATCAAACTTCCTCATACCGCCTTCTCTTGATTTTGGGAGCTCGATCTTCAAATGAATGTAACTTTGTAATATCGAATCTTCTAGTTTTGAAATCGTGACCTATAGTAGCCCTCTGCGTCCTCCTTCCAATTCCACCAGTCTGATCTAAATTGGATTCTCCAAGAAAGAGTTATGCACAATCTCCCAAGATGACCTGATTATATACCTTTTCAGAAGAGTGAACTTGTATGAAGTTCCACGTGTCACTGTTTTGATCTTTGGATTTGGAAAATATACACAGAAAACTATAGTCCGTCCTCTTTCTGTAACTTCTTACGAAATTTCAATCTAATGCTCAGAGAGATAGTTATGACGATTTTCCCCAGGTCACCTGTTTAGGATGTAATTCAGGTGTCTTCCAAAACCCTAACTTCCTCAGATCATATATCCGCAAATATAGTGAGACAAGATCTGAAATTTGGACCTGAGGTTCAGATCGATTTCTTCTCAAATGAGTTTTTTGTTTAGCTTTTGAAACTTTGTATCAACAAAGTTATAGTGAAAATTCCACGATGACCTGTTTTAGATGAAATTCTGGAGCTTGCAAAAACCCTAACTTCCTTAGATCATATCTCCGAAAATAAAGCGAGACAAGATCTGAAATTCAGACCCTAGGTCCAATGATATTTCACCTCAAACAATTTTTTTTCTTAGCTTCTGAAACATCGCAGAAAAAAGTTATAGCGAAAATGCCACAATGACCTGTTTGGAGCAGCGAAACCCTAGAATCCAAAGCTCTGATACCAATTGTTATGAAACCAACTCACAAAAAGATACAAAAGATAGATGAACGCCTTAGAAATAAGCCTCTTCTAGGGGGCAACCTCCTTTACATTACACAAATGAACAATTCTTAGATGATACAAATGACAAGACCTCCTTTCTATATATAGGAGTCTAAGGGGTGTTAATATAATCAAAGCTGACATAACAATAATAATGTAAGGGAACAATAATAACAATAGTGGGCTTCTATGGGGCACAATAATAACAATATGGAGACTACATGGGTACAACAATAGAATAAGGGGGTTGTACTAAGAACAATAAGGGGTTACACTAGTAGTATAGGGGCATAACAAGAAATCCCAATCCAAACCAGAATCCAATCAAGGGGAAAGAAGAAATATTTGTAAAAAATTAAATGCTTCCATTGTCATGAATTCAGGCACTATGTCACGAAGTGTGCACACAATAAGGGAAGCAATAAGACCTCAGGAGGAGAAACAAGTAAATCTTTGTCTTCACAATTCAAGATTGACTTTACCCTTATTTCATGCATGGCCAACACAGTGATGGGGAGCGTGTGGTACTTGGACTTAAGTGCATCGTTCCAAATGATGGGCAATAGAGATTTTTTCAGTGACCTGGAGGAGAAAGAATTGTAGATGCACATCAAGTTGGGGGATGCCAAAAGGTATAGCATGAATGGGATTGGTACATTCACCTTTCAGAGGGAGTCAGGGTCCACCCTCAGCTTCAAGGGCCATGTTCATTCCAGCCTAAAGAAAAATATCGCCTCTGTTGCAATTTTGGAAGACCGTGGTTATGATGTGATTTTCAGCAAAGGAAGGCATTCTTGAGACACATAGCCACAGGATAGGTGAAGAAGATCAGGGTTCGTGTGAAGAACTTGTACAAGCTAGATGTGGAGGATTTTTTTGCATTGAGGACAAAGGCGGAGAAGGTGCAGATACGTGATGTCAATGAACTTTGGCATAAAAGACATAACCATTTGCATCATGGAACTTTGAATATCATGCAACATATAATTACACGCCTCCCCAAAGGAGCACTTGAGTAACAAGATGTATATAAAGGATGTACTTTGGGGAAGTACACAAAAGCCACATTCCATGATCGGGACAACAAAGAACATGCAGTCCTTGAAATCATCCACTCTGATGTTTGTGGACCTCTCTTGATAGCATCCACTGCTAGACACAAATATTTTGTCATTTTTATTAATGAATTCTCACGAAAGTGTTGTATCTTCTTCATGCAGAAGAAGGATGAGACATTCTCCATGTTCGTAGAATTCAAGGCACTAGTTGAGAAAAAAATGGGCAAGAAGGTGAAGGCTCTCAGGAGCGATAATGGAGGTGAGTATGTGTTGAATTAATTTAAAAATAATTGTGCAAAAGAAGGCATTCGATGAGAGTTGACAACACCCCACAACCCACAACAAAATGGGGTGGCTGAGAGGAAGAACCGTAGCATTGTGGGAGAAGCAAGGGTGATGTTACATTTGTGGGTTGAGACATGCAACACAACAATCTATTTTTAAAACCAAAATCCTCATTGGATTCTTCATGATTACACCAGAGGATGTTTTCTTGAGGAGAAAGCCAAATGTGTCACATTTCAGGATTTTTGAACCCTTTGTTTACTTCCATGTCTCTAAATAATCAAGGAAGAAGCTAGAGTCGACAACAAAATTGGGGGTATTTGTGGGTTACAAAAAAACTCCCCACAACTATTGTGTGTACTTGCCATCCCTCAAAATGAGAGTTGTGTGAAGGGACGTAAAATTTTATGAAGACAAAGCGATGTGGTGCTCTCTTGAGAGGGAGCTTCAGATACCACCAGAAGAGGAGATTTTAGCTCCAAAGGAGGACACCTTTAGTGACCAACTGGAGGAAAGAGGATTCCACTTCAGGTGAGGAAGTGGATGCTACTATTTACTAGCAGTTGGTGGGTTCACTAATGTATCTTGTGAACACATGACCAGATATGTGCTATGTAGTCAATCAGCTGAGCCAAGCTATGGTTAGGCAAATCAAGATATTTTGGAGAGTAGCTAACCATATTCTACGGTACCTCAAAGGCACTACTCAATTTGGACTATGGTACAGATGGACAGAGGGAGTGAAGTTGTGTGGCTTAACAAATGCATATTGGGTGGGGGTTCCATTAGATCGGAAGAGTATATCGAGTGAAATTTTCAGTGTTGGGTTTGCAACTGTTTCCTGGTACATCAGGAAGAAAATATATGTGTCACTTAGCTCAGCAGAAGCAGAATACATTTCTTCCATTTAAGAAACATGTGAGGCGATCTGGATGAGAAAGATATTTGTTGGATTGTTTGGTCAGATGATGGATCCAACTGTGTTCTACTGTAATAATCAAAGTTGCATCAAGCTATCTGAAAATATTGTTTTTCACGATCAATCCAAGCATATAGATATCTTGTATCACCATTTACGGGATTGTGTGCAGAGGAAGATAATGTTGTTACAGTACATTCCGATAAAGGAACAAGATGTTGAAATTTTGACAAAATCCTTCTCAAGAGGGAAGTTCGGTTTCCATAGGTGTAGGATAGGGGTGGTTGATAATCCCTTTCTTGCTGAGAGGGAGTGTTGAAAAATGTAGCAAGAAATTTTCAATTTGATTTTGCCTTGATTAAATTGATAAAATTTGAATTTTCACATCAACAAACAACTTGGATAATGTTAACTCATGTGACATGGCTTGTGTTACCCAGTTTACTCAATAAAATTCGAGTTAGAGGAGTTAGAGTTCAGTTCTGCATTAGTGATTGCTAATTTGTAGTAGTTAAGGTCAGTTATCTCAGGTTATTTTTAGTTAAACTAGTTCCAACTTTTGGAGGAACTAGTGGAAGGTCAGTTAAGTAGTGGGACTTCAATCAAACTCTGTGGTCATTTAGTTAACTAATCAATCAGCCCAAAATATCTAGTGCATGCAGAGAAATCGAGTTACCCAATTGAGGTGGAGATTCCAAGGCAATGCGACATCGGTTGTAGACTAGTCTTGAGTGTATAGGTGTTGCATGCAGTCAGATGACCAACCTAAAGGAATTACGCAATTCAATTGAGGGAATTTCCAAAATAATAGGGGCTCATTAGTCAAGGAACAACACAAGGAAATAAGAGCTCAAATTGAGGGAAAATTTGACTAAGTCTCGGTCAGAGGCCTTCAGTGGGAAGAGAGATAGGTTGTGCACTTGCAGGGTGAGCTCAATTGAGAAAAGCAATTGTAACACATCTCTATTTCATTTGATTAATGCAAGAGGCATAAGGGTTTTTAGTAGATTTCTTTCCCCAGATAAAAATACTCGTTGCATGTTTGCTATGTATTCTAACATGTCTGAATTTTTGTTCGAAATTGCGAATTAATGTCCACAGAGTAGTATTATAGATCTGTGTCTTGTGATTTAGATTAAAACTTCCTGATAAGTTGAAAATCTATAGCCTAATTTATACACAACAGATTAGAGTTTTGTTTGAATTTTATAAAAACATTTTGTTTCAAAAAGCACAATAGACTAGATTTCCTTTGAAAATTTGATAGACTAGGTTTATTTTCAAATCCTAATAGAATACGTTTAATTTCTTGTTTAATAAAATAGAATTTCAAAGCTTTCATAGTGTAGAAATAGAATATATTTGTTTTGAATTCCTTTACTTTTCAAGCTCTCAATTCAATGATTTTTTTGATATAGTCTTTGAGAAAGAATGTGTGTGTGTGCTCATATAAATCTTTTCATGAGTAGGTTTCATGTGAACTTTACAATCATTTCCATAAGTTAATTGAAAATTGATAGCCTAGCATATATAGTGCAAGTATACTTTGCAAGAGTGCAAACCTTGGATTGATAATTTAATGCTAAATAATTTAGCTGACAATAGGAAAAACCCAACATTTTTGGCATTGTTGTCAAGGAAGTATACGCAAGTTTTCACTTTTGATTTAGGATTCCTTTCTATTTTCACAACTTTGTTTAGGAGGGAAGGTAAGATGAGAGGTAAGAACCTGTGCATCACGATTGTGGGGTTCTTCCTAGGCAGAGCTATTGCAAGTGAATTTCATGGTAGTTGCATTCATTCTTAGATGCATAGTTAACAATTCATATTAAAATCATTTAGGATGCATGTATAGAGAACAAGATTCTAGAGATAGATTTGTTCAAGGATGTAGTTCAATCACAACATCACCAACCACCCTCACTAGACCATGTAGTTCCACACCATCTTACAATACACACATTCCATCATTTACGTGTAGAAAAAGACTCCCTAAGGTACAAAGGTTGAAAATTCTACCAAGAGAATCACCAACCTCATCTATAGAAGTAGTGGTAGAAGAATCACATCCCTAATTGAATGAGTCATATTCCTTTCTTCAACATGTGAACAACTCGTTGGACAAGAGTTAGAAGTACCTAGTGAAGAAGGAGAAGAAGAGGAAGAAGAAACTTTTGTTGAAGAACCATTAGTAGAGGAACTAGAGGAAGAGGAACTAGTTGAAAATAATCCTATTGAGGAACCCTATGTAAGCTCCGAGGAATCTACAATGGCAGAAGGAGAAGGAGAGGTACATGATGGAGAGGAAATACCAAGAATTGGTGGAGATAGAGGACTAGGTAGAATACCACAAGGATGTGGTAGAGGTGGTGAAGGTGGAAGAGGAGATTATGGGAGGATATCATGAAGAAGAGGATACTTTTGGATTATCTATTCAAGATACTAATACTATTCCCACTAGAAGAATATTTATCCATCAATTATTCCTAACTTACATGGTATGAGAACTAAGGATCCATAAGCATTTCTTTTTCAGTTTGAGTTATTATCTAGATCCTATGATTATTTACTTGATACTCAAAAATTTAAATTGTTTCCTGCTACATTAAAAGATGGGGTTCTTAAATGGTTTATGGGTCTAGGAACAAATTCTATAAGGACATGGGATGATATGAAAAGAATATTCTTAGAAAAATAAAAAGATTATTTCATACATCATGACCTTAGAGAATAATTTTTTAAGATGACCCAAAAAGAGGATGAAAGGCTTGAATATTTAGCAGAGAGATTTACTTACAATGTCAAAAGAGTTAATTGCATGTTTTAGGGCTAGAAACATTACAAAATATCTTACTAAAATCCATTAGGGATGAATGGATTGATCTTCTTAACCAGATGGGTAAAGGATATGTATCTCAGTTATCTTTTCAAGAGATTTGTGAACTGTGCAAACATATGTCAAGAGGAAGGTCAAAATATGGTGGGAGTCCAAGAGATCCGGTTATGTCAAGAGTAAGTAAATTTGCATCAGTAATGGTAAGTAGAGCAGAACTTGGTAATTTGCTTCATAACTTTAAAACAGATATTCTTGTAAATCTTAGTGAAAAACTAGATATGAAAAGAGTACAAAACAAGCTAAAATCTGAAAATGTTGCTTTGTCTATTTTCTATCCTAGGTGTAGAAAGAAACATGCATTACAAGAATGTCCTCTTGACAACGTTGAAATTTTTTTGTATGTGCAGAGACTCATGCTACAAAGGAATTCCATTCTATACTTGAATTAAAAGTTGTTTACCAAGAGGAAGTTGGGACAAGTCAAGCAGAACAACTTTGTTATGTTGATCCTAGAATACCTTGGCAACCTTATCAAATAGGTATGACATAAGACCCTAAAGCACAATTTCTATCTTATGCACAACCACAAAGTAATTGGAACACACCCCTACCATGACAAACTTGACCACCTCAACCACAAAACTCATCTTGGTCACAAGGATGGAAAGGTTCTTACGGTAGAAATCCCCAATATCATAAATCTTTTCAACAATATCCCCAATATCAACCTCGGTACTATTCTCCACCTCAACCTCCATAACCTATACAACCACAAATTCAACCTTAATTGACTTCAAGTCAACCCCTTCCATTACCATCTAGTTCATTTCCTAAAAGATTAAATCAATTACCTGCACAACCACTCCCCAATCCCAATAATAAAGCACCTCAAAAACCCATTTATAATGTTGAAGCTTAAAATTTTCAAGCTTATATGATAGCTCCTCTATATTTAAACGATGTCCAACTTAGAATTGGTCGATTTTTACAAAAGAAAACACCCCCAATTGTCATCTAAGAATATAAAGAGGGGAAAATCCTGAAAATGAGACATCCCGTTAATAGGAAAATACTCCTCCAAAAGAAGATATTCCTATACAATTAGATGACAACAAAATAAAATCAACTCCTACAATTACTATAGTTAAACAACCCTCTATTTCCTTACAAAATCCTCCCTTTCGTGAGAGACTCAAATTGATAAAAGTATAGAGAGGAAAATAATTTTACCTAATTATAACATGCTTCAAGCTATAAAGGAAATACCTATTGTCACAAAAAATAATAAAGGAGTTGTGTATCAAGAAACCCAGAAGAAAAAGAAAAGATATTAAAAAAATATAACTAGTAAGAAAAATTACAGATATTATGATGGGAAAACCAATAATTGAAAAATATTTAGATCCAAGTAGTCCCATTGTAAAGATTCATATCAATGGTATTGAAATATCAAACACTTTGATTGACTTAGGTGCAACCATAAATATCATGAATAATAATACAATGCACAAATTAAAATTAACCAATCTTCAATATACTCCCACCTTATTGCAATTAGCAGATAGATCTGTTATTAAACCTGAGGGTATATTAGAAGATGTATTAGTATCCCTAGATTCATGGGAGTATCATGTTGGTTTTATGATATTAAATCCCAAAAATAATCTTGGAGGACATCCATTGGTTCTTGGTAGGCCATGGTTAGCTATAGTTGATGCATTTATAAGTTGTAGATTTGGTGATATGTTTATTTCTGATGGAAATTCTACCAAAAAATTCACATTATATCCACCTGCAAGAGAAATAACTGAGATAGAAAATGAAGTATGGATTGAAGATGACGATGAAGATTTTGAAGATATTCAACCATTTTTAACTATTTCAAAAAATGATGAAGGAGATTAGTTAATGAATAATCATGTTTTTTCTTCATATTGTGAGCAAAATTATTGTGTGCACATGCTAGATCAAAGTTTCCAGGAAGATTACGGAGTTGAATATTTCTCATCTTGACAATCCAAGATATCATTAAACTCTAAGGAAAAGTTTGGCAATTCTTTAGTGGAAATCTATCCAGGTAAAACATTAAACGCTAATAATAACTTGGAAGAATTTAAAAAGAAACAATTAATAAAGATGGTACAAAACATTCCTATGCATTTGAATGGGAATATATTGACATGAAAGGAACCAATCCAAATATGTGTATGCATCATATATATATACAACAGAATGCTAGACCAATAAGACAACCTTAAAGAAGGATGAATCCTAATATGAGGTAGATTGTTAAATAAGAATTACAAACATTTCCAATGTGAATTTTATTTACCCAATCTTAGATAGCCAATGGATTTCACCCTTGGTTATTGTGCCTAAGAAAAATGGAAAGTGGAGAGTTTGAATATATTATTGAGAACTAAATAAAGCAACTCTAAAAGATAATTTCCCACTACCTTTTATTGATCAAGTGTTAGATACACTAGTAGGGAAGAAATATTTCTCTTTTCTTGATGGTTTCAGCGGATACAATCAGATTCAACTTGCACCTGAAGATCAAGATAATACAACTTTTACATGTCCATGGGGTACATATGACTATATGGTACTTCCTTTTGGTTTATGTAATGCACTTGCTACATTTCAAAGAGAAGTAATAGGTATCTTTTTTGACTTAATCCATGCTTGTGTAGAAGTTTATATGGATGACTTCACTGTCTACGGGAGCACTTTTGAAGAAGCTATGGAAAAATTAGAAAAAATCCTTATTAGATGTAAAGAAGCTAATCTTTCATTGGGCCATGAAAAATGTTTTATGATGTTTAACGAAGGAATTGTTTTCGGCCATCATATTTCAGGTGTTGCAATCATAGTGGATTCATCAAAAGTTGAAGTTATCTCCAAAATTTCAATACCAACATGCCAAAGAGATGTTAGATTTTTTCTCAGATTCACAAGTTATTATAGAAGGTTTATAAAAAAATTCACAAAAATAACTTACCACTTTTCAAATTAATCTAAGGATTGTGAATTTCATTGGAATTATGATTGTTAAAAATCTTTTGAATTGTTAAAAGAAAAAATTTCTAAAGCACCAATTTTAAGAGGACCAAATGGGTCCCTTCCATTTCATATTTCTACTAATTCTTCAGATAAAACTTTAGGAGCAGTATTGGGACAAAAATACTTAACTCCTTATGTTTTATACTATACAAGTAAAAATTTGACTCCTGCAATTGCTAACTATTTGGCTATAGGAAAATTTCCTCCTTAGCTATCACCAAAAGAGAGACAAAAAGTCATCAAATCCTGTGCACCCTATTCTTGGACTGAATGAGAATTTTACCGCACAAGACCTAATTTGATCATTCAAATATGTGTTCGAGAATATGAAGTACTTGGGATACTGAAAGCATGTCATGAAGAACCATGTGGATGACACTTTGTCGATAGAAGAACTGCATATAAAGTACTTCTTTTGGGATATTATTGGCCTTCCCTTTTCACGGATGCCAAGGAATATGTCAAAAGATGTGATAGTTGTTAGAGAATGGGGATACCTATTCAAGCATATGAGATATCTCTACAACCATAGGTACTAGTAAATCCTTTTGAAAAATGGGCTCTAGATTTTCTTGGACCCATCAATCTCCATCCAAGCAAAAGAGGTATATACTTGTTTACACTGATTATGTTACCAAATGGGAAGAAGCTAAGCCACTAAATTTTTCTACTGAAAATGCTATTATTACATTTCTTATTGAGGATATTTTCACCTTGTTTGGTGTTCCAAGAGAACTTTTTTTTTTGACAAAATCCGGTACTGTTATATTATAAAAACTTCCAGGGACTGAGTCCTATTACATGGATATGACAAACCGAGGCATTAAGGATCCAAAACGGGTTCGCAGACCCTTGATCCTTGTTGCTACATAAACGGTAACTGAAATGAAAAAGGTAACGGCTATATTGCCGGATAAAAGAGCCTGCTAGCCAACAAAATTTGCAGTTCATGAGTCCTAGGGGTGCTTCTGGTTAACTGAGTCATCCGGGAGAGATTCCTTCCTTGCGCTGGCTCTGGTTGAAGCTTCCGCTTGCATACTTTGAGTAAGAGTCCTGATATGAGCTATGGCTTCCTCTAGGTGGGTGCATCTGTCCTTCAAGGCCTCGATCTCAGCTTTATATTTTTCCAGCTTCTTCCTTTTTGATCTGCTGTCCGCCTGATAATCATCTTTGAGGTCGTTGAATCGCTTGATGAATCTGCCAATCATGAAGGTGTGCGCTTTGCAGAGAGTGCACTCACTGTTTGTGATGACATTTTCTAAGGGATTGATAGCAGGCTCCTGAGCTCCCTGCTGTTCCTGCTGATCAGCCATTTCTCCTAGCTGGGAAAGAAAGCCAAAGTGCTGGTGTTGCAGATAGGGACGGATTCTGGGGATGGGGGCGAAATAGAGGAAAGACAGAAAGGGGGAGTGCGGAGCTTTGCACAAGGAGGGGACCAGATGGGAGGAACAGGATGGCGGGGGAGCAGGAGAAAGAAAGGGGGAGCGCTGTGACAGCCAAACAAACAACCTGTTAGAAGGAAAAGAAACTCTGAAAATAAAATTGCCTGAGTTTACCGCTGTTGAGGGCCGTGATCTAAGCTCCAGGTGACTGCGCCCTGCTTCAAGAGGAAGTCTATGCTGGGAGGAGGCGTGTGCCAGGACCTTCGAAGCGGTAGAGGATGAGATTAAAGTGAGAGCCATGCTGCTATAAATAGAGGGAGAGAGGTAGCTCGATTGAGTGATCCAGTGTTGATCGGTTCGATTCCTGAGGTGACTATGAGTCCAGGTGGAGATTTTGCTGCGCGCGATGGAGATTTTGGTATGATGTCCGTCTGAGCAGAGCCTGAGAATGATGGCGGAGGATGAATAAAACCCAAGATCGGGGCTGAGAGAGGTGACATATACGCTTACAGGGGGGAGGATCTGAGAGAGGAGGGACGGGGTGGCGCAGTCGAGGAGATTTGGCAGAGAGTGAGGAGATTCGGGGATGAGCAAATTTCGAGAAGGATGGAGTCTGAGGTGGCTCAGAATCTGAGAAGAGGGAGAAGGATAATATTCTTTAAGGGATTGCTTTGTCATAGAAGGAGTCGTTTTCTCTGACTTGGCCTACGGGTCTACTGGCTGCCTTGTTGGCCTATTCATCAGCCTCTTTGTTGCTGCTCCTTAGCACATGTTTGAGGGTGGCCCCATTGATGTCTCTTATGTTGTCGAGGATCCTGGCTTTAATGTTGTTCAGGGCAGTTTGCTTGAAATCCCTCCCCAAAACCATAGCAGCTATAATAATTGCTGAGTCACCCATTATGAGCGGATTTTGAAGACCAAGTCTCTTCAGAATGGAGGTTCCCAGGAGAAGACTATAGGCCTCGGCCCTATTGTTGGACATTATGCCCAATCCCCACTCGTAGGTCACTATAATTTCGCCTTGATGATCTTTGATGACTCCTCCTGCGCCTGCCTGACCCGGATTGTTTTTTGAGGCCCCATCGAACTGAAGGGAGGGCCTCTTTTGGTTTTGGATCCATTCTCTGATTTCCTCATTAGAGCCTCTTAGCTTCCAATCAATCTTTTTCTGACCTGTACTTGCTACTTTATGGTTCCTTGATTCATGACTGAATTTGCCCATCCATTCAATTTCCCTTGGGTTCCCAGATTCTTGATCTGATTGGACTATTCCATTAGCACTGATAGTCTCCGAGATGAGGGCGATTGTTTTTGCAAGGGTGCTTGAGATGCTGGCTTTCTTATTGTTAAAAATGCTTTTGTTTCAGGTGTTCCAGATTTTCCAACAAAGGGTTGGGGGGATGCTATTCCACAGTCTTTTGGCAAGGGTTTTGTTTTTCTTGGGGTAGGGGTAGCTGTTCCCCCAATTTTTTTGAAGGAGGGTGATCTGATTGGGCAATTCCCCTATCCTTAACGGACTGGTAATGAGCTTCCAGCAATTTCAGGCAAAGGAGCATTCAAGGAAGAGGTGATTGCTGCTTTCTTCCGCTGCTCTACACAGGCAGCATATTGAGGGGCCGAGGATGCCTTTCTTCCTTAGATTTTCCGCTGTGAGGATTTTGCTTTTAAGGAGAGTCCAATTAAAAAATTTGATCTTAGGGAGGCATTCCGGATTCCAGGCCACTTTATGAAGAGGCCAATTATTGATGGCTGTGGAATTTTGGAGGATTTTGTATCCTTCTCTGACTGTGTAATTTCCGCCATTGGGGTCCCAGACATACTTATCCTCGGACAGACTGTTAAGGGGAGCTGACCCTGAGAGAGATAGCTTGAGGTCGGCCCACAGTTCCCTTAGATTGTTTGGGAGGGGGAGATGCTTCCAGCCCAGCCACCTGTTTTGGTCCCATGAGGAAATGCCATATAGGGACTTAAGATTTTTTCCTTCCATCCACAATTGCAGTGGTCTGAGATTTGGGAGAGCTTCCCTTGCTTTTGAACCCATTATACGATCAGTCCAGATATTAATGTCTCTTCCACTGCCCGGAGCTCTTGAGATATAATCTTTGAAATGGGGGAGAGTTTTTTTTATAAGCTTCCAGACTGGGGTGCACTGCCTGTCAACGATAGGTTCCATTAGGATGTTGGAGTTGGGGCCGTTCAGGTATTTTCTTTTGATTACTTCTGTCCACCATGCTCCTTTTTCATTGAGGATTCTCCAAATCAGCTTGAAACCCATGGCCATGTTGGCTAGTCTTGGGATTCTTATTCCTAGCCCTCCTTTTTCGAAAGGTAAAATAACCTGGTCCCATTTTACAAGACTGAATTTTTTGGAGTCCTGCCTTCCTCCCTGCCACAAGAAGCTCCTGATAATTAATTCCATGTGCTTATGAGTGCTGGCCGGGGCGAGAGTGGTTGCGAACTGATATATAGGGAGAGCTGAGAGGATGGCTTTTATGAGAGTTGTTCTTCCGGCCAGGTTGAGCCAGGACACACCCCAACTCTGAAGTTTCCCTCTCAGCTTCTCTATTAGTTTCACCCAAATTTCAGTTTTGACCGATTCCTTTGCTAGTGGCAATCCCAGGTACATGAAATGGCTCCAGTTCCTTTGAGCAGGGATGTCCAAGATTGAGGAGATTCTCTGAATAATCTGCCTGGGGACGTTCCAGGTATATATCATGCACTTATTGTTATTGAGCTTTCCTCCAGACACTTGTAGAAAGAGCTCTAACGTTTTCTTGAACCTTCTTGCCATGAGACTGGAAGCTCCTCCAATTAGGAGGGTGTCATCAACGAAGAGAGAGTGGTTTATCCCCTTGGTTCCATGCACTATGCTGATACCTGTGATTTCTTTTTGCCTGCGAAGATTTTCCAGGTGTATGCTTAGCGTTTCGGCCATAATGATGTAGAGGAATGGGGAGAGCGGGCAGCCTTGTCTCAATCCCCTTGAGCTTCTGAAGAAGTTGCTTGGCCTGCCATTAATCAGAGGGGCTGTCCAAGGGGATGATATACACTCCATGATCCTGCTGATGAAGGTGATGGATATCCCAAATTTCCCAAGGGCTGCCTTAAGGAATTGATGGTTGACTCTATCAAAGGCGTTTTCCATGTCTAGTTTAATAATCATACCCTTTTCCTTTCTATTTATGCTGCTGTGAATTGCCTCTTGGATAAGGATAACGTTATCCGTAATTTGTCTTCTGGGGACGAAGCCTCCTTGATTCTCAGAGATGAGGGAGGGGAGGAGCTTTTTTAGCCTGTTGGCTAGAATTTTGGTGATAATTTTATAGGAGACATTGCACAGAGAGATTGGGAGGAATCAATCGAAGGATTGGGGGTTGGGATCCTTGGGGATAAGGGCTAAGTGAGAAGATTTGATGTTGTTCCGCATTTTGCACTTTGAGAAGAAGTTCTTTACCATTCTAATGAAGTCTTTCTTGATGGTTTCCCAATGATTTCTGTAGAATGCCACTGTGAACCCGTCTGGGCCCGGTGCATTGTCCTGCTCCATGCTGAAGATCGACCCCTCTATTTCCTCTGTCGTGACCTCTTGGTCCAGCTCGTTGTTTTGGTCTGCTGAGATTTTATTTTCGATTAGGCTGAGGAATTCCGCATTATCGTTGGGCTGAGTGTCTGTGGATAAAAGGGCGCAAAAGTGTCTGGACGCAGCCTCCTTTATTTCCTCTTGGTCTCTGAGCTCTCTTCCATCCATCATGATTTTCTCTATATGGTTCCCTGCCCGCCTGAGTTTTAGGCTATTGTGAAAAAAAGAAGTGTTTTTGTCTCCGGCTTTGAGCCAAAGGCAGCGAGACTTTTGTCTCTGCTCTTCTTCTTCCATCCTGTTCTGCTTATACAATTCTTTGTACATTTCATTCTCTTTGGCCTGATTTTCCTCTGTATACTGGGTTCGCTCCTTTTCCTGGCTCCATTGTTCAAGCTGTGATTGGAGATCAGTTCTTTTTTTACTTTCCTCTGCAGCGTGGTTTCTTGCCCATCGTTTGATAACAGTCCTGAGGGATTTGAGCTTGGCTTCCCAAATATAATGGGGCGAGCCTATAATTTCTTTTGCCCACTGCTCCTTGATCAAGTTTCGAAATTCTTCTTTGCTGTCCCATGCCTTGTTGTATTTAAAGGGGAGAGGTCCCATGTTCTTTCCTTTGTCTAAAGTCAGAGCCACAGGTTTATGATTTGAAATGTATCCTTGGATGATTTTTCTTTGGATGTTTGAAAATCTTGCCACTGTTCTTTCTTGAGCGAGGATTCGATCTAATATCTCTTTTATATTGTTGTTGCCGATTCTTTTATTGCTCCAGGTGAATCTCCCGTTGTGCGGAGGAATATCCACTAGATTGTGGGTTTGGATTATTGCTTCTAGTGAGTCTCTTGAAGGATCAGCATAGTAGTTTCCTCCCAATTTCTCATCTGCATTCCTTATAAGGTTTAAGTCACCTCCAAGGAAAATGTTCCTTCCCTGTACTGTCATGAGGTCTGATGTTATTGATTCCCAGCATGAAGCTTTGTCCCTATAATGATTAGGAGCGTATATGTTGTATATAGAGTATTCCTCTTTTGAGGCTTTGTTCTGCATGTCTGTTCTTACCCACCAGCTGTAAGACTTTTGCTCTTTGAGTTCCCATTTGCTTTTGTCCCATAATGTTCCTATGCCTCCTAAGGCGCCAGCTGCACTTATTGCTACACCTGCATAGTTTTTGCTTCTTTTTATGTGATTTTGGAATTCTTGTTCCGTGATTTTGGTCTCCTGAAGTAGGAGAAGGTCTGGATGTTCAGATTTGAGGAGATCTCGGACTGCATTTGTTTTTAGGGAGGAGCCCATCCCCCTACAATTCCAGGAGACCAAAATCATAATTTTCCTTGTTTGGTGTTTGCCCCGCTTTTCTCTTTCATTTTTTCTCCGCTTCCTTTTGATTTGTCTAGAAATGTGTCCATTGGTTGCTGCATTCTGGTGGCCATTTCCTTTGCAGTGTTTTCATCTCTGATCTCTTTATTAGACTTTCTTCCAACTTTTCTGGGGGGGTCTGTGGAGAGGTTGTTTTCCTTTGATTTATTTCTGGTTAAGATTGTTGGGGGAGGAGAGGGCTGGGGGAGGGAGATAGGGGGGGAGATAACGATGGCGGTCCCTCGAGGGGAAGGGGGTGGGATGAAGGGTCCTCTGCGGACAGGGTTTCAAAGGGGTTGGAGGAGGAGGCGAAAGAAGGGGCAGAGCCAGAGGGGTGAGAAGGAAGGCAGGGGTTTTCAGGAGGATCCTTTGAGCTTGGGCCTGGAGGGGGGTTTGATTTTTTCTTTTTGACGTGATCCCAAGCTCCCTCGGGGGTTTCAACATTGCCTTCAGGGACATTTATTTTAGATTTGCTACATCTATTAGCGAAATGCCCATATTCATGACATACCTTGCACTTGAAGGGTAGCTGCTCGTAGTCCACTTGCTGAATGTGCGTCCACTGATCAACTTTGAGTTTAATTGCTTCCGGCAGTCCTTTCCCCAGGTCTACTTCGACACAGATCCTCGCGCATGCATGCATGTTCTCCTTTGGTTCCGATCTGTCAATGTATTTGCCGACTATGTTCCCTATGGCTTTGACTGACTCATCCCCCCAGCAATGAAACGGCAAGTGGGGCAGACGGACCCAGACGGGGACAACGTTGGGGACATCCATTTCTGGGTCGAAGTCTGGAGTCCATCTGTTTAAGTAGAGACCCCGGGAGTCCATGAAATAGGGGCCGTTTCTGAAGATGAGGTTCCTGTCTTCCATTGATTCGAATAGAAAGGTGTAAAATCCTCTGCCACAAAACCTGATTTCTATTTTCCCTTGCACCATCGAGTTCCAGTTTCTCTCGACCCATCTCTGAACTGATCTTGGGGAGGGCCACAGTCCCGTGAACTGGCCGACCAGGCCTCTTTCAGCTAATCAGATTGCTGCTCTCCTCGGGAGGGAAGGAGGAAGAGCTACTTCTGGTATTTCATCTAATTTCTTAATGAACTTGGAGCCTGTAGGATGGATTTTTCCAGCTGCGCTCTCAGGGATGAGAGAGGCAAACATTTTCTCGAAGTCTTCTGGATCCTGAGGTGGGGGATCCATTTCTGCCATTGGAGAGTCTGATAAAACCTCGAGGGGGCTACCGGGGGGAGGCCCCGGTGCTCGGGGAGGGCAGGAGGCCCAGGAGCGAAGAAGGGGAGGCCAGCAGATGAGGGGTGCGGGCCTAGCAGCTGCGCTGCCAGGCGCAGAGGAGCTGAAGCGGAGTCAGGGGTTCTAGGTCGCGCGCAGGTCCTTTGATCGCCAGAGCCGCCAATCGTTTTTCTTAAAAATAATATTGGAATGATCTTCCAAACACCTTTTGTTTAGGTGTTCCAAGAGAACTTATAACAAATTAGGGTGCACAATTTACATCCAAGTTACTGCAGAAGATTATGAAGCAATACAAAATGAGACATCACAAATCCAATCCATTTTTCCACAAGCTAATGCAAAAGTGGAATCCAACAACAAGGTTCTCAAAGATATACTGACCAAGATTGTACATCTACATAAAGAGGCTTCCAAAAAGCACTCTAGGCATACCATACCGCATGGAGAAATACTATGGGCATACTCCTTATGAGATTTTTTATGGGAAGCACGTTTTTCTTCCTATTGAATTCCAAGTGGAGACCTACAAGACAACAACAAAATTGGGGCTGGATCTTTCTGAAGCTCAAAAGCAAAGGATATCACAACTACATGAATTGGATGAGATCCGACCAGATGCGATACAAAGGATAAGCATAATCCAACAACATAGAACAAGGTGGCATGATAAATTCATCAAAGTCAAAAAGTTTAAGCTAGGTGATTGCACCCTTTTCTTTGATTCAAAGTTTAAATATTTTCAAGGGAAATTTCATACACATTGGCTTGGTTGCTATGAGATATGTTGAGTGTGGAGCATGATTATCATCCTAATTTAGAGATCTTTGTTTCAGCTGGATGTATACCCCAGGAAGATTGTAAAAGTATAGTAATTTCTAGTCAATCTGGGCCGTTCATTAGGAGGATGATCTGATAGTAGAATTTATGTTTAGTTTAGGGTTTTTTGCCCTAGAAGGCAACCCATCTCTTTGTATGAGGGTATCGTATTGAGGCTATTGAAGATATGTGTATTCTCAGAGCGAGAAACAAAGAGGTGAGACTGTGTGAGAAAACAGAGGATATTACAACGGATCTATTGTAGGTTGTGTCTCTTCATTTTGCTGGATAATAGAAAGGAAGGACTGGCTGTTCGGGGTGGATGTAGCCCAAACTGGGTGAACCACGTATATCTGTGTCTCTCTGGTTTTATGTGTTTGTGTTTTTCTGCATATTATATGTCTTGCATTTCTCTGTCATATATAATATTTTTCTAACAACTGGTATCAGAGCCGAAGGTCTATTTGGCTGATAAACTCGCAGGAAAGAAGGGTTTCTCATTCGAGTGGGAGCAATGGCAGAAGATGGTAAGTTTAGGGTCAAGAAATTTAACGGCCAAAACTTCCCGCTGTGGAAGATGCAGATGGAAGATTATATGTATCAGAAAGATCTGTAACTACCATTGAGCAGAAAAGCAAAGATGCCGACGACTATGACAGATGAAGAATGGAACATTATTGATAGAAGGGCACTCGGAACAATACGGTTGTGCCTCATAGCATCGGTCGTGTTCAACATTTTGAAGGAAACAATGACAGAGGGTTTGATTCAGGCGTTGGTGAAACTATATGAAAAACCCTTGGCCTCAAACAAGTATTTCCTATGAAACGGTTATTTAATATGAAGATGTCAGAAGGTAGATCTATTGCAGACCATTTAAATGATTTTAATACAGTTACAAGTCAGTTAAGTTCTGTAGGGGTAAACTTTGATGATGAAGTTAGAGCTCTGTTATTCTTGTGCTCATTGCTAGAAAGTTGGAATGGTTTAGTAATGGCCATTAGTAACTCTGTTTCTGGATCTAGTACTTTAAAGTTTGATGATGTTGTCGGTGCTATCCTTAGCGAGGAAATGTGATGGAAAGCTTCGGTGAGACATCGGGTAATGCTTTGAGTGCAGAGTCTAAGGGAAGAAGAATGGAAAGAGGAAAGAGCTTAGGATATCACAGTAAATCAAGGAAAGGCAGATCCAAGTCCAGATCGGGGATAGTGTGCTGGAAATGTGGAAAGAAAGGACACCTAAAGAAAGACCGTAGATCTCGGAATGGAAAAGAAGGAGATGCACAACAAGAAAACAATCATGAAGCAAATGTGACAGGTGAGGTGTTACAAGATGCTTTGCTTCTTTCTTTCAAAAATATTACTGATTCCTGGGTGGTAGATTCAGGGACCTCATTCCATGCCACACCTGATAAGAAATATTTTCATGACTATGTTCAAGGAGATTTTGGACAAGTCCATTTGGGTGATGATAAATCCTGTAAAATTGTTGGAATGGGTAAGGTTCTTGTAAAACAGCAGAATGGAAACCAATGGCTACTAAAGGAGGTAAGGCATGTTCGAGATTTGAAGAAAAATCTGATTTCAACAGGGCAGTTATTCGATGAACGTTGTGTGACAACTTTCACAGATAAAGCTTGGAAGGTCACCAAATGAACCCTAGTAATAGCAAAGGGCGAAAAGGTTGGTACATTGTATTTATGCAATGGTATTTCTAACTCTGTTAATGCTTTAACTTCCAAAGGAGATGATGCAGCATTATGGCATCATAGGCTCGGACACATGAGTGAGAAGGGGATGAATATTCTTCACTCAGGGAATTTGTTGTCGGGTTTGAAGAATGTTGATTTGGACTTCTGTGAGAATTGCATTTATGGAAAACAGAAGAGAGTCAAATTTCTCAGAGTTGGGAAAGAAAACAAGAGCAAAAAATTAGAGCTTGTGCATACAGATGTATGGGGACCTGCTCAGGTATCATCTCTCGGTGGCTCTCATTATTATGTTACTTTTATTGATGATGCAACTAGAAAAACTTGGATTTATCGTATTCAGAATAAATCTGATGTATTTGATACTTTCAAGAAATGGAAAGCTTTGGTTGAGATTGAGACAGGAAAGAAATTGAAGTGTCTTAGATCAGATAATGGAGGTGAATATTGCAGCAAAGAGTTTGATAGGTACTGTTCAGAGCATGGAATTTGCAGAGAGAAGACAATTCCAAGAACACCACAAGAAAATGGTGTCTTAGAAAGGATGAACAGAACAATCATGGAGCTTGCAAGGTGCATGAGATTGCATGCAGGATTGCCTTTACAATTTTGGGCAGATGATGTAGATACTGCTGTTTATCTAATAAACAGAGGGCCTTCAAGTTCCTTGGATGAAGGTATTCCAGAGGAAGCATGGATAGGTAAAAAGTTAAACTACTACTTTTTAAAGCCTTTTGGTTGTGAGGCCTTCGTCCATATTAATAAAGAAAATAGAACAAAGCTTGAGGCAAAATCAAAGAAATGTACCTTTATTGGATATGGTGTTAATGATTTTGGTTATCGCTTATATGATTATGAAAATCACAAAATCATTAGGAGCAGAGATGTAATATTCAATGAAAAGGTCTTCTATAAGAATCAGTTGCAGGAAAAGAAACATGAAAAAGAAAACAAGGAATACACAGTTCTTGATGAGATCACTGAAAAAGTAAAGGTGCCTGAAAATAATAATAATCAACAACCACAACAACAACAACCACCACAACAGCAACAGGCACCCCAAACACCTGAAAGTGGTGTTAGAAGATCTACCAGGATAAGTATACCCCCTAAACGATACTCTCCTTCATTATATTATTTATTGTTGACTGATTCCGGTGAACCCGAAGGTTATGAAGAAGCAATGCAGGTTGAAAGTAGGAAGAAGTGGGAGCTAGCCATGGAAGAAGAGATGGACTCCTTAATGCATAACCAGACTTGGGACTTAGTCAGGTTGCCTGCAGATAAAACTACATTGCAGAATAATTGGGTTTACAGGTTGAAGGAAGAAGATGGAGGAAAACACAGGTATAAATCTAGACTTGTGGTGAAGGGGTTTGCACAGAAGAAAGGTATTGATTTTGATGAAATATTTTCTCCTGTTGTTAAAATGACTTCTATCAGAACTATTTTAAGTCTAGTAGCAGTTGAAGATTTGCATCTTGAGCAGTTAGATGTAAAGACATCCTTTCTCCATGGGGATTTGGAGGAAGAGATATATATGCAGCAGCCACAAGGATATGAGGTAAAAGGGATGGAGAAACTAGTGTGCAAGTTGAAGAAGAGCTTGTATGGCTTAAAACAGGCTCCAAGGCAGTGGTATCTAAAATTTGACAAGTTTATGTCTGAACAAGGTTATACTAAATGTCACTCTGATCATTGTGTTTATCTGAAAAAGCAAAATGATGGTAGCTATATTATATTGTTATTGTATGTAGAAGACATGCTTGTTGCAGGGTCTAACATGCAGGAAATAAATGTGCTCAAAAGAAAATTGGCAAATTCATTTGCAATGAAGGATTTGGGAGCTGCAAAACAAATCCTTGGTATGAGAATAACTAGAGACAGAAAAAATCGCAAATTAACATCATCTCAGAAAGAGTACATACAAAAGGTGTTGAAAAGATTTAATATGCACAATGCAAAACCAATTAGTACACCTTTTTCTAGCCATTTCAAATTTAGTAAGGAGATGTGCCCAAAGACCCAAGAGGACATGGATTATATGTCTAAAGTTCCATATGCATCAGCAGTTAGAAGCTTAATGTATGCAATGGTCTGCACAAGGCTTGATATTGCACATGCAGTGGGAGTTGTACGCAGGTACATGAACAATCCAGGAAAAGAACATTGGATGGCAGTGAAATGGATTCTTAGATATTTGAGAGGTACCACAAATCAAGCATTATGCTTTGGTGGTTCAAACATTTTTCTACAGGGATATGTTGATGCAGATATGGCAGGTGACAGAGATAATAGGAGGAGCACTACAGGATATGTATTTACTGTAGGTGGAATAACTATCAGTTGGGTTTCAAAATCCAAAGTGTTGTTGCACTTTCAACAACAAAATCAGAGTATGTTGCTGCTACAGAGGCTAGTAAAGAAATGATTTGGTTATAAAGGTTTATGGATGAATTGGGTAAGAAGCATGATATGGGCACATTATACAATGATAGCCAAAGTGCCATTCATCTTGCAAAGAACTCAACATTTCATTCCAGGACTAAACACATACAGCTCAAGTACCATTTCATACGATCAGTGTTGGAAGATGGAGAGTTGAAGCTGGAAAAGATACACACTAGCCAGAATCCTGCAGATATGCTAACAAAAGTTGTAACCAGGGAGAAACTGAGAATGTGCTCAGTTTCAATTGGAATTCAAGGATGAAGATGAAGATGAGAAACAGCCAGGTCCAAATAGGAGTCATTGTCCAGCAAATGAAGCAGCGGTGGAGTTGCTACAATCATTCTCCAAGTGGGAGATTGTTGGGTGTGGAGCATGATTATCATCCTAATTTAGAGATCTTTGTTTCAGCCAGATGTATACCCCAGGAAGATTGTAATAGTATAGTAATTTCTAGTCAATCTGGGCCGTTCATTAGGCAGATGATCTGACGGTAGAATTTATGTTTAGTTTAGGGTTTTTTGCCCTTGAAGGAAACCCCTCTCTTTTTATGAGGGTATTGTATTGAGGCTGCTGAAGATATGTGTATTCTCAGAGTGAGAAACAGAGAGGTGAGACTGTGAGAGAAAACAGAGGATATTACAGCAGATCTGCTGTAGGTTGTGTCTCTTCATTTTGCTGGATAATAGAAAGGAAGGACTGGCTGTTCGGGGTGGACGTAGCCCAAACTGGGTGAACCATGTATATCTGTGTCTCTTTGGTTTTATGTGTTTGTGTTTTTCCACATATTATATGTCTTGCATTTCTCTGTCATATATAATATTTTTCTAACAAGATAGAAACTATTTTTGACAATGTAGGAGTTAGAATTAAGACCATTGTTGAAGAAGGGATCACTTTCCTTGTCAATGGATATAGATTAAAGTTATATCATAAGCCCTTGACAAGAGAAGAGTTTATTCAAAATATGCAAGAAAATTTTGATATAAAGTTGGTAGGAAAAGGAGATATTTCTCCTCTACTATCAAAAGAAGTTTGATTTCTTTTAAAAAAAAAAGAGAAAAAATGTTGAAAATAAATAAATAAATAAAGAAATATATATATATATATATATATATATATATATATATATATATATATCATAGCTATGAAAACCAACATTGGTGTCATACACTATGCATAAAATATTAGTTAAAGACCAAAAGTCCTTTGGCAACTTAGATTTTCTTTTCCCTTTCCTTTTTCTTATTCCTCTTTTCCCTTTCTCCTTTGCAAATTTTATTTTATTTTATTTATTTATTTATTTTAAATTTTTGTTTATTTATTATTATTATTTTTTATGTTATTTTATTTATTTATTTTTAATTAATTGATTGATTAATTAATTAATTTTATTTATTTATTTATAATTTATTTATTTATTTATTTTATTTTTATTTTTATTTTATTTATTATTTATTTATTTATTTTTATTTTTTAATTTTTTTTAATTAATTAATTAATTATTTATTTAATTTAATTTTTTTCGAAGTAAATACTATAGATCTTTTAGTTGATGGACTTATTATAATATTTCAATGTACTCTTAGATTAAAGCTAATGGCTTGCATATATTTCAATGATGACATAATCATAACCCGCTCCTTATCTTTTTAATTTATCATACTTCAATAATATCCTTGTCGCATATAAAGGATTCAAACCCATAAGCCTATGAAAATATCAACATATCACATCCAAACGTATCCTGTACAATTATGAGTTTAAAATGGAGAACCCTACTATAATACCACCATTGACATCCTTTCACTTCCATTTTAACTTGACATACATCACCGAAATTCATCCATATCGCCATCCATTTTTCCATTGATAAAATGTCAAAAGGGAAATTTGGAAGCAAGGCTTCTTCTACAACCATGGTGTCATCATCTGCCATGAGCCTGTGGGTGTAAAGCTCCTAAATTCTTACCCTAAAGTCAGAGAGCAGTTGCAAAATGTAGGCTGGTTGAAATTCTTTAAAAAGTTTGGCGGGTATGTGGTGGAAGTGACCAGATATTTTTCTCACACCTTTGATGGAGTTGAAACCAAAATTGGGATATCAAATTGAAATTGACAAAGTATTTCATCGTTGAAGCTACAAAACTTCCTAGGAATGGAGAAATTTGGTTCAAAAACCATAGGTTAAAAGATGAGAAATGGAAATCCTTTCTACATAACCCAGGTATGGATATTTCATCATTTAAGAAAGGTATTATTCTCTATGCATTAAAGTAAAAATGGAGAAACTTGTTGTTTGTATTACAAAAAATCCTCACATGTGAAGGAAGGTATGGATTCGTTCTCTTTTATCATGCTAGGTTGTTAATGCATTTCATCAGAGGAAAATAATTGAATTTGCCCTATTATCTCATGTGGAGCTTGAAGAAAATGACATTTAACATCCAATGAGACTCTAGAAACATAGGTCGGGCTCTATATCATCATGGTTTAGTGAAGATTCTTGTAGAGAGACAATTGAAAGTCATTGGTGATAACTGGAAGGATTTTCTTATGAGAATCCATTTTGAAGAAAGTGCAGATGAGGAAGAGGTAAAGAAAACCAAGAGGAACTAAATGAGGGTTTCTACAAACCCTAATGTTAAACATGAAGTCAAATAAAGTGAGAATTTAGCCACGAACAATATAGAAAAGACAAAGATGCATGACATTGAGGATACAAAGGATGATATTGCACTCAGAGAACTGGAAAAACAAGCCCAGGGGAAGACCGAGGAGAAAAAAAGGAAATCAAACATAAAATAAGGATGAAGCATAAAGTATTAGTAGAAAGAGAGGCAATAAAGAAGAAAAACAAGAAGAACTACCAAAGGAAGGCATGGGAAAATCTTAGAGACAATGTATTAAAAGGAAATTTTTTCAAGGAATGGTGGAGCCTATGTAACAAGAAAGAAAAAATAGAAGATTAATAAGGAACATGACTGAACAAGTCAACCACAATCCACTTGAGACCATACAAATTGACGAGACATAGACAAAGGTACTCGAATATTCTACACGAAAGACTCCAGAAGTGAATTTTTTTCAACAACAAGCTTATGATTATTTTGAAACATTAGAGAAAGAAGCACAATAGGAAAATGTAAATTCTCCTCCTGAACCACATTTGCATCATCACATTCTTGTTTTTGATCAACTGAATTAGAAGCAAGTACTTCTTCTCTTAGGGAACAAGAAGCCATTCAAAAATTGAAGCGAGAGATTTTGAACTTGAGCTACTGAATAATCATATAAAGGATAAGAATCAATTGATCAAAGCACATAATGAAACTATGCTTCTTAAAATGTGTTATTACTATAAGAAGAATCATCGACTTTTCAAAAACAACAAAATGCTTCCGCAGAAGATTAAGGGATTGCAAGCTAAATTGTTAATGAGGAACCCAAGATGGAGTTTAGTCAAACTTGGATATTTTAGTGCAGGCCTTAGAGGCATTCCTTTGAAGGACATCATTACAATTTTGGAATTTTGTTAGTCACAGGTGCATGAGGACATGCAAAACCTTTGATGTGGGGGAATGTTGAGCCTCCAAACTTTTCCTCTTTTGATAGTTTATCTTTCCTTTTTCACTTATTTTATCACCTATTCCCATTCCATTTCATCTTTTCCATGGGTTAAGAGTCATCTAGGCCATGAAAATACATTAAAAAGGTAAATGTTTATTATAAACTCAAGTGTATATGTTTTACTTTGTCAAATTGGTTTAACTAGATAATAGCTACCGAATTGTACATATTCCTCAGTTATTTTGACATTTTGTAGCCGAATTGAGGGTTCTATAGGTTCGCATGTGTTACAAATCAACCAAAGAATATGGGAAGTTACCAAATGTTGCCAATATGGAGATCTGATTATTGGCCACATATGGAAGATCATAAGTTCAGTGGAAGTCAAACCTATAGTCAAAGTAGCTATGACACACTTGTAACACATAGAACATCCAGTAAATCAGTTCTATAATCAAGCAGGTGAGGTTTTAAGATAAGATTGAAGATTGATGATGTGTGATGATGTTGGGTCCCTATAATACTAGTAATTACCCCATTACTATTGTAGTTGTACCCCTTATTAATATTGTTGTGCCCCTATTATCCCCATATTGTTATTACTGTGCCCCATAGAATCCCTCTATTGTCATTTTTGTGGCTTTATATTATTATTGTTAGGTCGGTTGGGTTATATTGTGACTCCTTAGACTCCTATATATAGAAAGGAGGTTTTGTCATTTGAATCATCCAAGAATTGTTCATTTATGTAATGTAAAGGAGGTTTCCCCCTCGAAGAGGTTGAATTCTAAGGCGTTGATCTATCTTTTCTATCTTTTTCTTGAGCTGGTTTCATAACATTTGGTATCGGAGCTTTGGATTCTAGGGTTGCGCTGCTCCAAACAGGTCATCGTGGAATTTTCGCTATAACTTTTTTTCTGCGATGTTTCAGAAGTTGCAAAAAAAACCCATTTGAGAAGACATCGCGCTAAACCTCGAGTCTGAATTTCAGAGCTGTTCGCGCTATATTTGTAGAGATATGATCTAAGGAAGTTGGTCTTTTTGCAGACTCCTGAATTACATTCCAAACAGGTGACCTGGGGAAAAGCGTCATAACTTTCTCTTTGGGGATCGGATTGAAATTTCGTAAGAAGGTACAAAAATAGGACGGAATGTACTTTCTTGTATGCATTTTTCAGATCCAAAGGTCGAAACAGTGACTCGTGGCACGTCGTACAAGTTCGCTCTACTAAACTAGTCTATAATCAAGTCACTGTGGGAGATTTCGCATAACTCTTCCTTGGAAAATCCAATTTGGGTCAGACTTGTGGCATTGTAAAGAGGACACAGAGTGCTACTGCAGGTCACAAATTCAGATCTAGATGATTGGAAAGTACAAAGATACATCAGAGGCAATATCGAGCTCCTACAAAGTGAAAAAAGGTGTGTAGATTTTCTTAAATTTTTGCTTAAGCTTGGTTTGAAAATTTATTTTGAAGGAATTCAAAGGGCATAGTAGAGCATTATTATCGGTAATTGATGCCCCGAGGAAAGAAAATGCAAACACCTAGTAAGGAACCTGAAAGCTCTAGCATGACTCATGAAGAAGAGGAAGAAATGCAACATGATATATCAAAATTACAAGACCAAGTGCAACAACTGTCCCTTGCACAAAAAGGAACAGAATCTAAGATGGATGGTTTAAAGAAAGGCGTAGAAGCTAAGATGGATTGTTTAAAGAAAGGTGTAGAAGCTAAGATGAATGACGTGGAAGCTAAGATGGATGATTTGAAGATAGATTTGAAGACAGACATGGAAGAATTGAAGATAAATATGAATAAGTTGCTACAAGAAAGAGTCACTAATGGTGAAAGGGTAGTAAAGGAAACTCATGATGAGAACAAAAGAAATGTTAATCATGATCCCATAGTTCCTAATGTTGGATCAAAGACCCACCATATTCCAAAAATTGATATCAGAAAGTTTAATAGCAAGGATCCCGCAACATGGATATTATAGATGGAGCAATTTTTCGATCTCAATAATGTGCAAAACACACAAAAGGTACGTATTGCAACTTTATATTTGGAACCAAATCAGTTTGTATGGTATCAATGGCTTTGCTCTTGTAAACAATTTATCACTTGGGCACTTTTTACGGAAGAATTGATAGCACATTATGAGGATACAAAAAGCAACACTTTTTTTAGCCAATTGATAAGTCTCAAACAAAAGGGTTCAATAATGGAGCACATTGAGAAGTTCCAAAAATTGAACATAAGGGTAAAAGATATTCCAGAGGACCATAGGGTTGATGTGTTCATAGGGTCTTTAAAGGATAATATCCAACATGATGTTCGCCTTTGGGAACTTGATTCATTAGAGAAGGCATTCAGGTTAGCAAGAAAACTGGAAAGAAAAATTATGGCAACCAGGAAGCATACCACTCACAACTATAAAGACGGAAGTGTTGTTGCTGCTAGTCTTCCACAACCTATAAGGTTGACACCACAACAATTGGAAGAAAAAAGAGCAAAAGGGCTTTGTTACAGTTGTGATAGCAAATACACTAAAGGTCATAAGTGTGCTGAGAAGAAATTATTCTACATAGATTGTGAAGAGGAAGAAGAAAAGGAGCAAGAAAGGTCAAAAGAAGAGGATATACTCTAGGAACAAAGCCTAGATAAAGAAGAAATGAATCCGACCATATCTTGTAATGCATTGGTGGGAATTACCACTCCTCAAACCATCAAGATAGAAGGAAAAATCAAGAAGAAAAAGGTAATAGTGTTGATTGATTCAGGAAGTACCCACAATTTTATTCATTGTAAGGTAGCAAGAGAATTGAATTACTTCTTATATCCAGCACCAGAGTTTCAAGTGATGGTTGAAAATGGAGGAATAATAAATTGCTCGGGAAAGTGCCATAATATCAAGCTATCCATGGGAGAATATGTATTGACTAGCCCAATGCTTTCCATTCCAATGGGAGGTGCTGATGTTGTACTAGGAGTCCAATGGCTACAATCCTTGGGTACAATAGCTTTTAATTTTCAAGAACTTTTCATGAAATTTTCTGTGGAAGGAAAGGAAGTTGAATTAAGGGGTATTGCAGGGAAACCAGGAAAGATAATCAACTCTAACGGTATGACAAAGCTTCTAAAAAAGGAACAAAGAGGTGTAATTGCACAATTATGTTTGCTAGATGTGTCCACAAGTGGAATCATCTATTTCTCCAGATCTCCAAAAAGTCTTGGACAATCATTCCAAGGTATTTGAGACTCCCAAAGTCTCCCACCTATTCGTGATCATGATCATGCTATTCATCTGATTCCAGGAAGTGTTCCTCCAAACATCAGGCCGTACATATATCCCTATGCCCAAAAGAGTGAAATTGAACGTATGGTTGCAGAAATGCTAGAGGCTGGTATAATTCAACCAAGTCAAAGTTCTTTTCTGCTCCAGTCGTATTGGTGCACAAGAAGGATGGATCATGGCGCATGTGTCCGGATTATAGGGAGCTCAACAAGCTCACTATTAAAGATAAGTTTCCCTTTCTTGTCATTGATGAATTATTGGATGAATTGCATGGATCAATTTACTTCACCAAGTTGGATCTTCGTTCAGGATATCATCAAATCAGAATGAAGATTGAAGACATTCCGAAAACAACATTTAGAACTCATGAGGGTCATTATGAATTTTTGGTCATGCCTTTTGGCCTTACCAATGCACCTTCAACATTTCAAGGTTTGATGAATTCAATTTTCAAACCATTCCTTCGAAAATTTGTGTTAGTATTTTTTGATGATATACTAATCTACAACAAGTCTTGGAAGGATCATGTTGAACATGTTGACAGGGTGCTACAACTATTGGAGGAGAAACAATTATATGCAAAATGATCCAAATGTTTCTTTGGAGTACAAGAGGTGGAATATCTGGGTCATATTGTATCTCATGAAGGAGTTAAGGTAGACCCTAGAAAAATTAAAGCCATTAAGGAATGGAAAATTCCCACATCCATAAAGCATCTGCGAGGATTTCTCGGGTTGACAGGGTATTATCACAAGTTTGTTAAGAATTATGGGAGAATAGCAGCACCTCTAACAACATTATTGAAGAAAGATTCATTTTCATGGACTCCAGAAGCAACAAAGGCATTCGAACATCTTAAAGAGGCAATGTGCCAAGCACCAGTGTTAGCTACACCGGACTTCACAAAAACCTTTATTGTGGAATGTGATGCTTCAGGAAATGGAATTGGTGCTGTTTTAATGCAAGATGAAAGACCCATTGATTTTGAAAGTTGTCCAATCAAGGGAAAGTTTTTACACAAAGATATTTATGAGAAGGAAATGTTGGCAATACTCCATGCACTTAAGAAATGGCGACCCTACCTAATGGGAAGACACTTCAAGGTAAAAACGGATCATGATAGCCTTAAATACTTTTTAGAACAAAGATTATCCTCTGAAGAGCAACAAAAGTGGGTCACAAAGATGTTGGGTTATGACTTTGAAATCATCTACAAAAAAGGGAAGCAAAATGTGGTGGCAGATGCACTCTCAAGAAAGGATGAGGATGTGGAAGCATTGTTGTGCGCCATTTCTATTATCCAACCAGATTGGATAAACGAAGCAAGGGATGAATGGAAGAATGACGAAGAAGTGTGGGCACTTATTCGAAAGTTACAACAAGATTCCAGTATGTCTGATACATTTAGCTGGCAAAATGATTCGTTATGGTACAAAGATCGCTTATACCTCTGTAAGAATTCCCAGCTAAAACAAAATATTCTTATGGAATTGCACACTTCTCCCTTAGGAGGGCACTCAGGATTTTTAAAAACTTACCACAGGGTTAAGAAGGAATTTTTTTGGGATGGCCTTAAATCAGATATTCAAAAGTTTGTGGCAGAATGTTTGGTTTGCCAACAAAATAAAGTTGAAACAATTAAGACACCGGGTCTATTACAACCTTTATCCATTCCAAGCCAACGTTGGGAGGAGGTTTCAATGGATTTTATCATAGGTTTACCCAAGTCTGAGGGAAAGAGTGTCATCATGGTGGTAGTTGACAGACTTACCAAGTATGCACACTTTTGTGCATTATCACATCCATTTAAAGCCAGTACAGTTTCTACTGCATTTGTGGAAACAATTCAAAAGCTACATGGAAACCCAAAGATTATTGTAAGTGACAGAGATCCCATTTTCACTGGAAATTTTTGGACATAATTATTTTCTTGTCTTGGTACTTAGTTAGCTCATAGCTCATCTTATCATCCTCAATCTGATGGGCAAACTGAGATAGTAAACAAATGTTTGGAAGGATATCTTCGTTGCTTTGTATTTGATAAACAGACACAATGGGTCAAATGGTTGCCTCTGGCTGAATGGTGGTATAACACTTCCTTCCATACAACAACAAAAATGACCCCATTTATGGAACTTTATGGGTATCAACCACCATCCATCACATCATATTTAAGAGAAAATTCTAAGGTTCAAGCAGTGGAACATCACATTGAACATCAACAAAAAGTCCTCCAACTCTTAAAGGATAGCCTCGTGTTGGCACAGAATAGAATGAAACAACAGGCAGATCAACATCGTAGTGAAAGAAGTTTTGATGTAGGTGATTGGGTATTCCTACGGCTACAACCATATAAGCAAATGTCCCTCAAGCAAGCTAAGAAGGATAATAAATTATCACCAAAGTATTATGGTCCATACAAGGTGTTGCAAAAGATTGGTACTATGGCATACAAATTGGAGCTTCCTGCAGCTTCTCGATTGCACCCAGTTTTCCATGTTTCATGTTTAAAGAAGGTTATAGGCGAAAAGCTCCCAGTTCAAACAATATTGCCAAAACTTGACGAGGAAGGATAAATTATATTGGAACCGGAAGCAGTCACAGAAACAAGAACTCGACAGCTATGAAATCGATCAATTTCGGAGTATCTTATCAAGTGGAAGAACTTATCCGCTGAAGATTCCACATGGGAGGATGAGAATTTTATACAGAAGCATCCAGAACTTCTCAAGCGTTGAGGATAACACTTTTTTGAAGGAGAGGGGCATGTTGGGTCCCTATAATACTAGTGATTACCCCATTACTATTGTAGTTGTACCCCTTATTAATATTGTTGTGCCCCTATTATCCCCATATTGTTATTACTGTGCCCCATAGAATCCCTCTATTGCTATTTTTGTGGCTTTATATTATTACTGTTAGGTCGGCTGGGTTATATTGTGACTCCTTAGACTCCTATATATAGAAAGGAGGTTTTGTCATTTGAATCATCCAAGAATTGTTCATTTATGTAATGTAAAGGAGGTTGCCCCCTCGAAGAGGTTGAATTCTAAGGTGTTGATCTATCTTTTCTATCTTTTTCTTGAGCTGGTTTCATAACAGATGATGTGTCTTCTCACGATTCATTACTTTAATAGTGAATCATGAGAAGAAAGACTCTTATTTTAATTTAGATTCTAAGATGTCAATCTTGATTCTAGTTCTTAGGCAACAAACTCTCAAGTTGTTTTTTTTGAAACTTTATATAAACTCTTTATTTTTAAGTGAGATATAGTTCAGTTCAAAATTTAATATTATTTTTGAGACTTATTGTTGTGGAGAAGCCTTTGCTTACACATTTCATATAATACACAATTCTATTATGGTGTTGACATAACTGTTGCTAGTATTTCAATTTCATGATTTGAGTTTCTAGCACCGAGTACTCCCGAGGAGGGCCCCTTGAAGACATGTGAGATCCATAGTATAGTTGTTCTCCATTTGAAATCTTTATACTCTATTTTCATGCACTTAGATTAATACTTTGTCTTATTTAGACTTTGATGCTCTGTTTTATTAGTTAGGATTTTATCTGACCTTTTTACTCATTTGTTTTTCTTTCCCACAGGTTAAGTGCTTAAGGAAAATATAAAAAAAACCAAAAAAAGTTACTTCATTGTTCTTTTATCCTTGTCTCAGATTTATAGTGGACAGTCATGATTAGCTCTGGTTTAGTACACACACATCAGTAATCTCCTTTGCTTCATGCACTTTAATTCCTATCATTTTCTTTTCGTTTTAGAGTAAAATTTCATCACTTTCCTGGTTATTGCTTTTTAGAATAGGTTTACTTTCAAAGTATCATAGATTAGATTTCATTTTGAATCATGGACTAAAGTTTCTTTCAAGTACAATATATTAGAATTGTCTTTGAATTCAATAAAATATATTTGTTTCAAAAAGCACAATAGACTAGATTTCCTTTCAAAGTTCAATAGATTAGATTTATTTTCCATGCCTAATAGAATAAGCTTCATTTCTTCTTTAAAAGAATAGAATTTAAAAGCTCTCATAGTATAAAACTAGAATATATTTGTATTGAATTCCTTTACTTTTCAAGCTCCGAATTCGATGATTTATTTGATATAGTCTTTGAGAAAAAACATGTGAGTCTGATCTCTTAGATATTTTCATGAGTAAGTTTCATTTGAACTTTGCAATCCTTTCCATAAGTTACTTTAACATTGATAGTATAGCATATATATTGCAAGTATACTTCACAAGAATACGAACCTTGGATTGATAATTTAATGCTAAGTAATCTCACTGACAATTAAATTACCCAACATAAGGACACATTAGAGATCACATTCAGTGAGAGAGAAAAGGGCCGATTTGGTTGAGAATAAGGAAGGTTGAGAAACTGAGATAAGGTGTTGTCTTGTTCAGAGAAAGAGGGGCCATATCTTGTTCGTACTGAGCAATGAGAGAGGGTGAAAAATGTAGGCCATGTTTGTATGAGAGAGAGGCTAAGTATTGGGGTTGAGTTTCCTACTAGAAGAGAGACCAAACCTTAGGCCAAGATCTGCTGAAAAAAAGGGGGTTGTATTATGTTAGAGAGTGTTCATACTTCATGCCATACCATTGAAAAGGAGAGATGACCAAATTTTGTGTTCATCCTTAGTTGTACATTCTCTAGATCTGCTGTTGTAATTATTTCATGAGTATTTTCTTTGAAGCTTTATAAAATCCATCTTTTTTGGATTTTCCCCACACCGGGGTTTTCCATGGTAAAATCTATGTAATAGTTTATGTACTTGGATTTATTGTTTCTATTGTACACAATTTTTTAGAAGCTTGGTTGTGTTAATTGTGAGTATATTTCATATCTAAACTTTTTTTTGGTTTTTAGTAAAAATGAATTTCTGCGTACAAAATTTTACTGGCACATTAATCATTTGGCTTGGCTTGGAGAAACTAACATGGTATCAGAGCCAAGACTCTGAAATAAATTTAAGTGTTTCATAAGTTCAAGCTCAAAGGGGTTCTTGCTCTTTCTAAGGTTTTCAATAACCAATTATTCAAGGGTCTAGTTTACCATAGCAACTCGTGTTAGGTATGAACACAGGTCAGAAGGAGCCTCAAAATATCTTTAGTGGAAAGTCCAAATCATATTTGTTCTCAAGGAGAACAAGTTGTGGAGCTTTTCTAACTCCACAATGGTTGTGCTAGTGTCAGATCTTGATGATTTAGATCTCCATGTGGTGAAAGAATAAAGGGCACAAAGGATAATATTGGATGGGGTGAAAGATCACTTGATTCCCCATCTATCTGAGGAAAATATTTCCAAAGAGATGTGGGATGCACTCACCATTCTATACCAGAGTGGAAAATAGATCCAAAAGATGGTATAAAGGGACAAATTCTACCACACTAGGATGTCCAAGGGAGAGAATGTGACTTCCTACATTACCAGGCTCATACAACTTTGAGATGATTTGGTAGTTGCAGGGGATATAGTCCCTAATTTTGAACTGGTACAAGAGCATCTTCCCACCTAGGAAATATTGTGGGATGATTTCACACAAGAGGGATTTATAGAAGGGTCTTAGCATGGAGATAAAAATAAGAAGGGTGAGAAGGAAGGGAACTTGGCCCTAAATTCTAAGGGCTAGGGAAAGGCCAAGAAAGTCTCCATTGAAGGAGCTACCTCTAAGGGCTATAAAAAGATTTTCTATTCTAGCATAGTGAAATAATTTGCTTGCCACTAGGTAGGGAATTTTTCTAGCTAGTTTCCTAACAAGAAAAATGGAAAACAAAAGAAGTAGGTCATTGCTATAGTTGAGATGGATAGGTTTGCAGCCATATTTGAGGATGAGTTCTCACTCATTGTGTGCCTCTCTAGTTTGATGGCCACCAACGTGTGGTACATTAACAATGGTGCTTCATGTCACATGAATAGAGTGTGAAACTACTTTACTAGTATAAAGGAGCATATTTTGGACTTCCATATGAGTTTGGTGGAAATTCAAGTATAGGCCAGCAAGCAGTGGAACTTTCAAGTTTCAAAGGGAGTTTGGGAAGCCTCTACTGGTGAAGGATGTGATGTATGCTCTAGGCTTGATGAAGAATATAATTTTTATTTTAGACTTGGAGGACAAGGATTATGTGTTTATTTTCCGAGATGGAAAGGTGTATATTTGTCCCAAGGGTTCCAAAATTAACACAACAAAGGTGCTTGGAGTGAGAAGGAACAAGATCTATAAATTTCAGTTCGATCCAACCAAAGTGTTGGTAAGTAGAAACAACAATAGCCATGACTTGGAGGAGATGTAACATAGGATAATGACACACTCTCAACATGGATCACTCAAATTTCTTAAGGAGGCTGTGACGAGGCTCCTTGATTTCACTACAGATCAACATGACATGTGCAAGGGGTGTGCCATGGGAAAGTACACCAAGACTTTGTTTTCCAACAATGACAACAAGTCCAAGTGGATCTTGGACTTGATCCATTCAGATGTATGTCGTTCAATGTCAACCGTATCTACTGAAGGGTTCAACTACTATGTAAGGATCATTGATCAGGAGCTCAGGACCAAGTGTCGTAAAATGGTCAAAAATGAAAGTGCTCAGAACTGGTTTGAACCTGAATGAATGGATAGAGCTCATCTTCTTGATTCCGGTGGCACAAACGGTTCGGAAAACGGTCGCCGTATGAGAAAGTTATGCCAAAAAGAAGAATTGCCCAACAACATTGAAATTTTGAATTTTTTCAAAAAAATTTAAAAATAGAATATTGCCAGAATATTCTAGAGAATATTTTTTTTTGGCAGCGAATGGAAGACTGCCACGTGGCAGGCCCGAAGGTAGCCACGTGGCCTGGGTGATGTCAGCAAAGGTATGTTGGGTGCATACTAAAATTTGTTTAGTGGCGAAGAGGTTTGAACCTACGACCTCGTTCATATTAATCAACCGTCTTACCACCACGCTGCGAGGGCAGATCTTGTAAGGGATGGCGGAGAAAGCTTTGATAAAGTTTAAACTGGATTGGTGGGACTTCATCCTAACTGTCAGTGCTATTTCCAAACGGTCAATGTTTATATGTGGTCACATATCCCATAAACGCGGAGTTAACGCAGCGCCACCGCCTGTTTAACCAAACTGCCTTGCACGGAATCCAAGCATAACTGCCTGTTCCGAAATTCCGGTCACATGGAATTAAAGACCAACAGTTAACTGCGGGTAGTTAGACTGGCGTGAATATTGGTGGAGCGCCAAATTTGGGCGGTCCCGCCATAATTGGCGGACCTATCTGCACCTCCACTACAGTTAGCTGGAGTGATTTTAGGCCAAATTGGAGGAAATCTTTAATGAGCCATAACTTTGGCTAGGAAAGTCCTTTTTAGACGAATTTTTTTTTGGATTTTTGGTCTCTTCGACCTTCTGAAGCCATTGGCACAGGTTTCACAGCTATCTGAGGTCGTTTGTAGGTGTTTTTACTTCGTGGAAGTTCCAGAAACCACTAGGGCCAAATCAGTTTGGGAGCTGCATTGGGAATTGTGCAGCCAGTGAATGTGGAACGAAGGTCATTCCTGAAGGTTTTCAGCATTCTAAATTCATTTCTACAGCTCATTTTTCCTGTTGAGGCATTCTTCTCACTGTTTAGCTTCAGGGAAGCTTTCAGGGCCACCAGGGCCATTTCAGTGCTTGAGCTGTTTGGGGGCTATGTTCATCCATTTTTGGTGATTCAAAAGCCTATGTCTACTATTTTAGACCTTTTGAGTCTAATGGCAGAGGTTTTAGAACCAATTGAGGTCATCTTCACCTCGAAATTCTCCATGCAAGTTTAAAGGGCCACTAGGGCCAATTGGGGAAAGTACTGTAGAAGGTACTATTTCACTGTTTAGTGTTTGGGAAAGAGCATGTTTAGCTAATTCCTATCTTCTGATTCTGTATTTACAGTTAGATCTATCTTTTGAGACACTCATATTCTTGTATTAGCCTTTGTAGCATTTTTAATACAAGAGGACCAACCTAGTTTGAGAGGCTTGGTCCAGCAGATGTAGCCCAGGAGGAGTGAACTGTTTCATCATTTTGATGTATTTATTTGCTGAAGATGATATGCTAAACAAAACTGATATAAAGTGTTAAACAACAAATATACATAACTTGCATACACACATAATCACCTATTTAGCTACAGAAAGTTATTTGTCTTATTCTGCAAGACATCAAACTTGAAGTATGTGTATGTCAAAGACTTCTAAGTGTTTACTTCATTATTTCTTTAGGCAGAACCTGTAGAGGGCCAGGTAGCCTCTGGAACTCATCCTCTCTTTAGAGGTGACATGTCCGGTGAATGCCCCTACAGTCTATCTCTGTATAAGAAATAAGAAGTTTTCACATTTTCAGAGGTCACTTGGAGTGTATAACTCACATTTGAAATTATGGGAAATGGATACCTTGCACCCTTAAACAAGTACATTCCATTTTCAGATCAGATGGTATCAGAGCACTAGGTTTGCTTGATTGACATCACTAGCTTGATTGAGTAGCTTGAAAGGTGTCTTAAGCAGTGTTGAAGATTGACTGCTTTATTATTCTGCAAACTACTTGTTTGAGTTTGTTGAATCTCTTTTGTTCATTTTTATAATGACAACTTCCATAAGTGAGTTCTCAAAATCATCCTCCTTCACAAGATTCTTTGATGAAGGCTTGAAGCAAGAACTTTTCATCATGATGAATATGGTGAGAGACATGTATGAGGATGAAAGAAAGAGCTCTAGACTTCAAGAGCATTTGAATTCCATGAGGGAAGAGAAGCAGTTGATTTCTGACCAATTGCAGGAAATGGAAGGCCAACTTCATATTGCAAACATGAATCTGGAAATGATGCATGAGTTGGAGACACAACTCCTTGTTGCCAAAGAAGCCTTAGCCAAGTATCAACTTGAAGAAGAGGTAAACAATTCTAGTTTGTCTTCAAATTCTTATAAGAATGTTTATGTTGGTTATTTTGAGAAACATACCAGAAGCATAGGGTCCAAGTTGATGTCCAAAATGGGATATGAAGGAAAAGGATTGGGAAAACATGCACAGGGTATAGTTGAGCCAATAATGGTTGAGGTAAGGCCTAAGTATTTGGGTCTTAGCTATGGACAATCTTATGAAGAAAGTTCCAAAGCAGACATGAAGGCAATTGAAACAGTTCCTAGAAGGAGTTTCATTTCAAGTTCTCTATATCAAGGTTGTATCCTTGAAGAATGCAATAGTTTGAAACATACCTTGCAGGAAGAAGGTGTGCATAAGCATGCACTTGAACAAGAAAGTGGCGAAAGCTCTAAAACCACTGAAGGGGTTGACAATGTTCCAAAGGGAGCTTCTTCTTCTTTTGATTCACCTCCTCATGAAGGTAATGAAGGTGAAAGAGAAAGGTATAAATCTGATTTCAATCATATTTCCTTTGATCATGTAAAGCATGGAAAATTTCCACACAAGCATTGGAAAAGAATTGCATGTTCTTTTTGTGGTTTGGTTAACCATAATGTTTCTAGATGTTGGAAAAGAATGGAAACATACAAGGAAAATTTTGAAGGAAAGGAGGCAAGAAGCCAAAGTTCCATTGAACAATGCAAATCATGCTATCAAGAAGATGAACATGTGTTGCACTTATTTCCATAAGCAAGGACATACTTCTGAAAGGTGTTGGACTCTGAATCCAACAATGCTTCCACGAAAGTTGAAGAAATTGGAGAAAGAGTATGGCAAGAATGGGAAGGAAGTTTCCATCATTGATACGTGTCAGGATAATACACATGTTGATATTGATGTGTAGTTAAAGGAAGCACCTTTGAAATGGATTGGTAAGAAATGGTTAGAATTCTTATCCAATTAAAGTTGCATGTCTTTTGATTGAATGCATTTCTTTGTTAAGGGAATGCAAGTTGCAGGATGGAAAAGCTGAGTACGAGACTCACTTTATCGCAGCGAAAGTTATATTCATTTCAGCTTTGAAGGTACATGTACATGTGATCAAGGATATTGTACTTATGATTGTACTTAAGATAAAGTTGAAGGATAAACTGCATGCATGAGAATGATATGCATGAGCACAGGGATCATGATGATTTCCTTATATTTTAAACATGTATGTGTGATTAACTTGAAGGGTTGATTACTTTGTTTTTAAACATGCATGTAATGTAATATTGACTTGGAAAAAGTTAATTTGGTATCCAAGATTGTAAAGAGGAGAAATGATGAAGTGTTTCATCATTGTAAAATCCTTCTCATTTGGGAGGCAGCTCTTCTTCTAGAGTGGAGGTGCCATGGATGGGCATTGTGACAGTTGATAAGGCAGGACATTTTAGCATCAATATGCTCTTTTGGTTGGAATAAAGAGGATATTTTTGTTCCTCAAGTGCTGCACAGTTAATTTCAGAGATTCAGTAAGCTTTTGGGGACCAAAAGCCCTCTCATTTGGGAGGTGTAATCAGGAGCTCAGGACCAAGTGTCGTAAAATGGTCAAAAATGAAAGTGCTCATAACTAGTTTGAACCTAAACGACCGGATAGAGCTTGTCTTCTTGATTTTGGTGGCGCAAACGGTTCGTAAAACGGTCGCCGTATGAGAAAGTTATGCCAAAAAGAAGAATTGCCCAATAACATTGAAATTTTGAATTTTTCAAAAAAATTTAAAAATAGAATATTCCCAGAATATTCTAGAGAATATTCTTTTTGGGCAAAAAATGGCAGACTGCCACGTGGCAGGCCCGGAGGCAGCCACGTGGCCTGGGTGACATCAGCAAAGGTACGTTGGGCGCATACTTAAATTTGTTTAGTGGCGGAGAGGTTTGAACCTGCGACCTCGTTCATATTAATCCAATGTCTTACCACCACGCTGCGAGGGCAAATCTTCTAAGGGATGGCAGAGAAAGCTTTGATAAAGTTTAAATTGGATTGGCAGGCCTTCATACTAACTGCCGACGCTATTTCCAAACGGTCAATGTTGATACGTGGTCACATATCCCATAAACGCGGAGTTAACGCAGCGCCACCGCCCGTTTAACCAAACTGCCTTGCACGGAATCCAAGCATAACTGCCCGTTCCGAAATTCCAGTCACATGGAATTAAAGACCAACAGTTAACTGCGGGCAGTTAGACTGGCGGGAATATTGGCGGAGCGCCAAATTTGGGCGGTCCCGCCATAATTGGCGGACCTATCTGGACCTCCACTACAGTTAGCTGGAGTGATTTTAGGCCAAATTGGAGGAAATCTTTAATGAGCCATAACTTTGGCTAGGAAAGTCCTTTTTGGACGAATTTTTTTTTGGACTTTTGGTCTCTTTGACCTTCTGAAGCCATTGGCATAGGTTTCACAGCCATCTGAGGTCGTTTGTAGGTGTTTTTGCTTCGTGGAAGTTCCAGAAGCCACTAGGGCCAAATCAGTTTGGGAGCTGCATTGGGAATTGTGCAGCCAGTGAATGTGGAACGAAGGTCATTCCTGAAGGTTTTCAGCATTCTGAATCCATTTCTACAACTCGTTTTTCCTGTTGAGGCATTCTTCTCACTGTTTAGCTTTAGGGAAGCTTTCAGGGCCGCTAGGGCCATTTTAGTGCTTGAGCTGTTTGGGGGCTATGTTCATCCATTTTTGGTGATTCAAAAGCCTATGTCTGCTATTTTCGACCTTCTGAGTCTAATGGCAGAGGTTTCAGAACCAATTGAGGTCATATTCACCTCGAAATTCTCCATGCAAGTTTAAAGGGCCACCAGGGCCAATTGGGAAAAGTACTGTAGAAGTACAATTTCACTGTTTAGTGTTTGGGAAAGAGCATGTTTAGCTAATTCCTATCTTCTGATTCTGTATTTACAGTTAGATCTATCTTTCTAGACACTTGTATTCTTGTATTAGCCTTTGTAGCATTTTTAATACAAGAGGACTAGCCTAGTTTGAGAGGCTTGGTCCAACAGATGTAGCCCAGGAGGGGTGAACTGCTTCATCATTTTGATGTCTTTATTTGCTGAAGATGATATGCTAAATAAAACTGATATATAGTGTTAAACAATAAATATACATAACTTGCATACACACATAATCACCTATTCAGCTGCAGAAAGTTATTTGTCTTATTCCGCAAGACGTCAAACTTCAAGTATGTGTATGTCAAAGACTTCTAAGTGTTTACTTCATTATTTCTTTAGGCAGAGCTTGTAGAGGGCCAGGTAGCCTCTGGAACTCATCCTCTCTTTTGAGGTGACATGTCTGGTGAATGCCCCTACAGTCTATCTCTGTATAAGAAATAAGAAGTTTTCACATTTTCAGAGGTCACTTGGAGTGTATAACTCACATTTGAAATTATGGGAAATGGATACCTTGCACCCTTCAACACGTACATTCCATTTTCAGATCAATCATAGATGGTTGTTCTAGAAAAACCCAGATCAATTTTATGAAGACCAATGATGAGTTATTTAGTTGGTTCTAAGAGTTCAAAGCTCTTATGGAGAATTAGATGGGGAGAAAGATCGAGGTGCTAAGATCTAACGATGGAGGAAATTACAACTTGAATGCCTTCAAGGATCTTTGTTCAGATTCTGGAATTAAGCAAGAGTTTATAGTTCCATATAACCCACAATAGAATGGAGTGTCAAAGAAGAAGAATAGAGTCATTGTTGGGGTTGTTATCACTCCAATATTTCTTTAGAGTATTGGAGAAAGAAATGATTAGAGGTAACCACGAACCAACTTTGGAGATTAGGATCTAGTAATCCTAATTCTCAGATAGGGTTCTCTCTTTTTTATTTAACTTTGTTTAGTTATTTTAGGATAGTTATGATTGTACTTGGGTTTTGATTTAGATTTGGTGGTGGGATCACTTACTTAGATGAAAATAGGGGTGTATTTTACCATTGGGCTATGGGGTCAAATGTCATACAACAGGACTGGATCAAGTTCTAAAAACAATGTCTATAGGGCAAGATAGCAGAGTTATTTCAGATCTCAAGGCTAGATGGTGAAGTGGTTTTCAATCGGATCCAAAGAGAAATTAAGGGTTACTTAGGTCGGATTATGAAGAAAGTGAAAGAGGTCAACCGTGATGGGAGAGCACTTAAGGATTCTCAGATCCAGATGTCAGAAGAAAACATGTAAATGATTAACTGTTGAAAACAGAGTGGACTTAAACAAATTCTAAGATAAATTTCCAGTTAATTCATTCAACTTTGGATAACATTTAAGTTTGTGAAAAACATAAGAAAATAATAGATTGAAAAAGAAAATACTTCACTGTAATAGCTCTACACATGAATCCTGTAATGTAATCTCTTTATTACTTGCTCCAGTCTGCTGACTTGAAAGTTGGTACAATAACCCTTAGGTTTATGATCAAAATAACTTTACAAATGTATATAAATCCACCCTTAATACTTCGATTTATGAAGTATTTATACAAAAATAACTTACAAAGTATCTGAAACTGTCTTGGGAACTAATCTAGGAGAAATAAATATCTTCATGCAAGAAGATAGAGACAACTATTGAACTGTTGTTTGTTGTCCCCGTTTATTAGGTTGTGTTGTCTTTAATCTTTGATATTTTTCCTTTAATCTCTACTTTGCTGTTTGGTCTTTACGCTGGATGTTCTATTTACTCTGACCTTTCAACTGATACACTTTGACGTGGATGACCTATCATCATCCTTTTACAGTGCCTTTTAACTCTTACTGTACATTTTTACCTTTTGACTGTGTATTTCTACAGTAAGTCATTTAGTTTTTCCCGTGTTTCAACCTCTGGTAATTAGATATTCAACATCTTCCTGTAAATTTGTTGGGTCCCTATAATACTAGTGATTACCCCATTACTATTGTAGTTGTACCTCTTATTAATATTGTTGTGCCCCTATTGTCCACATATTGTTATTACTATGCCCCATAGAATCCCTCTATTGTTATTTTTGTGGATTTATATTATTATTGTTAGGTCGGTTGGGTTATATTGTGACTTCTTAGACTCCTATATATAGAAAGGAGGTTTTGTCATTGGAATCATCCAAGAATTGTTCATTTATGAAATGTAAAGGAGGTTTCCCCCTCGAAGAAGCTGAACTTTAAGGCGTTGATCTATCTTTTCTATCTTTTTCTTGAGCTGGTTTCATAACATTTGGTATCAGAGCTTTGGATTCTAGGGTTTCGCTGCTCCAAACAGGTCATCGTGGCATTTTCGCTATAACTTTTTTCTGCGACGTTTCAGAAGCTAAAAAAAAACCCATTTGAGAAGACATCGCGCTGAAGCTCGGGTCCGAATTTCAGAGTTTTTCGCGCTATATTTGTGGAGATATGATCTGAGGAAGTTGGTATTTTTGCAGACTCCTGAATTACATTCCAAACAGGTGACCTAGGGAAAATCATCATAACTTTCTCTTTGAGCATCAGATTGAAATTTTGTAAGAAGGTACAGAAAGAGGACGGACTGTAGTTTCTTGTATATATTTTTCAGAGCCAAAGGTCAAAACAGGGACACGTGGCATGTCGTACAAGTTCGCTCTACTGAATTAGTCTATAATCAGGTCACTGTGGGATATTTGGCATAACTCTTCATTGGAGAATCCAATTGGGGTCAGACTGGTGGCATTGGAAAGAGAACACAGAGGGCTACCATAGGTTGAAATTTTAGAATTGGATGATCCAAAATTACAGAGATACATCAGAGGCAATATCGAGCTCCTACAAAGTGAAAAAAGGTGTCTAGAATTTTTAAATTTTTGCTTAAGCTTGGTTTGAAAAATTATTTTGAAGGAATTCAAAGGGCATAGTAGAGCATTAGTATCAGTAACTGATGCCCCGAGGAAAGAAAATGCAAACACCTAGTAAGCAATCTGAAAGCTCTAGCATGACTTATGAAGAAGAGGAAGAAATGCTACATGATATATCAAAATTACAAGACCAAATGCAACAAATTTCACTCTCACAAAAGCTAACAGAAGCTAAGATAAATGGAGTGGATTCTAAGATAAAGGGCGTGGAAACCAAGATTGACGATTTGAAGATAGATTTGAAGGCAGATTTGACAAATTTTCTACAAGAAATACTTACTAATGGTGAAAGGGGAGGAAAGGAAACTCATGATGCAAACAAAGGAAATGTTAATCATGATTTCATAGACTCTAATGTTGGATCGAAGACGCACCATATTCCAAAAATCGATATGAGGAAGTTTGATGGCAAGGATCCCGCAACATGGATATTACAGATGGAGCAATTTTTCGATCTCAATAATGTGCAAAACACACAAAAGGTACGTATTGCAACTTTATATTTGGAACCAAATAAGTTTGTATGGTATCAATGGCTTTGCTCTCGTAAACAATTTATCACTTGGGCAATTTTTACGGAAGAATTGATAGCACATTATGAGGATACAAAAATCAACACTTTTTTAGCCAATTGATAAGTCTCAAACAAAAGGGTTCAATAATGGAGCACATTGAGGAGTTCCAAAAATTGAACATAAGGGTAAAAAATATTCCAGAGGAGCATAGGATTGATGTGTTCATAGGGTCTTTAAAGGATAATATCCAACATGATGTTCGCCTTTGGGAACCTGATTCATTAGAGAAGGTATTCAGGTTAGCAAGAAAAATGGAAAGCAAAATTATTGCAATTGGGAAGCATACCACTCACAACTATAAAGACGGAAGTGTTGTTGCCGCTAGTCTTCCACAACCTATAAGGTTGACACCACAACAATTGGAAGAAAAAAGAGCAAAAGGGCTTTGTTAAAGTTGTGATAGCAAATACACTAAAGGTCATAAGTGTGCTGAGAAGAAATTATTCTACATAGATTGTGAAGAGGAAGAAGAAAAGGAGCAAGAAAGGTAAAAAGAAGAGGATATACTCCAAGAAAAAAGCCTAGATGAAGAAAAAATGAATCCGACCATATCTTGTAATGCATTGGCGGGAATTACCACTCCTCAAACCATCAAGATAGAAGGACAAATCAAGAAGAAAAAGGTAATAGTGTTGATTGATTCAGGAAGTACCCACAATTTTAATCATTGTAAGGTAGCAAGAGAATTGAATTACTTCTTATATCCAGCACCAGAGTGTCAAGTGATGGTTGCAAATGGAGGAACAATAAATTGTTCTGGAAAGTGCCATAATATCAAGCTATCCATCGGAGAACATGTATTGACTAGCCCAATGCTTTCCATTCCAATGGGAGGTGCTGATGTTGTATTAGGAGTCCAATGGCTACAATCCTTGGGCACAATAGATTTTAATTTTCAAGAACTTTTCATGAAATTTTCTATGGAAGGAAAGGAAGTTGAATTAAGGGGTATTGCAGGGAAGTTGGGAAAGATAATCAGCTCTAACGGTATGACAAAGCTTCTAAAAGAGGAACGAAAAGGTGTAATTGCACAATTATGTTCGCTAGGTTTTTCCACATTGGAATCATCTATTTCTCTATATCTCTAAAAAGTCTTGGACAATCATTCCAAGGTATTTGAGACTCCAAAAGGTCTCCCACCTATTCGTGATCATGATCATGCTATTCATCTGATTCCAGGAAGTGTTCCTCCAAACATCAGGCCGTACAGATATCCCTATGCCCAAAAGAGTGAAATTGAATGTATGGTTGCAGAAATGCTAGAGGCTGGTATAATTCAACCGAGTCAAAGTTCTTTCTCTGCTCCAGTAGTATTGGTGCACAAGAAGGATGGATCATGGCGCATGTGTCCAGATTATAGGGAGCTCAACAAGCTCACTATTAAAGATAAGTTTCCCATTCTTGTCATTGATGAATTACTGGATGAATTGCATGGATCAATTTACTTCACCAAGTTGGATCTTCGTTCAGGATATCATCAAATCAGAATGAAGACTGAAGACATTCCGAAAACAGCATTTAGAACTCATGAGGGTCATTATGAATTTTTGGTCATGCCTTTTGGCCTTACCAATGCACCCTCAACATTTCAAGGTTTGATGAATTCAATTTTCAAACCATTCCTTAGAAAATTTGTGTTAGTATTTTTTGATGATATACTAATCTACAACAAGTCTTGGAAGGATCATGTTGAACATGCTGACAGGGTGCTACAACTATTAGAGGAGAAACAATTATATGCAAAAAGATCCAAATATTTCTTTGGAGTACAAGAGGTGGAATATCTGGGTCATATTGTATCTCATGAAGGAGTTAAGGTAGACCCTAGCAAAATTAAAGCCATTAAGGAATGGAAAATCCCCACATCCATAAAGCATCTGCGAGGATTTCTCGGGTTGACAGGGTATTATCGCAAGTTTGTTAAGAGTTATGGGAGAATAGCAGCACCTCTAACAACACTATTGAAGAAAGATGCATTTTCATGGACTCCAGAAGCAACAAAGGCCTTCGAACATCTTAAAGAGGCAATGTGCCAAGCACCTGTCTTAGCTACACTGGACTTCACAAAAAAACTTTATTGTGGAATGTGATGCTTCAGGAAATGGAATTGGTGCTGTTTTAATGCAAGATGAAAGACCCATTGCTTTTGAAAGTCGTCCAATCAAGGGAAAGTTTTTACATAAAGCTATTTATGAGAAGGAAATGTTGGCAGTACTCCATGCACTTAAGAAATGGCGACCCTACCTAATGGGAAGACACTTCAAGGTAAAAACGGATCATGATAGCCTTAAATACTTTTTAGAACAAATATTATCCTCTGAAGAGCAACAAAAGTGGGTCACAAAGATGTTGGGTTATGACTTTGAAATCATCTACAAAAAAGGGAAGCAAAATGTGGTGGCAGATGCACTCTCAAGAAAGGATGAGGATGTGGAAGCATTGTTGTGCGCCATTTCTATTATCCAACCAGATTGGATAAATGAAGCAAGGGATGAATGACGAAGAAGTGTGGGCACTTATTCGAAAGTTACAAGAAGATTCCAGTACGTCGGATACATTTAGCTGGAAAAAACGTTATGGTACAAAGATCGCTTATACCTCTGTAAGAATTCCCAGCTAAAACAAAAGATTCTTATGGAATTGCACACTTCTCCCTTAGGAGGGCACTCGGGATTTTTAAAAACTTACCATAGGGTTAAGAAGGAATTTTCTTGGGATGGCCTTAAATCAGATATTCAAAAGTTTGTGGCGGAATGTTTGGTTTGCCAACAAAATAAAGTTGAAACAATTAAGACATTGGGTCTATTACAACCTTTATCCATTCCAAGCCAACGTTGGGAGGAGGTTTCAATGGATTTTATCATAGGTTTACCCAAGTCTAAGGGAAAGAGTGTCATCATGGTGGTAGTTGATAGACTTACCAAGTATGCACACTTTTGTGCATTATCACATCCATTTAAAGCCAGTACAATTTCTATTGCATTTATGGAAACAATTCAAAAGCTACATGGAAACCAAAAGATTATTGTAAGTGACAGAGATCCCATTTTCACTGGAAATTTTTGGACAGAATTATTTTCTTGTCTTGGTACTCAGTTAGCTCATAGCTCATCTTATCATCCTCATTCTAATGGGAAAACTGAGATAGTAAACAAATGTTTGGAAGGATATCTTCGTTGCTTTGTATATGATAAACAAACACAATGGGTCAAATGGTTGCCTCTGGCTGAATGGTGGTATAACACTTCCTTCCATATAGCAACAAAAATGACCCCATTTATGGCACTTTATGGGTATTAGCCACCATCCATCACATCATATTTAAGAGAAAATTCTAAGGTTCAAGCAGTGGAACATCACATCAGACATCAACAACAAGTCCTCCAACTCTTAAAGGATAACCTCGTGTTGGCACAGAATAGAATGAAACAACAGGCAGATCAACATCGCAGTGAAAGAAGTTTTGATGTAGGTGATTGGGTATTCCTACGGCTACAACCATATAAGAAAATGTCCCTAAGCTAAGAAGGATAATAAATTATCACCAAAGTATTATGGTCCGTACAAGGTGTTGCAAAAGATTGGTACTATGGCATACAAATTGGAGCTTCATGCAGCTTCTCGATTGCACCCAGTTTTCCATGTTTCATGTTTAAAGAAGGTTATAGGCGATAAGCTCCCAGTTCAAACAATATTGCCAGAACTTTACGAGGAAGGAAAAATTATATTGGAACCGGAAGCAGTCACAGAAACAAGAACTCGACAACTACGAAATCAATCAATTTCAGAGTATCTTATCAAGTGGAAGAACTTATCTGCTGAAGATTCCACATGGGAGGATGAGAATTTTATATAGAAGCATCCAGAACTATTCAAGCGTTGAGGACAACACTTTTTTGAAGGAGAGGGGCATGTTGGGTCCCTATAATACTAGTGATTACCCCATTACTATTGTAGCTGTACCCCTTATTAATATTGTTGTTCCCCTATTGTCCCCATATTGTTATTACTGTGCCCCATAGAATCCATCTATTGTTATTTTTGTGGCTTTATATTATTATTGTTAGGTCGGCTGGGTTATATTGTGACTCCTATATATAGAAAGGAGGTTTTGTCATTTGAATCATCCAAGAATTGTTCATTTATGTAATGTAAAGGAGGTTGCCCCCTCGAAGAGGCTGAATTTTAAGGCATTGATCTATCTTTTCTATCTTTTTCTTGAGATGGTTTCATAACAAAATCTCACCTGCCTCTGTATACTTGGTAAAAGTAGGCCTATTCACAAAAAGGTGTTTTACCTCATGCTAAAGGTAAAACAAATTCTTAAAAGTTTGGTACAAGACCTTGCCAATAGGTATGCCCTTCATGGATGAAGTATTCACTTGATATTTGGCTACTTCTCTAATTTTTCTATTGTAGTCTTCCTGTGTCATCAAGTTATCGTTTATTACTAAGGGATTTGGTAGACCCTTTTGCCTCAAAATTTCAAATTTAACCATGAATCTGTCAATGGCTAGTTGCATGGTTTGGCACTTATCTTCCAGGTTTAACATTAAATTCCTCTTGGTGAGGACCCTTTTCACTTCCAAAATTGTACATGTTTTGTCAGGTATCTCTAATTCCTGCAACTCATACTTTTTTTTGGAGTTGAGGAAATGAATGATCCTTGTAGCTTCCTCTGGCATGTCTCCAACTTCTGCTTTTACTCTCTCTATGGCTTCTATAGCTTGTTTTATTAAATCAATTTGCTAAAAAATTACTTGGATGGATGGCCAAATATCATTGATAGAGTCAATGATATTGGCCCACAACTGTTCCTTAGCCTGACCTAGGGGTTCCTTCAATGTCAGTTCCTTCTCCAGGCTTTTTATTCTTTCGTTCATCCTAGTGGCTTTCTGCACTTCTTCTTTGTGCATGATTTGGGCAAGCTTGTAGTCAGTTTCCAGATTGGTCACCTTCTCCTTAATCTTGTTCATTTCATTGGTTTGAATGGACATGTCTTCCATTGCCTTGACCAATATTCTTGCCTCATCTCCTGTTGACCCTGTTGCTGGTGTATACGGTGTAGAAGATGGCAGTGTTGTAGCCATTGGAGCTGTAGGAACTAAGGATGCTGCCAAAGTGGAAGGTACTACAATAGTTACTGTTGGGATAACAGTGGCAGGGGCAGTCTCAAGACTAGCTTGTTTCACCTGTATCAAGCTATCCAACTCCTTCTCCATTTCCTTCAGCTGATCATTCAATTGAAGCACTATGTCCATCATCTCCTTATGATTTGTTTGGCTCTCCAGTACCTCTTTTGTTTGTGGGTGTTATGAATGAGGTAGATTTAGTTGTTTCTTTAGAGCTACTATATCCTCATTCTTCTTCTTGATCAACTTTTCAGCAGCTTTAATGTCACTTGGATCATGGCCCAACTCAATGACCAAGTCCTCCAATGACTTGATCCTGTTGTCTTTGGCCTGTGAGGAGGCCTTTTCCAATTTATATTGGGCTATGATATTATCCAATGAACCTTGCAGCATGTGTATAGCCATGGCCTTTCCTGTTAGGGTGGAGTAGATCATCTCTCCAGCCTGTTTGTGAATTCTATATGGTCAATGGGATGAATATCCCTGGCCAATACCTCAAAATCAGTTTTTCTGTAACCAATGAGGTCTTTGGCTGCTGGACAGTTGGCTGCATGAATGAGACCTGCATATTTCCTACTTTGATGTCAAAAGCTAACATCAACCTGCTCTGGTTGGCTGGTGTGTGCTTGAAGTATTGGGCATATGTCTCAGCCTTTAACTTCTCATTCCTCATCTTTATCTCCTTGTACCTGTCTTTAATGTCTCTTTCTTTATCAACTGGCCTAGTGAAGGAGGAAACCTCAACACTTAGCTGTCTCTCAATCATTTGAGTGTTGGAGGTTGATGGTTGTTGTGTCTCTCCTGAAGCAGCTGTGTCTTTGCTTCTTTGCCCCATTGTTTCAGTGTCAATGATTTCCACTAATTCAATGTTTTCTTCCTGTTCAGACACAGGATTTAGCTTGGGCCTTTTTCTGAGTTCAAAGTACTCATATGTGGTCTCCATGGCAGAACTAGAACCCTCCTCCCTATTTATTTTTGGATTCTTTTCCTCATTTGCTGGGGTCTGTAAAATAGGAGGATTATTCATTGGTTCCCCTAGTTCTGGAACTTGCAGGAAAGAACTTTGGTCATTTATTTTTCAAAATCAATGAGTGTGTTCTCTACGTCCACTACTGTGCTATCCATGTCAATTAATGTATTTAAGTATGGGGGTTTACGCAGTGCATTATAGGTGAATGTTGTGGAGTATTCACCGCTGTGAGCATCACCTGATGCAATGAGTGCTAAGTGAACTATTCGAAAAATCATGAGAAATTAGTCAGTTACGACTACCTCTCATGGAAATGGTCATACGTGAATGACTTACTTAACGCAGTTGAATCCCAAAATGATATCTAATATAATGCACTGCGTAAACCCCCATACTTAAATTCAAAAAGAGTCAAGGGATCTCTACTTGAATGGTTCATGAGGCACAATACTTGCTAAGGTTTTTCAAATGGGGTAGCAAGCTAAGTGGGCTTGATTGTGGGGAAAAACTCCACAGTTAAGCGCGCTTGAGCCAGAGGAGTTCTGGGATGGGTGACCTCCTGGGAAGTCCTGGTTACGGGTGCAAGCCCCGGAAGTGATGATTGATGCTATGTGATTCGTTCTCCACATTTCACTATTTTCAATCCCATTTCTTCACCCCTGTGAGCATCACCCGATGCAATGAGTGCTAAGTGAACTATTCGAAAAATCATGAGAAATTAGTCAGTTACGACTACCTCTCATGGAAATGGTCATACGTGAATGACTTACTTAACGCAGTTGAATCCCAAAATGATATCTAATATAATGCACTGCGTAAACCCCCATACTTAAATTCAAAAAGAGTCAAGGGATCTCTACTTGAATGGTTCATGAGGCACAATACTTGCTAAGGTTTTGCAAATGGGGTAGCAAGCTAAGTGGGCTTGATTGTGGGGAAAAACTCCACAGTTAAGCGCGCTTGAGCCAGAGGAGTTCTGGGATGGGTGACCTCCTGGGAAGTCCTGGTTACCGGGTGCAAGCGCCGGAAGTGATGATTGATGCTATGTGATTCGTTCTCCACATTTCACTAGTTTCAATCCCACTTCTTCACCCCTGTGAGCATCACCCGATGCAATGAGTGCTAAGTGAACTATTCGAAAAATCATGAGAAATCAGTCAGTTACGACAACCTCTCATGGAAATGGTCATACGTGAATGACTTACTTAACGCAGTTGAATCCCATAATGATATCTAATTAATGTATTTTCCAACCATTCTGATTGGTTGGCAAACTGCTCAATATCAGGTCTTGGGTGGTGGATGAAAGGTCCCAATTTGACCTTGAGTCTTAACTTATTTATGACCCCATGAGGGTCATACTGCCACATGAAGTTGTTCCTGAATTTCATGTCCTGCAACATTCTTTCAGCCTCAGGTCCAACTTCTCTGTTATTACATATAAAGGGGCCCAATTGGTTTTTCATTTTAAACTATGTCTTCTTCCTAGTTGCTAGGAAGTTTACCTCATCTGAATTGATGATTTGCCTAAAAGACTCAAGTGCAAATATCCTCATAGGGAGGTATTTGGGCAGTTAATAAGGAGCAAGTTGGCATCCATAAAATCTGATTTTAGTGTGGTTTTGGTACAGATACCAGTCTCCCATCTTGCTGTTCTTGGCCAACTGTAACACCCTTTTTATTTCTTGGCTGATTCTGGGTTGAGGGGTACTGGTCAGCATGTTCATGACTGGATGGACAAATGAGTTGATGAAGTCCTTATAGGTGAATGTTGTGGAGTATTTCTGGATCAAAGGTGTCCAATAAATAACTGACCTCTCTTTCCCCTTAATATCCAACTTCTAGATGCTGACAAAATAACACTGAAGAGTACTTGAAAACTCTTTCAATTGGCAGTCTGGTGAACTGTTCATGCATCCTATCTGTAATGAACTGAGCATAGTTGTACATGATAGCAGGAGGCTTGCTTGGGGTGAAGATGGAGAGAAAGGCTAGGATAACCTCATCCACATGCTCATATGAGGTATATCCTAGGATGCAAGAGAGCATGGTGATTATTTGTCTGCCTCTCTCTGAAAAAATGGTGGCAGCATAAGGTGGACTATCTGTGGGAGTATGGCGGTCTTCTAGGATGAAGGTCTGGAAAATTTGTGCTATTTTAGCCAAGTTTAATTTTACATAAAGGTCTAGCAGTCACCAATAAACAGTGGGGTTTCATTTGAGTTGGGTTGGACCTGCAACATTTGGTTGATGGATTTTGCAGTGATGGTGAATAACAATTGCTGGTTAGGGGAAAAAATAGGCCTTTGGCTAGGGATATTTCAAGCATGACAGAAATGTATGATATCAGGGAATGGGCACACTTCTGGGAATAAATTCTTGGGTAAATTGGATTCCCAAAGGTAGATGTCATCATTTTGGTTTAGGAATCTATCCTTACTCTAGTAGTGGAGCTTCAGAAGGTAGGTTGGTGATGTAGTGTCCTTTATTTGAAAATCTTTGTCTACTAATGCTAGGTGGTTGATGTCTAGGTGAGGGGTTGACAGGGGTCTCACATCCAGAGAGGTCTGGGAAGCCATATTTAGAAGTAGAGGTATGAATTAGGCTTGTGGTTGCTGCAGAAGTAAGGTTTGGAAGCTCTGGTTTAGTGAGAGGGTAATTACAGTTTTCAATAGAGGGGTTTTGGGTATATAAGTGTATTATTCTTCAATTTAGGAAAACATATTAATTAATTTCAATTAATTAATATTTTAATTGGATTGTACGCTTCCAAATTAAAGAGCAATTCTAGTTTTCCCAAAAATACTTGGAATTTGGTGGTATGTACTGCAAACTGGTTTCAATGGTGAATGCAGAGGGTACGGTGGCTTCATTTGTGAGCTGGATGCTCGAATTGGGTGTCCGGAGCTTCTTTGCGTGGCATCCAGTGGTCAATTTTGGTTGCAGAGGCTCAGGGTGTCACAGAATGGTTTGAGCAACATTCACAGAGAAAACGAGCGAAAAGGGCGAAATGGGGCTTCTCCGGCCTTTTAACCGGCAACAGTTACATTTTGGCGTGGAATTTACAAATGAATAGTGGACGGTTTTGGTGTTGGCGGGGAGGCGGTTTTTGGTGCCATCGTACTGCTTTTGGAGGGCAGGCGATATTTTCTTGTGAGCACGGGATATAGCCTGGGGCTGCCATGTAGCATAATAGTGCCTAGGAAAAACCGCGAATCTCCCGTGCTCTCGGGATGCTAACTGTCAGACGGTGAATATGCGCTATATGGATGCGCACCGTCGGATTTGGGGGTGGGAGATCGGAAAACAGTCGCGTGGTCAAGCTGCACAGAGGGAATAGGGACTGGGATTTGCAGGGCCCAGGGGTTTAATTACAAATAATCGTAATTAATTAATACATAAAGTCGGGATTAAATATGAGCCGTGGGTTTATTAAAGTGGGACCAGGGGTTATTGTGGTGGGTCTTTTAACTGCACCAAGGGTTGGTGGGTTAAAATGGGTTTATCGGGGAAATATGAAATAAGGAGATAGTTAACGCATGCGAGGGGGATAAAAACTTAGGATAAGGGGGTTTTTATGGGTTTTGAAGGGAAATAGGGAAATTAATAAGGGGGATGGTAATATTTGCAATGGGGAATGGGTTTCACACTAGGGAAAAGGGGTTTTGGGTAAGGGGGTGAGTTTTGCAAGGTAATTTACCAGGGAAATGTGTGAAACCAAGGGATAAGGGTCAAAATGAAGGGAAAAAGGGTATTTAATAAGAAATGATGAGATAATGGGGAAATTAGTAAGTAAGTATGTGAGGGTGAAATGAAATGAGGGGGAATTAGACAAACAAGCTTGTGAATACCTTTTCACTCTCAGAAATGCTCCTACACATGAAACATAGGATTAAGCACGATAAATGTGCTTTTGATTGAGCAACCTTGTACATTTGAAACCTTTCTTCTACCTACCCTTTATTTATTCTTACATTTATTCTTCACTTTATTGGGTGCATTTGAGATTGTAGACCCTTTATTTCCTTTTCTTTTGACAAGAAAACTATCTAATTCTAACCTTATAACTTCCAATGGCTCAGATTAAGCTGATGAGCACATTTTTATTCTCTACCTAACTATTGATCTGCCAGGGTTAAACAATTTGGCTAGATCTTTATTCTATATCTATAAACATAAAATTTAAAACATCAATGAGTCAAGATTAAACTATTTGACCATCATGGGTTGTGGCATTTCTAACAAGCTGCACGCAACCTTATTTTGCATGGTAAAGTAAAAAGTAGTGGCATTTGAATTTGCACACTTTCATGATCCCCTTTTTTTTTGGGTTCATATTTTTCACTTTTTTGATCTTTTTTTCTTTGTTTTTGTCCTTTGATTATTATTTTAGGACATACCCTTCATATATATATATATATATATATATATATATATTTTTTTTTTTTTTTTTTAATATGGAAAACATTTTGCAGAAAGCAAAAATATGTACAATATTTCAAGACTAACCATAGCCAATTCAAAATTATGGATCCTATTATTATAGGACCCTAACAGGGGTATCAAAAGCAAGTTGCATAATCAAGACCTTCCTATGTTTTTTTTTTCTTCTTCAGTAGAAGCATGTAATATGGTAGTTTATTTTCAAAATAGGAGTCCAAACAAGTTATTGGGGAGGATGACCACTGAAGAGGAATTCACGAGCAATAAACTAGAGGTTAGGAATCTTTGCATTTTTGGGTGTTTGGTTTATTTCCATGTTCCATCATAAAAGAGGATGAAGCTTGAGCCTATTTTAGAGAAAGGTATCTTCCACATATCTTCATTGGATACAACAAGACCTTAAAATCTTATAGAGTCTACATTCCTGCACTGAGGAAGACAATGGTGTAGAGGGATTTGAAATTTGAGGAGGAGAGAGCTTTCAGAAAGTCTTGTGGCTTAGTGCCAGTTGTAGCATAGCTTCAGAAGCAGGAAGCACCAAAGAAAGAAGGGCTACAACCATTATAGATTGCAAGACCCTAGACTTATGTGAAAGACAAGAAAAAAAGAATGAGGAGGAGCAGGATGCTCCATTTACCCAAGTCGATACTTCTAGGATGAAGAGGCCGAAATGGGCAGAGTGTACTATAAAGGAATCTTAGGAGCAGGTGGATGGTCCTAGGATTTTAGTCAGGGAGAGCAGATCACCACCAAGGATTTCCAGTTACATGGCTCTTATGAGTGAGTTGATTGAGGTAGAGCCTTCTAGTTTTTAGGAGGCATATAAGCAACAACGGTGGAGGGATTCCATGGTAGAAGAGTACTTTTCCATCATGAAGAATGATGTATGGGAGGTTGTGCCATGACCTAAAGGGAAATCAATGGTGGGATCTAGGTGGATATATAAGATCAAACACATTGTTGATGGCAATGTTGAGAATTTCAAAGCCTAGTTCGTGGCTAAGGGGTTCTCTCAGAGAGAGGGAGTTGACTATGATGAGACATTTTCCCCTATATCCAGGTACTCCTCCATCAGGGTTGTGATTTCCATTGTTGCAGAGATGGGTTGGAAGATCCATTAGATGGAAATCACAATGACATTTCTTAATGGTGTGATTGAGGAGGAGGTTTACATAGAGAAACCCAAGGGCTTTGAGGTGCAAGGGATGGATTCCGATGTTTGAAGGTTGAAGAGAGCACTGTAATGACTCAAGAAAGCACCACATATGTGGTATTCCAAGATAGAAAATTATTTGTTGGGGATGGGCTTCACCAAGAGTGATGCTAACTCAAACCTATAGTACATATTGGTTAGGGGAGAGCAACTCATTCTTGTGTTATATTTAGTTGAATTGTTTCTTATAGGTTCAAAGAAGCTCATTATATTTATCAAGAGGGATATTGATTTTCAATTCAAGATGAAGGATATGGGTTGATGCACTAATTTATGAGGCTAAAGGTATGGTAGAGAGAGGGGCAAATATTCCTCAGACAGGGGAAGTATGTTGTGGAGATCCTGAAGTGATTCGAGATGCAAGACTACAAGCCTCTGGCTATGCTAATGGTGACAAATTGGAAGAAAGTTGATGCTTTCAAGTCAGAGGCAGTGGAACCTAGTTTATACAGGAAGCTAATTGGTTCTCTTATGTATCTAGGAAACACAAAACTAAATATATGTTTTGCAGTCAATACACAGTCAATGTATGGTTGAGCCAAAGTAAGTGCATCGAGTGGTAGTCAAAGACATACTCAAATATCTGCATGGTATAATGGAGTATGGGTTGAGTTATGTCCAGGGAAATGGAGTGAAGCTAATGGTTTATTCAAATGATGAATAGGCACGGAATATAGTTGATAGGAAAAGTAATTTAGGTTTCTATTTCAACTTGGGGTCCAGAGCTATTTCTTTATTCAATAGGAAACACAAGTTAGCTACACTAAGTTGTGTTAAGGTTGAGTACATGGCACCAAGTTTGGCATCATGTGAGACCATTTGGCTCTGAAAGTTACTCATGGTGATGTTTGATCAAGAGTTGGAGTCGGATGTGATTCATTGTGACAATAAAATTTGCATCAAGCTCTTGAAAAGTCTAATGTTCCATGACAGGTTAAAACATATAGAGATCAAGTATCACTTCATCCAAGAATATGCATAGAAAGGCAAGGTGAAGCTACAAAATGTACCTACAAATGAGTAGGCTATGGAAATCCTCACAAAGGCCTTGATGAGAGGCAAGTTCATCTTCTTTAAGGACAAGTTAGGGGAGGTAAAGAAAACCTTCCTCACTAAGAGGGAGTGTTAAAATTATAGCTCAGATAGGTGTCTCTACGTAGGCCTTTGTGTCTAGGCATGCATAAGATACCTTAATAATAACTTATTTCAACAATTTTTCTTTTTATTTTTTATTCTAATTTTAAACTTAAGAAAAACATGATAATTAATTTAGTTATTTATTATTGGTTTTGTAACTCATATTTCTAAAGTTTATAACTTTGGAAATTAATATTTCCATTTGAAAAATTAAAGAAAGTGATAAGATCAAATTTTGGCCTGATTTTCTTTGAAGATATCAAGGAGGAAATATGGTTATGAGAGAAATTATAAATTACTAGAATGAGTGGGTGAAGGACACATTAGTGATCACATCGAGTGAGAGAAAATAAGGTCAGTTTGGGTGAGAAGAAGGAAGGATGAGTAATTGAGAGAAGGGGTAGTCTTGTTCAGAGAAAGAGGGGTAGTAGCCTAGCCATATTGAGCAATGAGAGAGGGTTTGCACCTTAGGTCGTGTTTGTTGGATAGAAAGGTTGAGTATTGGGGTCGAGTTTCTTGCTGGAGGAGAGGACGAACCCTGGGCCAAGATTGTTTGAAAAAAAGGGGTCATATTTTGCTGGACAAAGGTTATACTTTAGGGCATAGCATTGCAGAGGAGAGAGGATTGATTTTCGTTCTTGGCTATACATTCTTTAGATATACTGATATAATGATTTCCTTAGTATTTTCTCTAAAACCTAATAAAATCCTTCTTTGTTGGTTTTTTCCCACACTAGGGTTTGCCAAGGTAAAAGTTGTGTAAAAGTTTATGTACTTGGGTTTCTTGTTTATGTTGTGCATAATTTGTTAGAAGCTCGACCGTGTTAATTGTGTATAAATTTTAGATCTATTTTTTATTTTTATTTAATTTTTATTAATTTTATTTATTTATTTTTAATTTTTAATTTTTTAGTTTTTAATTTAATTTAATTTAATTATTAGTTATTATTTATTTTATTTTTATTTAATTATTTTATTTAATTTTAATTTTTAATTTTATTTATTTATTTAGTTAGGATTTGTTCTACGTTTCGAACCAACTAATGTGGTTCATCCTCAGGACAAGGTGAGAAATCCATAGATCAGAAGGAATAAATAGTAAGGATGCAACATTGCCCAGAGTTAGCTGTTAAAAATTAGTTGTTGGTGGCTTAGTTAGAAGGTAAAGAAAATAATTATTTAGAGACTAGAGGTAAGGAAAAATATTGTATATTTAGTTAAAAAAATAAAAAATAAAAAAATAAATAATAGTAATTAAATATTATCTTGTCTGTTATGGGTTGACTTATTGATATTAGAAAACTAGCTGTTAGGAAAATAAATTAAATAAAAATGGATCAAAAATAATATTAATTTAATAATATTAATATGTTTAAAATTATCTAATAGAGAGGCGCAAAAAAAATGAAAAAATAAAAAAATAATCATCATAATAATAATATATAAATATATATTAGTAAAAAAAAATAAAAGAAAATAAAATAGAGCAATTAAAAATAATAATAATAATAATAATAAAAGGCCCACGGGGCTTTGGATTGACGGTGAATGGGTGCACTATTAAGGCACTCGTTGCGATAGGTCACTGGTTCAAATTCCCCGTGGGTGCTTACCTACCAAAATAATAATAATAATAATAATAAATAAATTATAAAAAGATAGAAAATAAAGGGAAATTTTATTGATTAATATCTATCTATCTATATATATATATGTATGTATATATATGTATATATGTATATACATATATATACATACATATACATACATATACATACATATATATATACATATATATACATATATATACATATATATACATATATATACATATATATATATATATATATATATATATATATATATATAAGTGAACAAACATATACAAAATATATAAATAAATAGGGAACATGTAGAAACAAAAGAAAATAAACCAAAAAGAGAAGAGGAGGAGAGAGGAAAAGAAGAATGATGAGTTAAGATGAGAAAGCTGGAATCCAACTCTTACTCAATTTCCAACCATCATCCCTATTAAGATTTCTGGCGTGCCTTTTGATCTCAATCGCCTCCCTAAGCTTCCTATGGTGGAAATGATCTACTTTAGCGATAACTTTGGATTCTTCAATACAAACATGGTGCTTCGATTTTTCTGCATGTTCAGCTAAGGCTGATGAGCAGGAGCGATTGTGTCTGATGTCTACTGCATGCTCATTGATCCTCCATTTATTAGACCTACCTATTTCTCCAATGTAGGGGATACCACAGGAGCAGGGAACAAGGTAGACGCCTTTTGAGTCCTTAGGGTCAATAGGGTAGATGCCTTTTACTAAATTCTTAGCTCAAAAGCTCAAGCCTCTTGTTGGTCGTACTGATTCTTTTGTTAAAGAATTTGCTTCCTTTATTCAAGAATGGAGAGATATCAAATTGGAATCGGGTGATTTACTAGTTAGTTTTGATGTTGTTTCCTTATACACCAAAATCCCCATCCAAGAAGCCATTGATATCATAAATCGCATCACTGACCAAGACACTGCCAAGTTGGTTGGCCTCTACCTCACCTCGACTTTCTTCAGTTTCCAAGGTGAGTTTTATGAGCAAACTTGTGGTGTGGCGATGGGCTCCCCTCTTTCCCCTATCATCGCTAACTTGTTCATGGAAGATTTTGAGACCAGGGCCTTAGCCACTGCTCAGTTTCTTCCTAAAAAATGGAAGAGGTTTGTTGATGATACCTGTGTCATCTGGCCTCATGGTCGAGAGAAACTCGACCTGTTTCTCAACCACCTCAATTCTCTATCTGACTCCATCAAGTTCACGATGGAAGTTGAGGTGGAAGGTCACCTTCCCTTTCTCAACATTCTCCTCTCGAGGATGGATGATGGCTCCATTTTTCACCTGGTCTTTTGGAAAAAGACTCACACTGAACAATATCTCCATGCCAGTTCTCATCATTTCCTAGCTTAGAAATTCAGGGTTCTTCGCACTCTTGCTACCCGTGCTCTAATAATCTCTGATGAAAGCCACCTCGAGCAAGAAAAATCCCATCTCCTTGAGGTTTTTCGAAATAATGGGTATAGCAGATCTCAAATCCTCAAGGCCTTTCACAAGGCATGCAAAGCGCCTAGTGTTAAATCTACTCATAATGATCCTATCTCTAAGGTTTATCTTCCTTATATCCAAGGAACCACAGATAGGATTGCCCATATCCTCAAGAAGATGAATGTTTCTTCTTCATTCAAGCCTCTCAATACCATTAAAAATTCTCTTAGATCGGTTAAAGACCCTATTGACCCTAAGGACTCAAAAGGCGTCTACCTTGTTCCCTGCTCCTGTGGTATCCCCTACATTGGAGAAACAGGTAGGTCTATTAAACAGAGGATCAATGAGCATGCAGTAGACATCAGACACAATCACTCCCGCTCATCAGCCTTAGCTGAACATGCAGAAAAATCGAAGCACCATGTTTGTATTGAAGAATCCAAAGTTATCGCTAAAGTAGATCATTTCCACCACAAGAAGCTTAGGGAGGCGATTGAGATTGAAAGGCATGCCAAAAATCTTAATAGGGATGATGGTTGGAAATTGAGTAAGAGTTGGATTCCAGCTCTCTCATCTTAAATCATCATTCTTCTTTTCCTCTCTCCTCTTCTCTTTTTGGTTTATTTTCTTCTGTTTCTGCCGGGTTCCCTATTTTTATTTATTTATATATTTTATGTATATATTTGTTCACTTATATATATATATATATATATATATATATATTAATAAAAAAATTTCCCTTTATTTTCTATCTTTTTATAATTTATTTATTTTATTTTTTATTGATCTATTTTATTTTATTTTATTTATTTTTTACTAATATATATTTATATATTATTATTATTATTTTTTGTGCCCCTCTAATATTATTAAATTAATATTATTTTTTATCCATTTTTATTTAATTTATTTTCCTGACAGCTAGTTTTCTAATATGAATAAGTCAACCCATAACAGACAAGATAATATTTAAGATATAACAGACAAGATAATATTTAAGATATATATATATATATATATATATATATATAAACATAAACTAAATATACAATCTTTTTCCTTACCTCTAGTCCCTAGATAATTATTTTCTTTACCTTCTAACTAATCCACCAACAGCTAATTTTTAATGGCTAACTCTGGGCAATGTTGCATCCTTACTATTTATTCCTTCTGATCTATGGATTTCTGACCTTGTCCTAAGGATGAACCACATTAGTTGGTTCGAAATGTCGACCAAATCCTAACTATGTGATTAATCCAAAAGACTTTCTTCTACATTATGGATCACAAAAGTCTTAGATCTAATATTTTTTTTTTGGGTTTTCAGTAAAAATAAATTTCTAGGTATAAAAATTTACTAACACATTAATCGTTTGGCTTGGATTAGAGAAAATAATAGAAGCTTCCTAGCAAGTGATCTATGCGACTTTGATTTTTTTTTCACTCTCTAGTGATCTCTAATTTCAATTTGTGGCCTTGAAGAGTCAACTCTCCAATCTTATTCCAAGGCCCTACAACCTCGTCTATGTTGGTTTGCTATAAAAGAAAAATGTTTAAATATATTTCATTATCAATTATTTTTAGGCTATTGTTACTCAAAAGGTACAAAGTGAAACTTCAATGATGTTTAAAATGACTCAGACCCAATCCGAACACTGCAAGCTATATGATAGATGCAAATCCTTCGATTCAATGAACATTATTTAAGGGAGGGTAAGAGAGATATTTTTCTTTTTCGATTATTGAAAGAAGCCTCACACTTTCTCAATGGCTGCTTAAAGCATACAAATTTTCAAAATGAAATTTATCTCTAGTTCACCCATTCAATCAAAGAATACCAATGAAACTATCAAAGGACAAGCACTAAAAAACAATAGACAACTTTTTGTTAAGCTTGGGAAGAGAGTGAAACTTGTCAAAGTAGAGGAGATTCTTGCTGGACCCTGGGAGGAGCTTGTACAACATCAAGGCACCAAGGTTGTAAAGTTCTTCTTTGATTAAAGTTAATACAATCAGATTTATTTTTCTCAACAAATTGTCTTATGTGATTTGTTTCATGAATTCCTTGATCATCATGATAAATATGCTTTATTATATTGGCTTTGCAGGTGCTATTTAATGTGTGTGCTTGTTTGTGTTTGAAGATTCTTTACAAGGGAGCTCATTTGGATCAACGGAGTGTGGCTTCCACAAACTTGCATTGGACCCAAGGTAGGCCTAAAACACTTGTTTGCCTTTATCTATAAATTGCATATTTAGAGAAAGATAGAATTTGTTTGGTTTGCTTGTCGCTAGATATCATTAGATACGAGGGAGGTCGGTCTTGTCCGCAAGAACGACTTATCCGGCCGACAAAATCAACAGCCAAGGAACCGACACCTATTGAATCTACCTCGGAGGAGCAGAAGGGATAGACTCTTACCTATGCATATTTTTGTTTTATGTGGATAGATTTTAATTTCTGTTACGCAAATATCAGTTTAGATAGATATATAGTGTATGGACATGAAACAGAGACATATCTAGCTTGGCTAGAGAGATTAAGACTTTACTGTTTTTGGATGGCTTACAATGCAGACGATGGCCAACAAACTTGGTTTCCCTTCGGGGCAAGTTGAGGCCACCTAGTCAATCTATGTGGTGTAAACTTGCCTTTGTTTAATAGAAAATGTAATGGTCCCGCCAAGCTTAACAATTTTTTTCTATGAAGCATAATATTTGGCCCTTATTTTTGTTGAACATTCGTATGTCATTTTTCCTTCCTCCTCTCTTGTCCATGATCTCTCTCAATCCTTATGCGTCCTATACCCCTTCCCCCCCCCCCCAACCCCCACCCCCCCTTTTTCTTATATCTTCCCCTTTAACCAAACTTCTCTTCCTTATCCTTAGGCCCTTGCCCTCTCCTCCTCTTCTTATTTTCCCTTCTTCGCCTTATTGTATCCCTCCCTTCCTTCCTTCCCTCCACCCTCCCTCTCTCCTCTCTTTCTCTCACCCTCATCACTTCATTTATTATCCTTTCCGTCTTTATAGGTTTCTACTTTATTATTTATTGATTTTACCCTTAATTTAGGCTTATATAAATTAATTACTTACTCTATATTAGTTGCTAGGTTATTTAGTTTTAATTATAATTACGAGGGGTAACATTTCAATCATACTGAGCTTTAATACGTTTGGCATGAGTTTCGATTGCTAATGCAACATCACATCGATTCTCATCTAGCTGAGCCAAGTACAACAAACGTTTTTCCTCTTCGGAAGTGGCTGAAAGTAATTCGATGGCCATTTGCAATGACGGGATTTCGCATTCAATGGGTAACACAACTTCTAGACCATAAAATAGTTGGAAAGGAGTGAAACCGGTTGAAGTTTTTATTGAGGTTCGATACACCCAAAGCGCTGAAAATAGCATGTTATGCCAATTCGACCTATGAATCCCAATGATTCGTCGGATCATGATGACTAGAACTTTATTGATGGCTTCAACCAGACCATTAGCCTGTGGATAATATGGAGTTGAACTATCGTGACACAAGTCAAGTTGGTCTGTAAGTTCAGTCATCATAATATTTCAAAAATGACGCCCATGATCAGTGATAATCGCTTGTGGAATGCCAAACTTAGAAATTATATGATTGAACACGAAAATCATAGCAGTTTTGCCGTCTGCCTCAAATGTAGGCATCGCCTCGGCCACTTGGTAAAATAATCTACCGCAAGGATGATATACGCATCCCCCCCGCCGAGTGAGGGTTACATGTAATAAAATCAATACCCCATTTCGCAAAAGGACCAACGACAATTATAGGGTGGAGAGGAGCAGGTGGAGCGCACATCTTTCGATAAAAAATTTGGTAGTTGTGGCATTTTCGGACCGCGTTAATACAATCTTTAAACAAAGATGGCCAGAAATAGCTAGCGCGCAATATCTTTTGGGCTGTGGCAAACCCAGACATATGACCGCCACACGCTCCAGAGTGACAGTCATTTAGAACCTTTTCAACTTCCTCATGAGTTAAACAACATCGGAAAACATATTCCGCCCCACGACGATAAAGTGTATCTCCAATAATTTTGAATTGTTGGAACTGGAATCGTATTTTCCGATGTTCTGATCTTAAAATTTCTGGCCGAAAGGATTGGGTCTGGAGATAAACGATGATATATCCATACCATGGATCTAAAGTGCTGATTAGAAACAAGGATTCGTCCGCAATGGGCTCCTCCGCCACAGTTTCCGTGTCAGCACGCGGGAAGTCACACATCAACTCCGCAAAAACTAAAGATTTCTTTGACTTAGGCTTTTCAAATTCTAAATCTAACTCCTGCAGGATCACAATCCATTTGGAGTACTTGCCCCCTAGCAATTGTTTGGCCAAAATATAGATCATAGGGTTGCAATCGGAAATTATTGTAGTTTTGCGTAGTAAAATGTAATGACGAAAACGTTGGATAGCTTGAACAACTGCCAATGCCAATTTCTCCACATGTGAATATTTTAGCTTAGTTGGGTTTAAAGTTCAACTAAGGTAATATATCACATGTTCACTACCAAATTCATCTTCTTGAGCTAACACCATTCCAATGGTGGAATGCGAGGCGGCAAGATATAAGAAGTAGTTCTGGTTGTAGTCGGGAGGATGCAATAACGGTGCATGGGTCAACGCGTGTTTTAGTGCATCAAAATATTTATCAGCTATCTCATCCCAAAAGAATGGAGTATTCTGTTTCAACAACCGGGTAAAACCCTTTGTGATCTCGGCGTAGTTAGGAATGAATCGACGTAAAAAGTTAGCTTTCCCTTGCAAACTTTGGAGTTGGCGAAGACTCGAAGGAGGAGACAATTTGAAAATAGCTTCAACCTTCGAGGGATCGACGCGAATGCCGGATTTCGAAACAACAAACCCTAGTAACCGACCCGTTTCTATACAGAAAACACACTTGTGTGGATTCAACCTAATTCGATAATGCCTACACCTCATAAAGATTGCTCGTAAATGGATGAGATGATCAACTCGATGTAATGAATGAGGAGGTAAATCATCAAGATAGGGTTGCACAATGTGCTTGATGTCATGAAATGTGTAAGACATGGCTCTTTGAAAAGTTTCCCCGTAGTTCTTGACCCCAAAAGGTAATTTGCAATAAGCGAACGTCCCCCATGGACAAATGAAAGCCGTTTTTAGTTGATCAGCAGGTAGAATATTTATTTGATTGTATTCGGAAAAACCATCCATGAAGGAGAGTTTTCACTGCCGGCACAATCATCAATGATTTGATCGATATAGGGAGTTGGGTAATTGTCTTTTGGACAGGCTCGATTAATATCCCTATAATCGATACATATTCTTATTGTTCCTTGCTTTTTGTTAACAGGAACAATATTCAATACCCAATCTATTAACGAAATTGGATAAATGAAACCTGCTTTAAGTAATTTTTCAACTTCTGTTTAATAGCAACAGATTTTCGCGGGTGGATTTGACGCAAACGTTGTTGGACGGGTTTAGCATCCGGGTAAGTTTTGATTTCATGAACAACAATTGCTGGGTCAATTCCTGTAATTTCCTCATATGACCAGGCAAAAACGTCGCGAAATTCTTGAAATAGGGCCTTATATGTTTGAATTTCATCTTCCGTACAAGAGGCACCTATATGAATGTTTTCAACAATTCCAGGCTTAACCGAAATATCAATAGGAATAGTTCGAGAAATGTTTCCCAAATTTAACTCAGAATCAGGATTTTTCATTGGATTTTGAGGTTCTTTGACATATTCAGTTGTAAAAATAGATGAAAAATCATTTTCAAAGCGATCAATCTCAGGTAAAAATGAAGATCTATGATGAAGATCTTCCCATGGTAAATCATCAACACACATGATTTCATGAATTTTCTCATCAGTGTGAACAAGTTCGGAAAACGTTGTTGAATCTGAGTTTGATGTTGAAAGTGATTCTTCATGGACCACATTCATTAAGTCAATTTCGATTGAAGAAGGGTCAGAAAATGACTGCACGGCTTGATACACAATTTCATATGGACTCAAAGGCATAGCATCACCAAATGAATGTATCTCAGGTTCGGAAGGCACGATCCAAGGATCATCATAAACAATAGTGTTTGATGAAATCATATGAATGGTTGCAGTAGAAGATGATGCATTGATAGGAGGAAAAGGAAAAGTTCCTAGTAAACCAAAATCTTTAACTAGTCCTACTCCAACATCCTTTTAAGGGATAGTTGTTTTGCCGACATGCTGGATACTTTCAGAAGAGGCTCGGTTGGATGAAAAGTAAGTTAGCTGGTCTATAGTTACGATCTTTCCATTATGAGTGAACTTTATAACCCGAAAGACTGATGAAACAACAACTGTCATAGCATAAGACCAACTACAACCCAAGAGAAGGTTGTAATCTAGAGGGGCATCAACCACCTCCACATCTAGATTAACAATTTTGCCTTCTACCCCTATAGGTAAATCCTGTAGAATGCCAAAAGGATGGAACCCACGACCATCAAAGGCCTTTAGAATCGTCGGGATTGATTAAGTGTAGGAGAACCAAGGGATCTCCAACACTGGATCGACATAATACACGTTGAGGCTCCCTCATCAATCACAGTCCTATAACAAGGTCTGTTTTTGACTAACACTGGAATCTGGAAAGCCATTTGATGAGGTAAGTGACGTGTACTATTTTCTAGATCGAAAATTATAAGGTTCGAGTCCTGAATGTCAACAGCTCCTATAGTCGAAAATAGTAATTTACGCTGTGCTGGACATGATTGCAGCACTTCCAAAGACGACATTGCTGAAGGTGAAATAGCCAAATCTTCAACAATGTTATAGTTCTGAGCCGCTCTCGCATGTGGATTGAAAGTTGACTTTCGAAGTATAACCTTGGCGGGCGGTTTGATTACTAAGTCTGGGTTATGTTTCTCGATCTGTAGTGGATCAGAACAAGGAGTTGAAGTTGATGGGTTCGAATTAGAAGATTCTGCTTCCTTACCACCAACAAGACTTTTACTTCCATAATCTTGCGATCGTGTCGCAATCCTAACATGGGACATCATCATTATGGGTTCTTCTGGGGCATTTGAGGAAGAACCTATCATATTACTGTCTTGACTAGGAAAATGATCCTTCAAAACAGCAGGCATTTGGGAACCTTTGATGATTTTCGCAACCTCAGCGCAATGAGGGCAGTCTCTTGTAAAATGCTCTTCATCACAAATGAGACAAGGATAACGAGGTTTGCGTTTTTCATCACTAGATTCCATTTTTTCTGGTTTCTCTTTCGAATTTTTATCCATTTTATTTTTCTTCTTCCCTTTCTTTTTACTGCCGGATTTTGATTTCGCCGTAGATGACTCTACAACATGAATATCGGCAGAAATTTCCGCGGAAGAATCTCCTGTCGGGGAATCTGGTAAAGTTATGATAGGAGAAGAATTCTTGGAATATTTCTTCTTACTTTTGGTATTAACCGTACCAATCATACCATCAGTGGCATGAGACCCTGAAGGAGCTACAGTTATTTGATTTTGTTTAGGAAGGTCGGGGATTTTCTCGTGTAACGTACCTGACTGCGTATAAACTAAGTCAAGGTACTGAGCTTGAGAAATTACTTGCTCTTCAGTAACGACTCCTGCCTTAGCTACATCCTCAGTGATTTTCGGTAATAAAGATTTGACAAACCATTCAGCTAAGATCTGATCCGAAATAAAAACTTTCACTAAACGCCGTCGACGTCTCCATTCATGAATGTGATCTGAAATGTAAGTGGATGTTGACTGTTTTAATGAAGTTAATAATTCCATGCCATTGTCATATCTGACTGGCAACTGAAAATGAGTTAAAAACGAAGTAGCTAACTGACTAAAGTTATAAAAAGTGGCTCGCGGTAACTCAATGTACCACTTGGCCGCAAGACCAATTAGAGTGCGTTGGAAAAGCCTTAAACGGATTGAATCATCTGAAATGGAGTTAGACGCACACCAGAGGTGATAATTCATCACATGGTTCGACGGGTCCTCTCCTGATTTACCTTCAAACTTAGGAATATCACTAGGCAAATTATTCGGCATTGGCGGCCAAACAGAAGATAGTTAATTGGATCGTTCGTAAGGCGCGACAAGTCAGGCAAGTCCAAAGTTGCAATGAACGATAACTGACGATTAGGGTCCCTGAAACCCTGGGTCATGAGACCAGCCCCAAGAGGAGGATATCCAAGATAACTAGGAATTGGAATTGCATTTGGGATATTATATCCTCCCGGAAAACCAGGATTAATCAGACCGTACTGGGGTTGTTGAGGTTGTTGATATGTATATCCAGGGTACGATTGATACTGATAGACTGGCTGCTGAACAACGGGACCGAATTGGTACTGTCCCCGGTACGGTTGATAAGTAAATTGAGGTTGACTTGTGACAATCGTACTTGAACCAGGTTGTCCTACAAGCATTTGAACCGAAGTCTGAATTGTGGATCCAGACTGAGTTAAAGATGCTTGAGGAGTTGATACAGGAACAATAGAAATCGGAGCTGTCGATACTCCAGAAGTAGGTGGGGTAGATTGAACAGATGTTGCAGCAGTTGCAGCAATCGTTTGAGGCATAGTACGAGGCGTACTAGGCCTAGGCTGAGAAACTATAGAAGGTGCAGAAGTTTGAATAGTAAACTGGACAGGTTGCTGGGGTGAACCAGAAACCAAAGCTTGTCCAGTTTGAGATGACAACTACACATTCGGTTGCAAGATCTGTTGAGATTGAGATGGATCCCACACTAAATTCATTCCGGGGTTCGGACCCATAGCAGGTTGAGAATATTGAGGACCATAACCGGGTTGAGGGTAGGGTTGATAATTCAAAGGTACATTTCCAGCTCCTTGGACAAGTGATTGACCAGAAGGTGGTTGGAAACCCTAGGTTGGGTACTGACCGTGAGGTTGATAATCTTGAGGTTCGTATTGATACTGGGGTTGACCTTGAGGTACATATTGATACTGGGGTTGACCTTGAGGTACATACTGAGCCTGGGGTTGACCTTCAGGAATGTATTGTCCCGTAGGTATGTACTATCCTTGAGGTTGCCCCCCAGGTGGTAATTGGGTACCTTGAGGTTGCCCCCCAGGCGATAATTGAGGACCTTGAGGCTGCCCCCAGGCGGTAATTGGCCACCTTGAGGTTGCGGATTAGGAATAGTACCTGACATCATAAGAATATCTTCTACACTCAACGACTTAGTTTCGTTATTACCAGTTAATAACCCTTGTTCAATAGGTTGAGGAGATGCTCCCGAAAAAGTACCAGTAAGTGACTGATACCCAGAGGGAAAAGGACCGCCGTATAAAAAGGTTTCTGGAGATTGAGAAAACATGGATGACTATCTTGACATATTTAACAGAGGATAATAACCCCTAGGTGTTGGGTGAAAAGGAATGCGAGGTGGTGAAAAACTTAGTCCCGGGTTTTCCAAAAAATTGGTCAATGAAAGATACCAAGCGTCCATCCTAGGTGGAATGTAAAAGATCGATTCACGCTCCCTAAGTTCTATAGCTGGTTGATTTTCAGGGATAGGGATACCTTCTTCCGGAGTAACAAGTTCTTCAATAGCAATAAGTCCAAAAGGAAGATTTTGGGTAATGACTCTTTCTACCCTGGGTGAACCAGGAGCACTGGAAGTTGGAGAGGAAAACCCTGATGTTGGAGTAGCAGCAGGTTCAGTTTCAGGTTCAGATATTTCAGGTTCCTCAGCTAAATCACTAGTAGAAGAAAAACTACCAGTAACTTCGGAAAAAGAAACAGGTTCTAAAATATACTCTGGTGCTTGAACTTGGTAATCATGATGTACCACTAAAGAAGACTCTCCTTCTTCAGGTGACCCAACTCTACTGTCACTAGGATTTATAAGGGCGCGTAGCCCTTCATGCTGACTCGGTGAAAACTCAGGAGGTTGGCCCTGAAGTCTACGTGACTTCCTCGGTAATTCAGCCACGATTAAATATTTTAACTACTTCACACACAAACAAAGAAAAATATCAATGAAAACCACCTAAAGCCTCTAAAGAACCAAACAATTTTGAATCACATGCCTAAAGAATCTAGGAGATCAAACCACACACAAACAGTAACTTTCCGTACCGAAAACACTAGTTGGTGATGAAATCCAACGTCGCAGAGTTCAATACAGAAATGGTGGTTGGAACAGTTACCTCGACAACCTACTTAATGAATAGACTGGCACAAGTTTCTCCACTAAACCGTCTCGAGTGAAGAGAACCCCCTAGAAAATCCAAGTGAGTCTAGCTGATGTCTGCTCCAGGTACAGTGGGATCTTCCCTCCACCGTCACCTTAGGAAAGAATCCTATAGAAAATGGTCACTATGGTTACCAAGGGAAACAAATATACCTGGGGGAACAGTCTATGATCCGATACACACGCAAGGGCAGAGTAGCAAGCTCAATCCCCTTGAAGGCTCCTTGACATAATCCAAGGTGTACCAACAAGTGACCCCAGGCTCCTCGACAATGGTTAATCCGAGGTTTACCGTTTTTAATACGTGTATATCTAGTATCGTTCCCAATGAGGAAGGATTGATTACCCCACTGGTTCAGACACGATATCGTGCTTGACTCCTATAAGAGGAGCTTCCCAGAGCATAGATGTAACAATTGGAATTTATCTTCTACCGCAAGATACAACTACTTATTTGTTTTACTATCGTGGAGAGTTAATTACTCCCTACTCCAAGATACTAGCCTAAGCTATGTTGGTGATAAAGAGCCCTAGAAATAAAAAGATTACTAGATAAATTTTAATTTAAGCGTTATTTTTATTGGTTTTTTCTTAAGTCAAAAGGTGCGGAGATGAAACTTATGGTGTGAAGACTCGACTCCAAATCACTGAAAAATTCACTTAAGATGATAAGCAATCTTTTCCCTTCAATGAATTTCTAGCTAAAGACAAAGTTGAGAATGCAAATGCTTGTAAAAACAAATCTTTCCTTAACAAACAAATCAAAAGAAGAGCTTTTTGTCTTTTCCAATACACTAAAAAACGAGACAACTAGTTATGCTCACGAAAATTTCCCTTTCTTTTCAAACACTCAAATACTACTGAAACAAACTTTTTCAAAAGAGATTTTTTTTTTAAATTTATAAAACACTCAAAACTATTGAAAAATCTAATCTTGAGATCTATAAATTCTAAAAAACTATTGAAGTAAAAGCTTACAAGATTTCTTTTCAAGGATGTTTTACTTAGCTATAAGAAAACTAAGGACTAATTTGTCCAGAATCACAAATCAGTCAAAAAACAACCAATTTTTGTTTTCTTTTCTAAAAATGAAATCCAAAACTTTCAACACAAGTCCTTTCGAAGTTTCGCAAAGAGAAAAACAAGATGGATTCCTCAACAAAGGCAGATTTTGCAAACGGTCAGACTCATAAGAAGACCAGCAAAAACCAAGGTGATCTGAGGTTTCTAAGCCTTCTAAGCTCCGAGTTACTACAAGACCAAAATGGAAATCAAGCCCGACACATAAAACTTCTAGGAATTTCACCTAAAACCCTAATGCTAATGGAATGAACCTAAGAAAAGTTTCTGACAAGTCACGTGCAGAGCTGGGCAGAGGCTAAAAACACCTAAACAAATCCTAAGCTGACTGAATGAGAAAATTTCAAGTTTTTCAAAATTTTGACAGGGTCTGCAGGCCCCCAGTTTACCCAGGTGCGGTACCGCTCTGTGTATAAAGCAAAAGTGCGGGTATGTCCACACTATGTTACAAGCAGAGGGTGTGGTCCTCTCCCAAAAGTACAAAAAACAAAAAATAATTCAAGATCTACTAAACCTACCCAATCCCACACACATCAAGCCAAAAACAGAAACAAAGACATAGTTTCTCAAGTCAAAGTAAAAGCAAAGGAAAAATAAAAAAATTCAAGTCCCTAGTATGGTTGCCATTTTGTCGGCCAGATAAGTCATTCTTGCGGACAAGACCGACCTCCCTAGTATCTAATGATATCTAGCGACAAGAAAACCAAACAAATTCTATCTTTCTCTAAATATGCAATTTATAGATAAAGGCAAACAAGTGTTTTAGGCCTACCTTGGGTCCAGTGCAAGTTTGTGGATGCCACGCTCCGTTGATCCAAATGAGCTCCCTTGTAAAGAATCTGCAAACAAAAACAAGCACACACATTAAATAGCACCTGCAAAGCCAATATAATAAAGCATATTTATCATGATGATCAAGGAATTCATGAAACAAATCACATAAGACAATTTGTTGAGAAAAATGAATTTGATTGTATTAACTTTAATCAAAGAAGAACTTTACAACCTTGGTGCCTTGATGTTGTACAAGCTCCTCTCAGGGTCCAGCAAGAATCTCCTCTACTTTGACAAGTTTCACTCTCTTCCCAATGAAGCCAAAGGGTATGTAATCTCTCCTCTCAAGCTTAACTAGGAAGTCTCAATTCCAACAACATTTACCCTAAAAAATGTTCAGCTTCTAACCTCCCTAGCAACCAGCCCAATGCCTTAATTTATAGTGCAATTGAGGGAAGTTACTAGGTCCACCTTCAAAGGGATAAAGCGCTCCTTCAAAGGGATAAGCTCCTCTCATCAAGGGATTATTTACTTTAGTTTTGGGATGCATGAACCACCTAGGAGCGAACCATCCACGTCAAGATTCCTTCTAGAATCATCCAGAATTAACCCAAAGTGAGTTTTTAAGAATAAACTTGCGCCTTTTTGACTTTCACAGGGGTCCGCACCCACTCCTTTAGAGACAGAGCGGGCAAGTCCGTAGGTAACATGAACAATGGGTGCGGGACCGCAGGTAACAGTAAGAGAAAGTGCGGAACCAGAGCTTTATTGATTTTCAAAGTCTTTCTCTCATTTAAAGCTTGACATGGAGAGTTGAGGTTTGAGACTTGCTAAGGAGGACAATATGAATGATGATAGACCCATACTGATTGCAAATAGTCATGGTGACAATATTTTGTGTAACACTATGCATATTTTTGTTTTATGCGGATAGATTTTAATTTCTGTCACGCAAATATCAGTTTAGATAGATATATAGTGTATGGACATGAAACAGAGACATATCTAGCTTGGCTAGAGAGATTAAGACTTTACTGTTTTTGGATGGCTTACAATGCAGACGATGGCCACCAAACTTGGTTTCCCTTCGGGGCAAGTTGAGGCCACCTAGTCAATCTATGTGGTGTAAACTTGCCTTTGTTAAATAGAAAATGTAATGGTCCCGCCAAGCTTAACAAAAAAAAAATATAGTATATAGTATATAATATATAATATATAGTATATAGTATATATTATATAATACATGTATAGTAAATAACATATGGTATATAATAAATAATATATCAATGATATATAATTAAAACTAAATAACCTAGCAACTAATATAAAGTAAGTAATTAATTTATATAAGCCTAAATTAAGGGTAAAATCAATAAATAATAAAGTAGAAACCTATAATGACGGAAAGGATAATAAATGAAGTGATGAGGGTGAGAGAAAGAGAGGAGAGAGGGAGGGGGGGAGGGAAGGAAGGAAGGGAGGGATACAATAAGGCAAAGAAGGGAAAATAAGAAAATAAGAAGAGGAGGAGAGGGGAAGGGCCTAAGGATAAGGAAGAGAAGTTTGGTTAAAGGGGAAGATATAAGAAAAAGGGGGGGCGGGGGTTGGGGGGGGAGGGGATATAGGGGGCATAAGGATTGAGAGAGATCATGGACAAGAGAGGAGGAAGGAAAAATGACATACAAATGTTCAACAAAAATAAGGGCCAAATATTATGCTTCATGGTTAGTAGGAGCCACCAATTTTTATTGAACTCAAGGCCACTATCTCTATTAATATTGTTAGGGTGTTTTTGGATCTCTAGTGCTTCCCTTAACCTATGTTTGTAATAATGGCTTTCTTTGGAAAATATTTTTGGATCCTCCAAGCATACATGATGCTTTTTGTTATTAAGATTTTCAATAATATCTAAGTTCTTAATTCTCTCGTGTTTTATGTCGACACCATGTTCCTTGATCCTTTCTCTTAGGAAGCCCCCAATTTCTCCAATATAACATTTTCCATAGGAACATTCTATATTGTAAGCACCTTTGTGTTGGAAGTGGTCAATTTCATCCTTCACAGATTTCATCATTTGTCTGATGGTAGTATGAGGTCTAAAACATGTTCATATATCTTTTCTTTTCAAAACTTTGTCAACCTGGTCAGTGGTACCTTTGAGTAAGGTAGATATGTAGTCTTTCTTTGGTTTTGTACATTGGTGTTGAGGAGACTATTGTCATGATTTGTAAGTTCCTTTTGTAGGGCATCCTTAATAGCCTTCTTGTTGTATCCAATATTAATGAAGACCTTAATCAAGTGTTATTTTTCTTTTACCCAATGGTCTATACTAGATATTTCGAAGGTTGTAGAAGCTAAGGTTTTAATGACACCAATATTCTGAGAGGGATGATAGTGAGAGTCTGCATGTAGGTAGTTTTCCTTGTGTGTTTTCTTTTAGGAAACCATGTGATCCAGTTGTCCATCAGGATTCCTCATGATAAGGACATCCAAGAAGGGAATGTAACAATTTTCTTTATTTTCCGTAGTGAATTGGATGTTTATAGAGATGCTATTGAGGTGTTGTAAAAATTTTGAGAGTTCCTCCTTACCATGTGGCCAAATAACTTTAGTGTCATCAACAAATCTATTCCAAATTTTTGGTTTTAGATACTAAGTGTTAATATGTCATATTATATATCAAAAGAAATATAATGAAATTTCGTACCCAGTGCTTTTAGTTTTATGGGAATCAAAGGTCCCTATCAAAAGATACCATAAAAAGAAATATGTGGAACTATCACAAAAAATCTGAAAAATAGTTGATTTTCAATTAGTGACATCTCCAATTTTCAGACACCATTTTGGGCAATTTTGTTTTAATGGGATAAAATTTCAAGGATAATTTAGATCTATCACTACTTCATTCAAATTATGTATAGAAAATTGCAAAATTTGACCTAAAAACCACAACACATTTTTTCTCTTTCGTATAAAATTTTAAATCAAGCGTAATATGAAGGACCGTGGGTAGATCTATCTTAGAAAAAATGTAAACATGATATAAAACACCAGTAAAGAATAAGGAACAAAAAGTATCAAGGTATACCAAGAAACTGAGGAGAAATCCAAAGGAATCTTCTTCAGTATGGTCACCAATTCTATTAACCAGTTTTTTCCTAATGTTGACCAAGAGTATGATACTCTACAAACCTGCCCTAGATCTATATAAACATAGAGAGAATAATTCAATTAAATACCTAGAACTATAGTCACATGCTTTGATAGATAAAGAAATGAGGGGAGAAACTGGCATACCTTTACACTTGTCCGTTGGTGTGGATCTTAGCTAATGACACTGTTTGAAATTTTCCTCCTAGAGAACTTGTCCTTGCTGCTTACAAAAAAACATAAAACATGTGCTAGATCTAATGTAGATATCCAAGTATATCCAAATCCAATAAGATGAAATCAAATACACATAAGAATTGGGGGAATGAATTTAAATTCACATAGAAAGAAGTAAAATGCTTACAATGTTATACCTCGGATGTGAGCATCACTTTATGTCACCTTGATCTTGACCCCTCCTTGACTAGTAGTAAGGATCTCTACAACATGAAAAGAGGTTTACTTGAGTATTCCACCAATGTTTTCTGACTTAATTTCTCTCCCTATCCCCTCTAATTTGGCCTCTTCTTATAGGAATTTAGAAGAGCTTGGAAAGAGGTTTGATGGCATGTGAATTAGGTGGATACAAGTCATGGATACACTTGATGATATGCGAACCAAGCAAGTACAAGTCATGCACAAGTTTCATGCTCAATTATGAGTTTTTTTCCAACCTATAATGAGTTTTTCTGTATTATAAATTTTTTTCTCAAGTTCCATGCTCAATAGTGAGCTTTTCCCAACTCACTATGAACTTTCTTCTCAATTATGAAAATAATTATTATTTCATAATTATGATTTTTTGACAAATTAATTACTTCCTAGTGAAATAATTATGTGAAATTACTCATTTATGTAATTAATACTTATAACATCTAATAACATATTTGAAAGGCTTATGATGGAAAATACAAATATAACACTTGGCTTGGGTGCCATCTATGCATACATGTAGTGGAATCTTTATGAATTGTATGCTATTGCTCCTTGCCTTGCTTTATGTTGGCTAAGCATTGAAATATTGGCTAAGTTTTAATGTATTGCTAGGATGTTTTAAATGTTGCATTTGGATGTGTGCATATAGTTGAATGAACTTGGTTGAGTAGGACTTATTTGCATTTGACAAATTGTAGCTTAAGGTGAAGTTATGGGTAGACCTTGAGTTAAGAGGCATAGTTTGGTTGTAATAAATGCAAGACAACCAAATCATTGTGGCTAAGACAAGGTAGTGTCACATAACTTCATGTGCCAAAATGGGCTTTGAAGCAACTCATGTTTGCAAAGAAAAAATTGGGTGGACTATAGGTCTGTGATAGTTACACTCTTCAATGTACACATAAATATGATCACATAGGACCACTAGATTATGTATAAAATTGTAGGAAACCTCTTTCTTCAATGCATTTTTTACATTGGCCCCTTAATACAAATAGAAAACGAATATGGCCTATTTCAAAACACCAACATGCAAATCAAACTCAAGCTATTCTTATTCCATTTGCATGTAATTCGAATGATCCATCACACTTTGATGTATTTCAATATTGTTACCTATTGTACCTTTATCCCTAGAGGTTAATTGTCAAGGATAGTGAAGGAAAAGAGTTAAAGTTGATTTTAATATTGATATATTGGATTTGTGCACCAGTGGGTACCATTAAATGCAAAATTTACTATTAGGAATATGCATTTTTCTACAAAAATCAATTCCTTTTTGTCTAGTGGAATTTATGTGAGTTGAAAAGAGAAGCCTTCAAGTGGTTATTTGAAAATTGAACCCTAGTTTCATTTAGTAAATAAAGTTGAAGACCTTCAAACTTTACCAATGTGTCTAGTGATTGTTAACTTATGATATAGATATAGTGAATTATATTTATAAATAAAATAGATATATAGTTGGGTACATTAGCTAATTAATGCAAAATATTTCTGGAGAAGAATATTCATAAACTTTATCATGCCTAAAATTAATGGACATAGAAACTTACACACTTGATATTATCTCGATAATATGTTCCCTACTCCATGTGTCAACATTGGATAGTCTACATTGGGATAACAATGTAACATGGATTATGTGGCTTTGAACATAATCCATGCTTGTGAATTTCATGCCTACCTTGATGATAGTGTTCTTTTGTATGGGCTAGAACTGAACACATTAATAAGGGTAATGCTAGAAGGTTTATGTATAGAATCATAAAAATGACATGAATTTCATGGGTATTTGACACATTATTGAGCTCCTATTAATAGGTATTAAATTGTTCTAATGAACATGAAAATATAATGCCTCATACATCGATTCAAGCCTCTTTAATTTAATCATTGCAGTCTAGAAATTTATATCAACCTTATGCTATGCAATTTCATGCTTATTAAAATTCTATATTTCTTAAATACTAGTCATGACAATGTTGAGGAAATAATGGCACATGCTCCATGTTGGAAAAAATGATCTATGGATAAAAATTGTACATAACATATTGTGTTGAAACCATGTAAACTATGTATAATTTACATAATTCTAACCTACATTACATGTGAATGTCAATTCAAAATTTAGGTTCAAAATAATTCAATATAATACATTCAAATATTAGTTTCCTATCAACAGGTTTTACCTTTCATATTGTTATGATTCTATTTCATAAAGGTTGTAAAAAACTAAATATATAAACAAGATGAGTTGTGGAGAAACAAGTCCCTACCCTAAATGCATGATGCCAGTAGAAGACGAAGGTTTGTGTCTACTGAGCCAACGACATGCAAGCTTTTCATGTACTTTGTATGAATTGACATTTTGTGAACCTGTGCTATGTATGACAGGAAAGAAATTCCAATTGTGAGAATACTTGGAACCACTCAGCCTCTACACTTTCTTGTAGAGCTCACCATAGATAAATTGGTTGGGAAATAAATTCCTTGCCAAACTTACATAAATGGGCCACTCTGATCCAGGTGGATGCTGGTGGCCACCCACCTATCCCATTTGGACCCCCACAATTGTCTCTTTCAGTTTTTCAGTTTCCTTAATTGTAGCACAGTTTACTATTTTTAGTAGTTTTTCAGGTCCTAAACTTTCGGAGCCATTTTGAGGCCCTAAACGACGTTTTTTGGGAAATCTACCACCAACGATTTGTTTGTCGAAAATCATCTTTTCCATCATAGTCCTCGGAGAGATCTTTCTAATGGGTTATCATGCGTGACAAATGGAGATAATATGACCAAGTCGCGAACCCGAGAAGTTGGTTGTCCAACTCACCCCAATGGGGACAATAAACTCTTGGTGTTACATCTCCTCGGGTTAGGGTTTTGGTTGTTTAGGGTTTGCTCTTATTGTTCAATTATAAAAAGGCCCTTGAGCCTCATTGTAACACAGTTCAGAGGCATGTAGCCACCACATCTCTTTTGAGAGATAAGCTACCATCACCCTAGCTGGTTTATTTCCATTTCTGTTTGTAAGCATATTTCAGTATTTTACATTAATGAAATGAAGTATTATTTCCGCTGCATCTCTGCGTTTATGGTTATCTCTGCAATTTTTTGCCTTCATGCTTAAATCCGGATCACACTCCTATGTAATAGAGAAGGTAACTGGTATGCAATATGGTTAGCAAAAATGGTATGTTATAACCATTATAGTTTTCCCAAAGAGACCATGAATTTGAAGATCAAATTTCCTAATAGTCATGTTTGAAGATAATGGATGCCATTAAAAAAATTAGTTAACCAGATGTGGCATCAAAATTCCCCAATCATCAAGAATTCAATGATAATGTTCAAATTTTTTATCCAAGGAAATTAGCAAAGTTGTAAAATAAAACAGTATTAAAACAATGGCTTAGTATCAATACCTTTTCCCAACGGGGAGCAAGAAATTCATTGGTTGTGATTATTGTCTTTGCATAGGCTAATGACGATATCCACTAGCCCCATAACCACCATTTAGGAACCAAACTTGCATAAATTTACAGCTAAATCTCAAATATTGTATAATTCCTTTACTGGCTAACGATGTCTAATAAGTTTTCCTTAGACCTTTGAAAAATATAAACAAGAAAGGGAAAAACTAGCCTTACTTTGTCGAATAATAAATCCACTAAGTACAGAGATAATTAATAAAAGCAATGAGTCTCTATGGTTAGATATGACCATAATCTATAAAATCCAAGCTATGCGGCGAAATAATGACGATGACAACTGATGCAGGCAAAAGAGAGCTATAAATTGCCTCAAAAACGTGACACAGTATCAATGTCAGAACAACTAATTGCAATCAATTGGAGATAATATCAAACAATGCATTCCTAAAGTATAAGATTTCTTTTTGCTTCATCAATGTTAGATTCTTCACTCTACGTGAAATAGATATATAGATAAACAAGTCATAGAAGAAAAAGCAAGGGAGAGGGTTAAGTTGTAAACAACAAAAAATGAAATACATACAATGAAGGTCATATAATTTGAACATAAATATTTTTATCTATAAAATTAATGTCTTTAGCTGCACCAACTGAACATCATCAGCTCTAAGGATCGTTTTGGTGATAAACAATTGTAATGTAGGATAAAGAATAAATTAACTCTTTAATAAATAATGAACCATAGAGAAGAATAACCCTTTTTACTACTGTATTTTTAATAAAAACATATAATAGACACATATACACAATTTCTAATGATTTCTAGTGTTATATGGCACTATATATTCACTAAAACTAATTGCTATAACTGAAAGGAATTAAAGGAGCATGTCCTTTCCTTTTACAAATGTGTCAATATATGCCTCTGGAAGGATGCCCACTTGTTTCTACCGTTCAATAAGTTCCACAAGAAGGTCTATGCATACATGAACTACTTATGAAACCTTCAACTAATGTGTTAAATCATTCAATAGTCCACAAAAATTACATACTTTGGTGGTGCATTCAAATTGAAGTTCTCAAGATGAGTGAAAATGAAAAACTTACTGCAAATAATTACACACCATATCTAGTGCCAACTCCTTGATAAGAAATAGATAGTCTCTATATTTAACGCTAAATATATTTGTTGATATTTGTAGTGTATGGTACTTAGTATCCACCCTACATTCTTAGTGTGGATTCCGCAATTAGTTTAATTGATGGAATTTTTTATGCTACTTAACATGTCTAGTACTCTAAAAAATAGTCTCTTTTAATATTTAGAATTCATACTACATTATTTCCCTATAAATATCCTTCAAACAATGTAGTTATGTCCATGCTATGCCAAGGAAGGTAGACCATCCTTTCCACGAACCATTTTCACACATTTTTTGATTTCCAAAACACCTTTTAAATTTGAAACAAAGCCACATACTAGGAGATTAGGAACAAATCTATTACAAGAAGAGGAAATTAAGTGAAATTGTGCTTATGAAGATAACATAATGTCGATATGTCCGTTTTATAATACTTAAATTAACACCAATTTTTTTCTTTAATAAATCCACTTGTTAGGGTACAAATAAGATTCAAGAAGTTCCATAAACACAAATACACAGATTTCATTATAACTTCATATAATAAAAAAATAGTAAAACATCTCCAAAATTTAAAATAGTAAATGAATTGCCATCCATTTCTATTGTAAAACCGTTGCTTACTAAATTAACTGAATGCTTTTTCACAACTAGGAAAATATAATTATTTTTAACCTTCTTCACAACAATATATTTATTTATTAGGTTTCTATCACAATCCAAATGCTCAAACTTGTCGAGGTTGCCTTTTCACTCACACTCATCCCATTCAGATTATGTAAAATGTCCCAACAAGAATTTCAAATGGACATAGTCGTAGCCCAATCAAATGAACATATAAATAACTTATTTTCCATTCGTGTAGGTCACTAGGTATCTCAAACCTATTACAAGTCTGCTATGACTTACAAAACACCTTAAAGAGTTTTTCTATTCCAACAAATAAGGTGAAAGACTCAAAATATATTGATATTAAAATTGGTAGTTTAACTCTTTTGAAAATCGAAAAACCCCACCTACCCTTTGAGGCCTTGTTTCACTTGTGAGATTAATAGACCTTTAAACCCTCCACGAGTTCCATTTTTGATGTGGTATATGCTCACCATGAATTTCAAAGGATGACACTAGATGCCCATTTTGGCATAATCGGTTGCCCTCAGACCTAACATCGAAGCTGAAGGAATTATGACACCTAAAGAATATGATGCAACCCTTGGAATGAGTTTCTTGAATGTCGTGACTTATAAGAAGAAGAAGAAACTCACATGGGCACATGCTAGAGCAAGCACTAATAATAGTCTCAACATCTTTTGTATCAATGGTCTCATTCACTTCGTTCTTGGATAATGCATGTTGTGTATGTGAATGTTGATTATTTGCAATTCGCAAGTTGAACTCCAGAAAGGTGTAGCTTGCATTGGAATATATGCAACAAAAGGAGGAACTGAGAACCAACCTTGACATCATAGAACGTAATGTAGAAGCATGACTTGGGTACACGAATCTTGGTCTCCAGTATGTTAGCAGTGGTTGTGCTGAGCTTCTTGTTGGTATCATACCGCAACCTTGAATCATAAACTCCTACATTACCATGAAGTAGCCAATTTAGCCACCATGCTTTCATGTAGACATGTGCCCCACATGCAACACCCGCTACTGCTTATTTCAAAATAAAACTATGGTCAAATAAAAATAAAATAAAAATTAATTGAAATAATAAATAAATAAATAAATAAAATAAGTGAATGTTTGGGTGGACATACAGGATTGGATGCAATCTACGTGCCCCCACTCCGTGGAGCCCATTGCTTTACATTTCATAAACACTATAAATGATAAGGCTAAGGTTATTGTCTAATTTGCCTTTTTTTTTGTTACGAAGGGCTTGAAAAGGTGACCGAATTCTTCGAAAAGAGAATTACGACACATGATATTCATCTCTATTTATCTGAGATGTCTGTCTCGTGTCAGTGAAAGTCCTTATCACGATAAATCTAGAAGACTTTGAACAATTTGGTAACAAATTGCATTTCTGAATTCTACTCCATTTTTACTAAATTCAACACTCCTATCCTCAGACTCCTTAACATAATGGAGTTGTAGAGTGAAAGCAGGGAATCACTCTCTAAATGTTGGGTCTACTATTGCTAGAACTACTGGTTCAAGGTCAACCATAGGAACCACTGCATCTATAGAGAAAAAACTCAATAAACACCCCAAAAAAATAAATCTATCATTCAGGGGGTTGACGTTACCATAGAACACCTGAAAATTCAAGTCAGGTTCTCGACAAGTTGCAGTACAGGGTTTGGTGGTGCTCCTTCATTGGTTCCAAAGCCTTCCATTGTGTTTGGCCTTTCACAAAAGTTTTTTATCTATTGTGTTGAGGGCTTAGTTTATAGTAGAGGTGTCCTGAAAGAGCTTCCTCCTGCACCTACTCTTTAGGCTCCAAGCCCTTCTTCCATGTCCCCTAACCTGACAAAGAAAAATAAAGCAATTGGTGTATGGAGGGACCTTGGATTTCATGTATTTTGTGACCTCAAACTGGCCAACTAAAGGTGTAATACATGCACAAAAGGAGGGGATTGAGGTGCAGAAACATACCCTTATGTTGAGAAGCTTAGGGAGGCTAGCCGTGGAGCTCACATACTCACTGAGGGTTGTTGATCCTTTGAAAATGACCTAGATGCAATGCTATACCAAAATGAAGCTCGAACAAGGGCCTTGAGCAAGTATGGTACACATAATGTATGATAAAAGGACATCATGATTCTAAATATCCGCGATTGAGAGAAGGGATTATACCTAACCCCCATTAGGACCATTTCCAGGAAGTTCTTCCCTTGCAGTTGCATAAGTATCCACCTCTGCTCCATTCCATGGAACAACACAGTATCATGCTTTCCTGAATATGCAAAACTCCCAACCTGGATATAGCTCTGCTGATGGTGGTGTTGCTTAAGAATCCATAAAGCAACTTGTTTGACAAAGCCATACAAACCCAACTTCTAGCCTAGAGTTAGATAAGGCAAGATAGAAAGAAGGCTAGTTATTCTCCTCCTGTATTCTCTTTATAAACTATGTAGCTCTAGTAGGCAAGCTATTTTTGAAAGAAGGGAAGCAAGATAGGAACCAATAACTAAACGCCACTCTTCTACGAGCCTAAATATATTATGAAGCTTTCTATCCCTAATCTATTTAAGAAGCTAACTCTAAATTCTCGCTCTTTCATTCTATTTGTTATTTTACAGGAGTAAGAAACTGCTTAACGAGTGAGGCTCCAGAGAGAGCCCATAATAACAATTTTGCAAAAAAAAATTGTTTGTTGTGTTGAGGGTTAAGTTGATGGTAGAGGTGGCCTAGAAGAGCTTCCTCTTGCGCCTGCTCTTCAAGGTCCAACTCCTTCTTCCGTGTCCCCTAGCCCGACATAAAAAAGAAAAGAGATCAAAATACAGAGGGGTACTTGTGGAGTTATTGAGGTCTCTGCAGAAGGACGCTGGAGTGGAGAAAGTATCCACCTCTGCTCCATTCTATGGACTAGTACAATATCATGCTTTCTCAAATGTGATTACCATGAAATATGCTACCGTAGAATATGTGACTATTGGTGTTTCTATTATCACTCGCTATGCAAAGCTATGCCACTAGTCTTGATGCTACTTACCTTTTCCTTGGCGGTGTAGGTGAAAGGAAGGAAATTGCAATGAGACGGTGACCATATAGATAGAACATGTCGCAAAATGCTAGGGGAATCCCATAGGTATCACAAAGGCCTAGATTGTCAAACATGAAAGGAGATGGGAAAAGTTTAAAGTTTATATTAAACATCAAATGTAAGTGAAGTAATTCTAAATAATGCTAGCATTAATTCACTTGAAAATAATGTAAATTAAATACATGCTCTTATCATAATATCAATGTTTGCCTTTGACCTCGGGAAGAGGTTGAATAAGAAGGTGAATGAAAACTTTGGTTAAGAATAAAATGTTGTGAATGTAAACTTTGGTTAAAAATAAAAGGTCAATAGAATGCCAATAACAGTTTGTCCTAAAAAAATAAGAGTCATCAGTTTTCGTGTAGGGACTAATAGCAAAGGCCTAATGAATCATTATAGTCCCTGCAACCCTTAGGGTAGAGACTAATAAGTTGTATTCATAAATAGCGTCATTGACATGTGGGCATATTGTAATGTATCATAAGTCATATTACAATAGTTTGATTTACCATATGTTAGTAGAATAAAGTAGATAAATATATGCGATGAGAGTTTTGAAGTATAAAAGGTTCTTATAAATATTAAACTAGCTCAAGTGATATTGCAAAATAGATTTACCGTTCATTATAAATATCTATTTAAAAATTATAAAAGAGGTATATAATTTCAATAGTTTGTACATCGAATGATTCGTAGTTAAATTTCAAATTAAATTATCATTAATAATTTAATTTAAGAAATCTCAACTTGAACTACCAATATTCACATCTAAATATCTCTATATCTAAACCTAAGTGACACATTAACTAGCCTTTCATGTATTATATTCATCACTAATATGTATATAAACAACATGCCTGAAACTAGATAGTGGCCTAGCTGCCCTGATTAAACAAAAGTTCAATAGTAGAACAATAAACCAAAACCATACACATAATAAAGTAACGGGGTCTGAATCATAGCCTACTACTAGGATAGTTTTTTTTCTGGATCTTCCAGAGGTCTTGCTACTACTAGTGGAATGCCAATATGTTGTTTGATCCTCGCCAGTTTGCATTCAATCCTCTCCAATTTTCCATTCTAAGTCCTTCAGGTTCCCATGCATGTGATCGAATGATCGAAGCAAGTACATCTGAGACTCATGCCGACTAAGCAGAGCGCATCCCGACATGAGCTTCATATGCAAATAGAAGTCTACTGTTAGCATATATTGGTTGAGTCTTCCTCGAGTATGTCCTATGTTAGGGATCCAGTTAGCCCATTCCATCCTAAATTTAGAATTTGAGATGGAAGTTCTATGGGATGAAGCTTCCCCCTCAAACCTAGCCACTTCCGCCTAGACATGAGTTGGAATATGCTACATGTACCTAGCTACAAAACCCTCTATATGTTGATGTAGACGGGTATTGCCTCTATGAGAAATCTTCTTATAATAGGAAACCCCTCTTCTAAATCTATTTCTCATTCTATGCATTGTAAGGGCACCATGTGGATGTTGGACAACAACCAACATACGATACTAAATAGACATGGTTTCTTCCCTCTTGAGCCACCTTACCCTGCTAAAAGATATGTTGTAAGAGGTCTGTTGTTTTGTCAATGTGTCACCTTTTCTTGCAAATTGTTGACCCCTCTGAACGACACAGTCAAATTCCAACCCACATCAACTCCTTTCCCCCAGCCACCCATAAACTCACAATTCCACCTCTCAATCTAAGTTGGACCCACTCGAATAACTTGCAAGAAATAATACTGCCACCACCCAACCTGTGTTAAAATACGAAGGATACTGAGCTAGCAACAACCCAAAAACCCTCAAAGAGTACGCGCCACCAGTATACAGAGACCCACACAGGTCCTAGCCAATGCCTCCAATGCACAACAAAGTTATCAATATAGACTACAGAGAAACAACGACCAGAAGAAACATTCAATACAGACTATAGAGAAACAACGACCAGAAGAAACATTCTCTGATCTAACACAGTATGCGAAGAGCACACAGGTTCAGGGATCCCTTAGTCTGCTCCAAATTTTACTCTTTTTAACTGTTTGATATTGAGCAGTAGGAATACAGAGGCTACCCACCCCCAATATCCATTTGAAATGAGAAAGGACGCACAAAGCAACTTCCAAACAAAGCAAGTAGTATTCAAGATAAAAAAATGGGAGTCCCACGAAGAGGAGAACGATAACCTGAAGATAAAATTGAAGGGAATCGCTTAAGGAGCAAGCTCAATTGCACCTTCGCCCCTTGATAGCTAAAAAAATTCCTCTTCAGTGACAATATTTTCCTCTATCACATTTGCTTCACCATCGTAAATTAGCAATTCCTCGAATTTCAATCCAGAACTCCGAATTGCAACATTCCTCCCCTCGCTATGCCAACAATTCACCTTCCTGTATTTGTGTTTCTCATACCACCCTACAATCCTTTCTAATGCATTGTTGTGCTCAGGATCTGGACCACACAATCAAATAAATACATGTATGTTTACCATAATTACCACCCTCCTCATTGCACATATGGAACAACCACAAAAATTATCCCATCGGGTGTTCATCTGCTGGATCGAGGGAGAGTTATTGCCCCTTGTGGTTGTAAGACACTTGCTAGGGTGTGATGCCATGTCCCCAACCTATTTCTCTAGTGAAGTAATATTAATATCACTTTTTTAAATATGAAAAATATTATTATTCACCATTAAAATATACAAAATATATATTTAATATCAATTTCATATATACTATCTATATATAAATAGCTATTATATAAATTAATAATAATCATATAAAAAACAAATATGGTTCAATATCTTTAAAATAATGATCTATATAAATTCATATAAATTAAGTAAACAACTGCTACCCATAAACATGTAAATATATAAAATCATTGTTTTGCTAAATTTGTTATTTATTTATTATTTGATTGGTTAAAATTTGTGAATACATACAATGTAATATATATATATATATATATATATATATATATATAGATATATATGTATTGATTATTATTGTGCATTGTATATCATCAAACTAGGTAAATTATTTGACACCATATCATTTGGTTTTTAAACTTGAGTATATTTTTAGTTTTTTATTGAGCCGAGAGGCTCATTCTACAACCCAGTTTGAGGAGATGTGTAAGTTTGTCAATCCATGTGTTCCCTTTAAAATAAAAATAAAAGTTAAAAATTATGTTCTAAACAGAAAAATAATGTCCACTATAATAAAAAATAAAAATGAATATGTTATAAAGAAATTAGAAATAAAAAAATGTGTGAGTTAAATCTTATAAATTGGTCATATATATACTTTATTTAGCACTCAAAAATAGAAATTAAATAATAAAAATAAACAAATTCTGGATTTGAGACCTCTGTGGTACAATATTTTTGATTCAGTCATCGGAGTTTCCACAGTAAGAGAATTGTTCTGCCAACGTTTCAAATCCCAACCGGGATCCATCATCAGGGCAACTTGAAGCTTGATAGAAGAAGAGCAGCTTATTATGTTATAAATAGAGATGAGGAAAGAAGAGGGGAAGGTCGGCTCTCAATTTCTTGAGAAGTCGGCTGCCTCTTGATTTTTATTTTAATAATTTTTTAATATATAATTTTTAATTTAATTTTTAAATTTTTTTTTTTTTTTGAATATTACTTTAATAATTATTATTAGTATAAAATTAGGAGGTTCTTAATGTTTATAATAACAACATACTACTATATATTTTAATTAAAATCAATGAACTAATAACTCATTATAGTGATTAAAATAATAATTAGATATGTTAATTATTATAATTTTTCTTTTTTTCCTTATAATAATAAATAATTAAAATAATAAATAATTAATATAGTATTAATAAAATAATTGGTAAAACTTGTAAAATCAAATAAATAATAAATAAAATATTATAGTTATTTTAATTATTATTATAAAGTAATAACATGTTATATTAATTATTTTTATAATAGTTAAAAAAATTTTAATAATGAATAATATTAATATAAAGAATTAATACTTATAATTATTATTAATTGTTTAGAAATTAATTATTATTATTAATATGAATTAATTATTGATATTTATTATTTGTTAGTTAATGGTTAGTTAAAGAAGAACAGCACCAGAAGCGAAAGATCAGAGAAGCCCTGGAGATTATCAAACACCCGCACAATCTCAACAGAGACAACGGTATGGAGATTAGTGGAAGCTGGTTTCCCCTAATCAAAAAATTAACCCAACAGTATAATAATAATAATAATATAATATAATAATAATAATAATTCTCCATTAGAAATTTATAATATTAGTTAATTAGATAGTTAATTGAAACCTATTTTTAATATAGTAAATACAATAATAACAATCATTAAGATTCAAATATTTATAAGAATTTTATAATAAATAATAAATAATATTAATTAAGATTATTATTTATGTTTCTATATTAATATGATTTATTAAAGATTACATTAATTATTATATTAAATATTAATTATTATATTAATTATCATATTAATAATTATTAATTTAATTTATTTAAATTATTTATTATTATTATTTATTATTAAGTTAATATTCTAATTATTAGATTAACAACATTAATTAATGTAGTTATATTTCAGTTCTATATTTTTAACAACATTTTCTTTAATAACAATTAATAATTATTGATTTTAATTAATAATAATTAATGTTAATAAATAATTGATTAATTTCCCATTAACTAACCATTAACTAACAAATAATAAATATCAATAATTAATTCATATTAATAATAATAATTAATTTCTAAACAATTAATAATAATTATAAGTATTAATTCTTTATATTAATATTATTCATTATTAAAATTTTTTTAACTATTATAAAAATAATTAATATAACTATAATAACTATAATATTTTATTTATTATTTATTTGATTTTACAAGTTTTACCAATTATTTTATTAATACTATATTAATTATTTATTATTATAAAGAAAAAAAAAGAAAAATTATAATAATTAACATATCTAATTATTATTTTAATCACTATAATGAGTTATTAGTTCATTGATTTTAATTAAAATATATAGTAGTATGTTGTTATTATAAACATTAAGAACCTCCTAATTTTATACTAATAATAATTATTAAAGTAATATTCAAAAAAAAAAAAAAAAAAAATTAAAAAATTAAATTAAAAATTATATATTAAAAAATTATTAAAATAAAAATCAAGAGGCAGCCGACTTCTCAAGAAATTGAGAGCCGACCTTCCCCTCTTCTTTCCTCATCTCTATTTATAACATAATAAGCTGCTCTTCTTCTATCAAGCTTCAAGTTGCCCTGATGATGGATCCCGATTGGGATTTGAAACGTTGGCAGAACAATTCTCTTACTGTGGAAACTCCGATGACTGAATCAAAAATAAACAAATTGTATTTTACACTCTAAAAAAATTTACAGGTGAAAAAATTTAATCCCTCTCGATTCATGTTAAATCTATACTTAAAATAAATCTATACTACTTTTTAAAAAATAAATTATATATCTACAACTTACAATTTAATATTAATTAAAATTTGTTAAAAATATTTTTATATAAAAATTCCACTTTAAAATTATACTTATTTTTCAAATCTCATCCTATCAAGTCAATAATAATAATTTTAAATATATAAACTTTACCTTATTTTTCAAACCCCATTATAACAAGCCAATAACCCCATTATAACAAGCCAATAATAATAATTCTACACGTATAAACTTTACCTTATTTGATTATGAACCTATAACCTCTAAATAAAAACACATATTCTAAATCAAAATTGTATTACATATATTTCTACTTTTTATAAAACAATATTTTTAACTATCCCTTGAAAAAAAACCACACTGGATCACTTTCAAAAGATAGTACATTCTAAAGCCATTTCGTGTGTCTTGTGCCATAATACTACTTTACGTCACATGCCTTAAATGGGCGAAAGGTGCTTTCTTCGTAAAAGTCACTTTGGTAAAATGTTACCCTGAATCCAACATGATAATTCACACTTCAACATTAGGAACACATTTATTTTTGATACTTAGGAATTTCATATTTTTCAACTTTTCTTTATTTCATATTGAAAAAGCATTCCCCCCTGCGAGATAGGAACCCATTTTCATACCTAATTGACCTTTCTAAAGCGTAGTATAAACTTAACACATTTTTTTCAAAAAAAAAAAAAAAAAAAATTATAGAAATTTCAGCATGGTTTTGAAAAAAATTTGGGGAAAATTTTAAAAATATGGGTTATAGTTTTCAAGCTTCAGGATTTTGGGTGCTTTTGAGTTACTTGATGGTGTTGAATCCATTTCCACCATCAAAAAAATGATTTAAACACTCTCAAGTTATATTTCTTCAAAATTTTGATGATAAATTCACAGTTTGGGCGAAATTGTCACTTCGTTAGATTGCTTCCATTTTTAACACTTTGTGTGAATCGTTGATTCTCGTATTTTGTAGAAATAAAAACAACAATATCTTAATCACATTTTTGGACTTGTTTAATTTAAAATTTAGTTTGGAATTTAGAAAAATGGTTGAAACTGCAAATATTAATGGTTAAAATTGTATAACTGGAATGTTTTAAGGATTTTCGAAATGCTAAATCTATTGATACATTTAAAAATATAAATTAAATAATAAAAATTACATTTTCACTAACAATAATATATAATTAAATTCCAATAATAATTACTAAAAATAAAAAATTAAATTAAATATTTAGATTAGAAAAAATAAATAAAACACCACCAAAAATATCCATTATTTGTTATAGCAAAGTCCAATTTATCAAGTTTGTCAAATTGTGATGAAAAAGATGTTTAAAAACATTCACCCGCCACTTTTGTTTGATGCCAATTTTGGTGAAATAATATAACTAAGTATATTTTTAAAAGAGATCGACTTTTTTTTACATAGAAGCATTTCCACTTAATATCTTTCCAAAAAAGCTATAACAAATAATAGTTAAAATACAATCAAGTAAATAAATACGCATTTTACACTTAAAGTTGAAACTAAAAGCAACACAGGGTCAATCAATATCAACCATCCTTGTTGCACACCCTAGTTTGTGTGATCTTAATGATGCATCTAATAGATATGGATGATTGTAAATGGTATTGAAGTTTTATTCAAACACATGAATCGAGGAGGGAAATGCTTTATGATGTAATTATAAATGGATTATAATTTAATTATAAATATTATAATTTATTTGTTTTTTAAGATAAAAAAGTTTATTATAACTTAATTTTCAATTAGTAATGAGGATAGTTATGAATGCACACAGACTTGTCATTATTATTAAAGGAAATGTAGGGTTTAGGAAATATGGACATGGCTCGACCTGCGAGGGGACGAGGTCATGGAAGGAGAGGCCTGACACTTAGGAAAGACAAAGAGCCAAGAACGTCAGAACCTCAAAGGGGCAGGAAGTCAGTAGAACACCTTATCACTGAAGCAGAGGAGGCTTACCGAGAGGGGACGAATGCAATAATCGGAAACTGTTAGAAGAGAGGGAGGAGGAAATAAAACAAGGCAGTGAGACAGAGGAAGACATGGACAACTGGAGGACTTTAGTCCCGGATTCGGCCAACACTCGAGGAAGAATTACATAGTTCAAACAAACTCTTTACCTTTATTGGTTAATGAAGAGTTTATTAGGCAAAGAAATGGAACATATTTCTATGGGAATGGCAGTGACACTCCAAGGTATGTCGAGTTACAAGCAGGATTTGCAGAAAATCCTCTTCCAGCTTCATAAACAAGACATTAGGTTGGATAGAATTGACTGCCACATTCCTTGCATACTGGAACTAAATGAGATGCCTGGGGCATCAGCTAAGGATCCGACACCTATTGAATCTGCCTCGGAGGAGCAGAAGGGATAGACTCTTACCTATGCATATTTTTGTTTTATGTGGATAGATTTTAATTTCTGTTACTCAAATATAAGTTTAGATAGATATATAGTGTATGGACATGAAACACAGACATATCTAGCTTGGCTAGAGAGATTAAGACTTCACTGTTTTTGGATGGCTTACAATGCAGACGGTGGCCAACAAACTTGGTTTCCCTTCGGGGCAAGTTGAGGCCACCTGGTCAATCTATGTGGTGTAAACTTGCCTTTGTTTAATAGAAAATGTAATGGTCCCACCAAGCTTAACAAAAAAAATATATGGTATATAGTATATAATATATAATGATGATGATGATGATGGTGGTGGTTAACGTCCACTGAGACCAAATTGGTCTATCGGACCTACAATTTTCTTAATTTTTACTTGTCTGGCTCCTCGTCTTTCTTGGCGAGATTGGTGTTGTAGCTTTCTTTTTTTTCTCTACGGTCTTCCAACTTCCTTTATCTTGCATCTCCTTCATCTCTTCTGGTTCTTGGAACATTGGTGTCTTAGCTTCGCGATCTATTGTGTTCGTTCTTTTGAAGATAGTCGGAGAAGAAGTTTGGTCTGGGAGATCTGCTTTGCTGTTAAATGAAGATTTATTTTCTGAGTTATTCGAATCCTCATAACCGTTGATTTGCTGGGGCGGGATTTCTCCTTGCTTGTCTTGAGAGTTGTTTATTTCTTCCCTGCTTTCTTGTGACTCAGAGTTTTCTCTAGAATATTCTTCTTTGATGACAGTGTAGTGTTCTTTTTGTGCTCCTTCCCACCATGTAGATCTGTGGTGGTTTTTTCTAGCAAAATTTTTCTTAGAGGCTTTTGGGCAATTTTTGGCTAGATGCCCTGTCTCAAAGCAGGATCGACATCTGAAGAGGACACTTTCATAATCAAGTTTCTGGTTCCACACATAGTCTTTACTTGTTAGGTTTATTTCAGCTGGGAATCCGGCGCTGAAGTCCATTTCCACACAGATGCGTGCATAGGTGGTTCTGGCATATTCCTCTGTTTCTGGGCACCTGCAGTAGAATTTCCCAATTGCATTTCCGATGGCTTTTAGTGAGGAGAGATTCCAGAGATGCAAGGGTAGGCTTGGCAATCTCACCCAAACTGGTGCTGAGGTTATCACTGCTGTAGAGGGATCGAATGATGGGTCCCATGGCTTCATGAATAGGCCTGATTTTTCCCAAAACCAAGGGCCGGAATCTAGAATACATTGTCTGCTTTCAGGATTTTCAAAATCTACTATAAAGAAACCCCTAGCACAAGGGTAGATATTAATTTCGTCAGAAATGACAGGCTTCCATACCTCTGAAATCCAATTGTGGAGTGCTATCAGCCGCGGCCAAAAACCATTATAGTGCTATATACTATATAATATATAGTATATAGTATATATTATACAATACATATATAGTAAATAACATATGGTATATAATAAATAATATACCAATGATATATAATTAAAACTAAATAACATAGCAACTAATATAAAGTAAGTAATTAATTAATATAAGCCTAAATTAAGGGTAAAATCAATAAATAATAAAGTAGAAACCTATAAAGTCAGAAAGGATAATAAATGAAGTGATGAGGGTGAGAGAAAGAGAGGAGAGAGGGAGCGGGGGAGGGAAGGGAGGAAGGGAGGGATACAATAAGGAAAAGAAGGGAAAATAAGAAAATAAGAATGGGAGGAGAGGGGAAGGGCCTAAGGATAAGGAAGAGACGTTTGGTTAAAGGGGAAGATATAAGAAAAGAGGGGGGCGAGGGTTGTGGGGGGAGGGGGTATAGGGGGCATAAGGATTGAGAGAGATCATGGACAAGAGAGGAGGAAGGAAAAATGACATACAAATGTTCAACAAAAATAAGGGCTAAATATTATGCTTCATGGTTAGTAGGAGCCACCAATTTTTATTGATCTCAAGGCCACTATCTCTATTAATATTGTTAGGGTGTTTTTGGATCTCTAGTGCTTCCCTTAACCTATGTTTGTAATAATGGCTTTCTTTGGAAAATATTTTTGGATCCTCCAAGCATACATGATGCTTTTTGTTATTAAGATTTTCAATAATATCTAAGTTCTTAATTCTCTCATGTTTTATGTCGACACCATGTTCCTTGATCCTTTCTCTTAGGAAGCCCCTAATTTCTCCAATATAACATTTTCCATAGGAACATTCTATACTGTAAGCACCTTTGTGTTGGAAGTGGTCAATTTCATCCTTCACAGATTTCATCATTTGTCTGATGGTAGTATGAGGTCTAAAACATGTTCATATATCTTTTCTTTTCAAAACTTTGTCAATCTCGTCAGTGGTACCTTTGAGTAAGGTAGATATGTAGTCTTTCTTTGGTTTTGTACATTGGTGTTGAGGGGACTATTGTCATGATTTGTAAGTTCCTTTTGTAGGGCATCCTTAATAGCCTTCTTGTTGTATCCAATATTAATGAAGACCTTAATCAAGTGTTATTTTTCTTTTACTCGATGGTCTATACTAGATATTTCGAAGGTTGTAGAAGCTAAGGTTTTAATGACACCAATATTATGAGAGGGATGATAGTGAGAGTCTGCATGTAGGTAGTTTTCCTTGTTTGTTTTCTTTCAGGAAACCATGTGATCCAGTTGTCCATCAGGATTCCTCATGATAAGGACATCCAAGAAGGGAATGTAACAATTTTCTTTATTTTCTGTAGTGAATTGGATGTTTATATAGATGCTATTGAGGTGTTGTAAAAATTTTGAGAGTTCCTCCTTACCATGTGGCCAAATAACTTTAGTGTCATCAACAAATCTCTTCCAAATTTTTGGTTTTAGATAATAAGTGTTAATATGTCATATTATGTATCAAAAGAAATATAATGAAATTTCGTACCCAGTGCTTTCAGTTTTATGGGAATAAAAGGTCCCTATCAAAAGATACCATAAAAAGAAGTATGTGGAACTATCACAAAAAATCTGAAAAATAGTTGATTTTCAATTAGTGACATCTCCAATTTTCAAACACCATTTTGGGCAAAAAAATTTTAATGGGATAAAATTTCAAGGATAATTTAGATCTATCACTATTTCATTCAAATTATGTATAGAAAATTGCAAAATTTGACCTAAAAACCACAACACATTTTTTCTCTTTCTTATAAAATTTTAAATCAAGCGTAATATGAAGGACCGTGGGTAGATCTATCTTAGAAAAAATGTAAACATGATATAAAACACCAGTAAAGAATAAGGAACAAAAAGTATCAAGGTATACCAAGAAACTGAGGAGAAATCCAAAGGAATCTTCTTCAGCATGGTCACCAATTCTATTAACCAGTTTTTTCCTAATGTTGACCAAGAGTATGATACTCTACAAACCTGCCCTAGATCTATATAAACATAGAGAGAATAATTCAATTAAATACCTAGAACTATAGTCACATGCTTTGATAGATAAAGAAATGAGGGGAGAAACTGGCATACCTTTACACTTGTCCGTTGGTGTGGATCTTAGCTAATGACACTGTTTGAAATTTTCCTCCTAGAGACCTTGTCCTTGCTGCTTACACGAAAACATAAAACCTGTGCTAGATCTAATGTAGATATCCAAGTATATCCAAATCCAATAAGATGAAATCAAATACACATAAGAATTGGGGGAATGAATTTAAATTCACATAGAAAGAAGTAAAATGCTTACAATGTTATACCTTGGATGTGAGCATCACTTTATGTCACCTTGATCTTGACCCCTCCTTGACTAGTAGTAACGATCTCTACAACATGAAAAGAGGTTTACTTGAGTATTCCACCAATGTTTTCTTACTTAATTTCTCTCCCTATCCCCTCTAATTTGGCCTCTTCTTATAGGAATTTAGAAGAGCTTGGAAAGAGGTTTGATGGCATGTGAATTAGGTGGATACAAGGCATGGATACACTTGATGATTTGTGAACCAAGCAAGTACAAGTGATGCACAAGTTTCATGCTCAATTATGAGTTTTTTTCCAACCTATAATGAGTTTTTCTGTATTATAAATTTTTTTCTCAAGTTCCATGCTCAATAGTGAGCTTTTCCCAACTCACTATGAACTTTCCTCTCAATTATGAAAATAATTTATATTTCATAATTATGATTTTTTGACAAAATAATTACTTCCTAGTGAAATAATTATGTGAAATTACTCATTTATGTAATTAATCCTTGTAACATCTAATAACATATTTGAAAGGCTTATGATGGAAAATACAAATATAACACTTGGCTTGGGTGCCATCTATGCATACATATAGTGGAATCTTTATGAATTGTATGCTATTGCTCCTTGCCTTGCTTTATGTTGGCTAAGCATTGAAATATTGGCTAAGTTTTAATGTATTTCTAGGATGTTTTAAATGTTGCATTTGGATGTGTGCATATAGTTGAATGAACTTGGTTGAGTAGGACTTATTTGCATTTGACAAATTGTAGCTTAAGGTGAAGTTATGGGTAGACCTTGAGTTAAGAGGCATAGTTTGGTTGTAATAAATGCAAGACAACCAAAGAATTGTGTCTAAGACAAGGTAGTGTCACATAACTTCATGTGCCAAAATGGGCTTTGAAGCAACTCATGTTTGCAAAGAAAAAATTGGGTGGACTATAGGTCTGTGATAGTTACACTCTTCAATGTACACAAAAATATCATCACATAGGACCACTAGATTATGTATAAAATTGTAGGAAACCTCTTTCTTCAATGCATTTTTTACATTGGCCCCTTAATACAAATAGAAAATGAATATGGCCTGTTTCAAAACACCAACATGCAAATCAAACTCAAGCTATTCTTATTCCATTTGCATGTAATTCGAATGATCCATCACACTTTGATGTATTTCAATATTGTTACCTATTGTACCTTTATCCCTAGAGGCTAATTGTCAAGGATAGTGAAGGAAAAGAGTTAAAGTTGATTTTAATATTGATCTATTGGATTTGTGCACCAGTGGGTACCATTAAATGCAAAATTTACTATTAGGAATATGTATTTTTCTACAAAAATCAATTCCTTTTTGTCTAGTGGAATTTATGTGAGTTGAAAAGAAAAGCCTTCAGGTGGTTATTTGAAAATTGAACCCTAGATTCATTTAGTAAATAAAGTTGAAGACCTTCAAAATTTACCAATGTGTCTAGTGATTGTTAACTTATGATATAGATATAGTGAATTATATTTATAAACAAAATAGATATATAGTTGGGTACATTAGCTAATCAATGCAAAATATTTCTAGAGAAGAATATTCATAAACTTTATCATGCCTAAAATTAATGGACATAGAAACTTACACACTTGATATTATCTCGATAATATGTTCCCAACTCCATGTGTCAACATTGGATAGTCTACATTGGGATAACAATGTAACATGGATTATATGGCTTTGAACATAATCCATGCTTGTGAATTGCATGTCTACCGTGATGATAATGTTCTTTTGTATGGGCTAGAAACGAACACATTAATAAGGGTAATGCTAGAAGGTTTATGTATAGAATCATAAAAATGACATGAATTTCATGGGTATTTGACACATTATTGAGCTCCTATTAATAGGTATTAAAGTGTTCTAATGAACATGCAAATATAATGCCTCATACATCGATTCAAGCCTATTTAATTTAATCATTGTAGTCTAGACATTTATATCAACCTTATGCTATGCAATTTCATGCTTATTAAAATTCTATATTTCTTAAATACTAGTCATGACAATGTTGAGGAAATAATGGCACATGCTCCATGTTGGAAAAAATGATCTATGGATAAAAATTGTACATAACATATTGTGTTGAAACCATGTAAACTATGCATAATTTACATAATTCTAACCTACATTGCATGTGAATGTCAATTCAAAATTTAGGTTCAAAATAATTCAATATAATAAATTCAAATATTAGTTTAAGATATTCTATCAAAAGGTTTTACCTTTCATATTGTTATGATTCCATTTCATAAAGGTTGTAAAAAACTAAATAGATAAACAAGATGAGTTGTGGAGAAACAAGTCCCTACCCTAAATGCATGATGCCAGTAGAAGAGGAAGATTTGTGTCTACTGAGCCAATGACATGCAAGATTTTCATGTACTTTGTATGAATTAACATTTTATGAACTTGTGCTATGTATGACAGGAAGGAAATTCCAATTGTGAGAATACTTGAAACCACTCAGCCTCTACACTTTCTTGTAGAGCTCACCATAGATAAATTGGTCGGGAAATAAATTCCTTATCAAACTTACATAGATGGGCCACTCTGATCTAGGTGGATGCTGGTGGCCACCCACCTATCCCATTTGGACCCCCACAACTGTCTCTTTCAATTTTTCAGTTTCCTTAATTGTAGCACAGTTTACTATTTTTAGTAGTTTTTCAGGTCCTAAACTTTCGGAGCCATTTTGAGGCCCTAAACGACGTTTTTTGGGAAATCTACCGCCAACAATTTGTTTACCGAAAATCATCTTTTCCATCATAGTCCTCGGAGATATCTTTCCAACGGGTTATCCCGCGCGACAAATGGAGATAATATGACCAAGTCGTGACTTCGAGAAGTTGGCTGTCCAACTCACCCCAATGGGGCCCATAAACTCTTGGTGTTACATCTCCTCGGGTTAGGGTTTTGGTTTTTTAGGGTTTGCTCTTATTGTTCAATTATAAAAAGGCCCTTGAGCCTCATTGTAACACATTTCAGAGGCATGTAGCCACCACATCTCTTCTCAGAGATAAGCTACCATCACCCTAGCTGGTTTATTTCCATTTCTGTTTGTAAGCATATTTCAATATTTTACATTAATGAAATGAAGTATTATTTCTGCTACATCTCTGCGTTTATGGTTATCTCCACAATTTGTTGCCTTCATGCTTAAATCCAGATCACACTACTATGTAATAGAGAAGGTAACTGGTATGCAATATGGTTAGCAAAACTGGTATGTTATAACCATTATAGTTTTCCCAAAGAGACCATGACTTTGAAGAACAAATTTCCTAATAGTCATGTTTGAAGATAATGGTTGCCATTAAAAAAATTAGTTAACCAGATGTGGCATTAAAATTCCCCAATCATCAGGAATTCAATGATAATGTTCAAATTTTTTATCCAAGGAAACTAGCAAAGTTGTAAAATAAAACAATATTAAAACAATGGCTTAGTATCAATACCTTTTCCCAACGGGGAGCAAGAAATTCATTGGTTGTGATTGTTGTCTTTGAATAGGCTAATGACGATATCCACTAGCCCCATAACCACCATTTAGGAACCAAACTTGCATAAAATTACAGTTAAATCTCAAATATTGTATAATTCCTTTACTGGCTAACGATGTCTAATAAGTTTTCCTTAGACCTTTGAAAAATATAAACAGGAAAGGGACAAACTAGCCTTACTTTGTCGAATAATAAATCCACCAAGTACATAGATAATCAATAAAAGCAATGAGTCTCTACGGTTAGATATGACCATAATCTATAAAATCCAAGCTATGCGGCAAAATAAGGACGACAATAACTGATGCAGGGAAAAGAGAGCTATAAATTGCCCCAAAAACGTGACGCAGTATCAATATCAGAACAACTAATTGCAATCAATTGGAGATAATATCAAACAATGCATTCCTAAAGTATAAGATTTCTTTTTGCTTCATCAATGTTAGATTCTTCACTCTACGTGAAATAGATATATAGATAAACAAGTCACAGAAGAAAAAGCAAGGGAGAGGGTTAAGTTGTAAAAAACAAAAAAATGAAATACATACAATGAAGGTCATATAATTTGAACATAAATATTTTTATCTATAAAATTAATGTCTTTAGCTGCGCCAACTGAACATCATCAGCTCTAAGGATCGTTTTGGTGATAAACAATTGTAATGTAGGATTAAGAATAAATTAACTCTTTAATAAATAATGAACCATAGAGGAGAATAACCCTTTTTACTACTGTATTTTTAATAAAAACATATAATAGACACATATACACAATTTCTAATGATTTCTAGTGTTATATGGCACTATATATTCACTAAAACTAATTGCTATAACTGAAAGGAATTAAAGGAGCATGTCCTTTCCTTTTACAAATGTGTCAATATTTGCCTCTGGAAGGATGCCCACTTGTTTCTACCGTTCAATAAGTTCCACAAGAAGCTCTACGCATACATGAAATACTTATGAAACCTTCAACTAATGTCTTAAATCATTCAATAGTCCACAAAAAGTACATACTTTGGTGGTGCATTCAAATTAAAGTTCTCAAGATGAGTGAAAATGAAAAACTTACTGCAAATAATTACACACCATATCTAGTGCCAACTCCTTGATAAGAAATAGACAGTCTCTATATTTAACGCTAAATATATTTGTTGATATTTGTAGTGTATGGTACTTAGTATCCACCCTACATTCTTAGTGTGGATTCCGCAATCAGTTTAATTGATGGAATTTTTTATGCTACTTAACATGTCTAATACTTTAAAAAATAGTCTCTTTTAATTTTTAGAGTTCATACATTATTTCCCTATAAATATCCTTCAAACAATGTAGTTATGTCCATGCTATGCCAAGGAAGGTAGACCATCCTTTCCACGAACCATTTTCACACATTTTTTGATTTCTAAAACACCTTTTAAATTTGAAACAAAGCCACCTACTAGGAGATTAGGAACAAATCCACTACAAGAAGAGGAAATTAAGTGAAATTGTGCTTATGAAGATAACATAATGTCGATATGTCCGTTTTATAATACTTAAATTAACACCAGTGTTTTTCTTTAATAAATCCACTAGTTAGGGTACAAATAAGTTTCAAGAAGTTCCATAAACACAAATACACAGATTTCATTATAACTTCATATAATAAAAAAATAGTAAAACATCTCCAAAATTTAAAATAGTAAATGAATTGCCACCCATTTCTATTGTAAAATTGTCGCTTACTAAATTAACTGAATGCTTTTTCACAACTAGGAAAATATAATTATTTTTAACCTTCTTCACAACAATATATTTATTTATTAGGTTTCTATCACAATCCAAATGCTCAAACTTGTCGAGGTTGCCTTTTCACTCACACTCATCCCATTCAGATTATGTAAAATGTCCCAACAAGAATTTCAAATGGACATAGTCGTAGCCCAATCAAATGAACATATAAATAACTTATTTTCCATTCGTGTAGGTCACTGGGTATATCAAACCTATTACAAGTCAGCTATGACTTACAAAACACCTTAAAGAGTTTTTCTATGTCAACAAATATTCAAGGTGAAAGAATGAAAATATATTGATATTAAAATTGGTAGTTTAACTCTTTTGAAATGGAAAAACCCCACCTACCCTTTGGGGCCTTGTTTCACTTGTGAGATTAATAGACCTTTAAGCCCTCCACGAGTTCCATTTTTGATGTGGTATATGCTCACCATGAATTTCAAAGGATGACACTAGATGCCCATTTTAGCATAATCGGTTGCCCTCAGACCTAACATCGAAGCTGAAGGAATTATGACACCTAAAGAATATGATGCAACCCTTGGAATGAGTTTCTTGAATGTTGTGACTTATAAGAAGAAGAAGAAACTCACATGGGCACATGCTAGAGCAAGCACTAATAATAGTCTCAACATCTTCTATATCAATGGTCTCATTCACTTCGTTCTTGGATAATGCATGTTGTGTATGTGAATGTTGATTATTTGCAATTTGCAAGTTGAAATCCAGAAAGGTGTAGCTTGCATTGGAATATATGCAACAAAAGGAGGAACTGAGAACCAACCTTGACATCATAGAACGTGATGTAGAAACATGACTTGGGTACACGAAGCTTGATCTCCAGTATGTTAGCAATGGTTGTGCTGAGCTTCTTGTTGGTATCATACCGCAACCTTGAATCATAAACTCCTACATTACCATGAAGTAGCCAATTTAGCCACCATGCTTTCATGTAGACATGTGCCCCACATGCAAAACCCGCTACTGCTTATTTCGAAATAAAACTATGGTCAAATAAAAATAAAATAAAAATTAATTGAAATAATAAATAAATAAATAAATAAAATAAGTGAATGTTTGGGTGGACATACAGGATTGGATGCAATCTACGTACCGCCACTGCGTGGAGACCATTGCTTTACATTTTATAAACACTATAAATGATAAGGCTAAGGTTATTGTCTTATTTGCCATTTTTTTTGTTACGAAGGGCTTGAAAAGGTGATCGACTTCTTCGAAAAGAGAATTACGACACATGAAATTCATCTCTATTTATCTGAGATGTCTGTCTCGTGTCAGTGAAAGTCCTTATCACGATAAATCTAGAAGACTTTGAACAATTTGGTAACAAATTGCACTTCTGAATTCTACTCCATTTTTACTAAATTCAACACTCCTATCCTCAAACTCCTTAACATAATGGAGTTGTAGAGTGCAAGCAGGGAATCACTCTCTAAATATTGGGTCTACTATTGCTAGAACTACTGGTTCAAGGTCAACCATAGGAACCACTGCATCTATAGAGAAAAAACTCAATAAAAACCCCAAAAAAATAAATCTATCATTCAGGGGGTTGACGTTACCATAGAACACCTGAAAATTCAAGTCGGGTTCTTGGCAAGTTGCAGTATAGGGTTTGGTGGTGCTCCTTCATTGGTTCCAAAGCCTTCCATTGTGTTTGGCCTTTCACAAAAGTTTTTTATCTGTTGTGTTGAGGGCTTAGTCGATAAAGAGGTGTCTTGAAAGAGCTTCCTCCTGCACCTACTCTTTAGGCTCCAAGCCCTTCTTCCATGTCCCCTAACCTTACAAAGAAAAATAAAGCAATTGGTGTATGGAGGGACCTTGGATTTCATGTATTTTGTGACCTCAAAATGGCCAAATAAAGGTGTAATACATGCACAAAAGGAGGGGCTTGAGGTGCAGAAACATACCCTTATGTTGAGAAGCTTAGGGAGGCTAGCCGTGGAGCTCACATACTCACTGAGGGTTGTTGGTCCTTTGAAAATGACCTTGATGCAATTCTATACCAAAATGAAGCTCGAACAAGGGCCATGAGCAAGTATGGTACACATAATGTATGATAGAGGGACATCATGATTCTAAATATCCACGATTGAGAGAAGGGATTATACCTAACCCCCATTAGGACCATTTCCAGGAAGTCCTTCCATTGGAGTTGCATAAGTATCCACCCCTGCTCCATTTCATTGAACAACACAGTATCATGCTTTCCTGAATATGCAAAACTCCCAACCTGGATATAGCTCAGCTGATGGTGGTGTTGCTTAAGAATCCATAAAGCATCTTGTCAGACAAAGCCATACAAAACCAACTTCTAGCCTAGAGTCAGATAAGGCAAGATAGAAAGAAGGCTAGTTATTCTCCTCCTGTATTCTCTTTATAAACTGTGTAGCTCTAGTAGGCAAGCTATTTTTGAAAGAAGGGAAGCAAGATAGGAACCAATAACTAAATGCCACTCTGCTATGAGCCTAAATATATTATGAAGCTTCCTATCCCTAATCTATTTAAGAAGCTAACTCTAAATTCTCTCTCTTTCATTCTATTCGTTATTTTACGAGAGTAAGAAACTGCTTAACGAGTGAGGCTCCAGAGAGAACCCATAATAACAATTTTGCAAAAAAAAATTGTTTGTTGTGTTGAGGGTTAAGTTGATGGTAGAGGTGGCCTAGAAGAGCTTCCTCCTGCGCCTTCTCTTCAAGGTCCAACTCCTTCTTCCGTGTCCTCTAGCCCGACATAAAAAAGAAAAGAGACCAAAAGACAGAGGGGGTACTTGTGGAGTTATTGAGGTCTCTACAGAAGGACGCTGGAATGGAGAAAGTATCCACCTCTGCTCCATTCTATGGACTAGTACAATATCATGCTTTCTCAAATGTGATTACCATGAAGTATGCTACCGTAGAATATGTGACTATTGGTGTTTCTATTATCACTCGCTATGCAAAGCTATGCCACTAGTCTTGATGCTACTTACCTTTTCCTTGGCGGTGTAGGTGAAAGGAAGGAAATTGCAACAAGACGGTGACCATATAGGTAGAACATGTCGCAAAATGCCAGGGGAATCCCATAGGTGTTACAAAGGCCTAGATGTCAAACATGAAAGGAGATGGGAAAAGTTTAAAGTTTATATTAAACATAAAATGTAAGTGAAGTAATGCTAAGTAATTCTAGCATTAATTCACTGAAAATAATGTAAATTAAATACATGCTCTTATCATAATATCAATGTCTGCCTCTGACCTCGGGAAGAGGCTGAATAAGAAGGTGAATGAAAACTTTGGTTAAGAATAAAATGTTGTGAATGTAAACTTTGGTTAAAAATAAAAGGTCAATAGAATGCCAATAACAGTTTGTCCTAAAAAAATAAGAGTCATCAGTTTTCGTGTAGGGACTAATAGCAAAGGCCTAATGAATTATTATAGTCCCTGCAGCCCTTAGGGTAGAGACAAATAAGTTGTATTCATAAATAGCGTCATTGACATGTGGGCATAGAGTAATGTATCATAAGTCATATTACAATAGTTTGATTTACCATATGTTAGTAGAATAAAGTAGATAAATATATGCGATGAGAGTTTTTGAAGTATAAAAGGTTCTTATAAATATTAAACTAGCTCAAGTGATATTGCAAAATAGATTTAACGTTCATTATAAATATCTATTTAAAATTTTTATAAAAGAGGTATATAATTTCAATAATTTGTACATCGAATGATTCGTAGTTAAATTTCAAATTAAATTATCATTAATAATTTAATTTAAGAAATCTCAACTTGAACTACCAATATTCACATCTAAATATCTCTATATCTAAACCTAAGTAACACATTAACTAGCTTTTCATGTATTATATTCATCACTAATATATATATATATATATATATATATATAAACAACATGCCTGAAACGAGATAGTGGCCTAGCTGCCCCGATTAAACAAAAGTACAATAGTAGAACAATAAACCAAAACCATACACATAATAAAGTAACGGGGTTTGAATCATAGCCTACTACTACGATATTTTTTTTTCTGGATCTTCCAGAGGTCTTGCTACTACTAGTGGAATGCCAATATGTTGTTTGATCCTCGCTAGTTTGCATTCAATCCTCTCCAATCTTCCATTCTAAGTCCTTCAGGTTCCCATGCATGTGGTCCAATGATCGAAGCAAGTACATCTGAGACTCATGCCGACTAAGCAGAGCGCGTCCTGACATGAGCTTCATATGCCAATAGAAGTCTACTGTTAGCATATATTGGTTGAGTCTTCCTCGAGTATGTCCTATGTTAGGGATCCAGTTAGCCCATTCCATCCTAAATTTATAATTTGAGAGGGAAGTTTTATGGGATGAAGCTTCCCCCTCAAACCTAGCCACTTCCGCCTAGACATGAGTTGGAATATGCTACATGTACCTAGCTACAAAACCCTCTATATGTTGATGTAGACGGGTATTGCCTCTACGAGCAACCTTCTCATAATAGGAAACCCCTCTTCTAAATCTAGTTCTCATTCTAGGCATTGTAAGGGCACCATGTAGATGTTGGACAACAACCAACATACAATACTAAATAGACATGGTTTCTTCCCTCTTGAGCCACCTTAGCCTGGTAAAAGATATGTTGTAAGAGGCCTGTTGTTTTGTCAATGTGTCACCTTTTCTTGCAAATTGTTGACCCCCCTGAACGACACAGTCAAATTCCAACCCACATCAACTCCTTTCCCCCAGCCACCCATAAACTCACAATTCCACCTCTCAACCTAATTTGGACCCACTCGAATAACTTGCAAGAAATAATACTGCCACCACCCAGCCTGTGTTAAAATACGAAGGCTACTGAACTAGCAACAACCCAAAAACCCTCAAAGAGTACGCGCCACCAGTATACAGAGACCCACACAGGTCCTAGCCAATGCCTCTAATGCACAACAAAGTTCTCAATATAGACTACAGAGAAACAACGACCAGAGGAAACATTCTCTGATCTAACACAGTATGCCAAGAGCACACAGGTTCAGGGATCCCTCAGTCTGCTCCAAATTTTACTCTTTTTAACTGTTTGATACTGAGTAGTAGGAATACAGAGGCTACCCACCCCCAATATCCATTTGAAATGAGAAAGGACGTACAAAGCAACTTCCAAACAAAGCAAGTAGTATTCAAGATAAAAAATGGGAGTCCTACGAAGAGAAGAACGATAAATTGAAGATAAAATTGAAGGGAATCGCTTAAGGAGCAAGCTCAATTGCACCTTCGCCCCTTGATAGCTAAAAAATTTCCTCTTAAGCGACAATATTTGCCTCTATCACATTTGCTTCACCATCATAAATTAGCAATTCCTCGAATTTCAATCCAGAACTCCGAATTACAACATTCCTCCCCTTGCTATGCCAACAATTCACCTTCCTGTATTTGTGTTTCTCATACCACCCTACAATCCTTTCTAATGCATTGTTGTGCTCAAGATCTGGACCACACAATCGAATAAATACATGTATGTTTACCATAATTACCACCCTCCTCATTGCACATATAGAACAACCACAAAAATTATCCCATCGGGTGTACATCTGTTGGATCGAGGGAGAGTTATTGCCCCTTGTGGTTGTAAGACACTTGCTAGGGCGTGATGCCATGTCCCCAACCTATTTCTCTAGTGAAGTAATATTAATATCACTTTTTTAAATATGAAAAATGTTATTATTCACCATTAAAATATACAAAGTATATATTTAATATCAATTTCATATATACTATCTATATATAAATAAACTATTATATAAATTAATAATAATCATATAAAAAAACGATATGGTTCAATATCTTTAAAATAATGATCTATATAAATTCATATAAATTAAGTAAACCACTGCTACCCATAAACATGTAAATAGTATAAGATCATTGTTTTGCTAAATTTGTTATTTAGTTATTTATTTATTATTTGATTGGTTAAAATTTGTGAATACATACAATGTAATATATATATATATATATATGTATTGATTATTATTGTGCATCGTATATCATCAAACTAGGTAAATTATTTGACACCATATCATTTGGTTTTTAAACTTGAGTATATTTTTAGTTTTTTAGTTTTTTTATTGAGCCGAGAGGCTCATTCTACAACCCAGCTTGAGGAGATGTGTAAGTTTGTCAATCCATGTGTTCCCTTTAAAATAAAAATAAAAGTTAAAAATTATGTTCTAAACAGAAAAATAATGTCCACTATAATAAAAAATAAAAACGAATATGTTATAAAGTAATTAGAATTAAAAAAAATGTGTGAGTTAAATCTTATAAATTGGTCATATATATACTCTATTTAGCACTCAAAAATACAAATTAAACAATAAAAATAAACAAATTGTATTTTACACTTCAAAAAAATTTACAAGTGAAAAAATTTGATCCCTTTCAATTCATGTTAAATCTATACTTAAAATAAATTTATACTACTTTTTAAAAATAAATTATATATCTACAACCTACATTTTAATATAAATTTAAATTTGTTAAAAATATTTTTATATAAAAATTCCACTTTAAAATTATACTTATTTTTCAAATCTCATTATATCAAGTAAATAAATTTATCTTATTTTTCAAACCCCATTATAACAAGCCAATAATAATAATCCTACACATATAAACTTTACCTTATTTGATTATGAACATATAACCTCTATATTACATATATTTCTACTTTTTATAAAACAATATTTTTAACTATCCCTTGAAAAAGAACCGCACTGGATCACTTTCAAAAGATAGTACATTCTAAAGCCATTTCGTGTTTCTTGTGCCATAATACTACTTTACGTCACATGCCTTAAATGGGCGAAAGGTGCTTTCTTCGTAAAAGTCACTTTGGTAAAATGTTACCCTGAATCCAACATGATAATCCACCCTTCAACATTAGGAACACATTTATTTTTGATACTTAGGAATTTCATATTTTTCAACTTTTCTTTATTTTATATTGAAAAAGAATTCCCCACTGCGAGATAGGAACCCATTTTCATACCTAATTGACCTTTCTAAAGCGTAGTATAAACTTAATACATTTTTTTCAAAAAAATTATAGAAATTTCCGCATGGATTTGAAAAAAAATTGGGGAAAATTTTTAAAATATGGGTTATAGTTTTCAAGCTTCAGGATTATGGGTGCTTTTGAGTTACTTAATGGTGTTGAATCCATTTACACCATAAAAAAATGATTTAAACACTCTCAAGTTATATTTCTTCAAAATTTTGATGATAAATTCACAGTTTAGGCGAAATTGTCACCTCATTAGACTGCTTCCATTTTTAACACTTTGTGTGAATCGTTGATTCTCGTATTTTGTAGAAATAAAAACAACAATATCTTAATCATATTTTTGGACTTGTTTAATTTAAAATATAGTTTGGAATTTAAAAAAATGGTTGAAACTGCAAATATTAATGATTAAAATTGTATAACTAGAATGTTTTAAGGATTTTCGAAATGCTAAATCTATTGATACATTTAAAAATATAATTTAAATAATAAAAATTACATTTTCACTAACCATAATATACAATTAAATTCCAATAATAATTACTAAAAATAAAAAATAAAATTAAATATTTAGATTAGAAAAAATAAATAAAACACCACCAAAAATATCCATTATTTGTTATTGCAAAGTCCAATTTATCAAGTTTGTCAAATTGTGATGAAAAAGATGTTTAAAAACATTCACCCGGCCACTTTTGTTTGGTGCCAATTTTGGTGAAATAATATAACTAAGTATATTTTTTAAAGAGATCGACTTTTTTTTTTTACATAGAAGCATTTCCACTTAATATCTTTCCAAAAAAGCTATAACAAATAATAGTTAAAATACAATCAAGTAAACAAATACGCATTTTAGACTTAAAGTTGAAAATAAAAGCAACACAGGGTCAATCAATATCAACCATCCTTGTTGCACACCCTAGGTTGTGTGATAAGAAACACATTGTGTACAACACAATAAAAATGCTAAGGCTAAGACGATCTTAATGATGCATCTAATAGATATGGATGATTGTAAATGGTATTGAAGTTTTATTCAAACACATGAATCGAGGAGGGAAATGCTTTATGATGTAATTATAAATGAATTATAATTTAATTATAAATATTATAATTTATTTGTTTTTTAAGATAAAAAAAGGCTATTATAATTTTTTTTTCAATTAGTAATGAGGATAATTATGAATGCACACAGATTTGTCATTATTATTTAAGGAAATGTACAATCCCTTGAAATAACTCACCATTGTTCTATAAGTAGAATTCTGCCCTTGCGAGATGCTTATGAATCTTGGGTTGTTAACTTGTTTTCTTACATTCAAAGAGTACTAGTTCTTTTCCAATCAAAAGAAATTTTAGTTCTTATTCTGGACTAAATTTATCTAGTTAATCAAATATTATTTTTATTTTTTCAAAAATAAGAATCAAATTTCTATGTTGATAGATGTTATATTTCCATGTTGAGAGGCTTGAGATTGTTTTAATGGTCATCCTCCTAAAAACAATCATCGAGATGATCTTCTTCCCTAAAAACATTTTAACTTATAACTTACTAATTTAAAGTATGTAAGCCAATGTAGCTAACGTAAAGTTTTATTGGCAACATATTTATAATATTAAGATTTTCCCTCCTCTTTAGAGTTGTCATGCATCTTGCATCCTAGATGAGTAATGCATGCTACCAAGGTCACCTTTGCTTGTAAGGGTGCTTTATAAATCACGGGAGTGACATAGACACAATATGAAAGAAGGTAAGAATTGAATGAAGGAAATAACATAAAAAATAAGACATCCAAGAAAATTTGCTTATTCATATCATATTTGTTTAGTATGAAGGTTAATTTGTAATTTATTAAACCAAAAGAAGCAAGACACATTTTACAGTTAAATATTGAAGAAATGATAATGTTTATCCCATTGCCTATAATATTGACATCAACATATATCGAACCAATATGATATAGTATACAAATCTACAATAATAAAAATATAGATATAAGTCTTTCAGATTAATCACATTGTTAGGATTTGACCGACGTTTCGAACCAACTAATGTGGTTTATCCTCGACCAAATTAGTTGGTCGTCTTGAAAATAAACCACATTAGTTGGTTCAAAACATTGACCAAATCCTAACGATATGATTAATCCGAAAAACTTATATCTACATTATAGATCACAAAAGTCTTAAATCTAACAATAAAAATATAATATATATAAATACATACTAATATAAATCCATCTTAATTTAAGCTCCAATGGTTAGCTCAATTAGTCGAATCCTCGTTGTTAAAGTACTTCGCCGATCGGGAGATCACATGGTCAATTCTCCTCGATGCCCTTGGGCTTAGACTCAGCTAGTAGGCCGCGAGGCTTGATCCCCTTTAAAGTTGATCAGCTTAATTATTTCCTATGGAAAAAAAAAATCCATCTTAATTGAAATAATATATCCATATTAATTTAATTTAAACACAGATTTTTTTTTTTAAATTTTACTAAATTTTATTAATTCCGATTGTTGTTTTTTTTTTTCAATAAATTTTATTAATCCCTTTTAATATTTAATAAATCTGAATTATTAAAATTAATATTGGTTCTTTCATATGTAATAATTACTTTACTAGTGGTAAAGAAACTATAATTCTCTGCATAAAAGAGACTACGTAGAGAGTTTTTTAAACCCTAGTTTGGACGTTATACTAAAGCAAGACTACGTAATCTAGATTTTTTAACTTATTTGATGGTGTTGAGATATGTTTATGAGGGTTTTCAATGCTCTCCTTTTATTTTTCTCGACAACGATAACATATTAAGGTGGGCTGAAGCTTTAATGTTAAGAAGCGTTTTTTTTGTATTCAATTTTAAGTCTATAACTAGCATTTGCACCAGATGTTGCAAAGAAAACGCCGTAAGGCATAAAGTGCGGAAATCCATTATCCATGTAGTGTGTGCATTATTCAACAAGGTGGATCTCTCTAAATTTGTTGTGAACATTTATGTTGTTGCATTTCTAATATTAAATTTCTTATCACCCCATGATGACAATCCCTATAATTATTAGCATCACAATTTTTTCCACTTTAGTGGGTTTACCTTCAACCTAAAGAAACATGAATTTGAGTCACTCAATTAAAAATAAATTGCTAAATTGCTATTTATCAGGTTTTGAGTAAAAACAATTAATAACTCATATTTACAACCCTTTAAATATTTACAACCTTTTAAGTTTTGTATTTATAACTCATATTTATAACCCTTTAAAATGAAACTAACTATCTATATTTTTATTAATAATAAAAAGAATATTCTTTATAAAACTAACACTCACATGCTACTCCTATATATTTATGTTATATTTAATATTCAGTGTCCATCAATTGAATGACAAGATGAAAGCTCAACTTAATTGCACCTTTAAAACGTGACTTAAAAGTTTAATTGGTAATTATTTATTCAGTAATGTGTACATTGCTAATTGCAATTTCTCTTGAAAACCAATGTTTATATCAAAATTTTTAAAATTAACAGTCACTTCTCCGGTAGTCTGGTGTTTCTTTATTTGATCGTGGTATCCAATGCGAAGATGATATCTTATGTGTTTTCGTGTTTCTTTATTTGATCGTGGTACTCAAGATTGCCTTTCTCCAAAGTATCCAATGTGAAGATGATATCTTATGTGTTTCCGCTTTCTCAGTAGGTTCATGTGATTATTATTATTTTTGGTGTTAATGTTTATATTTTTTTTATGGCCATCCATTATTTATTATCTAAACATTGATGTTTGAAAATCCGTAAGTGGCTAGTGTGGAAATTGCAAGGTATGTTGAGAATTTGGTTATCTAGTAAGCTTAGAGTCATTCTTGAGTCATTATCTTTACCATCTCAGGAAGAAGAAGAAGAAGAAAAGCCTATTGAATTGAAAAAGAACCCTAAAAAGTATTAGGATCCATGGGTCATTTTTTTTGCATCATGTAGCAAGATCACATGGTTAATTGATTATGCCACATGAAGAATTAGCCTTTGCCAATATTTAGGCTTATAACTAGGTGATTTTTTCTACTAATATTCTTATACCAATTTACCATGATAATTCTCTTTTAAATTAAAAGACAAGCATCCTTTTTTAGTGTTTCAACTTCATTTATAAAGAGTTTAGTGCTGATAATTAGTAGATTATATGAAATTTTGAAAATTGCACTAATATATTATTGTTGTAAGGCTCTACACTCCCAATGGAACTCATATAGTGAGTGGATAAAGAAATGATAAGTTTTTCAAATGGTGAAATAATTTTCATATGTGTGATATTGTGATCTAGATAAATAAAACCAAACTCTTCATTTATCATGTGTCTTAACTCTTTTATATCTCCAGTGTATTTTTTGTACAAATAAGAAGCATTTGTTAATCATGCATCATGTAATATGATCTCAAGCAAGCCTTCTCAGAGCTCAATGCATCCCAAACACCATCAGTTGCAATGATAAGCCTTCCTCCAACATTCGATAGCCATTGAAACAAAAAATTACCAGTCTAAATCAAACAGACACATTGTGACCAGGTATGTTTTTCCTCCAGTAAATGGATAAAATCCATTCCCTGCCACTGCAACAATAATACACCATATATCACCTTCCCATTAAAATTGAGAATGAGCTGCAAGTAAACTGTGAGAACGCGGATGCCTCATAAGCATGGAGTTAAGTTTGATCCCTGAGCTTTGCTACAATCCTCAATTGTAGAAATATTGAAATTTTTAAGAAGACTCTGGCCATTTCATAAGCCGCTGAGTTGACAGCAGAGTTTGTCTATTGCTGAGTCCCAATCATAGAGATGTCTATATGAGTTATGTCAATGTCTAAGTAGAGCTGTTGAATATGGAATGTGGGTGTTAGTCCTCATCTCTGTTCGACTTATGTCAAAGCAAGGATGCTACATAGGAAGAAAGAATTGGTTAATCGGTTGTGGATGATGGCATTTTTTCTAGAAAATGCAATACCTCCATCATTGATGGTCTCTTTTGAGGGGAAGCAGAATCACAATTCAATGCAATCCCCACAGACACTGAGATTTCAACCCTTCCTTCAACCTCTGGTCGAAGAGTAGGATCTATGATGCGCAAAAGGCGATGCTTATCATCAACAAAGTTTTGACCCCATGCTGCAAAATCCTGATCTGAAGGCCAGCATGCACAGAAATGCCCTCACTAGGTGTGATGTCAGTTTGACAGACAGCACAAGCGAACAATCTTGATACTGTCTGCACCGTATATTCCGAGCCCAGCGTGCAATGTCAAATACTCAATTATTAGCATGACAGACTTGCAACAAGATGCATTCTACAATATTCTCTACAGCTAGTTTTTATTTCAGTACATCACATGGAAAAGCAAGGATTTAATCCTTCGTAGCTGAGACAAATATATACAAGGCCATAACAGAAAAAGGCCTCCTTTGGACTTCTCTTACCTTAGTATAAATAACAAACCAAATCCTAAAAGGAAGGAAACACCATTCTATATTAAATGCCTAGAACCCAAAAAACACATAAAAAATAGATTAATGCTTTTACTAAGGCTGAACCGAGTATAAACTAAATCTGTTAACAGGAAAAAGATTATTTAAAAAAAAACTAGATTGAAAAATTGAAAATTCAAAAGTGCCAAAATATAAGCAGGGATTACCCATGCATAGCCACAATTCAAATTTGCAACACAATTATCCAATTTTAATAAAAATTTGTAAACATAGATTGTCCACATTCAAGGAGCAGCAACTCAGATACAATTTATCATGCTTTGTTCTTAATCCAATGATAAGTCTGAGTTTACAAAACATAATCTATTGCAAGGATGCTAAGCTGGAAATGGCTATCTACCTTTCAGCGAGCATTGCTGACCCCTCCTCAAAGATTTCCTGGACAATGTCTATATTTTTCTGCTTTTCAACTGACTTGGACGATGAATCAGTGGATTTCCTTCTGAAAAAATTCTTAAATTTGCCTTCCTTCTTAACTGGAGCTGGTGGTGCGGATTTCTCAGGTGGGATCAAATCCAGTACAATGCATGTAGTGTCGTCAACAAAATGCGATGCTTGTCATCAACAAAGTTTTGACCCCATACTGCAAAATCCTTATCTGAAGGCCAGCATGCACAGAAATTCCCTCACTAGGTGTGATGTCAGTTTGACAGATAGCACAAGCAAAAAATCATGATACTGTCTGCACCGTATATTCCGAGCCCAGCCTGCAATGTCAAATACGCAATTATTAGCATGACGGACTTGCAACAAGATGCATTCTACAATATTCTCTACAGCTAGTTTTTATTTCAGTACATCACATGGAAAAGTAAGGATTTAATCCTTCGTAGCTGAGACAAAGATATACAAGGCCATAACAGAAAAAGGCCTCCTTTGGACTTCTCTTACCTCAGTATAAATAACATACCAAATCCTAAAAGGAAGGAAACACCATTCTATATTAAATGCCTAGAACCCAAAAAACACATAAGAAATAGATTAATGCTTTTACTAAGGCTGAACCGAGTATAAACTAAATCTGTTAACAGGAAAAAGATTATTTAAAAAAAAACCAGATTGAAAAATTGAAAATTCAAAAATGCCAAAATATAAGCAGGCATTACCCATGCATAGCCACAATTCAAATTTGCAACACAATTATCCAATTTTAATAAAAATTTGTAAACATAGATTGTCCACATTCAAGGAGCAACAACTCAGATACAATTTATCATGCTTTGTTCTGAATCCAATGATAAGTCTGTGTTTACAAAACATAATCTACTGCAAGGATGCTAAGCTGGAAATGGCTATCTAAAAGAAAACTTCCTAATTTCCAACAAAGTTCACTCATGGGTGATGCATACAAAACTATTCTTTTTAACTTGATAACCAATAGTAGAAACCTAAAAGAAAACTTCATAATTTCCAACAAATTTCACTCATGGGTGATGTATACACTAATAGCAGATACACTACAAGAATGATAGAATCTGATACAAACTCCAACACAACCAACATAGTTTTCACTTCACACCACCAATAATTGTGACAAATACCAATCCACCAATAAAGGACCTACAAAGGAATTGCAGAATTTTTTAAATAGTAGTTTTAATCATACCAGAAACAAATAACACAAAACTATTCTTTTTAACCTGATAACCAATAGCAGAAACCTAAAACAGAACTTCGTAATTTCCAACAAAGTTCACTCATAGGTGATGCATACATTAATAGCAGATACACTACAAGAATGATAGAATCTGATATAAACTCCAACACAATCAACATAGTTTTCACTTCACACCACCCAATAATTGTGACAAATACCAAAAATATGAATAGATTTTGGCCCACATTTTCAACCCTATTCACCAATAGCACATATATGTCAAAGGTTGCAATCAACACCTTTAGATCAAACTGCTAATGGTACCTATCACAAAGCACCACGCAGGTTAGTGGTAGAGAAAACACTTGTTTAAAGGGCAAGTTTTCAATTCAATTCCTAGCCTGTCAATTTTTTACCAAAGTGTGTTAAAGGGGATAACAGGGTGGGTTTCAGAGGTAGAAATCCGCAACTTTATATTGAACCTTAAGGGTGCCTGTCATGAAGGGGCATCTATCTCATTGATAGAGCAGCTAATTGCTTGAGGACAGATCTTAGGTTCAATTCCTATAGCTTGTCTAGTTTTCAACAATATATAACTATATACAGACACACCACAACCATGAAAAATTCATAGAAATTTCAACATACAAATAGTATGATCGTCTACCCAACTTGTCAAAAACATATACATTTAGAAAACACAAACCAATATAAAATACCTAGAAAGATCATAACTTTCAAGTTTCAACCCAATTCGAAAAACTAGCGATTTCCAGCTTGACCACCATTAACAAAGACCCAATAATCTCATAATTTTGAAGTAAATTCACCATTTAGAGATAAATTAATGAAGCAAATATTCCAAAGAAAAATGTCATAATTATCAACTCAGTTGTAGACAGCAGGCACCAACAGAATTGCTGATGAATCAGAGCCAGTACTGCAGATATGTTAGCAGTCTACACAAAATAGATAACAATGGACACATATACTCAGGTAAATTGAGAGCTCTAATGGAAGCAAAATAGACTATGCTTGAGAGCCCCAAAGCAGGCAGATCTGGTGTTCAACCAAACACCACCCCAGCGTAATAACATCCTCAATCTGGCAATAAATTGTGATTATGGATGAGTAATCTAGTCATAATTTTCATTCTATGCTTTACGCCTGAAAATTCTCTGAGGTTTGCCACTTTCTTGCTTTGGTTTGAACCTAAGTCACATGGTTTGGGGTTCAAGTTCAGGTTCAATAATTATTAGGTTTGATTCGAGTTTGAATTTCTTGATGAGGTTCGCTATATAGCACAAGATAGTAAGAAATGAACATCAATAAACATAAAAAATGCTATCATGGACTTCGAAACTGCAAGAATGAACTACAAGTGTGAGCTGTGACATCAAATTATGAGCTTGAACCATGGAATTGGTCAATGACCCAGAGGTTCAATGAGGTTTGCCAAACCCCAAAAGAAAATTTAGGTTTGCCGAATTTTGGATGGACTACAAGTGTGAGCTGCGACATGATGTTATGAGCTTGAACCATGGAAATGGTAATGACCCAGAGGTTCGATGAGGTTTGCTAAACCTCAAAAAAAAAATTCAGGTTTGCTGAATTTTGAACCTCAAAGTTGAAGTTCGGTGAACCTTGTGACATAGGTCTGAACTATTTTTGAATTGGCACTTGGGAGATTGTGGCAGGTTAAGGGAAGGAAAGGAGGCCCAAGGGCAGAGCCTCCAAATGCTCCATAGCAGACCTATAGACTCGGAAAGGCTCTTGAACAAGGGTTGCAGAGATGATTAAGATGGGATTGAGCCAGGGGGGGACGCCCACCCTGGTTACTAGAGAAGGATAGACTTGGAATGAGAAGACAATCGCATTTTGTAGACAGTCCATCCAAGCAGAGGATCCACAAATCGCTGGCTAGAATTGTGGGGAGCCTTATGAATGGAACGGTGGAGAAAATGGCTTTCAAATCTAATCTTAGAGAAATAATGTGGGAAATCAAGAAGGAAGCCATGGCAAAGCTCCAAGAGATGATGTGGAATGGTAACTAATTGAGATGAGCTACAGACGTCGAGGGAACAATGGAACACTGATATGAGTTGGAACCACTTCATGCATTCAACTCGAGACCACGCTGTTACAGAGATGGTTATCATAGAAATGAAGTTGGAATCGAGACAAACTGCAAACATCAAGAGGAGAATGGAACATTGATTTGAGTTGGAACCACTTAATGCGTTCAACTCGAGAAAACACTGTGACAGAGATGGTTATCATAGAGATGAAGTTGGAATCGAAACAAACTGCAGACATCAAGAGGAGAATGAAACACTGATGAGAGTTGGAACCACTTCATGCGTTCAACCTGAGACCAGGCTGTGACAGAGACAGGTATTGGAAAGATGTTGGATATTTCCAACCAGAAGAGGATAATTGACCAGGTGGGAACACTTCTACAAGCAAAACCCATACCTGGGTGTTCTGCACTTCCCTTAGTTCGGACAACAATGACAAACTCTGGCAACCAGAACAAAGGCACTCCTCCAAAGAGTTTCAACGAGCATTGCTGACCCCTCCTCAAATATTTCCTGGACAATGTCTATATCTAAAGCCATCACTTCATCTACACTTGGAATTCGGCACAGCACCCAATCATCAAGCTGGACCATATCTGTAATGTAAAGGTTGCATTCATTATCATCATGCAGTTTACTGATTAATTGTATATGTTAGTGTGCCAGAATTATTGCATATGATATTTCCAAATCAACTTTTATATGGTCATATTGTATCTCTGTATCAGCGGTATCACAAAAGTCTGAGTTGAATTTGAATTGAGATTGTTGCCAATTTGAATAATATTAGAGACTGCAAGTTAAATTATTAAATTTGCCTTCCTTCTTAACTGGAGCTGGTGGTGCGGATTTCTCAGGTGGGATCAAATCCACTACAATGCATATAGTGTCGTCCCTAAGTCCTCTTATCCTCAAAGCCTCCTATAGCTAAATCGGTTAGGCTATGATAGAAAATAAACTTAAAGATGGTGACATTGATCGCTTATCCTTGTCAACAGTATTTGTACCTTAACAATTTGTTTTGCAGCAAGTTCTGCTGGCAAGCCTCGGCAACAATTTGCAGCCTTCTCAGAGCTCAATGCATCCCAAACACCATCAGTTGCAATGATAAGCCTTCCTCCAGCATTCGATAGCTATTGAAACAAAAAATTATCAGTCTAAATCAGACAGACACATTGTGACCAGGTATTTTTTTCCTCCAGTAAATGGATAAAATCGGTAAAGGATTAAAAGGGAAAAACAAAACAGGAAGAACAGAAAAAACGAAGATCTATATATGTACTCTCTTTTTATTTATACAAGATCGCGTATTTGTTAGCTAGAGCTATTTCAAACAATTGATCTCCCTTCAGTCCATAGGATTACAATTTTTTTTTGAAATCCTAGATAGCTATTTCAGACAATTGATCTACCTCCTGTCCTGATTGAAGCTCCCTTCATGAGTCTCCACTATGTTCTTCTAGAACACCGTCCATCTTTCTAGTACCAACAGTACTGGGTGTTCTGCGCAAGGAACTTTTGTGCAAGTCATGGAGATGAAGTCGGTGGCAGAATGCAGTCGCCACATGCCTTTCTTCTTGAACTTGTTTTTATTTATTGAGATGTGGCAAACATGTTTACTCTCTACTCTGGGTGTAACATTCAAATTAAAAGCCTTTGGCTAAGCTGCGGTATTCTGTTTTGCCAAAGTTGCCCAGGACTTCCACCTAACCCTATTGGCTAAGCTGGGGTATTCTGTTTTGCCAAACTTGCCAAAGACTTGCACCTTACCCCAACTGCAAGGAATGGTGTACCCAACGGTGCACTTACATGGTCAAAACAGTCCACGAGGGCAAAAAATATCTCTGATGATTTGAACCTTGGTAGAGGAATATCACCACCCCATCTTAACCACCAATCCAAAATCCGTTAAAACAGTCAACACATACTTCAATAGCCTCCTTGATTCACATATATACAAGCCACATGACTCCTGATCTTCATAATTGTCTATGGCATGTGTGGTTTAAAACTGGTTTCAGCACGTTCCCTTTCTCATGTCTCAGCCATCTCCTACAACAAAAGCATGTACTGTCTTATTGACCTGAATCCAGCTACAACCTGGCATCTTTTTTATACCTTTGTCTTTCATAACTTTTCGCACTTTTTCAGCATCATTCCATCTACCGGCCTCTCTGTAGATGTTTGATAATACCACATAGTGGGAGGCAGTTTCAGGGTCACACTCAATAACACGTTCTGCTGCATATTCTCCAAGCTTTATGTTCTTATGGATTCTACAAGCACTGAGAAAAGTTCCCCACAAAGCAGCTTCGGGTTTGGTCGGCATTTTATTGATGAAGTTTAGAGCTTCATTAAGCTTCCCAGAACGACCAAGGAGATCAACCATGCAACAATAGTGCTCAACTCTAGGCATAATTTGATAATCTCGACTCATGCAATGAAAGTAATGCCACCCATCATCCACTAGCCCCGCATGGCAGCAAGCAAACAAAACACCAACAAAGGTAACATGGTCAGGCTTCATGCCAAGATCTTGCATCTGCTCAAACATGCACAGGGCCTCCTTCTCGTAACCATGCAGAGCATACCCAACAATCATTGCCGTCTAGGCGACCACATCTTGTAAATGCAATTTGTCAAAGAATTTGTGAGCGTCCTCTATGCTACCAGATTTAGCATACATGTCTACCAAGGCACTTCTCACATAGACATCAGACTGGAGCCCTTTCCTAATAATGTCTTCATGGACCTGTCTGCCATGCTCCAAAGCCACAAGATTGGTACACGAAGGGAGTACGCTGGCGAAGGTGAATTCATCTGGTCCAACGCCAACCTGTTGCATCTCACAAAATAGACTCAATGCCTCTTCATGATTTCCATTCTCTGCATACCCTGTGATCATAGTATTCCATGAAACAACATTTCGTGCAGGCATTTCGCGAAACACTTTGCGTGCATCCCGCAAATACCCACATTTAATATACATATCTATCAGAGCACTGCCCACAAAGACATCAGACAGAAACCCACTTCTAATGATATTGGTTTGGATCTGCTTACCGTGTTCCAGAACTGCCATGCTAGCACATGCCGGAAGAACACTGGCGACCGTGAACTCATCTGGTCTGATACCGGATCGCTGCATTCGATAAAACAATCCCAGAGCCTCGTCATCATGCTCGTATTTGGAGTAAGCTGCGATCATTGTTGTCCACGAGACCACATTTGGTTGCGGTAACTCTTCTAGAACTCGGCGCGCATGCACCAGACTCCCGCACTTGGCATACGCAATCAGAATTTTGGTGTCCAAGAATTTATTGAGCTTAAATCCAGTTAATATGATGTGGGCATGGACGAGTTTGGCTTGGGGTAAGAAATTCGTACTGCGACAGACCTGCAAGAGGGAAGCATAAGTATGGGAGTCTGGCTGAAATTTTCGGGTATCCATGGGAGGTAGAGGATGGAGCGCTTCTTTCAAACGCCCCTGTTGGGACATTGAACACAGGAAAATTTCCTATTGCCGGGCATCCTATTCCCAAGGTTATACTTTGGTAGGACGAACCAGCAAGTTTAAACAGAGAGGCAGTGAGATTAACAGGAGCTTGCGGAATGCCACAGTCTTTAAAAACTGTGCCACTGGCGATTTTCATACTGTTTTGATTGTAACCCAAAACCCTGTAGATCACGTTGTTGATTGTGAGATAGGGCGTGGTGGATTGACAGTAGATTTGAAACCCACGGTGGCCGCATCCTGATTTTGCTCTGCCGAAGGCATACAATATGTTATCCATTGGGTTGGGAGACAAAAGGACAGTGTGAGGATCAACGATCCAACTTCATTCAATCGTCTAACACCACAAATCTACGGTCAACAATAGGACACTGCATCGGCTGGGGTAATTTATTTCAAAGGGAAACGCCTTACGACATAATTATTCTGGTAGCGTTGCAATCTTCATTCAACGCAAGGAACGCAATCTTCATTAAACGCAAGTTTCCTTTGTCTTTGTTAATAATTTTGATTATGCATATTAAAAACAAGATATTATATATATATATATATATATATATATATAATTTTTTTCTATGTTGTTTATGGATTTTAGAGATTGGTGACCATTACGTTCACAAAATATTTGTATCACACAAATCCACTCGAAGGGATCATTTCCTGCTGGTTCAACTATGAAGCTTGATCTCTAGAGTGTCAAAAAACTGAACTTGTAACCTCTCCACAACAAAAGTGCTTCAACTACGAAGACTCGACCAATGGAACTAACCCTCAAAGTTTTTTCTTCTTTATTATTAATCAATATTATCTCTATAAATTGATACCCACAATCTGCGTATTTTCAGTGTTCTTATTAAAAACTTGAGAGAGGATAATCTTAAAATGTTGATATGTACTATGTGCCTTGCTTCAACACATCAATCATTGTAATTATGCATGAGCTTGTTAAAAGGAATGTTGACCTACTTTATGGAGGGAGGTTGGTCCCCTCCTCTACCTCCAACTTTCCCTTTGGATATTGGACATCTCAATTAAGATCTTTAACCTTTGTCACACCCTTTTTGGATTTTTATTGATTTTATTTTAAAAATTATTATCTCTTTCGGTGGTAGGATATAATGCAATGAATATTGCATTGAACTTGAATTAATCAACTTTTGACCAAAACTTAAACAAACAATTTGCAATGCAACATTATAAAACATAAATAGTTTATTTTTTTAAATATTGTAAATTTATTTGCTTAGATTCTGATTGGCTCACAGGGATGAGGTCTTATCTTGCAATCATGGTTTGCGCCACTAGACTGTGCGTTTGCAGGTATGTAATGTATGATGGATGTGAGGGTTTGTCCTACATGACTCTATTATTGATGCAATCTGCCGCCAATGCTCCTGATCGCGAAGTTCAAGAAAGTCGTGGCAAAATAACACAACGTTTTGGCATAATAAGTAATCATGATAGTTTCCCAAAAAGATGTCATCGACTTTGGACCAAAATTATTATATTTAATGTTATATCTAATTACATAGTTCATTCTTTTATGGTGTCCTTACCCTCGCAACCCTGTTACTTCCAATTTAATTTACCCTTACCTACCATATAATGATTTCATCATAGTTTAGTCCTTTATGGTGTCCTTACCCTCATTGTGGCCCCACTATGGAAATTTAGAGGTAGGAACCGACTATGACGTCGAAGATCGGCCTTGTCTCTTCCTTGTGGCCTCAGCTATGCACCTCAACTCCTATGAAACCCGACTACGCTAGCTAATCTTAGCACTTGACTATGGAGGTCAGTCCAACTATGAGGTCGAGGTTGGAACAAATTCAAGAAAAGTCTAATTGGCACGTGTTCACTATACAATCTTCTGCATCGCAATTCTCAATTTGCGACCCAGGTGCCTTGTGCTCTTTGCTTTCATCATCAATTCCTAGATTCTCTTATTTTCTTCATTCATGTGAACCTCCTCAATTTCATTCAGGAGAAAAATGTATGTTATATATTTAGGAATTAATTTCTTCTCCACCATTTCCTTAAAGAATTGGAAAGCTCGTTCAAATTTCCTAGCTTTACAGAGGCCATGCACCAACAGAGTATAGGTTCCAAGATCAGGACTAAAATCCTTCATATGCTTATCATCTACCAGTTATGAAAGTATCTTCATCCTCTTTAGTTTACAACAGATTTTTAGCAGTGGGTTGTATGTTTGAAGGTCAGGCTTGCAGTTGGCCTCCTCCATTTCATGAAAGATCTTGAAGGCCTTATTTCTTGCAAATTCTCACATACACACATAGATCAATGTATTGTATGTTGTGATATTTGGTGCAAAACCATGATTTGCCTTCTCCTAAAAGATATCATGAGTACTCTCCAGTTGGCCCGCTTTCCCAATAATAAAAATTAATGAGTTGTAGAAAGCAACATCAGGGGTGCATCTAGTTGCCTTCATTCTATCATAAATCCTGAAAGCTTCTTGTGTTTCCTTGGCTTTTCCCAAAGCATGCATTACAACAGTATATGTTATCACATTGGGGGTAGCCTCACTTTTGTATTTCATTGAGAAGCTCATCCACCTTACGAAAATCCCTTTGAAGGCAATAAGCTTCAACCAAAATAGTGTATGTGATCACACAAGGATCAAACCCATGTCTCCTTATTTCCACCATGGTCCTTGAGTGGGACCCGTGAAGTCTTCGACATAGAAATTACACAACCCTAGCCTCATTTTCATAACATGGTTTAGGATATTGTGAACAATGTTTATTTTGCTAATAAAGTCTCTCAGATTTAGACACATTTTCGGGAGAAAACCAATTTACGATAAGTTGTTTGCAATGTTTAGGTGTATGTTCAATTTAGTTAAATGTTATATTACATACCGTAAAGTGTGTTTCTTCCCTATGTTGCCTATAGCAATTATATCCATTGAGTTGACTTGAAGATTATAGTACGTAGGTTTTGACTCACACCAGTTTCTTCTTTATAAATTTCTAAAAAATATTGTCTCTTAATATATTGAAACCTATTATACTCAAATCTCAACTACAAAGAATTAAGTGAAATTTATTCTTCGTGCATTAATCATTTTAGTTGAGGTCAAAGATTGTACCAACAACTATACACATCAATAAGTAAATCCAACATTCCATTGAACCATGATGAAAATTGGAAGAAGTAAATTCAAAATATCATTAAATCATTATCAAAATTGACACAATCAACCAAATTTTTATTTTTAGTTGTAAAACACTTTCCCTGCAAAAAAAAATTGTCCAATGCTTTGACAATTTTTAACTCGTCTCATATTGAAATCAATGTCGCTTGAATATTTCTTTTTCTCCATTGCAAGTGTTAACTAACGTTTTAGTTTAATCCTACTACCTATAATGCTATTCATATAAAAATAGTTACAACTACAATTACAAATTTGGGTTTTAATATTCTCTATGGGCTACAATTTTTTAATCAAATCTTCTCTGCATTGTTGAATCATATGTTTATAAGAGACTAACAAAAATGGTATATGAAAAACTTATAACAAGTATGGAATAGAGTACCTTAACAACCAAGACTTTAAAGGTCCCATGTGATGGTGGATGGGGAGATGAAAATCTAGATTTGATGTATGAATTCTCTTTTATCATAGTGTCCAAAAGAGATAAAAATTCGTGTGTCACATGTGGTGTTGTTAGAGGGAATGCCTATACTTACATCTAATGCATGGACTTTGTTTTTAGAGTCCATATGAAATTAACTTAAAATAATATATCACTTTATCTACTAAACCCAATTTACATTAAATTAATTTAACGTGTCCTTTCCTTTTAATTTTTTTTGAACTTTTCCACACAAGTCACACACCTTATATCTTAGGGCAATTAACTTTGGCGTTAGCTAACAAGGTGACAATTTTTTCTAGAGAACCAATTTCTTGTCAGAATTCAATGGGATTTTTTTTCAAGAAATCTTAGTAGAGATTGTTTGAATTATTTTTTTGAAGGTGGAAAAAGATTCATCACCATCAAAAATCTTTGGCGCACCCAAAATCTTAAAGCTTAACAAGTGTAACCTAGATTTCTAAAAAAAATCACTTAATTTATTTAAAATAATGTTGAAATTTCCATTATTTTCAAAAATATGAGCTCATTAAACTACTCTATTAACTTTTAATTATTTTATTTAAAATGATATTAGAATTTCCATTATTTTTGAAAATATGACCTCCTTAAACTACTATATTAACTTTTGGTACACATAAATCTAATCGATTTAAGACCAAATCCTTATCAATCAACACAAATGATTTGGGAGGTCACCCATTTGGCAAGTTCAACTTTAAATTTTGAACTAAAACTATTTTACAACCGACTAGATTAGTTTTATAAAACTAATCTATTTACAACCGACTCCTTGTCAACACTAGCTAAGATGCGTAAGATGATTTGAAGGGTCACACATTCATTGGGAACGTCAATTATAAATATTAAAACACTTCGTAAAATAGTTTTATAGTGTAAATAAATACTTTGTAAAATAGTTTTATAGTGTAAATAAAAAATAAGACTATCAAATGGTATTAATTCAAAGCACTAAGCAATTATGTGTAAAAGAAATTTTATGAATAAACCAACTTTATTTCTTTGTCAATACAAAATATTGAAATAAATTTTGATTCATCACAATTTTCAAAAACTTAGATATTATTATTTTTTAATTATTATTTAAAAGATTAACCATAATGATGGCATTTAAATTACATGCATTATCTTTATACTTTTCTTAATACAATGCCAAAAAAAACCTTTTCAAGAAATTTAAAATGCAATGCCAAAAAAATCCCTAAGTAATATTGAAAGTGTTAGTTTCTTAAATTTAAAAACTTCAATATTTAAAAGATTTAAATTTTTTGGTTAGTGTAGTGGGTTATTTTGAAAATGATGTATTTATGCAAGTAATCATATTGATGTCATGTTCATTTACTTGTAAGCAATCATATTGATGTTATAGTCACAATAAAGAGTGAGTATTAAGCAATATTATTCATCTTTAAGAAATCCATAATTCAAGGAATGTACACATTATTTGAAATCATAATATTTATTTTCATTAAAATTTGACAAACTTAATAAAAAAATTGAATTATAAACTTAATAGAAATTGAATTATGAACAATTCCTCATTTAGATTTCAATTTTCAATTTAACATTATGATATGTTGTAACAATTTTAATAAAATTTGAAATTTGAAATTTGCAATAAATATATATATATATATATATATATATATATATATATATATATATATATAACCCCCCCTCCCACATTTACCCACTTTCGCCAGTCTTCCAGGGTAAACATGAGATGAGGGCTACTATGACATGACTCAACCTCCTAAGTAAATTTAAGGGAGTGGAATCGAAAAACTAAAACTTTACTGAACTTCCTTTGGAGCTACAGGACCCCCAAGAGATAAACAACCACTCCAGTTGCCCAAACCCTGAGTTAGACTACATTTTCACTGACCTGGACTCCTGGTTGCATGCACAATCATGCATCCATGCAACTGTAGGCCTCCAGTCACATGCATAAGCCTGCAAGGTAGTGACTGCAGTCCTAATTTCCCAGTTCTGAGCCTTTAACCCGCAAAATCTCTGCCACCTTTTCAGCGCTAGTCTCCTGATCACTTCCCACAACTTGATGAGACTTTCCAGCACAATAAATGACACATAAACATGAAAGCCTCTAACACAAAACTTGATTAAGGAATTGAACTAACCAAGCCTAACCATGACATTCATTTTGTCAAACATATGGTAGACATGTAATCTACATGTCATGAATGCATATCTAATCACATGAGTCTGAAACTTATCTGAGAATCACCAAGAATGTCTAATGCCCTCTCATAATAGCTGTAATAACATTTGTTATTCCATGCATTCATCAATCATTCATATATTCATCAAACATGTCAAGATCCATAAACAATATACATCATATAATCAACATATAACCAACATATAAACCAACAAATAACCAACATATAAACCATGGAAACTTAGCCATAATATCACCATCATAATCAATACATATATACATGAATCACAATAGAAGAATAGTTCTTATTAACATATGAAATTACTAACCAAGTGAGGGACTTCTACATGCCACCCGACCATAAATTGAGTTGAACCAAATATTTCTTTTAGCCAATCACCCCTGTGCCATATTCCAAGCATGAATGTGATATCTCATGGAATAACCAAAACAAAATCAAACCACGGCTTCCAAAGGCCAAACCACCTCAATCCTAAATCAATGCTTCCACCTCACGGTCAAACATCACTAACCATCACCATATCAGTTTCTACCTAAGTTGTCCAGGGCTCCAGAGCGTTTGTTCCAACATGGTTCCAGGACTAGCAACTCAACCCACAACTGCCACAAGGCTCCAAATCATTTGTCCAACCAAGGCTCTAGGACTAGTATCTCAACCCACCAAGGGCTCTAGAGTGTTTGTTCAACCAAGGCTTCAAGGATTAGTAACTCAACCCAAGCTATTCCAGGGCTTCCATAGTGTTTTTCCAACCAAGGCTCCAGGAACTAGTAACTCAACCCACAACCATAAGGAACATGGACACCAATAAAAAATAAATGGAAAAACCCACAACAACATGGCTATCCAGGAAATGGAAAAGCTAGGGAAAACACCTATCAATCTAGGCAATCCTCCATGCCAATGACAACTCATAACCAAGAAACAACATGCATGTACCATTCATACCAAAACTAGCAAGGAAATCATACATGTAACTCAATGCCTGCAAAGTAATCCAACTGTAGTCGTTGATCCACCTATTCCCTTGCACTCTCATGCTTTCCTTTTTCTTCTTCCTCCAAATCTAAGTGAATATTAGAGTGATCCAAGCATGCTCCAAGAATGAATTAAGTGTGAGAGAATGAGAGAATATAAGAGAGCTCAAAAACTGAAGTCACAAAAACTAACACTGACTAAAGCCATGAATTGATCCTAGAAATCCGTTTTATCATTGAGGCCTCTATTTTCTTCATTTTCCTCTATTTACCTTCAATTTCATTCTCATGCAAATATGTGACCTTTCACCTTCCTTTTCTCCAATTTTCCTTTATTTTCATAAATAAAATGCCAATCAAAGCGTTTGCCAATTTCCCTTTAGCAATAATAAACCAAAAGTGACACCCACTAGGATGTTTTGCCCACCATTCAACTTGAAATACATGTCCCATGATGTTGGTATTATTTTGTTTTACATGGAGAATTAGCAAGAACTATGAAGCAACTTAATTCTTATGAAATAACCCTCAAAGATATGCAGAATTATATATATATATATATATATATATATATATATATATATATATATATATATATATATACACGAAAGTAGAAAGAAAAATTAATGCAAAATTTGTAAATATGATATGTAACATAGTATTGAAGATGGTGAGAAGTTATAAAATATGTTAGTTGCATATAGACTTTTCAAATCAACCAATATGGTCCACCACCAGGATTCAAAAGGGAGAAAATTCAATCTTACAATAAAAATTAATTGGAAAAAAAAAGGTACAAATATAGGAAGCAACACAAATAAAAAAAACCTAAAAAGATTAATACTAATAATAGTATTAATAATATAACATACATGAAATTTTATTAATATATTGTAATAACATTAACAATAATATATTTTTCTTCTTAAAAAAATCCTAGCAAATCTACCCGAAGGGATCACATCTCATTGGCTTACTAGTAGAGCCTAACCCTGAGGGCATTGAGGAAAATTGACCCAGTGACCTCCTATTAGCGAGATTCTTTTAGGAATGGGTACTCGACCAATTGAACTAACCCTTGGATCTTAATAATAATAATATATTATAATAATATTAATAATAATACTAAAATGGTAAAATTTAATACTAAAAATAATATAAGATAAGAAAATATAAAAGTATTAATAAAGTAAATAATATAATAATATTAATAAATTAAATATTATTATAATAATAATCTAATTTTAAATTCACGAGGTACAAAATTGTTGTATGAGACCCTTTTGTTTGTGGGACAAGGGATCTGCCTTCCTTCAATGACTTGACTAGTAAGAGTTTATGGAGGTGTACATACTCTACCCTTTGGATATAAACATATGACCTCTTATAAAGAAGCACATATTCTTAGCTATTAGATCCACTCAAAACTAAGTAAATTTAATAATATTGTAAGACTAATAAAATAAATGTAATAAGGGGTGGCAGGAGGGGGAGGGATTTTATTCAATCCTGAGGGAAACCAAGGAGTTAAGTATTCCTGGGGACTTGGCAAGAGGACAAGCAATCTCGCTAAAATGTATGGGCTCTTTCTTGGGCTTCATTTGGCTAAAGAAAGGGGAATATCCAAGATATTAATCTTGGGAGATTCTCTTCTCACCATTCAACATTTACAAAGAGGCTCTCTTCCTAAGAATAATCATCTAAGTCTCTTATGACAAGACCTTCTATCACATCTTGAGAAGTCAAAATAAGGAAGCAGATGCGTAGGAAAATCAAGCTTATCTTCTAGAGGCATGACAAATCATCATTAATGGTATGTTAGGATGGAAATCTATTGCATGATTAATTCTTCTATATTCCTACTCATTTGATCAATTTTAGAGTCTATGGGAAAGTTAAAGAGGGAAAGGAAAACTCTGAGTAAATAAAGGAAAACACCCTTAATCCCGCTCTTCCTCTCACATTGATAATTATATGGTATATGTAGTGGTGGGCCTATAAACATGGATGTGGTGGATGAAGGAGAGAGAGAATGCCATGTAGAATCCTTCCCCTTACAACCCTCACTTGTGGCAAGTCCATTTTCCAGACAATACTACAAACTTATCTTCACCCTCGTACTAGATTTATTGATGGCTTCAGGGTGGTGCGCATTATTGGAATTCAATGTTTAAGAGATCCCTATTGCGTGTGAGATCTTGGGTACTACAATTAAATATATGGATACATATCGAGATTATAGGAATCTTGTGTTTGTATGGGGGCTGAGTTAAATTCTCTTTGTGCTAGGGGTAATTCAAGTTCGAGAAGGTTCCATAGCCCATGGCAGAAGGAGAAGGTATGGTAATTACCAAGAGGATGAACCAAATAGTAGCCAAATGTGCCAACTCTATGTCGTGAAGGGTGACTTGAATTGCAAGGCTAGAATCGGGGCTTTGTGGTTGCCCTTGCTTGACTACGAAGCCACAATTCTCTTCTTATTTTCTAGGAGATGCGGATTGTCCTCCTTTGGTATCTTAGGAGATTTAGGGGGGGGGGGGGGTAATTTGAGGGTCCTTCAAGGCATAACAATCATCATATTTGAAGAGTTTTGGGCCCCTCTGTAGGCATAAGCTCTTTCAACCCTCCATTCTCAAGGAAGTTGTGGTTCTGGTCTATGTAAGCGAACTTCCGGGAGTTTCCAAGTTAATTTTGGCTCACTTGTTTTTCAAAGGTACCTATCCATATGTATTTTTGTTAATTCATATGATTTATTTTGCTTGGTCAAGTATTTCTCTCCACATTCCTCTCATTTTTTTTGTGGATCTCTCCCTTTCCTCCTTCTTGTTTGTTGCATTGCTTATGCCTCAAGCACTATGGCCCTCCCCCTACCCTGTCATCAGCCTCTCTAGATTCTCCTTCACTTGCTGGCCTCCTAACTCCTCCTTTCACCCTTGGTTCAATCCCAAACCTATTTGACTCTCAGTCCTCCTTGGAATTTTCCTCCCTTCCTTTGGAAAGTCTCTTATGGTGCACAACATAAATCCTTCAGCTTCTTCAAATGTCACCTATGTTCGGAGTAAGTGTCTACACTACCCTATCGAATATCAAGTTGAGAACCTAGAACTCTAATGTAAAATTCATCAGTAGTCAAACACAATCTTCTTTTTGGTTGAGAATTGTAAATGCTGAAAGCCTAAGTGAATCGACAGGAAGATGAAATCAACGCCTTGCATTACCAACAGGTTGAGTTACAAATTCAGAGGTCTGTTGGTGAACAACACATCACTGCAAGTAGTTCATTTAGATTCTAGGATTGAAAAGTTGTCAATTGATCTTAACATGCCTTTGGTTGATGATCCCCCTCTTGAATTATGAATTCATATTGTAAAGTCATTTTTTTGTCTAGACAATTTTGCAGAGCATATAATTGTCATTTGGTTGGTAGAATGTATTTCACTAGTAGTTTCCTAGATAATAATTTTGGAACTTCCCTCCTGTTCTTTTATGAAGAACCCGACGCTTGGAAATAGATGCAAACTTTTCCCAAGGATTTTGTTGCGTCCAGACGTAGAAGTGATACCAAAACTACTCATTGTTGTAAAAAAAGAAGTAAATGTAATAATACTATACAAGTAATAATAATGTTATATAACTACATGGAAAATTAATATATATAAATAATAATAGATAAGTGAATGCAAATTTATTATAAGAACTAATAATAAAAATATTAATAATAAGATATTGTTGTAGCAACTACAACAACCTTCCTCAATTCATCCTAGTATCTTGTTGCTTGGAGGTATTTTAGGGTTCCATGCTATGAAATCAGCTCAGAAAAAGGTAGAAAAGAGGGATCAATGCCTTCAAAATAAGCCTCTTCAAGGGGGCAACCTCCTTTACATTACACAAATGGATAATTCTTGGATGATACAAATGACAAGACCTCCTTTCTATATATAGGAGTCTAAGGGGTCATAATATAATCATAGCCGACATAACAATAATAAGGTAAGGGCACAAAAATAACAATAGTGGGCTTCTGTGGGGCACAATAATAACAATATGGGGACTACATGGGCACAACAATATAATAAGGGGGTTGCACTAATAACAATAAGGGGTTACACTAGTAGTATAGGGACCTAACATGCCTCTCTCCTTCAAAATGTGTTGTCCTCAACGCTTGAGTAGTTATGGATGCTTCCGTATAAAATTCTCATCCTCCCATGTGGAATATTCAGCGGGTAAGTTCTTCCACTTGATGATATACTCTGAAATTGATCGATTTTGTAGTTGTCAATTTCTTGTTTCTGTGATTGCTTCAATTTCCAATATGATTTTTCCTTCGTCGTCAAGTTTTGGCAATATTATTTGAACTGGGATCTTCTGCAACTTTTGAATGAGTGGCCACACTTCTTCGTCATTCTTCGTCATTCTTCCATTCATCCCTTGCTTCATTTATCCAATCTGGTTGGATAATAGAAATAGCACAAAACAATGCTTCCACATCCTCATCCTTTCTTGAGAGTGCATCTGCAACAACATTTTGCTTCCCTTTTCTGTAGATGATTTCAAAGTCATAACCCAACATATTTGTAGCCCATTTTTTATATTCTTTTGAAGGTAATCTTTGTTCTAGAAAGTATTTAAGACTATCATGATCCGTTTTTACCTTGAAGTGTCTTCCCATTAGGTAAGGTCGTCATTTCTTAAGTGCATGTAGTATTGCCAACATTTCCTTATCATAAATAGCTTGATTGAGGGTCATTTCTTTGTATGGATGTAACCTAAAAATACCCAATCACCTACATCAAAGCTTCTTTCACTCCGATGTTGATATGCCTGTTGTTTCATTTGATTATGCACCAAAGTGGCGTTATCCTTTAAAAGTTGGATAACTTGTTGTTGATGCTCGATGTGATCTTTCACTGCTTGAACCTTTTTCTTCTTGATATGTCCTTCTATATTTAGAGTTTGAGGAGTGTTATTTTCTTCCAATACATTACAAGATATGGTCAGATTCATTTCTTGATGCTTGATGTGATCTTTCACTTCTTGAACATTTTTCTTCTTGATATGTCCTTCTATCTTGAGAGTTTGAGTGGTAATTATTGCCAATGATTTACAAGATATGGTCAGATTCATTTCTTCTTTCTCTGGGGTTGGTTCCTGGTGTATATCCTCTTCTTTTGATGTTTCTTGATCCTTTTCTTCCTCCTCTTCACAATCTATGTAAAATAATTTCTTCTCAAAACATTTATGACCTTTAGTGTATTTGCTATCACAAATGTAACAAAGCCCTTTTTCTCTTTGTTCTTCCAATTGTTGTGGTGTAAACCTTGTAGGTCATGAAAGGATAGGAGCAAAAACACTTCCATATTTATAGTTGTGAGTGGTAGGATTCCTTGTTTCCATAATTCTGCTATTTTTCTTGCCAACCTGAATGCCTTCTCTAATGAATCAGGTTCCCAAAGACGAACCTCATGTTGAATGTTATCCTTTAAAGTCCCTATGAAGACATCAATCCTTTGTTTCTCTGGAATATCATTTACCCTTATATTCAATTTTTGAAAGTCCTCAACGTGCTCTTCCATTGAACCCTTTTGTTTGAGATTTATCAATTGGCTAAAGAAGGTGTTTCTCTTTGTATCCTCATAATGTGTTATCATTTCCTCCATGAAAAGTGATAACATGACAAGTGGTTTATGAGAGCAAAGCCCTTCATACCATAAAAATTGATTCGTTTCTAAATATAAAGATGCAATACATACCTTTTGTAACCGTTGTACACCATGTAGATCAAAATATTGCTCTATCTGTAGTATCCAATTTATCGGATACTTGCCATCAAACTTCCTCATATCGATTTTTCTTGATCTTAGGAGCTCGAACTTGAATCTATTGTATATTTGTAATTTCGGATCTCCAAGGTTTGAAATTATGTATTGCGGTAGCCCTCTGAATCCTCTTTCTAACACCACAAGTTTGATCAAGATTGGATTATGCAAGGAAGAGTTATGTCAAATCTCCCACGATGACCTGGTTATAGACTGGTTCAGTAGAGTGAAATTGTACGAAGTGCCACGTGTCACTGTTTTGACCTTAGGACCTGAAATCGATACATTGAAAACTAAAATCCATCCTCTTTCTGTAACTTCTTATGAAATTTCAATTTGATGCTCAGAGAGAAAGTTATGACAATTTTCCCCAGGTCACCTATTTCGGATGTAATTCGGGAGCCTTTAGAAACCCTAAATGTCTTGGACTGCATCTCAGAAAATATACCGAAACAAGATCTAAAATTCGGGCTCGAGCTTCACCAAGTTTTCGGCTCAAATGAGTTTTAAGTTTAGAGTCTGAAACTTTGTAGAAAAAAGAATTATAGCGAAAATTCCACAATGACCTGTTTGAGATGGAATTCTGGAGCTTGCAAAAACCCTAACTTCCTTAGATTAGATCTTCGAAAATATAGTAAGAAAAGATCTGAAATTTGGTCCCGAGGTTCAGCGAGATTTTGTCTCAAATGGGTTTTTTTTTTAGCTTTTGAAATGTCACATCAAAAAAAAGTTATAGTGAAAATTCCACGATGACTTGTTTGGAGTAGCGAAGCCCTAGAATCCAGAGCTCTGATACCAAATGTTATGAAACCAGCTCAGAAAAGGATAGAAAAGAGAGATCAACGCCTTCAAAATAAGCCTCTTCAAGGGGGAAACTTCCTTTACATTACACAAATGAATAATTCTTGGATGATACAAATGACAAGACCTCCTTTCTATATATAGGAGTCTAAGGGGTCATAATATAATCAGAGCTGACATAACAATAATAATGTAAGGGCACAACAATAACAATAGTGGGCTTCTATGGGGCACAATAATAACAATATGGGGACTACATGGGCACAACAATATAATAAGGGGGTTGCACTAATAACAATAGGGGCTTACACTAATAGTATAGGGACCTAACATTCCACTTAATCAAAGGTCTCTTAATACTGCTTGTAAAGCTTGATTGACCTTTCCATATCCATGATCAATTTTCTATGAACTCTAAGGTCCCTTAGGGAGGATTTTAAGCCTAACTAAGCATTATTGCTCAATCCACGTTATGGGAATTTTGAGGTAAAAAATGGACCTCAAAACAAAAAATCTACTAAAAAAATTAACTTTAAAAGAACCAATAGGGTTCAAGATGATGATGTCATCCTTAAGGGAGAATATTTTGGAGGGAAAAGAAGAAAACTACTATTTTTATTGTATTTTTGGTTTATATCCTCGTAGGTTTACTCAGATGTCAAGTGTAGACACTCGTTGTATGCAAAATTAAGTTCCAAATCTTACGCGTACCCACTCTCCATAATTTTGAGTAGAACCACATAAAAAAATTGAAAAGACATGAAAAAACGTGTTCAAAAATTGAAAATACATGAAAAAGTGTTTTGAACATGCTTTTTTCATGTATTTTCAATTTTTTTTCGATGTGGGTCTACTCAAAGCTATGGAGAGTGGGTACTAGTTGATTCCACATCCAATATGTGTTTACACTTACATTTGAGTAAACCTACAAGGAGATAAGATGAAAATACAATTAAAAAAATAATTTCCTTTCTTTCTTTAAAAAATCATAACTCTTATTTTATTATTTTAACCATTATTTTATTAATTTCCTTGGGAAGCCCATTTTAGACCTAAATTTCCCCTAGTGGCAATATAAGGGAGCACTAATGGTTAGTCCAGTAATATAGAGGAGCATTAATGGTCAATCTATTGATACAATCACCCTAACAACTCCTTAGCCTAGTAAACTAAAGCTTTAACTTGGTTTTTTCTTACAAATTTATTTTTTCAAGTGAGTGTATTTCTCCATTGAGTCTTAGTGGAGTGATACATATGCCTCTTATCGTTACTCAGTGCCATATTTCTCGATTAAGCATCAAGCCCATGAAATATGACCATATTTTGATTTTCAAGCTCAACTTTCATCTTCCCTGGTGCTCCATGTTGTTATAATAAGCACTAAGGCAGTGACACAATGCATCACTGAGCCTCTATTCCGCGATATAGTGCTCCCTTGACCATTAACTTAGTGATATCCTATGAGGTTTAGTCTTTAGGCTTACTTTGTTCCTCCTCAAGCACTCCATATCACTCCCTTGAGCCTCTAGTTAGCACCATGTCGCTCCACTAAGCATCAAGCTATTGATAATGTCTCAAAACTTGGGTTTAAACTCATGTTTTAACTCTCTCACCTAAATGTATCACACCATTAAGAGACAATTTAGTGACAAAATGCCCCACTGCTTATTAACTTAGTGATACATCTCCCCACTGCTCATTAACTTAGTAATACATTGCCCCACTGAAGGTCAAGTCGACAATATGGAAAACTTTTGTGCCTTTTCTTTCACTCATGACACTTTTTCCTCATCTTTTCTCATGTATTTTTGACTTAACTGACAATGAAAGTAAATCAAAAAGGTATTTATTAATGGAATTAATGCACCTAAGCTCATGAAAACTCTTTGAAAAGGCCCCATAGTGTCATTGTTTACCACATTGATGGGATTTTCGGGGTAAAGCACTTAATTTATAGAGTAATTCACCTCATCTATCATTTTTAATGCTAGATTAAGCTATCTTAGCTTAGGTATATGACTAATCATACCCATTGAGCTTCAATTTTGTCCTATGTGATTATTTTATGATTAACTACTTACTCAATAGTTATTTTATTCACTTGAAAATCCTTCCACTCTTCTTTTCTAGGTTGACTGTGTGTTTGTTTTAAAAGTTATGAGATGGGTTAGTAGACATGAAAACCAATCTACTAAATCCTCTACAACCAATATTATGGGATAATATTCATAATAGGTTCTTGTTTTTTTCATTAGATATGTCAGAGAATCATGTATGTGTCAAATAATAAGGCCTACAAATCCGGGTGGCTGAGACCTAAGATGAAGGGGAATGTGACAACTCATCTGGTCCTGATTTATGGGATAATATGTGCTTAATTGAAAAATATACCACATATGCATGGTCATAAGTATATTGGCTATTTTAAAGAGGAAATCCTTCTCAAGTTTATGTAAAATCAAAGGTTTACATGGTTGCTAAAATATCTTAGCTGCCTAAAATGGCTGCTCATCAACCTATTCTTTTATGTACAAAGGTGTGGGGTATGTGTTATATTTTTTGCACGATTATCCCCATGTGTGATACTCTGTGCTGGGTGTGGCAGGGTGGTTTGTAGGGGTCTTACAACCCCCCTGCATGGGTTTAGGGCAACGCCCCGAAAAAAAATTAGGCGGACTCACCCATGGTTTTGTGCATGGTTTTATACATGATGGTTTTGTAGATTTGGTCAAGGGAACTAAAATTATGTTCTAATACATGGTTAATGGATTGGGGGTTTATGAATGCTTCAACATGTATATAATGCATTGTAACATTGAAATAAATATAATGGAAAAATCGATATGGTTTCCCTGGGTTTGGGTCCCATGAGAGAATATTTGTGTATATTTTATGTTCTTGCCATTGTATAATTTCTATTTTTTAAGAATTTGTTTGCAGGGATTATTTGTATAGGGTTAAAAACCTACAAAAGGTATTTTAGTGGCCAGTGAAACATGTTGATCCTAAGGAAGCCATGATCATGCACACCCATGGGAAGCCCATCACTTCTTTCAGTGCTTAAAATATTGAAATGTCCTACAATATAGCCAAATAGGAAGTGTGCTTAGATGAATACTAGCTGATAGGTTTAATATTTTGTTCAAAGAGTTGATAAAGACATGATGGACGTGTGGAGGCAATTTCAGGAGCTGGGAAGACAAGGAGTATTTAATAAACATGCTCAAAGCCCCATTCCAACAAGTAGCTTCCTTGTTGTGCAATTTATATGGTTGGTCCAATGCTGAGACTTTCCCTGAAGGATGAGTCCCGCTCATGTATGCTGCAACCGTTGAGTGAGGGATTTTAACTAGGCAGAAATCCTATCACTCTCTATAAGGGACACCATTCAATAGGCTCATAATCTTAAATAAGACCAACACCTTTAGTTTGTCATGGCCTCCTATATTCTAGACATGGATATTACTTGCGTGAAATGGGATTTCCCAACAATGGGATGGAAGTTGAAAATTCATGAAGAACCAATACATACATATTGCAAATTCCTAAGGAAAGACCACTACATACATGCATATGCAAAGGTCCACCATTTTTTTTTTGATTCCATTGTATGAAGTCTTATTTGATAAACCTACTTCATATATATATCTAAAAGGGCCATGTAGGTAATTTCCTCAATTGATGACTAGTTTATGGGGAAATATGACACTTAACTTAGAATATTTGGAGTAACATTTTACCTTTCCATATTCTACCTAAGTTTGTAATTGACATAGTGGTACTTCAAGAAATAACATATCAAGTTTACATAGGGGTA